>CM055122.1:212488960-213751460 GCA_029206835.1 Rana muscosa
GTGCAGAACCCGGGTTCCCAAACCCTTTTTAGGACAATAACATGCATAATAGTTGTTATAATTAGCACTTTAGAATTCGAACGTTCGCATCCATTGTATTTAATAGGGTTCTAATGTTCGTTCGAACTTCCGGTCCGTTCGCGGGTTCTGGTGCGAACCGAACCCGGGGGTGTTCGGCTCATCACTAGTGGGAAGTGGTGGTGACCTGAAACGTGTTCATATATATTTTTTACCAACACCTAAAATGATCTTTGACTCTTTCATCCAGTTTCAGTCTGTCGCTGCTTGCTGTGCTGGAGCCGCCTCACCAGTGTTATTAAACTTGTTTAAAGTTTTCCTTCATCTGACTACACATGAAAGTCTAAAAGTTTCTAATGCCTCTTTGAGTATGTTTTTCTGTAGATTTGCATTACTGTCTTAATCGCTGTATTTGTCCTGCTGATCACTGTTACCAGGACTAGACATGTGCGCCGTCAATAAATTTGTTTTGTTTTGTTTCGTATTAGACAAAAATTCTCGTTAGATTTGTTAACTTTTCGTAAAAAACATACCTTTCTCAATATGGCAGTCGTCGACTCGTTATGCTCATTATGAGGGGCTCCCACCATCCCTGTGCTGTGCTGACTTCCTCCTGGGGCTGTACCCCTGTTGTGCTCATTATGAGGGGCTCCCACCATCCCTGTGCTGTGCTGACTTCTTCCTTGGGCTATACCCCTGCTGTGCTCATTATGAGGGGCTCCCACCATCTCTGTGCTGTGCTGACTTCCTCCTGGGGCTGTACCCCTGCTGTGCTCATTATGAGGGGCTCCCACCATCCCTGTGCTGTGCTGACTTCCTCCTGGGGCTGTACCCCTGCTGTGCTCATTATGAGGGGCTCCCATCATCCCTGTGCTGTGCTGACTTCCTGGGTTTGTAGTAGCCCGTTAATTCGTATTTCGTAATTCGTGTCCGAAATTCAGTTTGGATTTGTACGAAATACGAAAGTTTGTTAGGTTCGTTAACTTTTCGTAACAATTACAAACATCTGGTATGAGGGGCTCCCACCATCCCTGTGCTGTGCTGACTTCCTCCTGGGGCTGTACCCCTGCTGTGCTTATTATGAGGGGCTCACATCATCCCTGTGCTGTGCTGACTTCCTTGGTTTTTAACTTCATCATAATGAATAATCGTAATTATTATGACAATAATAAAACAATATTAACCACTTGCTTACTGAGCACATAAACCCCCTTCCTGCCCAGGCGAAATTTCAGCTTTCGGCACTGTCACGCTTTGAATGACAATTGCGCGGTCGTGCGACATGGCTCCCAAACAAAATTTACGTCTTTTTTTTTCCCACAAAGAGAGCTTTCTTTTGGTGATATTTGATCACCTCTGGGGTTTTTATTTTTTGCGCTATAAACCAAAAAAGAGCGACAATTTTGAAAAAAAACACTATTTTTTGATTTTTGCTATAATAAATATCCCAATTTTTTTTTTAAAAACTATTTTTTTCTCAGTTTAGGCCGATACGTATTCTTCTACATATTTTTGGTTAAAAAAATCCCAATAAGCGTATAGTGATTGGTTTGCGCAAAAGTTATAGCGCCTACAAAATAGGGGATAGAATTCTGACATTTTTTTATTATTTTTTTTTTTTACTAGTAATGGCGGCGATCTGCGATCTTTGTCAGGACTGCGATATTGCGTCAGACATATCGGACACTTTTGACACATTTTTGGGACCATTCACATTTATACAGCGATTAGTGCTATAAAACTGCACTGATTGCGGTATACATGTGACTGGCAGGGAAGGGGTTAACACTAGGGGGCGAGGAAGGGGTTAAATGTGTGCCCTATGAGTGATTGCTACTGTGAGGGGAGGGGACTGACTGGGGGAGGTGACCGATCTGTGTCCCTATGTACAAGGGACACAGCATCGGTCTCCTCTCTCCCTGACAGGACATGGATCTGTGTGTTTACACACACAGATCCACGTCCTTGTCTGTGTACCGGCCGGTCGCGGATACCTGTCGGACATCACGGCCGCCAGGCACGCGCATCGGCATCTCAGTGATGCGCCCCCCAGTGGCCGGAGGAGCGGAGGCCATATAATGACGGCCTCCCGGCATTTTAGAACCACTTTGCGGCCGTCATTTGTCGTATGGCGGGCACGAAGTGGTTAACAAACATTCTTATTTTGTCCGATTCTGAATCTCCCATTGACTACCAGTACCAGTCTGAGCAGTCTCCCACTCCCGAAACGAAATTCGTCAACGAAATTTCGTATTTCGTATAAACTTCATAAGAATAGAAATTCATATTTCGGATGCTTCCGAATGTACGAATTTTCGGAAATTCGTCCGAATTTTCTATTTGTACGAAATGAATCGCACATGTCTAACCAGGACTAAGGCCCCTTTCACACTGGGGTGGGCAAGTGCGGTGGCGGTATAGCGGCGATTTTCAGCGTCGCTATACCGTCATTATCACCGCGATATGCGGCCGCTAGTGGGGTGAATTTAACCCCCGCTAGCGGCCGAAAAAGGGTTAATACCGCCCGCAAACCGCGGCTATTGATTTCAATGGGCAGCCACGGTAAAGGAGCGGTGAACACACCGCTCCTTCACCGCTGTAAAGATGCGGCTAGCAGGACTTTTGGAGCGGTCCTGCTAGCGCACCGCTTCAGTGTGAAAGCCTTCGGGCTTTCACATTGAAGAATACAGGGCACGATTTTTTCAGGCGGTATAACAGCGCTAATATTAGCGCTAAACCGCCTGAAAAACGTGCCAGTGTGAAAGGGGCCTAAAGGTAAGGGAAAATTTAAAATGTTGAGGTTTCACTGGAACAGAAATAAAGGGGAAATCTTCCATTGTGGACCTTTTTCTAATGACTGACTAAGTGGGGACTTCACTTTGTTGAGATTTCCTCATACATACGTGCTGTTTTATCAGCAGGGAAATTATGGAAAATCTCCTCAGAAGTACCCAGATACCAAAAAATAAACTCATACTTCCCTTATCTTTCCACAATTAAAAAAAAAAATTGATTTAGATATACTTTAAGCTTGGTACAGTACTGGGTGGAGCTAAATTATGTTTCTGACTTGGTATGACCATGATCTTGTTTGCTAATGCTACATTAAAAATCTAAACCATTCTAATCCAGGAGTCATCAATAGGGGATCCATGGAAACAATCCCAAATAGACTAAACTGGCAAAAAATGTATCAATGTTTATGTAGCGCCCACTACCTTTTGGTATGTGTTAAAATAGGGTTTATTGTTTTTTTAAACTGTCAGTGCAGGCAAAATCTAGTCAGGCCTGTGCATTAAGCTAGGCCAGGTTGTTTTGATCTGGGACTGGGAGTGTCAGAGTAGCAGTGGGTGTGGCCACCTGTGCTCAGACTCTGGAACTCCTCCCCTGCTTTCAGGGAGAATGTTCTGGAAGGGGGCAGAGCTGGAAGCTCTGAGTGACAGGCAGCTTGTGTGGCAGCTCTGACCAATCCCCAACTAGGATTGGAAGGGGGCTGGCCTGCTATATAAGCTGAGGTAACATGCCACTGGGGAGGAGTCGTGAGAGGAAAGAAGATGGAGCAGTAGTGTTTCTGTGAGGAGGCCCCTGCCTGAGGGCCTGGGGCCTACCAGGTGCTGAGGAGAAAGTCCTGATGGAGGACCACTTTTCTTCAACACCGCGGAGGAGGAATTCAGTACTAAGAGAAAGGAGCCTAGAACTGTTACTGCTGGACTGCGCAGTTAAGCCATGTCTCTTCCATGGACCGGGGACCATGGAAAAGGTCAGTGGATACATGACAGCAAGTGATGGGACCAGAGGAGTCTATTAAAGGAGCTTGTGAATATCTGCTGTTGCCCCTAGTAACTGAACGCCACAAGGGGGTGTCTTAGACTGGATGTTGCACGGTCAGTCCTATACAGCAGGATGTTACAAGGAGAGACTCTAAACTTATCTAAACTCAATATGGAAGGCTGTGGCCGGGGAACTCAGTCTCCATATCATTGGACTATTTGGGCCTAGTTGTCCGTCAGTTACCATTTGCTACTAGAAGGACTGTGGTGTCGGAGGGGGGGTGTGTGAACATACACTCCGGACACAGGGCCAGAATTTGGATAACTGTTTATCACCACAAAAAGTAATTCAGAGTGACTTGTCCTAAATACAAAAAGGGTTTTACTCATGAATCCTTAAAGTAATATTCTGCAGGAATCCGTACAGCAAAAAAAGGGAGCAATAGTCTGCAGTGACGCAGCTCACTAAACTACAATCTTTGCTGTGCCTTATCTTCAGAATGTAAATTACTAATGTGCTAATATCTATGGGCATCCCATGTCATTACACCCTTCCCAACTCTACCCAAGAAATCCCTACAATAAAAATACCGTAAGGTAAAGCAAGTGACTCTTCATTGTGTCTTAAGAGATAAATGGATGAATGGAGGGTCAGACAACAGGATGATGTGTGGATCTTTTGAACTTGGCTGTATGTGCACCGCTACATTTATCTATTAAAAAATATAGATAGAGTCAAATAAATATTTTTAAAAGCTATTTCAAACCCGCAGATTTTTTCCATTTAATTTTTAGAACATAATCAACACTTGAAATACATATTTTATTTTGACTTAAAATTTAAAAAGTTGACATTTACTGGGTGCGTTTGCTCTTGCAAAAATAATCACAACATCCCTCTTTCCCAAGACTTTGCTTGATGGAGCCATCTTTGATTGCAATTACAACTTCCTTTTAGGCCAGCATTCAACTACTGAGAGGTAATGAGATGAATGATCACTCTGCTTATAGAAAACAGATTGGGATGAATGGCTTCCTGAACAGAAAATAGGTACTTTAACACTAGGGATGAGCTTCGTGTTCGAGTCGAACATACGTTCGACTCGAACATCGGCTGTTCGATCGTTCGACGAAGATCGAACGATTTGGGCCGTTCGCGCCAAATTCGAGTGACGCGAACGGCCCACAATGCACTACGCCATCGCAGTGTCATCCAGGCGCTGTGATTGGCCAAGCATGCACTGTGACCCCGCATGCTTGGCCAATCACAGCGCCGGCAGCGAGGAGAGCAATGATTGGCCACAGGCAGGATGCCTGTGGCCAATTATTGCTGAGGGTGTTTAGTACACGCCCCACACTATAAAAGGCCGCCAGCACGGCGGCCTAGTGTAGTGTGTTCCGGAGCAGGGATAGAGCAGCATAGGCAGGGACAGTGACTGTTATTTCTTTCTTGCTTAACCTGGATTCCTTTAGTTTAGGGAAAGAGAAGGATAGGTAGGGAGAGTGTCAGTGTGTTTTGTGCTTGTGCTATAGTGTGCTTAAAAAAAACATTTATTCTAGGGACAGAAAACTGTAGGTAGGGACAGTGTCAGTTTCTTTCACTCTGCAAGTCCTTGTTTCCAGGGACCTGGAAGGACAGTGAGTGAATTGTCCTTGTGCTATATTGTGCTTAAAAAAACATTTATTCTAGGGACAGAAAACTGTAGGTAGGGAGAGTGTCAGTTTCTTTCACTCTGCAAGTCCTTGTTTCCAGGGACCTGGAAGGACAGTGAGTGAATTGTCCTTGTGCTATATTGTGCTTAAAAAAAACATTTATTCTAGGGACAGAAAACTGTAGGTAGGGAGAGTGTCAGTTTATTTCACTCTGCAAGTCCTTGTTTCCAGGGACCTGGAAGGACAGTGACTGAATTGTCCTTGTGCTATATTGTGATTAAAAAAAACATTTATTCTAGGGACAGAAAACTGTAGGTAGGGAGAGTGTCAGTTTATTTCACTCTGCAAGTCCTTGTTTCCAGGGACCTGGAAGGACAGTGACTGAATTGTCCTTGTGCTATATTGTGATTAAAAAAAACATTTATTCTAGGGACAGAAAACTGTAGGTAGGGAGAGTGTCAGTTTATTTCACTCTGCAAGTCCTTGTTTCCAGGGACCTGGAAGGACAGTGAGTGAATTGTCCTTGTGTTATATTGTGATTAAAAAAAACATTTTTTCTAGGGACAGAAAACTGTAGGTAGGGAGAGTGTTTTTTTTCTTTCACTCTGCAAGTCCTTGTTTCCAGGGACCTGGAAGGACAGTGAGTGAATTGTCCTTGTGCTAAATTGTGCTTAAAAAAAACATTTATTCTAGGGACAGAAAACTGTAGGTAGGGACAGTGTCAGTTTCTTTCACTCTGCAAGTCCTTGTTTCCAGGGACCTGGAAGGACAGTGAGTGAATTGTCCTTGTGCTATATTGTGCTTAAAAAAACATTTATTCTAGGGACAGAAAACTGTAGGTAGGGAGAGTGTCAGTTTCTTTCACTCTGCAAGTCCTTGTTTCCAGGGACCTGGAAGGACAGTGAGTGAATTGTCCTTGTGCTATATTGTGCTTAAAAAAAACATTTATTCTAGGGACAGAAAACTGTAGGTAGGGAGAGTGTCAGTTTATTTCACTCTGCAAGTCCTTGTTTCCAGGGACCTGGAAGGACAGTGACTGAATTGTCCTTGTGCTATATTGTGATTAAAAAAAACATTTATTCTAGGGACAGAAAACTGTAGGTAGGGAGAGTGTCAGTTTATTTCACTCTGCAAGTCCTTGTTTCCAGGGACCTGGAAGGACAGTGACTGAATTCTCCTTGTGCTATATTGTGATTAAAAAAAACATTTATTCTAGGGACAGAAAACTGTAGGTAGGGAGAGTGTCAGTTTATTTCACTCTGCAAGTCCTTGTTTCCAGGGACCTGGAAGGACAGTGAGTGAATTGTCCTTGTGTTATATTGTGATTAAAAAAAACATTTTTTCTAGGGACAGAAAACTGTAGGTAGGGAGAGTGTTTTTTTTCTTTCACTCTGCAAGTCCTTGTTTCCAGGGACCTGTAAGGACAGTGAGTGAATTGTCCTTGTGCTATATTGTGCTTAAAAAAAACATTTATTCTAGGGACAGAAAACTGTAGGTAGGGAGAGTGTCAGTTTATTTCACTCTGCAAGTCCTTGTTTCCAGGGACCTGGAAGGACAGTGAGTGAATTGTCCTTGTGTTATATTGTGATTAAAAAAAACATTTTTTCTAGGGACAGAAAACTGTAGGTAGGGAGAGTGTTTTTTTTCTTTCACTCTGCAAGTCCTTGTTTCCAGGGACCTGTAAGGACAGTGAGTGAATTGTCCTTGTGCTATATTGTGCTTAAAAAAAACATTTATTCTAGGGACAGAAAACTGTAGGTAGGGAGAGTGTCAGTTTATTTCACTCTGCAAGTCCTTGTTTCCAGGGACCTGGAAGGACAGTGACTGAATTGTCCTTGTGCTATATTGTGATTAAAAAAAACATTTATTCTAGGGACAGAAAACTGTAGGTAGGGAGAGTGTCAGTTTATTTCACTCTGCAAGTCCTTGTTTCCAGGGACCTGGAAGGACAGTGACTGAATTGTCCTTGTGCTATATTGTGATTAAAAAAAACATTTATTCTAGGGACAGAAAACTGTAGGTAGGGAGAGTGTCAGTTTATTTCACTCTGCAAGTCCTTGTTTCCAGGGACCTGGAAGGACAGTGACTGAATTGTCCTTGTGCTATATTGTGATTAAAAAAAACATTTATTCTAGGGACAGAAAACTGTAGGTAGGGAGAGTGTCAGTTTATTTCACTCTGCAAGTCCTTGTTTCCAGGGACCTGGAAGGACAGTGACTGAATTGTCCTTGTGCTATATTGTGATTAAAAAAAACATTTATTCTAGGGACAGAAAACTGTAGGTAGGGAGAGTGTCAGTTTATTTCACTCTGCAAGTCCTTGTTTCCAGGGACCTGGAAGGACAGTGACTGAATTGTCCTTGTGCTATATTGTGATTAAAAAAAACATTTATTCTAGGGACAGAAAACTGTAGGTAGGGAGAGTGTCAGTTTATTTCACTCTGCAAGTCCTTGTTTCCAGGGACCTGGAAGGACAGTGACTGAATTGTCCTTGTGCTATATTGTGATTAAAAAAAACATTTATTCTAGGGACAGAAAACTGTAGGTAGGGAGAGTGTCAGTTTATTTCACTCTGCAAGTCCTTGTTTCCAGGGACCTGGAAGGACAGTGACTGAATTGTCCTTGTGCTATATTGTGATTAAAAAAAACATTTATTCTAGGGACAGAAAACTGTAGGTAGGGAGAGTGTCAGTTTATTTCACTCTGCAAGTCCTTGTTTCCAGGGACCTGGAAGGACAGTGACTGAATTGTCCTTGTGCTATATTGTGATTAAAAAAAACATTTATTCTAGGGACAGAAAACTGTAGGTAGGGAGAGTGTCAGTTTATTTCACTCTGCAAGTCCTTGTTTCCAGGGACCTGGAAGGACAGTGACTGAATTGTCCTTGTGCTATATTGTGATTAAAAAAAACATTTATTCTAGGGACAGAAAACTGTAGGTAGGGAGAGTGTCAGTTTATTTCACTCTGCAAGTCCTTGTTTCCAGGGACCTGGAAGGACAGTGACTGAATTGTCCTTGTGCTATATTGTGATTAAAAAAAACATTTATTCTAGGGACAGAAAACTGTAGGTAGGGAGAGTGTCAGTTTATTTCACTCTGCAAGTCCTTGTTTCCAGGGACCTGGAAGGACAGTGACTGAATTGTCCTTGTGCTATATTGTGATTAAAAAAAACATTTATTCTAGGGACAGAAAACTGTAGGTAGGGAGAGTGTCAGTTTATTTCACTCTGCAAGTCCTTGTTTCCAGGGACCTGGAAGGACAGTGACTGAATTGTCCTTGTGCTATATTGTGATTAAAAAAAACATTTATTCTAGGGACAGAAAACTGTAGGTAGGGAGAGTGTCAGTTTATTTCACTCTGCAAGTCCTTGTTTCCAGGGACCTGGAAGGACAGTGAGTGAATTGTCCTTGTGTTATATTGTGATTAAAAAAAACATTTTTTCTAGGGACAGAAAACTGTAGGTAGGGAGAGTGTTTTTTTTCTTTCACTCTGCAAGTCCTTGTTTCCAGGGACCTGTAAGGACAGTGAGTGAATTGTCCTTGTGCTATATTGTGCTTAAAAAAAAACATTTATTCTAGGGACAGAAAACTGTAGGTAGGGAGAGTGTCAGTTTATTTCACTCTGCAAGTCCTTGTTTCCAGGGACCTGGAAGGACAGTGAGTGAATTGTCCTTGTGTTATATTGTGATTAAAAAAAACATTTTTTCTAGGGACAGAAAACTGTAGGTAGGGAGAGTGTTTTTTTTCTTTCACTCTGCAAGTCCTTGTTTCCAGGGACCTGTAAGGACAGTGAGTGAATTGTCCTTGTGCTATATTGTGCTTAAAAAAAACATTTATTCTAGGGACAGAAAACTGTAGGTAGGGAGAGTGTCAGTTTATTTCACTCTGCAAGTCCTTGTTTCCAGGGACCTGGAAGGACAGTGACTGAATTGTCCTTGTGCTATATTGTGATTAAAAAAAACATTTATTCTAGGGACAGAAAACTGTAGGTAGGGAGAGTGTCAGTTTATTTCACTCTGCAAGTCCTTGTTTCCAGGGACCTGGAAGGACAGTGACTGAATTGTCCTTGTGCTATATTGTGATTAAAAAAAACATTTATTCTAGGGACAGAAAACTGTAGGTAGGGAGAGTGTCAGTTTATTTCACTCTGCAAGTCCTTGTTTCCAGGGACCTGGAAGGACAGTGACTGAATTGTCCTTGTGCTATATTGTGATTAAAAAAAACATTTATTCTAGGGACAGAAAACTGTAGGTAGGGAGAGTGTCAGTTTATTTCACTCTGCAAGTCCTTGTTTCCAGGGACCTGGAAGGACAGTGACTGAATTGTCCTTGTGCTATATTGTGATTAAAAAAAACATTTATTCTAGGGACAGAAAACTGTAGGTAGGGAGAGTGTCAGTTTATTTCACTCTGCAAGTCCTTGTTTCCAGGGACCTGGAAGGACAGTGACTGAATTGTCCTTGTGCTATATTGTGATTAAAAAAAACATTTATTCTAGGGACAGAAAACTGTAGGTAGGGAGAGTGTCAGTTTATTTCACTCTGCAAGTCCTTGTTTCCAGGGACCTGGAAGGACAGTGACTGAATTGTCCTTGTGCTATATTGTGATTAAAAAAAACATTTATTCTAGGGACAGAAAACTGTAGGTAGGGAGAGTGTCAGTTTATTTCACTCTGCAAGTCCTTGTTTCCAGGGACCTGGAAGGACAGTGAGTGAATTGTCCTTGTGTTATATTGTGATTAAAAAAAACATTTTTTCTAGGGACAGAAAACTGTAGGTAGGGAGAGTGTTTTTTTTCTTTCACTCTGCAAGTCCTTGTTTCCAGGGACCTGTAAGGACAGTGAGTGAATTGTCCTTGTGCTATATTGTGCTTAAAAAAAACATTTATTCTAGGGACAGAAAACTGTAGGTAGGGAGAGTGTCAGTTTATTTCACTCTGCAAGTCCTTGTTTCCAGGGACCTGGAAGGACAGTGAGTGAATTGTCCTTGTGTTATATTGTGATTAAAAAAAACATTTTTTCTAGGGACAGAAAACTGTAGGTAGGGAGAGTGTTTTTTTTCTTTCACTCTGCAAGTCCTTGTTTCCAGGGACCTGTAAGGACAGTGAGTGAATTGTCCTTGTGCTATATTGTGCTTAAAAAAAACATTTATTCTAGGGACAGAAAACTGTAGGTAGGGAGAGTGTCAGTTTATTTCACTCTGCAAGTCCTTGTTTCCAGGGACCTGGAAGGACAGTGACTGAATTGTCCTTGTGCTATATTGTGATTAAAAAAAACATTTATTCTAGGGACAGAAAACTGTAGGTAGGGAGAGTGTCAGTTTATTTCACTCTGCAAGTCCTTGTTTCCAGGGACCTGGAAGGACAGTGACTGAATTGTCCTTGTGCTATATTGTGATTAAAAAAAACATTTATTCTAGGGACAGAAAACTGTAGGTAGGGAGAGTGTCAGTTTATTTCACTCTGCAAGTCCTTGTTTCCAGGGACCTGGAAGGACAGTGACTGAATTGTCCTTGTGCTATATTGTGATTAAAAAAAACATTTATTCTAGGGACAGAAAACTGTAGGTAGGGAGAGTGTCAGTTTATTTCACTCTGCAAGTCCTTGTTTCCAGGGACCTGGAAGGACAGTGACTGAATTGTCCTTGTGCTATATTGTGATTAAAAAAAACATTTATTCTAGGGACAGAAAACTGTAGGTAGGGAGAGTGTCAGTTTATTTCACTCTGCAAGTCCTTGTTTCCAGGGACCTGGAAGGACAGTGACTGAATTGTCCTTGTGCTATATTGTGATTAAAAAAAACATTTATTCTAGGGACAGAAAACTGTAGGTAGGGAGAGTGTCAGTTTATTTCACTCTGCAAGTCCTTGTTTCCAGGGACCTGGAAGGACAGTGAGTGAATTGTCCTTGTGTTATATTGTGATTAAAAAAAACATTTTTTCTAGGGACAGAAAACTGTAGGTAGGGAGAGTGTTTTTTTTCTTTCACTCTGCAAGTCCTTGTTTCCAGGGACCTGTAAGGACAGTGAGTGAATTGTCCTTGTGCTATATTGTGCTTAAAAAAAACATTTATTCTAGGGACAGAAAACTGTAGGTAGGGAGAGTGTCAGTTTATTTCACTCTGCAAGTCCTTGTTTCCAGGGACCTGGAAGGACAGTGAGTGAATTGTCCTTGTGTTATATTGTGATTAAAAAAAACATTTTTTCTAGGGACAGAAAACTGTAGGTAGGGAGAGTGTTTTTTTTCTTTCACTCTGCAAGTCCTTGTTTCCAGGGACCTGTAAGGACAGTGAATGAATTGTCCTTGTGCTATATTGTGCTTAAAAAAAACATTTATTCTAGGGACAGAAAACTGTAGGTAGGGAGAGTGTCAGTTTATTTCACTCTGCAAGTCCTTGTTTCCAGGGACCTGGAAGGACAGTGACTGAATTGTCCTTGTGCTATATTGTGATTAAAAAAAACATTTATTCTAGGGACAGAAAACTGTAGGTAGGGAGAGTGTCAGTTTATTTCACTCTGCAAGTCCTTGTTTCCAGGGACCTGGAAGGACAGTGAGTGAATTGTCCTTGTGTTATATTGTGATTAAAAAAAACATTTTTTCTAGGGACAGAAAACTGTAGGTAGGGAGAGTGTTTTTTTTCTTTCACTCTGCAAGTCCTTGTTTCCAGGGACCTGTAAGGACAGTGAGTGAATTGTCCTTGTGCTATATTGTGCTTAAAAAAAACATTTATTCTAGGGACAGAAAACTGTAGGTAGGGAGAGTGTCAGTTTATTTCACTCTGCAAGTCCTTGTTTCCAGGGACCTGGAAGGACAGTGACTGAATTGTCCTTGTGCTATATTGTGATTAAAAAAAACATTTATTCTAGGGACAGAAAACTGTAGGTAGGGAGAGTGTCAGTTTATTTCACTCTGCAAGTCCTTGTTTCAAGGGACAGAGAAGGACACCTGAAGGTAGCCCTTATTGCTTTTTTCCCATCTCCCTGCAGGCCATCTATTAGAATGTCTGGAAGGCAAACAAGGAGAGGCAGACAGTCAGGAGGCAATAAAAGAGGGCAAGCAGGCTCTGTGTCTGGGGGCAACAGTGCTGGTCGTGGACGCGGTGCATTGTCATCAGCACATGGCCATGGGACACGCTTGTCCTTCTTTTCGGCAGCTGGACATGTTGAGCCACATCATGCCGAAGACTTGGTAGAGTGGATGACCAAGCCCTCCTCCTCCTCCTCATCCTCTCTCACCCAGGCTCAGGGTACTGGAAAAGCAGCTGCCAAAGCGTCGTCTTCCCTGGTATCAATGTCAGACAAATCATCAGTCACTCCTTCCCTAGACCCACCATGTCCTCCTCCTGAGGAGTCCCCCGAACTGTTTCAGCACAGTGTTGGGTACATGCTCCAGGAGGATGCCCAGCGTTTCGAAGGGTCTGATGATGAAACCCAGCTAGAGGAAGGCAGTAGCGTGAGAGCAGACAGAGGGGATGCTCAAGAAGGACACCAATCTGGCAGTCATGTTCCAGCAGCTGCAGCATACTGCCAGATTGGCTCCAGTGATGAGGAGGGAGGGGATGATGAGGTCACTGACTCCACGTGGGTGCCTAATAGGAGAGAGGAGGAGGAGGAGGATGAGGAGGAGGCACATCTCCAACGAGGCAGGATGCCCTTTGGTGGCCAGCGTAAGGGCAGTACACCGACGGAATCACACCGCAGAGCTCCGCCTGTGCAGGGCGCTGCCTCTGCCCGTCATTCAAAAAGTTCTTTGGTGTGGGCCTTTTTTGAGGCTAGTGCATCAGATCGCACAGCTGCTGTTTGCAACATATGTCTCAAGCGTATATCGCGTGGCCAAAACATCAGCCGCTTGGGTACCACATGCCTGACCAGACATATGTTGACCTGCCATGCAGCTCGTTGGCAAGCCTACCTCAAAGACCCACACCAAAGAACAAAGCGGACCTCTCCTTGCACCGCATCAGCTGGGATCTCCAACCCCACTATAACTTCAGTCCTCTCTGAAACATGCACTGAGAGGAATGAAGGTGTAGAATTAGGTGTGTCACAGCCAAGTACTTGCGCCCACTCTGCTAGCAGTACACCGACGTCCGATTCTAGCAGGCAAATTTCCCTGCCCCAGCTGCTGGACCGTCGAAAGAAGTTCACTCCCAGCCATCCACATGCCCAGCGGTTGAATGCTAGCTTGGCTAAATTGCTAGCGCTTCAACTGCTGCCTTTTCAGTTGGTAGACTCGGCCCCCTTCCGTGAGTTTGTGCAATGTGCAGTTCCTCAGTGGCAGGTTCCCAAACGCCACTTTTTCTCACGGAAGGCTATTCCGGCTCTCTACCGGCATGTGGAAGGCAATGTCTTGGCCTCGCTGGACAGGGCGGTCAGCGGTAAGGTGCATATTACCGCTGACTCATGGTCCAGCAGGCATGGACAGGGACGTTACCTTTCTTTCACGGCCCATTGGGTCACTCTTTTGGCAGCTGGGAAGGATTCAGGACAAGGTGCAGTAGTGTTGGAGGTTGTCCCACCGCCACGCCTCCAAAATGCTACTACTGGTTGTGACACACCTCTCTCCTCCACCCCCTCCTCTTCTTCTTCCTCCATGGCCTCTTCCTGTGGTTTGTCCTATGAACCAGCGGTGCTCCGTAGCCGTTCACGGGGCTACGCAAGTACGTAGGCAAAAAGATGCCATGCCGTGCTTGTGCTGGTGTGTTTGGGGGACAGAAGCCACACTGGGGCAGAGGTCCTGTCTGCTCTGCAGGGCCAGGCCGAGAGGTGGTTGACGCCACGCCAGCTTAAGCCAGGAATGGTGGTTTGCGACAATGGCACCAACCTCCTCTCCGCCCTCCGACAGGGACAACTGACCCATGTGCCCTGTGTGGCTCACGTCCTTAACCTGGTGGTGCAGCGCTTCTTGGGCAGGTACCCGGGCTTACAGGATGTCCTGAGGCAGGCCAGGAAAGTCTGTGTGCATTTCCGCAGATCTTATAATGCCAGTGCTCGCCTGGCTGAGCTGCAAAAGGAGTTGAACCTGCCCAAGAACCGCCTTATATGTGACATGCCCACCAGGTGGAACTCAACGTTGGCCATGCTGCAGCGGCTGCACACGCAGCAGAGGGCCATCAATGAGTACCTGTGCGACTACGGCACCAGGACAGGGTCAGGGGAGCTTGGTTTTTTTTCTCCACGCCAGTGGGGCATGATCAGGGATGCATGCACTGTCCTGGCACCATTTGAGGAGGCCACGAGGATGGTGAGCAGTGACAGTGCATGCATCAGTGACACTGTACCTCTTGTCCACCTGTTGGAGCACACGCTGCGTGGAATAATGGACAGGGCACTTGAGGCAGAACAGAGGCAGGAAGAGGAGGACTTCCTTGCCTCTCAAGGCCCCCTTTACCCAGACAGTGTTCCTTCTGTCCCACCCATCGCACAGGAAGAGGAGGAGGAGGAGGAGGAGGAGGAGGAGGAGGAGGATTGTGTCAGCATGGAGGTGGAGGCTGGCACTCAGCATCATCAGCAGCAGTCTTTTAGGGATGATTTACAGTCCCAAGAAACCAGTGGACTTGTACGTGGCTGGGAGGAGGTGGCTGCGGATCATGTCGTCCTTAGTGACCCAGAGGACTCCGGAGCGAATGCCTCAGCAAACCTACGCTGCATGGCCTCCCTGATCCTGCAAAGTCTGCGGAAGGATCCTCGTATTCTTCGGATCAAGGAGAGGGACCATTACTGGCTGGCCACTCTCCTTGATCCACGGTACAAGGGTAAGGTTGCGGACCTTATGTTACCGTCGCAGAGGGAGCAGAGGATGAGACAACTCCGGGAGGCCTTGCAGAAAGGTCTGTGCAACGCGTTCCCAGAGACTGGGAGGTTGCAAACTCCTGGTCCTGGACAACGAGTTGCTGAGGCTTCGGCCAGTCAAAGAAGGAGCGGTGGGGAAGGTGGCCGTCTGACCGATGCGTTCAGACAATTCTTTAGTCCGCAGCCCCAAAGTATGATCGGTTCCAGCAACCATCGCCAGCGTCTGATAAACATGGTGCAGGAATATCTAGGGGCAAGGTCAGACTTGGACACCTTCCCCACCGAAAATCCTCTGGCTTACTGGGTCTTGAGGATGGATCACTGGCCAGAGCTTGCACAGTATGCAATTGAGCTACTGGCCTGTCCTGCATCCAGCGTTCTTTCGGAACGCACATTCAGTGCTGCTGGAGGATTTGTCACGGATCACAGGGTGCGCCTGTCCACCGACTCGGTTGATCGACTGACTTTCATCAAGATGAACCAGTCTTGGATCACCACCAGCTACCACACACCTGATGCTGATATAACAGACTAATTGATTTTAACATGTCACATCCCTTCAAGACTGATGCTGATGCTGAGTGCCTGTGCTGTTATGTTGACTGGCTATCCTCCTCCTCCGAGTCCTCAATGATACGATTGATGATGATAGCTTGTAAGATCATTTTTGTTTATGGGTGCCGCCACCAGTGCCTAACGCCCAATTTTTCAGCCCCTGTTTAACAGGGGCGTGTAATTACAATTTTTGAAGCAATACTTTGCAACAGGGCTCATTGCTGTGCTCCAAGTACAGTATCTGTGAGGAGTTGCAGTGTTGTGCCACCAGTGCCTAACGCCCAATTTTTCAGCCCCTGTTTAACAGGGGCGTGTAATTACAATTTTTGAAGCAATACTTTGCAACAGGGCTCATTGCTGTGCTCCAAGTACAGTATCTGTGAGGAGTTGCAGTGTTGTGCCACCAGTGCCTAAGGCCCAATTTTTCAGCCCCTGTTTAACAGGGGCGTGTCATTACAATTTTTGAAGCAATACTTTGCAACAGGGCTCATTGGTGTGCTCCAAGTACAGTATCTGTGAGGAGTTGCAGTGTTGTGCCACCAGTGCCTAAGGCCCAATTTTTCAGCCCCTGTTTAACAGGGGCGTGTCATTACAATTTTTGAAGCAATACTTTGCAACAGGGCTCATTGCTGTGCTCCAAGTACAGTTGCTGTGAGGGGTTGCAGTGTTGTGCCACCAGTGCCTAAGGCCCAATTTTTCAGCCCCTGTTCAACAGGGGCATGTAATTACAATTCTTGATCTAATAATTCACAGCAGGGCCCATTGCTGCACCCACCAAGAGTAACTGTCAGGGCTTACAGTGTTGTGGCACCAGCACCACCATCAAAGGCCCAATTTTTACTACCACTGTTCAACAATTATATGTAATTAAAATTCCTGATATAATAGTTGACAGCAGGGCGTTCCAGCACCAACCAAGAGTAACTGTGAGTGCTTACAGTGTTGTGCCAACACCAACAACTAAGGGGCCTATTTCTGCAGAGTATATACGGCAGGTCCCTACTTTCAAACATCCAACTTACAAACGACTCCTACTTGCAAACGCAAGAAGACAACAGGAAGTGAGAGGAAATCTACCACTAGGAAGGAAAATTCTCTCCTGTAAGAATAAATATGGGAGAAAGGTGTCTCCTCTGTACTGATGCTTTATCAGCAATCCTTGTTTCAAGAAAAACACCACATTTCAAAAACAGTTGTCATTGGGACGGAAAGTGAGGTGAAATGTTCTGAACAGGGGCACAGACAGCAAAACAAATGTTACAGGGGTGATAACCCTTACCTATGTTTTCCAAAAAGTTTAAAAATAGATTTTTGGTCTGGAGCTACACTTCAACAATGTACCTGTTCAAAATTACAAACAGACTCTACATAAGAACAAACCTACAGTCCCTGTCTTGTATGCACCGCCTGTATAGGGCTGTTCAGAGTATATAGGGCCTTTTTTATTTTATGTGCGGGGTTCCCCTTAATATCCATACAAGACCCAAAGGGGCTGGTAATGGGCTGGGGTAGGGGGGGGGTCATGGGGTAGCTATGCCATTTTTCTTAAAGAATTTCATCCATATTACCGGGACCAGACATTACATTAAAGCCGCAAGCAGTTTTAAATGGCTTTTTTTTCCTTTAGAAGTGTCATTTTGTGCAGGGACAGTTCTAAACACGGGAAACACGTGGCACTTCACAGGCATACTTTAGACACCCCCCAGGTACGATATTTAAAGGAATATTTGACTTTTTTTTTTTCACTTTATGCATCATTAAAATGACTGCTCCCGAAAAACGACCGTTTTTAAAACTTCTTTTTGCATTGATACATGTCCCCTGGTGCAGAACCCGGGTTCCCAAACCCTTTTTAGGACAATAACATGCATAATAGTTGTTATAATTAGCACTTTAGAATTCGAACGTTCGCATCCATTGTATTTAATAGGGTTCTAATGTTCGTTCGAACTTTCGGTCCGTTCGCGGGTTCTGGTGCGAACCGAACCCGGGGGTGTTCGGCTCATCACTATTTAACACCCATGTCACCATTGTGATCCTTTAGCTGATGATGCTTCACTAACGCCAAAAATGTAAAATGCACAGGAAGAACGCTCATTGCTTGTATGTGTGGTTTCTCCACCCACTGGATCAGCAAGGTGCTGCTACCTGACAGTAGAAGATGCTAAGCAATGAAGTTCCCTAGTGAGAGAGCAACACTTGGTTCAAGTAGCCAGTGGACAACCCATGCAAGCAGGTGAGTGTTTTACCTCTCTGTTGTGTCCCCCATAGTGCTGGTAAGTTCTTGCCACTACATGAAATAAGTTGGACAGGGATCTTAGACCAAAAGAATGCAATTTATTCAGCAAATTTATAAGACCCATGGACAAGATAAGGAAAAAGGACTACAAGTCTCTAAAAGGTACACATAACAAAAAGGTCACAGATATATTGTGCCCAGAGATAAGATTTAAGCACAGGAATGCTTAAATAAAGTTTTATTCATTATAGTTCAGTAAGTTTAAACTTTTTCGTCATGATTAGCTTCCTGTTATAAAAATGCTAATGATTTCTGTGGTTTGCTCTTCAAAAAATTAAAAAGAACCATTAAATGAGTTCTGTATACAGTATCTGTGCAGTTTTTTAATTAATCAAGACTGTACTTGCCCTATCTATTGAGAGAGCCTCTTTTAAAAAACTAAGAGTGGACTGGCAACATATTCCCCTTCAGTTGCCTTTGCAGTCCTCCTACATACTACATACAGTCTATAGATACTACCTATACATATACATGAATGATAGATTACTATGTTTTCGATCCCAGGAGCTCCTCTGTGTAAGCAGATGGAATAAAATGTTAATGATTCTCTTGTACATAATTTGAGGTTCCTAGGAGAGCATGCATTGCCAAATGTGATTAACAAAATATGAAATAATTGTCGAAGGACAGAAGGAACTGCTTTTCTATGGGAAATGTTATCAATGTACAACTGTGTAATGAAATATGAATACTATGAGTCATACCAACCAGGTAAAGGTGAGATGCATTTTTATTATGTTGTGACGCACTAAAGACTGTTTTTCCAGAGAATATGAATCAGGAGATTTCTCAATGCATGATGTAGAAGACAAGAAAAGTGAGGGGGGCAGGTTTGTTTTACGACCCCCCCCCCAAAAATAAATAAATACAAATATTGAGCACTAGCCTCCACTGCTAGTTATGTAAGGGAAAGCAAAGAACTATAAAAATAATGAAATTTAATTGTTTGTTATGGGTTACTTTACTTTGCATGTCATTACTGTTCTTATAACTGCTTTGCTGAATAAAAATAAGCATACGGTATGTTTAATAAGGTTGTTAGCCAATTCAAACAATAACAGATTGAACTCACTATGGACAACCGTAGACAGTGCTTCTCAAGAGATCTGAGGGGGGTGAGAAATATATCTTCATACATCTTTCTTTAAATAATAAATATGTTATACTTACCTACTTTGTGCAATGGGACTACATGGAGCAGTAGCTTAACTCCTCTTCTGAGGTCCCCACCAGCGCTCTCAACTCCTCCTGTTCTCTGAGTGTCCCCCATAGCAAACCATGTGCTATGGAGGTACTTCTGAGCCAGGCTGTGTGCATTCATAGACACATACAGTGTGACTCAGCCCCTTTCCCCACCCCCTCCTCACGGAATTTGACTGACGGCAGCAGGAGTCAATGTATCCAGCTGCTGTGTCCTGTGAGAAGAGAAACAGAGAGCAGATGGGCTCAGCACTGGATTGAGAAAGGACTTAAAGTAATTTTTTCATCTTTCCATCTATTAAATCTTCTGCCCTTGCTGTTTCAATTTTGTATAGTAAAACATTTTTTCCTGCCAGTAAATACCTTATACAGCTTGCTTCCTCTTTCTTATCTGGTAATTGGCCTAGGCAAGTGACATCCTTTACAGCTCTCACTCTCATGAGAGTTTGCCAGCAAGGGAGGGGGGACAGCAACAGATGTCTTACCATGAATGGTATAAAGAAGTGTTACTGAGGGGCTTCCCAGGTTGACTACAAAAGAACAAAGAGTTTGACACTGAGATGAGTGTGTTTTCTAATTTTGGTTTCTAATAAAGTGGAAGATTTAGATTCCCTTTCTTTTGCCATTTTACACAGCTGTTTACTATGAACATTTTTTGCAAGTAGACCAGAATACACCTTGAGGCTTAGGCAGGCCATACATGGTGCAAATTTCTTTCCTGCATCCACGGGTCACACAGAGAGTGTTGACAGAGGAATCAGCAATTGTCTTCTCCCGGGGGGGGGGGGGGGGGGAGCCGCCCCTTCCAGGAGAAGACAGTGATTATCACTAGGGGCTATAGCAGCCGCTAGCGAATCGTAGTGATAATCACAAGAGAATCCAGCATGCCGGTTGTACCCAAGTTGATCGTTCGATCAACTTGGTACATTCAGCCTGCCCATTAATGGTTCAAATCTCGGCCTGTTCCTGCTGAACCGGCTGAGATTCTAACTGTGTATGGCCGGCATTATTTACTAAGCAAATCAAACAAGAGTGGGGTAAACTGTGAGGGTAAGAATGGATTGTGCGCCTGGACATGTGAGTGAAAATGTGCGATCATAATTTAAAAAACCCCCCCAGCTGATCATACACTGATGTTTAATGTGTACAATGAAGTCATAGTTTGCCATGCACATTGAACATCTAAATTATGTTGCTTTTATGCTTCCTTCTTCTTTAACATTCACACTGCAAAAACAAGCTGAATGAGTAGTACAATAGCTTTATTCTTAGTTTATTGATGCTTTTTAAAATTGAGCTTTTCTTTAAGTCTCAAGTCTCGTACACACGACCGAGTTTCTCGTCTTAAAAAACCTTGCATACACACTGTCAATTCCAAATCTCGTCGTTGTTCTGCGCGGTCACGTCCAGCACGTACGACGGCAGTATAAAGGGGAAGATCAATTTCAATGGCGCCACCCCTTGGGCTGCTTTTGCTGATCTCGTGTTACTGCGTGTGAAGTAAAAGTTTGGGAAGAGACGATTCGCGCTTTTCAGTCTTCGTGCTTTCAGTTCATTTTCTGCGGTTCAGTTTGTGCTTGTGGGTTCGTATCTTGTCTTTCAGGGCGTGTAGGCAGGTCATATCTGTTTTACAGTGCGTTCTTGCCCGTTCGTTTCTGATTTTCAGTTCGTTCTTCATAGGCCTTGCTGTTATTAAGTGCGTTCTGTTTAGTACAGCCATGTCGCGGGTACGTTCTCGTCGTCTAGTTCGTGCTGTGCAGGCGCTTGGTGTTGGTCTGCTTGTCTTGGACCAAGACGAGTCCATTAACGGGTTGAGGAGGAGTTCATGGACCAAGAATTGGTTGCTCCAGCGGGACCCATTCTGTCATATGCCTCTGCTGCGGGAGATCGTGGAGAATAATCCTGAGGACTACAGGAATTTTCTGCAGATGTCTGACCCCGTTTTTCAGCATCTGTTGGCTTTGGTGTCCCCCCTATATTACCAGGCAGGACACTGTTATGCGGGAAGCCATCAGTGCTCAGCAGAGGCTCATCGCCACATTACGCTACCTGGCGACAAGGAGAAGTCTGCAGGACTTGAAGTTCACCCCAGGCTCTGGGCCTCATAATCCCAGACACCTGTTCTGCCATTATCCAAGTCCTGCAGGAGGACTATATTAGGGTAAGTTTTCTCCTTTAACATCACATTCTATGTATTTCATGTATGCTAATGTATTGTATTTCCTTTATCCTTCCCTAATAACCATGATTGTAATATGCTGAGAATGTCCCCTTTGTCCCCATGCATGCTGTAAGCTTGTAATGCCCCTTTTTTCTCCTCCATGCATATTTCCCTTCACTAACCTCCCCAGCAGTGGCGGCTGGTGCTCAAAATGTTTGGGAGGCCACCCAAAAAATGTAAAAAGAAAAAACATCCATTTCCGCCACTGTGCCCATTAAACGCCACCAGTTGTCCCCTCAAATGCAGCCAGTTTGTCCACAAATACAGGCAGTTCCCCCCCAGCCCTGCACTTACCTTCCTCTGGTCAGCGCCGTCCTTCTTCTCTCCTCAATGTCTTCTCCCGCCCTCGATGTTGCATCAGCCAATCAGGTTACCGGTAAACAGACCCAGTGAACATGATTGGCAGAGGAGCCTGTCAGTGTTTAACCAAGGAACGCACCCCCCCTGCGTCCCCTGGTTAACTTTTTGGAAGCCAATTACAGCCCTCAGGCTGTAATCGGGAAGCTTAGCATAGCCGCTGGCTCTGATAAGCACTTCCAAAAACCAACCAGCCGCTGTTATTCAGATGGCCGCCGCTCAACAGGGGGCCATCCACCTGAATAGTGGGCGGCATCGAAAATACATAGGTTCATGCAAGGCATGAACCTATGTATTGTTCTGAGTGACGGGCGCAGGAGAGAGAGGGGGCAGCGCTCCTGCAATGGACGCACCGCCACTGCAATGCTATCCTGGGCCCAAACACACCTAGCCGAGTCACTTCCCAATGTATTTTTTTAGCTCCATTGTAGTGCTTTACCCCCCCCCCCATCACCCCCTAAAATGTATCAAAATGTTAATTGTCCTTATTTTTGAGCATTCCCAAACTCATCTAGCCCCCCCCCAAATATTTTTACAATGGACCATCAGAGGGGGTGATGAATATGATACTTGAGCCTTCTTTTTGAGTATTTTAAAACACATTAAACGGAAACTTAGAATGATGTTGGGCTAGAATGTATTTTAGTATAATCTACTTGCAATGTTGTGTGAAAAAGTACTAATATTTTTTCATCTTGTTTGACTCCACAGCTTCCTTCCACGCCACAGGAATGGCAGACTGTGGCATCTGAGTTTTCCACGAGGTGGGACTTCCCCAACTGCGGTGGAGCCATTGACGGGAAGCACGTCCGCATCGTGCTGCCACCCCGTTCTGGGTCCTACTTCTACAATTACAAGGGGTTTCATAGCATTGTGCTGATGGCGGTGGTGTCAGGACGGTATGAATTCCTCTATGTGGATGTGGGGAAGAATGGCCGGATGTCCGATGGGGGATCCTTCAGCCAGACGGAGTTTGCCCTCCATCTCCAGAGTGATGACCTTGCATTGCCACCGGATGCAGGGAATGTTGAAGGACTCCCCTTTGTGTTTTTGGCTGATGAAGCCTTTGGACTGGGACCGCATCTCATGAGGCCATTTCCCCAGAGGACCCTGACCCAGGAGAAGAGGGTGTTCAACTACCGGCTGGCCAGGGCCCGAAGAGTTGTGGAGAATGCCTTTGGGATAATGGCCAGCCGGTTCCGCCTTTTCATGACACCCATTCACTTGGCGGAGTACAAAATGAACTACGTCGTTTTCTGTTGCTGTGTGCTACATTATTTTCTGATAAGGAAATCAACAAATTATATTGCCTCAATTGTGCCTGAGGCAGGACTTTCAACTGGCAATATCCTGCCGGGCCTAGAATCTGGCCGTCCTGGCTTGCCCCCCCCAAATGCCGTGAGGTTTGCCAGAAATATCTAGAATATTTCATGGGTAGGGGGGCAATTTCTATGTCAGGCCATGTCTGAATAATTTTTGAGAAAAAACAAAATAAATATCTGGTTTATTCTTTTTTTTGTTGTTTTTTTTTTTGCTGTCTCCTAGTTTGTCTTATATACACAAATAAGGTTAGAGCGTATTTGATAAAGAAGCTCCACTTTGTTGTTGTTCAAACATTTTACTCTGTGCACATTCACACACGGTAAATATAACACTATGGTTATTTATTTTTTTAGGCCCAGAAACAGGCCTTTTTTTTTTTTGGTAAGAAAATACAAAACCATCATTAGCATCCAACAAACTACAACATTGTATACCTCTTGCCAATATCAGACATTCAATTTAACAAAAAATGTCTCAATCTGCCCGTCATAATATGGGGTAATGGCACCCCTGACCAAGCCAAAATCTGAAGATGCACACAATTTAGAGTCTTTTTAAAAAGGGATTTTTGACTCCTGATCCCTATTGTCAACATGTGCTATCTGCCATCAGGGGTGATAAATGGACATGTTTTGGGGGTGCAACCCCTTCTTCATTTCACCTACTTGAGATGCGAGGAAGGGGTTGCACCCCCAAAACCCGTACATGGAAATCCCCTGATGGCAGATGGCACATGTTGACACACTGTGTGCATCTTCAAATTTTGGCTTGATTGATTGTCTAAAAGCGTAAAATTGGGGGAAGAACAATCGCAAAAAAAAAATGGGGTGTTTTGTGCCTTATTCAATTCGCCCCAAAACATCTAGGATGTCCTTAAAGGTTTGATCCATCACATTCATTCTTTGCTTAATTCTGTCCAGTTCTGTACTACATTCCATCACTTGCTGGATGATTCGTAGGGCTCTGTCAGCAGGGAAACGCAGACTTTCTTTCCCAACAACATTTTCATCCCCTATAAAAAAATACAAAAGGTATTATAACTCTGCAGGCCTACATCTCTTACTTGAAGCTGTGGTGACAGATACTGACCTGTTGTGGTGACAAGTTCCACCACGTCATCCACTTCTCCTTCATCCACTTCTTCTTCCTCCACCTCTTCAACTTCCTCAACATCCTCAGGTTGGGGTTCTTGGTGAGGTTGGGGTTGTTTAGAAGGTGTGGGGTTCCTGTGCTCCCTGGAGTGGTGTCCTCCCAGTCTTCTCTCCCCTATGAGAATCAAACAAAAGGTATACTTAGTACACAGATATTTTAGTTAAAAAAATTAACATGATACATTGCTTGGAAGTGGGGTACAAGTATCTGTTTGGGACGAGTTACAAGCTGAAGACATTATTTCAAAATAAACAAATCTTGACTATTCACCTTTGGCTGACATTTTTTACACATGGAGGCACCCCAAAAATGCACTGATGCACCTGTGTGGGGCACCCTCAAAAGGTTGTTCTGGTGGCCCACACTATAGTGCTCCAGAGTCCAGATGTGGAAACAGCTGCTGAGTGTCCTCTACTTTACACTGATTAAAGTTTGCATTTCATTCTCTTTCCAAACACATTATCTAGCCAACACTGTAATAACATTTATGGAATAAAAACAGGCATCTCTCTAAATTATTAGAACCCTGTATCTTCGCAAAACATCGTATATAGTGGGCGAACGATGTGTCTGTAACAAACGATTACTGGGCCAAACCAAGTTTTAACGATGACATTTTGTAAGGTACAATAGTAAAATGCAACAACATGGAGCAACATGCAAGTTCTGAAATACAATAATAGGAACACAGAAAAAGTACTTACTTTTTTCTAGCATTCTCTTAATGCTCCTTAACTGCTCCGGCTCCCTCAGTTTGAGGTCAGACCACCTCTTTCTAAGCTGCTCCTTTGATCGTTTCACCCCGAAATTCTTCTTCAGACTTTTCAGTACTTTCTTCATTATTTTTGACTTCCTTAGATTAGGGTGGGTATACGGCCCATGCTTTGCGTCATAATCCGACTTTAGCAATATGTCCACCATCTCCGCCTAAGACATACTAGATGCCTTGAATCTCCTCCTTGATCGTGACGTTTCACGGTCTGGGCTGGTCTCCTCCTCGTTATTTGATGAATTAGCAGACACCTGCTCTGACTCCGCCATATTTGTCTGCGCGCCGAATGAGAAGGGGCGGGGAAAAGTTGATACTGTGAACGTCATGGGCGGGCGACGTGTGCGGAGCGACGTGTGCAGAGTTTCACGCATGCATGGTGTATATAAAGCAAACACACATGTGACGATACTACGTTCGGTGTGCGGACAGAGGAGGAAAAGTGACGGACGTGAGAATGAAGGTATGTGATTTTTATACTTTGTGAAATCAGTGGCCTATACTGCCTAGAGATTGTTGGAGGATATATATGGGGAATCAGATTTACAGGAGGTTAGACTGTCGTGACTGACATTACTTTTTTTGTCTTGTGTTTTGGCTTGCAGACCCAAAATAAATGCTTTCATCAGCGATAGGGAATTCCTGGGGGAATTTATAGACCGGGTAAGGGAGCTGCCCGCTCTGTGGGAGACCAAAAACCCTATTCACCGGAAAAAAGGTGTGAGGAAAGCAGCGCTGGAGAGCCTGCTCCAATTTGTGCATACCAGGGTACCCACAGCAACCACACAACAGGTGGACAGTAAAATTGGGAGCTTGAGAGGCACATACAGGACTGAGTGCTTTAGGGTCCTGGCTTCTCAGAGGTCAGGAGCAGCAGCAGCTGATGTATATGTCCCGACTTTGTGGTACTACAGCAGGATGTCCTTTCTGAACGACCACCTTGAGGCAAGGCCATCACTGTCCAGTCTTCCCCCCAGACTTCCCTGCAGCCAACCTGAGCCTTCTCTGGAGCAAGAGGAGGCAGCCATCCTGGAAGAACCTGATTTGGACATCTGGAGCCAGGTATAGTATTTTCTCAAAATGTATTGTGAGAAAATGAATGCATGAAAAATAAGATAATATGTAAATCCCCCCAAAAATTGGGACCAAAAAGTGATCTCAATATCAATAGACAGTAGTGGGCCCAAAATTGGCGGAGAAGAATGGAAACTGATGGGGTCATAATAATAGTCTTTTCTATTGATTTACATTCAATTTGCAACAGTCATGAGCTATAATTTGTGTGTAAATGATAAACCAAAAACTAAAACTATGTCCCTTTTTCATACACAGGATGACATCAGCCAGGAGGAGGGTCTGGAAAGTGTCAGGCAGGAGGAGGCAGGGCCCACTGTGAGCCAGGAGGAGGCAGGGCCCACTGTGAGCCAGGAGGTGGCAGGGCCCAGTGGCACACAGGAGGTGGCTGGGCCAAGTAGCAGGACCAGATCTCAGGTGCCTCCCATCCGCCTTCCTAAAAGATCCAGGAGGGACAGGAGCACAAGCGAGGCAGCAATGGCCCTGATTAGAGAGGCACATGCCACCCTCCAGGAGCCCACATCCCCTAAAGAGGCCATTGCCGGCCTAGTTGGGGCAAAATTCCAGGTGATGAGCATGGAACAACGCCTCCTATGCGAGCCCCTGTGTCAGAGATTGATAGTAGACCAGACTGTGTGACTGCACAGAGGAGACCCAAACGAGTGTAGTAAAAATATAACAATTTATTACGGTAAGTGACCAACAAACAACCACCTCAAACAGAACACAGTGCAATGAATAAATCAACAAGCAGTAACTATAAACAATATATACAAATATGGGAGATACCGGAATCGTAGTACAGAGCCAGGCCAAGGTCATACACAAGGGGATCCAGCAGTAAGGATGGGAAGAAGCAGGAACAAGGAGGGGACGGATGGGTAGGCTGCAGAGCAGGGATCTGGGAGACCAGGGAGACAAAACACAGGATAAGCTCAAGGTAGGGATCGGGTTAAACAGGGTGCAGGTTTAAGGTAGGGATTGGGTCGGATCGGATCAGGCAGGGTGCAGGTTGGGATAAGATACAGGCTAAGTCCGGGTCACAGGTCCAGAGGGTCAGGAAGAGAGATACCAGGGCAAGGAGTGTTGCACTTGCCGGGTATATAAAGAAGTCTTGTAATCAGGCTTCAGGTCACAGCTGACCACAGGAAGTGCTGCCTGTCCCACACTGCCAGAATACCCCCGCTGGTGGACGCCGGTACTACGGCCCATGGATCAGGCATTACCACCAGCAGATGAGATCCTCTGTCAAAGGTACAGGCTGCGAGAGGACACCTGCTGGTGGACACTAGTACTGCGATCCATAGGACCGACAGCGTTACCAGTGGGTAAAGCCTTCCCTGACAGTACCCCCCCAAAAGGAGCAGCCTCCGGACGCTCCAACCAGTCCTGATTGTCCAAAGTCTAGGGCATTGGGTAGCACCAAGGATGAGGGTACTTCAGCCTGGTAATCAGGCACTTTAGGCTGGACCAGGGGCACCTCCAAGCGGAAAGCAGGCACATCCGGGCAGACAAACTGGACAGCAGGCACTGGGTCATTGAGCTGGGCAGCAAACAGGAACATCTCCAGCTGGGCTGCCGACAGGAACATCTCTGGCTGAGCAGCAGACAGGAACATCTCCGGCTGGGCAGCAGACAGGAACATCTCCGGCTGGGCAGCAGACAGGAACATCTCGGGCTGGGCAGCAGACAGGAACACCTCAGTCTGGGCAGCAGACAGGAACACCTCAGTCTGGGCAGCAGACAGGAACACCTCAGTCTGGGCAGCAGACAGGAACACCTCAGGCTGGGCAGCAGACAGGAACACCTCAGGCTGGGCAGCAGACAGGAACACCTCAGGCTGGGCAGCAGATAGGAACACCTCAGGCTGGGCAGCAGACAGGAACACCTCAGGCTGGGCAACAGACAGGAACACATCGAGCTGGGCAGCAGACAGGAACACATCGAGCTGGGCAGCAGGCTCCGGGTCATCGAGCTGGGCAGCAGGCTCCGGGTCATCGAGCTGGGCAGCAGGCTCCGGGTCATCGAGCTGGGCAGCAGGCTCCGGGTCATCTAGCTGGGCAGCAGGCTCTGGGTCATCGAGCTGGGCAGCAGGCTCCGGGTCATCGAGCTGGGCAGCAGACAGGAACACATCGGGCTGGGCAGCAGGCTCCGGGTCATCGAGCTGGGCAGCAGGCTCCGGGTCATCGAGCTGTGCAGCAGGCTCCGGGTCATCGAGCTGGGCAGCAGGCTCCAGGTCATCGAGCTAGGCAGCAGACAGGAACACATCGGGCTGGGCAGCAGGCCCTGGGTCATCAGGCTGGGCAGCAGGCTCCGGGTCATCGAGCTGGGCAGCAGGCTCCGGGTCATCGAGCTGGGCAGCAGGCTGTGGCACGTCAGGCTGGGCACCTGACAGGAACATCTCAGGTTGGGCAGCAGACAGGAACATGTCAGACTGGGTAGTAGGCTCCACAGACTGGGAAACAGGCATCATACCCTCAAGCCGGGAAATGGGCACCACAACCTCAAGCCGGGAAACGGGCACCACAACCTCAAGCCGGGAAACGGGCACCACAACCTCAAGCCAGGAAACAGGCACCGCAGCGGGCACCACAACCTCAGGCCGGGAAATGGGCACCACAACCACAGGCCGGGAAACGGGCACCACAACCACAGGCCGGGAAACAGGCACCGGATCTTCAGGCGAGGTCTCAGTCACCGAATCTTCAGGTGGGGTCACCGGATCTTCCGACTGGGTCACTGGATCTTCCGATTGGGACACCGGATCTTCCGACTGGGACACCGTCATCAGGACTTCTGTTTGGAAGGCAGGCACATGAACTTCAAGCAGGCAGGCTGGCACAGGGTCTTCAGGCTGGCAGGCTGGTACAGGGTCTTCAGGCTGGCAGGCTGGTACAGGGTCTTCAGGCTGGCAGGCTGGTACAGGGTCTTCAGGCTGGCAGGCTGGTACAAGAACTTCAGGCTGGCAGGCTGGCACAAGAACTTCAGGCTGGCAGGCTGGTACGAGGACTTTCAGTTGACAGGCTGGCACAGGAACCTCCGGTTGGCAGGCTGGCACAGAAACCTCCGGTTGGCAGACTGGCACAGGAACCTCAGGTTGGCAGACTGGCACAGGAACCTCCGGTTGGCAGACTGGCACAGGAACCTCAGGTTGGCAGACTGGCACAGGAACCTCAAGTTGGCAGACGGGCACAGGGACCTCAGACTGGAAGATTGGCTCGGGAACCGCAGGCTGGAAGGCTGGCTCGGGAACCGCAGGCTGGAAGGCTGGCTCGGGAACCGCAGGCTGGAAGGCTGGTTTGGGAACCGCAGGCTGGAAGGCTGGCTCGGGAACCGCAGGCTGGAAGGCTGGCTCGGGAACCGCAGGCTGGAAGGCTGGTTTGGGAACCGCAGGCTGGAGCAGGTTGGTGGGTGTGGAGGTAGGTTGGATTGTGTGGGTTGGGAAGTACTTCTGCTTTTTCTTGGATTTAGTCGCTGCAGGTTTGCAAGTAGCGGGGGGAATATATGAAAAGGTTGGGATTGAACAAATAGAAGAAAATGGCAGAGGTGCAGGGACAGTGCCTGGAGGAGGTTCTTGTGGATTGGCTACGGATAGGAGGGAAGAAGCAGGTGGATTGAAGGCAGGTTAGGTGCAACAGGTAGAGACGGGGTAGTAGTATTTGGGGGGCTGAACACACTGGATGGTAGCTGGGGTTGCCATAGGCAATGGGCGGATATGTTCTTGGGAAGGCAGGTGATTGATGGAGGGGCCGGGATGTTGTGGCTTGGCTGAATACGGGAGGAGATCTGACCATGCCTGCAGCAAAGACTGAACAAAAACTAGTCCGCACTCACGCCTTTAAATCAGAGACTACACTGACCTCACACAATCATATAACACCTGCTGGGAACAGAGGGAATAATTCTCATAAAAAGAAGCTGGATCATCCTCTAACAAGCATACTAGGGATTCTACTTGGTCACCATTGAAAGGGGGAGAGAAGTCATCACTTCCTTTGAGAACAAACGACAGGGCTGGTTCAGAATCAACACATAATCGGGTTAACGGCAGAACATCCTCAGGCTGTAAGTAACCCTGATCCACCAAAAAATTTGCTGATCGGATAGTTTCCCTTAGCTGGTCACTAGTCCAACCCTCTAAAACCTGGCGACAATGTTTGCCATCCTCTGCTGCCAGCAGAGAATAGTAAAGGATCTCATGACAATCCATCTCCTTAATGAAGTCACGTCTGATCAGGAATGGCCCTGGTATACTGTCAGAGATTGATAGTAGACCAGACTGTGTGACTGCACAGAGGAGACCCAAACGAGTGTAGTAAAAAATGTATTACGGTAAGTGACCAACAAACAACCACCTCAAACAGAACACAGTGCAATGAATAAATCAACAAACAGTGACTATAAACAATATATACAAATATGGGAGATACCGGAATCGTAGTACAGAGCCAGGCCAAGGTCATACACAAGGGGATCCAGCAGTAAGGATGGGAAGAAGCAGGAACAAGGATGGGTAGGCTGCAGAGCAGGGATCTGGGTGACCAGGGAGACAAAACACAGGATAAGCTCAAGGTAGGGATCGGGTTAAACAGGGTGCAGGTTCAAGGTAGGGATTGGGTCGGATCGGATCAGGCAGAGTGTAGGTTGGGATAAGATACAGGCTATGTCCGGGTCACAGGTCCAGGGGGTCAGGAAGAGAGATACCAGGGCAAGGAGTGTTGCACTTGCTGGGTATATAAAGAAATCTTGTAATCAGGCTTCAGGTCACAGCTGACCACAGAAAGTGCTGCCTGTCCCACACTGCCAGAATACCCCCGCTGGTGGATGCCGGTACTACTGCCCATGGATCAGGCATTACCACCAGCAGGTGAGATCCTCTGTCAAAGGTACAGGCTGCGAGAGGACACCTGCTGGTGGACACTAGTACTGCGATCCATAGGACCGACAGCGCCACCAGTGGGTAAAGCCTTCCCTGACACCCTGCTGATCACCTTGCTGAACAAGGGGGTGATGGGGAGAATTACCCCTAATACGGCCATATGTGAGGTCGCCCAGCTTTCCCAACCTCAACCTCCTCCTCCTCCTCCTCCACCCTCTTCTTCTCCTCCACCTCCTTCTCCTCCTCCTGACACGAGTACACCTCCAGTGGCACAGCCTCCAGCCACACGCAGAAGGAAGGCTGCAGGGAAGGCTTCAGGGAAGGCTGCCAAGAAGACCAGGAAGTGATGGCCTTGCTTCAATGTGGTCTGACAGAAGGCAGCCTGTTGTAGTACCACAGACTTGGGACATGTATATCACCTGCTGCTGTTCCTGACCTCTGGGAGTCCAGCATCAGATTGTGCTCACAACTGATGTGCTTCTCAAGCTCCCAATTTTATTGTCCACACAGGGTTGATGTGTGCTCTGGGGTCCCTTGGATGCACAAATGGCAGCAGGTTCTCCAGCGCTGCCTTCTATTTATTTTATTATATACATTAATAAATGTTTTTTTTTTTTGACAGTTAATACTTGACTATGTGTTTTTATAATAATTATAAATTTAGCTTTGGAGTAGGCAGATACATTTTAACAAATAAAATAAAAGGGACAGATAACACAAAAAATCTCCTTGAAGGTCTAAAAAATAAAAAAAAATAAAAACTAAGGGGTAAACTTGACACAACAAAAATAATAAATAAAATCATGGAGATCACTATAAAATAAAGAATCATTTAAAATGAAGATCTGTATTCAAAATTTAAAAAAAATAATTATTAAGGAGGTCTTGCTCGATATAATACAGCTAAATATTCATGAGATCAGCATGAAAAGGGTTTAAAATAGTTAGTCAGAACTCTGTGTGAATATCAGCAGCAAAACAAGTTCTTTAGTTTTCATTATTCTAACATTCTAAAGAAGATTTAAATGCACAACATTTAAACGATGCAATAATTTACAGCGGGACGAATGTGCTATCTCCATTACGAAGGCTTGTTTTACCAGAAGAAGCGCTCCGTCTCATACTTGATTCTGAGCATGCGCGCTTTTTGAAGACTCGGAAAAGCATACACACGAATGGTTTTCTCGTCGCAAAACAGGCCGACCAGAAACACGACGAGAAAATCGAGAATCCAGACGAGAAAAAAAGAGAGCAGGTTCTCTATTTTTCTCGTCGAGATTCACGGCAGTTTTCTCGACGAAAAATCATACATAAACGGTTTTCTCGGCAAGAAAGCTCTCTCGGCAGTTTTCTTGTCGTTTTTGGATGAGAAACTCGGTCGTGTGTACAAGGCTTTAGTTATGTAGATTTATTCATATATGGTATGTGCATTTTATAATGATAAGAGCACTTAGATGGACCCAAAACCATTGGAGAAAGTTACATTTTATTTTAGGCATGATCGAGCTCAGCTGATGTATTCTCAGACACGAGAGCCATACATTCTATAGCAAACCACCATTGTTAAAAATTCTATGTATATTTATTTTAGTCTGTGCGTCAAGGTTTGCATAAATGTCAGAAGGATGAAAAATTCCATAAATATAGATGTGTCTTATCTGCATTACATTAACAACACAATCTCATGCCCATATATGTTAATAAATTAGGCCCACTGTCTATGCAGCAATGACTTTATGACTTTTTTAGGCAATGAAACAATAAACAAGAATGATTTTAAAAATTATCGTTGAGCTGTATTATGTTTCCTTAAATATTTAGAAGTAAGCTGTATGATTCTCTATCTAAGCATTTCCACTAGCTGTAGTGAAATACCACTTATAAAGAGACTGTAAATAAAACATTCTGAAGGTTTCAATCCAAGAAACATCATTTATTATAGGCACTCCTAATATTTACTTTCCATTTTCTTGTAGTTTATGCACTGGATCAGCTCCAAAGTCAAACCTGGGTGCAGTGGCGTCTCTAGCTTTCATATTTAGGGGGGGCACATGGGGGGACAAGGACAAAAGTAGGGGGGCCAACCATAAAACGTGTGTGTGTGTGTATGCACACGAAACGCATGAACATGAAATATTCCTGACAATGTACACGAAACGCACAAATATGAAATATTCCAGACAAATTCAATGCACACGAAACACATGAACATGAAATATTCCTGACAATGTACATGAAAAGCACAAAAATGAAATATTCCAGACAAATTCAATGCACACGAAACGCATTAACATGAAATATTCCTGACAATGTACACGAAACGCATTAACATGAAATATTCCTGACAATGTACACGAAACGCACAAATATGAAATATTCCTGACAATGTACACGAAACGCACAAATATGAAATATTCCTGACAATGTACACGAAACGCACAAATATTAAATATTCCTGACAATGCACACAAAACGCACAAATATGAAATTTGAATTCTTAATTCACGGTTCACCTACGTTGTCAGCAAATTTTAACTCATTCATGGTAAAATATCAATTTATTGTTTAATCCTTATCAATTATCATTGCATGCACTTTGTAAACTGAAAAAAATATTTCTTAGGCCCGGTTTACACTGGTGCGTTGCGAGAACACTGCGAATCCACTGCGGATTCCTGCATCGCACCCGACTCGCACGCAAGTTCACATTTAAGGCTAGGTTCACACTGCTGCGATGTCAGAGTTCGCATGTGATCCGCACCGCACTGCAAGTGCACATCACAGGACCCTTTTTTTTGTCCGCAGCAGAATCGGATCGCATGGGTGTTCACACCCATGCGATCCGATTCCTGTCCGAGTTTGCAGATCGCACTGCGATATGTTAACTGATTTGGGGGTGTCATTAACTTTTACTTGACACTCCCAGCAGTTCACATAGGGCAGTGTGAACTGCTGCCGGGAAAACCTGCGATGCGGGAACCCGCAGTGGATTCGCAGCGTTCCCGCATCGCAGCAGTGTGAACTGAGCCTAAATCTGAAATAAATAGCTGGTGGTTCTGGTGCCGGACAACAGTAACTTCAAAGATACATAAGACAGAGCTCTCATGGAGGTAACAGAAAAAATACTTAACTAATATTATATATTGGGGTCAATGATATATATTTTAACCTCTAAAACACACATTGGTTTGGGTTTTGCAAAAAGAAAAAACAAAGCCTCCTATATACTATTTAGTCAATATTACTTCATCTTTTCATCATGCTTTTCTAATATTAGTTAAGTATTTTTTCTGTTACCTCCATGAGAGCTCTGTCTTATGTATCTTTGAAGTTACTGTTGCACCAGAACCACCAGCTATTTATTTCAGATTATAAATGGTAATGCAAGCAAATTTTTACTGTTTTTTGGACCTACCTTTCCTGTGGCAGCACTGGTGGCAGAGGCACTGTGACTGGACTGGAGTTGGCGGGCAAAATATGATCAATTATTCATGCTAACCTACCGCGGCGATGGGAGTTAGCATGCGGTAGGCTGGCTGCGCTGCTCTTCTCAGTGACTCACTGACTCCACCCCCCTGGAGCAGGGAGCTTGAGCACGACGTAGCCAGCGCCGCGGACTACAATTCCCATAATCAATAGCGGCGGCCGTCAGACGCGACGTCACGTGACAGACTGACGTCTGTTACTGTAGTGAGTCTGATTCAGTCATTCAGCGCCGCGGATGGAAACTCAGATAGCCGCGGCGCTGGCGGACATTTTTTGTGTTAAAACCAACAACTTAACTTGGGGGGGCACATGGGGGGGCACACAGTAAAATTGGGGGGGACGTGGCCCCCTCAGGTCCCACCCTGGTGACGCCCATGCCTGGGTGACGGCCAAAGCTGCAGGATTTTTGCAAAGCTTTCATATCTTCTACAAATGTCACCAAAAAATGTTTTACAGTTAGAAATAAAGTTTATTGTATATGGCACAGGATGAAAAATCCACTGCAGATTCTTCATCATATCAAGTCTCACTAGAGAATAAACAAAAAAAATAAAAAATCTCCACACCAAGGAACGGTAAGCCCAATTATCCAATGGTCTATTTCATTGATTCTATACTCCTTGGAAAATTCACAAACATTTTTACCTTTAAAAGTAAAAAAAAACTAACTTTCTTTATTAAGGATGTCAGCCAGAGGCATCAACCATGAGGGCTGGATTTTTTTTTTAATTCAGCACCTTACTTACTTTCCTGCTAGAAAGCTTCCAACTGAGATGCACATGCATAACTCATTGTTCAGTCCCGGCATTCCTTGCTGTGGGGATAAATTAACTTTTGTGCATGGACTGGCCAATCAAAATGGTAAAAGAGGTCACACCATTAAGAAGAATAGGTGAAGATGTCAGTGGCAGTGAGAGAGCTGACAGATGTTGCAGTGCCAGAGTAGGCAAAGGGGGCTTTAATTCTGCTTCAATTAGAGGGATGTCAAGTATGCAGATGCACTGATGAGTTAAAGGTCAACTCTAGACAAAAACGTTTTTAGATGTTACTATTTTGCCTGGCACCCATGACCAGAAGTACTTGAACATCTTCTTAATGGAAAAACAAGCAGCAGTTATATTCTGCAAAGGTCCTAAATCTTTCTCACTCTACTAGAAAAATTTGATTTTACTGCTGCCTGTTTCCCAGTTGGAAAGATTTCCGCCTACCGGTACTTCCTATTTTGTTTGACATGCATCAAATAGTCAGAAATTGAGGAAAATAACTTATAACAGGGACAGATATCTTCGAAACGGGGATAGAGACAGCAATAAAAAGTTGATAGACCTTTTAGCCTTCCAGACATTTGTTGGAGTTACACTCACATTATGAATATATTGGGGTTTGGGGGAAGGGAAATTCGCAAGTTTCCACTGGTAAGTAAGTGATCAAGTAAGTCACTTGCTGTAGATCGTTTACCTTGTAGGGTATTGTTGCTGTAACCGTTCAAGCATACAAAAAATGGGGTAAGGGGGAAGGGATCGACCTGTTTAAGGACAGGCAAAAGGGGTTACTTTGGCAACAAATTGTGGATCAAAAGATGGGAATAGTATAAAATTTAATATTTATTCCTGTAAACATTATTACATATAAAGATTAGTATAAGGTGCAGTGTAAGTACCCAAACGATAAATAATATTACAAAACATTAATTGAATAAAGGACATCAATGGACAAACAGGACTTACAATGACTGTACATATAACAATACACAAGTCCGGACGTATGGTTCAGCCTTATGTAATAAGCGACCCAAATAATATAATTTATTGGTTACCCTCTTCTAAGGGATGTGAGGTAATTGAATCCACTTACTAGTATGTGGATTCCCTTAATAAGTCCAAATTGTTGCTATTTGACAAGGGGCTGTACCTGATGGGGTGGGGGGAGGGGACCGGGGCAGGGGGACCGTTGTAGTAAAGGGAACCTGAGGGCTGAGTGTTTCAATACAGTTGACCTAGGTATTGGATTGCGTGAAATACGTCATACGTGGGGATCCCCTTGTTATAGTATTTTCCTTGGAAGGTTTGGAGGGTTTAATTAATGCTCCAATAAATGCTGGTTTAATGAAGAAATAGTAAAGATTGAATTTCCTCTGAGAATTGCTGACATGATTTGGATTAAAGAGTTCATCAATAAAATTTTGATTCAGATGTCAGTAATTCATTTGGAACATGACATTAATAAGGCAAGAGAATAACTTAGACAAAATGAGACCAGTCTTTGAACATGGTATTCAGCTCTACTTCAACTTATGAATCAATAGGGTGCGTACATTACCATTGGACGCCTTCACATTGGAGCTGAGTTTGACCAAATCTATTTCAATGGGTCCCTGTTTGCCTTGTACCTTGCGGCTGATGTTAGGATGTTCTGGCCGTACCGATTGGTCCAACACCGGACCCTCCACATATCGGTGCAGGCACCGGTCAGTAGCCTTGGACATCCGTTTGGGCTAACGGCCAACAAAACCAATCGGTACAGCCAGAACATCCTAACATCAGCCGCAAGGTACAAGGCAAACAGGGACCCATTGAAATAGACTTGGTCAAACTCAGCTCCAATGTGAAGGCGTCCAATGGTAATGTACGCACCCTATTGACTCATAGGTTGAAGTAGAGCTGAATACCATGTTCAAAGACTGGTCTCATTTTGTCTAAGTTATTCTCTTGCCTTATTAATGTCATGTTCCAAATTAATTATTGACATCTGAATCAAAATTATATTGATGAACTCTTTAATCCAAATCATGTCAGCAATTCTCAGAGGAAATTCAATCTTTACTATTTCTTCATTAAACCAGCATCTATTGGAGCATTAATTAAACCCTCCAAACCTTCCAAGGAAAATACTATAACAAGGGGATCCCCACGTATGACGTATTTCACGCAATCCAATACCTAGGTCAACTGTATTGAAACACTCAGCCCTCAGGTTCCCTTTACTACAATGGTCCCCCTGCCCCGGTCCCCTCCCCCCACCCCATCAGGTTCAGCCCCTTGTCAAATAGCACCCATTTGGACTTATTAAGGGAATCCACATACTAGTAAGTGGATTCAATTACCTCACATCCCTTAGAGGAGGGTAACCAATAAATTATATTATTTGGGTCACTTATTACATAAGGCTGAACCATACGTCCGGACTTGTGTATTGTTATATGTACAGTCATTGTAAGTCCTGTTTGTCCATTGATGTCCTTTATTCAATTAATGTTTTGTAATATTATTTACCGTTTGGGTACTTACACTGCACCTTCAACTAATCTTTATATGTATTAATGTTTACAGGAATAAATATTTAATTTTATACTATTCCCGTCTTTTGATCCACAATTTGTTGCCAAAGTAACCCCTTTTGCCTGTCCTTAAACAGGTCGATCCCTTCCCCCATACCCCATTTTTTGTTACACTCACATTAGCCTTCCAACCACCAAAAAACACCCTTTTTCAAAACATTCGCCCATGCAGAAGACTCTGGCTTTTGTCAAAAAAAAATGAGGGACAGGAGGATTATATGTAGTTCTTATGTTACTCATATGCCTCCAGTACAGAAAGATTATTATTTGAACCTGATGACCTGGTATTTTGATCTTTTGCCTCAATAAAATATGACCCTAGCTAGATTACAATTCATTTTGCTAGAGCATTGCATAAAAACTAATCAAAATGTAGGACTTATTGGGTCATTAATAATTTATGTTTTATTCTATGAATTTATTAAATAAGGTTTTTTTTTCCACTGCATGTGTTTGGGTACTTCTTATATGAGCACTACATTTAAATTAATTGCATAACATTGATATCCATTTTCCATGAGGATTTTTTTTTTAATCACAGTTTAAAGCATGAGAGTTCCATAGGTTAGCTGCCCTCGATATTGGTGCACCATATCACCAAAGACACCGTTTAAACAACAGAATTTGAAGCTGAAACTGAATTTTCATGTGCTGCTTATAAATATTATATATATATATATATATATATATATATATATATATATATATATGTAGCGGGTGGTTACATTTAGGGGAAGTATCTGAGTGGTAACAAGGCTCAGGTACGCTAATTGTTAGGGTTGTGGAGCATTTTGTCGTGGAGGATATCAATGGTGTCTAGTTCCCTGCGGCCTATAGGTGGCGCTGTCGCCACAGGCCGGGGTTGAACCACCATTGGAGGGCTGTGCCTTTTTGTGTCCCCTCGCAGCAGTGGTACGGCAGGGCGGGGAACCTGCCGTGCTTGCCGGGAGAGGGTATAAAAGGGGCAGACATCTTCCAGTCGAGGTCCGAGCCCCAGGCACCTTCAGCCTGGGGGCTGCTGTTCGTGACACCCAGGTGCCCTTGGCCTGGGTGTGGGCAAGGATGGTCTCCGGGTGCTCCAAGGCCCGGAGACTGAACTGCTGTTCCATCCCCAGACACCTTAGGTCTGGGGGTGAGGTACTTTTGAGAAGGCCAGGGACCCAGCGACCTTCGGCTGGGTTCCGCAAGGAATTCGAGGGCTCCCAGGGATCCGCTTCGTGAGGCGACCCGTATCCAGGACGAGGAGACCAGGGAGGTGACCCTTTCTGAAGACCCAGCGCAGAGTCGTGGTGACAGAAGGGGCCTCTGGTAACTCTCCGGAGGGATGGTTTCTCCCTATGGAGGCCTAACTATTCAAGGAAGGAAAAGTGCATGTTCTGTAGGTCATAGTGGCAGTGACTCTACGCACACCAGGTCAGTGGCAGTGACTACAACTATTCATCAAGTTAGTGGCAGTGACTACAATTATTCATCAAGTCAGTGGCAGTGACTGTGCACCAAGCTGTTCGTGCTAATCTGAACAGTGCTCCCCTAATCAACGCTGAGTTTGTGCCTGAACCTCTTCCCACCTTATCTGAACTGTTCTCGTCCAAACTGCTTTCACAGAGACTGTTTATCGTTCTCATAAATAAATATTGAGTTGGACTCTCAGTTGATGTGGACAGTCGTTTTACTGGGGAGAACTAAAGGACTTGTTTCTGGCTACCGCAGAAGCGAGATCAGCCCGGGAGGTTTTCAAACACTGGCTGCAGGCAGGCCCGAGAAACTAACACCGCTCAACCTCCCCATCCAGGAGGGTACGGGCTTGTGGTGCGGTGTGCCTCAGTCTTTTCCTGCGGAGGAGCCAAGAAGAGAAAAGCAGGTAAAGGCTGGGGTTGGTGCGCTACATATATATAAAAGTTCAATGGGTGAGGTGCACTAAGCGAATGCTGTGCCTTTTTGGCATCGATTGTTTTTGTGTCGTTTTCTATTTTTCTGCAGATTTTTTATATTGATCAATGGGAGACGATCTGAAAAGTATTGATTATATCTCTATATGTTGTTTTTTTATTCTGTAGATGAATTCATGAACTATTCTAGCAACTATATCTCTACTTAGTGAGAAATCAATATCACTTGTTACCAGAAGTCGTTTCGATTTGTGCAATTGATTAACATATGCTGATAAGGAATGTAGCACTCTATATGATGTATGTGATTCCAGTTTGTCTTAATTAATTGATTAGGAGTACTAATGAGCTTTTTATATATATATATATATATATATATATATATATATATATATATATATGGACTTGTGTGTATGACCAGTTGTAGGTATGTGGTTGTGAAGAAGGGCGTTATCATTGTCAGCCCGAAACGTCACCTGATATACCTGGTACCTGATGTAATTTAAAAAAAAAAAAAAAAAAAATTGTGCATCAATCCTCTCTCTTTTATATATATATATATATATATATATATATATATATATATATATATCACTACCCCCGTAGGAGCTGCTGGTTTAGATTTAGGCCTGCCGTTACCTTACTGTTCCGTATGCTCGTCTCAGGGGTTCTCCTTGAAGAGTTGTCCAGAAGAAGTTTGCACCAACACAAAGTCTCTTTCAAGGGTTTTATTGAATAAAGTTTCCAACAGAGGCAGTTGAAGGGATGGGGAGGACTCAGGTACCTTAGTTGCGGATCACAGGAATTTTCCTAGGTCCAGAGGAACAACTGTCTCCACGCTGGACTCAGCAAACACCGGATAGGCCCAATCTCACCGGCCTAGCAACCGAAGCGTAGCTCAATCACATATAGTCTCTGCCACAGACTTGGTGAAAATAGAACAGTCTCTGCCACAGACTTGGTGTAAATAGAACAGTCTCTGCCACAGACTTGGTGTAACCCTTCCCTTGGTTACCTTCTGAATAAAGAACACAGCCCTCAGTGCCAGGATCTTCCAGCCGTTCCGGCAGCACTGTGAGGTAGATTTTGATCCGGATGTATCCCCCCAATTGAGTCCTCAATTGCTTGGTCCCTTCTAGCAGGTAAGGCGACACAGGATCATCCCTGGATCAGTAGGCCCCCAGTAACTCCTGGGCCTACATCCCAGTAACGGAGCCTCAGGCCAACGTGGCCCCGAGGCCGAAACTGCCAGCACCTTCCTGAGGCCATGAGGGCCCTCAGGTCGGGATCGGGCGGGTGGTGCCCACCACCAACGAACGACGACCCCACAAAATGGTGTCTGTTTCTTAAGTACCCTCTCTCAGTATGCACAGCGAGTTGACCACGCCCCTGAGCCGCTTCTGAGAAAGAGATACCCAATGCATTCAGCCTGTTGCCTTTCCTATCCTGACCAGTGGTGACAGCGACACCCACTGTATGGAGGAAAATCATGCAACCAGCTGAACTGAAACAGAGTATAATTTGTAACACAACCCTTCTGAGCCAAACTATTGCTCAGACAACTATAATTTTAACACATAGCGCCCACTCATTGGGAGCAGGGCGCTACATATATATATATATATATATATATATATATATATATATATATATATATATAGTTGTACTCAAAAGTTAGCATACCTTGGCAGAATTTATGATTCCTTGGCCATTTTCAGAGAGTATGAATGATAACACAAAAACATTTATTTCACTCATGGTTAGTGTTTGGCTAAAGCCATTTATCATCAATCGACTGTGTTTACTCTTTTTATATCATAATGGCAACAGAAACGACCCAAATGACCCTGAACAAAAGTTGACATACCCTGGTGATTTTGGCCTGATAACGTGCACACAAGTTGACACAAAGGTGTTTGAATGGCTATTAAAGGTAACCATCCTCACCTGTGATGTGTTTGCTTGTAATTAGTGTGTGTGTATAAAAGGTCAATGAGTTTCTGAACTCCTGACAGACCCTTGCATCTTTCATCCAGTGCTGCACTGACGTTTCTGGATTCTGAGTCATGGGGAAAGCAAAAGAATTGTCAAAGGATCTTCGGAAAAGGATAGTTGAACTGTATAACACAGGAAAGTGATATAAAAAGATATCCAAGGAATTGAGAATGCCAATCAGCAGTGTTCAAACTCTCATAAAGAAGTGGAAAATGAGAGGTTCTGTTGAAACCAAACCCCGGTCAGGCAGATCAGCTAAAATTTCAGCCACAACTGCCAGGAAAATTGTTTGGGATGCAAAGAAAAACCCACAAATAACTTCAGGTGAATTGCAGGACTCTCTGAAAACATGTGGTGTGGCTGTTTCAAGATGCACAAAAAGGAGACACTTGAAGAAAAATGGGCTGCATGGTCGAGTCGCCAGAAGAATGCCATTACTACGCAAATGCCACAAAGTATCCCGCTTACAAAACGCCAAACAGCACAGAGACTAGCCTCAAACCTTCTGGCATATAGTCATTTGGAGTGATGAAACCAAAATTAAGCTTTTTGGCCACAACCATAAACGCTACATTTGGAGAGGAGTCAACAAGGCTTATGATGAAAGGTACAGAGGTGGATCGCTGATGTTCTGGGGATGTGTGAGCTGCACAAAGGCACAGGACATTTGGTCAAAATTGTTGGCAAGATGAATGCAGTATGTTATCAAAAAATACTGGAGGAACATTTGCATTCATCAGCCAGGAAGCTTTGCATGGGATGTTCTTGAACATTCCAATATGACAATGATCCAAAACAAAAGGCCAAGGTTCTGGAGTGGCCATCTCAATCTCCTGACCTCAATATCATTGAGCCACTCTGGGGAAATCTCAAACGTGCAGTTCATGCAAGACAGCCCAAGAATTTACAGGTTCTGGAGGCTTTTTGCCAAGAGGAATGAATGGGCAGCTTTACCATTTGAGAAGATAAAGAGCCTCATCTACAAATACCACAAAATACTTCAAGCTCTCATTGATGTTAAAGGGGGCAATACACAGTATTAAGATCTGGGGTATGTAATAATTGATCAGGGTCATTTGGGTAGTTTCTGTTGCCATTATGATTTAAAAAGTACCGTATATACTCGAGTATAAGCCGAGTTTTTCAGCCCATTTTTTAGACTGAAAAACTACCCCCTCGGCTTATACTTGAGTCAGCAGTAAAACAGCTTGTCTGCCGCTGTGTAATCCATATACAGCCGTACCTTTTCATTAGTAAAACAACGTGTGTCTGCCGCTGTATAATCCAGTCTGTCCATTGTAAGACAGCCCCGCCTACTCCTCGTCTGCGATAGGCGGAACACTGATACAGTTTCCCAGCATCGTATCAGTGTTCCTCTATCACGGACGGATGAGAAGGAGGAGGCGGGGCTTTCTTACAATGGACGGCCGAACAGATTGGATTATACAGCGGAAGACATGCTGTTCTACTGCTGACTGTGAGAGACTGCATATGTGGGCACAGTGAGAGACTGCATATGTGGGCACAGTGAGATACTGCATATGTGGGCACAGTGAGAGACTGCATATGGGCACAGCGAGAGACTGCATATGGGCACAGTGAGAGACTGCAACTGGGAACAGTGAGACTGCAACTGAGCACAGTGAGACTGCAACTGGGAACAGTGAGACTGCAACTGGGAACAGTGAGACTGCAACTGGGCACAGTGAGACTGCAACTGGGCACAATTAGACTGCAACTGGGCACAATTAGACTGCAAATGGGCACAGTGAGGCTGCAGATGGGCATTGTTTACCCAGTAGCTGCTGCATTTTTCCACCCTAGGCTTATACTTGAGTCAATATGTTTTCCCAGTTTTTTCATAAATCCTGCCAGGGTATGTAAACTTATGAGCACAACTGTATATATGTGAAATGTGTGTCACCGGGGCAAAAATATATAAATATTAGTGATGAGCCGAACACCCCCGGGTTCGGTTCGCACCAGAACCCGCGAACGGACCGAAAGTTCGCACGAACTTAAGAACCCTATTAAATACAATGGATGCGAACGTTCGAAATCTAAAGTGCTAATTATAACGACTATTATGCATGTTATTGTCCTAAAAAGGGTTTGGGAACCCGGGTTCTGTATCAATGCAAAAAGAAGTTTTAAAAACGGCCGTTTTTCTGGAGCAGTCATTTTAATGATGCATAAAGTGAAAAAAAAAAAGTCAAATATTACTTTAAATATCGTACCTGGGGGGTGTCTAAAGTATGCCTGTGAAGTGCCACGTGTTTCCCGTGTTTAGAACTGTCCCTGCACAAAATTACATTTCTAAAGGAAAAAAAAGCCATTTAAAACTGCTTGCGGCTTTAATGTAATGTCTGGTCCCGGTAATATGGATGAAAATCTTTAAGAAAAATTACATAGCTACCCCATCACACCCCACCCCCCCCACCTTACCCCAGCCCATTACCAGCCCCTTTGGGTCTTGTATGGATATTAAGGGGAACCCCGCACACAAAATAAAAAAGGCCCTATATACTCTGAACAGCCGTATACAGGCGGTGCATACAAGACAGGGACTGTAGGTTTGTTCTTATGTAGAATCTGTTTGTAATTTTGAACAGGTACATTGTTTAAGTGTAGCTCCAGCCAAAAAATATATTTTTAAGCTTTTTGGAAAACATAGGGAAGGGTTATCACCCCTGTAACATTTGTTTTGCTGTCTGTGCAGTGTGCACCTGTTCAGAACAGTTCACCTCACTTTCCGTCCTAATGACAAATGTTTTTTGAAAATTTGGGGTTTTTATTGAAACAAGAATTGGTGATAAAGAATCAGTGTAGAGGAGACACTTTTTTCCCATATTAACTCTTACAGGAGAGAATTTGCCTTCCTATGGGGTAGATTTCCTCTCACTTCCTGTTGTATCCTTCCGTTTGCAAGGAGGAGTCGTTTGTAAGTTGGATGTTTGAAAGTAGGGGCCTGCCGTATATACTCAGCTGAAATTTGCCCCTTACATGTTGGTGTTGCCACAACACTGTGAGCCCTCACAGTTACTCTTGGTGGGCGCATGAATGGGCCCTGCTGTGAATTATTAGATCAAGAATTGTAATTGCATGCCCCTGTTGAACAGGGGCTGAAAAATTGGGCTTTTGGTGGTGGTGGTGGTGGTGGTGGTGTTGACACAACACTGTAAGGCCTCACAGTTAGTCTTGGTGGGCGCAGGAATGGGCCCTGCTGTGAATTATTAGATCAAGAATTGTAATTACATGCCCCTGTTAAACAGGGGCAGAAAAATTGAGCCTTAGGCACTGGTTCCACAACACTGCAACCCCTCACAGATACTGTACTTGGAGCACAGCAATGAGCCCTGTTGCAAAGTATTGCATCAAAAATTGTAATTACACGCCCCTGTTAAACAGGGGCTAAAAAATTGGGCCTTAGCCACTGGTGCTGGTGCCACGACACTGCAACCACTCCCAGATACTCTACTTGGAGTGCAGGAATGAGCCCTGCTGCAAAGCATTGCATAAAATTTTTTAATAACACACCCCTGTTAAACAGGGGCTGAAAAATTGGGCCTTAGCCACTGGTGGCGGCACCCAGAAACAAAAATGTTCTTCCAAGCTATCATCGTCAATCGGATCATTGAGGAGGAGGAGGATAGTCAGTCAACATAACAGGACAAACTCTCAGCATCAGCATCAGTCTTGAAGGGATGTGACATTTGAAAATAAATTAGTCTGTTATATCAGCTTCAGGTGTTTGGTAGCTGGTGGTGATCCAAGACTGGTTCATCTTTATGAAGGTCAGTCGATCAACAGAGTCGGTGGACAGGCGCACCCTGTGATCCGTGACAAATCCTCCAGCAGCACTGAATGTGCGTTCTGAAAGAACGCTGGATGCAGGACAGGCCAGTAGCTCAATTGCATACTGTGCAAGCTCTGGCCAGTGATCCATCCTCAAGACCCAGTAAGCCAGAGGATTTTCGGTGGGGAAGGTGTCCAAGTCTGACCTTGCCCCTAGGTATTCCTGCACCATGTATATCAGACGCTGGCGATGGTTGCTGGAACCGATCATACCTTGGGGCTGCGGACTAAAGAATTGTCTGAACGCTTCGGTCAGACGGCCACCTTCCCCACCGCTCCTTCTTTGACTGACCGAAGCCTCAGCAACTCGTTGTCCAAGACCAGGAGTTTGTAACCTCCCAGTCTCTCGGAACGCGTTGCACAGACCTTTCTGCAAGGCCTCCCGGAGTTGTCTCATCCTCTGCTCCCTCTGCGACAGTAAGATAAGGTCCGCAACCTTACCCTTGTACCGTTGATCAAGGAGAGTGGCCAGCCAGTAATGGTCCCTCTCCTTGATCCGAAGAATACGAGGATCCTTCCGCAGACTTTGCAGGATCAGGGAGGCCATGCAGCGTAGGTTAGCTGAGGCATTCAGTCCGGAGTCACTAAGGACGACATGATCCGCAGCCACCTCCTCCCAGCCACGTACAAGTCCACTGGTTTCTTGGGACTGTAAATCATCCCTAAAAGACTGCTGCTGATGATGCTGAGTGCCAGGCTCCACCTCCATGCTGACACAATCCTCCTCCTCCTTCTCCTCCTCTTCCTGTGCGATGGGTGGGACAGAAGGAACACTGTCTGGGTAAAGGGGGCCTTGAGAGGCAAGGAAGTCCTCCTCTTCCTGCCTCTGTTCTGCCTCAAGTGCCCTGTCCATTATTCCACGCAGCGTATGTTCCAACAGGTGGACAAGAGGTACAGTGTCACTGATGCATGCACTGTCACTGCTCACCATCCTCGTGGCCTCCTCAAATGGTGCCAGGACAGTGCATGCATCCCTGATCATGCCCCACTGGCGTGGTGAAAAAAACCCGAGCTCCCCTGACCCTGTCCTGGTGCCGTAGTCGCACAGGTACTCATTGATGGCCCTCTGCTGCGTGTGCAGCCGCTGCAGCATGGCCAACGTTGAGTTCCACCTGGTGGGCATGTCACATATAAGGCGGTTCTTGGGCAGGTTCAACTCCTTTTGCAGCTCAGCCAGGCGAGCACTGGCATTATAAGATCTGCGGAAATGCACACAGACTTTCCTGGCCTGCCTCAGGACATCCTGTAAGCCCGGGTACCTGCCCAAGAACCGCTGCACCACCAGGTTAAGGACGTGAGCCACACAGGGCACATGGGTCAGTTGTCCCTGTCGGAGAGCGGAGAGGAGGTTGGTGCCATTGTCGCAAATTACCATTCCTGGCTTAAGCTGGCGTGGCGTCAACCACCTCTCGGCCTGCCCCTGCAGAGCAGACAGAACCTCTGCCCCAGTGTGGCTCCTGTCCCCCAAACACACCAGCGCAAGCACGGCATAGCATCTTTTTGCCTGCGTACTTGCGTAGCCCCTTGAACGCCTACGGAGCACCGCTGGTTCCGAGGACAAATCACAGGAAGAGGCCACGGAGGAAGAAGAAGAGGAGGGGGTGGAGGGACAGAGGTGTGTCACAACCAGTAGTAGCATTTTGGAGGCGTGGCGGTGGAACAACCTCCAACACTACTGCACCTTGTCCTGCATCCTTCCCAGCTGCCAAAAGAGTGACCCAATGGGCCGTGAAAGAAAGGTAACGTCCCTGTCCATGCCTGCTGGACCATGAGTCAGCGGTAATATGCACCTTACCGCTGACCGCCCTGTCCAGCGAGGCCAAGACATTGCCTTCCACATGCCGGTAGAGAGCCGGAATCGCCTTCCGTGAGAAAAAGTGGCGTTTGGGAACCTGCCACTGAGGAACCGCACATTGCACAAACTCACGGAAGGGGGCCGAGTCTACCAACTGAAAAGGCAGCAGTTGAAGTGCTAGCGATTTAGCCAAGCTAGCATTCAACCGCTGGGCATGTGGATGGCTGGGAGTGAACTTCTTTCGACGGTCCAGCAGCTGGGGCAGGGAAATTTGCCTGCTAGAATCGGACGTTGGTGTACTGCTAGCAGAGTGGCCGCAAGTACTTGGCTGTGACACACCTAATTCTACACCTTCATTCCTCTCAGTGCAGGTTTCAGAGAGGACTGAAGGTATAGTGGGGTTGGAGATCCCAGCTGATGCGGTGCAAGGAGAGGTACGCTTTGTTCTTTGGTGTGGGTCTTTAAGGTAGGCTTGCCAACGAGCTGCATGGCAGGTCAACATATGTCTGGTCAAGCATGTGGTGCCCAAGCGGCTGATGTTTTGGCCACGCGATATACGCTTGAGACATATGTTGCAAACAGCAGCTGTGCGATCTGATGCACTCGCCTCAAAAAAGGCCCACACCAAAGAACTTTTTGAATAACGGGCATAGGCAGCGCCCTGCACAGGCGGAGCTCTGCGGTGTGATTCCGTCGGTGTGCTGCCCTTACGCTGGCCACCCAAGGGCATCCTGCCTCGTTGGAGATGTGCCTCCTCCTCATCCTCCTCCTCCTCCTCTCTCCTATTAGGCACCCACGTGGAGTCAGTGACCTCATCATCCCCTCCCTCCTCATCACTGGAGCCAATCTGGCAGTATGCTGCAGCTGCTGGAACATGACTGCCAGATTGGTGTCCTTCTTGAGCATCCCCTCTATCTGCTCTCACGCTACTGCCTTCCTCTAGCTGGGTATCATCATCAGACCCTTCGAAACGCTGGGCATCCTCCTGGAGCATGTACCCAACACTGTGCTCAAACAGTTCGGGGGACTCCTCAGGAGGAGGACATGGTGGGTCTAGGGAAGGAGTGACTGATGATGACATTGATACCAGGGAAGAGGACGCTTTGGCAGCTGCTTTGCCAGTACCCTGAGCCTGGGTGAGAGAGGATGAGGAGGATGAGGAGGGCTTGGTCATCCACTCTACCAAGTCTTCGGCATGATGTGGCTCAACATGTCCAGCTGCCGAAAAGAAGGACAAGCGTGTCCCATGGCCATGTGCTGATGACAATGCACCGCGTCCACGACCAGCACTGTTGCCCCCAGACACAGAGCCTGCTTGCCCTCTTTTATTGGCTCCTGACTGTCTGCCTCTCCTTGTTTGCCTTCCAGACATTCTAATGGCCTGCAGGGAGATGGGAAAACCAGCAATAAGGGGTAGCTTCAGGTGTATACTGTGCAGGAGGCTTAGCAACAATGACACTGACACTGTCCCCTGCCTATCCTTCTCTCTCCCTGCACACAAGGTTTAGCAAAGAATAGGACACTGACACTGTTGACTGCCTATCCTTGTCTGTCCCTACACACAAGGTTTAGCAATATGGTTCAGCACACTAGGTTTAGCAAAGAATATGACACTGACACTCTCCCTGCCTATCCTTGTCTGTCCCTACAAACAAGGTTTAGCAAAGAATATGACACTGACACTCTGCCTACCTATCCTTGTGTAGCGATACCCGCAGCTTAAGCGGGCCGCAAGTTTTGATTTGGGCCCTGAGTACAGCTTCCCCAACCCCCCGGCAATCTGCTCTACCCGCTCTGGCACAGTTAACCCACAGCCATTTCACATAAACAATCACTTATGCTTTAAATGTGGGTGTGTGGATTGATAACTCAGACTCATAGACAATGTTGTAAATAATAACTGACTTTACTGTTAGTGGTAAGATAAAAGGGGATAACATGCATGTAATATTTGGTTCACAACACATAAGCAGGTCCCTGCAGTTATAAATCACAATACTGTGTGTGTGTGTACCAGCAATGGAAAGGGGACGGAACGCCACGTGGGGCGACCGTTACCTAAACACCCTGTGGTGTGATAACTAACTTATAACTATCTAACGGATCAGGCCTGATCCCTAACCATGAAACTCAGTCTTAGAAGAAACACAAATCTTCACCGGCACAGGATCTGTAAAGGTGGTGCACTTGAAGTATTTAAAACCATGTATTTGTAATCCAATAGTGGGGGGTAATTCTCCCTCACCGGAGGTGTTAGGCCTCGGAAGTCTAGTAGGCACAAAGTATAAAAGTAACAGTTTAAAGATGAGCTTTCGCTCGCTCACCACTCCGGAACACTTCCCTCAGTCCGGAACTTCCACCGGCTGTGTCGGTCCTCGTCCACGGCGGCTTCTGCGATCGGATCCCCGATCCAGATAACTTTAGAAGAGATGAGTCTGGATGCCACCCAGGCTCGCAAAGGGGGTGGAAGGCTCTTTGGTTCGCTCCACAGTTCCCAGGCTTCAGGCCTGGAACAGCACAGATCCGCACAGGTGTATCTCTCTCTGCCTCCCCGTGTCCAAAAGAGAAAGAGCTAGGCCTCGCCCCCTCCTTATATTCCTTCCCCCCGACTTCCCTCTCTCCGGAATTTCCTGTCTCTGATTAAAGGGGAACACCCCGCTACACACTCCCCCCACTTGAACTCTTTGATCCCCAAAGACATCTAACATTTTTTTAGATCTGCAAAACATTTTAGCTTCAATGCGGTTGCATAGGATTGACAGAGGAGCCTCCCACCAATCATCATAGGATGGGGAGCTGTCCTGTCTACAGGTCGCTTCAGTGGGGGCGACCTGTCTAACTGTGCCAGAGAGTGAGCTGGGGTTGCCCTCCACCAAATGAACAGTGGAAGGATTGGAGCACTCGGTACTTCTTCTAGCGGTGGTAACAGAGTCCTCTGAGCTCTTTCCCAATTGAGGGTAGGTTAACTTCATGGGAGGCCTCACGACTCTGCGAGCTCTCTGCTCCCTTGGGACTTCAGGCTCTGGTGCCACAGGCTCTGTTTCAGGAACACTCTCTGACATCGTCACTGGTTCTGGGGCCTCTGTCTCTTCTTCATCTGAGTACAGGCCCGGAATATCTTCCCAGCATTCAGGCACGCCACTGGATGGAATGAACTCTGTAGCTTCTGGGTTCAGGGTCCCATCCTGCATATCCTCAGTGGGTGGAAAGTCTATGGTGGGATTTTCCGGGGTTGGGGAAGGCCATAGCCACTCCAGTTCTCCTCTCCCATCTTCACTTGGTTGAGAAGCCTGTCCACCTCTAGATCGAGAGGTCTGAGACCGAGTGTTGGGTCTGGGAGTATCCAAGATGGAAACAGATTCCGGTAGGTTCCTCACTGGAGGTATCCTGACTGCTTCTTTAAGCGGGAGTAAGTGGTTTCTGTGCCAGGTCTTCAAGGGTCCCACTCTCCCCTCTGGCTTTAACTTGTACACCGGTAGTCCAGGGAGTTTCCTACAAATAACGTAAGGCTCAGACCTCCACCTATCAGCAAGTTTGTGCTTCCCTGGGATCCCTAGGTTGCGTAGCAGAACACGGTCTCCAGGCTGCAGGTCTTGCACTCGAACCTTCAAATCATAGTTCCTTTTATTTCGGGCCCCTCTCTGGTCTGAGGCCGCTTGGGCTTGTTCATAGGCCGCTTTCAAATTATACCTAAGTCTGTCTACATATCCTTTGTGGGAGGTAGCAGAGGTATAGTCTAGAGAAATGCCAAAGGCCAGATCCACTGGCAATCTTGCTTCTCTCCCAAACATGAGGCGGTAGGGAGAGTAACCCGTCACATCACTGGTGGTGCAATTGTAGGCATGCACCAAAGTGGATATGTGTTGACTCCAATGCTGCTTCTTCTCTGTCTCCAGAGTCCCAAGCATGTTTAGCAAAGTCCGGTTAAATCTCTCAGGCTGGGCATCTCCTTGTGGATGATAAGGGGTAGTCCTGGTCTTTTCCACTCCCAGGGAGTCCAGTAGGTTCCGGATCAGGCGACTCTCAAAGTCCCTTCCTTGGTCGGAGTGGATTCTCTGTGGTAATCCATAGTGGACGAAGTATTTTTCTACAAGCACCTTGGCTACAGTGGAAGCCTTCTGGTCTCTGGTGGGGAACGCCTGTGCATAACGGGTGAAATGATCGGTTACCACCAGAACATTTCCCAATCCACTCAAATCGGGTTCGAGGCAGAGAAAGTCAATGCATACCAGATCCATTGGGCCTTGACTCTGTAGGTGGCCCATTGGGGCAGCTTGATGGGGTAGAGTCTTCCTCTGGATGCATCGTGCACAGGAGTGGCAATACTCCTCCACTTCAGCCCTCATACAGGGCCAATAGAACCGGCTTCTGACAAGTTGGAAGGTTCTTTCAGCTCCCAGGTGACCATGCTGGTCATGTAAGGCAACCAGCACAGTCTCTCGGTGCTTCTCTGGGAGAAACAACTGCCATTTATCCTCGGAGTCATCAGAGGGGCCCCTTCGGTAGACCACTCCCTGATGGACCTGTAGCTTGTCTAGCTCCCTCCATAGCAGACGAGCCTCCTTGGAGGGGTGATGTCGAAGTTTCTCTGGACTCTCGTTTTCCAATGCTTCAAAGACCAATCTCCCCATGGGGTCTTCCAATTGGTCGCACCTCAGTTCCTTCTTAGACAGCTTCGGCAAGCATTCCTCTTCAAGTTGAGTCACCCCGCAGTAGTGTCTTGGGACTCCCACTGTGGTAACTCCTATCTCCTCGGCTCTGGAGCCCCCTCTGGCTTGAAATTCAGCCCCCCGACAAAGGGCTCGCACTCCCTCCGGTGCTACCTGAGTCCAGTCCTCCCAGTCATCAGCCATGGTATGAGATCTTCGGGACAGGGCATCTGCATCCCTATTTCCAGTCCCTGGTCTGTATTTAAGACTGAAGTTGAACCCAGATAATGCAGCCAGCCACCTGTGTCCTGTGGCATCCAGCTTGGCAGTGGTGAATAGGTAAGTCAGAGGGTTGTTATCTGTTTTTACTGTAAACTCTGCCCCATAGAGGTAGTCTCTTAGTTTGTCCACCACTGCCCATTTGAGGGCCAAGAACTCCAACTTATGAGTGGGGTAGTTCTTCTCCGAGGGGGTCAGACTCCGACTCACATAGGCCACTGGTCGCAGTTGCTCTTCATACTCTTGGTAGAGCACTCCACCTAGGCCTTCATGACTAGCATCAACATGTAACTCGTATGGTCTGGTGGGATCAGCATAGGCCAATACTGGGGCTGTGGTGAGGCTCCTCTTCAGGGTTCTGAAGGCCTCTTCACACCTGGGGGTCCACTGATCTTGAACCGACTCCCCGGGTCTTCTGGGTCCCAAGCCATCCTCTTCCCCTTCAGTCTTGAGCAGTTCATTTAGGGGCTTGGCAATACGGGCAAACCCATCCACAAACCTCCTATAGTAGGAGCAGAAGCCCAGGAAAGATCTAAGTTCGGTGACTGTTGTGGGTCTTGGCCAGGAGGTAACTGCCTCCAACTTCTCAGGATCAGTAGCCACCCCCTTTTCAGACACTATGTGTCCCAGATAGTTCACCGAAGACTGGTAGAACCGACACTTCTCAGGCGAAAGCTTGAGTCCTTCCTCACTTAGTCTTCTCAACACTTTTTCCAGCCTCTCTTCGTGTTCTTCCAAGGTTCTCCCAAAGACAATGACATCGTCCAGGTATACAAGGACTTCAATAAGGTTCATGTCTCCTACAGTCTTCTCCATAAGACGTTGGAAAGTAGCTGGGGCTCCAGACAGACCTTGGGGCATCCGATTGAATTCAAAGAACCCCACTGGGGTTATGAAAGCTGTCTTCTCCTTGTCTTCTGGATGCATAGGGATCTGATAGTACCCGCTCTTGAGGTCCATAACGCTGAACCATTTGGCTCCAGAGAGGCTCTGTAGGGCATCCTCTATCCTCGGAGTGGTGTATTGGTCGGGGATGGTTTTCCTGTTGAGAGTCCTGTAGTCTATACAGAGCCTCAATGACCCATTCTTCTTTCTGACCACCACTATGGGAGAGGCATAGGGGCTCCTGGACTCCCGTATCACACCAGTCCTCTTGAGTTCTGCAAGTTGTTCCCTTAGATCCTCCAGATCTGCTAGGGGGACCCGCCTGACTCTCTCTCGGAAGGGCTTGTCTTCCTGGAGGCGGATCCGATGGGTGGCACTCCTTGCACACCCCACATCGAACTCATCTCTGGAGAATATCTTCTCCCATCTAGTCAACTGGGTCTTGGCTCTCTCTTTCCAAACCCTGGATAGATTCAAGTTCTCCATGGACAGCTTCTCCCAAAGATCTCCTCTTTCACCCGTCCCCTTTACTTCTGACAGGGTAACCGGGGCAGCAGGGCTCACCTGGCCCAGCAGCATTCTGGCAGGGATTTCCATGGGGCCTCTGGTAGTGTTTCTAACACTCACTGGAACTCTACAATGGGCCTTCTTCAGAACCTTCAGCGGAATCACTTCTGGTATCACTTCCAGACCTGAGGACTCTCCTTTTGGGTCGGATTCCAGCACGACAAAGGGTCCAGGCTGCTCCCAAGTAAGCTTCACAGTGGCTCTGAGACAGGTTACTTCGCCAGGCTGCAACACTACCCTTCCTCTTCCAAGTCTCCACACCTTCCCTATCCCCTCCACCGGGGTCTTCTGCTCTAGGACCAGCCTTTGGTAAGCCGTCCTCAGCATGGGATGGATCTTGGTGGCTGCTTGCCCCTTCTCTTCCACTAAAGGGGTCAGGAGTCTTCGGACCAGGTCCGTGTTCGTCCCTATTATAAGGGAGCTCTTGTTGGCCCCTGGCGGCCGAGGGCACACAACTGCCAGGGTGTCAAACACTTCGGCCTTCCCAGCCACAGATGGGTCAAAGGTCATCCGGATGGGCAGATAGCCATCATAGGGGAAACTCTGGGTTCCAATTCCCCATATTTCCAGCTCCTCTATGTTCTGGATGGGCAGATGACTCAAGTGCTTATCGTAGAAATCCCGGTATAGTAGGGTCACTTGTGCCCCAGTATCCAAGATGGCTCTGGTGTAGACTCCCTCCACTTGAATGGACACTACAGGAGATGGGCCTACCAGTTTCTCCGGATATGGCCTGGCAGGAGTCGCCTTCTTCTGGTCCTTTCCCTTCGGACTCTCTCTCGTCCATCTCCCTTTTGACTTTAGTCTTTCTTGGGCCTGGTATGCATCGATTTCCCTCCTTTTAATGGGCGCACAGACCTGCTGAGGGATATTATAGTTTTTCTTAGGTGTGCATTCCCTTTGGGGAATGCTGTGCCTCTTCTGAGGGGTCTGGCCCCCTCTCTTTGGGGTGTACCCCTGCTGAGGGATACTATAGTTCCTCTGAGGAGTTTTGTCTTTTCTCTTCCTTAGCTTCTCATTCAGTTTGGAACTCACTGAAAATGATGGGCACCCGGTCGGCTCCTTCACCGGGGCCCGCTGAAGTTTCCCGCCAGCTGTTTGGACTTTTCCTCAACTACCAGGCTTGGGCATACTCACCTGAGATGTCCTTTTCCCCCACATTTGAAGCAGGCTCTCTGTATTGGTTTCATAGAGCGGTTAGTGGTAGGGGTCTTTGGTGCCATGAGTGGTGAGACCTCTTCTGTCTGGGGTTTCACCAGACGAGTCATCAACATCGTCATCATCTCTAGTATTTCTTTCTGGGTCTGTAACAGCTCCTCCAGTCCAGTCTGACTTGTGGGGAAATGGTGAATAGGTGAAGACCATGATCCCTGTTCAGTGCTTGCTGTCAGTACACTAAGCTCCCGAGTGTCTGAAGGGACATCTATCTGTTGTACTTTGGCACTTGTGGTGCTAGGAGATTGAAGTTTCCTCTGTTTTTGGTCCTTCTCAATCTCCATCTTATCTGCTTCATTCATTTTCTCAATGAGGACCTCATCCGGAGTTGAGGGATCTTCCAAATGCTGCTTCAGCTGTAGCTTGATGTAGTCACTCCTCAATCCCGTAGTCACAGATCTCCGAAATTTCTTTTGGACTAGCTCGACTCCAAAATGCTCCCCATTTCCTTCATCCTTGGATGTGGACAACAGGCGGTCCTTGAGCTCAATGGCCCGGAATAGGAAGTTCTGAGGAGTCTCTCCACTCTCCTGGGTCATATTTATCAGTCGATGAAATAACTCAGCGGCATCTTCCTCCTCATAATAGCTTTTCAGTATCCTCTTTAGCTGGTTCAGGGTCAATCCACCCTTCCTCTCTAACATGCCCCTGACACTTGAACCTGGGCTGATGGCATGCATTACAGCCTCTCTAATTTCAGATTCCTGATATCCTTTCTGTAACCCCAACTCTATTTGGTGTAGGAGGTTGGTGTAGGACAGTTTGTCCTTCTGCCCTCTTTCTCCTATCTGGCCATCAATGCGGAAATCCTTCCGGATGGTTACTTCCTGCAGGCGACCCTGAGCTTGTTTCTTCGGTACCTTCCCAGGTTTGGGCTTTATCTGACCATCTTTCTGATCCTCAGGAGCGACACGTAACTCCTTAATGCGTTCAGCTATCATACTGGAAGTCTCCTGAAACCTCTCTTGTATGTCACGGTACTGTCGTTTCAGATCACTCAGCTGTTGCTCTGCCTGCGATTTAACAGCAGCCCCTGCTTTCCTGTCCAAGGGTTCTAACTGCTTCTGACTGGGATGTGTCAGGTGGAACTCAGTCTTTTCGGACAATTTTATACTGGCACCGTGGAAGTTTTCAGGGACATCCTGTCCCCACTCTATCAGTGCATAGGTGCAGTTGGTCCTTGAGTCTGGTCTCATTGCGACCACGTAAGCCTTTCTATCCGGGGACAATATTTGTACCACTTCTTTAATTTGTTTCTCTCTCCAGTCACTCCCTGGAAGTTCAATGGCCACGCTCGCTTCTGAGCGTGTCCCTTCTGCTTCGCACCATTGGACTACTTTGGTGGGGTCCATGCCGGTAAGTCTTGGCGGGCTCTCACCGCTGTCTCAGTAATCCCGGATGTACGAGCCCCCACGTGTAGCGATACCCGCAGCTTAAGCGGGCCGCAAGTTTTGATTTGGGCCCTGAGTACAGCTTCCCCAACCCCCCGGCAATCTGCTCTACCCGCTCTGGCACAGTTAACCCACAGCCATTTCACATAAACAATCACTTATGCTTTAAATGTGGGTGTGTGGATTGATAACTCAGACTCATAGACAATGTTGTAAATAATAACTGACTTTACTGTTAGTGGTAAGATAAAAGGGGATAACATGCATGTAATATTTGGTTCACAACACATAAGCAGGTCCCTGCAGTTATAAATCACAATACTGTGTGTGTGTGTACCAGCAATGGAAAGGGGATGGAACGCCACGTGGGGCGACCGTTACCTAAACACCCTGTGGTGTGATAACTAACTTATAACTATCTAACGGATCAGGCCTGATCCCTAACCATGAAACTCAGTCTTAGAAGAAACACAAATCTTCACCGGCACAGGATCTGTAAAGGTGGTGCACTTGAAGTATTTAAAACCATGTATTTGTAATCCAATAGTGGGGGGTAATTCTCCCTCACCGGAGGTGTTAGGCCTCGGAAGTCTAGTAGGCACAAAGTATAAAAGTAACAGTTTAAAGATGAGCTTTCGCTCGCTCACCACTCCGGAACACTTCCCTCAGTCCGGAACTTCCACCGGCTGTGTCGGTCCTCGTCCACGGCGGCTTCTGCGATCGGATCCCCGATCCAGATAACTTTAGAAGAGATGAGTCTGGATGCCACCCAGGCTCGCAAAGGGGGTGGAAGGCTCTTTGGTTCGCTCCACAGGCCCCAGGCTTCAGGCCTGGAACAGCACAGATCCGCACAGGTGTATCTCTCTCTGCCTCCCCGTGTCCAAAAGAGAAAGAGCTAGGCCTCGCCCCCTCCTTATATTCCTTCCCCCCGACTTCCCTCTCTCCGGAATTTCCTGTCTCTGATTAAAGGGGAACACCCCGCTACACTTGTCTGTCCCTACACACAAGGTTTAGCAATATGGTTCAGCACACAAGGTTTAGCAAAGAATATGACACTGACACTCTCCCTGCCGATCCTTGTCTTTCCCAGCTCACAAGGTTTAGCAAAGAATATGACACTGACACTCTCCCTTCCGATCCTTGTCTGTCCCTACACACAAGGTTTAGCAATATGGTTCAGCACACAAGGTTTAGCAAAGAATATGACACTGACACTCTCCCTGCCGATCCTTGTCTGTCCCTACACACAAGGTTTAGCAATATGGTTCAGCACACAAGGTTTAGAAAAGAATATGACACTGACACTCTCCCTGCCGATCCTTGTCTTTCCCAGCACACAAGGTTTAGCAAAGAATATGACACTGACACTCTCCCTGCCGATCCTTGTCTGTCCCTACACACAAGGTTTAGCAATATGGTTCAGCACACAAGGTTTAGCAAAGAATATGACACTGACACTCTCCCTGCCGATCCTTGTCTGTCCCTACACACAAGGTTTAGCAATATGGTTCAGCACACAAGGTTTAGCAAAGAATATGACACTGACACTCTCCCTGCCTATCCTTCTCTGTCCCTACAAACAAGGTTTAGCAAAGAATATGACACTGACACTCTGCCTACCTATCCTTGTCTGTCCCTACACACAAGGTTTAGCAATATGGTTCAGCACACAAGGTTTAGCAAAGAATATGACACTGACACTCTCCCTGCCGATCCTTGTCTTTCCCAGCACACAAGGTTTAGCAAAGAATATGACACTGACACTCTCCCTGCCGATCCTTGTCTGTCCCTACACACAAGGTTTAGCAAAGAATGTGACACTGACACTCTCCCTACCTATCCTTCTCTGTCCCTACACACAAGTTTGAGGTACAAATAGCACTGACACTGTCCCTGCCTATGTAACTATTTCCCTGCGCCGGAACACACTACACGAGGCCGCCGCGCTGGCGGCCTTTTATAGTGTGGGGCGTGTACTAAACCCCCTCAGCAATAATTGGCCACAGGCATCCTGCCTGTGGCCAATCATTGCTCTCCTCGCTGCCGGCGCTGTGATTGGCCAAGCATGCAGGGTCACAGTGCATGCTTGGCCAATCACACTGCCGGGATTACACTGTGATGGCGCAGTGTATTGTGGGCCGTTCGCGTCACTCGAATTTGGCACGAACGGCCCAAATAGTTCGTTGTTCGCCGAACACGCGAACAGCCGATGTTCGAGTCGAACCTATGTTCGACTCGAACACCGAGCTCATCCCTAATAAATATGTGTAAATGTGTCTTTAAGTAGCGGATCTGCTGCGGTCATAGGTTCCCCACCAATGGTGTGAGGTGAACAATGTTACAATAGAAAGGATAACAGAAGCGCATTCATTGTGTCAGTGAGGAGTATGGATATTTTTAAGAGATTTTTAAATGTGCATCTTAACCGTTTGCCAACCAGCCGCCGTCATTATACTGCGGCAGGTCAGCTCGTTCCCGCGGACCATCGTAGCTGTACATCGGTCCCTTTAAGCGGGATAGCAGGTCGCGATGACCGACGGCCAAGAGCGATTGCGGGCACGAGAGGCAGAACAGGGAAGTGTGTGTGTAAACACACACATCCCAGTTCTGTGAGGAGAGGAGTGAGAGATCGTGAGTTCCTATAAGCTGGGAACCACGATCTCTCATCTCCTATAGTCAGTCCCATCCCCCACAGTTAGAACACACACATAGGGAACATAGTTAACCCCTTGATTGCCCCTAGTGTTAACCCTTTCCCTGCCTGGGACATTTATACAGTAATCAGTGCATTTTTATAGCACTAATCGCTGTATAAATGCCAATGGTCCCAAAAATGTGTCAAAAGTGTCCGATATGTCCACCATAATGTCGCAGTCCCGATACAAATTGCAGATCGCCGCCATTACTAGTAAAAAAATAATAATAAAAATGACATTAATTCATCCCCTATTTTGTAGACGCTATAACTTTTGCGCAAACCAATCAATATACGCTTTTTGCTATTTTTATTACCAAAAATATGTAGAATACATATCGACCTAAACTGAGGAAAAAAATTGGGGATATTTATTACAGCAAAAAGTACAAAATATAGTGTTTTTTTCAAAATTGTCGCTCTTTTTTGGTTTATAGCGCAAAAAATAAAAACCCCAGAGATGATCAAATATCACCAAAAGAAAGCTCTATTTGTTTGAAAAAAGGACATCAATTTTGTTTGGGTACAGCATCGCACGAATGTGCAATTGTCAGTTAAAGCGACGCAGTGCCGTATCACAAAAAATGGCCTGGCCATTGAGCGGGGCTGAAGTGGTTAAAGAAGACAACATACAGGGATATGGGAAATAATTATAGACACTAAAACACATGCACCTACGCAGGTTGAACTGGATGAACAATCGTCTATATTCAGCCTTATCTACTATGTAACTATGTGTTCTATTGGGTTGAGGTCAGGACTCTATGCAGGCCAGTCCACCCCAAACTCACTCATCCATGCCTTTATGAAGCTTGCTTTGTGCACTGGTCCAAATTATTTGGTGGAGGGGGGATTATGGTTTGGGGTTGTTTTTTTTATATACAGTATATATATATATATATATATATATATATATATATATATATTATTTTTTTTCATTAAAACCTCCTCATCTGTATAAAAAATGCAGACATACTGAACATATATGTTGACTACAGGAATTTACAGATAATTTGACACACTTATCATAGACTTGACACAACCTATAACACATCCAGATATCTATGGTTACTAGTACATACTGTGGGGATGATTTACTAAAACCATAGAGTACAAAATCTGGTGCAGCTCTGAATAGAAAACAATCAGCTTCCAGGTTTTATTGTCAAAACTTAATTTAACAAGCTGAATTTAGAAGCTGATTGGCTACCGTGCACAGCGGCACCAGATTTTGCACTCTCCAGTTTTACTAAATCAGCCTCTTTGTGTTTTTTTTTTCAGATTGTTGGCCAAACCATGGTGACTGGGGATATTTGGTGACCCTGGTTCTCCCCTTTCCCTGGGGCATTTTTATCCTTTGCTGATTTTATATCCAAAATAGGATATACTTCTGCACCTAAACTTTATGTGAGTGCTATTTTTCATTGTGATGATATCATGAAAACATTGAATACAAAGTACTTTTGGACATTGTGTAATTCTCTATTATCTTCTTGACTTCCTAGAGAAATCTGTAAGATGTTCCACGGTTTCCTGACAAAGCATTTGACAAAGCCTGAAAAACATGTTGAAGATTAACAAATCCTCAGCCTTGGGCTGGGACTAACAGCTACTCTGTAACAGCTACAGACAGTTATTCCATTAAGAATTTATATATATATATATATATATATATATATATATATATATATTTCGGGGTAGTAGAGGGTTGTGTCTGTGGATTAGGTTTATGATACATAGGTGTGTAACATTTTCTGTAGCTCCCTTTAGAAGGGGTCAACATTGATGCTAAGTAAGCCTGCATTTCTTATACAATGAAGTGATTTTTATGAGAATTTAGTGATAATAAAATGAAGACTTTATATGAATATTTGGATATATGTGTTGTATGCTTGTAAGTAGCACCTGAAAAGTTCCTTTGCTTCTGTTTCAAATTCTATAGTTTAAACATTTTAAAGCATGCAAATGTGAGAGTTTCCTGTTAGTATCATTAACAAATATTTTTTTTTTCGTTTGTTTTTATAAAATACTGTTTGTGGGGTTTTTCATCCTTTTCTACTCTAGTGCTGATTTTTCAAGACTTTACGCAACTTCATGTCTATAAATATATTCACGCAAGCATCAGCTGCACATCATTGTTCTGGACTACATGAGTGAGATTAATGGACCAAGCCTGCTCAATGTGTATCATCACAGCCATTGGTAGTCTGCACCAGGGGCACAAGTTAAAGAGTGGCAACAACATAGAAACACAGTCGGGAGACTGTTATTAAACCAAAACAGGAAGTGCCAAAATCTGACAGAATCACCAGGCAATGTTTTAATGAAAGCTGCACATTTCAAAACACTAAAAAACATTTTTGTTGTTGTATAATGCATTAAAGAAATTTGGAGATTGTGTTGGAGAATATGAATTAGCAGATTTCTCAATGCATGGTGTACAAGAAAAAAAAAAAAAGTCACAAAAACTGATTTTTTTAGGTTTTTATGTATAAAAAAGCAAAGAACTATTATGGTCAATGAGTATTCAGAGGTCTGGCAATTAATATACTTTGCATGGCATTAATGATCTTTGTACTGCTTTACTAAATTGAAAAGGTCATAGATTTAAGAGGATTGCTGGCCAACTTTTTGCCCATGCTTTTACTATGTTAATAATAAAATGTATTTTGTTTTATGTATTTTTATCCAAACATGTCATGGTACCTTTTTGATTTTTTTTCATATAGGGTTTGGTAGTCAAAGTCAGGTTCTTTTTTTCTTGTCTTGGTGAATCTCTGTTAAACATAGACAATTCTCCCCCAGTATAATAACCATTTTAGGCTAGTTTATTGCCTTTTCTAATATTGGTACTTTTTGCGTTTACACTAGGTCTCTGGTCTGTGGTTGTTTTTATTTGGGTTGGCAATACTGTGCTCCTACTTTCAGGCTACTTGAACTGCAACTGCTATCCCACACTGAATAGAGCTTAATCACTGTACAGGGGATGATATAAATGCAGACAGAATGTTGGGACATGGGGCAGGCTCTGAGTTCCAATCCAGATTGAGCAGCAGCATCGAGGGACTCCGTTGACCCTACTACACCTCTGGTGCCTGTATGTGTAAAATGTTACCCCCACCTTAATCACACATACCAGCACACCTTCTCTCCTGCAGTCAAAAGCACCTCCCTCTATACCTTCCTGATCACTGTGTCTCCTTGTCACCCACCTACATCCCCCCCCACCCCAGGTTACAGCAACTCCCACCCTCCTCCCCCAATCAAAGGCACCATACACAAACCTCATTCCTTTCTCCCTGTATCCCTCCCTCCATCCCACCTAACCTTCCTTTCTGGTCATAGGAAAGTCACCCCTTTGCTTCTAATTATTACACTGACTCTCTGCTATCTCCTGGCACAATGCCTTCACCTGGCCCCCCACCCTCAACAGTAATTACACCTCCCTGCCACAGTCCTTACTCCCAAAGTCACAACCCTCCTCCCCCTAAAACACCCACTTTTTTTAAACAAGTACGCAAAAGTGCCACATAATTTCATGGGACACAGTATGATGTCATTGTAAGTGTTTGGCCACCCCGTTCTGATAACAATATACATATTGTTTTAATCGCATCTGGCAGAAGATGTGTGCATTTGTCATAATTGAATATTAAAATAATGCTAGGGTGATGGCAGCCGTACTAATTAATTACATGCACATAGTCAATGTAACGGATCCCTGTCGCACTCCGCTTGAGTGCTTCCGTCAGTACACAGCTTCCTCCAATCTGGGCCTTCAGATATCAGATTTTTCAGCCGAATATTGTAACCAAGATCCAGACAAGACTGGCTCAGTTACACAGCTTGAACATGGACTGTTTATTTTGAGATCTCACACAAATATTTACACCTGAATGACAATACAAACTTTAACCAGAGACCTAATTAACATGAGCTAATTAACTAATCGTTTAGACAGCCTAGGTGCCTAAGCATGACCTCTCAGGACAGACTTGCCATCTTTTAGCTCAGAAGACACAATCAACATTATCATAAATATAAATACAGCAAACCTTCTCACAATAGCAGAAGCTTCAGTAGGAGTCGGCCCATCTCCTGCATTGTACAGAGGCCAATGTGATTAGCTCTTTCAATTAACATGTCGAGTTGAGAATCAAACAAACCAAGAATAGTCTTTATATATATCCTGGGAAATATTGTGGATAAATATTACTGTCCCATTTTAAGTAATACAAGACACATTTTCTCAGTCACCATGTGCCCCTAATGGACACAGGGTAACTTAGACATAGGAGGTGCATGGGGAGCTGAAACAATGATTTCCCAACCTCTCCAAGGGATTCTGGGTTCCACGGAGCCTCCTGTCACAGTCAACTTCTTCCCAATGTTACACAATGGTGACGCTATAGTGCTCTTCTCATAATAGAAATGTATTGGTCTGCTTACCCACTTGGAAACAGTGGTTAATATATTTTTTAATCATTCTTAAACAGGGAGGTTAATTGATTGCAGTTGTAGCAGCCTCCATGACCTCCAGAGGCAGACAGCAATATAGAAAAAGAGACTTTAAGCTAAATGCAGCAATCTGTATCTTGTAGCACCTGCTGTCTTCTATTGCAACAACTTCACTCAGCGTATCCCACTGTAGATCCTCAAGCTTAGCTCCTAGCTACATGCTGGACTTCTCAAGCTTCACTCACAGCTACCCGTTGTATTATTCAAGCTTCACCCACAGCTACCTGCTGGGTTCCTCGTACTCACAGCTACCCGCTGGATTCCTCAAGCCTTACTCACAGCTGAAAAGCAAGGAGAGAGGCGCCTCTAAGTGCAGCAGTATAAGACAAATTTTATTAGTAGATATAATACACTCACATGGAGATGAGTTAATACAGGCGTGTACAGGATGTCAGGATGACGACCAGCAGCTGCAGATCACAGTGCACAGGTTTCCAGCTCAGCTGTGTAAAACAGGAGTGTCTCTTGTGGATGGATGAGCCGGCTACCAGGGACAGCGCTCCTGTTAGGTGTTTCAGAAGTGAGACTTGGAACACACCAGTGGCTGGATAGCAGGGAGTGACGTCATCGGAGATGGACGTGTTTCATGAGCGTGCAGGCTAGCGATGTCCTGGCAAGCCGCGCTCCTTTTTCAACATAACATGAGGGCGGAAGTATGTAGACGCCAGTTATAAAGGAAAGAGGAAGTTGATTGGGTGACGCTGGGGGAAGGTAGTATCCAATTGGAGGAGGGAAAGGAAGGTCATGTGATGAGAATCATGGAGAAAAGAAACTAGAGTGAATGTAAACAAAAGACATGAAAAAAAAAAAAAAAAAAAGAACAAAAGAAAAAGAAAATGGGAAAAAAAGTGAGAGCGGTGACTACAGGGCTAAATAAGATTAATGAATGACAATGGTTACATGGAATACTAAGGATGTGAATATAGATAGTTAGTCATTTAAATGGAAGCAGGCCAAATTGAATGGAAATAAAATGACCATAACATAATGACACAGAACACAAGCGAAAATTGTGGCTGTGTGAAAAAAAAATATATATAATAAATAAGTGAATGGGATCACTGTAACCAATGAAGCGGGAATATACAGGAGAAAGGTATCTCCTTATAAGTACTAATGGGGAAATGAATGGGGAAAAAAAGAAAAAAAGAGGAATGGAACTGAAGTAGCACAGGGAATGTCACTGCAGTAACATAAGGGAAGGAAAGGGGGGAGGGGGGGGGGAAGGATATGTTTTTTGGGTGTTAATATATATAATAAATATTCATAAAAACGAACGGCATGGAATTCTACAAAAGGAAAATGGGTTGTTTAAGTAGCACGAGGATAGGGAAGAGTATAAGAGAAAATATATATTTGACATGTAGATAGACGTAAAATATAAATATAAATATAAAAATACATAGGGATATTAACACAAGTGTAGGCATATATAAGTACCTATACAGGACTAGTGAGATATGTTCATCAGACTGAGTACAGTGATATGTACTGTATCCACTGTCCTGATACCAAGAAAAACATATGTATATAAATTGGACTGAGAGCACCTATAATCACATTGAACATATGCGCAAAGTATAATGATCAGTAATATGACAATATATCAAGAAAAGAGTATAAAATAATAAGAAATTATTTAAAAATACACATATAGATATATATATGTGTATACATAAAAAAGACCACACATACATACATACCTAAATGTACATGTGTAAGCACATACACATATACGTACATGTACACATATATATACACACCCATATGAAAAAAATGTATATATAAAAAAAAATGATCATATTAAAATTATAAAATGTGAAGTATCTACTTATAATTGGAGGCCCATAGAGATATGCAATAATATCAAGTGGGTAGAAATCAAGGTGAGGGAGTACAGTTCAGGGATATATGTAAAATGATTTATAAAATAGTGGAGATCTCAATCCCTTCATTTATACCGCCAGGTGAGAGAACATCCAAAGTGTAGATCCAAAAAGTTTCCCTGGCGCATAATTTTTTGAACCGTTCTGCTGCTGTAAATGAGCTGGGGATCTGTTCGATCACCCAGACTTTTAGGCCACTGGTGGATTTATTGTGGGCTGCACAGAAGTGTCTGGGGACACTGTGGGGATCAGTGCCTCCTTCTATTAGCCTCCTGTGTTCCCCAAACCTGACTCGTAGAGCTCGTATAGTGCGGCCGATGTACATAAGGCCGCAAGGGCAACTTAGGCCGTACACTACAAAATCAGATGAACAGTTGTAAAACTCCTTGAGTGGGAAGGTTTTACCCTTTGTGGAAAAGGATTTTTGTCCATGATGGACAAAATGACAAGTTTTGCATAGACTTTTATTGCATTTGTACATGCCAACTAGTGGTATGAGAACTAATGGTGTAGTGGTGCAGGCACGAGAACGGATCTTGCTAGGAGCCAATTTGCTTTTAAGGTTTGGTGCTCTGCGATACGTCACTTTGGGGCGTACGGGAATGATTGATTTGAGGGCTGGATCCTGCAAAAGGATCTTCCAATGGTTGGCAAGAATGCCTTCCATTTTCTTGTATTCAGAGTGGAAGGTGGTGGTGAAACGGAGTGAGTGATTCTCCGTCTCACAAACCATCTTGGCTGGTTTGCCCTTGAGGTAAAAGAGGAAAGCCTCTTCAATAAGACCATCCGGGTACCCTTTCTCACTGAATTTTTTCTTCAGGAGCTCACTTTGTTCGATGTAATCTGAGTCTCTAGTACAGTTCTGTCTGAGTCGGCAGAACTGTCCTTTTGGAATGTTATTAATCCATTTGGGGAAATGGCAGCTCTTATGGTGGAGGTAGGAGTTGCCAGCAGTGGGCTTAATGTAATTTTTGGAGATAATGGCCATGGTTTCTCGATCAAAGGCTAACTCCAAATCCAAAAAAGGAAGAGAGGTAGGATTGCTGACATAAGTAAAGGATAGGCCGAAGGAATTACTGTTACAATGGTCTACAAATGATGGAATAGTGTCTACAGAACCGTCCCAAATAACAATAAGGTCGTCAATATAGCGACCGTAAAAAATGATATTTTTAGAGAAGGGGTTATTATTATTGTAAATATATTCTCTCTCCCAAAATCCCATCGCTAAGTTAGCATATGAGGGTGCAAAATTTGCGCCCATTGCAGTTCCCTGTAACTGTAAGTAAAAATCGTCATCAAATTTAAAATAATTGTGAGTGAGACAAAAAGTAGTGGCATCTATGATAAATGAAGCTTGACGGGGGTTAATCAGAGGATCGTGCGAGAGGAAAAACTCCAGAGCCCGGAGACCGGAAGCCTGGGGGATGGAGGTGTATAGGGAATTAACGTCAAGTGAGAGCCAAAGGTAAGTAGGTTCCCATTGGTACACGGAAAGTGATTCCATCAAGTGGCTCCCGTCTTTAATATATGAATCTAATTGTTGGACTATGGGCTGAAGGAATTGATCCACATATAAACTGAGCCCCGTGGTAATGCTGTCCATCGCGGCCACTATCGGTCTCCCTGGGGGATTATCCAGACTTTTGTGCACTTTGGGAAGGTGATAAAAGTAGGGGATATGATAAAAATTCTTTAAAAGGAAGGATTTTTCTACTTTGCTAATGACATTATTGAGACATGCAGCATTGACTAGAGAGTCAATTTCTATGGTATAGTCTGAGGTAGGATCTTTGGAGATCTTTCTGTAGGTGTTGCTATCGGAGAGTAGTCTCCTGGCTTCACTGAGGTAGTCATTATAGTCCTGTATAACAATTCCTCCACCTTTGTCAGCGCTCTTGATGACTATATCTTCTGCTTCTGTGAGACTGCACAGGGCTCTAATCTCAAAAGGCGAGAGGTTATTAGTTGTTTTCGGGGCTGCTAGTGTACAAAGTTTTTGGAAGTCTGAAAATACTACCCTGTAAAAACTTTCAATGTACGGGCCTTTAGAGTGTACAGGATTAAAGACAGATTGAGGTTTAAAGGCAGTGTGAATGACTGGGGGGGAGGTGGCTGGGTGTTGAGTGAGTAAATGAAACAACTCTTCATCAACCAAAGGGTCCTCTGTGTCATCTATAAAGTTGGAGGAATATAGAAATATATCAGAGGAGATGGTGGGGGGTGTGGACTGGGATGTGATATTATTTAACTGATCCTTTTGTTCTTTGATATGGAAATGTCTCGTTAGAGTAAGGTTGCGTGTATATCTGTTTAGATCTTTGAAGAGTAAGAAGGGGTTGGGTTTGTTGAGTGGAGCAAAGTTCAGGCCTCTGCTAAGAAGGGAAGTGTCAGCGGAAGAGAGGGTACGAGAAGATAAATTGAATATTTTTATAGTTTCCTTGATTTGATGGCATTGGAATTGTTTTCTATTTCGTCCTCCTCTACAGCCTCTTCGGTGAGTTTTCTTTTTTTGTGGTTTATGGGTGCTGTCAGAGGAGGACTGGAGACTAAAAAAGAAGACGGCATGACAGAGGTGGTCTCAGTAGGGGCAGAGGTGATGAGTGGGTGAAAGGGGGCCACAGAGGGATCGGTGTAAGGGTTTAAAGAGGGAAAACCCGCAGTGTCCATAGTGCTTGTGGAGGCACTATTGCGGACAGAAGGGCCAGGTGAAGTGGCTGCAGGCTGAACTGATGATCTATTATAAAATCTATTGAGAGCTTGAATTAGACTGGCATTGCCATGAGTGGAATTGTGTTTATTCTGTTTATTTATAGCATAATTTTTATTATTTTTCGGCAACTGTGCTTTTCTGAAGTCAGCAGTTCCAGGATCCCGGGTAGGCTTCAATGGCCTATGGGATAACCCTGGGCCAAAAGGGCCCGGAATTACTAGGCTCATCAAAGGACGAGGGGGATCAGGACCCAATGGTGGAGGGACAGTAAATGTAGATGGGCTAGAAAAAACCTCTAAGGGAGGTGCATTAACTGGTAGGACACGGTGGTTTTTGGTTTTGTTCCATGTGAAGACTTTATCTAGGTTGAAGTCATCTAAATCACACCTAAATTTCCCCAACTTCATATGTAAAAGGTTGTCTTCATCATGTTGGGTATTTTTCCTAAGTATTTTGAACCAGGAAAGGGGGAGGGGAGTATTTAAACTGACAATATTCTTGATGAGGGTGTGTGTATCATTTATTAGTTTTTCGAACCTGACGGTTCTATGAGAGATGAGTATCCTCATCCATTTGGAAGTGTAGAACTCTGCAATTTCTGCCCATTCTTTCTTATTGTCAGCTTCAAGAAATTTACATTCTTTCATCACTCTTAGACCCCTAGGAGAGATCTTGGTAAGGATGTATTTTTCTAAAAAGAATTTGTCCCACCACTGTTGATTTGCGGTTTGGGCAAGTCTTTCCAGTTGTTTAAATTTCCCACCTATAGATTGGCGTACCTTACTGGGGAGAACATAGTTTTCCAAAAATAAGGATGTGGGGAATTGTGTCCATATAGCATTCAGGACTGCATATTTGTTGGCTTCTAGATCTTCAATAAGATCCATGACTTCAAAGGAGAAGGAGAAATAACTAGAATAAAATAAATGATAAATAGAATAATAAATAGATAAATGTAGGATGTAAGGAATATAATGAAAAAATAATAATAATAAAAATAAAAAATATGTAGTGAATTAATTTAATATAATGACCTGGATCGGGGGGTCTTGGGGGAAGGGAATGGGGGAGGGGGGGTTTGAAGTATTTAAAGATTAGAAAACAGGAATATATATGAAAAAAAAACAAATTAAAAAAGAAGAACAAAGAGGGGAAATGAAAAGCGGTATGTGCTGCCCTATGGGTTTCAAATACAGATATGCAAGCAAGTAGTGGCGCGCAATAACCACATAGACATATATATCCCCAATTGAATGCAATGAAAAATAAGAAATAATAAATAAAAATAAAAATATAAATAAAAATAATATAAATTAAAATAAATTAAAACATGGCAGAAAATGACAGAAATTGGTTATGATACACAGTAAATACCATATGATATATAGGAATGGTCTGAGAAGAAGTCCATAAAATCTATCTACATACTATGATGTATGTAGGAGAAAACAGGGATGGAGGGGATCCACTTTGCACAGGGCAGCCGTCATGGATGAACAGAAACCATGTTCGGAGTAAAACTGAAAAGCAAGGAGAGAGGCGCCTCTAGGTGCAGCAGTATAAGACAAATTTTATTAGTAGATATAATACACTCACATGGAGATGAGTTAATACAGGCGTGTACAGGATGTCAGGATGACGACCAGCAGCTGCAGATCACAGTGCACAGGTTTCCAGCTCAGCTGTGTAAAACAGGAGTGTCTCTTGTGGATGGATGAGCCGGCTACCAGGGACAGCGCTCCTGTTAGGTGTTTCAGAAGTGAGACTTGGAACACACCAGTGGCTGGATAGCAGGGAGTGACGTCATCGGAGATGGACGCGTTTCATGAGCGTGCAGGCTAGCGATGTCCTGGCAAGCCGCGCTCCTTTTTCAACATAACATGAGGGCGGAAGTATGTAGACGCCAGTTATAAAGGAAAGAGGAAGTTGATTGGGTGACGCTGGGGGAAGGTAGTATCCAATTGGAGGAGGGAAAGGAAGGTCATGTGATGAGAATCATGGAGAAAAGAAACTAGAGTGAATGTAAACAAAAGACATGAAAAAAAAAAAAAAAAGAGAACAAAAGAAAAAGAAAATGGGAAAAAAAGTGAGAGCGGTGACTACAGGGCTAAATAAGATTAATGAATGACAATGGTTACATGGAATACTAAGGATGTGAATATAGATAGTTAGTCATTTAAATGGAAGCAGGCCAAATTGAATGGAAATAAAATGACCATAACATAATGACACAGAACACAAGCGAAAATTGTGGCTGTGTGAAAAAAATATATATATAATAAATAAGTGAATGGGATCACTGTAACCAATGAAGCGGGAATATACAGGAGAAAGGTATCTCCTTATAAGTACTAATGGGGAAATGAATGGGGAAAAAAAGAAAAAAGGAGGAATGGAACTGAAGTAGCACAGGGAATGTCACTGCAGTAACATAAGGGAAGGAAAGGGGGGAGGGGGGGGGGGGAAGGATATGTTTTTTGGGTGTTAATATATATAATAAATATTCATAAAAACGAACGGCACGGAATTCTACAAAAGGAAAATGGGTTGTTTAAGTAGCACTAGGATAGGGAAGAGTATAAGAGAAAATATATATTTGACATGTAGATAGACGTAAAATATAAATATAAATATAAAAATACATAGGGATATTAACACAAGTGTAGGCATATATAAGTACCTATACAGGACTAGTGAGATATGTTCATCAGACTGAGTACAGTGATATGTACTGTATCCACTGTCCTGATACCAAGAAAAACATATGTATATAAATTGGACTGAGAGCACCTATAATCACATTGAACATATGCGCAAAGTATAATGATCAGTAATATGACAATATATCAAGAAAAGAGTATAAAATAATAAGAAATTATTTAAAAATACACGTATAGATATATATATGTGTATACATAAAAAAGACCACACATACATACATACCTAAATGTACATGTGTAAGCACATACACATATACGTACATGTACACATATATATACACACCCATATGAAAAAAATGTATATATATAAAAAAAAATGATCATATTAAAATTATAAAATGTGAAGTATCTACTTATAATTGGAGGCCCATAGAGATATGCAATAATATCAAGTGGGTAGAAATCAAGGTGAGGGAGTACAGTTCAGGGATATATGTAAAATGATTTATAAAATAGTGGAGATCTCAATCCCTTCATTTATACCGCCAGGTGAGAGAACATCCAAAGTGTAGATCCAAAAAATTTCCCTGGCGCATAATTTTTTGAACCGTTCTGCTGCTGTAAATGAGCTGGGGATCTGTTCGATCACCCAGACTTTTAGGCCACTGGTGGATTTATTGTGGGCTGCACAGAAGTGTCTGGGGACACTGTGGGGATCAGTGCCTCCTTCTATTAGCCTCCTGTGTTCCCCAAACCTGACTCGTAGAGCTCGTATAGTGCGGCCGATGTACATAAGGCCGCAAGGGCAACTTAGGCCGTACACTACAAAATCAGATGAACAGTTGTAAAACTCCTTGAGTGGGAAGGTTTTACCCTTTGTGGAAAAGGATTTTTGTCCATGATGGACAAAATGACAAGTTTTGCATAGACTTTTATTGCATTTGTACATGCCAACTAGTGGTATGAGAACTAATGGTGTAGTGGTGCAGGCACGAGAACGGATCTTGCTAGGAGCCAATTTGCTTTTAAGGTTTGGTGCTCTGCGATACGTCACTTTGGGGCATACGGGAGTGATTGATTTGAGGGCTGGATCCTGCAAAAGGATCTTCCAATGGTTGGCAAGAATGCCTTCCATTTTCTTGTATTCAGAGTGGAAGGTGGTGGTGAAACGGAGTGAGTGATTCTCCGTCTCACAAACCATCTTGGCTGGTTTGCCCTTGAGGTAAAAGAGGAAAGCCTCTTCAATAAGACCATCCGGGTACCCTTTCTCACTGAATTTTTTCTTCAGGAGCTCACTTTGGTCGATGTAATCTGAGTCTCTAGTACAGTTCTGTCTGAGTCGGCAGAACTGTCCTTTTGGAATGTTATTAATCCATTTGGGGAAATGGCAGCTCTTATGGTGGAGGTAGGAGTTGCCAGCAGTGGGCTTAATGTAATTTTTGGAGATAATGGCCATGGTTTCTCGATCAAAGGCTAACTCCAAATCCAAAAAAGGAAGAGAGGTAGGATTGCTGACATAAGTAAAGGATAGGCCGAAGGAATTACTGTTACAATGGTCTACAAATGATGGAATAGTGTCTACAGAACCGTCCCAAATAACAATAAGGTCGTCAATATAGCGACCGTAAAAAATGATATTTTTAGAGAAGGGGTTATTATTATTGTAAATATATTCTCTCTCCCAAAATCCCATCGCTAATTTAGCATATGAGGGTGCAAAATTTGCGCCCATTGCAGTTCCCTGTAACTGTAAGTAAAAATCGTCATCAAATTTAAAATAATTGTGAGTGAGACAAAAAGTAGTGGCATCTAGGGATGAGCTCGGTGTTCGAGTCGAACATACGTTCGACTCGAACATCGGCTGTTCGATCGTTCGACGAAGATCGAACGATTTGGGCCGTTCGCGCCTAATTCGAGTGACGCGAACGGCCCACAATGCACTACGCCATCGCAGTGTCATCCAGGCGCTGTGATTGGCCAAGCATGCACTGTGACCCCGCATGCTTGGCCAATCACAGCGCCGGCAGCGAGGAGAGCAATGATTGGCCACAGGCAGGATGCCTGTGGCCAATTATTGCTGAGGGTGTTTAGTACACGCCCCACACTATAAAAGGCCGCCAGCACGGCGGCCTAGTGTAGTGTGTTCCGGAGCAGGGAAAGAGAAGCATAGGCAGGGACAGTGACATTTTTTTTTCTTGCTTAACCTGGATTCCTTTAGTTTAGGGAAAGAAAAGGATAGGTAGGGAGAGTGTCAGTGTGTTTTACTGTGCTAATCCTTGTTTGTAGGGACAGGGAAGGACAGTGAGGGAAATTCTCCTTGTGCTATACTGTGCTAAAGCATTGATCATCAACCATCTTTAAAAAAACATTTTTTATAGGGACAGAAAACTATAGGTAGGGAGAGTGTCAGTGTGTTTTACTGTGCTAATCCTTGTTTGTAGGGACAGGGAAGGACAGTGAGGGAAATTCTCCTTGTGCTATAGTGTGCTAAAGCATTGATCATCAACCATCTTTAAAAAAAATTTTTTTATAGGGACAGAAAACTATAGGTAGGGAGAGTGTCAGTGTGTTTTACTGTGCTAATCCTTGTTTGTAGGGACAGGGAAGGACAGTGAGGGAAATTCTCCTTGTGCTATAGTGTGCTAAAGCATTGATCATCAACCATCTTTAAAAAAAATTTTTTTATAGGGACAGAAAACTATAGGTAGGGAGAGTGTCAGTGTGTTTTACTGTGCTAATCCTTGTTTGTAGGGACAGGGAAGGACAGTGAGGGAAATTCTCCTTGTGCTATAGTGTGCTAAAGCATTGATCATCAACCATCTTTAAAAAAAAAAATTTTATAGGGACAGAAAACTATAGGTAGGGAGAGTGTCAGTGTGTTTTACTGTGCTAATCCTTGTTTGTAGGGACAGGAAAGGACAGTGAGGGAAATTCTCCTTGTGCTATACTGTGCTAAAGCATTGATCATCAACCATCTTTAAAAAAACATTTTTTATAGGGACAGAAAACTATAGGTAGGAAGAGTGTCAGTGTGTTTTACTGTGCTAATCCTTGTTTGTAGGGACAGGGAAGGACAGTGAGGGAAATTCTCCTTGTGCTATAGTGTGCTAAAGCATTGATCATCAACCATCTTTAAAAAAAAAAATTTTATAGGGACAGAAAACTATAGGTAGGGAGAGTGTCAGTGTGTTTTACTGTGCTAATCCTTGTTTGTAGGGACAGGGAAGGACAGTGAGGGAGATTCTCCTTGTGCTATAGTGTGCTAAAGCATTGATCATCAACCATCTTTAAAAAAACATTTTTTATAGGGACAGAAAACTATAGGTAGGGAGAGTGTCAGTGTGTTTTACTGTGCTAATCCTTGTTTGTAGGGACAGGGAAGGACAGTGAGGGAAATTCTCCTTGTGCTATAGTGTGCTAAAGCATTGATCATCAACCATCTTTAAAAAAAAATTTTTTATAGGGACAGAAAACTATAGGTAGGGAGAGTGTCAGTGTGTTTTACTGTGCTAATCCTTGTTTGTAGGGACAGGGAAGGACAGTGAGGGAAATTCTCCTTGTGCTATACTGTGCTAAAGCATTGATCATCAACCATCTTTAAAAAAACATTTTTTATAGGGACAGAAAACTATAGGTAGGGAGAGTGTCAGTGTGTTTTACTGTGCTAATCCTTGTTTGTAGGGACAGGGAAGGACAGTGAGGGAAATTCTCCTTGTGCTATACTGTGCTAAAGCATTGATCATCAACCATCTTTAAAAAAACATTTTTTATAGGGACAGAAAACTATAGGTAGGGAGAGTGTCAGTGTGTTTTACTGTGCTAATCCTTGTTTGTAGGGACAGGGAAGGACAGTGAGGGAAATTCTCCTTGTGCTATAGTGTGCTAAAGCATTGATCATCAACCATCTTTAAAAAAACATTTTTTATAGGGACAGAAAACTATAGGTAGGGAGAGTGTCAGTGTGTTTTACTGTGCTAATCCTTGTTTGTAGGGACAGGGAAGGACAGTGAGGGAAATTCTCCTTGTGCTATACTGTGCTAAAGGATTGATCATCAACCATCTTTAAAAAAACATTTTTTATAGGGACAGAAAACTATAGGTAGGGAGAGTGTCAGTGTGTTTTACTGTGCTAATCCTTGTTTGTAGGGACAGGGAAGGACAGTGAGGGAAATTCTCCTTGTGCTATACTGTGCTAAAGCATTGATCATCAACCATCTTTAAAAAAACATTTTTTATAGGGACAGAAATCTATAGGTAGGGAGAGTGTCAGTGTGTTTTACTGTGCTAATCCTTGTTTGTAGGGACAGGGAAGGACAGTGAGGGAAATTCTCCTTGTGCTATACTGTGCTAAAGCATTGATCATCGACCATCTTTAAAAAAACTTTTTTTATAGGGACAGAAAACTATAGGTAGGGAGAGTGTCAGTGTGTTTTACTGTGCTAATCCTTGTTTGTAGGGACAGGGAAGGACAGTGAGGGAAATTCTCCTTGTGCTATAGTGTGCTAAAGCATTGATCATCAACCATCTTTAAAAAAAAATTTTTATAGGGACAGAAAACTATAGGTAGGGAGAGTGTCAGTGTGTTTTACTGTGCTAATCCTTGTTTGTAGGGACAGGGAAGGACAGTGAGGGAAATTCTCCTTGTGCTATAGTGTGCTAAAGCATTGATCATCAACCATCTTTAAAAAAAAAATTTTTATAGGGACAGAAAACTATAGGTAGGGAGAGTGTCAGTGTGTTTTACTGTGCTAATCCTTGTTTGTAGGGACAGGGAAGGACAGTGAGGGAAATTCTCCTTGTGCTATACTGTGCTAAAGCATTGATCATCAACCATCTTTAAAAAAACATTTTTTATAGGGACAGAAAACTATAGGTAGGGAGAGTGTCAGTGTGTTTTACTGTGCTAATCCTTGTTTGTAGGGACAGGGAAGGACAGTGAGGGAAATTCTCCTTGTGCTATAGTGTGCTAAAGCATTGATCATCAACCATCTTTAAAAAAATTTTTTTTATAGGGACAGAAAACTATAGGTAGGGAGAGTGTCAGTGTGTTTTACTGTGCTAATCCTTGTTTGTAGGGACAGGGAAGGACAGTGAGGGAAATTCTCCTTGTGCTATACTGTGCTAAAGCATTCCTCATCAACCATCTTTGAAATCTTTGTTTTTTGGACAGTCAGGGAAATTGTCGTTGTGCTATTCTGTGCGAAAGCAATCATCCTCAACCATATTTAGAAATCCTTAAGTAAAGGGACAGAGAAGGACACCTGAAGGTAGCCCTTATTGCTTTTTTCCCATCTCCCTGCAGGCCATCCATTAGAATGTCTGGAAGGCAAACAAGGAGAGGCAGACAGTCAGGAGGCAATAAAAGAGGGCAAGCAGGCTCTGTGTCTGGGGGCAACAGTGCTGGTCGTGGCCGCGGTGCATTGTCATCAGCACATGGCCATGGGACACGCTTGTCCTTCTTTTCGGCAGCTGGACATGTTGAGCCACATCATGCCGAAGACTTGGTAGAGTGGATGACCAAGCCCTCCTCCTCCTCCTCATCCTCTCTCACCCAGGCTCAGGGTACTGGCAAAGCAGCTGCCAAAGCGTCCTCTTCCCTGGTATCAATGTCAGACTCATCATCAGTCACTCCTTCCCTAGACCCACCATGTCCTCCTCCTGAGGAGTCCCCCGAACTGTTTGAGCACAGTGTTGGGTACATGCTCCAGGAGGATGCCCAGCGTTTCGAAGGGTCTGATGATGAAACCCAGCTACAGGAAGGCAGTAGCGTGAGAGCAGACAGAGGGGATGCTCAAGAAGTACACCAATCTGGCAGTCATGTTCCAGCAGCTGCAGCATACTGCCAGATTGGCTCCAGTGATGAGGAGGGAGGGGATGATGAGGTCACTGACTCCACGTGGGTGCCTAATAGGAGAGAGGAGGAGGAGGTGGATGAGGAGGAGGCACATCCCCAACGAGGCAGGATGCCCTTTGGTGGCCAGCGTAAGGGCAGTACACCGACGGAATCACACCGCAGAGCTCCGCCTGTGCAGGGCGCTGCCTCTGCCCGTCATTCAAAAAGTTCTTTGGTGTGGGCCTTTTTTGAGGCTAGTGCATCAGATCGCACAGCTGCTGTTTGCAACATATGTCTCAAGCGTATATCGCGTGGCCAAAACATCAGCCGCTTGGGTACCACATGCCTGACCAGACATATGTTGACCTGCCATGCAGCTCGTTGGCAAGCCTACCTCAAAGACCCACACCAAAGAACAAAGAGGACCTCTCCTTGCACCGCATCAGCTGGGATCTCCAACCCCACTATAACTTCAGTCCTCTCTGAAACATGCACTGAGAGGAATGAAGGTGTAGAATTAGGTGTGTCACAGCCAAGTAGTTGCGGCCACTCTGCTAGCAGTACACCGACGTCCGATTCTAGCAGGCAAATTTCCCTGCCCCAGCTGCTGGACCGTCGAAAGAAGTTCACTCCCAGCCATCCACATGCCCAGCGGTTGAATGCTAGCTTGGCTAAATTGCTAGCGCTTCAACTGCTGCCTTTTCAGTTGGTAGACTCGGCCCCCTTCCGTGAGTTTGTGCAATGTGCGGTTCCTCAGTGGCAGGTTCCCAAACGCCACTTTTTCTCACGGAAGGCTATTCCGGCTCTCTACCAGCATGTGGAAGGCAATGTCTTGGCCTCGCTGGACAGGGCGATCAGCGGTAAGGTGCATATTACCGCTGACTCATGGTCCAGCAGGCATGGACAGGGACGTTACCTTTCTTTCACGGCTAATTGGGTCACTCTTTTGGCAGCTGGGAAGGATGCAGGACAAGGTGCAGTAGTGTTGGAGGTTGTTCCACCGCCACGCCTCCAAAATGCTACTACTGGTTGTGACACACCTCTCTCCTCCACCCCCTCCTCTTCTTCTTCCTCCATGGCCTCTTCCTGTGCTTTGTCCTCTGAACCAGCGGTGCTCCGTAGCCGTTCAAGGGGCTACGCAAGTACGCAGGCAAAAAGATGCCATGCCGTGCTTGCGCTGGTGTGTTTGGGGGACAGAAGCCACACTGGGGCAGAGGTCCTGTCTGCTCTGCAGGGCCAGGCCGAGAGGTGGTTGACGCCACGCCAGCTTAAGCCAGGAATGGTGGTTTGCGACAATGGCACCAACCTCCTCTCCGCCCTCCGACAGGGACAACTGACCCATGTGCCCTGTGTGGCTCACGTCCTTAACCTGGTGGTGCAGCGGTTCTTGGGCAGGTACCCGGGCTTACAGGATGTCCTGAGGCAGGCCAGGAAAGTCTGTGTGCATTTCCGCAGATCTTATAATGCCAGTGCTCGCCTGGCTGAGCTGCAAAAGGAGTTGAACCTGCCCAAGAACCGCCTTATATGTGACATGCCCACCAGGTGGAACTCAACGTTGGCCATGCTGCAGCGGCTGCACACGCAGCAGAGGGCCATCAATGAGTACCTGTGCGACTACGGCACCAGGACAGGGTCAGGGGAGCTTGGTTGTTTTTCTCCACGCCAGTGGGGCATGATCAGGGATGCATGCACTGTCCTGGCACCATTTGAGGAGGCCACGAGGATGGTGAGCAGTGACAGTGCATGCATCAGTGACACTGTACCTCTTGTCCACCTGTTGGAGCACACGCTGCGTGGAATAATGGACAGGGCACTTGAGGCAGAACAGAGGCAGGAAGAGGAGGACTTCCTTGCCTCTCAAGGCCCCCTTTACCCAGACAGTGTTCCTTCTGTCCCACCCATCGCACAGGAAGAGGAGGAGGAGGAGGAGGAGGATTGTGTCAGCATGGAGGTGGAGGCTGGCACTCAGCATCATCAGCAGCAGTCTTTTAGGGATGATTTACAGTCCCAAGAAACCAGTGGACTTGTACGTGGCTGGGAGGAGGTGGCTGCGGATCATGTCGTCCTTAGTGACCCAGAGGACTCCGGACCGAATGCCTCAGCTAACCTACGCTGCATGGCCTCCCTGATCCTGCAAAGTCTGCGGAAGGATCCTCGTATTCTTCGGATCAAGGAGAGGGACCATTACTGGCTGGCCACTCTCCTTGATCCACGGTACAAGGATAAGGTTGCGGACCTTATGTTACCGTCGCAGAGGGAGCAGAGGATGAGACAACTCCGGGAGGCCTTACAGAAAGGTCTGTGCAACGCGTTCCCAGAGACTGGGAGGTTACAAACTCCTGGTCCTGGACAACGAGTTGCTGAGGCTTCGGCCAGTCAAAGAAGGAGCGGTGGGGAAGGTGGCCGTCTGACCGATGCGTTCAGACAATTCTTTAGTCCGCAGCCCCAAAGTATGATCGGTTCCAGCAACCATCGCCAGCGTCTGATAAACATGGTGCAGGAATATCTAGGGGCAAGGTCAGTCTTGGACACCTTCCCCACCGAAAATCCTCTGGCTTACTGGGTCTTGAGGATGGATCACTGGCCAGAGCTTGCACAGTATGCAATTGAGCTACTGGCCTGTCCTGCATCCAGCGTTCTTTCGGAACGCACATTCAGTGCTGCTGGAGGATTTGTCACGGATCACAGGGTGCGCCTGTCCACCGACTCGGTTGATCGACTGACTTTCATCAAGATGAACCAGTCTTGGATCACCACCAGCTACCACACACCTGATGCTGATATAACAGACTAATTGATTTTAACATGTCACATCCCTTCAAGACTGATGCTGATGCTGAGTGCCTGTGCTGTTATGTTGACTGGCTATCCTCCTCCTCCGAGTCCTCAATGATACGATTGATGATGATAGCTTGGAAGATCATTTTTGTTTATGGGTGCCGCCACCAGTGGCTAAGGCACAATTTTTCAGCCCCTGTTTAACAGGGGCGTGTAATTACAATTTTTGAAGCAATACTTTGCAACAGGGCTCATTGCTGTGCTCCAAGTACAGTATCTGTGAGGGGTTGGAGTGTTGTGCCACCAGTGCCTAAGGCCCAATTTTTCAGCCCCTGTTTAACAGGGGCGTGTCATTACAATTTTTGAAGCAATACTTTGCAACAGGGCTCATTGCTGTGCTCCAAGTACAGTATCTGTGAGGGGTTGCAGTGTTGTGCCACCAGTGCCTAAGGCCCAATTTTTCAGCCCCTGTTCAACAGGGGCATGTAATTACAATTCTTGATCTAATAATTCACAGCAGGGCCCATTGCTGCACCCACCAAGAGTAACTCTGAGGGCTTACAGTGTTGTGGCAACGCCACCACCACCACCACCACGAAAGGCCCAATTTTTCAGCCCCTGTTCAACAGGGGCATGCAATTACAATTCTTGATCTAATAATTCACAGCAGGGCCCATTGCTGCACCCACCAAGAGTAACTGTCAGGGCTTACAGTGTTGTGGCACCAGCACCACCATCAAAGGCCCAATTTTTACTACCACTGTTCAACAATTATATGTAATTAAAATTCCTGATATAATAGTTGACAGCAGGGCGTTCCAGCACCAACCAAGAGTAACTGTGAGTGCTTACAGTGTTGTGCCAACACCAACAACTAAGGGGCCTATTTCTGCAGAGTATATACGGCAGGTCCCTACTTTCAAACATCCAACTTACAAACGACTCCTACTTGCAAACGCAAGAAGACAACAGGAAGTGAGAGGAAATCTACCCCTAGGAAGGAAAATTCTCTCCTGTAAGAATTAATATGGGAGAAAGGTGTCTCCTCTGTACTGATGCTTTATCACCAATCCTTGTTTCAAGAAAAACACCACATTTCAAAAACAGTTGTCATTGGGACGGAAAGTGAGGTGAAATGTTCTGAACAGGGGCACAGACAGCAAAACAAATGTTACAGGGGTGATAACCCTTACCTATGTTTTCCAAAAAGTTTAAAAATAGATTTTTTGGGCTGGAGCTACACTTAAACAATGTACCTGTTCAAAATTACAAACACATTCTACATAAGAACAAACCTACAGTCCCTGTCTTGTATGCACCGCCTGTATACGGCTGTTCAGAGTATATAGGGCCTTTTTTATTTTGTGTGCGGTGTTCCCCTTAATATCCATACAAGACCCAAGGGGGCTGGTAATGGGCTGGGGTAGGGGGGGGGTCATGGGGTAGCTATGCCATTTTTCTTAAAGATTTTCATCCATATTACCGGGACCAGACATTACATTAAAGCCGCAAGCAGTTTTAAATGTTTTTTTTTCCTTTAGAAGTGTCATTTTGTGCAGGGACAGTTCTAAACACGGGAAACACGTGGCACTTCACAGGCATACTTTAGACACCCCCCAGGTACGATATTTAAAGGAACATTTGACTTTTTTTTTTTCACTTTATGCATCATTAAAATGACTGCTCCCGAAAAACGACTGTTTTTAAAACTTCTTTTTGCATTGATACATGTCCCCTGGTGCAGAACCCGGGTTCCCAAACCCTTTTTAGGACAATAACATGCATAATAGTCGTTATAATTAGCACTTTAGAATTCGAACGTTCGCATCCATTGTATTTAATAGGGTTCTAATGTTCGTACGAACGTTCGGTCCGTTCGCGGGTTCTGGTGCGAACCGAACCCGGGGGTGTTCGGCTCATCACTAGTGGCATCTATGATAAATGAAGCTTGACGGGGGTTAATCAGAGGATCGTGCGAGAGGAAAAACTCCAGAGCCCGGAGACCGAAAGCATGGGGGATGGAGGTGTATAGGGAATTAACGTCAAGTGAGAGCCAAAGGTAAGTAGGTTCCCATTGGTACACGGAAAGTGATTCCATCAAGTGGCTCCCGTCTTTAATATATGAATCTAATTGTTGGACTATGGGCTGAAGGAATTGATCCACATATAAACTGAGCCCCGTGGTGATGCTGTCCATCGCGGCCACTATCGGTCTCCCTGGGGGATTATCCAGACTTTTGTGCACTTTGGGAAGGTGATAAAAGTAGGGGATATGATAAAAATTCTTTAAAAGGAAGGATTTTTCTACTTTGCTAATGACATTATTGAGACATGCAGCATTGACTAGAGAGTCAATTTCTATGGTATAGTCTGAGGTAGGATCTTTGGAGATCTTTCTGTAGGTGTTGCTATCGGAGAGTAGTCTCCTAGCTTCACTGAGGTAGTCATTATAGTCCTGTATAACAATTCCTCCACCTTTGTCAGCGCTCTTGATGGCTATATCTTCTGCTTCTGTGAGACTGCACAGGGCTCTAATCTCAAAAGGCGAGAGGTTATTAGTTGTTTTCGGGGCTGCTAGTGTACAAAGTTTTTGGAAGTCTGAAAATACTACCCTGTAAAAACTTTCAATGTACGGGCCTTTAGAGTGTACAGGATTAAAGACAGATTGAGGTTTAAAGGCAGTGTGAATGACTGGGGGGAGGTGGCTGGGTGTTGAGTGAGTAAATGAAACAACTCTTCATCAACCAAAGGGTCCTCTGTGTCATCTATAAAGTTGGAGGAATATAGAAATATATCAGAGGAGATGGTGGGGGGTGTGGACTGGGATGTGATATTATTTAACTGATCCTTTTGTTCTTTGATATGGAAATGTCTCTTTAGAGTAAGGTTGCGTGTATATCTGTTTAGATCTTTGAAGAGTAAGAAGGGGTTGGGTTTGTTGAGTGGAGCAAAGTTCAGGCCTCTGCTAAGAAGGGAAGTGTCAGCGGAAGAGAGGGTACAAGAAGATAAATTGAATATTTTTATAGTTTCCTTGATTTGATGGCATTGGAATTGTTTTCTATTTCGCCCTCCTCTACAGCCTCTTCGGTGAGTTTTCTTTTTTTGTGGTTTATGGGTGCTGTCAGAGGAGGACTGGAGACTAAAAAAGAAGACGGCATGACAGAGGTGGTCTTATTATTTTATACTCTTTTCTTGATATATTGTCATATTACTGATCATTATACTTTGCGCATATGTTCAATGTGATTATAGGTGCTCTCAGTCCAATTTATATACATATGTTTTTCTTGGTATCAGGACAGTGGATACAGTACATATCACTGTACTCAGTCTGATGAACATATCTCACTAGTCCTGTATAGGTACTTATTAGTGATGAGCCGAACACCCCCGGGTTCGGTTCGCACCAGAACCCGCGAACGGACCGAAAGTTCGTACGAACATTAGAACCCTATTAAATACAATGGATGCGAACGTTCGAATTCTAAAGTGCTAATTATAACGACTATTATGCATGTTATTGTCCTAAAAAGGGTTTGGGAACCCGGGTTCTGCACCAGGGGACATGTATCAATGCAAAAAGAAGTTTTAAAAACGGTCGTTTTTCGGGAGCAGTCATTTTAATGATGCATAAAGTGAAAAAAAAAAAGTCAAATATTCCTTTAAATATCGTACCTGGGGGGTGTCTAAAGTATGCCTGTGAAGTGCCACGTGTTTCCCGTGTTTAGAACTGTCCCTGCACAAAATGACACTTCTAAAGGAAAAAAAAGCCATTTAAAACTGCTTGCGGCTTTAATGTAATGTCTGGTCCCGGTAATATGGATAAAAATCTTTAAGAAAAATGGCATAGCTACCCCATGACCCCCCCCCCCCCCTACCCCAGCCCATTACCAGCCCCTTTGGGTCTTGTATGGATATTAAGGGGAACCCCGCACATAAAATAAAAAAGGCCCTATATACTCTGAACAGCCGTATACAGGCGGTGCATACAAGACAGGGACTGTAGGTTTGTTCTTATGTAGAATCTGTTTGTAATTTTGAACAGGTACATTGTTTAAGTGTAGCTCCAGCCCAAAAATCTATTTTTAAACTTTTTGGAAAACATAGGTAAGGGTTATCACCCCTGTAACATTTGTTTTGCTGTCTGTGCCCCTGTTCAGAACATTTCACCTCACTTTCCGTCCCAATGACAACTGTTTTTGAAATGTGGTGTTTTTCTTGAAACAAGGATTGCTGATAAAGCATCAGTACAGAGGAGACACCTTTCTCCCATATTAATTCTTACAGGAGAGAATTTTCCTTCCAAGGGGTAGATTTCCTCTCACTTCCTGTTGTCTTCTTGCGTTTGCAAGTAGGAGTCGTTTGTAAGTTGGATGTTTGAAAGTAGGGACCTGCCGTATATACTCTGCAGAAATAGGCCCCTTAGTTGTTGGTGTTGGCACAACACTGTAAGCACTCACAGTTACTCTTGGTTGGTGCTGGAACGCCCTGCTGTCAACTATTATATCAGGAATTTTAATTACATATAATTGTTGAACAGTGGTAGTAAAAATTGGGCCTTTGATGGTGGTGCTGGTGCCACAACACTGTAAGCCCTGACAGTTACTCTTGGTGGGTGCAGCAATGGGCCCTGCTGTGAATTATTAGATCAAGAATTGTAATTGCATGCCCCTGTTGAACAGGGGCTGAAAAATTGGGCCTTAGGCACTGGTGGCACAACACTCCAACCCCTCACAGATACTGTACTTGGAGCACAGCAATGAGCCCTGTTGCAAAGTATTGCTTCAAAAATTGTAATGACACGCCCCTGTTAAATAGGGGCTGAAAAATTGGGCCTTAGGCACTGGTGCCACAACACTCCAACCCCTCACAGATACTGTACTTGGAGCACAGCAATGAGCCCTATGGCAAATTATTGCTAAAAAAATTGTAATTACACGCCCCTGTAAAACAGGGGCTGAAAAATTGTGCCTTAGCCACTGGTGGCGGCACCCATAAACAAAAATGATCTTCCAAGCTATCATCATCAATCGTATCATTGAGGACTCGGAGGAGGAGGGTAGCCAGTCAACATAACAGCACAGGCACTCAGCATCAGCATCAGTCTTGAAGGGATGTGACATGTTAAAATCAATTAGTCTGTTATATCAGCATCAGGTGTGTGGTAGCTGGTGGTGATCCAAGACTGGTTCATCTTGATGAAAGTCAGTCGATCAACCGAGTCGGTGGACAGGCGCACCCTGTGATCCATGACAAATCCTCCAGCAGCACTGAATGTGCGTTCCGAAAGAACGCTGGATGCAGGACAGGCCAGTAGCTCAATTGCATACTGTGCAAGCTCTGGCCAGTGATCCATCCTCAAGACCCAGTAAGCCAGAGGATTTTCGGTGGGGAAGGTGTCCAAGTCTGACCTTGCCCCTAGATATTCCTGCACCATGTTTATCAGACGCTGGCGATGGTTGCTGGAACCGATCATACTTTGGGGCTGCGGACTAAAGAATTGTCTGAACGCATCGGTCAGACGGCCACCTTCCCCACCGCTCCTTCTTTGACTGACCGAAGCCTCAGAAACTCGTTGTCCAGGACCAGGAGTTTGTAACCTCCCAGTCTCTGGGAACGCGTTGCACAGACCTTTCTGCAAGGCCTCCCGGAGTTGTCTCATCCTCTGCTCCCTCTGCGACGGTAACATAAGGTCCGCAACCTTACCCTTGTACCGTGGATCAAGGAGAGTGGCCAGCCAGTAATGGTCCCTCTCCTTGATCCGAAGAATACGAGGATCCTTCCGCAGACTTTGCAGGATCAGGGAGGCCATGCAGCGTAGGTTTGCTGAGGCATTCGGTCCGGAGTCCTCTGGGTCACTAAGGACGACATGATCCGCAGCCACCTCCTCCCAGCCACGTACAAGTCCACTGGTTTCTTGGGACTGTAAATCATCCCTAAAAGACTGCTGCTGATGATGCTGAGTGCCAGCCTCCACCTCCATGCTGACACAATCCTCCTCCTCCTCTTCCTGTGCGATGGGTGGGACAGAAGGAACACTGTCTGGGTAAAGGGGGCCTTGAGAGGCAAGGAAGTCCTCCTCTTCCTGCCTCTGTTCTGCCTCAAGTGCCCTGTCCATTATTCCACGCAGCGTGTGCTCCAACAGGTGGACAAGAGGTACAGTGTCACTGATGCATGCACTGTCACTGCTCACCATCCTCGTGGCCTCCTCAAATGGTGCCAGGACAGTGCATGCATCCCTGATCATGCCCCACTGGCGTGGAGAAAAAAAACCAAGCTCCCCTGACCCTGTCCTGGTGCCGTAGTCGCACAGGTACTCATTGATGGCCCTCTGCTGCGTGTGCAGCCGCTGCAGCATGGCCAACGTTGAGTTCCACCTGGTGGGCATGTCACATATAAGGCGGTTCTTGGGCAGGTTCAACTCCTTTTGCAGCTCAGCCAGGCGAGCACTGGCATTATAAGATCTGCGGACATGCACACAGACTTTCCTGGCCTGCCTCAGGACATCCTGTAAGCCCGGGTACCTGCCCAAGAACCGCTGCACCACCAGGTTAAGGACGTGAGCCACACAGGGCACATGGGTCAGTTGTCCCTGTCGGAGGGCGGAGAGGAGGTTGGTGCCATTGTCGCAAACCACCATTCCTGGCTTAAGCTGGCGTGGCGTCAACCACCTCTCGGCCTGGCCCTGCAGAGCAGACAGGACCTCTGCCCCAGTGTGGCTTCTGTCCCCCAAACACACCAGCGCAAGCACGGCATGGCATCTTTTTGCCTGCGTACTTGCGTAGCCCCTTGAACGGCTACGGAGCACCGCTGGTTCAGAGGACAAACCACAGGAAGAGGCCATGGAGGAAGAAGAAGAGGAGGGGGTGGAGGAGAGAGGTGTGTCACAACCAGTAGTAGCATTTTGGAGGCGTGGCGGTGGAACAACCTCCAACACTACTGCACCTTGTCCTGCATCCTTCCCAGCTGCCAAAAGAGTGACCCAATGGGCCGTGAAAGAAAGGTAACGTCCCTGTCCATGCCTGCTGGACCATGAGTCAGCGGTAATATGCACCTTACCGCTGACCGCCCTGTCCAGCGAGGCCAAGACATTGCCTTCCACATGCCGGTAGAGAGCCGGAATAGCCTTCCGTGAGAAAAAGTGGCGTTTGGGAACCTGCCACTGAGGAACCGCACATTGCACAAACTCACGGAAGGGGGCCGAGTCTACCAACTGAAAAGGCAGCAGTTGAAGCGCTAGCAATTTAGCCAAGCTAGCATTCAACCGCTGGGCATGTGGATGGCTGGGAGTGAACTTCTTTCGACGGTCCAGCAGCTGGGGCAGGGAAATTTGCCTGCTAGAATCGGACGTCGGTGTACTGCTAGCAGAGTGGCCGCAAGTACTTGGCTGTGACACACCTAATTCTACACCTTCATTCCTCTCAGTGCATGTTTCAGAGAGGACTGAAGTTATAGTGGGGTTGGAGATCCCAGCTGATGCGGTGCAAGGAGAGGTCCGCTTTGTTCTTTGGTGTGGGTCTTTGAGGTAGGCTTGCCAACGAGCTGCATGGCAGGTCAACATATGTCTGGTCAGGCATGTGGTACCCAAGCGGCTGATGTTTTGGCCACGCGATATACGCTTGAGACATATGTTGCAAACAGCAGCTGTGCGATCTGATGCACTAGCCTCAAAAAAGGCCCACACCAAAGAACTTTTTGAATGACGGGCAGAGGCAGCGCCCTGCACAGGCGGAGCTCTGCGGTGTGATTCCGTCGGTGTACTGCCCTTACGCTGGCCACCAAAGGGCATCCTGCCTCGTTGGAGATGTGCCTCCTCCTCATCCTCCTCCTCCTCCTCTCTCCTATTAGGCACCCACGTGGAGTCAGTGACCTCATCATCCCCTCCCTCCTCATCACTGGAGCCAATCTGGCAGTATGCTGCAGCTGCTGGAACATGACTGCCAGATTGGTGTCCTTCTTGAGCATCCCCTCTGTCTGCTCTCACGCTACTGCCTTCCTGTAGCTGGGTTTCATCATCAGACCCTTCGAAACGCTGGGCATCCTCCTGGAGCATGTACCCAACACTGTGCTCAAACAGTTCGGGGGACTCCTCAGGAGGAGGACATGGTGGGTCTAGGGAAGGAGTGACTGATGATGAGTCTGACATTGATACCAGGGAAGAGGACGCTTTGGCAGCTGCTTTGCCAGTACCCTGAGCCTGGGTGAGAGAGGATGAGGAGGAGGAGGAGGGCTTGGTCATCAACTCTACCAAGTCTTCGGCATGATGTGGCTCAACATGTCCAGCTGCCGAAAAGAAGGACAAGCGTGTCCCATGGCCATGTGCTGATGACAATGCACCGCGTCCACGACCAGCACTGTTGCCCCCAGACACAGAGCCTGCTTGCCCTCTTTTATTGCCTCCTGACTGTCTGCCTCTCCTTGTTTGCCTTCCAGACATTCTAATAGATGGCCTGCAGGGAGATGGGAAAAAAGCAATAAGGGCTACCTTCAGGTGTCCTTCTCTGTCCCTTTACTTAAGGATTTCTAAATATGGTTGAGGATGATTGCTTTTGCACAGAATAGCACAACGACAATTTCCCTGACTGTCCAAAAAACAAGGATTTCAAAGATGGTTGATGAGGAATGCTTTAGCACAGTATAGCACAAGGAGAATTTCCCTCACTGTCCTTCCCTGTCCCTAGAAACAAGGATTATCACAGTGAAAGAAACTGACACTCTTCCTACCTATAGTTTTCTGTCCCTAGAAAAAATGTTTTTTTAAAGACGGTTGATGATCAATGCTTTAGCACACTATAGCACAAGGAGAATTTCCCTCACTGTCCTTCCCTGTCCCTAGAAACAAGGATTATCACAGTGAAAGAAACTGACACTCTTCCTACCTATAGTTTTCTGTCCCTAGAAAAAATGTTTTTTTAAAGACGGTTGATGATCAATGCTTTAGCACACTATAGCACAAGGAGAATTTCCCTCACTGTCCTTCCCTGTCCCTAGAAACAAGGATTATCACAGTGAAAGAAACTGACACTCTTCCTACCTATAGTTTTCTGTCCCTAGAAAAAATGTTTTTTTAAAGATGGTTGATGATCAATGCTTTAGCACACTATAGCACAAGGAGAATTTCCCTCACTGTCCTTCCCTGTCCCTAGAAACAAGGATTATCACAGTGAAAGAAACTGACACTCTTCCTACCTATAGTTTTCTGTCCCTAGAAAAAATGTTTTTTTTAAAGATGGTTGATGATCAATGCTTTAGCACACTATAGCACAAGGAGAATTTCCCTCACTGTCCTTCCCTGTCCCTAGAAACAAGGATTATCACAGTGAAAGAAACTGACACTCTCCCTACCTATAGTTTTCTGTCCCTAGAAAAAATGTTTTTTTAAAGATGGTTGATGATCAATGCTTTAGCACACTATAGCACAAGGAGAATTTCCCTCACTGTCCTTCCCTGTCCCTAGAAACAAGGATTATCACAGTGAAAGAAACTGACACTCTTCCTACCTATAGTTTTCTGTCCCAAGAAAAAATGTTTTTTTAAAGACGGTTGATGATCAATGCTTTAGCACACTATAGCACAAGGAGAATTTCCCTCACTGTCCTTCCCTGTCCCTAGAAACAAGGATTATCACAGTGAAAGAAACTGACACTCTCCCTACCTATAGTTTTCTGTCCATACAAAAAATGTTTTTTTAAAGCTGATTGATGATCAATCCTTTAGCACACTATAGCACAAGTAGAATTTCCCTCACTGTCCTTCCCTGTCCCTAGAAACAAGGATTATCACAGTGAAAGAAACTGACACTCTTCCTACCTATAGTTTTCTGTCCCTAGAAAAAATGTTTTTTTAAAGCTGATTGATGATCAATGCTTTAGCACACTATAGCACAAGTAGAATTTCCCTCACTGTCCTTCCCTGTCCCTAGAAACAAGGATTATCACAGTGAAAGAAACTGACACTCTTCCTACCTATAGTTTTCTGTCCCTAGAAAAAATGTTTTTTTAAAGATGGTTGATGATCAATGCTTTAGCACACTATAGCACAAGGAGAATTTCCCTCACTGTCCTTCCCTGTCCCTAGAAACAAGGATTATCACAGTGAAAGAAACTGACACTCTTCCTACCTATAGTTTTCTGTCCCTAGAAAAAATGTTTTTTTAAAGACGGTTGATGATCAATGCTTTAGCACACTATAGCACAAGGAGAATTTCCCTCACTGTCCTTCCCTGTCCCTACAAACAAGGATTAGCACAGTAAAACACACTGACACTCTCCCTACCTATAGTTTTCTGTCCCTATAAAAAATTTTTTTTTAAAGATGGTTGATGATCAATGCTTTAGCACACTATAGCACAAGGAGACTTTCCCTCACTGTCCTTCCCTGTCCCTAGAAACAAGGATTATCACAGTAAAACACACTGACACTCTCCCTACCTATAGTTTTCTGTCCCTAGAAAAAATGATTTTTTAAAGATGGTTGATGATCAATGCTTTAGCACACTATAGCACAAGGAGAATTTCCCTCACTGTCCTTCCCTGTCCCTAGAAACAAGGATTCGCACAGAATGACACACTGACACTCTCCCTACCTATCCTTCTCTGTCCCTAAACACAAGGAATCCAGGATTAGTAAAGGAAAAAAATGACACTGTCCCTGCCTATGCTTCTCTTTCCCTGCTCCGGAACCTACTACACAAGGCCGCCGCGCTGGCGGCCTTTTATAGTGTGGGGCGTGTACTAAACACCCTCAGCAATAATTGGCCACAGGCATCCTGCCTGTGGCCAATCATTGCTCTCCTCGCTGCCGGCGCTGTGATTGGCCAAGCATGCGGGGTCACAGTGCATGCTTGACCAATCACAGCGCCTGGATGACACTGCGATGGCGTAGTGCATTGTGGGCCGTTCGCGTCACTCGAATTAGGCGCGAACGGCCCAAATCGTTCGATCTTCGTCGAACGATCGAACAGCCGATGTTCGAGTCGAACGTATGTTCGACTCGAACACCGAGCTCATCCCTAGTACTTATATATGCTGTGACAGCAGGAAGGTAAAGTCACCTGGTTGCATCCAGGGGGGGTAGATATATTTCGCCCAGATTCAGGCTTTACGCCGACTTATACAACTAGGTGGAGAGTTGTATAAGCCCAGCTGAGGCTAGTAGGCTCATGGATGACTCATACCTCTAGGGAGAGTGCTGGGCGTCGTGCAGACAGGGAGTTGATGAGACCAGCTGAAGCTTGTCAGCTCATTTAGGCCTCTATAAGAACTCCCAGCTTCATTAGATGTTAGCTTATGCCTGGACCCAGACCTGTGTGGACTGTCTAGGGAGAGTGAACCCCTGTGCGGTGAGACAAAGCCTGTGTGGCTATTTGCTTGGACATTTAAAACCAGGGACTTAGGGACTAGGACAGCACTAGGCTGATCCCAGTTGTTAGTTAGGAAACCTGTATGTTTAGTCAGAGGTCAAGTTGACCAGGATTTATTTTGTTTATGTTTCTTTTGCTTTGCTGTGTTTTGTCACTGTAAATAGAAAATAAACCGCACCTTTTTGATTTTGAAAACCACAACCTCCGTTTGCTGGGCCTGTTTTTGTGTGGGGAGCCCATCTCGGGGGTCACACACACCCGCTGCCGAGCTAACCCCCTCACAGTTGGTGGAGAACCAGTGGCAGTTTTTTTTTAAGCCAGCATGGAGGAGATACTGAAGCAGCTGGCTCTAGCAAATGCCAATCAACAGCAGACAAATGCAGGTTTGCAAAAGAGCCTTGCAGCTCAACAACAGAACTTCGCAGCCCAGCAGCAAGCTCATCAACAGAGCCTTGCAGCCCAGCAGCAGACAAACGCAACTTTGCAACAGAGTCTGGAGGCTCAGCAACAAGCCCAGCAGCAATCTGAGGCCCGCTTCATAGACCTGTTGCAGAAGCAAGAGCAGAGACTACAACAACAGATGGAAGCAGCAATGCAGCAACGTCCGCAGACCAGTGAGGAAAGCCGTCCCACTAATACCGCGTCCTTTGGGGTGAGTCGTTTATTGACAAAAATGACTGGAGAGGATGATCCAGAGGTATTTTTGACCACATTTGAAAGGACCGCTGAAAGAGAAAAGTGGCCTGAGGAGCAGTGGGCTGGACTGGTGGCTCCTCTGTTAACTGGTGAATCGCAGAAAGCTTACTATGACCTAGAGCCTAACCAAGCAAAAGACTATGTGATGCTAAAAGCTGAAATATTGGCAAGGCTGGGTGTCACCCAGGCTGTCCGGGCTCAGCGTGTGCATAACTGGACTTTCCAGCTTGGAAAACCCCCCAGGTCTCAAATGTATGATCTCATTCACCTGAGCAGAAAGTGGCTACAGCCAGAGACTTTGTCCGCACCAAAGATTGTGGAACGTGTTGTAATGGATCGGTTTTTGAGAGCTCTTCCTACTGCCATCCAAAAGTGGGTAAGCCATGGAGACCCAGAGACGGCCGATGGTCTTGTGGATCGTGTGGAGAAATACTTGGCTACAGAGAACCTGACGGCCTCTTCCAGAGACACTCGGACTTTCCACCCTAAGACCAGACCATCCCCAGGGGCGGATAAGAGGATTCCAAGGGGTGAGGGTGGAGAGAGTGAGAGGGTGGGAGCTCTACCCCAAGTTTGGCGAGAACAGCCTGGGAAATCAGCGGCTCAAGAGGCCGCAAGAAGGATCGTTTGCTACCGCTGCCGGCAAGCGGGACATATTGCAGCCAATTGCCCGGTTGTGGAGGAACCCATGCAGTGTGACTTTCTGACGGGCAGACGTCAGTCGCTGTGTGCGACAGTCGCATGCACTGCCATTCGAGGAACTGAGAAACATTTATGCAAAATGTGTGTTAATGATAGAAATGTTGTGGTATTGCTGGATTCAGGTAGCCTTGTGACCCTGATAAAGGCTGAGTTAGTTAAAACAGAGGTCTCTGGGAATAGCAAGGTAGCTGTTATTTGTGTGCATGGGGACACCCGAGAGTATCCAGTGACTACAGTGTGTTTCGAGACCCCCAAAGGTACCCTCTCTCATCCAGTGGGCTTAGTATCTCAGTTACCGCATGACACCATTGTGGGAAGGGATTTTCCGAAGTTCTGGGAACTGTGGGATGATCCTGAGCCCCCCACTGGTGCCCCTATGTACCAGGAATGTGATAGCCAGAACTCCCCTGAGAGTGGTGAGGACTCTCCGGAATTTCCCTTATCAGTATTGGCAGGGGAGACTCAAGAAACTGGAGAGGAGCCCACCTCCTCAGACGAAAACCTACCGTCTGTGGAGTTTTCTGATCTGGAGGTTCACAGGGAAAATTTTGCCACAGAACAGTTAAAAGACCCCGCCCTAATAAAGGCACGGGAAAACGTAGTGGAAATAGATGGCGAGTTAGTGAACCCAGATAATACCTGCACTTACCCATACTTCAGCGTAGAGAAGGACCTACTGTATCGGGTGGCAAAAAGGGCAGAAGAAACCGTTGAGCAGCTTGTGGTGCCCAAACCTTACAGGAAGTTGGTATTGGAGTTGGCCCATGGGCACATTCTTGGAGGTCATCTGGGGACAGAGAAAACCCGAGAGAGGGTATTACAGAGATTCTATTGGCCGGGGGTGATGAAGGACATAGAAAATTATTGTTCCTCCTGCCCTGTGTGTCAGAGGTCGGCCCCGATGCCACATTTCCGTAGCCCGCTGGTCCCTCTACCCATCATTGAGGTCCCGTTTGAGAGGATCGCCATGGATTTGGTAGGTCCTATAATCAAGTCCGCTAGGGGGCACCAGTACATATTAGTTATAATGGACTATGCCACCCGTTATCCAGAAGCGATCCCTCTCCGAAATACCTCGGCTAAAACCATAGCCAAAGAGCTATCTCTTGTGTTTAGCCGGGTGGGTATTTGTAAAGAACTGCTTACGGACCAAGGTACACCCTTTATGTCCCGGGTTATGAAGGAGCTGTGTAAATTGTTCAAAGTGACGCAATTACGTACATCTGTGTATCACCCCCAAACCGATGGGCTGGTTGAAAGGTTCAACAAAACCCTAAAACAAATGTTGAAGAAAGTGGTGGATAGAGATGGAAAGGATTGGGACTGTCTACTTCCTTATCTGATGTTTGCTATTAGGGAGGTGTCCCAATCCTCTACGGGATTCTCCCCCTTTGAGTTACTGTATGGGAGACACCCAAGAGGGCTGTTGGATATTGCCAAGGAAACTTGGGAAAGTGAGAGTTCTCCCCACAGGAGTGTGATTGAGCATGTCGCCCTGATGCAAGACCGAATTGCACAGGTAATGCCCATCGTGAAGGAACATTTGGCCCAAGCGCAGTTAGCACAGCAGAGAGTCTACAACCGTGGAGCCAAGACCCGTACCTTTTCCCCGGGGGATAGGATACTGGTACTTGTCCCTACGGTTGAAAGTAAATTCCTTGCCAAATGGCAAGGCCCCTACGAGATAATGGAAAAAGTGAGCGAAGTGAATTACAAGGTCAGACAACCAGGAAGGCGAAAGCCCGAACAGATCTATCACGTTAATCTGTTGAAAGCCTGGAGGGATAGAGAGTCCCTAGTCGCAGACACTTGGTCACCAGCTCAAACTGGTTGCGTGATTCCTGAGGTTGGAATAGCAGCCACCTTGTCACAACCCCAACAACAGGAGGTTAAGGAGTTTGTGCTTCGCAACAAGGAGGTATTCTCTGAGCTGCCGGGACAAACATCTGGGGTAGAGCATGACATCATTACCCCGCCCGGTGAAAGGGTGAAGTTAAAACCCTATCGGATCCCAGAGGCCCGACGGGAGGCAATACGGGAGGAAGTACAGAAAATGCTGAACTTAGGGGTGATAGAGGAGTCCCAAAGTGATTGGTCTAGTCCCATTGTGTTGGTGCCTAAACCGGATGGGAGCTGGCGATTTTGTAACGATTTTCGTCAGTTGAACAAAGTTACAAAATTTGACACCTACCCCATGCCACGTATAGATGAGTTGATCGACCGGCTGGGAACAGCCCGATACATGACGACTCTTGACCTCACAAAAGGGTATTGGCAAATCCCCCTGGCCAAGTCGGCCAAAGAGAAAACCGCATTTGTAACCCCAGACGGGGCGTTCCAATACAAAAGAATGCCGTTCGGGTTACAGAATGCGCCGGCCACATTCCAGCGGAAAATGGACCAGATGCTGAGGCCCCATCGGAAGTATGCTGCAGCTTACCTGGATGACGTAATTGTCCATAGCACAGATTGGGCCTCACATCTGCCAAAAGTGCAAGCAGTCCTGGACTCTGTTCGGGAAGCGGGGTTTACGGCTAACCCCAAGAAGTGTACCATTGGGCAGGAGGAGGCCAAATATCTTGGGTACACCATTGGGAGGGGAGTAATAAAACCCCAACTCAACAAAGTCGAGGCCATCCAGAGTTGGCCACGTCCCAACAGCAAGAAGCAGGTACGGGCCTTTCTGGGAATCGCTGGGTATTATCGGCGATTCATTCCCCACTTTGCTTCTAAGGCTGTGCCCCTAACCAACCTGACGAAAGGGAAAGGGTCGGTCATGATTAAATGGACCCCCGAGACTGAGGCAGCATTCCAATTCTTGAAACAAGCCTTATGTAGCCAGCCAGTGTTGTACTCACCCGACTTCTCTAAAGACTTTGTCGTACAAAGTGATGCGTCAGATGTGGGGTTAGGAGCAGTATTGTCCCAGGTCTGGAACGGGGAAGAGCACCCAGTCATTTACCTCAGCAGGAAGTTGAAGTCCCATGAGGTAAATTACGCCACCGTTGAAAAGGAGTGTTTAGCGGTGAAGTGGGCTCTAGATTCCCTTCGGTACTACCTGCTAGGTAGGCACTTTGACATGGTTACGGATCACGCTCCGTTAAAGTGGATGGCTCAAAACAAGGAAACAAATAGAAGAGTGAATAGGTGGTTCCTGGCCCTCCAGGAATTCAACTTCACAGTAAAGCATCGCCCTGGTGTTCAAATGGGGAATGTGGATGCTTTGTCTCGAGTACATGAATGCCTGATTGCTGGTGTTCCAACCCCGAGGTTAAAACAAGAGGGGGGGGGGGGTATGTGACAGCAGGAAGGTAAAGTCACCTGGTTGCATCCAGGGGGGTAGATATATTTCGCCCAGATTCAGGCTTTACGCCGACTTATACAACTAGGTGGAGAGTTGTATAAGCCCAGCTGAGGCTAGTAGGCTCATGGATGACTCATACCTCTAGGGAGAGTGCTGGGCGTCGTGCAGACAGGGAGTTGATGAGACCAGCTGAAGCTTGTCAGCTCATTTAGGCCTCTATAAGAACTCCCAGCTTCATTAGATGTTAGCTTATGCCTGGACCCAGACCTGTGTGGACTGTCTAGGGAGAGTGAACCCCTGTGCGGTGAGACAAAGCCTGTGTGGCTATTTGCTTGGACATTTAAAACCAGGGACTTAGGGACTAGGACAGCACTAGGCTGATCCCAGTTGTTAGTTAGGAAACCTGTATGTTTAGTCAGAGGTCAAGTTGACCAGGATTTATTTTGTTTATGTTTCTTTTGCTTTGCTGTGTTTTGTCACTGTAAATAGAAAATAAACCGCACCTTTTTGATTTTGAAAACCACAACCTCCGTTTGCTGGGCCTGTTTTTGTGTGGGGAGCCCATCTCGGGGGTCACACACACCCGCTGCCGAGCTAACCCCCTCACAATGCCTACACTTGTGTTAATATCCCTATGTATTTTTATATTTATATTTATATTTTACGTCTATCTACATGTCAAATATATATTTTCTCTTATACTCTTCCCTATCCTAGTGCTACTTAAACAACCCATTTTCCTTTTGTAGAATTCCGTGCCGTTCGTTTTTATGAATATTTATTATATATATTAACACCCAAAAAACATATCCCCCCCCCCTCCCCCCCTTTCCTTCCCTTATGTTACTGCAGTGACATTCCCTGTGCTACTTCAGTTCCATTCCTCCTTTTTTCTTTTTTTCTTCTTTTTTTCTTTTTTTCCCCATTCATTTCCCCATTAGTACTTATAAGGAGATACCTTTCTCCTGTATATTCCCGCTTCATTGGTTACAGTGATCCCATTCACTTATTTATTATATATATTTTTTTTTCACACAGCCACAATTTTCGCTTGTGTTCTGTGTCATTATGTTATGGTCATTTTATTTCCATTCAATTTGGCCTGCTTCCATTTAAATGACTAACTATCTATATTCACATCCTTAGTATCCCATGTAACCATTGTCATTCATTAATCTTATTTAGCCCTGTAGTCACCGCTCTCACTTTTTTTCCCATTTTCTTTTTCTTTTGTTCTCTTTTTTTTTTTTCATGTCTTTTGTTTACATTCACTCTAGTTTCTTTTCTCCATGATTCTCATCACATGACCTTCCTTTCCCTCCTCCAATTGGATACTACCTTCCCCCAGCGTCACCCAATCAACTTCCTCTTTCCTTTATAACTGGCGCCTACATACTTCCGCCCTCATGTTATGTTGAAAAAGGAGCGCGGCTTGCCAGGACATCGCTAGCCTGCATGCTCATGAAACGCGTCCATCTCCGATGACGTCACTCCCTGCTATCCAGCCACTGGTGTGTTCCAAGTCTCACTTCTGAAACACCTAACAGGAGCGCTGTCCCTGGTAGCCGGCTCATCCATCCACAAGAGACACTCCTGTTTTACACAGCTGAGCTGGAAACCTGTGCACTGTGATCTGCAGCTGCTGGTCGTCATCCTGACATCCTGTACACGCCTGTATTAACTCATCTCCATGTGAGTGTCATATATCTACTAATAAAATTTGTCTTATACTGCTGCACTTAGAGGCGCCTCTCTCCTTGCTTTTCAGTTTTACTCAGAACATGGTTTCTGTTCATCCATGACGGCTGCCCTGTGCAAAGTGGATCCCCTCCATCCCTGTTTTCTCCTACATACATCATAGTATGTAGATAGATTTTATGGACTTCTTCTCAGACCATTCCTATATATCATATGGTATTTACTGTGTATCATAACCAATTTCTGTCATTTTCTGCCATGTTTTAATTTATTTTTATTTATATTATTTTTATTTTCATTTTCATTTTTATTTTTATTTTTATTTATTTTTATGTTTATTTTATTTATTATTTTTTATTTTTCATTGCATTCAATTGGGGATATACATGTCTATGTGGTTATTGCGCGCCACTACTTGCTTGCCTTACTCACAGCTACCTGCTGTACTTCTCTTCAAGCTTTACTTAAAGCTACCGGCTGTACTCCTTCAAGCTTTACTCACAGCTACCTGCTGTACATCTTGGATGAGTTCTCTCATGAAGCTTTCCCAACACTTCACAGTCCCCGGCTGATGAAGAATCTGCTCCGGTACTCCTTCAAACCTCCATCTCTTTGACACTTGCCTCCGGCAACAAGGGTGATTGACCCTCTGGCAACTTCTTCTCCTATGCCTCCTGAAAATGATCAGGCTGCCCTCGGGCTGAGCCCCTTTACACGTGGCTAGGCCTCAGGCTTCCGGCCTACACCTCTGATGCTGCTCCACACACGCCCACCCAGGCCGCAGCCCAGGTGGAAAAACCCCAATAACCTGATTCTCTTTAAATAAATAGACTATCCCAGCAGTCTCAGTGGCCAAATAAACTCCTGCTGATTGGCTGAGAAAAGCATATTCACTCATAACCAGAATTCACTGTAATCTATCATTCTAATGCCAAAGGCAACAGTGCCACCTATTGACAGAAGAGATAGATCACAGTTTAACTCAAGCTTAGGAGAAAACCATTTGAGCAAAGACTAAAAATTAGCCAGGCTAGTTACCACCTAGCAATGTAATGTAGGATAAGGACCTGAGCAAGCATCAATACAGCAGGTATATTATATGCCCTGGACAGCTTTGCTACTTAATTTTTATGTATGTAGTGCTTTTTCACCATTTGTTTAACATGCAGATTGATTGTTCACATAGTTACTGTCTGCAGTCCCCCTTTAAAACCTTGGGATAATTGTTTACATGTTTATTGTTTATTATAACTACATCTTTCTTAGGCTAGGTTCACACTATAGCGGGTCCGGGAAAGTGTGAAAATCACATGCATTCCCTGACCCACAGGCAAAATGCCTGCTCTTTACCAGATGTGCAGGTGTGCCATAAATTGTTAATGGCACCCCCATGCATCAGAAACTACAGCACTTTTGGGTGCACAAAACTGCATGGTGCTGTTCCATTTTTGGAAAAGCGTTGGGGACTTTTTCCTCATGTTTCCTGCAGGTACAGCAGCCCATTCAAATTAAGAGGCTGCAGTGCCCGTGCAAACGTATCTGCATGGACCCGCTACAGTGTACACCTAGCCCTAACTTACAGCAATAGGTTAATGCCTTTTGTATGACCAAGCCCATTTTAAATGCATGCCTTACCGCTAATTAAAATACATTCTCTACTTACAATGGTGTGCTGGATGCTGTTGCGGAGATTTTTATGGAGATGTATTTAATATGTATTGTCATAGTGTCACCCAGTGTTAGTACTTCCACAACCCGCTCTAAAGAGCTGGCTGGGGCAGTCTGAGGCTGGTTGAATCCCGTCTGGTAGGGGAAAACGTCTTGAGGTTGGAGTGTGATGTTTGCAGCGTGCGGATATGCTTACCAGCGAGGGCCCTCTGTGCATTAGCACAGACGATCGTTGAGGAGGGGATATGCTCGCTCTGCAACGACATCATTGGTTATAAGCAGATGCGTGCTCTTGTCTCTGCTGTGTCTGATCAACATTGATTGGGATTCGTGGCACGCGTCTGCAGATAGCCTCCCTCCCCCACTCAATAATAGTATAATCTGAATATGCGTTATTCTATGGAATAGCGCAGAATAAGGATTCCTATCAACAGTAATATGTGAGCGTTGTCAGAGCCGGGGAGAGCGTCCATGTTTTAAAGCAGTACGGCTTTGTTTGCTGGGAGCATGCGCGCTCTCCCTGCCTTGACACACCCATAGGACTTTAGCCATCATGCGTTATTGTATTCAATGTATGTATTGTATTGTATCCTTTAAGCTATATTTCTTGTGTGGAATTCATGTACTGGATTATATGGGACATCTTGTTCGAGGGATGTCCTTATATGGACTCTTGCTGTGTAAAGAGGACATCATGTGATGACCACTCCCATGGAGGTCACATGCTGTGATGACCACTCCCATGGAGGTCACATGCTGTGATGACCACTCCCATGGGGGAGGTGATTATCTGCTGGTGAGATCTTTTGATAATAAAAAGGAGCCATGAGGCTCGAGCCGGCAGTCATGCTGGGAGGCTGAGATGAGAACATAGCTGGCTGTGTAATGCTTGCTTCTTGGAATGTATGGGACGGATGAACGGTGAGTGGAATTTAGCCTAAAGACAACATTATTGCAAAAAGATGGAATCTAAAGTGTGTCCTTTTTTAGCACAGGAAATATAGGCTGTGTGCTCTGCATGGAACATATATTTCCACGACAGTTAAATGGCGGGCCAGGACCTTTGGAAATAGATGGAGCCCCTTTGGACATCGGATCAAAATGGGGGGAGAGTGTATCTACGTTCTGATGCGTGGGGGGGGGGGCTCTGCTCTGTAAAAGAACAAATTTTTCGTCTTTTTGAAATAATGCTGTAAGTTTGCAGTATGAGAGATGTGTGTGTGTGTGTGTATGTCTGCGAATCCGATCGTATGTATGTGATTAGATTGTTTGGCTGCATTGTTAGTCTGGTCCCTGTGAGAGAGAAGCTGAAAATGGCTGCCCCCATGAGGTTTAGCGGGGGAGGGGCAGGCAGCATGGCTATCAGTGACCAGCATGTTTGATAATTCTGTGTATCTGACTTTCCAATTTTCAGAACAACGTTGTGTGTAGTGTTTGTGCCTGTGTGAATGCTGATGGAAACTGTATATTGTGGATGAAATGTAAGAGAGATGGCTGTTTGGGAAAATTACCTTTGTGCAGCCAGCCATGGCTGCTGCATTGTTAAAGATGGCCGCTGCATTGAGCCATAAGCCATGTGCTTTAGTGGGGGAGGGGCAGCCAGCATCTATCAGTTACAATGGTGAAAGTTGGTGACTCTCTGTAAATAGCATGGAGGAGTTTTGTGTTGGGGGAGGGCTACGCTCTGAGAGATGATTTGATGTTATACTGTATGTGTGTACTGTTTGATTTCTATGAAAAATAGAAATGGATAGATTGTGATTTTTGACTTTGTATGGGAACAAGACACATGTCCCTATAAGTGTAAAAATATTTTAAGTAAAGGGTCTCTCTGGTTTTAAGTTGAAAGCAGCCTGCTGCAAGGCTTTGTTGGAAGCTAGACAATAGTAGCTGTCTTGTTGAAAGGAATACGTCCATTGAATGTTTGCGATGGCTTGTTATGGAAACTGATGCCACTGTGTGTGTGTGTGAACTTTACATAGAGCAAAGTGTTATTTTAATATTGTCATGTAACTAACATTTTTTAAATGTGCTGTTTAGTTGGCCAAAGGGTCTGAGTTGAAGTAGCCTAAAGTATGTGTCTATGGTTGAGTGTGAACCTCAATTGTGTAGTCTGTCTTTGTGGAGAAAAACATTTTTGATTTTCTTTTAAAGAGATGCTGGTTTTGGCGGAAAAAAGTACATGCGTTAATGGCGCCATTCCTGGCTTTTGTTGTTGGCCTTGTGGTTTGTCTGCCATTTTGAGGCGCAGTTTCTCCTTGGCCTGTGGGCATCATATAAGGGAAGGTGCAGCCACCTTTCTTTTGGGCGCTATACCATGTGGCATTCGTCGGCTATTTCGCTGGTGGAATTTCTCAGCCTTTGGGGCAGATTTTGATGTTTGGTGCGAATTTAGTGCGGTCTTTTCTGCGTTGGAATCTAGAGGCCATTTTTGTTTTCCTTTGTGTGGGGGAACCCATGTGGTGTTCATTGTGACGTCCCATGCTAGTTTTGGCGGGAAAAATTGCATGCGTTAATGGCGCCATTGTTGTTGTTGTCCATGAGGTGTGCGGTGGTCATCCACCATTTTGTTGTCCTGGCTTGTCGGCCATCTTGAGGGATGTTTACAGTTTGAGATAGGAAGTTCCAGTTTAGCAAACACGGGCCCTGGATATGCTGTATTGGCATTTGTTGATTGGCGCAGTTTTGTCCTGTTTTATGCGTTTGCAGTTTGACCTGTGCACTGCTGGGGAGAGTAGTGAGACACCAGGGTGACATACTGAGAGGCTGTTTTTGTTTAATGATGAATTTGCTGGTTTAAATTGTTTTTCTAAGCATCACCTTTTGAGGTGAGTAGAGTGGTATCTTGATATAGCGCGGTCTTACCCCGAGGGGTCCTGACGCACTTGCAGACACATTCTGGGGCCCATTTTTAGAGGGAATCTGGTTGACCCACCAGAATGTCTTTGGAGTGTGAGAGGAGGCCAACGCAGACACAGGGAGAACATGCAAACTCCATGCAGATGGTGTTAGGATGGGGATTTTTCTGTTTTCATTTAAGTGAATGTAAGCTATTGCAGGGTTAGCTGACTTTGATATGAGCGGTGGTTTTTGTATTGGATTTAGTTTTTAAGTGAAAACTCCCCTTTACACTGAATTTTGATAAATTGTAAGACTAACAGAGTTTTTGTACACAGTGTGTGTGTTGTTTTCATGTTTAAATATTTGGGAGTTTCCCAGAAGTCAATTCATGTTTTGAAGCTTGTACTGTATAGCCTGTAAAGGAGGAGTGGGTTTGGTCGAAACTCCTAGAGCCATTGTATGCAGGAGTTTTGTATTTGAGTCTCAACTTGTGGTTTGACTTCGAGGGGATGTGTGGGTCGAGAGGGGAGATTCCCTCCCATTTGCAAAAGGGGGGGTTTATTCCATAATTTCCTTGACAAAGGTTTTTTTTTTTAAATTGTTGAAATATATATGATGTTTAGCCATGGATTTTTTTGATAGACAAGGCGATTGGGGCTAGGCTCCCCCTCCCCCTCCCTCTTCCTGAACAATGGATATGTAAATAAACCAGTTTGGGTTTTTTGAGAGCTGAGCATGTAACATGAGGTCCTTCTAGCATTTTATATATCAGCAGAGAGATGGTGGGAGGAGCTTGGGGTTGTCTGAAAGGTTGGCCAATGAGATTTGTGTTTGGAAGGAAAATGGAAAGCGTTTAAAAGTGTTTTATATTTTGTTCCAGTTTTGTACTGTAATACAGTTTTGGGTAGAGAGCAAACAGGGGGACATCACCATTGTTTTATCATCTAGATACAGAGAGAAGCCACATTGTTCTGCAGGTGGTAAACTGGCGTAATTGTTCTGTGTGGTTCAGTCTGGCAACACAGTGTATGGGTGTGTGTATGCATACACTGTGAGGGGTAGAGGCCTAATTCGGGGGTTGATCTGTGGTTGTTGTAGTTCCAAAAGTGTTGGGACAACAAGCCATAGAGTTGACGCCTCGGTTAGGGTTTCTAGTTGGAGGACTTGACCAGATAGTGGTTGTAGTTCTTCAATCCACCGTATAAGAAGACACCGGGCGGTGCTCTCCGAAATGGGTGCAACGGTTTAACCTGGACGCAGGTTTAAGACGATAAGCCGATTCGAATCGCCATGGACACAAGGAGGTCTGTGCAAAGGGAAGGAATGGAGGCTTCCCACAGTCACACGGTGCACAAAGCCTAGTTTTGGGGCAAAGGCCTTTGAACCCCAAAAAGATTAACATAGGTGGTCCAAGGATACTGTTCTGGGTATCCCTCTGGAATGGATGTAGTTCAGCTGTGGCTTCAGATATCTGTAATGATGAGTGTTGATGGAGGTGTAGTACACGCTTTTGTGATTCTCAGAGGAGGAACGGTGGTTAAATTCTCATGCCCGTTTGTTTGAACTTTGTATGGCTGGTCAATGCAAGGTTCTCGAGCTGCTCTCATGTTTGTCCCATTGTATTTTTTTCTATTGCTGAAAGAGTGAAGGTAGAATTCTGGCTGTTTTTTTGTTTTTGGAAACTATGAAGTATCTTCCCCACGTTTGTATCTGAGTGTTTGTTTAGTAACGTGAATGTGTTCGAACTTACCGCGGCGATCCTCCAATGCGTCGCGGCTGTTGTATTTTTGTAGGAACGGGAAAAGTAAGGGTTACAGAGGGTTTTGTTTGAATTGGTTTTAAAAGAATGTCATTGACAATTTTCCAATGTACAGGAATGTCATTATGGTTTACCATTCTTTGCAGGTTAAATATGAGGGATAGAGTAATGATTTTGCTTATAAGTATTTTTCAGGTCCAAGGAGTTTGTACACAGAGAACAGGTGTATGTAGACAGCTGTACGTATGGATAAATACGAGTCTAAGGAGGTAAAAGTATCATAGGCTATTTCATTGTTTCTTTTTCCTGCATCACTCTAAATCCTGCAGTTCTTCCTTCAGTTTCTAATGAGGAAGAAAAGGGGGGGGGGGAATGATAAATGTAAGAGTGACAGTTTTTTTCCAAACAATTAATGTTAACCTCTGTAATTCTAACCAAGTTTGTGCCAAGACTGTCTTTCTTTGATAGAATTTGAATCGGCAAGCAGCAGTCTGGTGAAGTAGGTTCCCATCCCAGATGCTAAGAACCTTTTGTCAATGGTTCCAGGTATTGTAAGCCACGCACAGGTTATGCAGTGACCACAGTCCCGATGTCTGGGTTATTGTCATATGAGGGTTGTTTGAAGGGCAATCAAAACCAGAGTCGTACTTTCCTCATTAGCTGTCACTTATATTCTCGGCTGATGGGGTGGGTGCGATCACTGTGACATGAACTTCAAAATGTCTACCACAGGGTTCACGAGTCCCTCCTGGACCCTGACACAATAACCAGTTTACATTCTTTCCAACCAGGTGACTGGGTCGTTGTAAAGAAGCTTGAGGGATGAGACCACGCCAGCCACTGCAAGAAACGGCTCAACCACACCAAAGAACTGAGGAGTATCTTCGTCTATTTATATTTTTGTTGTTTAGTAAATTTTAGCAAGGGTAACGATGAAAAGCATCTCAAGTTATTATTTAAAGTGCATTTCCTGACTAGCTCAGAAAGCGAACAGGACCAATTGCTGGGTCTGTTCTCAGTCTCCACCGAGTTTTAGTACCCCAGCGATGACAGAGGTATGATGTTATTATGGGTATGAGGAGTTTTGACAGACTGGTGAAGACTCCAAACAGACACTTGTCAATGGAATCTAACGATGCATTTTTAGAGGGTAAAATTGGTTATAGTTTTAATAGCTCTGCCTCTTGTCGGTTTGGGTATCTAGGCAGCCCACAAGTGTGTTTGAACTTTAGTTTGGTGCTTCTGTGGATCTGCAGCTTATAAGGTAATTCCCCCAAAGCAAGAGGTTCATGCGTGATGGTGAAGCTGTCCCAGCATCTTATGACACGGCCGATTGCGAGGATCTGATGGCGCAGGAAATTAAGAATGCCAGGGACAGCTATAAGGAAATTGTTCACCAACCCCGACCAGGTCTGGGCATGGGGTCCTGGATGTACAAGGTGGGGGGGCTCAAGCTTAGGATACGATTGAACAATTCTCATCCGTTAAGGATAGGGTTTTTCATGTAACTGTTGAAGCCAGAGCTGTAGCTAGTGAAGGTTGGGAGTCCCTTTAGGGGTCTGGGGATCTTTGGGGATCTAATTTTTATTTTTACAGCAGATTGTGGTTAAAAGGAAGTGGGAATATATATACTCATGTCGTTTTTATTTCTATTCTTTCTATGTCGTGACAAGGTGCTCCTGTTGCCTGATTGGACGCGTGACCAGAGTTTCCTTGATGAGATGCCCCGAAGCCGGACCCACATACAAGACACAGAGGATCACAGACGGATCGGCGATTACTACAGCTCACCATGTCGTGTCCTCCTTTATAAGTCATGCCCCTGAAGAAGAGTCTACATGTCAAGCCATGTTTTCCTTTTTATGGACTGTAAGGCCTGATTCATTTCCAGGTGCAAGAAGGAGATCAAGTTTCATCGATGGACATGGGGTGCATATGACAAAAAAGGGAGGACTGTTGTGGAGATGTATTTAATATGTATTGTCTTAGTGTCACCCAGTGTTAGTACTTCCGCAACCCGCTCTAAAGAGCTGGCTGGGGCAGTCTGAGGCTGGTTGAATCCTGTCTGGTAGGGGAAAATGTCTTGAGGTTGGAGTGTGATGTTTGCAGCGTGCGGATATGCTCACCAGCGAGGGCCCTCTGTGCATTAGCACGGACGATCGTTGAGGAGGCAGATGCGTGCTCTTGTCTCTGCGGTGTCTGATCAACATTGATTGGGATTCGTAGCGCGCGTCTGCAGATAGCCTCCCTCCCCCACTCAATAATAGTATAATCTGAATATGCGTTATTCTATGGAATAGCGCAGAATAAGGATTCCTATCAACGGTAATATGTGAGCGTTGCCAGAGCCGGGGAGAGCGTCCATGTTTTAAAGCAATACGGCTTTGTTTGCTGGGAGCATGCGCACTCTCCCTGCCTGGACACACCCATAGGACTTTAGCCATCATGCGTTATTGTATTCATTGTATGTATTTTATTGTATCCTTTAAGCTATATTTCTTGTGTGGAATTCATTAAATGGATTATATGGGACATCTTGTTAGAGGGATGTCCTTATATGGTGTCACGTACCTTTGGTGTGAGCCTGACGTGCAGAGGGAGACCTCCCGTACAACCCCGGCTCGGAGACCACTGGAGTGGGGACAGTGGTGGTAAGAGCGCGGTGAGGTAAGGGTGCCTGCTTGGTCCTCTTGGCTGGGTGTAGTAAAGCCAAGCGAAAGCTGGAACAGCTGGAACTGGGAGCAGTGGATGCAGGTCAGCAGGTGCAGGTATGCAGAGCAGCGGATGCAGGTCAGCAGGTGCAGGTATGCAGAGCAGCGGATGCAGGTCAGCAGGTGCAGGTATGCAGAGCAGCGGATGCAGGTCAGCAGGTGCAGGTGTGCAGGACCGCGGATGCAGGTCAGCAGGTGTAGGTATGCAGAGCAGCGCAGTCAGACAAGCCAGGTCTTTCATATCAGGGTAAACAGCATAAACGGCAGGCAGAGAGTAGTCAGAGTCCAGGCTGGGTCTTGGCAACAGATGATCAGACAGGTAACTTAGCAGGGTCAAACAAGCCAGAGTCAGGACTGGAGATAGGAGGGAGGTCAGGAAGCCGGGTCATACACAGGAACACGATACAGGCACAGAGTCAGGAACAGAAGCAGATCAAACCGCAAGGGGCAACATCTCTGGAACGTCTTTTATAGGAAGTTCATGGGAGGAGCAAGGGGTTCAGGGTTCAAAATCAATCAAGACACCAAGCAGAGTAGTCTAATCCATTAGATAGGTTATCCAGCAGATCAGGCAGGGAGCTGTCCAGCATCCCAGATAGCTCAGTGGGAAGAGTCAATGCCAGACACAGACGAGGTCCCAGGTTCAAGCCCAGTATGTCCCTGACAGTGCCCCCCCCCCCTTAAGGGCAACCTCCGGGTGCCCAAGAGAGCTCTTTTCTGGGGGTGACTGTGAAAAAATGCCTGGATTAACTCTCGGGCATGAATGTTCCGTTGGGGTTCCCAGGAGTTCTCCTCCAGTCCATACCCCTTCCACTTAATCAGGAATTGAAGTTGGTTCCCCCTTCTTTTACAGTCCAAGACGGCCTCCACCTCAAACTCCTCATCCCCGTCAACCATTACAGGTTCAGGCGGTCCTGATCCCCTGTTTGGGAAGGGATCTGGCACTGTAGGTTTCAGTAGTGACACGTGAAACACTGGGTGAACCTTCAATGAATCTGGTAAAGAAAGTTCATAGGAGACTTCATTTAATCTCCGTTTTACTGGGAAGGGGCCGATGAACTTGGGTGCCAGTTTCCTTGCGGGGCAGGTCATCCTAAGGTTGGCGGTAGACAGCCATACTTGATCGCCTTGTTGAAGGCATAACTCCCCTCTCCTCTTTCTGTCAAACATCCTTTTATTGGTTGCCTGCGCCTTGGTCAAGGCTTCCTGTAATATTTTGTTGTTACGGGTCAGGAAATCAACGGTACTCTGGACTGCTGGGACTGTTGAATCAGAAATGAGATCAGGTAGGAAGGTCGGGTGGAACCCATAGTTGGAGAAAAACGGAGACTGACCTGTAGCCGAGTGACTGGCATTATTAAAGGCAAACTCCGCCAGGGGTAGTAGTGTTACCCAGTCATCTTGAACAAAGGTGGTAAAGCATCGGAGATATTGCTCGAGCGTTTGGTTCGTCCTCTCGGTTTGCCCATTGGTCTGAGGGTGATAGGCAGAGGACATGGACAGCTCGATCTTCAGGACCTTGCACAAAGCCTTCCAGAAGCGAGAGGTGAACTGCACCCCTCTGTCTGAAACAATGTCTGTTGGAACCCCATGTAACCTTACTATCTCTTTTATGAAGACCTGGGCAGTTTCCATGGCAGATGGCGTGCTCTTCAGTGGCACGAAGTGGGCCATTTTAGATGGACGGTCGACCACTACAAAAATGGCTGAGCAACCTTCTGACGGGGGAAGTTCCACTATGAAGTCCATAGCAATCCTTTGCCAGGGTCGATCAGGAACTGGTAAGGGTCTGAGAAGACCCCAGGCCTTGCTTCTAGCGGTCTTACTACGGGTACAGGTGGCACATGAATTTACATACTCCCTGCAGTTCCTTTCAAGATCCGGCCACCAAAATGTGCGTTGAATTATTTCCTGGGTTTTATGCATTCCGAAGTGGCCAGCCAGGGGATGATCATGGCACAGATTTAATACTGTTACTCTGACATCTTCTGGTACAAAGATCTTGTTGTCTTTCCATAGTAACCCATCCTTGGGTAACAGGGTAATCCCAGGAGGCCCTGACATATTTGCTGAAGCTTGTTTCAAGCCGGACATTAGATTTGTTTGCAAGAGTAGAAAGTTACCTTCCGATAGGATGGTATCAGGAGCTGACACTTCTTTCAGATCATCGAACATGCGAGAAAGGGCGTCTGGTTTGGTGTTCTTTGAGCCGGGCCGGTAAGTTATGTGAAATGAAAACCTAGAGAAGAATAAGGCCCATCGTGCCTGGCGTGGTCTCAGACGCTTGGCAGCTCTCAAATACTCCAGGTTTTTGTGGTCTGTATAAATGAGTATGGGATGTGCCGCTCCTTCCAACAGATACCTCCATTCTTCAAGGGCGGACTTGATGGCCAGGAGCTCCCGGTCCCCCACGTCATAGTTCTTCTCGGCCGGAGTAAGCTTACGAGAGAAGAAGGCTATTGGGTGCATCAAGTCCTTGAGACCCTGGCATTGAGAGATAACGGCTCCTAACGCTGTCTCTGAGGCATCTACCTCGAGTAGATAAGGTAGAGCAGGGTCAGGGTGACTCAGAATAGGAGCTGACGTGAACAGTCCTTTTAAATTTGTGAAGGCAGCCTGTGCCTCGGGATTCCAACAAAACCGGACATTCTGCTTGGTCAGCTGCGTAATCGGGGAAATAATAGCGGAGAATCCCTTGATGAACCTCCGGTAGAAGTTGGTGAAGCCAACAAAGCGCTGCACCCCCTTCTTGTCTGAAGGTGCAGGCCAATCCAGAATAGCTGAAACTTTTTGCGGATCCATCTTGAATCCCTCTGTTGAAATTACCAAGCCGAGGAACTGAATACTCTGTCGCTCGAATTCGCATTTTTCTGGTTTTGCGTACAGTCCATGTTGACGGAGTCGACAGAGTACGATCTTGACATGTTCCCGGTGCTGCTCAATTGAAGTGGAAAAAATCAAAATATCGTCTAGATAGACAATTACGTAAATGTCCAGGCAGTCCCTAAAAATGTCATTGACTAGATGCTGAAAAGTAGCAGGGGCGTTACATAGGCCAAAGGGCATTACTAGGTATTCGTAATGGCCGAACCTGGTCCGAAAAGCAGTCTTCCATTCATCCCCTGCGCGGATGCGGACCAGGTTGTACGCCCCCCGCAGGTCTAGCTTGGTAAACACAGAAGAGGTCCTGAGCCTCTGAAAGAGTTCGGGTACCAGGGGCAGAGGGTACCGATTCTTGACCGTAATTTTATTTAATTCCCGGTAGTCCACACAGGGCCGGAGAGAATGGTCCTTTTTCTCCACAAAAAAGATTCCCGCCCCTGCTGGAGAAGTGGAAGGACGGATGAACCCCCTCTTTAGGTTTTCGTCAACATACTCTTTCAGAACCTCTAGCTCCCGTTCAGATAAGGGGAAGATCCGTCCAAAGGGAATTTCAGCCCCAGGGAGAAGCTCGATTGGACAATCGTATGGACGATGAGGCGGAAGGGTCTCAGCTCCCCGTTTGCTGAAAACGTCCAGGAATCCATGGTATTGTTTGGGCACAGCTGCGCGTACCTCTAAATCCGGCTCCAGGCATAACAGAGGACCAGAAGTGCTGAGACATGGAGGCATGCAGTGGTGTTGGCAATAAGGCGACTGGAACCTAATACTCCCGGACCCCCAATCGATCTGTGGGTTATGGGCCTGAAGCCAGGGTAGACCCAAGATGACTGGAAACAGAGGGGATGCAATGGCATTCAGGCTTAATAGTTCCTTATGATCTGTAGAGGTGGTTACAAGCAAAGGAGGGGTTTCTTGAGTCACTACTCCTGACTTAATACGGGACCCGTCTGCTAAAAAGATGGAAAGTCCCTGAGTCTTGGGCTGGAGTGGGATGTGCTGTTGTGCTGCAAAGTTAAGATCGATGAAACAATTACATGCTCCTGAGTCAATTATCGCGGTGACTGGTATTGTCCTTCCTGGCAATTGGAACGAGATAGGTAGGGCCAGGTGGGTGGTGTTGGCAGAGGGAGGTGGACAACTTGGAGAAGGGGTAGCTGGGACCTTGCGCAGCTTAGCAGGACATGAGGAAACGTAATGGCCGGCTCCTCCACAATATAAACAAAGATCATTCTGTCGCCGGCGAAGCCGTTCTTCGGCCGTCAGGGAAGGTCTCATCAGTCCAAGCTGTCTCGGCTTTATGGTAACAGAAGTCTGATTGGCAGGTAAGGAGTTAACTGGAACTGAACTGGCAACAGCAGGAGATACCCGGGGTAGCATCCAGGCTGGACGGAGATGCTGGGTAGCCCTCTCTGTTCTGCGCTCCCGGAGTCGTCGGTCTATCTGAATAGACAGGGTGATTAAAGTCTCTAGGGCATCAGGAACACCGACCCGGGCTAACTCGTCTTTCAGTCCCTCAGAGAGACCGAGACGGAACTGGTGCCGTAGGGCTGCATCATTCCACTGGGCATCCGCGCTCCAGCGTCTGAAATCAGTCACATAGTCCTCGACCGCTCTGCGGCCTTGCTGGAGCGCGTGGAGGGCAGCCTCGGCGGTGGAAGTCCGTTGAGGGTCATCATAGAGTCGAGCCATGGCATCAAGTAAAGATGAGAGAGAGTCCAGAGCTTCATGGCGGACTTCCAGCAGATGGTGGGCCCAAGCCTGAGGTTCCCCCTGTAGTAGAGCGATAACAAACCCTACTTTGGTGACCTCTAATGAAAAAGTCAGAGGTAGTAAGGAAAAGTATAGTTCACATGCGTTGCGAAACGCCCGGAATTTGCTTCGATCCCCAGAAAACTTATCGGGAACGGGGACCCTAGGCTCAGGAGGTGGTGGCGTTCCAGAGGAGGAAGTTGGGACTGAAGGTGCATCTGCAGTGATGGTCTGGGTTTGCGTCTGCCTATCCACTTGAACGTAACTGCCTTGTAGAGACTTCACGACCCGGTTAAGGGCTGCGAGGTGCTGACTGACGTCATCCATAGGCGAGGTCCCTCTTGCAGGCTCAGACATGGCGGTTTGATACTGTCACGTACCTTTGGTGTGAGCCTGACGTGCAGAGGGAGACCTCCCGTACAACCCCGGCTCGGAGACCACTGGAGTGGGGACAGTGGTGGTAAGAGCGCGGTGAGGTAAGGGTGCCTGCTTGGTCCTCTTGGCTGGGTGTAGTAAAGCCAAGCGAAAGCTGGAACAGCTGGAACTGGGAGCAGCGGATGCAGGTCAGCAGGTGCAGGTATGCAGAGCAGCGGATGCAGGTCAGCAGGTGCAGGTATGCAGAGCAGCGGATGCAGGTCAGCAGGTGCAGGTATGCAGAGCAGCGGATGCAGGTCAGCAGGTGCAGGTGTGCAGGACCGCGGATGCAGGTCAGCAGGTGTAGGTATGCAGAGCAGCGCAGTCAGACAAGCCAGGTCTTTCACATCAGGGTAAACAGCATAAACGGCAGGCAGAGAGTAGTCAGAGTCCAGGCTGGGTCTTGGCAACAGATGATCAGACAGGTAACTTAGCAGGGTCAAACAAGCCAGAGTCAGGACTGGAGATAGGAGGGAGGTCAGGAAGCCGGGTCATACACAGGAACATGATCCAGGCACAGAGTCAGGAACAGAAGCAGATCAAACCGCAAGGGGCAACATCTCTGGAACGTCTTTTATAGGAAGTTCATGGGAGGGGCAAGGGGTTCAGGGTTCAACATCAATCAAGACACCAAGCAGAGTAGTCTAATCCATTAGATAGGTTATCCAGCAGATCAGGCAGGGAGCTGTCCAGCATCCCAGATAGCTCAGTGGGAAGAGTCAATGCCAGACACAGACGAGGTCCCAGGTTCAAGCCCAGTATGTCCCTGACATATGGACTTTTGCTGTGTAAAGAGGACATCATGTGATGACCACTCCCATGGAGGTCACATGCTGTGATGACCACTCCCATGGAGGTCACATGCTGTGATGACCACTCCCATGGGGGAGGTGATTATCTGCTGGTGAGATCTTTTGATAATAAAAAGGAGCCGTGAGGCTCGAGCCGGCAGTCATGCTGGGAGGCTGAGATGAGAACATAGCTGGCTGTGTGATGCTTGCTTCTTGGAATGTATGGGACGGATGAACGGTGAGTGGAATTTAGCCTAAAGACAACATTATTGCAAAAAGATGGAATCTAAAGTGTGTGCTTATTTAGCACAGGAAATATAGGCTGTGTGCTCTGCATGGAACATATATTTCCACGACAATGCATAGCAGAAAGGTGTCCCTGTTTTTATTTATTTTTTATTTTGCAATTCTGAATGTCACCATAACATTATACAGCACAAAACTGCACATTATGTGCCCCTTTAAAGTGTATTTAAACCCTAACAATGAGTTTCTCCTATTTTTACTTTCCTTTGGTCTGTTATGACCAGGCCATTTTTTGTGATATGGCACTGCGTAATTTTAACTGACAATTGCGCGGTCATGTAACGCTGTACCTAAATACAATTTATGTTTTTTTTTCCACACATAGAGCTTTCTTTTGGTGGTATTTGATCACTTTTGCATTCGTATATTTTTGCGCTCTAAAAAAAATAAAAACAATAATTCTGAAAAAAACAATATTTTTCACTTTCTGCTTTAAAAAATACCCAATAAAAAAATTAAGAAAATTTTATTTCTTCATAAATTGAGGCCAATATGTATTCTGCTACATATTTTTGGTAAAAAAATCCCATTAAGTGTATATTGATTAGATTGTGCAAAAGGTATAGCATCTACAAAAATATATTTTTATTGTTTTTTATTGTTTTTTACTAGTAATGGCAACAATCAGCGACTTATAGTGGGACTGTGAAATTGACATTCAGACACTAAGCCCAGGTTCACACTGAACTGCGGGAAAGAAGCCGTGCGAGTTCAGCTGAACTCTCATGATTTCACTCCCGCATGTCAGTCCTGATTTTGGCCGCGATTTCAGAGATATCAGGTTTCTGCACAGATATCAATGTAAATCGCAGCCCAAAATCACAAAACGTAGTACATAAACGACTTTTTGAAATCAGTGCAGCATTTCAGATTCGGCCTTGCACATATTAGGACGGTGCCATTGATGGCAATTGCCGCCAATTTGACATGCGATTTGACATGTCAAATCACATGTCAAAATGCTCCAGTGTGAACCAGGGCTTATTGACACTTTTGACACTTTTTGTGGGCCACTGACACCAATGCAGTGATCAGTGCTAAAAAATATGCACTGTCACTGTACTAATGACACTGGCTGGGAAGGGGTTAACATCAGGGGGGATCAAAAGGTTTACTGTGTGCTCAGCCTGTGTTTTAATACAGTGTGGGAGGTGCTTTTTCTAGGGAAAGACATGGATGCTTTGCAGAAACACAGGATCTATGCCTTCCCTCCTGACAGAATGGCGATCTATATAGACAGACCGTCATTCTGCCTTCCTGCTGGATCATGGTCAGGTACCAGTGAACATTGAGTCTGCGGTACCTGCCGCTGGGCTCCCTTTGTGTGTGATCAAAGCAGGAGCGAGCCGCCAGCAGCAGGCATGCTCGCCCCCTCTACCCGGAACAGCCAGATCACATATATAAGAGTGGTCCAGCGCACAGGTGCCACCCTGTAGCAGTAAAACTGCTATGGGGCGGACCAGAAGTAGTTCAATATACAATTGGAAGCATTTTGTTATATCTTTTTTTGCAAACAAAACCTCTTAATCTGTTGAAATCCAAAGCTATCCTGTGTCCTCTATACAATTCCTGTTTCATCTGAAGAAATCTACTTAGTCCTCGCTGTACTTATTATGGACTACAAAATGATTAGCTTTTATGCTTTAAAAATCTGAGTCAGGAAGTGGCAAAATAGTTTACTTAAAGACACAGGGCAAGGCTGACACTGCTCAGTCAACAAAAATGCTGTGTGCTGTCAACCGACAACAGGACTTAGAAGCTAAGTGTATTTCTGGTAGATAAACAGTAGGGACGAGCCAACGGTTCAGTCTAAACTTAGGTGCGGACAGAATTTTGGCTGTTCGGGCGTTCAAACTTACATTTGTCTGTCCAGCTCTCTGTTCGGCAGTAGCTGACCAGCATATATAGCAGCAGTCTTTCTACCGCTTCTATATATGACAGCACCCCGCTGTCACCGCTTGCATCTGCCACTTTCCTAATAAGAGCTGACGTATAGACCCATCATGCAAGCAAAGAGGCAGGGATAGTAGTGACATCACTGCCCAAATATGGCCAGTAACAACGATTCCACTTGGTAAGGCACTTCCCTTATGCTGAGGGCATGTGGCCTGGTATGGTTCTGTAGTTGAGGGACCAGCTAGGCTGCATACTAAGATTATTGATCTGGTATGAGGTTTTAGCACTTTTTTTTTTTTTGCATGGAGATCCCCCTTAAAATCTATACCAGCCCCATGTATTGATTTTCTGGGTGACCTCTTGCAACTTTTTTTTTGTTAAGTCCCCCCCTTTAAAATCCATACCAGACTCAAAGGGGCTGGTATATATTTTGGGGAGATTCTTAGCAATTGTAGCACCCTCTACCGTAGGTAGGTGCTAGAATCGGATTTTTCTAGGGAAACTGTCAGCGCAGGTAAATTTAGGCAGGCCTATGCTTCAGGCTAAGCCTGTTTGTTTTGATCTGGGGGCAGGGAGTGGTTAGGGTAGCAGTGGGTGTGGCCACCTGTGCTCTTGTTCTGAGGCACCTCTTCTGCTTCCAGGGAGATTGTTCTGGAAGAGGGGCAGGGCCTATGACTGGAGAGGCAGGCAGCTCATGTGAGGAGCCCTGACCAATCCCCACTCCGTATTGGCAGGGGGCAGGCCTCCCATATAAGCTGTGGTGACATGCCACTGGGGGGGGTTGTCGGCCGGGTGACTTGGAGAATGGAGTACTAGATAGTGGCAGGAGGCGGCCCCCATCTGGGGGGGGGTGTGCTGAACGCGGAGGAGCCCGGGAGAGCTGTAAGGGAACTTAACCCTTACACGGTCATGGGTGAAGTCTTCATCTTTACACAGTCATAGATGAGGAATTCTTGGAGCAGAGGGGCTGGAGAGAGGCTGTCGGAACGTATGTCCAGGTTAAAGTTCTCCATCATGGACTCGGGGCAGGTGAAGGTCGGTGAGTGTACCACAGTGGATTGCTGGGTGCGGAGGCATGCCAGGAAGTCTGGAAGGGAACTTCATCCTTACACGGTCATGGATGAAGTCCTCAACATTACACAGTCATTGGTGAGGAGTCCCAGAACAGAGGAGAGACTGTGGGGAAGTGTGTCAAATCGATGCAGCCTGAGGGCGCAGGATTTGCAAGTCGGGCTAGCTGGGATCATTATTCCACCACTCAGTACAAGCTGTTAAATCACTAGGCCTCCGGGTAGGGGCACTGCAGGCCTCTGGCCTAGTAATCATGCAGCAACTACAGCCAGCAAGTTAGGATTATTCAAAGTGATTCCTCTTTGTCACTATGAAGATGATGGGACGGGATCTAATAGTTTTACAGTGGAAGATTTGTGCGGGAGGAGAGAAGTCCTGGGAGTAACAGTCTGCAGGAGTCAGTGCAGAGGAGGAGGAGCAATAGTCTGCATGGTGTTATGCAGGGGAAAAAGACTGTAAATGTTAGTAGTACATCAGTTCTTCAAGGCTAAACTAATTCATCAATGTTCACTAAATATGATGGCAAAGCAACATGTTCTATGGGCATCCCATATCCCCCTACCCCAACCAAGTTATATCCCCCCAATAAACAAAAACAAAACAATGCATATGACTGTTCATTGTCTCTGAGAGTGATATATGGAGGTCTGGCAGCAGGGTGATATGGTGGATGTTTGTTACTAGTAGCAACCAAGCGCTATACAATTTCTTTGTCATTCTTGCTGTAGGACGTGCTACAGCAAAAGTGAGATTTACAAAAAAAGAAAAAAACAGCGCACAGATACAAAAGCGACATAAGGACAAGGTCCCCGAAAATGCAAAGCAGATCCTTGGAGAGGTCTGTGTGGAGCTTTTCTTAAAAATGTAATTTGCCAGCAATTTTAAGTATCTTTTCCTTTGTAAATGTCAGTGCTTCACAGACAGAATTAAGCCTCGTACACACGACTGGTTTTCTCGGCAAGAAACAACAAGAAAACTGCTGGAAGAGCTTTCTTGCCGAGAAAACTGTTCGTGTGTATGGTTTCTTGTTGAGAAAACTGCCGGGAATCTCGACGAGAAAAATAGAGAACCTGCTTTCTATTTTCTCCTCAGGATTCTCGTTTTTCTCGTCGGGTTTCTCGTCGGCCTGTTTCCCGACGAGAAAACCGGTCGTGTGTATGCTTTTCTGAGTCTTAAAAAAACGTGCATGCTCAGAATCAAGTATGAGATGGGAGTGCTCCTTCTGGTAAAACTAGCGTTCGTAATGGAGATAGCACATTCGTCACGCTGTAACGAACTGAAAGCACGAAGACTGAAAAGCGCGAATCGTCTCTCCCCAAACTTTTACTAACACGCGGTAACTAGTGATGAGCCGAACACCCCCGGGTTCGGTTCGCACCAGAACCTGCGAACGGACCGAAAGTTCGCACGAACATTAGAACCCTATTAAATACAATGGATGCGAACGTTCGAATTCTAAAGTGCTAATTATAACGACTATTATCCATGTTATTGTCCTAAACAGAGTTTGGGAACCCGGGTTCTGCACCAGGGGACATGTATCAATGCAAAAAGAAGTTTTAAAAACGGACGTTTTTCGGGAACAGTCATTTTAATGATGCATAAAGTGAAAAAAAAAGTCAAATATTCCTTTAAATATCGTACCTGGGGGGTGTCTAAAGTATGCCTGCGAAGTGCCACGTGTTTCCCGTGTTTAGAACTGTCCCTGCACAAAATGACATTTCCAAAGGAAAAAAAAGCCATTTAAAACTGCTTGGGGCTTTAATGTAATGTCTGGTCCCGGTAATATGGATGAAAATCTTTAAGAAAAATGGCATAGCTACCCCATCACCCCCCCCCCCTACCCCAGCCCATTACCAGCCCCTTTGGGTCTTGTTTGGATATTAAGGGGAACCCCGCAACACAAAATAAAAAAGGCCCTATATACTCTGAACAGCAGTATACAGGCGGTGTAAACAAGACCGGTGTAAACAAGACAGGGACTGTAGGTTTGTTCTTAAGTAGAATCTGTTTGTAATTTTGAACACGTACATTGTTTAAGTGTAGCTCCATCCAAAAAATCTATTTTTAAGCTTTTTGGAAAACATAGGGAAGGGTTATCACCCCTGTAACATTTGTTTTGCTGTCTGTGCCCCTGTTCAGAACATTTCACCTCACTTTGCGTCCCAATGACAACTGTTTTTGAAATGTGGTGTTTTTATTGAAACAAGGATTGGTGATAAAGCATCAGTAGAGAGGAGACACCTTTCTCCCATATTAATTCTTACAGGAGAGAATTTTCCTTCCTAGGGGTAGATTTCCTCTCACTTCCTGTTGTCTTCTTCCGTTTGCAAGTAGGAGTCATTTGTAAGTTGGATGTTTGAAAGTAGGGACCTGCCGTATATACTCTGCAGAAATTGGCCCCTTAGGTGTTGGTGTTGGCACAACACTGTAAGCACTCACAGTTACTCTTGGTGGGTGCTGGAACGCCCTGCTGTCAACTATTATATCAGGAATTGTAATAACATATAATTGTTGAACAGTGGTAGTAAAAATTGGGCCTTTGATGGTGGTGCTGGTGCCACAACACTGTAAGGCCTGACAGTTACTCTTGGTGGGCGCAGCAATGGGCCCTGCTGTGAATTATTAGATCAATAATTATAATTGCATGCCCCTATTGAACAGGGGCTGAAAAATTGGGCCTTAGCCACTGGTGGCGGCACCCATAAACCAAAATGATCTTCCAAGCTATCATCATTAATCGGATCATTGAGGAGGAGAAGGAGGATAGCCAGTCAACATAACAGCACAGGCACTCAGCATCAGCATCAGTCTTGAAGGGAAAAATTGGGCCTTAGGCACTGGTGGCACAACACTGCAACCCCTCACAGATACTGTACTTGGAGCACAGCAATGAGCCCTGTTGCAAAGTATTGCATCACAAATTGTAATTACACGCCCCTGTTGAACAGGGGCTGAAAAATTGGGCCTTAGGCACTGGTGGCACAACACTGCAACCCCTCACAGATACTGTACTTGGAGCACAGCAATGAGCCCTGTTGCAAAGTATTGCATCAAAAATTGTAATTTCACGCCCCTGTTAAACAGGGGCTGAAAAATTGGGCCTTAGCCACTGGTGGCGGCACCCATAAACCAAAATGATCTTCCAAGCTATCATCATTAATCGGATCATTGAGGAGGAGAAGGAGGATAGCCAGTCAACATAACAGCACAGGCACTCAGCATCAGCATCAGTCTTGAAGGGATGTGACATTTTAAAATCAATTAGTCTGTTATATCAGCATCAGGTGTGTGGTAGCTGGTGGTGATCCAAGACTGGTTCATCTTGATGAAAGTCAGTCGATCAACCGAGTCGGTGGACAGGCGCACCCTGTGATCCGTGACAAATCCTCCAGCAGCACTGAATGTGCGTTCTGAAAGAACGCTGGATGCAGGACAGGCCAGTAGCTCAATTGCATACTGTGCAAGCTCTGGCCAGTGATCCATCCTCAAGACCCAGTAAGCCAGAGGATTTTCGGTGGGGAAGGTGTCCAAGTCTGACCTTGCCCCTAGGTATTCCTGCACCATGTATATCAGACGCTGGCGATGGTTGCTGGAACCGATCATACTTTGGGGCTGCGTTGTCTGAACGCATCGGTCAGACGGCCACCTTCCCCACCGCTCCTTCTTTGACTGCCCGAAGCCTCAGCAACTCGTTGTCCAGGACCAGGAGTTTGTAACCTCCCAGTCTCTGGGAACGCGTTGCACAGACCTTTCTGCAAGGCCTCCCGGAGTTGTCTCATCCTCTGCTCCCTCTGCGACGGTACGATAAGGTCCGCAACCTTACCCTTGTACCGTGGATCAAGGAGAGTGGCCAGCCAGTAATGGTCCCTCTCCTTGATCCGAAGAATACGAGGATCCTTCCGCAGACTTTGCAGGATCAGGGAGGCCATGCAGCGTAGGTTAGCTGAGGCATTCAGTCCGGAGTCCTCTGGGTCACTAAGGACGACATGATCCGCAGCCACCTCCTCCCAGCCACGTACAAGTCCACTGGTTTCTTGGGACTGTAAATCATCCCTAAAAGACTGCTGCTGATGATGCTGAGTGCCAGCCTCCACCTCCATGCTGACACAATCCTCCTCCTCCTCCTCCTCCTCTTCCTGTGCGATGGGTGGGACAGAAGGAACACTGTCTGGGTAAAGGGGGCCTTGAGAGGCAAGGAAGTCCTCCTCTTCCTGCCTCTGTTCTGCCTCAAGTGCCCTGTCCATTATTCCACGCAGCGTGTGCTCCAACAGGTGGACAAGAGGTACAGTGTCACTGATGCATGCACTGTCACTGCTCACCATCCTCGTGGCCTCCTCAAATGGTGCCAGGACAGTGCATGCATCCCTGATCATGCCCCACTGGCGTGGTGAAAAAAACCCGAGCTCCCCTGACCCTGTCCTGGTGCCGTAGTCGCACAGGTACTCATTGATGGCCCTCTGCTGTGTGTGCAGCCGCTGCAGCATGGCCAACGTTGAGTTCCACCTGGTGGGCATGTCACATATAAGGCGGTTCTTGGGCAGGTTCAACTCCTTTTGCAGCTCAGCCAGGCGAGCACTGGCATTATAAGATCTGCGGAAATGCACACAGACTTTCCTGGCCTGCCTCAGGACATCCTGTAAGCCCGGGTACCTGCCCAAGAACCGCTGCACCACCAGGTTAAGGACGTGAGCCACACAGGGCACATGGGTCAGTTGTCCCTGTCGGAGGGCGGAGAGGAGGTTGGTGCCATTGTCGCAAACCACCATTCCTGGCTTAAGCTAGCGTGGCGTCAACCACCTCTCGGCCTGCCCCTGCAGAGCAGACAGGACCTCTGCCCCAGTGTGGCTCCTGTCCCCCAAACACACCAGCGCAAGCACGGCATGGCATCTTTTTGCCTGCGTACTTGTGTAGCCCCTTGAACGCCTACGGAGCACCGCTGGTTCCGAGGACAAACCACAGGAAGAGGCCATGGAGGAAGAAGAAGAGGAGGGGGTGGAGGAGAGAGGTGTGTCACAACCAGTAGTAGTATTTTGGAGGCGTGGCGGTGGAACAACCTCCAACACTACTGCACCTTGTTCTGCATCCTTCCCAGCTGCCAAAAGAGTGACCCAATGGGCCGTGAAAGAAAGGTAACGTCCCTGTCCATGCCTGCTGGACCATGAGTCAGCGGTAATATGCACCTTACCGCTGACCGCCCTGTCCAGCGAGGCCAAGACATTGCCTTCCACATGCCTGTAGAGAGCCGGAATCGCCTTCCGTGAGAAAAAGTGGCGTTTGGGAACCTGCCACTGAGGAACCGCACATTGCACAAACTCGCGGAAGGGGGCCGAGTCTACCAACTGAAAAGGCAGCAGTTGAAGCGCTAGCAATTTAGCCAAGCTAGCATTCAACCGCTGGGCATGTGGATGGCTGGGAGTGAACTTCTTTCGACGGTCCAGCAGCTGGGGCAGGGAAATTTGCCTGCTAGAATCGGACGTCGGTGTACTGCTAGCAGAGTGCCCGCAAGTACTTGGCTGTGACACACCTAATTCTACACCTTCATTCCTCTCAGTGCAGGTTTCAGAGAGGACTGAAGGTATAGTGGGGTTGGAGATCCCAGCTGATGCGGTGCAAGGAGAGGTCCGCTTTGTTCTTTGGTGTGGGTCTTTAAGGTCGGCTTGCCAACGAGCTGCATGGCAGGTCAACATATGTCTGATCAAGCATGTGGTGCCCAAGCGGCTGATGTTTTGGCCACGCGATATACGCTTGAGACATATGTTGCAAACAGCAGCTGTGCGATCTGATGCACTCGCCTCAAAAAAGGCCCACACCAAAGAACTTTTTGAATGACGGGCAGAGGCAGCGCCCTGCACAGACGGAGCTCTGCGGTGTGATTCCGTCGGTGTGCTGCCCATACGCTGGCCACCCAAGGGCATCCTGCCTCGTTGGAGATGTGCCTCCTCCTCATCCTCCTCCTCCTCCTCTCTCCTATTAGGCACCCACGTGGAGTCAGTGACCTCATCATCCCCTCCCTCCTCATCACTGGAGCCAATCTGGCAGTATGCTGCAGCTGCTGGAGCATGACTGCCAGATTGGTGTCCTTCTTGAGCATCCCCTCTCTCTGCTCTCACGCTACTGCCTTCCTCTAGCTGGGTATCATCATCAGATCCTTCAAAACGCTGGGCATCCTCCTGGAGCATGTACCCAACACTGTGCTCAAACAGTTCGGGGGACTCCTCAGGAGGAGGACATGGTGGGTCTAGGGAAGGAGTGACTAATGATGACATTGATACCAGAGAAGAGGACGCTTTGGCAGCTGCTTTGCCAGTACCCTGAGCCTGGGTGAGAGAGGATGAGGAGGATGAGGTGGGCTTGGTCATCCACTCTACCAAGTCTTCGGCATGATGTGGCTCAACATGTCCAGCTGCCGAAAAGAAGGACAAGCGTGTCCCATGGCCATGTGCTGATGACAATGCACCGCGTCCATGACCAGCACTGTTGCCCCCAGACACAGAGCCTGCTTGCCCTCTTTTTTTGCCTCCTGACTGTCTGCCTCTCCTTGTTTGCCTTCCAGACATTTTAATGGATGGCCTGCAGGGAGATGGCAAAAACAGCAATAAGGGCTACCTTCAGGTGTATACTGTGCAGGAGGCTTAGCAACAAAGACACTGACACTGTCCCCTGCCTATCCTTCTCTGTCCCTAAACACAAGGATTTGCAATATGCTTCAGCAAGATTGGTTTAGCACAGAATAGCACACTGACAGTTTCCCTCACTGTCCTTCTCTGTCCCTACAAACAAGGTTTAGCACAGAATAGCACACTGATAGTTTCCCCGAGTGTCCTTCTCTGTCCCTAAACTCAAGGATTTCAAATATGGTTCATCAAGATTGGTTTAGCACAGAATAGTACACTGACAGTTTCCCCGAGTGTCCTTCTCTGTCCCTAAACTCAAGGATTTCAAATATGGTTCAGCAAGATTGGTTTAGCACAGAATAGCACACTGATAGTTTCCCTCACTGTCCTTCTCTGTCCCTACAAACAAGATTTAGCACAGAATAGCACACTGATAGTTTCCCCGAGTGTCCTTCTCTGTCCCTAAACTCAAGGATTTCAAATATGGTTCAGCAAGATTGGTTTAGAACAGAATAGCACACTGACAGTTTCCCCGAGTGTCCTTCTCTGTCCCTAAACTCAAGGATTTCAAATATGGTTCAGCAAGATTGGTTTAGCACAGAATAGCACACTGATAGTTTCCCTCACTGTCCTTCTCTGTCCCTACAAACAAGATTTAGCACAGAATAGCACACTGATAGTTTCCACGAGTGTCCTTCTCTGTCCCTAAACTCAAGGATTTCAAGTATGGTTCAGCAAGATTGGTTTAGCACAGAATAGCACACTGATAGTTTCCCCGAGTGTCCTTCTCTGTCCCTAAACTCAAGGATTTCAAATATGGTTCAGCAAGATTGGTTTAGAACAGAATAGCACACTGACAGTTTCCCAGAGTGTCCTTCTCTGTCCCTAAACTCAAGGATTTCAAATATGGTTCAGCAAGATTGGTTTAGCACAGAATAGCACACTGATAGTTTCCCTCACTGTCCTTCTCTGTCCCTACAAACAAGATTTAGCACAGAATAGCACACTGATAGTTTCCCTGAGTGTCCTTCTCTGTTCCTAAACTCAAGGATTTCAAATATGGTTCAGCAAGATTGGTTTAGAACAGAATAGCACACTGACAGTTTCCCCGAGTGTCCTTCTCTGTCCCTAAACTCAAGGATTTCAAATATGGTTCAGCAAGATTGGTTTAGCACAGAATAGCACACTGATAGTTTCCCTCACTGTCCTTCTCTGTCCCTACAAACAAGATTTAGCACAGAATAGCACACTGATAGTTTCCACGAGTGTCCTTCTCTGTCCCTAAACTCAAGGATTTCAAATATGGTTCAGCAAGATTGGTTTAGCACAGAATAGCACACTGATAGTTTCCCCGAGTGTCCTTCTCTGTCCCTAAACTCAAGGATATCAAATATGGTTCAGCAAGATTGGTTTAGAACAGAATAGCACACTGACAGTTTCCCCGAGTGTCCTTCTCTGTCCCTAAACTCAAGGATTTCAAATATGGTTCAGCAAGATTGGTTTAGCACAGAATAGCACACTGATAGTTTCCCTCACTGTCCTTCTCTGTCCCTACAAACAAGATTTAGCACAGAATAGCACACTGATAGTTTCCCCGAGTGTCCTTCTCTGTCCCTAAACTCAAGGATTTCAAATATGGTTCAGCAAGATTGGTTTAGAACAGAATAGCACACTGACAGTTTCCCCGAGTGTCCTTCTCTGTCCCTAAACTCAAGGATTTCAAATATGGTTCAGCAAGATTGGTTTAGCACAGAATAGCACACTGATAGTTTCCCTCACTGTCCTTCTCTGTCCCTACAAACAAGATTTAGCACAGAATAGCACACTGATAGTTTCCCCGAGTGTCCTTCTCTGTCCCTAAACTCAAGGATTTCAAATATGGTTCAGCAAGATTGGTTTAGCACAGAATAGCACACTGATAGTTTCCCTCACTGTCCTTCTCTGTCCCTACAAACAAGATTTAGCACAGAATAGCACACTGACACTTTCCCTCACTGTCCTTCTCTGTCCCTACAAACAAGATTTAGCACAGAATAGCACACTGATAGTTTCCCCGAGTGTCCTTCTCTGTCCCTAAACTCAAGGATTTCAAATATGGTTCAGCAAGATTGGTTTAGCACAGAATAGCACACTGATAGTTTCCCTCACTGTCCTTCTCTGTCCCTACAAACAAGGTTTAGCACAGAATAGCACACTGACACTTTCCCTCACTGTCCTTCTCTGTCCCTACAAACAAGGTTTAGCACAGAATGACACACTGACACTCTCCCTACCTATCCTTCTCTGTCCCTAAACACAAGGAATCCAGGATTAGTAAAGGAAAAAAATGACACTGTCCCTGCCTATGCTTCTCTTTCCCTGCTCCGGAACCTACTACACAAGGCCGCCGCGCTGGCGGCCTTTTATAGTGTGGGGCGTGTACTAAACCCCCTCAGCAATAATTGGCCACAGGCATCCTGCCTGTGGCCAATCATTGCTCTCCTCGCTGCCGGCGCTGTGATTGGCCAAGCATGCGGGGTCACAGTGCATGCTTGGCCAATCACAGCGCCTGGATGACACTGCGATGGCGTAGTGCATTGTGGGCCGTTCGCGTCACTCGAATTTGGCGCGAACGGCCCAAATCGTTCGATGTTCGCCGAACGCGCGAACAGCCGATGTTCGAGTCGAACCTATGTTCGACTCGAACACCGAGCTCATCCCTAGCGGTAACACGAGATCAGCAAAAGCAGCCCAAGGGATGGCACCATTGGGATAGAACTTCCACTTTATACTGCCGTTGTATGTGTTGTATGTCACCGCACTTTACAACGACAAGATTTTTAATTGACAGTGTGTATGCAAGGAAAGCTTGACAAGAATCCCGTCAAGCTTGATAAGAATCTCGTCGAGAAAAACAACGGGTTTTTTTTACGACGGGATTCTCGGCCGTGTGTACGAGGCTTTAGAACACCCCAGGCACGTTATTTAAAGGAATTGAGCATTTAAAGGAATTTTTTTTAATTTTTAACTTAAAGCATGTAAAACATCACTGCTCCTGGATAAACTAAATAATTTTTATTATTTTTGGACACACCCTCTCCTATTAACAGAGAAAATAGGCATGTTTAAATTAACAAACTTTCAGTGGGGTTCAGCATCCAAACTTGAAAGACTCTTAAGCCTCGTACACATGATCTGATTGTTGGACGACCGAGCGTCAGATTTTTGTCAAAAGGGCGTGTGCAGAATTTTGTCTAGCATACTAACTTTCCACAAATTGTCGTTTGACAAACACGAACGTAGTGACGTACTATGAGATTATAAAGAGGAAGTTAATTTCTCAAGCGCCACCCTTTGGGCCCCTTCTGCTAATTTCATGTTAGTAGAAGTTTGGTGAGCGTTGATTCGTGATTTTCAGATCGTACAAAACAATTGCCTTTTAAAATAAGTTTGGCATAACTACATAAGTATCACCAGCAAAGTAGCTTCATTATTATCCCATTAACCACTTGCCAACCTGCCGCTGTCATTATACTGTGGCAGGTCGGCACGATCCCGCGAACCGTTGTAGCTGTACGTCGGTTCGTTTAAGCGGGATAGCAGGCACGCGTGTGCCGCCCGAGGCGCGTGCACGTGCCCGCTGCACTGCGGGGGTGCCGATGCTCGGAAACGGCGGTCGCGATGACCGCTGGCCATGAACAATCGTGGGCACAAGAGGCAGAACAGGGACATGTGTGTGTAAACACACACATCCCTGTTCTGTTCTGAGAGGAGATGCAGATCGTGAGTTCCAACTTCCTATAAGCTGGGAAAAACGATTTGTCATCTCCTATAGTGAGTCTCCTCCCCCTACAGTTAGAACAAACAGTCAGGGAACACAATTAACCCATTGATCGCCCCTAGTGTTAACCCCTTCCCTGCCAGTGACATTTACACAGTAATCAGTGCATTTTCATAACACTAATCGCTGCATAAATGCCAATGGTCCAAAAATGTGTCAAAAGTGTCCGATGTGTCCGCCATAATGTCGCAGTACCGATAAAAATCGCAGATCTCCGCCATTACTAGTAAAAAAATAATAATAATAAAAATGCCATAAATCTATCCCCTTTTTTGTAGACGCTATAACTTTTGCGTAAACCAATCAATATATGCTTATTGCGATTTTTATTACCAAAAATATGTATAAAAATACATATCGGCCTAAACTGAGAGAAAAATATATATATATTTTTTTAAATTGGGGATATTTATTATAGCAAAAAGAACAAAATATTGTGTTTTTTTCAAAATAGTCACTCTTTTTTTGCTTATCGTGCAAAAAATAAAAACCGCAGAGATGATCAAATACCACCAAAAGAAATCTCTATTTGTGGGGAAAAAAGGATGTCAATTTTTGATTGGGTACAACATCGCACGACCGCGCAATTGTCAGTTAAAACGACGCAGTGTCATATCACAAAAAATGGACTGGTCATTGAGCAGCCAAATCTTCCGGGGTTGAAATGGTTAAAGAAGATGAGAATTTTGGCATTTCATCAATTGGCGCATCATGAATGTTTTTTCTAAATTATGGACAGTAGTTTACAAGACCAAACTCCTCCCAGTCGTTCCTTGATTCCGAGCATGCGTGTTTGTACTTTCAACTTTTGTGTGACGGATTTGTGTACTGACCATCCAAAAATCAGACGTTGAGTTCACATCAGACAAAATTTTTATAGCCTGCACATCGAGCTTTTGTGTGATGTAAAAGTCAAATCGTCTGTCGAATGCACCGTACTAACAATCCGAAAATCCGCAGACAGCTCGTCTTCAGACTTTTCCCTTCCGATTTTCGTATCGCATGTACGAGGCCTTGCTGGGTTCACACCTCTGTGCGGAGCGGCTCACAGTGGGGGGTCCGGTGCGTCCCTGTTCACCTTTTCTGGTTCAAAATCGGGTTCCAAATCTTTGGCTGAATTTGGACTGTAAATCAGACCAGAAGACACACAGGACTCCATAGAGAGGCGGTCACAGGCTCCTGATAGGAAAATTGTATGTGGGGAAACCCGCATCCAATTTGCGATAGTGTAAACCCAGCTTTATACAATTAAGACAATTTAAAGTTAGCTGAACACTGCTCAAACCAAACCCAGGCAGTTGGGCTCACCCCAAATCAACAGGAATTTCTCTGTACTTGCAGGGTGTGTAAAGGGATAAAGCAAAGAGGAATGTTAATGCATTGCAGAGATGTACTGCATATTTTGTTTGCCTTGACCTGCGCTTTAGTTTTGTGAATATACTTTGTCTACATTAATCTATACTCCTACATTTCACCCTAACAAATCAGTGTAAACATATTAACAAAATATCTGTAAGCACATTTAATAAAACAAACATCTAAATGTGACCTAATAACATTGGGATTTACGTAAAGCCCACAGTAATTGCTATTTGTTTTGTAATATACTGAATATGCGTTCTCTTTTTCCTAAAGGATGTCTGTCTGCAATTATCTAATAATTATTTCTATGCAGAGGTGGAAACCTCCAGAGATGCGATGCTCTCTTTGCCCTTCTGGCATTCGATTGATCAAAAAAGATTGAAATCTCCTTCACAACTAATATAAACTGTTTAATTCCAATGAACTAACTGTTGGAGGAAGACCTATCATTTTGCACACCCAGCAGTAAATTAAAGATCCACTCCTGTCAAAATTGAAAACTGAGCTTCAAAATACATACAGGGAGCACAACCTGTAAAAATTGATTTAGTAAAAAGTGGATGTCATCAATTTTACTACATGCAATGGATATAAAAAGTCTGGAAAAATTTAAGGTTTCTGTGATTTTAACCACATCAATACTGGGCACTTTAGCCCCCTTCCTTCCCAGACCGATTTTCAGCTTTCAGCGCTCTCACATTTTCAATGACAATTGCGCGGTCATGCTACACTGTACCCAAATGAAATTTTGTTCACACAAATAGAGCTTTTTTTTTGGTGGTATTTATTCATGACTACGTTTTTTATTTTTTGCGATATAAGCGAAAAAAGAGCGGAAATTAGAAAAAATATATATATTTTCGTCTTTCTATTTTTACAAAAATCCAATAAAATTGAATTTTGTCATCAATTTAAGCCAAAATGTATTCTACTACATGTTTTTGGTAAAAAAAAAAAATCCGTTAAGTGTATAATAATTGGTTCGTGTGATCACGGACATATGTGTGCAAATGATCATTGGGACATATGATTTTTTTTTTTGTTTACCAAAGTTTATTGGAAGAAACATAAGGCAGTTACAAAGTATACATGATACAAAGGATCAGCAGTAATACAGCTGTGGTACATGTAGTTCAACTTAAAAATAAAAGGTACAACAATATTGTTAAGGTATTTCTAATTAAGATTATAGAAAAGGGCATAGAAGAGCATTTACTGATATAAATCTATGGTAAAAAAGGAAGGTAGATTGGAGGTGGGTGAGATGATTCTGGTATGATGAGGAAAGTTTGGGATTAATGTTGAGTGATGTTCCAGTAGGACCATTTTGATTCATAAGTTTGAAGGCTATCATTTAAGGTGTGAAAGATTTTTTCAGATATTTTAATAGTGTCCATTCTAGAAAGTACCTGTGACCAGATAAGATTAGTGGACCTCCAATTGAGGGCTATCATCCATTGTATAGAACTGCATAGAGAATGGAACAATCTGAGGCAGGGTCTAGGAATATCAGGTATATTAGAAAATAATAAACATGTTTGAGGTGTAGGGGTGATCCTGTGTTTTGAGGATTGCTCGAATCTATCAGCAGCCATCTGCCAGATCCAAGCTAGGAGAGGGCAGTCCCAAAATGTGTGCAGGATAGTACCCTGTTCCAGACAACCTCTGAAACAGTTAGGGGAGACTGAGGGATAAAATTTGTGGAGTCTAGAGGGAGATAGGTACCATCTAGTAAATAATTTCACTGGGGTTTCTCTAAAAGAGATAGCCTTATTGCACTTACGGAGGTTGTTATACATAGAACACCATGACTCCTCTGAAAAAGAACAGTTTAATTTGGTTTCCCAGTGAAGCATTGGAGCTGATTTTTCTTCTAGTGAGGAGTTGCTGAGAAAATGATAGAATCTGGAAATCAGGCCCTTGTCTCTAGGAGAGGATATACATATCTTTTCAAATATGGTATTTGAGAGGTGAGTGTTTAAAGAATAATGCTTTGCATAGAATGATCTAATCAGTTGATAGCGATCATGTTCAGATTCTGGGAGGTTATATTTTAATTGGAGTGTGATGAAAGGAGTGAATTCCCATTTGGTTTGAAGTGATTTTAAAGTGGTTAGGTTATTCTTCACCCAGAGTGAAAATAGTGATCTGCTGTTGTATGCCAATTCCAGTCTGCTATCACCTAGGAAGGAAGCCAGCGGGGGGGGGGGGGTGGCGGAGGTGAGGTCATATGTACTTCTGATCTTGTGCCAGAGTTGTAGAAAATGGGCTACTATCATGTTGAGTTTAAGGAGGTTGCGGTGCAGAACAGAGTTTGACCTAAGAATCCCCTGGAGGTGGAAGGGGAGAATAGATGTGGACTCAAATCTTTTCCAGGGTATGTCCTGGTTAGGGGAGAACCACTGGCATAGCTGATTGAGTCTTGCAGCTAAGAAATAGTGCCAAAGGTTTGGAAGTCCTAGACCCCCCTTAGACTGCGGCCTATGTAACAGAGCATAGCTAAATCTTGATTTTTCTTCTGCCCAAAAAAACTTGTTGAGTATCCTCTGGATAGAATCCAACCTAAATTTTGATATGTTAATGGGAAGGGCACGGAAATAGTATAACAGTTTGGGGATGATGATCATTTTTACAGCACATATCCTGCCGAGGAATGAGATATGGAGGGAGGACCATGATTTAAGAATTGAGCTAATTTGTGTGAATAGGGGAGGGTAGTTGGTTTTATATAGGGATTTGTGGCATGATGTAATATGAATACCTAGGTATTTAAAGGAAAGAGGGCACCAGATGAACTGGAAGTTGTTTTGTAAAAGGTTCTGCAGGTTTAGGGGAAGGTTGATTGGCATAGCTGAGCATTTGTTGACATTGATCTTAAGGCCAGAGACATCATGGAATATATTAAGAACTTTAAGTAGGATGGGGATAGAGGTGAGGGGTTCAGTAAGGAAGATGAGGGCATCATCTGCATAGAGGCTGATCTTGAATTCATCTTGAATGATTGTGTATCCCTTAATGTCGGTGTTGTTCCTAATGGCGTGGGCAAGGGGTTCTATCGCTAACGCGAAAAGAAGAGGGGAAAGTGGGCAGCCCTGTCTAGTTCCCCTACCAAGGGGGAAGAATTCTGAATTATTTCCTGGAATTTTGATACGCGTTTGAGGGGAATGGTATAAGGCATTAAAGCCTTGTAGGAAATTTTCTGGGATGCCAAATTTGGGGAGGAGAAGATTCAAGTATGACCAGTTTACACTGTCAAAAGCCTTATGTATGTCTAGGCTGAGGAGACATGTCTGACGTGTGTGCAAATTAGCATCTTGGATGATATTAGTAATCATCCTAATGTTATCTACTATTTGACGGCCAGGTATAAAACCTGTTTGGTCTGGGTGCACCAGGGGTGAGATGACTTTTGCAAGTCTGTCAGCCAGAATCCTACCAAATATTTTAAGGTCATTGTTAAGGACCGATATGGGGCGAAAGTTTTGGGGGAGGGAGTGGTCTTTATGGGGTTTAGGGAGAAGGGATAGATTGGCAAGAAGCATTTCCTCTGGAAAATAATTGCCCTCCAGGATATAGTTAAATAGTCTAGAAAGACTAGGAGCTAGTAAAGGGGCACATTTTTTGTAGTAAAGGGATGAATACCCATCTGGGCCAGGGGCTGTAGAATTTTTAAGAGATTTGATTATTGAGGTGACCTCAGCCTCGGTACAGGGTTTCTTAAGAGAGTCAATCTGTGGTTGGTTTAGTGAGGGAAGTTGCAGGCTGTCCAGCCAAGCTAGGGAAGTCCTATCAGGGCGGCCTTTAGGATTGGACAATTGCTCCTTATAGAAAGAGGTGAATATTTTTAGTACCTCTTTGGGGTGTGTAGCTAAATTACCTCTATGGTCTCTGAGTTTGTATATGTGGGTGGGTCTGTTATCTTGGTTGAGTTTTCTAGCAAAAGCAGCAGAAGGAGAGTTACAGTGTAGTAGAAATTTTAGGGACATATGATTTTACTGTCACATATGTGGTGGACCGGTGTTTTTACTATGTGGGGACATGTGTGTATTGGGACATGTGTGTGTGGGGACATGTATTTTGGGGACATGTTTGTTTACTTTCTGTGTTTTACACTGTGTGGGACACTAGGCTGGTGATCAGTGAGTAAAAAGCTGAAAAAAGCAGCTCATACTCACTGATCACCAGCCAGGCTGCAGCGATCCGCTCTCCTCTCCTCACCGACGACTTCTGTGTGAGGAGAGGAGAGCTGATTGCCTAGCAACCGGCTCTCTGTTTACATCACATGACAGCTGTGATTGGACAAGGCCGTCATGTGATCAGGAGGGCCAATCACAGAGCCCTCCTGCCGAATCGAGATGCGCTGTGTCCAGGTGACACGAGTGCATCGGGATCGCGCCGCTGCGCGGGAACGTGCGTGCGCGATCCCCCTCCTTCTGAGGGACGTTCCTGAATGTCCACTCAGAAGGAGAGAGCGCCCACCCGGCTGTATATGTACAGTGGCCGGGTGGGAAGTAGTTAAAAAAAAGAGACGAAGATAAATAATTTCAGAACCTTTTCCACCTTTAATTTGACCTACAAACTGTATAACTCAATTGAAAAACAAACTGAAATCTTTTTTGGGGGGGAATAAAAAAAAATAAAAAAATGTGGTTGCAAAAGTGTGCACACCCTCTTACTGGGAATGTAGCTGTGTTCAGAATTAGGCAAACACATTCAAACTCATGTTAAATAGAGTCAGTACACATCTGCTATTATTTAAAGTGCCTCTGATTAACCCCAAATAAAGTTCAACTGTTCTAGTAAGTCTTTCCTGACATTTTCTTAGTCACATTCTACAGCAAAAGCCATGGTCCGCAGAGAGCTTCCGAAGCATCAGAGGGATCTCATTGTTAAAGGAGAAGTATAGCCCAAGCTCGTTTGGCTGTACTTCTCCTATGGATCACAGGAGTGCAACTCGTTTTGTCCTGTGACTGAAGTCTGCTCTCTGCTGACGTCACCGATATCACTGACAGCCCGCTCAGCCTCTCAGTGAGCCCCTGAGAGCCAGAGCCAGCCACTCCACCCCTCCACAGCTCATCGCTCCGGTGAGCGAGGAGGGGGCAGAGCAGAGAGCTGTGACTGACAGTCTACAGGTCACTGCTCAGGGAGCTCTGAAAACTGAGCGATCGGCGGTGTTCGATCACTCGGTTTTCAGTGCAGAGACGCAGGGGGACAGATGCAGCATCAGACCGATGGTGCATCCACCTAGTTAAGCATGATGGGGCGGAAAAAAATAATTTACTTCTCTTTTAAAAGGTGTCAGTCAGGAGAGGGGTACAAAAGAATTTCCAAGGCATTAGATATACCATGGAACACAGTGAAGACAGTCATCATCAAGTGGAGAAAATATGGCACAACAGTGACATTACCAAGAACTGAACGTCCCTCCAAAATTTATGAAAAGATGAGAAGAAAACTGGTCAGGGAGGCTGCCAAGAGGCCTACAGCAACATTAAAGGGGCTGCAGGAATATCTGGCAAGTACTGGCTGTGTGGTACATGTGACAACAATCTCCCGTATTCTTCATATGTCTGGTCTATGGGGTAGAGTGGCAGACAGAAGCCTTTTCTTATGAATAAAAACATCCAAGCCTGGCTAAATTTTGCAACAACACATCTGAAGACTCCCAGAAGCATGTGGGAAAATGTGTTATGGTCTGATGAAACCAAGGTTGAACTTTTGTCCATTATTCCAAAAGATATGTTTAGTGCAAAAACAACACTGCACCCCACCAAAAGAACACCATACCCACTGTGAAGCATGGTGGTGGCAGCGTCATGCTTTGGGGCTGTTTTTCTTCAGCTGGAACAGGGTCCCTAACTACGGTAGAGGGAATTATGAAAAGTTCCAAATACCAGTCAATATTGGCACAAAACCTTCCGGCTTCTGCTAGTAAGCGGAACATGAAGAGAAACTTCATCTTTCAGCATGACAATGACCCAAAGCATATATCCAAATCAACAAAGGAACGGCTTCACCAAAAGAAGATTAACATTTTGGAATGGCCCAGTCAGAGCCCAGACCTGAATCCGATTGAAAATCTGTGGGGTGATCTGAAGAGGGCTGTGCACAGAAGTTGCCCTCGCAATCTGACAGATTTGGAGTGTTTTTGCAAAGAGTGGGCAAATATTGTCAGTGCTGTAAAAAAATCAAAAGGTGCTTCAACAATTAGTTAAGGAGTGTGCACACTTATGCAACCATATTATTTTATGTTTATATTTTTACTTCCTTGCACCGAAAAGATTTCAGTTTGTTGTTCAACTCAATTGTACAGTTTATAGGTCACATTAAAGGTGGAAAAAGTTCTGAAATGATTTATCTTTGTAATTTTTTTACATCACAGAAACCTGACATTTTAACAGGGGCGTGTAGACTTTTTATTAGACATGTGCACTGGCAAAAAATTCGTTAGTTTTCGTTTTCGTTTCATTCGTTTTTTGTTTTTTTCGTTTTTCGGGTCATTCGTTATGATCGCAATTCGTAAATTCGTAAATTTGTACATTCGTAAATTTATACATTCGTAAATTTGTACATTCGTAAATTTGTACATTCGGAAATTTATACATTCGTAAATTTATACATTCGTAATTTCGGAAATTTGGAAATTCGATATTTTCGAAAACCCGAAAATTTGAAAATCTGAAAAAATAACTATTAAATTATAGTTGTAATTTCCTTTCAAATTTGGCTGTTAGCGAACGTAACGAATACAAATTTATCTGAAGTTACGCATAACCTGAAATAACAAATGCCGCATCTAAACAAATGGAACGGAACAAATTAATAATAATAATAATAAAACGTTTTTATTATTATTATTGTTATTTATTATTATTATTAATTCATTACGTTCCATTCGTTTAGATACGGCATTCATTATGTCGGAAAACAATTCGTAACTTCGTTAAGTTCACTAACAGCCAAATTTGAAAGGAAATTACAATACCTATAATTGAATAGTTAGTAATAGTTAAGTTATTAGTTAATTATTATTTCAGATTTCCGAATTTACTAATTTACGATTGTACGAATGTACAAATTTACGAATATTCGGAAATTCGTAAATTCTAATTTACGAATTTCCGGATAGTTGTACATTCGTAAATTCGTGCATTGGTAAATTCGTATATTCGCAAATTCGTACATTCGTAAATTTGAATTTACGAATATTCGTTAAAATTCGTTAAATGAGTTTTCGTTAATTCGGATATTTCCGAATTAACGAATTTGTCGAAATTCGTTAAAAAACGAATTCGGAACGAAACGAATTGCACATGTCTACTTTTTATATCCACTGTATATTCTTAGCAAAGGTGCTGACATCCCGTTTACAAAATCTATATACTAAATACATAAATGGGACTACATTTTCTACATACTGAATACATAAAATAGATTTGTTTTCAGCACCCTAGAGAGGATAGACATTATAAAAGCCATAATTGCTTATTAACAGCATTAATTCCACAAAACATCAGGACAACACACTCAATAAAATAGAAATAGGGTGTTTTATACATCAACATGCAATATACACTAATTGACCACTTCAGCTTGCATTTTAAATTGTATTTAAAGTGTTACTAAACCCAGGACCCTGCATTCACTATATCTGGTCTCCCACAGTACACAGAACATGGACATGCAAAAGTTTTAGTAAATGTAAACTGCTAAAGACCTTTTCTCTTCAGCAGCATATAGCAGTCTCGTGACTTCTATCAGTGTCTGCTTTAGCTTGTAGGAGGAGTTTTCATTCTCCCCTGACCCTCTGTGTGGACAGTGCTGATTGGCTCTGTGCTGATCATATGCAATCTCCCAAGAGAAAAAACTCTCTAGCAATACACACCAAACTGAGCATGTGCAGCTTGTCCCCTAGCCTCTGTACTATCAGCAGATAGATTGGGGGAAGTGAAATAAGGGGAGGATCGGAGAAGACAGGATCAAACAGCCTTTTTACACCATGCACAGGATTAACCAATTAGGTTTCACAGTGAGTATAACAAGCATGCTTTACTGCATGTACAGACTTATTTTACAGTTGTGGGTTTAGTAACACTTTAAACATATCCAAGATATGTGCAGAACAGCGTTGACACATTTCATGGACAGTGTCTGCTTCTTGAGGACCAAAGCAGTCACCAATTTCCATATGTGTCTCATCATATTTAAAAAATGTTCTATGATAGTCATTTGGTAACCACCATTTATTTTTAACTGCAATCATATCTGTGGCCTTGAGTATCTGTACAGACTATGGGGAAGGTTATTCCTCTATCTTTGATGGACAGAGAATATCTATGTTTTATATAACACATTTTGTAAGTATGATGAGATCCTATAACCAAATTTTCTGTCTATATATAAGTATCCATATGCTTAGTATTTGTGACATAATGTTTTTACTTAGTAGGCTGGGTTTACACCTATGCATTGCGTTTTTGAGCTTGGAGTCTTTGCCAAGTTCGCAATCAGTCGTTCAGTGGTTCCTTTGCGTTTTTAGCTGCGGACTTGCCGACCTGGGAAGTCTCGCCGCTGTTATCATGAGGGGGAACTCCACGCCAAATTTTAAATAAAAAAATGGCATGAGTTCCCCTCCAGGAGCAAACCAGGCCCTTAGGTCCCCCCAAAATCCATAGCAGACCCTTATCCGAGCACGCAGCCTGGCCGGTCAGGAAAAGGGGGTGGGGACGAACGAGCGCCCCCCCTCCTGAACCGTACCAGGCCGCATGCTCTCAACATGGGGGTGGGTGCTTTGGGGCAGGGGGGCGCCCTGCGGGCCCCCCCACCCCAAAGCACCCGCCCCCATGTTGATGAGGACAGGGCCTCTTCCCGACAACCCTGGCTGTTGGTTGTCGGGGTATGCGGGCGGGGGCTTATCGGAATCCAGGAGCCCACTTTAATAAGGGGGCCCCCAGATCCCGACCCCCCACCCTATGTGAATGAGTATGGGGTACATCGTACCCCTACCCATTCACCTGGTGGGAAAAAAAATTCAATAAAAACACTACACAGGTTTTTAAAGTAATTTATTAGGCAGCTCCGGGGATCTTCTTCCGACTTCGGGGATCTTCTTCCGACTTCGGGGGTCTTCTTCCAACTTCGGGGGTCTCTTCCGACTTCAGGGGTCACTGGTGTCGTCTCCGCGCTCTCCGGTTCTTCTCTTGCTCTCCGGTTCTTTCTTCACCCGGTGACCACGCCCATGCCTATATAAGTGAATGCGCTCCGCGCACACGGCATTACAGCTGGAGACAGCGACGAGTCAACATCTCCAGGAGAGAAGAGGGAAGAAGGCGACGAAGAAGACCGGGCCCCCGCTGGCAAAAGAGCTGGAAGAAGATAGCGGAGGCCAGGCAGAAGGAAGAAAGAACCGGAGAGCGAGAGAAGAAGTTGGAAGAAGACCGTCGAAGTCAGAAGAAGACCCATGAGCTGCCTAATAAATTACTTTAAAAACCTGTGTAGTGTTTTTATTGACATTTTTTTTCCACCAGGTGAATGGGTAGGGGTACGATGTACCCCATACACATTCACATAGGGTGGGGGGCCAGGATCTGGGGGCCCCCTTATTAAAGGGAGCTCCTGGATTCCGATAAGCCCCACGCCCGCATACCCCGACAATCAACGGCCAGGGTTGTCGGGAAGAGGCCCTGTCCTCATCAACATGGGGGCAGGGTGCTTTGGGGTGGGGGGGCCCGCAGGGCGCCCCCCTGCCCCAAAGCACCCACCCCCCCATGTTGAGGGCATGTGGCCTGGTGCGGTTCAGGAGGGGGGGGCGCTCGTTCGTCCCGACCCCTTTCCTGACCGGATGGGCTGCGTGCTCGGATAAGGGCCTGCTATGGATTTTGGGGGGACCCCCACGCCGTTTTTTTCCGGCGTAGGGGTTCCCGTTAAAGTCCATACCAGACCTAAGGGCCTGGTATGCTCCTGGAGGGGAACCCATGTAGTTTTTTTATTTAAAATTTGGCGTGGAGTTCCCCCTCAAGATCCCTGTTCAGAACGCAACACATGTGCGAATCAGATGCGTGCCCATAGAACATAATGGGCCTGAATTCGCACCTGAGCCGCACCGCAATGCCTAGAGAACGCACACTTTTTTTGGCAATGCGCAGTGCGAATGCATCGCACATATGTGAACCACCCTCATTGAAATCAATGTATTTTATAATGTTATGCAAATTGGATGCGGTGTAAGCCACAACCAATCGCATAGGTGTGAACCCGGCCTTATACTGCATATTATCCATCATAGATACTGTATTGCCCCATACACACGATCGTTTTTCATGCCGTTAAAAATGCCATTTTAAAAAATGGCCAATAAAAATGATCGTGTGTAGGCTCCAGAGCATTTTTAACGACGTGAAAAACGGCCATTAAAAATTCCGGACATGCTCTCTTTTTTCACGTCGTTTTTCATGTCGTTTTTTTTAATGACGTGAAAAACGATAGTGTGTATGCTTTCACGACGTGAAAAAAACGCGCATGCTCAGAATCAAGTATGAGACGGGAGCGCTCGTTCTGGTAAAACTAGCGTTCGTAATGGAGATAGCACATTCATTACACAGTAACGGACTGAAAAGCGCGAATCGTCGCTCAACAAACTTTACTAACATGAAGGGTGGCGCCATTCGAACGGAACTTCCCCTTTATAGTGCCGTCGTACGTGTTGAACGTCACTGCGCTTTGCTTGATCGTTTTTTTTAATGATAGTGTGTACGCAAGGCAGGCTTGAGAGGAAACATGAAAAAAAACGAGGAGAAAAACGTCGGTTTAAAAAATGACATTAAAAACGATCGTGTGTACGGGGCATATGTGTAAAAACAGCTTACTACAATCATATGGAAATTGGTGACTACTTTGACGATGCCTATTAGGGATGTACCAAACATACCTGGGTTTGATTAAGGTTGGGAAAGCAGAACAAGTCTAAAGTTCAGGTGGTACTCAATGTATCTGGGTTATGCCCCATACACACGATCGTTTTTCATGCCGTTAAAAATGCCATTTTTAAAAATGGGCATTAAAACCGATCGTGTGTATGCTCCAGAACATTTTTAACGATGTGAAAAACGGCCATTAAAAATTTCGAACATGCTCTATTTTTTCACGTCGTTTTTCATGTCGTTTTTTTTAACGACGTGAAAAACGATGGTGTGTATGCTTTGACAGGGTGAAAAAAAACGCGCATGCTCAGAATCAAGTGTAGCGACCTCACCCCATCTCTTTTGTCTAGGGGTATGACAGGGTGAGATGCGCTACGGCCCATGTCCTCCCCATAACTGTGGGTGAGGTGAAGGCCAGTACCAGATATTTCCTCGGGCCTATGTGCTTCTGTAAAGGATTAAGTCCTGTTGTGTCAACACTTCCCTTTGCTCCCATTAACCAGAGTTCCACACACTGATCACAGTCCAACTCTTGTTTTATTGCATTTCTCACAACAAACAGTGCTTCAGTAGCCAACTGGTTGCGACTTGTTAACATTTGGATACAGGGGGATGAGCAGGCCGAGGCACTATCCTAATCTTCAGCTAAACCACTGCGATCTCGCCAGCGGTTACTATAGCCATAGCTTGAAAGGACTTAGAGCTTGAGAGTCTCTACCAGCGACTCAAGAGAACATAGATAGAAGTACCTTCGATGCGTTGCGGTCCCTATCAGGGGAAGATGTCCCTCCAAGGGAGTTACCAGAGGCCCATCCGTCACTGGGTTGACGCTGCTCCAGACTCTCCGAATGGGTAACCTCCCCGGCCTCCTCACCTCAGACATGGGCCCCATCCACTTCAGGGACCCTCGGACCTCTCCACCCTCGCGGGACCCAGTCGAAGTCACTGGGCCCCAGGCCTCCTGGTTTAGTACCTCACCCCAGGCTGAAGGTGCCTGGGATGGACTCCAACTCCATTCCGGTCAGGCCTAGGGCACATGATCCGGAACCGCCCGCACCCAGGCCTAAGGTGCCTGGGCGCGTGATGATCAACCTCCAGAAGAGCAAGACCCCGTGACCTGGGCGTCTCCCCCCTTTTATCCCCTCCCATGACGCCACAGCAAGTTCACCGCCCTCGCCGTACCGTCTCCGAGAAGGAACAAAAAGGGACAGCACTATGGCAGTGAATCTACCTCGAGCCTGCGGGCACTCACCACCCACTGGCCAAGGAGATTATTACACCGCCCAATCCTCCACGAATACAAATAGTCATTACTCCCATACTTACACACCTGAACTTCCACCCAGGTGTACCCCACCTAAGTTTAAAGACCCCGCTACACAAGTATGAGACAGGAGCGCACGTTCTGGTAAAACTAGCATTTGTAATGGAGATAGCACATTCGTCACGCTGTAACGGACTGAAAAGCAGGAGGCTGAAAAGCGCGAATCGTCGCTCAACAAACGTTACTAACATGAAGGGTGGCACCATCCGAACGGAACTTCCCCTTTATAGTGCCGTCGTACTTGTTGTACGTCACTGCGCTTTGCTTGAATGTTTTTTAAAATGATCGTGTGTACGCAAGACAGGCTTGAGAGGAAACATGAAAAAAAACGACGTAAAAAAACATCGGTAAAAAAAATGGCGTGAAAAACGATCGTGTGTATGCCGCATAACATGTACCAAAGCAAAAAAAAAAAAAAAAGATTATATTTGTTAGGGAGCTGCTATTTTAATACTGTTTTAAGGTCAAAGTTAAACATTTCTTTAATAACATGCCTGGGGAAGCCTTTAGCCAGCATGTGAGGTGGTCAGTCTGTACAATGTATACAACATGCTACAGCAAATCTGACATTTACAAAGAAAAAAAGCAGTTTAAATTGCCAAGAAATTACAGCTTCAGTCACTTTACTTCTGCTTGTAAAAAAAACAGCAGCTTGATATGAATTTTAAGGGGAACCCCACACAATAAATGTTTAAAAAAGCATTGGGCTCCCCTAAAAATCCACATCAGACCCCTTATCCAAGCATGTAAACTGGCATACCAGGAAAGGGGGAAGCAAGCGTGTGCCCCAGCCCTTCCTGACCCATACCAGGTCAATGCCCTCAACATGGTGGAGTACCTCCCTGGCAAAGCACTTGGTCCCCATGTTGATGAAGGCCTCTTACCCACAACGCTGGCCTGGTGGTTGTATGGGTCTGTGGCTGGGTGGCTTATTGAAATCTGGAAGCAACCTTTAACAATAGGAAGGCATTCAGATACCAGCCCCTCTCTCATTGACACAAAAAAGTAGGTAAAAAATAAAAAAGCACTGGCATCTATCAGAATACAACAACCCAGCAGAGGGATTCATCCATCTGTCCTGTATAGCGTGTGTAGCGGTCCCACCCGCTCTCTCATGGCCGACCTCCATGGAACTTTTCTGGGGGGTAAAAGTCAAGTTCTGACAGTTTCAGCTCCATTGACACGGAACACAAATCCCGGACCCAGAGCCCCCACATGTAGCGGTCCCACCCACTCTCTCCCTTCTTCTTCTCGGCTGGCTTACTCGTCTAGGGGAACCAGGGGGGAAGGGGTGAGATGCTGCCACCAGCTCGCCCCTCTTAGGTGTGTACAGGTTTGAGCTATGATCTTTAGCTTTGGGTCTGTGTCCCTGTCCAGAGATTTCACTTCAAAAATGACCAGTAGATAGGTGAATGTAGAACACTTTGCTCCCAGAAAAGTAAGCCCACACCAGGTGACAGTACAACATCTATATTTATTTCCGCAGAGATAAATATGCCTCTTTGCAAGCAGACAGGTTGATACAAACACAAAAACTTGGTGGGGTGAGGGTTCAGGCACAATCCTTTCGGATCAGAGAAGTTGCTAGGAACTCACAACAACTTTTGGCGCACAGTCGCTGCCACCGACCGTGAGGTTGGTCCCTGCCACAGACCGGGTGAACGATGAGGTCTCTGCCACAGACCTTAGAATAGGCCTCTGCCACCGACCTGATGTAGCTGGGTCTCTGCAAAGACCATAGAACATGAACTACCTTCTAATGGCGACCCCTGTTAGGGAGATGATGCATCCCGGACGGTCCTCAGAGGCCTGCACTGTCACCAGCCAATGCTGCGCTGGGTCTTCAGGCCAGGTCACCTCCCTGGTTCTCCTCGCTCGAGACTCGGGTCCCCTCACTCGGTGGGCCCCCTAGGCATCTTCTCCCATGTGGGACCCAGTCAAAGGTACTGGGCCCCGGGTCTTTGCTAGTACCTCACCCCAGGCCTAAGGTGCCTGGGATGGAACTCGAACTCCCTCGCACCCAGGCCTAGGGCACCTGGGCACAGACGACAGAACAGCAGCCCCCAGGCTGAAGGTGCCTGGGGCTTGGACCTCGTGCGCAAGATGTCCGCCCCGTTTATACCCTCTCCCAGCAGGCACAGCGGGTTCCCCGCCCCGCCGTACTACTGCCGCAAGAGGACACAAAGGGCACGGCCCTACAATGATGGTTCAACTCCAGCCCCAGACAACAGCGCCACCCAGGGGCCGCAGGGAACTAAACACCATTATATCCTCCACAAATCAAATTGGCCATAGATTCCTAACAATTAGTGTATCTGGGTCATACTACCACCCAGATACTCCCCCTAAATGTTAACCCCCGCAACACTCACCCTCCCGGCAGATAGACACTGGTCCCCAGTGTCTGGAACGAGCCATGCTCCAAAGGGAGCCAACATGGACCCGATCCAAAGACTTGCTTCTTAAAAAAACATCAAAATAATTTGAAAAAAACTTGGAACTTGCGCCTGAACCCAACGGGGAAAAGGGAAAGGTGAACATGAGGGAAACACTCATTATAAATGCACATCACATTACACACAAATGACATTCTCCCCCTCCCACATCACTAACTAAGACCCGCCCATTCTCAGCAGTCTTGACCGATGTTCTCCTGCAGAGGGAAGAGAAAAGAAGGAAACAACACACAATTCCTGACACATATGTGAGTGTTGGAGTGAAACAGATCTCTCCAAAAAGAAACCTCTTTCCTTCCAAGAAGTGTGCAATGCAATGTGATGAACATTGCACAACACCTCGTGACAGAGCTGCGGTAAAAGCACTTGTGAAATCCAGATTCTTCTCTGTACTGTGGCCCTGACTACACCCCAAAGTCCTGATCATCTTTGCAGTGGGAGGCAGAGGGAGACCAACATAAAACACAACTGTTCCCATGACTCCAGAGAGTAAAACACCCCTAGACAGGGTACAGTTCCAGAGTACCGGAATGTTCAGCAATAGAAAACAAACAGGAGTCTTTCCTCCTACAGGTAAAACCTTGGATGCGGCAGCACAAGAGGTTTTAAGTATCGATCAAAGGTCTCCATATGATACTCCACATCTTCCCCGTCTTTCCGGCAGATAACGACCCGGTCAGCATGGATATGCTGACCCAACATCCACTCTGCCTTGCAGTCCTTGAACCGCTTTGAAGCTGTGGGTGAACATGCGAGGTAGCGACGGGCATGAGGCACCTTTATGTGTGTCCATACAAAGTCATTGTACCACCTCTGCCGGCAGGCCTCCACCTCGTACAACAACTGCTTGGACAAATACGGGTACTCCCACCTGTATTCACTGGCAACTTTTTGGCAGAAAAGTCTCTGTAGCCTGGACAAGGGTGGCAATGTGGAGCGATCTCCCTCACCAGGCAGGACAATCGACTCTGGGTGCCGAGGTGCCTTGACCACCTCCAAACTGGGCGTAGGTGCCCGCAGCGGCACTCTCTTCACCTGAGCAGATGGCGCAGGTAGCTCTGGGGGAGGAAGGGCAAGCAGGGGACTGGATCCCTCCTCAGGCACCGAGGCCTCCACCCGGGGTGTACTATCCCCTGTAGACATGGGTGAGTCCCTAGGTGCACGGGACGAGGCCAGGGGTACTTTGTCCCAACCCTTCCATTCAAATAGTTTATCTATTTGTCCATCATCTCCTGCATCGGAGACCGACTCCAGGTCGGAGGTGTCATACTCTTCTGCGGGTAGGTAATTCCCTGTAGATGTGGAATCACCCCCTCCCACAGGCTCTGATAACTGCGGATCCCCAACACCTCCAACAAAACACCAAGTCCCATTCCCTGGCTTACCTCGGCCGATACTTGAACATAGAGGTCCGGGAATTTTCCCACTGGATCCATCCGGGCCAGGCAAGCGCAGGGGTTGTCCTCCATCTCGGCCGCTGGAAGCTTTTGTGAAACCGACCTTCCTTTTGGGTGCTGGGAGTGGGGAATCTGTGGTGATCGAAGCTGCATCTTCGGCTTTAAAGTCCTCCGTCCATTTGTTTGCAACTTCTACGGAAGTCTCTGCAGTGCGCGGGGAATGGCTGTGCAAGCTCTGACTTCTCCTTGTAGAGTGGTGGCGCCTGTTAGGCAGTTGAGGTGGAAGGCTCTCGGCCTTTCTGTTGGTTGCTCCACTTCAAAAATGATCTCACCACAGGCCACGCAGCGACCGAAGGGCTTTAGTTGTACCACCAGTCCCGAACAGCCGGGAAAATCATACCCAGGGCTTCAACGTCCTTGCATGTGTACAGGGCGAATCGTCCCCGGGGATTGAGCCGAATCCCCGTATCCATAGCCGAGACAGCAACGGGTGTTGCCCTTGTAGTAGATGCGGTGGGGACCCATGATGCGGTAGAAAGCATGCTGACCGTTGACTGCTCCATCGCGCACTGAAGAACTGGCGCCAAAGTCTCCACGTGTATCTCCACACATGGCCAGACTCCTCCCCTTTGGTGCAACACTTCGCGGGCCTTTTCCTCGTCACGCCCACGAACTGAGCAGGGAGGGTGTGCCTCGTGGCGCGCCGACCAACATGGCCGACCTCCACGGAACTTTTCTGGGTGGTAAAAGTCAAGTTTTGACAGTTTCAGCTCCATTGACACGGAACACAAATCCCGGACCCAGAGCCCTCACGTGTAGCGGTCCCAACCGCTCTCTCCCTTCTTCTTCTCGGCTGGCTTACTCGTCTAGGGGAACCAGGGGGGAGGAGTGAGATGCTGCCACCAGCTGGCCCCTCTTAGGTGTGTAGAGGTTTGAGCTATGATCTTTACCTTCGGGTCTGTGTCCCTGTCCAGAGATTTCACTTCAAAAATGACCAGTAGATAGGTGAATGTAGAACACTTTGCTCCCAGAAAAGTAAGCCCACACCAGGTGACAGTACAACATCTATATTTATTTCCGCAGAGATAAATATGCCTCTTTGCAAGCAGATAGGTTGATACAAACACAAACTTGGTGGGGTGAGGGTTCAGGCACAATCCTTTCGGATCAGAGAATTTGCTAGGAACTCACAACAACTTTTGGCGCACAGTCGCTGCCACCGACCGTGAGGTTGGTCCCTGCCACAGACCGGGTGAACGATGAGGTCTCTGCCACAGACCTTAGAATAGGCCTCTGCCACTGACCTGATGTAGCTGGGTCTCTGCAAAGACCATAGAACATGAACTACCTTCTAATGGCGACCCCTGTTAGGGAGATGATCCATCCCGGACGGTCCCCAGAGGCCTGCACTGTCACCAGCCAATGCTGCGCTGGGTCTTCAGGCCAGGTCATCTCCCTGGTTCTCCTCGCCCGAGACTCGGGTCCCCTCACTCGGTGGGCCCCCTAGGCATCTTCTCCCATGCGGGACCCAGTCGAAGGTACTGGGCCCCAGGTCTTTGCTAGTACCTCACCCCAGGCCTAAGGTGCCTGGGATGGAACTCGAACTCCCTCGCACCCAGGCCTAGGGCACCTGGGCACGGACGACAGAACAGCAGCCCCCAGGCTGAAGGTGCCTGGGGCTTGGACCTCGTGTGCAAGATGTCCGCCCCCTTTATACCCTCTCCCAGCAGGCACAGCGGGTTCCCCGCCCTGCCGTACTACTGCCTCGAGAGGACACAAAGGGCACGGCCCTACAATGATGGTTCAACCCCAGCCCCAGGCGACAGCACCACCCAGGGGCCGCAGGGAACTGAGCACCATTATATCCTCCACAAATCAAATTGCCCATAGATTCCTAACAATTAGTGTATCTGGGTCATACTACCACCCAGATACTCCCCCTAAATGTTAACCCCCGCTACACGTGGATGAAGAAATACCATTTTTTTTATTAGCCTGCTGGCTGAAAGAAAGAAATCTAATAGTGTATGGCCAGCTTAATACAGTGGAGGCTCTATGAAGTGGCAGTTGATATAAGAACCCAGCTTAAAAAAACACGTATATCCCAAACAGCAGTGTGGCAGCCAGGGGGTGTGCATGACAGAAGGGACATCACGACAGCTAAATATACATACTGATATTAAGTCCCCGTTCACACTGAAGGCGGTTTTTAGGCATTTTAGCGCTAGAAATAGTGCCTGTAAAGCATCCGAAAACCGCCTTCCATGCCTTTCCAGTGTGAAAGCTCGAGTGATTTCAAACTGGGGCGGTGCGCTTGCGGGACGTTACAAAAAGTCTTGCAAGCAGCATCTTTGGTGTGGTTTAGGAGTGCTGTAAACCAACCCTGTCCATTGGAATGCCTGGGCAGCGCTTCCGAGGAGCTTGAAAAGCCGCAACACGGGCAGTTTTAACCCTTTCTTCGGCCGCTAGTGGGGGTTAAAAGTACCCCGTTAGCGGCTTGGCACTCAAAAAACTTGTATCCACCGAACATGGAAAGAAAAGAAAACGATGTTCCAATGGTGCAGGTCATTCAACGGTGTTCAATGGTGTACCAGGCCCCATATTGCTTTTATTTTGAACTGTGATCACTTTTAATATTTGTCGGTTTTTATTAATTAAAACCTACGTTTTTTGACCTGCACCATTGAAGCACCGTTTACTTTTCTTTCCATGTTCGGTGGATACAAGTTTTTTTTAGTTCCTTCATTGTGCCCTTTATTACCCTTAAGGGGTATTGCTTACCTGAACCTGCTCAATACTACTTGAAAGTGTCGTGGATTTCCCGGGTTGTTAGTTTCTTCTGCACGTCTGGGATACCAACATCAGAGCAACCTTCAGCCGTGGACTGTTGGATCCATGGGCTATACTCGTGGCTAATACCACCGAGATTCTTCAGGCAGCTACAGTAGTCTACTTGCCGATTGGGAATATCCATGCTCAAATGATCTGTTGTCGCTAACAGTCGGATCCAACAGTTCTGGTAAGCGTGTTAAGTCATACCATACTTGAAAGAAATTTCCATGTGATGGTCTACATGGCTACATGATATCTTCACTGTGATATTCTTCATCCCATTGTGATGGACATTTTCACTTGTATTGTTTCTGTTTTACACGTGGGCTTATTATTATAAAAAAAATTCCACAGTTTTACCGGGTTGGGTATATACCATTTAGTGATATATATATCTAACTATTTTCATATTTAGCGCTACACATTCACTCTTAACTACCATAATCCCGGTATCCTCTTCAAGAGCCGGCGGTTCTCTTTCAGATAAAAGTGGTCTCTGCGGCGGATTCGGCGCAAGATCACTTTTATCAGTGGTGGGAGAGGGTCCCCCTCCCGCCGCGCTCCGGTGCCCTCCGTCGCTTACCGTGGCCGTCGGTACCGGCGGAGGCGATGCAGACCTGTCCCTAGCCTGACATGGAGACGAGTGAGGGGAAGATGGCCCCCACCCGTCTCCAAGTCATTGCAGGGCAGAAGCGACTTCAAAACGTCACTTCCGCCCATAGCTCTTAAAGGGCCTTGTTTTTATTTTCAAATGACAATTTATTTTTATTTTTTTATTGCATTTTAGTGTAAATATGAGGTCTGAGGTCTTTTTGACCCCAGGTCTCATATTTAAGAGGACCTGTCCTATCATGTTTTTTTCTGTTACAAGGGATGTTTACATTCCTTGTAATAGGAATAAAAGTAACACCATTTTTTTTTTTAAAGAACAGTGAAAAATAAATAAATAAAAGGTAAAATAAATAAGAATTATTTTTTTTAAACGCACCCCATCCCGCCAAGCTTTGCGTGCAGAAGTGTGAGTAGCGTCGTATATGAAAGCGGTGTTCAAACCACACATGTGAGGTATTGCTGCGATCGGTAGAGCGAGAGCAAGAATTCTAACCCTAGACCTCCTCTGTAACTCAAAACATGCAACCTGTAGAATTTTTTAAACGTCGCCTATGGAGATTTTAAAGAGTAAAATTTTGTCGCCATTCCACGAGCGGGCGCAATTTTTAAGCGTGACATGTTGGGTATCAATTTACACGGCTTAACATTATCTTTCACAATATAAAAAAAATTGGGCAAACTTTACTGTTGTCTTATTTTTTTATTCAAAAAAGTGTATTTTTTCCAAAGTGCGCCTGTAAGACCGCTGCGCAAATAGGGTGTGACAGAAAGTATTGCAACGACCGCTATTTTATTCTCTAGGATGTTAGAAAATAGTAAGTAATTTTCTAGCAAAAAAAAAAATTTTTAACTTGTAAACACCAAATCTCAGAAATAGGCTCAGGACTGTAGCGGTTAAAGGGTTGTAAACGTTCATGTTTTTTCACCCTAAAGGGGAGGTCCCATGAAAAAAAAAAATTAAAAGCCAGCAGCTACAAATACTGCAACTGCTGACTTTTAATAAATGGACACTTACCTGTCCAGGGTGCCAGCGATGTTGGCAGCCGAAGCCGAGCAATCGCTCGTCTCTCGGCTGCCCCCGCCGCCATCCTCGGTGAGGGAATCAGGAAGTGAAGCATTACGGCTTCACTGCCAGGTACCCTACTGCGCATGCGCGAGTAGCGCGGCACGTCGTCACTGGTCCCCGCTGTCTCCTGGGACCAGTGTGTTTCCCAGGAGACAGCGGGGGGTGACGCGAAGGGGCGTGACTCCTGCAGGAGTCTATTCCCGGAAGTGGGTGCAAATACCTGTATTAGACAGGTATCTGCACCCCCCCGCTCCCCTGAAAGGTGCCAAATGTGACACCGGAGGGGGGGAGGGTTCTGAAAAGCGGAGGTTCCCTTTTGTGTGGACCTCCGCTTTAATGCATCCTATGCATTAAGGTGAAAAAACATCCGATGATTACCGCCCCCCCCCCAGCCCCCCATTTTACTTACCTGAGCCCTGGAAAGTCCTGCTTCGCGAACACGCTCGATCTTTGCCCGTGCTTCTCGGCTCTTCATTGGAGAGATTGATAGCAGCGCAGCCATTGGCTTGCGCTGCTGTCAATCAAATCCAATGACGCGGGCGCCGGGGGCGGGGCTGAGCCCTGCAATTGGTGGCTAAGGACTCGGGAACGCGCCCGCAAGGTAACCCCCTTGGGAGAGCGCTTCCCAGAGGGGGTTATCTGAAGCGGGGAGGAGCCAAGAGATCCGCCGAGGGTCCTCAGGACAGGAGCTTTGGGGCCACTGTGTGCAAAACGAACTGCACAGTGGAGGTAAGTATAATATGTTTGTTATTTAAAAAAAAAAAAAACGAACCTTTACAACCACTTTAAGTGGTTAAGTGCCGATACATGCTCCATAGTTCAAAAATGCATTTGCCAATTATTAACTAAATACTGTATACAAGTCGGCTAAATGGGCTTTTTTTAAATTTCCCTGGAGTTCCCCTTAAAACAAGCCTGATTGTGCCAACTACATGCCTACCTTAATTGATTAGCCATTTTCTTTCAAATTTTTTTTATATTTAATGTACTGTGCTTTAGTGCCAATACAGTATTACCCCTGCTCTCACTTTGTTGCAATCTCCTGTGTGCTGAAGTACAAAAAAAAAACAATAATAATTCAAAATAAATTAGTATGTTAGAACTTCTAGGAGTTTTCACTCTGGAAAATAGAGGTGGTAAATCAAATTGATTCCGAAAGGCTGGGAAGGGTGGCAAATATACACTTTGAACTGTTATTTTTTATAAGGAGATTAAATTTGCCATACGGGACTTTTATAACAATCTAATAATAATGGATCTCACTAAACACTACAGTGATTCTTCAACAGGGAATGTGGTTAGAAAATGTGTTTTCTTTTATAACAGCTGTAAATTCACAGGCATTTCAGATGTGTTAGACAAGCCACTATGGAGTCAGTTGTGAGTATGCATCTAAAAAAAACACTTCAGGCAACAAGTGAACATTTAATGCTGTCCAAAAAACTGACGGCTCTAAAGTCAGAAAGATTACCACTTAACCATTGCATGTTGTAATCCTAGCATTGCTTGGGGAGTGCTGTAATCTCTTATTATGTGATTCTGTGCCCTAAATTCCCAATTGCAAAATTAAACAAAATCAGTATTAAAATACATAGTCCACCATAAATATTCCCCTTCCCTTCTCTGAAAGTACCCCTACTTTGCCATGGTCATGGAGCCAGGGGCAGATCCAGGGGGGCAATGGGGCAACCCCCCCCCCCCAGAAAATAGTTGCAGGTAAACGGTGGGTGAGTGAGCGGGTGGCTAGGCGGGCGGACAGCTCGATGGACGGGCGAGTGAGCGTGCGGGCGTCTCAGTGGGTGAACAGGCAGGCAGCTCGGCGGGCGGCAGGCAGCTGGGTAGCTCGGTGGGTGAGCGGGCGGCTGGCCAATCAGTGAGGCGGCGAGCGGGGGAGCAGAGAGATCACATCATCTCTCAATGCCCAGCATCCTGCAGTTCCGCCCTCACTGTGCAGGCAGCCGTGGGCAGCAGAGAGATTACATCATCTCTCTGCTACCTGACTTCACTCTGGGACACAGCAAGTGACAATCCCCGCCTTAGCAGGAAAGTGACACAGCAATTGACAATTGTAGCAGGTAAGTGACAATCTGCAACGTGTGGTAGGTGACGTGGCAAGTGACAATCTGCATCTGGTGACAGGCAACGTGGCAAGTGACAATCCGCAACGTGTGGTGTGGCAGGTGACTTGGCAAGTGACAATCTGCATCTGGTGGCAGGCGACGGTGGCAAGTGACACACTCAAGGCTCCCACTGATTCAGCATTATGGTGAGTTGAACTATTTAATTTCATATAACAATGTAATAATATAAATAATGCGCTTCAATCATGCTGACACCATATCAACCATGGTGCCAGGATGATTGAAGCGCCAACACCAGCCATTTCCCTGATAAATTGCCTGCAAAAAAACATATTTTCTGGCAGTGCCCCTCCCAATACTACACTCTGGATCCGCCGATGCATGGAGCATATGTGATAAATGGCTTTGACTATCAGTAGTAGGGATGAGCTCGGTGTTCGAGTCGAACATACGTTCGACTCGAACATCGGCTGTTCGATCGTTCAACGAAGATCGAACTATTTGAGCCATTCGCGCCAAATTCGAGTGACGCGAACGGCCCACAATACACTGCGCCATCGCAGTGCAATCCCGGCGCTGTGATTGGCCAAGCATACACTGTGACCCCGCATGCTTGGCCAATCACAGCGCCGGCAGCTAGGAGAGCCATAATTGGCCACAGGCAGGTTGCCTGTGGCCAATTATAGCTCAGGGGGTTTAGCACACGCTCCACACTATAAAAGGCCGCCAGCGTGGCGGCCTTGTGTAGTATGTTCCGGGGCAGGGAAAGAGAAGGATAGGCAGGGACAGTGTCATTGTGCTATTCTTTGTGCTATTCTTGTGTGTAGGGAGAGAGAAGGATAGGCAGGGAGAGTGTCAGTGTCATATTCTTTGCTAAACCTTGTGTGCAGGGAGAGAGAAGGATAGGCAGGGAGAGTGTCAGTGTCATATTCTTTGCTAAACCTTGTGTGCAGGGAGAGAGAAGGATAGGCAGGGGACAGTGTCAGTGTCATATTCTTTGCTAAACCTTGTGTGCAGGGAGAGAGAAGGATAGGCAGGGGACAGTGTCAGTGTCATTGTTGCTAAGCCTCCTGCACAGTATACACCTGAAGCTAGCCCTTATTGCTGTGTTTTCCTGGTGTGTTACACTAACAGGCATTTGCATCACTTACAGCGGGCGGAGTGTGCTTCCTGCTAAATATACACCTGAAGCTAGCCTGTATTGCTGTGTTTTCCTGGTGTGTTGCACTAACAGGCATTTGCAGCACTTACAGCGGGCGGAGTGTGCCTCCTGCACATTATACACCTGAAGCTAGCCCATATTGGTGTGTTTTCCTGGTGTGTTACACTAACAGCCATTTGCAGCACTTACAGCGGGCGGAGTGTGCTTCCTGCTAAATATACACCTGAAGCTAGCCCATATTGCTGTGTTTTCCTGGTGTGTTACACTAACAGGCATTTGCAGCACTTACAGCGGGCGGAGTGTGCTTCCTGCTAAATATACACCTGAAGCTAGCCCGTATTGCTGTGTTTTCCTGGTGTGTTACACTAACAGGCATTTGCAGCACTTACAGCGGGCGGAGTGTGCCTCCTGCACATTATACACCTGAAGCTAGCCCGTATTGCTGTGTTTTCCTGGTGTGTTACACTAACAGGCATTTGCAGCACTTACAGCGGGCGGAGTGTGCTTCCTGCTAAATATACACCGGAAACTAGACCGTATTGCTGTGTTTTCCTGGTGTGTTACACTAACAGGCATTTGCAGCACTTACAGCGGGCGGAGTGTGCTTCCTGCTAAATATACACCTGAAGCTAGCCCGTATTGCTGTGTTTTCCTGGTGTGTTACACTAACAGGCATTTGCAGCACTTACAGCGGGCGGAGTGTGCCTCCTGCACATTATACACCTGAAGCTAGCCCGTATTGCTGTGTTTTCCTGGTGTGTTACACTAACAGGCATTTGCAGCACTTACAGCGGGCGGAGTGTGCCTCCTGCACATTATACACCTGAAGCTAGCCCGTATTGCTGTGTTTTCCTGGTGTGGTACACTAACAGGCATTTGCAGCACTTACAGCGGGCGGAGTGTGCTTCCTGCTAAATATACACCTGAAACTAGACCGTATTGCTGTGTTTTCCTGGTGTGTTACACTAACAGGCATTTGCAGCACTTACAGCGGGCGGAGTGTGCCTCCTGCACATTATACACCTGAAGCTAGCCCGTATTGCTGTGTTTTCCTGGTGTGGTACACTAACAGGCATTTGCAGCACTTACAGCGGGCGGAGTGTGCTTCCTGCTAAATATACACCTGAAGCTAACCCGTATTGCTGTGTTTTCCTGGTGTGTTACACTAACAGGCATTTGCAGCACTTACAGCGGGCGGAGTGTGCCTCCTGCACATTATACACCTGAAGCTAGCCCGTATTGCTGTGTTTTCCTGGTGTGTTACACTAACAGGCATTTGCAGCACTTACAGCGGGCGGAGTGTGCTTCCTGCCAAATATACAGCTGAAGCTAGACCGTATTGCTGTGTTTTCCTGGTGTGTTACACTAACAGGCATTTGCAGCACTTACAGCGGGCGGAGTGTGCCTCCTGCACATTATACACCTGAAGCTAGCCCGTATTGCTGTGTTTTCCTGGTGTGTTACACTAACAGGCATTTGCAGCACTTACAGCGGGCGGAGTGTGCTTCCTGCTAAATATACACCTGAAGCTAGCCCGTATTGCTGTGTTTTCCGGGTGTGTTACACTAACAGGCATTTGCAGCACTTACAGCGGGCGGAGTGTGCCTCCTGCACATTATACACCTGAAGCTAGCCCGTATTGCTGTGTTTTCCTGGTGTGTTACACTAACAGGCATTTGCAGCACTTACAGCGGGCGGAGTGTGCTTCCTGCTAAATATACACCTGAAGCTAGCCCGTATTGCTGTGTTTTCCTGGTGTGTTACACTAACAGGCATTTGCAGCACTTACAGCGGGCGGAGTGTGCCTCCTGCACCTTATACACCTGAAGCTAGCCCGTATTGCCGTTTTTTCCTGGTGTGTTACACTAACAGGCATTTGCAGCACTTACAGCGGGCGGAGTGTGCTTCCTGCTAAATATACACCTGAAGCTAGCCCGTATTGCTGTGTTTTCCTGGTGTGTTACACTAACAGGCATTTGCAGCACTTACAGCGGGGGAGTGTGCCTCCTGCACATTATACACCTGAAGCTAGCCCGTGTTGCTGTGTTTTCCTGGTGTGTTACACTAACAGGCATTTGCAGCACTTACAGCGGGCGGAGTGTGCTTCCTGCTAAATATACACCTGAAGCTAACCCGTATTGCTGTGTTTTCCTGGTGTGTTACACTAACAGGCATTTGCAGCACTTACAGCGGGTGGAGTGTGCCTCCTGCACATTATACACCTGAAGCTAGCCCGTATTGCTGTGTTTTCCTGGTGTGTTACACTAACAGGCATTTGCAGCACTTACAGCGGGCGGAGTGTGCTTCCGGCTAAATATACACCTGAAGCTAGCCCATATTGCTGTGTTTTCCTGGTGTGTTACACTAACAGGCATTTGCAGCACTTACAGCAGGCGGAGTGTGCTTCCTGCTAAATATACACCTGAAGCTAGCCCGTATTGCTGTGTTTTCCTGGTGTGTTACACTAACAGGCATTTGCAGCACTTACAGCGGGTGGAGTGTGCCTCCTGCACATTATACACCCGAAGCTAGCCCGTATTGCTGTGTTTTCCTGGTGTGTTACAATAACAGGCATTTGCAGCACTTGCAGCAGGCGGAGTGTGCTTCCTGCTAAATATACACCTGAAGCTAGCCCGTATTGCTGTGTTTTCCTGGTGTGTTACACTAACAGGCATTTGCAGCACTTACAGCGGGCGGAGTGTGCCTCCTGCACATTATACACCTGAAGCTAGCCCTTATTGCTCGAGCTTTTTTTCTTTTCTGTTACACTAACAGGCATTTGCAGCACTTACAGCGGGCGGAGTGTGCTTCCTGCATAATAAACACCTGAAGCTAGCCCTTATTGCTGTTTTTTCCTGTTGTGTAACACAAGCAGTCATCTGCAGCACTTACAGCGGACGTTGTGTGCTTCCTGCAAAATATACACCTGAAGCTACCCCTTATTGCTGGTTTTCCCATCTCCCTGCAGGCCATTGCTATGTCTGGAAGGCCAACAAAGAGAGGCAGACAGTCACAAGCCAATAAAAGAGGGCAAGCAGGCAACAGTCTGGGGGCAACAGTGCTGGTCGTGGACGCGGTGCATTGTCATCAGCACATGGCCATGGGACACGCTTGTCCTTCTTTTCGGCAGCTGGACGTGTTGAGCCTCATCATGCCGAAGACTTGGTAGAGTGGATGACCAAGCCCTCCTCATCCTCCTCATCCTCTCTCACCCAGGCTCAGGGTACTGGCAAAGCAGCTGCCAAAGCATCCTCTTCCCTGGTATCAATGTCATCATCAGTCACTCCTTCCCTAGACCCACCATGTCCTCCTGAAGAGTCCCCCGAACTGTTTGAGCACAGTGTTGGGTACATGCTCCAGGAGGATGCCCAGCGTTTCGAAGGGTCTGATGATGATACCCAGCTAGAGGAAAGCAGTAGCGTGAGAGCAGAGAGAGGGGTGCTCAAGAAGGACACCAATCTGGCAGTCATGTTCCAGCAGCTGCAGCATACTGCCAGATTGGCTCCAGTGATGAGGAGGGAGGGGATGATGAGGTCACTGACTCCACCTGGGTGCCTAATAGGAGAAAGGAGGAGGAGGAGGATGAGGAGGAGGCACATCTGCAACGAGGCAGGATGCCCTCGGGGGGCCAGCGTAAGGGCAGCACACCGACTGAATCACACCGCAGAGCTCCACCTGTGCAGGGCGCTGCCTCTGCCCGTTATTCAAAAAGTTCTTTGGTGTGGGCCTTTTTTGAGTCGAGTGCATCAGATCGCACAGCTGCTGTTTGCAACATATGTCTCAAGCGTATATCACGTGGCCAAAACATCAGCCGCTTGGGCACCACATGCTTGACCAGACATATGTTGACCTGCCATGCAGCTCGTTGGCAAGCCTACCTTAAAGACCCACACCAAAGAACAAAGCGGACCTCTCCTTGCACTGCATCAGCTGGGATCTCCAACCCCACTATACCTTCAGTCCTCTCTGAAACCTGCACTGAGAGGAATGAAGGTGTAGAATTAGGTGTGTCACAGCCAAGTACTTGCGGGCACTCTGCTAGCAGTACACCGACGTCCGATTCTAGCAGGCAAATTTCCCTGCCCCAGCTGCTGGACCGTCAAAAGAAGTTCACTCCCAGTCCCAGCCATCCACATGCCCAGCGGTTGAATGCTAGCTTGGCTAAATTGCTAGCGCTTCAACTGCTGCCTTTTCAGTTGGTATACTCGGCTCCCTTCCGTGAGTTTGTGCAATGTGCGGTTCCTCAGTGGAAGGTTCCCAAACGCCACTTTTTCTCACGGAAGGCGATTCCGGCTCTCTATCGGCATGTGGAAGGCAATGTCTTGGCCTCGCTGGACAGGGCGGTCAGCGGTAAGGTGCATATTACCGCTGACTCATGGTCCAGCAGGCATGGACAGGGACGTTACCTTTCTTTCACGGCCCATTGGGTCACTCTTTTGGCAGCTGGGAAGGATGCAGGACAAGGTGCAGCAGTGTTGGAGGTTGTTCCGCCGCCACGCCTCCAAAATGCTACTACTGGTTGTGACACACCTCTCTCCTCCACCCCCTCCTCTTCTTCTTCCTCCATGGCCTCTTCCTGTGCTTTGTCCTCGGAACCAGCGGTGCTCCGTAGGCGTTCAAGGGGCTACGCAAGTACGCAGGCAAAAAGATGCCTTGCCGTGCTTGCGCTGGTGTGTTTGGGGGACAGGAGCCACACTGGGGCAGAGGTTCTGTCTGCTCTGCAGGGGCAGGCCGAGAGGTGGTTGACGCCACGCCAGCTTAAGCCAGGAATGGTGGTTTGCGACAATGGCACCAACCTCCTCTCCGCCCTCCGACAGGGACAACTGACCCATGTGCCCTGTGTGGCTCACGTCCTTAACCTGGTGGTGCAGCGGTTCTTGGGCAGGTAACCGGGCTTACAGGATGTCCTGAGGCAGGCCAGGAAAGTCTGTGTGCATTATAATGCCAGTGCTCTCCTGGCTGAGCTGCAAAAGGAGTTGAACCTGCCCAAGAACCGCCTTATATGTGACATGCCCACCAGGTGGAACTCAACGTTGGCCATGCTGCAGCGGCTGCACACGCAGCAGAAGGCCATCAATGAGTACCTGTGCAACTACGGCACCAGGACAGGGCCAGGAGAGCTCGGGTTTTTTTCACCACGCCAGTGGGGAATGATCAGGGATGCATGCACTGTCCTGGCACCATTTGAGGAGGCCACGAGGATGGTGAGCAGTGACAGTGCATGCATCAGTGACACTGTACCTCTTGTCCACCTGTTGGAACATACGCTGCGTGGAATAATGGACAGGGCATTTGAGGCAGAACAGAGGCAGGAAGAGGAGGACTTCCTTGCCTCTCAAGGCCCCCTTTACCCAGACAGTGTTCCTTCTGTCCCACCCATCGCACAGGAAGAGGAGGAGGAGGAGGAGGAGGATTGTGTCAGCATGGAGGTGGAGCCTGGCACTCAGCATCATCAGCAGCAGTCTTTTAGGGATGATTTACAGTCCCAAGAAACCCGTGGACTTGTACGTGGCTGGGAGGAGGTGGCTGCGGATCATGTTGTCCTTTGCAGAGGAATTTTACGTTGGCTTATCAAATGTGGTGAAAAATTCACTTTGCAAAGAATGCTCAATCACTTGCAAGAAAAGTAAAACAATAAAAGTATTTTTGCTTGTACATGATTGGATGGAAGTTTGGCAAGTGTAGCGGGGTATCGTTTTCTTAAACCCAGAGACTACAGTTCCCAGCACGCTTTAAGGCACGCTTTAAGGCACCCAGGGTGCATTGCCCCACGCAAGGATTGCTGGGGTGGACTTTATAAGGGGGAGGCGGGGCCTGGTTCTTTCTCTTTGGACACCGCCCTCCCAGCAAGAGGATCCCTGTGCTGACCTGCTGTGTGCACAAGGCCTGAAGCCTGGGCCTTGTGTCTTTTCAAAGAGCCTTCCGCTCCACCGAGGAGCCTGCGGAGCGTCTGATCCTGTTGCCAAGTGCTGTCATCAGGAGGACCGAAGACCCGGGTGTCGTGGACACTGTGAAGCGAGTCACAGTAACGGAAGTAGAGGACAAGGACTAGTCCGGTCGGGTGAGAGAGCACCTGCTCAGAGCTACATTACAGTATCTTTAGGCCCATTAACTTTATCCAGGGCCATCACAGTGATTGCAGTTACACTCTGGGGAGACTATCTGCTGAACTGAGTTATTAGTCTCCCTGGCATTGCCAAGTTACCGATCATCATTTCTTTGTTGGATTACAATTGTTCTTGGAAGTGCACCACCGTGTTTTGCTAGTGAAGATTTCTTCCACAGAACTATACCCAAATCATAGTCAGGCCTGACTGGGTAGTATAGGACATTGCTGGGCGCCATTTGCTCACGAGGGAGGATAGCTGCAGCGGGGTTTGTTAAACTGTCTATCATATTGCTGAACGTTTGATGTTTTAATAAGTATACCCATATTGCAGGGCTCTGCATGTGACATTGCATACTGTTTTATCATTTTGACTTCTACCAACAGTAAAAATAATAGAGTTAAGTATATTGGTTGTCAGTGTCATTTACTGTGCTATATCATAAAGGGGATTGTGTCATATAGAATATTAGAGTGATTGCAATTTTATCATCCCCTTTACTAACTGTGCCACAAGAGGTTAGAGCAGATTGCCAGGGGTTGACAGCGGTGCACTACAGGGCCCAAAACAAACAAGGCAGCCCTCTTAACTGGGGGTATCGCTACACAAGTATGCAGAGCTGCTTATTCTAGATCAGGGAAAATTTAAGCATTGGGGATACAGCCAGCAAATTAGCAGCTTCAGAAAAAGGTCAGCAAAAGCATAGTGCATATTTATTCCAGAACAGGTTTCTTTAGAAAGCAGTGCTCAGAACCAGGAAATACTATGACCTGAAGTTTTGCAGGTTCAGATCTAGAAAAACAGATGGAGGTTCATAATGCTAAGGAGATTTAGCCAAAAAAGGTAGAAAGTTGTACCGCATGAATGACAAGTAACGATACAAAAATAAGCATTTGGTATATTATTTTCAGGACAGAAGGAGGTCAGCTGCAGGTCAAATGCAGCTGTCAATAAATTCTGAAACATCTCATACTAATTTAGCAATACCCTCTTCAGGGCCGCTGATTAGTTTTGGGTTTTGCACGTTACCTCTTCAGCTGCGTTGTCCGGGTAAAAAAGTCTGTAGTAATGCAATGTCCACACAGATGTAAAACCTCAAACAGTTAGGCTTTATTTTTCTTATGCAGTATAACTTTGAGAAGTGGAAGGTACGGAAGAGTAGGGGAAGGTTCAGGCACTCAACACAAAAGTTGACAAAGGTAGAAGTTCAAAGTCACTCACCACTCTCAATGTAAGAGTGGGTATTGGCCACCCGCATAGTCCCCTCTCACATGGCCTAGAAGCCGGGATGACACACGAGTCAGTAAGAGGGCAGTCTCTGCCACAGACTGCCCAAGGTCAAGGAGGTCTCTGCCACAGACCTGTTCAAATATACAAAGTCTCTGCCACAGACCTGTTTGAAGTTGAGCAATGGATAGTCCAGAAATCCTCTGCCACAGGATTTCAAAATCCCAAACTTCCAGCCGTACAGTTTAAAGAGCTCTTAAGCCAATTTGTCGAACTGGGCTTGTGGTGTAATGGATCCCTCCTTAATAAAGTTGCCAGGCCTCACCCGAGACAGCAGTGTTGTGGACCTCCCCTGGTTTCCTTCATTAAGATGCTTTCTACCCATTTAGATGGACAGCTTGGGATCCCTTCTCCGGATATAGGCCCCAGCCAGCCTAGCTGGGCCTACTAAGTAGCGATGCAGCCTCAGACCAACGTGGCTCCGAGACCAGGATCACACATACACACCTCACGCCCAGAGGGCTGCGGGGCGTGAACGAACCCCAATTAATGGCGTCTGCCCTTTAAGTATCCCCTCCCAGCAGGCACAGCAGGTTAACCACTCTCACTACACCACTGCCGAGAGGGGCCACTCAATATACCATAATCTGCCCGTATTCCAACAAGTGCCCGAGGTGGCAACGCCACCCACAGGCAAGAAGGGAAATTACCACCAGGCAAACCACAACTGAGACAGAGGCAAATTCAAATGTAATTATCAACCATCTGAGCCCAACTACTGGCTCAGACATCCCTCCAAATTTGAATAGCGTCCCAACCATTTGGGATGTGCGCTACACTAATATCAAACTAATGCCCAAAGCCCATCGGCCAAGACCCATATTCAGCAGACAGACTGCATTATCTCACTTGAATTAATCTAAATGGAAAGTATGACGTGCTTCTTTAGAAGAAAGACATATTTGTAATGATACTTTCAGCATATACTACTATATGGAGCATTGCAGGCATTTTCATCTGTTTAAACCAGGGGTCTCAAACTGACGGCCCTCCAGCTGTTGCGAAACTACAAGTCCCATCATCCCTCTGCCTGTGGGAGTCATGCTTGTAACTGTCAGCCTTGCAATGCCTCATGGGACTTGTAGTTTCCCAACAGCTGGAGGGCCGCCAGTTTGAGACCCCTGGTTTAAACTAATACCCAAAAATACCATAGCAACGCGCTGTATAAAGCTGTATTGATGCCTGAGCTTTCATATTCCAATTCATGCATTCTGAGACCGGGTAAAGGTAAAAGGGCTGATAGGCAGGCAAACCTTTAAGCTGACCTTTTTTTTTACACTTTTTTTTTTTAGGCTAATCAAAGGATTGCTATCTAAATTTAGAACCCAATGATCGGTGATAAAAGAGATGTCTATTCAAATTAAGCTTTAAAGACAAACTAAACTTTCAGTTTAAATGAGCCAAATACATTCTAAGGTGTGCAAAGTCTTACTGTACATTTTTTTTCTTTAAACATCAACCACAGCCTGAGTAGAAAAGACTGTCCCCTGCCAGCATTCTGCAGAGAAGAACTCTTGTTCTCTGCAGGGATTTGATAATTCTTCTGCAGAGGTCCAACACGCTACCTGCTGAGTCAAAGCTAGAGCTCACCAATCAATGAGGATCATGTGTTTTGCTGATTGCAAAGCGTTGGGTCTAACTCAGGAGGATGTGCATAAGACCTCTGCAACGAGACCATTGCTTCCACATGGAGAGCAAGGGTCCCACTCTGCAGCTGATGGCAAGGAACATTTTCTTCTACACAGGTTGTGGCTGCTTTAGAAAGTTAATGAACTGTGGTTGACTGGGGAACTGCTGATATTAGTTGATGATGTAAATGATAGATTTTTGCAGTACTATTAGGAGTTATATTCCTAGAGTTTCATTTTGCGCTGCATACATTTTTAGACCAAATTCGTATCCCTGCTCTTGATTCAGAGACACAGAGTAAGCTGGATCAAGATAGATCTTTGGAAGAGGTGCAGGAGGCACTAAGATGCCTGCAGCCAGGTAAGGGCCCTGGACTGGATCGGATCCCGGCTTAATTCTATTCCCTGTATCAGGACCTGCTGGAGCCTAGGTTCACATCTCTTTTCCCTCAATGTCCGTGACACTTATAGTGTTAGTGTCCAAACCCGGCAAAGATCCTGAAGATTGTGCCTCCTATAGACAAATCTCACTAATCAATGCTGGTGCTAAAATATTAGCTAAAATCTTTGGCCTTTGTCTCTCTAGGGTGATGGAGGGTCTTATCCATGTTGATCAGACTGGACTTATACCAGGGAAGGGTTACTGAAAATATTTAGACTCTATGGAATGGGAGTACCTTTGGGGGGCGCTGAGGAGGTTTGATTTGGGCCTTGGTTCCTGCAGTGGCTGGACATGCCCTATAGCTCTTCCTAGGCTAGAATTCATACTGACAGATTATCTGGTTTCTTTCCCCTGCAGTGAGGGGCCTGGCAGGGTTGCCCCCTCTCCCTTAGTCTGTTTGCCTTGGAGCCTTTGGCCATTTTGATCCGGGAATTCTGGTGCATTGATGGTCTGAGAGTTGGTTTTCTGGAGGAGAAAATTGTGCTCTACGCAGACGACACCCTGCTGTACTTACATGATGCAAACTCCTCTCTGCAGACGGCACTTGGGGTTTTCGAAGCATTCGGCCACTTCTCGGCATACATATTAATTGGTCCAAATCAGTTCTCTTTCCCCTTGACCCCCAGGCTAGGGACTCTGCAACCCAGACCCTATTACAATGGGCAGAGGAGTTAAAATATTTAGGCATTTGGGTTACCAGTGACATTCAGTGCTTCTACCGGCTTATCTCCACCCAATACTTTTACAGCTACAGGACCACTGCTCTAATTGGGCTAATTTACCACTCAATTTATCAGGGCGTATGAATATACTAAAGATGATCTATCTCCCTAAATTTAATTATGTCTTCCTGAATGGTCCAATTTCATTGCCTAGCTTTTTTCTTAGGGAGGTTGACAGATGCTTCGGATCCCCTCCTCGTCTAGCGAAGTCAACTTTGCAACTCCTGGTGTGTTTCGGTGGCCTGGCTGGCACTGCCCAATCTGTTGGTCTACTATTGGGCTGCTATCCTATTTACCGTTAGATGGTGGTTTACGCAGTCTAGAGCTAATGCAGTAATCTGCTTGGAAGCGGACATTTTGGGTTCCCTTAAGGAACTCAGTAACTTAGTTTATAAAGGACCCAGGGCATATGGCTCCCTGCCTTGTCCCATTGGAGAGACGTTGCGAGTCTGGGCAGTTTCCAGGAAAAGATTCATGCACCCACTGTGGGGTAACCTGACTCTGACCCACTTCCAAATGCTGCCAGACCCTCAGATATGGGCGCTTTTTTGGATCAAAACACTTAGAGATATTATGCCCACAGCGGTATTGCTCTCTTTTCGAGACCTCTGTTACCTTCAATTGTGTCATGCAGCGAGAGCACAATTTCCTGTGGCCCCCTAGCCTGAAGCGGACCCTATAGAGGATCTTCTTGAACAGGAGTCCAATGCTAAGCCCCTGTCTTTACTTTATTTGGCCCTTCTTAGCATAGAGTATCCTAAAATGGATACGTTTTGGTAACAGTGGAAGGCAGAGATCCCATCCTTGTACAAGGAGTCTTGGGAGGAATGCTTTGAGGTCAACTGCAAATTAGTGATATCATCCCTTGACAAATTGATTCACACAAAGTTTTTGCATATAATTTATTATATGCCTCAGAGACTGCACAGAATTTATCCACAGCGTTCCGATGTTTGCCCCTGATGCCATTCTGTTGTTGGTAGCTATTATCATATGTTCTGGTCCTGCCCTAGGGTTGCGCGGTTCTGGGTGGAGGTGTTTGAATGAATTAATGACTCCTTACAGTTGTCACTGCCATTGTCACCTGAACTGACATTATTAGGCTGGATGATGAGCAAAAACCTCATTATACCAAAATTCTGCTTTCTTTTTGACTGTACTATGCCAAAAAGGAAATAATTGATAGATGGATTTCCCCCAACCCCCCTACAGTGGCCTCGTGGGAGTCCTTTATTGATGCTGTGTTACCTATGTACATATTAATGTACACTAGAAGGGGGTGCCCTAAGAAATATGATAGGGTTTGGCAGCCATGGATGGTGCAATGATACTTTAGAAATTGTTGTGATAACGGCTGGGCCACAATATAATATAAAAACATTGTTCTCTATGCAATGATAGTTCTTGAAGTATAGATCCTTTGCTGCTTCCTTCTCGCGTTTGAATTCAGTGCTCTTGTACATCCCCCCTCCCCTTTTTTTGCAGAATGCTTGTATTCTGTTTTTTTTTTTGCTCAATATTCACATGCTTCTAACCTATTTGTCATGAGTTATTTATAGATATTGCTTACTAGTTACTACCTCATCATATTGTATTGTATTGCCATGTAATCTGAGTTTATTGTAACATGCCATTTTTCAATAAAGACCAATTCTGGTTGTTAAAAAAGAAAAGAAAGTTAATGAACTGTAAGACATTGAACACCTTTTACTTTGATGCACCTGAAATCTATATAGCTAACCTAAACTGAGGGTTCAATTGGGCGTTAAGAATCATAACATTCTTAACAATATTTTGTTGCGATGCTCATTTAATTTACAAATTCGACATGTTTCCTATGCTGAGATCCAATGCTTTGGTGAGCCATTGTTCCAGGACCCTTCATTTGGACCAGTTTATCAAATTCACAGGTTCTTCATGTTTCTTATGCTTAGACCCAAAGCTTTGGTGTACCATTGTTCCAGGACCCCAAGTGCCAGTTTTGTCTTTATTCAGGGAGATTCCAATATTTAGCACTCACAAAGGATGGGCCCTTTTCTTACAAAATACTCTCCCTGCTAAAATTGCTTAACCACTTCAATACCAGGCCTTACACCACCTTTCTGCCCAAGCCAATTTTCATCGCTGTCGCTGTTTAAATGACAATTGCATGGTCATGCTACACTGTACCCAAACAGAATTTTTTTTATCATTTTGTTCCCACAAATAGAGCTTTCTTTTGGTGGTATTTGATCACCGCTGTGGTTTTTATTTTTTGCTAAACAAATAAAAAAAGACCTAAAATTTTGAAAAAAATGTTTTTCTTTTGTTTCTGTCATAAAACTTTGAAAATAGGTAAGTTTCCTCCTTCACTGATGGGTACTGATAAGGCGGCACTGACGGGCACTGATAAGATGGCACAATGAGGTGGCATCAATGAGGTGACACTGATGGGCACTGACAATGGGCACTGATAGGCGGCACTGCTGGGCACTGGTAGGTGGCACTGATGGGTGGCACTGATATGCAACACTGATGGGCATTGATAGGCGGCACTGATGGGCACTCATGGGTGGCACTGGTGGGCACTGATAGGCGACACTGATTGGCACTGAAAGGCTGCACTGATGGGTACTTATGGGTAGCACTGATAGCTGGCACTGATGGGCACTAATAGGTGGCACTGATGGGCACTGATACGTGGCACTGATGGGCACTGATATGTGGCACTGATAGATGGCACTGATAGGCATCACTGATGGCACTGGCAGGCATTGCTGATGTGCACTGATTGGCAGTTGCCTGGGCACTGATTGGCATATCCCTGGTGGTCTAGGGTGGCATACCTGGTGGTCCAGTGTGGTGGCCATCCTTGGTGGTCCTGGCGGCATCCTGGTGGTCCTGGGCGGGCATCCGAGGGGGGCTGCACTAATAAACAATCAGCACAGACCCCCCCTGTCAGGAGAGCAGCCGATCAACGGCTCTTCCTGTTTACATCAAGATTAGCCTTGATTGGACACGGCTGATCACGTGGCAAAGAGCCTCCGTTAGAGGCTCTTTACTGAAATCGGTGTAGCGGTGTGCCAGACTGACATGCCGCACCACCGATCGCCGTGATGCGCGCCCCCACGGGAGCATGGCGGCTGTTATCCTGCTGGACGTCATATGACGCCCAGTCAGGATAACTGAACCACCGCCCGGCCGCCATTCTGCTAAAGGCTGGGACGGGAAGTGGTTAAAGGGTAACTTGTGGGGAAAAAAATAGCAAATAAGGAAAAAATAATATAGCGTGTACAATTGCGATACAAGTCATATTGTAATTGAATGTTATTAAAAAATACCTTTCCTTTTCAATCTGCAGCGGCTGTAATTTTCTATGAATACAATGCAATATGGCTACATGGAGTTGTTCTGTACACAGAATGTGTACTGCCCACTCCCCAGAAACCTAATTTCCTGCTTGTGTGATTGGCTCACCAATTTTCCCAGAAGCCTGCCTAAGATACAATTTAGATTTCAGGCATCCCCTGCAACAAAATTGTCATTTTTGGTGAGATATTTCCAATAAAAACTCATCTAAAAGGGATACAGACCCAGCAGCTTTTCTCATTAGTGCCCTACAGCTGCCACAGCTAACTGATAATTATGAAAACACTCCCATTAGACCCACTTGGCACAGAGGCACAGACAAACACACATGGATTTCTTTAGAATAACAAAAAGTAGGAATCTGCAACAGAGGTTGTTCTAATCCTTGCAATGTTAATTCTTTATATGCAAATTCCCCATAGTCTACTAATATTTAAAGTGCATGCATAGCCAAAACATTTTTTTAAGTTAAGGGAAGTGTTATAACCCCTGTACGTTTTGCTGTCTGTGTCTGAATTCGTGTTCATATACTACATATAACAATGTGGATATTCAGAATCAGTGTCCCTTGTAACACATGCACAACTATATAATCTATACGACACAGTGAATTTGGACGCTGGGAATATACACTCGCAGGAAGATATGTTTGCCTGAAGCACTGTGATAATCAATTCCAGGAGAAATCTACATTGCCAATGCCCTTAAACCTAGAAACCTTGAGGCAACAGCTCAAAGTATTAATAATAACTTTATTTTCTTCCAGACACAGCTCACCCTATCTCTGGAAAGATTAGAAAAAATAGAAGGAAATAGTTGCTTGTGGCCTATTATAAACTGCTATTTTCTAAAAAGCTTAAAGCGGAGGTGCAGCCACAAAAAAAAAAAAAAAATCAGCAGCTACTAACACTGTAGCTGCTGACTTTTAATAAGGACACTTACCTGTCCTACTCGCCCGCGATGTCGGTCCCGCCACGGCGATCGATCGCTGCTGGCAGGTCACGGCTCCTCCATCCTGACTAAGGGAAACAGGCAGTGAAGCCGTAAGGCATGCGCCACTCACACGGCGCTTTGTGAATGGGCGGCTTGCCTCCTGGGATACACACAGTTCCCAGAAGGCAGCGCGCCCCATTCCCAAGAAGAGGAAGCGGAAGGAGACCCACCGCGGACGAGAAGAGGAACATTAGGAGGCAGATTAGGGGACTTCCGCATAGCAACAGGCATTTAGGGTGAGTATAACATTTTTTTTTTTTTCTAGATTTTTTTTTTTTTTTAGGATTTTTATTGTAAATATTTTTTCAGGGTGGACCTCTGCTTTAAAGAGCAGTTTAATGTGATGTGGGAAGAGAATGTGCTGTTGCATAGAGTCAACTAAATTGTCAAACTAAAAAATTAACCAAGAAATGTATTCATTCTTAGAGGAAAACTTTTATTTAAAAGCTGCTAAAATATGCATACCTAAGCCATTTTGTGGTTTATTGCTGTTGAAAAATGATTGTTCTTTTTTAGTTTGGAGACAGGTAGGATTTTCTAAAACTGCAGAGAAATATTTGTAAATTACTTATCCAGACTCTTATTCATGCTGCCTGTGCCATTTCTTTAGGACCCTGTGCCCTAACCGACAGCTCCCGCACACATGCACAGGAGGGAAGTCATTGTGGCTCCAGCCAATCACAGCGCCAGAGCCTGCGAACCAACGGGGAAAATCTCAGCGGTGTGCGGGTGCCGCTGAGAGAGCCTCGTTCTCAGGTAAGTGTTTCTTAATGAGCTAGTATACGATGCATACTAGCTCATTATGCCTTTGCCTTACAGGTTGTTGTTTTTTGACAGGGTTTACATCCTCTTTAATAGTTTATTGTTATCAATTAACAAAATAGAAAGTAAAAGCACAGAAGAGAAATCCAAACCAAAATATTATTTGATATTACCACCCTTTACCTTCAAAACAGCATCAATTATTCTATGTACACTTGCACACAGTTTTTAAAGGAACTCGGCAGGTAGGTGGTTTCAAACATCTTGAAGAACTAACCGTAGATCTTCAGTGGATGTAGGCTGCCTCAGATCATTTTTTTTTCATGTAATCCTGGGCATACTCCAACAGGGTGATGTTGAGATCAGGGTCTGTGGGGGCCAAGCCATAACTTCAAGGACTCCTTGTTCTTCTTAACACTGAAGGTAGTTCCTAATGACATTTGGCTGCATATTTGGGGTCATTGTCCTGCTGCAGAATAAATTTGGGGCCAATCACATGCCTTCTTGATGGTATGGCATAATGGCAGGCGCGGGCTGGGGCGGGTGGCAAGGTGGAGATTTCCCCCCGGGCCGCTTCCATTATCTTTAAAACGGCCGCGGCCCGCGGCGCTAGCTGGCTGTAATTTTTATTTTTTTCTTCCAAATGTCGGCCACGGCGGCCGCCGATTGGCTGGCTGCTGCTGCACACGCTGCACTGCATTATGGGAGTTGTAGTTCGGCCGCGTTAAAGGTAATGAACTTAGCAGCGCAGCAAACTACAACTCCCACCTCCCAGGAGTCTCAGAGGCAGCCAGGCAGGTCATGTGGCACATCAGGGGAGGGTCAGGGGTTACGAGCGGCGTGAAGAACGTCACACTCGTGGGCTGGGACTGGCTGCAGAAAAGAGACGTGATCATCATCATCACATCATCACCCCCCCCCCCCAAAGAGGTGCAAGGACCTGGCTAAAGTAAGGTGTGAATGATGACCCCCGCTAGCAGACTCAGACAGCAAACCCCCCCCGCCAGCGGACTCATCCAGCAACCCCCCGCTAGCGGATTCAGCCAGCACCCCCCGCCAGCGGATTCATCCAGCGACCCCCCCCCACTAGCGGATTCAGCCAGCACCCCCTACCAGCGGACTCATCCAGCAACCCCCCCGCTAGCGGATTCAGCCAGCAACCCCCCCTAGCGGATTCAGCCACCATCCCCTGCCAGCGGATTCAGCCAGCAACCCCCGCCAGCGGACTCACCCAAAAACCCCCCTCATCTAGCAACCCCCCACCAGCGGGCTCATCCAGCAGCCCCCCTCATCTAGCAACCCCCCCACAGCGGGCTCATCCAGCAGCCCCCCCTCATCTAGCAACCCCCCCACCAGCGGGCTCATCCAGCAGCCCCCCCCTCATCTAGCGACCCCCCGCCAGTGGGCTCATCCAGCAGCCCCCCTCATCTAGCGACCCCCCCACCAGCAGGCTCATCCAGCAGCCCCCCTCATCTAACAACCCCCCGACAGTGGACTCATCCAGCAGCCCCCCTCATCTAGCGACCCCCCCACCAGCAGGCTCATCCAGCAGCCCCCCCTCATCTAGCAGCCCCCCCGCCAGCGGACTCATCCAGCAGCCCCCCCATCTAGCAACCCCCCGCCAGCGGGCTCATCCAGCAGTCCCCCCCTCATCTAGCAACCCCCTCCACCAGTGGACTTATCCAGCAGTCCCCCCTCATCTAGCAACCCCCCCGCCAGCGGACTCATCCAGCAGCCCCCCTTATCTAGCAACCCCCCCAGCCAGCGGACACTTCAAGCAACACATGCACGCACATAGCCACCCCGACCCCCCCCCATCTGGTTAGCGGAGCCAACTGATCCAGGAGGACCCCCGCCCACTGTCTGCTCGGCACTTACCCCATCACCTAGCTCTAATCAGGTTATTGAAAAAAATAATAATCTGGCCGCTGTAATTCATGTGCCCGGTGACCCAAAAGGGGCCAGATGCATGAATATGGGGCGTCAGTGGATAGATTCATGCTATGCATGAATCTATCCACTGCATATAGGGGGTGGAGAGGAGAGAGTGGGCGGCACCCGGGGACACCTAATGGGCACTGTCTGCACTGGTGAGGCTGCACTGATGGGCACTGCTCAGGATGCACTGATGCCTGGGCACTGGCAGCACTGATGGGCACTGTTTCCATGGTGAAGCTGCATTGATGGGCACTGGTGATGGTGAGATGATTTGGTGGTTTAACCACTTCAGCCCCGGAAGGATTTACTAACTTCCTGACCAGGCCATTTTTTGCGATACGGCACTGCGTCACTTTAACTGACAATTGCGCGGTCAAGTGACGCTGTACCCAAATAAAATGTATGTCTTTTTTTCCCCACAAATAGAGCTTTCTTTTGGTGGTATTTGATCATCTCTGCGGTTTTCTTTTTTTGCACTATAAACAAAAAAAGAGCGACAATTTTGAAAAAAAACAATATATTTAACTTTTTGCTTTTAATAAATATCCCCCCCAAAAATCTTCATCAGTTTAGGCCAGTGGTCTCCAAACTGTGGCCCAGGGGCCAGATGTGGCCCTTTGCTTGCCTCTACTTTGCCCTTGGGACATTATTCCTCCAACTGAGACCAATGATGGGGCACACTTCCTCCCACTGACACCATGGATGGGGCACTATTCCTCCTGACAAGACCAATGATGGGGCACTATTCCTCCCACTGACACCATCGATGGGGCACTATTCCTCCCACTGACACCAATGATGGGACACTATTCATTTCATTGATACCAATCATGGGGCACTGTTCCTCCTGCTAAGACCAATGATGGGGCACCATTCCTCCCACTGACACCATTAATAGGGCACCCTTCCTCCCACTGACACCATCGATGGAGCACTATTCCTCCCACTGACACCAATGATGGGACACTATTCCTTTCATTGATACCAATCATGGGGCACTGTTCCTCCTGCTAAGACCAATGATGGGGCACCATTCCTCCCACTGACACCATTAATAGGGCACCCTTCCTCCCACTGACACCATCCATGGGGCACTATTCCTCCTGCTAAGACCAATGATGGGGCACTATTTCTCCTTCTAAGGGGCACCCTTCCTCCCACTGACACCATTAATGGTGTTCCTCCTGCTAAGACCAATGATGGGGTACCGTTACTCCCACTGACACCATTATTAGGGCACCCTTCTTTCCACTGGCACCAACGATAGGGCACTATACCTCATGCTAAGACCAATCATGGGGCACTGTTCCTCCCACTGATACCAATCATGGGGCACTGTTCCTCATGTGAAAACCATTATGGGGCATTGTTTACTCCCAGTGACGTTGGGACATTTTCTACTTACACTGACCGCAGTCCAGCACCCCTAAAGCCTGAAGGACAGTAAATTGGCCCTTTGTTCAAAAAGTTTTGGGACTCCTGGTTTAGGCCATATTCATATACATATACATATTCTTGGTAAAAAAAAAATCGCAATAAGCATATATTGATTGCTTTGTGCAAAAGTTATAGCGTCTACAATATTGGGGATATATTTATGGCATTTTTATTATTTTATTTATTATTTTTTTTCTAGTAATGGCCGTGATCAGCGGTATTTAGCGGGACTGTGACATTGTGGCAGACAAATCGGACACTTTTTTTTTGGGACCAGTGGCATTTATACAGCGATCAGAGCTAAAAATAGCCACTGATTACTGTATAAATGTCACTGGCAGGGAATAGGTTAACACTAGGGGGCGATTAAGGGGTTAAGTGTTCCCTAGGGAGGTGTTTCTAACTTTGGGGGGGTGTAGTGACAGGCAGTACAGAGAGATCGCTGTTCCTGATCACTATGAACAGCAGATCTCTCTCTAGCTCCCCTATCAGAACAAGGATCTGTCTGTTTACATTGGCTGGCTCTCTCAGGAGCGATTGTGGGATGCCGGTGGATATCGCGGGTTGCCAGCAGATTTCGCAGCCACGTGCATTGGCTCGGGCGTCGCGCTGCGGGCGCAAGGGAGCCAACCTGCTGCCATATGATGACGGCGGCTGGTCGGCAAGGTGTTAATGGGCCACTTGACTGGACTTGCCCCCCAGGCCTAAGGCTGCCAGCCCTCCCCTGCATAATGGAAAAGTATCTGCCTGCATTCTCAACATTGAGAACAGCATTGATTCTGACCAAACCTCCAACTCTATTTGCAGTTTTGCAGCCCCAAACTTGCAAGGAACCTCCACCATGCTTTACTGTTGCCTGCAGACACTCATAATTGTACCTCTCTCCAGCCCTTCGGCAAACAAACTGCCTCCTGCTACAACCAAATATTTCAAATTTTGACTCATTAGTCCAGAGCACCTGCTGCAATTTTTCTGCACCCCAGTTCCTATATTTTCAGGCATAGTTGAGTCGCTTAGCCTTGTTTCCATGTAGGAGGTATGGCCTTTTGGCCACAATTCTAACATGAAGACCACTTCTGGCCAGACTTCTCCAGACTGTAGATGGGTGTACCTGGGTATTACTGGTTTCTCAGTTATGTGCTGATGGCACTGCTGGACACCTTCTGATGTTGAAAGGAAGTTAGCGTGATTTGTCTTTCTATCTACTGCATTCGATTTCCTTGGCCGACCACTGCATCTACAACCCTCAACGTTGCCTATTTCTTTGTGCTTCTTCAAAAGAGCTTAAACAGCACATCTTAAACCCCAGTCTGCTTTGAAATCTTTCCTTGGGAGAGACCCTACTGATGCAGTATAACTACTGTTTGTCTTGTTGGTTTGCTTAGTCTTGCCATGGTGTATGACCTGTAATATGAAACTGTCTTCCACAACCTCATCTTTGTAGTAGAGTGTGGCTGTTCCTCACTCAGTTTTAAAGTTCCTACACAACTGTTTCAGTTAATGGCTTTGTTTCAACCTACATATGAAATTGATGATCATTAGCACCTACTTGGTATAATTTATTAAAGCTCATTTCCATGTTCCTGTCACTTCTAGTTTTTGTGGACCAAGCTATTTCCTATACTAATGCCTTGTACACACGATCGGAATTTCCGATGAAAAAAGTCGGATATTCTGACCGTGTGTGGGCCCCATCGGACTTTTTTCCATTGGAGTTTAGAAATAGAACATGTTTTATTTTATTGTTCGATGGAAAAAAATCCTAATCGGAAATTCCGATCGTCTGTGTGGAACTCCGACGGAGAAAAAAACACGCATGCTCAGAATCAAGTCGACGCATGCTCGGAAGCATTGAACTTCATTTTTCTTGGCTCGTCGTAGTGTTTTACGTCACCGTGTTTTGGACGGTCTGAATTTTGTCTGACAGTGTGTATGCAAGGCAGCTTAAATGGAATTCCGACGGAAAATTCCATTGGATTTTATCCCATCGGAAATTCCGATCGTGTGTACAGGGCATAACTGCTGCAGTGTCTAAGTACTGCATAAACTGCATGTAGCTTTAGCTACATAAAGTACACAGTGCTGGGTTCCAGCTGTGAGACTTACAGCCTCAAAGCCAAAACAATGCAGAGTCAGTGTGATTGGTGCTCAGCCATTCATAGGGAACTTTGTATTCTGTGAACGAATACAAAGCTTCCTCTGATTGGCTGAGTCAGAGAGCGTGACATCATCAGCCCACCCCTCCAACTCTTAGTCCCTGCCTCAAACCCAGCACTGTGAACTATATGTAGCAGAAGCTACATGCAGTTTAAACAGTGCTTAGAGACACTGCAGCATTTAGTGAGGGAAATAGTTCTTTTTGACCAGCTTGGTCTGAACGAACTATTTAAAGTGACAGGAAACATGGAAATCAGCTTTAATCATACAACATCCCTGATTTTGTGCAAGTGTACAAAGTGAGTGTGCAAGTGTAAAAATTGGTGTTGGTTTGAAGCCAAAGGGTAGTCATGCCAAATATTGATTTGATTTATATTTTTCTTCTATTCGCACTTTTTGCACTTTGTTAACTGATAAAAATAAATAATTAAACTATATATTTTTAAAGAATTCAAGCTTTACAGCATTTCTTCTCACCTGACTAGCACGTATGCACAGGACTATACATATAAAACATTTGAAATGCCAAATACCCAGCCTTAAGATTTCAATTTAATTTCAAACATTTAAATAAAATTGTAAATGTAATTTTATTTAGTTTACTAATTCCTCCTTCTGATCATCCTCAGAATTATAGATATGATGTTAAATATACAGGGAAATATTGTGATTGGTAACTCGTAATTGTATACCCCTACAGCAATGCCTGAGACAAAATGACGGTTGAATTAGGATTATATTGTTACACATATTATTATGCTGTCTGTGCAAGAATGGATTAATTATGTTGCATGTTAATTCAAACCCCTTCCCAACTCCCGTCCCACCGGGCGACCCGGCCTGCGATCCGGCACTTCCGCCGGCTAGAGAGAGAGTGGCACAAAGCCAGAAACGGCTTTCTTACAGTCCTCTCTCTGTACACACGGAAGCGACGTCACAACGTCACTTCCGGTTTACTCGGCTGCCAATGGCACCGGTTTTTTAAAAAGTGACAGTATTCAGAATCGCCGTTTTTGGCAATCTGAATACTTTGAAGTGCAAAAGGAGGTATTTGGGGTCTTTTAGTCCCCTGATCCCTCCATAAAGAGTACCTGTCACCACCTATTACTGTCACAAGGGATGTTTACATTCCTTGTGACAGCAATAAAAGTGATACATTTTAATACATTTTAAAGTAACAAAAAAATGTAATAAAAAAAAAAAAATTAGAAAAAATAAATAAATACATTTGAAAGTGCCCCTGTCCCCCAAGCTCGCGCAGCAAAGAAAACGCATATGTAAATGGTGTTCAAATCACACATGTGAGGTATCGCCGCAATCATCAGAGCGAGAGCAATAATTCTAGCACTAGACCTCTTCTGTAAGGCCCCTTTCACACTGGGGCGGTTTGCAGGCGCTATTCACACTGGAGCGGTGCGCTAGCAGGACGGTAAAAAAAGTCCTGCTAGCCGCATCTTTGGAGCGGTGAGAGGAGCGGTGTGTTTACCGCTCCTCCACCGCTCCTTCCCATTGAAATGCATGGGATACCGCGGTAATACCGCCCGCAAACCGCGGCTGTAGCCGCGGTTTGCGGGTGGTATTAACCCTTTATTGGCCGCTAGCGGGGGTTAAAACCGCACCGCTAGCGGCTGAATAGCTCAACAATCCCGACGGTATAGCGCTGCTAAAAATAGCGGCGCTATACCGCCACCGCCCCCACCGCCCCAGTGTGAAACCAGCCTAATGCCCCATACACACGATCGTTTTTCTTGCCATTTTTTTTCTTGCCGTTTTTCACGTCGTTTTTTTTCATGTTTCCTCTCAAGCCTGTCTTGCGTACACACGATCATTAAAAAAACGATCAAGCAAAGCGCAGTGACGTACAACACGTACGACGGCACTATAAAGGGGAAGATCCGTTCGAATGGCGCCACCCTTCATGTTAGTAAAGTTTGTTGAGCGACGATTCGCTCTTTTCAGTCTCGTGCTTTTCAGTCCGTGACTGCGTGACGAATGTGCTATCTCCATTACGAACGCTAGTTTAACCAGAACGAGCGCTCCTGTCTCATACTTGATTCTGAGCATGCGCGTTTTTTTCACGTCGTTAAAGCATACACACTATCGTTTTTCACGTCGTTAAAAAAAACGACATGAAAAACGACGTGAAAAAAGAGAGCATGTTCGAAATTTTTAATGGCCGTTTTTCACGTCGTTAAAAATGCTCTGGAGCCTACACACGATCATTTTTAATGGCCATTTTTTTTAATGGCATTTTTAACGGCATGAAAAACGATCGTGTGTATGGGGCATAACTCTAACCTGGTAACCGTGATTTTTTTTAAAAGCGCCGCCTATGGAGATTTTTAGGTAACATAGTTTGTCGCCACTCAATGAGTATGCGCAAATCTAAATCATGACATGTTGGGTATCTATTTACTCAGCGTAACATCATCTTTCACATTATACAAACAAAATTGTCAAAATTTACTGTTTAGTTTTTTTTTTAATTCTCAAAGTTTTTTCCTAAAAAATTGCATTTGAAAATTTGAAAGACCGCTGCGCAAATACAGTGTGACATAAAATATTGTAACGATCGCCAATTTATTCTCTAGATTCTCTACTAAAAAAGTATATATAATGTTTGTGGTTTCTAAGTAATTTTCGAGCAAAAAATACAGATTTTAACTTGCAAGCAACAAATGTCAGAAATAGGCTTAGTCATGAAAGGGTTAACCACTTAACGACTGCTCACTGTACATATACGTCGGCACAATGGCACCGACAGGCACAATCACGTACAGTGTACGTGATTGCCTTTGTACAGTTGGGGGGTCCAATCGGACCCCCCTTCTGTACAGTGAGCAGTCGGAATTTGTCTGGGAGTGTTCCGAGATGGGGGGGCGGCCATTCGATTCCGGCCACACCCCTGCGATTGCTCCCGGCGAATGAGAATGCCCCCTCTGCCTGTGTAATGTAAACACAGGCAGAGGAAGCAGGAGGAAGTGATGTCATCTCTTGTGCGGCGCTCACATATACCGAGCGCCGTACAAGAGAAGACATCAAGGTTAGTGCACAAACACTACACTAACACCAGCACACATAGGCACATAATTCGCCCCCCCCCCAGATCACCCCCCAGCCCCCAGTCACAGTGTCACTGATTGCAGTGACCATTTATTTACTGATCACTGCAATCAGTGACATTTGTGAATGTAAAAGTGTCACTACAGTTTAGTTTTAGGTCCAGTGTAGCCCCCTAACCCCCCCTAATAAAGGTTTAACCCCTTGATCACCCCCCAGATAACCCTTTCACCCCCTAGCACCGCCGTCGCTAAGTGATCATTTTTCTGATCGCTGTCTTAGCGTCGGTGATGCAGATCAGTAGCCAGTAATTTTTTTTAGGTTCGCCGCAGGTTTTTATAGCGTCAGGTACCCCCATAAATTATCTAATAAAGGTTTAACCCCCTTGATCGCCCCCCAGGTAACCCTTTCACCCCCTATCACCACTGTCGCTAAGCGATAATTTTTCTGATCGCTGTCTTAGCGTCAGTGATGCAGATCGGTAGCCAGTAATTTTTTTTAGGTTCGCCGCAGGTTTTTATAGCGTCAGGTACCCCCATATATTATCTAATAAAGGTTTTAACCCCCTAATTGCCCCTAGTTAACCCTTTCACCAGTGATCATCATATAAGTGTTACGGGTGACGCTGGTTAGTTAGTTTGCTTTTTATAGTGTCAGGGCACCCGCCGTATACAGTATAACCCATCAAAGGTTTAACCCCCTGATCGCCCGGCGGGTGATATCAATTAGGTTTTAGCGTCAGAGAGGGTCTGCGTCACACCCCAGGCAGCGTCAGGTTAGTGCCAGTAACGCTAACACCCACGCGTGAAGCATACACCCTCCTTAGTGGTATAGTATCTGAACAGATCAATATCTGATCTGATCAGATCTATACTAGCGTCCCCAGCAGTTTAGGGTTCCCAAAAACGCAGTGTTAGCGGGATCAGCCCAGATACCTGCTAGCACCTGCGTTTTGCCCCTCCGTCCAGCCCAGGCCACCCAAGTGCAGTATCGATCGATCACTGTCACTTGCAAAACACAACACACATAACTGCAGCGTTCGCAGAGACAGGCCTGATCCCTGCGACTCCAGTGCTGTAGGAGGTGATTTCACCACCACAGTTAAAAAAAAAAAAGCAAATATGCCGAAGCATTGGGGCAGCAGGGGCGGAGGAGCGATTTTGCTCCTAATGCCGCGTACATACGGTCGAAATTCCGACGGAGGCTTGCCCATGGAAAAGTCCGACCATGTGTGTGCGGCATAACTTTTTTGCGGGAGGATGCCCCCCATGCTTCGGCATATATAAATGGTGCATGTATGCCCATCATTAGAAGTGGGTGGATGAAGGGCGGTATTCTAATGGTGGGCATACCCACCCGATCAATCTCTTTTTTCATTCAGCCAACTGGCTGCATGAAAAAAAAAGATTACAATACATGTCCAACAAGGACCAGCAACGTACTGGTATGTTGCTGGACTTTGAATGTTTATACCAGAATGATGCCTGCGGGTTTAGGTATCATTCTTTTCAGCCAGCGGCCGGCTTTCATGTAAAGCAATCCTAGTGGCTAATTAGCCTCTGGACTGCTTTTACAAGCAGTGGGAGGGAATGTCCCCCCCCCGGATATAAAAAGCGCCATTGGGAAATTGGGAAAGCATGTTATCACACCGATCTTGGTGTGGTCAGATGCTTTGAGGGCAGAGGAAAGATCTTGGGTCTAGACCCCAGTTTTTCAAAAAAAGAGTACCTGTCACTACCTATTGCTATCATAGGGGATATTTACATTCCCTGAGATAACAATAAAAATGATAAAAAAAAAAAAAAATATGGAAGGAACAATTTAAAAATAAAATAAAAAAGCAAAATTAATAATAAAAAAAAAAGCACCCCTGTCCTGCCCTGCTCTTGCCCAATGGCGAACGCAAGCGTCGGTCTGGCGTCATATGTAAACAGCAATTGCACCATGCATGTGAAGTATCACCGCGAAGGTCAGATCGAGGGCAGTAATTTTAGCAGTAGACCTCCTCTGTAAATCTAACGGGGTAACCTGTAAAGTCTTTTAAAGGCTTTTAAAAATGTATGTAGTTTGTCGCCAATGCGCGTTTGTGCAAAATTTTAAAGCATGTCGTGTTTGGTATCTATGTACTCGGCCTAAGATCATCTTTTTTATTTCATCAAACATTTGGGCAATATAGTGTGTTTTAGTGCATTAAAATTAAAAAAAGTGTATTTTTCCCCCAAAAAATGCGTTTGAAAAATCGCTGCGCAAATACTGTGTAGAAAAAAAATGCAACACCCACCATTTTATTCTGTAGGGCCTTTGCTTTAAAAATATATATAATGTTTGGGGGTTCAACATAATTTTCTTGCAAAAAAAATATGTTTTCATGTAAACAAAAAGTGTCAAAAAGGGCTTTGTCTTCAAGTGGTTAGAAGAGTGGATGTAAGCTTCCTAATGTTGTGTATAAAATGCCAGAACAGTTCAAAACCCCCCCAAATGACCCCATTTTGGAAAGTAGACACCCCAAGCTATATACTGAGAGGCATGTCGAGTCCATGGAATATTTTATATGTTGACACAAGTTGCGGAAAAAATACAATTTTTTTTTTTTTGCACAAAGTTGTCACTAAATGATATATTGCTCAAACATGCCATGGGCATATGTGGAATTACACCCCAAAATACATTCTGTTGCTTCTCCTGAGTACGGGGATACCACATGTGTGAGACTTTTTGGGAGCCTAGCCGCGTACGGGACCCCAAAAACCAATCACCGCCTTCAGACTTTCTAAGGGTGTATATTTTTGATTTCACTTCTCACTGCCTATCACAGTTTCGGAGGCCATGGAATGCCCAGATGGCACAAAACCCCCCCAAATGACCCCATTTTGGAAAGTAGACACCCCAAGCTATTTGCTGAGAGGTATTGTAAGTATTTTGCAGATCTCGCTTTTTGTCACAAAGTTTTGAAAATTGAAAAAAAAAAAAAAAAAATGTTTTCTTCATTTTCAAAAACAAATGAGAGCTGTAAAATACTCACCATGCCTCTCAGCAAACAGCTTGGGGTGTCTACTTTCCAAAATGGGGTCATTTGGGGGGGTTTTGTGCTATTTTGGCATTTTATGGCCTTCGAAACTGTAATAGGCAGTGAGGAGTCAAATCAAAAATTTGTGCCTAGAAATCCTGAAGGCGGTGCTTGGTTTTCGGGGTCCCGTACGCGGCTAGGCTCCTAAAAAGTCCCACACATGTGGTATCCCCGTACTCAGGAGAAGCAGCAGAATGTATTTTGGGGTGCAATTCCACATATAACCATGGCATGTGTGAGCAATATATCATTTAGTGACAACTTTTTGTAATTTTTTATTTTTTTTTGTCATTATTCAATCACTTGGGACAAAAAAAAAATATTCAATGGGCTCAACAGGCCTCTTAGCAATTTCCTTGGGGTGTCTACTTTCCAAAATGGGGTCATTTGGGGGGGTTTTGTACTGCCCTGCCATTTTAGCACCTCAAGAAATTAGATAGGCAGTCATAAATTAAAAGCTGTGTAAATTCCAGAAAATGTACCCTAGTTTGTAGACGCTATAACTTTTGCGCAAACCAATAAATATACGCTTATTGACATTTTTTTTACTAAAGACATGTGGCTGAATACATTTTGGCCTAAATGTATGACTAAAATTGAGTTTATTCGATTTTTCTTATAACAAAAATTAGAAAATATCATATTTTTTTAAAAAATTCGGTCTTTTTCCATTTATATTGCAAAAAATAAAAATCGCAGAGGCAATCAAATACCATTAAAAGAAAGCTCTATTTGTGGGAAGAAAAGGACGCAAATTTCGTTTCGGTACAACATTGCATGTCCGCACAATTTACAGTTAAAGCAGCGCAGTGCAAAATTCTGAAATCACCTCTGGTCCTTTAGCTACCAAATGGTCCGGGGCTTAAGTGGTTAAGAGGTCAGGTTTCCCTGAAACTATATATTTCAGTTTTGTGTCCTGATCTTTAGGCCTCATGCCCACTGGCGTTTTTACAGCTGCGTTTTTTGCAGCTTAAAAACGCCTGTCCATGTTATTGTAAATATTTTTATTTTTTTTGAAAAAAAAAAAAAAACGTCGGAGCTAAAAACGCGACTGCGCGTTAGTACGCGTTTTTTGCGCGTTAGTGCGCGTTAGTGCGCGTTTTTGCGCGTTTTTTGACGCTCGCGTTTTTTTCTGCCTAATTCTGACGCTGAGGAACGCACTGGCCCTGGATTTTTTTTACAGCTCAAAAACGCGGCTGAAAAAACGCCCGTGGGCATGAGGCCTTAAGCTGTAAAAAACGCTCAAAAACGCGGCTGAAAAAACGCCCGTGGGCATGAGGCCTTACTTCTGAGGCCTCATGCCCACGGGCGTTTTTTCAGCCGCGTTTTTGAGCGTTTTTTACAGCTTAAAAACGCCTGTCCATGTTAGTCTATAGCTTCATGCCCACCTAGGCGTTTTTGAGCTGTAAAGAGCATAGGCGTTTGTAAGCTGTAAAAAAAAACCCAGGGCCAGTGCGTTCCTCAGCGTCAGAATTAGGCCTCATGCCCACTGGCGTTTTTACAGCTGCGTTTTTTGCAGGTTAAAAACGCCTGTCCATGTTAGGCCTCATGCCCACTGGCGTTTTTACAGCTGCGTTTTTTGCAGCTTAAAAACGCCTGTCCATGTTATTGTAAATATTTTTATTTTTAAAAAAAAAAAAAACGTCAGAGCTAAAAACGCGACCGCGCGTTAGTGCGCGTTTTTTGCGCGTTAGTGCGCGTTAGTGCGCGTTTTTGCGCGTTTTTTGACGCTCGCGTTTTTTCCTGCCAAATTCTGACGCTGAGGAACGCACTGGCCCTGGTTTTTTTTTACAGCTTACAAACGCCTATGCTCTTTACAGCTCAAAAACGCCTAGGTGGGCATGAAGCTATAGACTAACATGGACAGGCGTTTTTAAGCTGTAAAAAACGCTCAAAAACGCGGCTGAAAAAACGCCCGTGGGCATGAGGCCTTATTGTAAATATTTTTTTTTTTTTTGAAAAAAAAACCGTCGGAGCTAAAAACGCGACCGCGCGTTAGTGCGCGTTTTTTGCGCGTTAGTGCGCGTTTTTTGACGCTCGCGTTTTTTTCTGCCTAATTCTGACGCTGAGGAACGCACTGGTCCTGGGTTTTTGCGAGCGTCAAAAAACGCGCACTAACGCACACTAACGCGCAAAAAACGCGCACTAACGCGCGGTCGCGTTTTTAGCTCCGACGTTATTTTATTTATTTTTTTTTTGAAAAAAAAAAAAATTACAATAACATGGACAGGCGTTTTTAAGCTGCAGAAAGCGCAGCTGTAAAAACGCCAGTGGGCATGAGGCCTGATACTTACTTTCATGGACAAAGAACAGTATAGTGTTTGAAATGTTTCACAAACAACGAGATTCTGTGCTGATATCCCTAATTAGACTGACCATACTTCAATACTCTGCGTGTGAATTTTAGAACTGATCTGACTAATTTTTTGTTCTTGACTATTGAGGTCTGAAGTCTGATTGGGTGATATGGATTAATTCAATTTGCATGCAGTGTTGTCTCATAAATTGGTTATAGACTTAAAACCTTTTTGACCGTAATGCATTCTCTGCATTAAGGTAAAAAGGTTTTACCGCACTGGGGGGGGGGGGGGGGGGGTTGTATAGTGTAGTAGGTTATTAAAATAGTACTATTCTCTAGGGCTGTGGAAATTAACTATTAATTCCTCGATTAATCGATTAATTGCTTTGATAGATCAAAATTCTTTTGATCGATCAAAATTCTTTGGGCTTGCCGTGGCTCCTTTGCTGTGCCTTCTTATATGCATGCCGGCGGGACCTTACTATCTGCCACACGCAAGGGCTGTTACACTTCCCTCTATCACTTCCCTCTATCAACCTGGGAATCTACAGCCATCCACTGGGAGTTGTGATAGTTCCCTTCACGGGACATCTAAATGCCGACGGACTGATGTTAGCCCCTCCTCATCTGGATTCAGCAGTGGTATCGTTGTACACATTTTTATACCAGTATCATACTTAGCTACATGTTTTTATGACTGCTTTTGCTACCGTTTAGTATTACTCGCACCATTTTTACATCTTATGTAGCTACATCAATTTTATCTCCAGTGCAATATTTATTTTGTTACCTACTTGAAGACTATAAAAGTTTTAATGCTATTCCCATCGAGCGCTGCCTTTGTGTGTTTTTTGTATCCTGCTATCGATTTTTCCAGTGGTTGGTAGCTGCACTGGGAATCGACCTGCAAGGAGATCAGCTAAAATTAGTTGGATATCTATGTGCGTTATAATTAATCGAAATGAGTCGATTAATCGATTAAAAAAAAATCGATTAATCGAACACGAAAATTTTAATCAGTAACAGCCCTACTATTCTCACTTAAAAACATAGTTACATAGGTAATCTGGTTGAAAAAAGACACAGGTCCATCCAGTTCAACCAACACACACAAATATATACACTATCAAATATCCACAGCTGATAAAGAGGAAGGCAAATAAAAACAATAAACCATACTCCAGCAGGGGAAAAAAATCTTTCTTGATCCCCAACAGGCAATCAGATATTCCCTGGATCAACATTACCTATAAAATATTAACATCCTGTTATATTATGTGCATTTAGGAACAAATCCAGGCCTTTTTAAAACAATCTACTGAGCTGGCCAGAACCATTCCACATTTTCACAGCTCTTACTGTAGAGAAACCTTTCCATATTTGGAGATTAAATCTATTTTCCTCTAGGTATGAGGAGTGCCCCTTTGTCCTCTGTGATGACCTTAAAGCGGAGTTCCACTCAAAAGTGGAATTTCCGCTTATTCGTCTCCCCCCCCCCCCTCCGGTGCCACATTTGGCACCTTTTCAGGGGGAGGGGGGAACAGGTACCTGTTTTTGACAGGTACCATTCCCCACTTCTGGGAGATGGGACCGCAATGCTGTCTCTCGGAAGTTCGTCCCCCTCCTCCTGCCTCCGCATGCGCAGTAGTTAACCGGCTGTAAAGCCGAAAGGCTTCACTGCCGGGTTCCCTTAACAAGAATGGCGGTGGCTGCACCCGACAGCCGATCCGAAGATCGGCTGGGGTGCTTACAACGCGGGCTCCCTGGACAGATAAGTGTCAATATATTAAAAGTCAGCAGCTGCAGTATTTGTAGCTGTTGACTTTTAGTTTTTGTGCTGGACCTCCTTTTTAAGGTGAATAACTCAACACCAAGTTCACTATATGGACCCCTTATATATTTGTACATGTTAATCATATCCCCCCTTATTCTCCTCTTCTCAAGAGAGAATAGATTCAGTTCCTCTAATCTTTCCTCATAGCTGAGCTTCTCCATGCCTCTTATCAGTTTGGTTGCCCTTCTCTGCACTTTCTCCAGTTCTCCGATGTTCTTTTTGTGAACTGGTGCCCAAAAAGTTCTTACTAATGATTTGTATAGACTCAAAATGATATATCTCTCTCTCTGCAGTCTATACCACTTTTAATACAAGAAAGGATTTTTCTCGCTTTGGAAATCGCAACTTGGCATTGCATGCTATCATTAAGCTTATGATCTACCAAAACACCCAGATCCTTCTCCACTATTATTCCCCCAATTGTACTCCCCCTAGTATGTATGATGTGATGCATGCATTTTTAGCCCCCAAGTGCATAACTTTACATTTTGTAACATTCCGTCCAGGTTCAGCTGAACTTGCACGATTTCATTCCACCAAAGTCAGTCCGACTTCGGGGGCGATTTCAGGGGCGATTTCAGAGACATCTGTGCAGGTTCCTGCACAGATATATATTGAAATTGCACCCGAAGTTGTCAAAAGTAGTACTTTCGACATGTCAAATCGCAGTAATGTGAACCTAGGCTAAACCTCATTTGCCACACAGTTGCCCAATTAGACAGAGCATTGAGGTCGGCTTGTAAGTTGGAAACATCCTGTAAGGACGTTATTTCACAGCTTGGTGTCATCTGCAAATACTGAAATGGTACTTTTGTCCCAGACCCAATATCATTAATAACTATATTAAAAAGCAAAGGTCCCATCACTGAACCTTGGGGTACACCACTGATAACTTTAGACCATTCAGAGTAAGAATCATTAACCACTACTCTCTGAATTCTGTCTTTTAACCAGTTTTCTATCGAATTACAAACTGATTTTTGCAAGCCTGTAGACTCTACCTTACACATCAGCCGTGTGTGAAACGTTTTTGCAAAATGCAAGTATACCACGTCCACGGCCACCCCTCTGTCTAAGGTTTTGCTCATTTTCTCATAAAAAGAAATCAGATTTGTCTGACAAATTCTATCTTTCATAAATCCATGCAGACTTTTGCTTAAAATGTTTTTTTGTTTGTTTTTGTTTTTTTGCAAAACCAAACAAACCAAACAGCAGATGACAAACACATAGTTGCCAACATTGCAAAAAAAAAATCAGGGACACTTTTTTTTGCATGGAGGCGGAGCCTTGTCATAATTAGGAGGCGGGGCATCCGTCTGTAGGCGTGTCACACCCGAATCATAAAATGCCGCGCGCGCAGTGCGTCGCGGCGAAAAATGGGCGTGGTTTACGTGTGATAGTGGGCGTGGCATAAATGAGAGTGGCTCAGAAGGGGTGTGGTTTGAGCCCGAGAGGAAGGAAGAAAGGAAGAAAGGAAGGAAGAAAGGAAGAAGCCAGATCCTACACCACAATAGAAATGTGTGTCTTCCAGAAAGTTTAACAAAATCGGCAGATAAAGATACTCCAAAACACCTGATGTTGACGCTTCAATCATCCCGGCACCAGGGTTGTTATGGCGTCAGGATGATTGAAGCGCATTATTCCTATTATTACATTGTAATATAAAATGAAATCATTCAACACACCATAATATAATGCCGAATCAGTGGAAGCGTGTCACCTGCCACCAGATGGCCTCCCCAGCAGAGTCCCTCCTTACATCAGGTGCCCCCAGCAGAGCCCCCTCCACACTTCTGGGACCCCATCAGAGCCCCCACCACACTTCTGTGACCCCATCAGGGCCCCCACCACACTTCTGTGACCCCATCAGGGCCCCCACCACACTTCTGTGTCCCCATGATGAGCCCCCACCACACTTCTGTGTCCCCATGATGAGCCCCCACCACACTTCTGACAGAAGTGTGGTGGGGGCTCATCATGGGGACACAGAAGTCAGAGGGCAAGTAGTATTTATTCTTATATTACAGATTTTTGTGACAGAAGATGGACGATCGCCGAGGATGGGGAGGGTTGGCCCCATAGGGCACTGCTAAAAAAAAGTCTGGAAGAGGGAGGTGGGGGGGGGACATTGCAAAATCTACCTGATCTGGGTCCCAGGGCCAGCAGGAGCGAAGGACCCCCTCCATGTGAAGGGACTTCCATGGGTTACACCCCCTCCCTACCTGGAGATCAGAGGACCACCCCACAGCCTTCCAGCATGATGAGCCTGCCATAGGATTGAGTGCAAAGTAAAGCCTCCCAGCACCCACCCCCTTTCAGATGAGCCCAGGCAGCATACATTGCAGGACTCTGGAGTGAGCGATCTGCAGCCATTGCCTCCCGCATGTTGTGTGTGTGCGGAGGACACAGAAGCACTTAGTTGGTGTGCGATGAGCTGCTGCTGGACTTACTTTGTGGACGAGGCTGGTGGTGCTGTGCTTGTAGTGGGATCCTCCTCTCCTAACCTGAGCTCATTCCACTCTGAGGACATCCGACACTGCAGGCGGCAAGGTAAAGGCAGCATATTAAGAGGGAGGGGAAGAGCGGCATCGGCGGCAGCTGAGCGGCCGGATGAGGATCACAATCTGGTCTCTGTGTGAAGGAAGGGAGGGGCCGCCGAAAGAGAGAGAGCCGCAATTGGCTGCCCCTCTCCTCACACTAGAGGTCAGAGAAAATAGCACTTGTGGCGGCGGCGGCGGTCATTTTGATGTAGCCGCCGCCGTTTTAAGCCCTAAACATTCCCGAATTTACCGGGACAAAACGGGACAAAAAGAATTGGGCTTGTCCCGAATCAGGACAAGCCCAATTCGGGACAAGGGTCCAAAAATCGTGCTTGTCCCGGGAAATTCGGGACTGTTGGCAACTATGCAAACAAAGTGCATTTACAAAGATGGCTGCCGAGCTCCAATACTATAAGTGGTGGCGTGACAGCAGCACGTAGCTCCGCCCCTACACATTTCGTGTGTGTAGATCTAACCAATAATAAAAGGCTGAAGGCAGCCAATCAGAGGCTCAGGCTGTGAGTGGAGGAACTTGGGCCCTCATTCTTGGTTGCTAAAATCCACAGGTTAGGGGGCGCAAATGACTTGCCTTGCCCCGGGTGCTGACAACCCACGCTACGTAACTGGGTCTGGGGGTAGGGGGTATGCAAGTAGAGATCAGAAAATTGATGTGTTCAAGGGGGGAAACATTAATGAAAACAAAAAATACCCATTGAGAGAAATAAAGGATTAAAATAGTAAAACAATAGTTAAATAACTATTTCATTTTAAGGAATGACGATTGCGCATTATGTGATTTTTTGGTTCAGAAATTAAATATATTTTATTACCTAAGTTAACATACGCAGTTAAAGCAACTCATACAGCTTAGTCAATTGATGTGAATAGTATTATCTTCCCTGTTCCATGCTGCCATGATAAACAGCTTAGCATGTGTGTCTGTGGTACACACAGCAGGATATCGTCAGCACAGCTAAAATGATTATATAGAATCATTTGAAGTTCTCCTTCTAGCTATATTTTCTTTTTACATAACCCAATGGGCCACCCTTTAAAGTTATATAAGTTTTTGTGTGCATGTTTGTTGCTGTATACTCATGCATCTGCCCTGTATAATGTAAGCTAGGTTGGTAGCAATAACAGAAGTACATTTTTTTCAAGAGACATGTATATTGAGGGGCACTTTGTGAAATTAGGTTGACAACCTATAGGCACAATTAATATTCAGACATATTTACCATTTGTTCCCTTAAAAGTGTGAAGAAATGGAAAGCTGAGCCAAAATGCAGGAAATGATATGAAATTCACCTTTTTGCTGCCAAAGCCATGTTTGCATTTATTTGCATGCATGTTGAAAAAATTATTTTAGGGCTGAAGATTAGTTACCTACTTGCTACTTTTTTTGCTATAAAATTACTCAGAACCCCCAGACATATATATGTTTTTTCAGCAGAGACCCTAGGGAATAAAATGGTGGTAGTTGCAACTTTTTATCTTGCACAGTATTTGCGCAGTAATTTTTCAAATGCTCAAAAACAAAACAAAAAAAAACCCAGTAAAGTTAGCCCAATTTCTTTGCATAATTTTAAAGATGATGTTATGCCAAGTAAATAGATACCTAACATGTCATGCTTTGAAATTGCGTACACTCGTGGAATGGCGCCAAACTTCGGTACTTAAAAATCCCCATAGGCGATGCTTTAACATTTTTTAAATGTTACCTGTTGTGAGGGGGCTAGCTCGGCAGCGGGTATGTGTGACCCCCGGGATGGGCTCCCCACCCAAAAACAGGCCCAGCAGACGGAGGTTGTGGTTTTCAAAATCAAAAAAAGGTGCGGTTTATTTTCTATTTACAGTGACAAAAACACAGCAAGGCAAAAAAAACAAACACAAAATAAATCCTGGTCAACTTGACCTCTGACTAAACTTACAGGTTTCCTAACTAACGACTGGGATCAGCCTAGTGCTGTCCTAGTCCCTGGTTTTAAATGTCCAAGCAAAATATAGCCACACAGGCTTTCTCTCACCGCACAGGGGTTCACTCTCCCTAGACAGTCCACACAGGTCTGCTTCCAGGCATGAGCTAACATCTAATGAATCTGGGCTTTCTTATAGAGGCCTAAATGAGCTGACAAGGTTCAGCTGGACTCATCAACTCCCTGTCTGCACGACGCCCAGCCCTCTCCCTAGAGGTATGAGTCATCAATGAGCCCACTAGTCTCAGCTGGGCTTATACAACTCTCCACCTAGCTGTATAAATCGGCGTAAAGCCTGAATCTGGGCGAAATATATCTACCCCCCTGGATGCAACCAGGTGACTTTACCTTCCTGCTGTCACATACCCCCCCCTCTTGTTTTAACCTCGGGGTTGGAACACCAGCAATCAGGCATTCATGTACTCGAGACAAAGCATCCACATTCCCCATTTGAACGCCAGGGCGATGCTTTACTGTGAAGTTGAATTCCTGGAGGGCCAGGAACCACCTATTCACTCTTCTATTTGTTTCCTTGTTTTGAGCCATCCACTTTAACGGAGCGTGATCCGTAACCATGTCAAAGTGCCTACCTAGCAGGTAGTATCGAAGGGAATCTAGAGCCCACTTCACCGCTAAACACTCCTTTTCAACGGTGGCGTAATTTACCTCATGGGACTTCAACTTCCTGCTGAGGTAAATGACTGGGTGCTCTTCCCCGTTCCAGACCTGGGACAATACTGCTCCTAACCCCACATCTGACGCATCACTTTGTACGACAAAGTCTTTAGAGAAGTCGGGTGAGTACAACACTGGCTGGCTACATAAGGCTTGTTTCAAGAATTGGAATGCTGCCTCAGCCTCGGGGGTCCATTTAATCATGACCGACCCTTTCCCCTTCGTCAGGTTGGTTAGGGGCACAGCCTTAGAAGCAAAGTGGGGAATGAATCGCCGATAATACCCAGCGATTCCCAGAAAGGCTCGTACCTGCTTCTTGCTGTTGGGACGTGGCCAACTCTGGATGGCCTCGACTTTGTTGAGTTGGGGTTTTATTACTCCCCTCCCAATGGTGTACCCAAGATATTTGGCCTCCTCCTGCCCAATGGTACACTTCTTGGGGTTAGCCGTAAACCCTGCTTCCCGAACAGAGTCCAGGACTGCTTGCACTTTTGGCAGATGTGAGGCCCAATCTGTGCTATGGACAATTACGTCATCCAGGTAAGCCGCAGCATACTTCCGATGGGGCCTCAGCATCTGGTCCATTTTCCGCTGGAATGTGGCCGGCGCATTCTGTAACCCGAACGGCATTCTTTTATATTGGAACGCCCCGTCTGGGGTTACAAATGCGGTTTTCTCTTTGGCTGACTTGGCCAGGGGGATTTGCCAATACCCTTTTGTGAGGTCAAGAGTCGTCATGTATCGGGCTGTTCCCAGCCGGTCGATCAACTCATCTATACGTGGCATGGGGTAGGTGTCAAATTTTGTAACTTTGTTCAACTGACGAAAATCGTTACAAAATCGCCAGCTCCCATCCGGTTTAGGCACCAACACAATGGGACTAGACCAATCACTTTGGGACTCCTCTATCACCCCTAAGTTCAGCATTTTCTGTACTTCCTCCCGTATTGCCTCCCGTCGGGCCTCTGGGATCCGATAGGGTTTTAACTTCACCCTTTCACCGGGCGGGGTAATAATGTCATGCTCTACCCCAGATGTTTGTCCCGGCAGCTCAGAGAATACCTCCTTGTTGCGAAGCACAAACTCCTTAACCTCCTGTTGTTGGGGTTGTGACAAGGTGGCTGCGATTCCAACCTCAGGAATCACGCAACCAGTTTGAGCTGGTGACCAAGTGTCTGCGACTAGGGACTCTCTATCCCTCCAGGCTTTCAACAGATTAACGTGATAGATCTGTTCGGGCTTTCGCCTTCCTGGTTGTCTGACCTTGTAATTCACTTCGCTCACTTTTTCCATTATCTCGTAGGGGCCTTGCCATTTGGCAAGGAATTTACTTTCAACCGTAGGGACAAGTACCAATATCCTATCCCCCGGGGAAAAGGTACGGGTCTTGGCTCCACGGTTGTACACTCTCTGCTGTGCCAACTGCGCTTGGGCCAAATGTTCCTTCACGATGGGCATTACCTGTGCAATTCGATCTTGCATCAGGGCGACATGCTCAATCACACTCCTGTGGGGAGAACTCTCACTTTCCCAAGTTTCCTTGGCAATATCCAACAGCCCTCTTGGGTGTCTCCCATACAGTAACTCAAAGGGGGAGAATCCCGTAGAGGATTGGGGCACCTCCCTAATAGCAAACATCAAATAAGGAAGTAGACAGTCCCAATCCTTTCCATCCCTATCCACCACTTTCTTCAACATTTGTTTTAGGGTTTTGTTGAATCTTTCAACCAGCCCATCGGTTTGGGGGTGATACACAGATGTACGTAATTGCGTCACTTTGAACAATTTACACAGCTCCTTCATAACCCGGGACATAAAGGGTGTACCTTGGTCCGTAAGCAGTTCTTTACAAATACCCACCCGGCTAAAAACAAGAGATAGCTCTTTGGCTATGGTTTTGGCCGAGGTATTTCTGAGAGGGATCGCTTCTGGATAACGGGTGGCATAGTCCATTATAACCAATATGTACTGGTGCCCCCTAGCGGACTTGATTATAGGACCTACCAAATCCATTGCGATTCTCTCAAACGGGACCTCAATGATGGGTAGAGGGACCAGCGGGCTACGGAAGTGTGGCATCGGGGCCGACCTCTGACACACAGGGCAGGAGGAACAATAATTTTCTATGTCCTTCATCACCCCAGGCCAATAGAATCTCTGTAATACCCTCTCTCGGGTTTTCTCTGTCCCCAGATGACCTCCAAGAATGTGCCCATGGGCCAACTCCAACACCAACTTCCTGTAAGGTTTGGGCACCACCAGCTGCTCAACGGTTTCTTCTGCCCTTTTTGCCACCCGATACAGTAGGTCCTTCTCTACGCTGAAGTATGGGTAAGTGCAGGTATTATCTGGGTTCACTAACTCGCCATCTATTTTCACTACGTTTTCCCGTGCCTTTATTAGGGCGGGGTCTTTCAACTGTTCTGTGGCAAAGTTTTCCCTGTGAACCTCAAGATCAGAAAACTCCACAGACGGTAGGTTTTCGTCTGAGGAGGTGGGCTCCTCTCCAGTTTCTTGAGTCTCCCCTGCCAATACTGACAAGGGAAATTCGGGAGAGTCCTCACCACTCTCAGAGGAGTTCTGGCTATCATATTCCTGGTACATAGGGGCACCAGTGGGGGGCTCATGATCATCCCACAGTTCCCAGAACTTCGGAAAATCCCTTCCCACAATGGCGTCATGCGGTAACTGAGACACTAAGCCCACTGGATGAGAAAGGGTACCTTTGGGGGTCTCGAAACACACTGTAGTCACTGGATACTCTCGGGTGTCCCCATGCACACAAATAACGGCTACCTTGCTATTCCCAGAGACCTCTGTTTTAACTAACTCAGCCTTTATCAGGGTCACAAGGCTACCTGAATCCAGCAATACCACAACATTTCTACCATTAATACACATTTTGCATAAATGTTTCTCAGTTCCCCGAATGGCAGTGCATGCGACTGTCGCACACAGCGACTGACGTCTGCCCGTCAGAAAGTCACACTGCATGGGTTCCTCCAAAACCGGGCAATTTGCTGCAATATGTCCCGCTTGCCGGCAGCGGTAGCAAATGATCCTTCTTGCCGCCTCTTGAGCCGCTGATTTCCCAGGCTGTTCTCGCCAAACTTGGGGTAGAGCTCCCACCCTCTCACTCTCTCCACCCTTACCCCTTGGAATCATCTTATCCGCCCCTGGGGATGGTCTGGTCTTAGGGTGGAAAGTCCGAGTGTCTCTGGAAGAGGCCGTCAGGTTCTCTGTAGCCAAGTATTTCTCCACACGATCCACAAGACCATCGGCCGTCTCTGGGTCTCCATGGCTTACCCACTTTTGGATGGCAGTAGGAAGAGCTCTCAAAAACCGATCCATTACAACACGTTCCACAATCTTTGGTGCGGACAAAGTCTCTGGCTGTAGCCACTTTCTGCTCAGGTGAATGAGATCATACATTTGAGACCTGGGGGGTTTTCCAAGCTGGAAAGTCCAGTTATGCACACGCTGAGCCCGGACAGCCAGGGTGACACCCAGCCTTGCCAATATTTCAGCTTTTAGCATCACATAGTCTTTTGCTTGGTCAGGCTCTAGGTCATAGTAAGCTTTCTGCGATTCACCCGTTAACAGAGGAGCCACCAGTCCAGCCCACTGCTCCTCAGGCCACTTTTCTCTTTCAGCGGTCCTTTCAAATGTGGTCAAAAATACCTCTGGATCATCCTCTCCAGTCATTTTTGTCAATAAACGACTCACCCCAAAGGACGCGGTATTAGTGGGACGGCTTTCCTCACCGGTCTGCGGACGTTGCTGCATTACTGCTTCCATCTGTTGTTGTAGTCTCTGCTCTTGCTTCTGCAACAGGTCTATGAAGCGGGCCTCAGATTGCTGTTGGGCTTGTTGCTGAGCCTCCAGACTCTGTTGTAAAGTTGCAAGGCTCTGTTGATGAGCTTGCTGCTGGGCTGCAAGGCTCCTTTGCAAACCTGCATTTGTCTGCTGTTGATTGGCATTTGCTAGAGCCAGCTGTTTCAGTATCTCCTCCATGCTGGCTTAAAAAAAAACTGCCCGCATTCTCCACCAACTGTGAGGGGGCTAGCTCGGCAGCGGGTATGTGTGACCCCCGGGATGGGCTCCCCACCCAAAAACAGGCCCAGCAGACGGAGGTTGTGGTTTTCAAAATCAAAAAAAGGTGCGGTTTATTTTCTATTTACAGTGACAAAAACACAGCAAGGCAAAAAAAACAAACACAAAATAAATCCTGGTCAACTTGACCTCTGACTAAACTTACAGGTTTCCTAACTAACGACTGGGATCAGCCTAGTGCTGTCCTAGTCCCTGGTTTTAAATGTCCAAGCAAAATATAGCCACACAGGCTTTCTCTCACCGCACAGGGGTTCACTCTCCCTAGACAGTCCACACAGGTCTGCTTCCAGGCATGAGCTAACATCTAATGAATCTGGGCTTTCTTATAGAGGCCTAAATGAGCTGACAAGGTTCAGCTGGACTCATCAACTCCCTGTCTGCACGACGCCCAGCCCTCTCCCTAGAGGTATGAGTCATCAATGAGCCCACTAGTCTCAGCTGGGCTTATACAACTCTCCACCTAGCTGTATAAATCGGCGTAAAGCCTGAATCTGGGCGAAATATATCTACCCCCCTGGATGCAACCAGGTGACTTTACCTTCCTGCTGTCACACTGTTTAGAGTTACAGAGGCGGTCTAGTGCTAGAATTATTGCTCTCGCTCTAACGCTCGCTGGGATACTTCTCATGTGTGGTTTGAACGTTGTTTACATATGTGGGCTCGACCTACATATGCATTTGCTTCTGCGCGTAAGCACGCGGGGACAGAGGCGCTTTAAATTTTTTTCTTTTTTTTATTGTTTATTTTACTTTTCTATTTTGACACTTTCTTTTTACTCTTTTTTTGACCAAAAGACCCCTGTAGTGGATCACTACCACAATCACTATCCCAAAACTAGCTGCTAAATTTTTCGCCAGGTATAGGCCAAGCCTGAGTGTCAGTGAATCATTGTAGGGCTTTACTGCTCTGTCTGACTGCCTGCAGCCTTGAAACAATTGCACCCACTCTTTCTACCGTTGATAACACTCAGAATTAAATGGAAGCAAAGAGTCTTTCTTTAACTTCTTTACTGTGCAGACTTCCTTTGTAACAGTAAAACACAGCATGTTCTGATCATCATAAAGTATATATGTACTGATCTTACTGTTGCTTTAAATTGGTATCCATTACTAACAGGAACTGTAGTATATTACGCCCACTTCCTGCCTAGCAGTCATATTAGATAATCTTTCTACACTGAAGAAAGCATGCTAAAGACCTCCACTATTTCTTAATACTGGCCTTGAAAGCATAAGTCTGTAAGTAGGCTGTCATTAGTTTTGTATTAATGAGTATATGTTCTACTAATTCAACTACATTTTATATGTGTGTTTGGTGGGATGTTTCTATCAGGAAATTCATTCTGCTAGGCCTCATGTTCTGCTAGCTAGTGCCTTAACAGTATTGTAGCATGCCTGTTACTATTAGCATTTTGTGATGTAATGTTAAATGCTAATGCATATTTTTATAATTTGTGTTTTGCAGGTTTACAAAAAACTTATTCTCGGTAAAGATTACAACTATTAGCCCTTCCTCCGGAGTCTTTATTGGGAAGCTGTTAGCTGTCTGCCAAGCCTTGTACTCTGAACACATTGTGATGGCAGAACACAGCACATTCTGTACAACTAAGAAAGGACTCTCCCAAATCTCTGGCAGCATTAGTTCAAAGCATATGGTCCACAGCTATGGAGGAAAAACGCACAGTTTTCACCTGGCCCCACCCAAGGGTAATGAGAGAGAGTGGAGGTTGGCTGTGTGCCAGTATGCCCTAAAATCATGGACTTAACTCTTGCCAGACCTTAGGCCTTTCCGTGTGTGCCCCTGAAAAGGTTCTTACTTTGCTCCATCTTGTCTTCTTTCCTTCTCCCCCTACCCTCTCCCTTACTTTGCCCCTGGGCGAAGAAAACGCAACAAAACTCTAATCCCCTCTTACATACAAATCTGTGCATGTCATTTTTTAGTGCATACTGTAGCACTGGGTGATGTCAGGGTTAATAAAAAGGTTAGACAGTCCAACACTGGATAACATTTAAAGATTTTGCTACCTAAAAAACATTTGGTGATTGTGATAGACCCCTTCAAACTGAACACAAATATAATTTCAGAATAACTGTGTCACAAAGGAATCTTGATAAATATATGATAAATATGATATGAACTTTTAATAACAATAAGGTATTTAATTGCATATTGTTTCCGAAAGGCTGTGTGAGTTCAGCAGGGCTGAAAGTGCTTTGCTGCTAAAAAAATTTTGTTTGTTCTCAGGGCCCAGTGCATCTTGCCACAGTGTTCGATAATAGTCAGTCATCATTGATGAATTCCAGTTGCCCATATAATAATTTTCCCTTGTTATTAAAGAATCAGTAAAAAAAAAAAAAAAAAGAAGGAAAAAATAATTCTGTATATATTGTGGGTATATTGTACAGTATACCTATGCCTATTGCATGAAGTTTTTTGTTTTTTTTATTTTGATAGAGCTGACTTTTTTTACATTGTATTTTAATTTTCCATTGTGTCAGCATCCTGGCAAACCTTTCTCCATGTTCGTCACTGACTGCAACTAGGTTTTCAGGAAAGAATTCCAAGTGTGTATGCAGAATATTATCTTTAGTGACATATTGCACTTCATGGTCTTGTATTTTCCAACCAGCTGAATGTAATTTGGTGCTCTGTAATTGCCCAAAAAATGTGCAAAAACATCCTTAAATGCTTTCCAGACGATTTTCTCTGATCCCACTAACAGAGCTTCAAACCACGTCATTGATGAGTTATCTGATCTGTGGACAAACAAAAATGTCCACCTTAATCTTGGCATCACTTACTCTTGGAAATACCTGTCTTAACCACTTAACGACCGCTCACTGTATATATACATCGGCAGAATGGCACGGACAGGCACAATCACGTACCTGTACGTGCCTGCCTTCGTATAATTGGGGGGTCCCATCGAACCTCCCTTCTATACAGTGAGCGGTGGTTATTGTTCCGGGAGCGATCCGTGATGAGGGGACGGCCATTCGTTTCCGGCCACCCCCTTGCGATCGCTCCCGGCGAATGCGAATCTTCCTCTGCCTGTGTAATGTAAACACAGGCAGAGGAAGTGATGTCATCTCTCCATGCGGCGGTCTTCTCGATCCGGCGCGAGGAGAGAAGACATCTCACAGTAAGTGCACCAATACTACACTGACACCAGTACACGTAGGCACACTTACACCCCCCAGTCACCCCCAGATCACCCCCAGTACCCCCAGTCACAGTGCACCGTTTGCAGTGGTCATTTTTTTACTGATCACTGCAATCAGTGTCATTTGTGACAGTAAAAAGTTGCAGGGCAGTTAGGTTTAGGCCCCTTTAGGTCCAGGGTAGCCCCCTAGCCCCCCCCTAATAAAGGTTTAACCCCTTGATCGCCCCCCAGGTAACCCTTTCACCCCCTAACACCAGCATCACTAAGCGATCGTATTTCCGATCGCTGTATTTAGTGCCGGGGGTGCCCTAGATAGCCAGTATTTTTTTTTTAGGTTCGCGGCAGGTTTTTATAGCGTCAGGTACCCCCATATATTATTTTACCCCCTAATTGCCCCTAGAGTTAACCCTTTCACCCAGTGGCGGCTGGTGCTCAAATTTTTTTGGGGGGGCGCAAACAAACTGAAAAAAAAACAAACATCAATTGCCGCCACTGTGCCCATTAAACGCAGCCACTGTGCCCAAAACTAGTTTTTCCCCAAATGCAGCCAGTTTCCCCCCCATATACTGCCAGTTTCCCCCCAAAATACAGCCAGTTTGTCCCTCAAATGCAGCCAGTTTGTTCCCCAATATACAGCCAGTTTGTCCCCCAATATACAGCCAGTTTGTCCCCCAATAATACAGCCAGTTTGTCCCCCATAATACAGCCAGTTTCTCTCCCATAATACAGCCAGTTTCTCTCCCATAATACAGCCAGTTTGTCCCCCATAATACAGCCAGTTTGTCCCCCATAATACAGCCAGTTTGTCCCCCAAATACAGCCAGTTTGTCCCCCATAATACAGCCCGTTTGTCCCCCAAATGCAGCCCGTTTGTCCCCCAAATGCAGCCAGTTTGTCCCCCATAATACAGCCAGTTTGTTCCCCATAATACAGCCAGTTTGTCCCCAATATGCAGCCAGTTTGTCCCCAATATACAGCCAGTTTGTCCCCCAAATGCAGCCAGTTTGTCCCCCATATACAGCCAGTTTGTCCCCCAAATACAGCCAGTTTGTCCCCCATATACAGCCAGTTTGTCCCCCATAATACAGCCAGTTTGTCCCCAAAATGCAGCCAGTTTCTCCCCCATAATACAGCCAGTTTCTCCCCTATATGCAGCCAGTTTGTCCCCCATAATACAGCCAGTTTGTCCCCCAAATGCAGCCAGTTTGTCCCCCATATGCAGACAGTTTCTCCCCCATAATACAGCCAGTTTGTCCCCCATATACAGCCAGTTTCTTCCCCAATATACAGCCAATTTGTCCCCAATATACAGCCAGTTTCTCCCCAATATACAGACAGTTTGTCCCCCAATAATACAGCCAGTTTGTCCCCCATAATACAGCCAGTTTCTCCCCCATAATACAGCCAGTTTCTCCCCCATAATACAGCCAGTTTCTCCCCCATATGCAGCCAGTTTCTCCCCAATATACAGCCAGTTTGTCCCCCAAATGCAGCCAGTTTGTCCCCCAAATACAGCCAGCTTGTCCCCCCCCCAGCCCTGCACTTACCTTCCTCGAGTCAGCGCCGTCCTTCTTCCGCCCTCGATGTCTTCTCCCGCCCTCGATGTCACTTCAGCCAATCAGGTTACCGGTAACCAGACCCGGTGAACCTGATTGGCCAGGGAACGCACCCCCGTGCGTCCTCTCATTAGGTATTTAGAAGCCGATTACAGCCGTCAGGCTGTAGTCGGGAAGCCTTTCAGAGCCGTTGGCTCTGATAGGCACTTCTAAAGGCCAATCAGACGCTGTTATTCAGATGGCCGGCGCTCAATGGGGCCGGCCATCTGAATAGTGGGCGGCAGCAATACATAGGTTCATGCAATGCATGAACCTATGTATTGTTGTGAGTGACGGCCGGGCGCAGAAGCGAGCGGTAGCGGCGCTTCTGCAACCTCTATGGTCGCGCCGCCATGTGTAAAAAAAACACCGTATAAGTGTCACTGGTGACACTGGTTAGCCAGTTAGTTATTTTGTTATTTAGGTTACCCGTCAGGTTTTTATATATAGCGTCAGGTACCCCCATATATAACCTAATAAAGGTTTTATCCCCCTGATTGCCCCTAGTTAACCCTTTCACCAGTGATCACCATATACGTTTTACGGGTGACGCTGGTTGGTTAGTTTGCTTTTTATAGCATCAGGGCACCCGCCGTATATAACCCAATAAAGGTTTAACCCCCTGATCGCCCGGCTGCTGATATCAATTAGGTTTTAGCACCAGAGAGGGTCTGCGTCACCCCAGGCAGCATTAGGTTAGTGCCAGTAACGCTAACACCCACGCGCAAAGCATACACCTCCCTTAGTGGTATAGTATCTGAACAGATCAATATCTGATCTGATCAGATCTATACTAGCGTCCCCAGCGGTTTAGGGTTCCCAAAAACGCAGTGTTAGCGGGATCAGCCCAGATACCTGCTAGCACCTGCGTTTAGCCCCTCCGCGCAGCCCAGCCCAGCCCACCCAAGTGCAGTATTGATCGATCACTGTAACTTACCAAACACAACACACATAACTGCAGCGTTCGCAGAGACAGTCCTGATCCCTGCAATCGCTAACAGGTTTTTTTTAAGCGTTTGATACATTTGCTGACAGTCAGGTGCTTTTTTACCTGTGAATCTTACTAGTGTACCCCTAAATTTAGAGCCCAAAATGGCAAATCGAAGGTACACTAGTAAAGAGGCCTACGAGATTCTGAGCATGACAGATAGTGAAGAGGAGGTCACGCATCTCTCAGATTCAGGCTCAGAATATCTTCCCATAGAATACAGTGAAGTCAGCGGCTCCATGTCAGATAGCTCTGACGACGAAGATGAGGTCCCTGCTAAGGTCAGGCGTACCCGATCCCGATCTTCTGAGGTTGTTGAGGAGCAAGAACCGCAGGGCTCTCGTATCATGGAGGAGAGTAGTACTAGCACTGCTATTCCTTCCGGTGAATTGGCAAGCACCAGTGGCCTAGTACAGCCTGGGCGTACATCCAGCACTGCAGTATCACGTGGTGACGTGGCGAGTCCCATAAGTGCAGTTCAAGCTGGCGAGGTGGCAAGCACAAGTAGTGTCCCGCTGCCACCAAGAAGAAGACAAAGGCAGGCCCATCGTGCCCATAGTGCCCTTCCTGCAGAATTCGCCTATCCTGATTGGGTCCCCACCACTTCTGCAGAACCCGTACTTCCCCCATTCACTGCCCAACCCGGTATTCAGGTGGAAACAGCTGATTTTATGCCAATTGATTTTTATTCGCTGTTTTTCACGGAAGATCTCTATAGATCTATTGTGGACCAGAGTAATTTATATGCTGGTCAATTCATCGCCGCTAATCCCCAGTTGCCTTCCATTGCCAAAGTTTGGAAACCAATTATGGTTTCCGAATTTAAGACCTTTCTGGGCCTTTCCCTCAACATGGGCACACATAAATTCCCGTCATTGCGTGCTTATTGGTCCATGCACCCAATTGACCACATGCCCGTGTTCTCTGCCTCCATGCCCAGGAAATGATACGAGCAGATATTGCGGTTCATGCATTTCAACGACAATGAACTTTGTCGTCCACGTGGAGACCCTGAATACGACCGGCTCTACAAAATTCGGCCCCTCATAAACCACTTCAACGAACGTTTTGCAGCCTTGTTTATTCCCGATCAAGTTGTCTGCGTTGGTGAGTCCCTGATTAAATTTTCTGGCCGTTTGTCTTTCAAGCAGTACCTTCCCAGCAAGCGTGCCAGATACAGGGTCAAGCTCTATAAGTTCTGTGACAGGGAAACAGGCTATGTATGGAGCTTTACGGTTTATGAGGGAAAAGATAGTCAGGTTGAGCCGGTCAACTGCCCAGATTACATAGGGAGCGCTGGCAAGATATTGTGGAACTTGGTGTCACCCTTATTCGGAAAGGGGTACCACTTGTATGTGGACAATTATTACACGAGCGTGCCACTGTTTAGTCACTTGTTTGATCATCAGATTGAAGCATGTGGCACCGTGCGACCTAATCGCCGGGGCTTTCCCCAGAGGCTTGTAGATTCCCGTCTTAGGCTGGGGGAGAGAGCCTGCTTGAAGTGTAATAACTTGCTCGCTGTGAAGTGGAGGGATAATAAGAATGTTTTCCTTCTTACCTCCCTTCATGCAGACACGACAGTCCAAATTCGTACGGCGACTAGTGTTGTGGAGAAACCCCTCTCTGTCCACGAATATAACCAAAATATGGGAGGGGTGGACCTCAACGACCAGTTGTTGGCGCCGTATCTAATTGACCGTAAGGCGAGACGCTAGTACAAAAAAGTGTCTCTATCCTTATTCCAATGGGGAAATGGGAATGCCTGGTAGTGGGGTTTTCTTAGGCAGCAAAAATGTACAGAAGTATGATAAAACATATTTATTGCGCATGTGCACAGGGTTACAGACAATTTTGAATTCTGATGGAGTTTACACATACAGAATATTTAAACACAACATAAATAGTACACAGCAGTGCTATACAGCTAGACATGTAGATATGCATCTGTATACGTTCCTAGAACCAGGAACGTATACAGATGCATATCTACATGTCTAGCTGTATAGCACTGCTGTGTACTATTTATGTTGTGTTTAAATATTCTGTATGTGTCTCTCTGTTAAAAAAAAAATATTCTGTATGTGTAAACTCCATCAGAATTCAAAATTGTCTGTAACCCTGTGCACATGCGCAATAAATATGTTTTATCATACTTCTGTACATTTTTGCTGCTTAAGAAAACCCCACTGGGGGCATTCCCATTTCCTCATTTACCGGGGTGCGCAGCACCATTCGCTCTCCCCCATATATGTCTCACCTCCTTTTTCTATCCTTATTCCAATTGGCTTTGCTGAACGCTCATGTGCTATACAGAGCTTCAGGCGGGACGTTATCTCTCCTAAAATTCCAGGATGAGATAGTCACAGAACTTCTGTATCCAGGCAGTTCTGCACCTCACCATCCCCAACCAAATGCAGTAAGCCGGCTGCATGAGAGGCATTATCCGTATGTCCTCGAGAGTACCCCTACCCAACGAGCCCCCCAAAAAAGATGTTGTGTCTGTAGCAAGCGCGGATTTAGGCGTGACACCCGTTATTTTTGTCCACGCTGTCCTGACAATCCTGGTCTTTGCATTGGTAAATGTTTTGAACGCTTCCACTCAAAAGTGAAGTTTTAGCGTAAGGTACAGCATTGCACAGAACAGGACACACTTACACAGGGTCTCCCAAGATGCCATCGCATTTTGAGAGACCCGAACCATTACAGTTGTTAAAGTTACAAAAAAAAGTGTAAAAAAATAAAAATAAAATGTAAAGAAAAAAACACAAAAAAAATAAATAATAATAGTTGTCGTTTTATTGTTCTCTCTCTTTCTCTCTATTTTCTCTCTATTGTTCTGCTCTTTTTTACTGTATTCTATTCTGCAATGTTTTATCATGCTTGCTTTTCAGGTATGTAATTTTTTGTTTTCAGGTGCGCCATTTAGCTGCAGCGCGGAATTATTTATCTTGACAGCAACAGCGTTTGCTCCCACGATACATAAAGCCGTGACTCCAGTGCTGTAGGAGGTGATTTCACCACCACAGTTAAAAAAAAGAGCATATATGCCGAAGCATAGGGGCGGAGGAGCGATTTTGTTCCTAATGCCGCGTACATACGGTCGAAATTGTGTGTACGCGGCATAACTTTTTTGCGGGAGGATGCCCCCATGCTTCGGCATATATATATTTTAGGCACAGGTTGCGTTAAAAAAATGTTTTCTTTTTTACAAGATTTTTTGGGGAATTTGTTTTGCAGGTATGGTATGCTAAGGTCTTACTGTTGTACTGTAATGTTACTTTGTTTTAATGTTAACCATCATTTGCTTATCAGGTACGCCATTCAGTTGCAGCGCGGATCTATTTATCTTGACAGCAACAGCGTTTGCTCCCACGATACATAAAGCCGTGACTCCAACACTGTAGGAGGTGATTTCACCACCACAGTTAAAAAAAAGAGCATATATGCCGAAGCATGGGGGCAGCAGGGTCGGAGGAGCGATTTTGCTCCTAATGCCGCGTACATACTGTCGAAATTCCGACGGAGGCTTGACCGTGGAAAAGTCTGACCGTGTGTACGCAGCATAACCTTTTATGCCGCGTACATACGGTCGAAATTCCGACGGAGGCTTGCCCGTGGAAAAGTCCGACCGTGTGTACGCTGCATAACTTTTTTGCGGGAGGATGCTACCCATGCTTCGGCATATATAAATGGTGCATGTATGCCCATCATTAGAAGTGGGTGGATAAAGGGAGGTATTCTAATGGTGGGCATACCCACCGATCAATCTCTTTTTTTCGTTCAGCCAACAGGCTGCATGAAAAAAAAGATTACAATACATGTCCAACAAGGACCAGCAACATACTGGTATGTTGCTGGACTTTGAATGTTTATACCAGAATGATGCCTGCGGGTTTAGGTATCATCTTGGTATCATTCTTTTCAGCCAGCAGCCGGCTTTCATGTAAAAGTAATCCTAGAAGATAATTAGCCTCTAGACTGCTTTTACAAGCAGTGGGAGGGAATGTCCCCCCCCCCCCGGATATAAACAGCGCCATTGGGAAATTGGGAAAGCATTTTATCACACCGATCTTGGTGTGGTCAGATGCTTTGAGGGCCTAACCCCCCAATTTTTTCCAAAAAATAAATATGGAAGGAACAGTTTAAAAATAAAATAAAAAAGCAAAATAAATAATAAAAAAAAAAGCACCCCTGTCCCCCCCTGCTCTTGCGCAAAGGCGAACGCAAGCGTCGGTCTAGCGTCATATGTAAACAGCAATTGCACCATACATGTGAGGTATCACCGCGAAGGTCAGATCGAGGGCAGTAATTTTAGCAGTATACCTCCTCTGTTAATCTAATGTGGTAACCCGTAAAGGCTTTTAAAGGCTTTTAAAAATGTATGTAGTTTGTCGCCGCTGCGCGTTTGTGCGCAATTTTAAAGCATGTCGTGTTTGGTATCCATGTACTCGGCCTAAGATCATCTTTTTTATTTCATCAAACATTTGGGCAATATAGTGTGTTTTAGTGCATTAAAAATAAAAAAAGTGTGTTTTTTCCCAAAAAAATGCGTTCGAAAAATCGCTGCGCAAATACTGTGTGGAAAAAAAAATGCAACACCCACTATTTTAATCTGTAGGGCCTTTGCTTTAAAAAAATGTATAATGTTTGGGGGTTCAACGTAATTTTCTTGCAAAAATTTTTTTTTTTTCATGTAAACAAAAAGTGTCAGAAAGGGCTTTGTCTTCAAGTGGTTAGAAGAGTGTATGATGTGTGACATAAGCTTCCTAATGTTGTGCATACAATGCCAGGATAGTTCAACCCCCCCCCCCCCAAATGACCCCATTTTGGAAAGTAGACACCCCAAGCTATTTGCTGAGGGGCATGTTGAGCCCATTGAATTTTTTTTTTTTGTCCCAAGTGATTGAATAATGACAAAAAAAAATAAAAAAAAAAAATGTACAAAAAGTTGTCACTAAATGATATATTGCTCAAACATGCCATGGTTATATGTGGAATTGCACCCCAAAATACATTCTGTTGCTTCTCCTGAGTACGGGGATACCACATGTGTGAGACATTTTGGGAGCCTAGCCGCGTACAGGACCCCGAAAACCAAGCACCGCCTTCAGGATTTCTAAGGGTGTAAATTTTTGATTTCACTCCTCACTGCCTATCACAGTTTCGGAGGCCATGGAATGCCCAGATGGCACAACCCTCCCCCCCCCCAAATGACTCCATTTTGGAAAGTAGACACCCCAAGCTATTTGCTGAGAGGTATGTTGAGTATTTTACAGATCTCGCTTTTTGTCACAAAGTTTTGAAAATTTAAAAAAGAAAAAATCTTCATTTTCAAAAACAAATGAGAGCTGTAAAATACTCACCATGCCTCTCAGCAAATAGTTTGGGGTGTCTACTTTCCAAAATGGGGTCATTTGTGGGGGTTTTGTGCTATCTTGGCATTTTATGGCCTTCAAAACTGTGATAGGTAGTGAGGAGTGAAATCAAAAATTTACGCCCTTAGAAATCCTGAAGGCGGTGCTTGGTTTTCGGGGCCCCGTACACGGCTAGGCTCTCAAAAAGTCCCACACATGTGGTATCCCCGTACTCAGGAGAAGCAGCAAAATGTATTGTGGGGTGCAATTCCACATATAACAATGGCATGTTTGAGCAATATATCATTTAGTGACAACTTTTTGTACATTTTTTTTTCTTTGTGTCATTATTCAATCACTTGGGACAAAAAAAATATTCAATGGGCTCAACATGCCTCTCAGCAAATAGCTTGGGGTGTCTACTTTCCAAAATGGGGTCATTTGGGGGGGGGGTTTTGTGCTATCTTGGCATTTTATGGCCTTCAAAACTGTGATAGGTAGTGATAGGTAGTGAGGAGTGAAATCAAAAATGTATGCCCTTAGAAATCTTGAAGGCGGTGCTTGGTTTTTGGGGTCCCGTACGAGGCTAGGCTCCCAAAAAGTCCCACACATGTGGTATCCCCGTACTCAGGAGTAGCAGAAAAATGTATTTTGGGGTGTAATTTCACATATGCCCATGGCATGTGTGAGCAATATATCATTTCGTGACAACTTTGTGCAAAAAAAAAGTTTGTCATATTCCCGCAACTTGTGGCAAAATATAAAATATTCCATGGACTCAACATGCCTCTCAGTAAATAGCTTGGGGTGTCTACTTTCCAAAATGGGGTCATTTGGGGGGGGTTTGTGCTATTTTGGCATTTTATGGCTTTCGAAACTGTGATAGGTAGTGAGGAGTGAAATCAAAAATTTGAGGCCTTAGAAATCTTGAAGGAGGTGCTTGGTTTTTGGGGCCCCGTACGCGGCTAGGCTCTCAAAAAGTCCCACACATGTGGTATCCCCGTACTCAGGAGAAGCAGCAAAATGTATTTTGGTGTGCAATTCCACGTATAACTATGGCATGTTTGAGCAATATATCATTTAGTGACAACTTTTTGTACATTTTTTTTCTTTTTGTCATTATTCAATCATTTGGGACAAAAAAAATATTCAATGGGCTCAACATGCCCCTCAGCAAATAGCTTGGGGTGTCTACTTTCCTAAATGGGGTCATTTGGGGGGGTTTTGTGCCATCTTGGCATTTTATGGCCTTCAAAACTGTGATAGGTAGTGATAGGTAGTGAGGAGTGAAATCAAAAATTTATGCCCTTAGAAATCTTGAAGGCGGTGCTTGGTTTTTGGGGTCCCGTACGCGGCTAGGCTCCCAAAAAGTCCCACACATGTGGTACCCCCGTACTCAGGAGAAGCAGCAGAATGTATTTTGGGGTGTAATTTCACATATGCCCATGGCATATATATCCTTTAGTGACAACTTTGTGCAAAAAAAACAAAGTTTGTCATATTCCCGCAACTTGTGTCAAAATATAAAATATTCCATGGACTCAAAATGCCTCTCAGCAAATAGCTTGGGATGTCTACTTTCCAAAATGGGGTCATTTGGGGGGGTTTTGTGCTATTTTGGCATTTTATGGCCTTCGAAACCGTGATAGGTAGTGAGGAGTGAAATCAAAAATTTGCGCCCTTAGAAATCCTGAAGGCGGTGCTTGGTTTTCGGGGCCCGTACGCGGCTAGGCTCCTAAAAAGTCCCACACATGTGGTATCCCCGTACTCAGGAGAAGCAGCAAAATTATTTTGGGGTGAAATTCCACATATAACCATGGCATGTGTGAGCAATATATCATTTAGTGACAACTTGTTGTAATTTTTCTTTTTTTTTCTTTTTTTTGTCATTATTCAATCACTTGGGACAAAAAAAAATATTCAATGGGCTCAACATGCCTCTCAGCAATTTCCTTGGGGTGTCTACTTTCCAAAATGGGGTCATTTGGGGGGGTTTTGTACTGCCCTGCCATTTTAGCCCCTCAAGAAATTAGATAGGCAGTCATAAATTAAAAGCTGTGTAAATTCCAGAAAATGTACCCTAGTTTGTAGACGCTATAACTTTTGCGCAAACCAATAAATATACGCTTATTGACATTTATTTTACTAAAGACATGTGGCTGAATACATTTTGGCCTAAATGTATGACTAAAATGGAGTTTATTCGATTTTTCTTATAACAAAAAGTAGAAAATATCATTTTTTTTCCAAATTTTCAGTCTTTTTCCGTTTATGTCGCAAAAAAAAATAAAAATCGCAGAGGCAATCAAATACCATTAAAAGAAAGCTCTATTTGTGGGAAGAAAAGGAAGCAAATTTCGTTTGGGTACAACATTGCATGTCCGCACAATTTCCAGTTAAAGCAGCGCGGTGCCAAATTCTGAAAACACCTCTGGTCTTTAAGCTGCATAATGGTCCGGGGCTTAAGTGGTTAAATAATGATAATTTTCAGCTTCCTTGTTCATCGCTTTCAGAAATGTTTTCATCAGTCCGCGCTTTATGTGAAGTAGAGTCACAAATATCTTTGTTCGGTCAACAAGTGGTTCGAAGTTCGTGTGGTTTGTGTTCGTGTCCTATAACCAAACTATTCTGGAGTCACCATTTCTTTTTATTGTACTGTGACTTTCTTGCACGGCTGTCCTATTTGCATATGTAACAGTACTTGGTTAATCTGAGCTGCATTCCAATAAGCAGAGCCACTACTTTTAGATCTCCATAGATATTGTAGTTGTACTTGGTGTACTAGATGTGCTTCAACAACAACTCCATGTTTTCATATGTTCCTGTCATATGTTTTTCTGTAAAATAGCTGTCCACACTCTTCTTCACTTATTAAGAGTACTTGTTTCCCTGCCCTAGGGGAATATTTTTCTTTGTTTCCTTTCATGTGTGCAGCAAAGCCAACATGTATCAAACGATGTACACTGCCATTGTGCAACAAGATAGTCTTGAGGTTTTTTGCCTCGTACACACGACAAGTTTTTCCAATGGGAAAACTGCTATGAGAGCTTTTCGTCGGGAATCCCGACCGTGTGTATGCTCCATCACAGTTTTTCCGACGGGAAAACTGCCGGACAAAAAAAAAGGGAAGGATCTTTTTTTTCCCATCAGGAAATAATCCTGGCGGGAAAACCGTTCGTCTGTATGGTTTTCCGACGGGCAAAAAAATGCGCATGTTTAGAATCAAGTATGAGACGGGAGCGCTTTTTCTGGCAAAACTAGTGTTCGTAATGGAGATATCACATTCATCACGCTGCAACGGACTGAAAAGCACAAGGCTGAAAAGCGCGAATCGTCTCTTACCAAACTTTTACTAACACAAGGATCAGCAAAAGCAGCCCAAAGGGTGGCACCATTGGAATGGAACTTCCCCTTTATAGTGCCGTTGTACGTGTTGTATGTCACCGTGCTTTGGACGGGCGGACTTTTGTCTGAGTGTGTGTATGCAAGGCAGGCTGAGAGGAATTCTGTCGGGAAAACAAAACAGGTCGTGTGTACTAGGCATAACACTGATAAATCAGTAAAGAAACACCATCCTAGTGAGTCATGCTCATAACCCAAAGCTGTGAACAAACCATCAATACACTACAGTACAATACAATACAGTACAATCAATACAATACAATCGATACAGTACAGTAAAATCAGTACAGAACCTGTGCAAAAAAATTGTTAAATGATCTTGGCGGCTTCGAAAGACAGACATTTTCATCCTTACAGTCCTTAACTCGGTAGTTCTGCTTTTAATTTTGACAAATCTAAGTCCCTGACCATGTCATTTAAATATGACTGTATTTTGAGATGAGGCTCACTAGACATGCACGGTTCAAAATCCTGATCACTGTCATTGTCATTGCCTGGCTGTTGCATTGCAGCATCTTTGTCTGTTTTGTCTAAGCTCAATTTTCTCAGGTGGTTTCAATACTGTAAGATTGTCATCATTTGGCTGATCTCGTGGCTGAAGGCACTTTGGAATATTCAATTGATTCCTTATTTTTAGCAGAAAAAACTGTGACAATAGTCAGACAAAGATAACAGTCTGACATGTGATCATTCTGTTCTCGTCATATCATCGGGACAGCAATTGGATTACTTCCGAGTTCATCTGAACCAAGCTCTAATGCCTCGTACAAACGACCGGTTTTCCCGTGTGTATGCTCCATCAGAGTTTTTCTGACAGGAAAACTGCCGGAAAAAAAAAGAGAGCGGGATCTATTTTTTCCCGTTAGGAATAAAACCGTTTGTCTGAATGCTTTTCCGACGGGAAAAAAAACGTGCATGCTCTGAAAAAATTTGACGCATGCTCGGAGGCATAGATCTTACAAGCAAAGTATAGTTCATACGCTTCCTAACAAGTCTAGCTATGGTCTTTGTGGCTTAAGTGTGTGCTTACCACAAATGTAACAGAACATATCACAGCTGTTCTGACATTGGAGAGGCATTTCTGTTGTTACCAATCTTCCTATAGTAACACTATAACTTACTTGTAATGTAAATGCCATGTACATAGACAATGCTATGGCTTGAAACAATCAAATCAAAATACATATAAACTGATATCAATGAAATTAGTAGCATCTGGGCATGCAAGCTTAGACTTTTCAGTTAGCATCCATAATGCTTCCAATTGTGTGCATGCACGACATGCGCTGGGCTTTCTCAATGGTCTTGCAGTCTCCTGGGACATGTGATAGTTCCCAGTGTCCCAGGAGGTTGTGGGAGTGAAGGATGGAGCAAACTTCCACTCTACCTGCCTAGGTTAAGTAGGAGCGGGTACCTGTCAAAAATAGGTACCCACTTTCAGAAAAAAAAAGTTTATATTAATGGCAGAGGAGTGGGAGAAAAAGAGTATGAGTGGAACTTCCCTTTTCAGGTGAAACTATAACTAAAGGCAACATTTTTTTTTTAGTTTTGGATAGAGTGGAGAGGGAATAGAACACCTATTAGGATTTACCCTCTCTATATGTTCTGTTTACCATTGTTATTGAAAGTGAAAGTAAGAGAAAATCCCAAAGTTTGGGCTGCCCCTAGAAAAGTAATAGAGGGGAAAGCCTCCAATGGGGACACAAGTTCTGGTGATCTGGGGTGCCCCAAAGGATCCCTTCATTTGCATGTATGTCCTCTCACTTCCTGTTTGGGCTATGGGACAGAAAGTGAAGGTAAATCTCCCGAATGGAAAAAAAAAAGAAGAAAAACATCTGATGGGTTATACCACAACCTTACTCTATCCAAAATGAAAAAAAAAAAGAAAGTTTTGCCTATAGTTCTACTTGAAGTTCCTCTTTAAAAGGGGAAATTGCAAAAACATAAGATTTCTATAAAATTGTACATGATAGGTTAAATTGCAGGTTATTTTTGTGATTAGCAGACAATCTATAAAATATGCCCAAAAGTGATTAGGAAGCAAAATCTTTGTTGTCCAGTTGTTAAGAAAAGGAGAGTCTCTGTTTTCAAAGAGTGGCTGCACTGGTATAAAAATACATTGATGCAGCAAGCTTAAAAGTGGAAGTAAACCCTCCTATCATTTTCAGGCAAGGAAGCTGCCATCTTGGCCTCTGTTTAATCTTCAACTGCTATGATGCTGCACATGTGATCAGATATGACACCAGCCATTGGATGGTTTGACAGTTTGGTTGAGAGCACCACCAATGTGACAGTTAGCATTCCCGGCATCCCGGGAATGTAACTGCTTTTTGAAACTGTTAAATCGATGGGTTTACTTCTGCTTTAAAGTGATACTATAGGTTTGATTTAAAAAAAGAAAATAACAAGCATGTCATACTTACCTCCACTGTGCTCTTCTGGGGTCCCACGGTGGCTCTCTCGGCTCCTCCCCGCATCAGATAACCCCCTCTGGGAAGCGCTCTCCCAAGGGGGTTACCTTGCGGGCACGCTCCCATGTCCAGCATTTGGCGCCCGTAGCTGCCGAATGCAGGACTCGGCGCCGCCCCCCGGCACTCGCGTCATTGGATTTGATTGACAGCAGCGGGAGCCAATGGCTGCGCTGCTATCAATCTATCCAATGAAGAGCTGAGAACCCGTGGAGAGAGTGACGGCGGGATCGCGCCCGCGTAAATTCGGGGCGCAGGTAAGTAAAACGGGGGGGGGGCAAGGACAACTGTTGAAAAAAAAAATTGACAGGTATTTTTTATAAATGTGCACAAGAATGTAATCTACAGGTATACACAGCAACATAAATAATAAATACGACTATTGTAAAGATCTTCCATAAAAAAAACATTTAGCTATAATTTTCCCTCAACAAGCTAGTGTGTGTTTTCCTATATGCCAAGTTTCCATCACTCTTTTTAAATCAGCAAAGCTAGTTCTAATAACACCTTAAGGCCCCTGTAGTTAACTCACAAAGAAGATGTATTATATCATAACACCTCTCTTGGGGTATGTACATCAACTCACTTTTCCAGGCAGGGAAAGAACTAAACAATAGCCTGGTGTGTCTAAGTATTATAATTATTTCTATATGTAGGAACACAGCGTATATAAGGCAATTAAACTGCTGAACTCATTGACCTCAAAGTTATTTTTTTATATTATACTTATATAACAAATTAGCACTTGGAAAACGATGAACGTGTCCGAAATGTCATTACAGATACTGTATTGTACAAAAGGCAAAATATATTAGTAGTTCCTAATGGATCTTCTAGTTCCCTCCCCTTATCTATACAAAGAAAAAGTAAAGCATAGTACTTATTTTCACTGCCAGGGTCTCAGTTTAAGTAATAATTATCCTTTAAACTAATGCAAACTTTACATAATGCTACTTCAAATCTAGTATGCATTGTGTAAAAAAAGACAAGTACAAAAAAAAAAAGCCCAAAACAGTGGTAAATATTGCATGAAAATTAAAGTGAAACTACATTTTGGTTTAAAAAGAAAAAAAAACATCTATTCAAGTATGTATTCCTAATTTTAAAAAGATACATCTTTTGCCCAGGATTAAGCCTCTCCTGTGGAAGAATATTTGTATTGAGTTACACTGCTTTAGTTTCTTTTATGGAATGTGATTCTGTTCCATTTTGGGGGATTGGGTAAATACTGCAATGGCCATTAATTATTTTGGTGAATTACATTACAGCTGATCAATAGTTTATGTATCCTTATGCTGCTCCCTCAGGTGTGACATTTTGAAAAAAAAAACTCATTACGGTAAAAAAAAAAAAAAAACTTCTATTGCTCTCAGCCTCTTCCAAATCTCCAAATTCATTTGTTTTTGCTGCAGTGATCTGACTTAGAGAGTGGCTTTGTTTGTTCTCCATGTCCCACTGTATGTAGGTATGTAGCCACCCTCTTTTGCTTGCTCTCAAGGTGGACTTGAGACTATGGACTTTCCCCATCTGTAGCAAATTGGATCATGCTTTTCTGGGGTTTTTTCGCCTTCCTCTGGATCAACTTTGGGTGAAGGATTGTGTATATGAGATCGTATGATATATTTTTTTTACTATTGGTTGAACTACATGGACTTGTGTCTTTTTTCAAACTGACTAACTATGTAACTATATGTCTAATTTTTGTAACTGATACATATGCAAGACAGCTTGTTTTTTAAGCTGCCCACTCAGTCATTTATTTTAGACATATATAAATTTTTTCATTTTTACATAGAAAGCACATTATGCCCTATTTTAGTATGCCCAAAGGACACAATAAGCTGTTAATATGCACAAAACTTTATTGCATATACCAGTGGTTCTCAACCCTCGGGGGTCGAATGATGATTTGCCAGGGGTCACCGAATCCTGGGCTGGTCCTGAAGCCTGCACCACTCTCCAAGCCTTTTTGCGGCCACCCAGCATGGCTATCCCTGGAGCCCACGGCCGCCCAGCTGGGCTGTTCCTGGAGCCCGCAGCCGCCCACTCAGCCTCTTCGCAGCCGCCCATTCAGTTCAAGGGATGGCTGGGGGGCAAAGACTAGAGGTCAGCTGACTGATGAGGAACGTGAAGTGGGAGGAGCTGAGAAGACCCTATCTCCTGATTTCCGCATAGGTGTCACTGCTACGAGACACAACAAAGTCGGAGACACAGTGAAGCTGGAGACACAGTGAGTAACACTACCTGTGATTATAATTGCCATTAAAAGGACTCCGGGAGCGCTAAATGTCTGTGGGTTAGGGGCGCAAATTACTTGTCTTGCCTTGGGTGCTGACAACCCACGCTATAAATAATTTTACTGTTAGGGGTCCCCACAACTTGAGAAATTTTATCAAGGGGTCATGGCACTAGAAGGTTGAGAATCACTGGCATATACTGTACAGGCGGTACAAGATAGGGTCTGTAGGTTTGTTCTTAAGTTGAATCTGTTTGTAAGTCGGAACAGGTACATTTTTTAAGTGTAGCTGTAGCTCAAAAAAAAAGATTTTAAAGCTTTTTGGATAGCATAGGGAAGGGTTATCACCCCTGTAACATTTGTTTTGATGGCTGTGCCCCAGTTCAGAAGATTTTACCTCACTTTCTGTCCTTATGACAATTGGATTTTGAACATTTTGGGTTGTTGTTGATTGGTGATAAAGCTTCAGTGGAGGTACATTTTTCCCATAATAACTCTTACAGGAGTGAATTTCCCTTCATAGGGGTAGATTTCCTCTCACTTCATGTTGTCTCCCTCTGTTTGTAAGTAAGAGTCGTTTGTAAGTAGGATGTTTGTAACTAGGGGACTGCCTTTTCTGTACTTCATAGTTTGTTCAGTATTCAACAAGCGATGCTGTTTTTCAGTAAATGAGTAGGTAGGTGCAGAATACTGTAAAAAGTAGACAAGATGCATTCAAGTGTGAGTAATCCATTGCATTACTTGTAAGCATGAATTTAAGTACAGCCAAAGTCTTTCATGGAACCTCCATCTGGATGGGGTTGTTGGGGTCCAATCCCTGACTGCATATTAAAAAAAATCTTTTTAGGACTTGAAATTCTGGACTGATAAGAGACATTTTCTTTAGTACATTAGTGGATACAACCCACATGCATATGGGTTGTTCCCATTCTGCTGTGCTACAGCCCTCAAAAGAGTCTTGGCATGTGAAAAGCCTTCATCAATATTAGAATTCACAAATCAGGGAAACAACAAAATATCCTGTCAAGTACAACTGTGCTTTCTCTAAATAAGTTTTATTTCTGCTTGTCTTTGCAGCCTATGCAAATGCATGTGACAATTTACCATGTGTGAACATGAATACATTTTCCATCAGTGTAACCTGACCTTGTATTTGCATTTTTTTATTTTTTTGCTGTAATCAAGCCATTCTTGGCACTATATGGTGCTGTTTGGAGATGAGAGACCTGCTCTGTATTGAGCTGAATGCGCAACCCATGGAGTAGATTGTTCAAAGCACAGTAGGATTTACCCAGCACCAGGAGACTGCAGGCAGCATTACTAAAAACATACTTCCTCTTCGATTAAGTAAGCCATTATCCTGGCATTTTTACAGGGGCTGCTGACTCAAGTAAAAATGTATCATGTTTAATTAAAGTGCAGTTATAAGTGTGCCGATAGACAACTAGAACCAAGTGAAGCATTGGATAGGTATAACAGGTTTGTTTGATTTTACATGTACAACTCTAAATCAGAGGAGCAACTAATTCCCCTTCTTCATCTCCCTGTCTGCTCTATTTAGTAAGGATCTTATAAAATTAAAATTCAAGACAGACTCCCTTCAGAAAACCCACAGTGCTCTGTGAATATTGTCCATCGGGGGGTACAATGTATTAAATATTGATTTGTAAAACAAAGATATTGCATTACCAGAAATAAAAAAGACAAAACGTTAGTAGAAAACTGAAATCTGAGAATAATGTGCTTACAGTATTATGCACATAACTGTGCTCTTTGCATATTCTAATACTGTATATGTGATGCATTGCTGTGATATAACATTCATGAATTCTGTACCGATTTTCAAAAATAAAAAAAATATTGTGCCCTTATACTGAAGAATTGTACGTCAATCCTCAGTAAGCCTTGCTGTACATTAGACTTGTGCACAACGGAAAAATTTGTTCCGTTTCGGTTCGTTTCTTTCCGGTCCTGTTGATTCGTAATCATTCGTAATTTTGCTAGGCGGGATTTTTCGTGTTCGGACTCATTCGTATTTTTGCAAGCGACATTTTTCGTTGAATTTTTTGTTGCTTTATAATTCGTACTTTCGGTAGAGTACGTTGTTTTTCGTTGATTCTGGACACAACTCCTACTTTCGTAACTTTTTTTGGGTTCGTACTTTCGGTAGAGTACGTTGTTTTTCGTTGATTCTGGACACAACTCCTACTTTCGTAACTTTTTTTGGGTTCGTTGATTCGTAATTTTCCGTGTCTCTCTCACAACGACGCTGCCTATTATGCCTAATGTGCTTCGAATGGATTTGTACTTTTCTAAATACATTGCGGTTATTTGTAACGATTCGAAATCTCGTATTTTACTTTCGTTTTTAACATGCGGCTATAGGCTCCGCCCCTGTACACCATTTTCAGAGGGTTCAGCACGGTGAGGGAGAAGCAGAGAGCAGAGCAGAATGAGTGTTATTGTGCTTCGAATGGATTCGAAATCTCGTATTTTACTTTCGTTTTTTACATGCGGCTATAACCTCCGCCCCTGTACACCATTTTGAGAGGGAGTTCAGCACGGTGTGGGAGAAGCAGAGAGCAGAGCAGAGTGAGTGTTATTGTGCTTCGTATGGATTCGTACATTCGTAACTTTTTCATAACGAATTATGCCGAAGACATTCGGGCATTCGCTATTTGCGGTATAATTTATTTCGGATTCGGTCTTATTCGTAATTGCTTTGTTCGGAAATTCGAATGCTTCCGAATGTCCGAAAGTTGCTAAATTCGGACGAATTTCAATTCGTTACGAAACGAATTGCACAAGCCTACTGTACATCATTATTTACCTTTACAGCTGCTACACACAGTAATAGTTGGGCATTTTATTTAATATCCACTCAGCTACTATTGCATTATTGCTTTACAGTTGAGATCAAAGTTTATTTATAAAAGACTGAAAAATAATGATCTTGTTATTCAATTTTTCCTCTTCTGTGTTCAGCTGTAGGACTTATGTCAAACACTAGTAAAATCCTAACAGAAAATCAACAGGAATTACATCTTATAAAAAAGTATTCACAAGGCAGTAGTTCTGTAAGGTGTTGCTTTGTGGGGACATTTTTTTTTTTTGCAAAAAGCTTCTGCCAAAGGTAAATATAAAGCCTATAGTTATAGTATATGTACCTGGAGCCATAAAGCTCTATGTTTAAACTTGCTTTATTCTGTAAGGTAAATGGGTAAGTAAGGTAAATGGGATTATGCAATAAGACAAAATTTACTACAGGGTACCACTAGTGAACACTAATTTATACAAAGCATTAAATCTATAAAATGGATAACTGAACTAAACTGAACTCTATGCCTCTTGAAAAATTTGTTTAGGCATGACCCAACTTTAACCCATTACCTCACACTTTATATTTAGAGCATGTCTCAGCATTCAATTTTCCTTTTTTTCCTTAAACAAATCCTTTTATTGAACAAAAAGAAAAAATACATACTGTTAGATAATTTATTGTAATCAATCGAATTCCAGGTGTTTGAAAGTGAAGACAATTTATTCAAAATGCACCGGTACACTTTGTGTGAAGCTTACAAGATGAAAATCATAGCAAAAGTGAGTGAGAAGGAGGCGGCCCCCACCTTCTCATCCTTACACTGAAAAGGCAATAACACTTCTTATTGGCTAATTTGCTAAGGAGGATCCACTGGTACATGGTACAAGTTAGTACCTTTATTCCCAAGCAGAGCCTCCTGTACGATCTGCTTTCTATACATATATTACGTATGGGGTTAGTAAGAACAAAAGAATACAACAAGGTTAGAACATGTGCTCAGGAGCCATCTTAAAGGAAAATCAGTAAAGCTGTTTAATAGACGCACAATACTAATGTAGCACTACCCCCGTAGGAGCTGCTGTTTGTTTGATTTGGGTCTACGTCCTGCCTATCAACCCCTGGAAGTGGCTCAAACCTTCCCTTAGCACAACTGATATGAATAAGGAGTGTGAGACCTATTGAGTATTAGGAGACACAATCCTGCATACATCACACAATAACCTGTAAATGTTATTACCTTTGCTGGTCACTAGTCCTTCTAAGTGACAGAGATACTTCACACAAGTTATATGCTTAATCAAAGGTACCTTTACTCAGTATAAAAGGGAAGGGTAAAGAATCACATTAATACACACAGTTGACTCTGCATGCGCATTGCAGAGTCAATAAACCAATAAGGATAGGTATCACTGAGATTAGGTAATAACAGGAAATAACATCAGCTATATATATGTACATGTATCTATATGTGTCTCTGCACGGCTAACTGGTTGCTCGCGAGCTCCCCCCTTTGTTGCAATACCTTGCACGTGTTCATTCCCTATAATAGGTAAGCAAGGCCTATCTGCGTCCCACTCAAAGTTCCTTTCTCCAATGAAGTCTTCGCTAGCCACCGTCGGTGCACAAGTTAAATTGTAATCCACAGGGTTTCAACAAGATGCTGTAATTATCCGCAATATACCTGAGTACTCGTGTGCCTGCCACCCACTAATGACGGATGCACCAATCTCTGATCACATAGTCCCCAGTGAGATACACTAGGCCGCAAGCTGTGGCGTGATAGGTGAAGTGTGGCTGGCACTGACTAAATCACTTTCCTCTAAGGTAGTAGTCAATTCTGGGCAGGTGCCCTTCTCACCAAACAGGCCCGACTTTCAGATAGTCTCCTCTGGCTTGTCCCGGTCACTCGATCTCCACGCTTCTGCTTCAGCTGCAGTCTCCGGACTCCGTCACTAACAGCATATGGTGATGGACGACTCCGGTCTCTGCTGGGCAATCACAGGACGCTGTGGACGATCCTCTGCTGGAAATCACTCAGGCACTCCCGTAATTTAGGCCCAGGCTTCTGGCCTAATCCTTAGGAAGCAGGCCTCCGTGCCAACTTCCTGCTTGATTGAGAGCTGGATCCAGAGAGAGAGAGACGCTGGCCCCTCCCCTGGTTTAAGTAGTCTGCCCAGAATGCTTTGCGGTGTTGCAATGCACCCTGGGTAATGTAGTCTGTCTTTTACTAAAAGCAACAAAGTCTTTTCTCCTAGCTGATATCTGTCCCAAAGTGCATTAGTTGCATTGTAACACTTATACCACCGGAGGGAGCCGGATTCCTTCTTACATATGGACATCCTGCTACACACTCCCCCCACTTAAAGTCTTTGGTCCCCAAAGAGGACAACAGTATGTAACCTAACACATACTTTGGCAATACCTGCAGGGAAATTTGTTAGTTTATGCATGACAATAAACAACTTGCCTTTTCATAAGCAGGATTTAAACTTAAACAGCTCATATCATAACACAGAGCCGACAGAGGAACCTCCCACCAATTATCACAAGGAGGGAGGTTGTCCTGTATACGGACCACCGACACTTGGGTGTCTGTTTCAGATGTGCTAGGGAGTGAGCTGGGGTTGTCTTCCACTGAATCTGAATCTGGAGTGGAAGAGCTAGACTGATCAATGGTTCTCTTAGATGTGATGATGGCCTCCTCAGAGCATTCACCCAATTGGTCGTACGTCAGTCTTTTTGGGGGGTGAATTACTCTTCTTTCCCTCTGCTCTTTAGGTATCATATTCTCAAGGACATTGGGGCTGGCTGTTTCTAGAAGCTCTTCAGGGGCTTCCTCATCTAGTTCAGGCATGTTGGGCTCCAGAACTTCAGGAGCGTCCCGCTCTCCTTCAGATAGAGACAACGACCCTTCTTCTGGGTCTTCCATTGACAAAGAGTCTGAGTCATCAGCTACCTCATCAATGAGAATGTTTGAAGGCACGAATTCAGGAGCTTCTGCCCGAAGAGTTCCATTGTCAACTGTTTTGGGTGAGGTTTGGGAGGTGGTCATGGGTTCTGGCAATTGGGATGACCACAACCAGTCAGATTCTGCTTCTTCATCCTCTTGACCTTCATTGTCAGAGTCTCCATCTCTCACATCTGGAAGCACTGTTTGAGATCGGGTGATGGGTCTGGAACCTTGAGAAGTTGAAGGGGTTTCTTGTGAGTCAGATGCAGGAGGCATGCGAACTGCCTCGGAGAGGGGCAACAAGTGATTCCTGTGCCAGGTCTTTAACGGCCCCACGCTTCCTTCTGGCCTAATTTGGTACACAGGAAGGTTTTCCAGCTTCTTGCAGATAACATAAGGTTGGGATTTCCAACGGTCAGCCAACTTATGTTTTCCCGGAATTCCCAAGTTCCTCAACAGCACTCTATCTCCTGGCTGTAAATCTTGAATTCTGACTTTTAGGTCAAAGTTTCTTTTATTTCTCAGCCCCCGTTGGTCAGATGCTGCTTGGGCCTTTTCAAAAGGTGTCTTCAGACTCTTTCTCAATCGGTCTACATACCCCTTGTGGGATGCTGCTGAGGTATGATCCAGCGATATGCCAAAGGCCAAGTCCACTGGCAACCGAGCCTCCCGCCCGAACATCAAACGGTATGGGGAATACCCGGTGACATCACTGGCAGTGCTATTGTAGGCATGCACTATGGCAGCTACATGCTTGCTCCAATGCTGCTTTTTCTCTGAACTCAGAGTCCCCAACATATCCAAGAGAGTCCGGTTAAACCGTTCAGGCTGAGCATCTCCTTGTGGGTGATAAGGGGTTGTCCTGGTCTTCTGGATGCCTAACAGGTCTAATAACTTCTTTATTAATTTGCTTTCAAAGTCTCTGCCCTGATCTGAATGAAGGCATTGGGGTAGACCATAGTGCACAAAGAATTTTTCTACCAGTACTTTGGCTACTGTTGAGGCCTTCTGGTCTTTTGTTGGGAATGCTTGAGCATATCTGGTAAAGTGATCTGTTATCACCAAGACATTCCCTTGACCACTCAGATCAGGCTCCAGGCAAAGGAAGTCAATGCACACCAGTTCCATAGGTCCCTGACTTTGCAGATGGCCCATTGGGGCTGCTTGACGTGGCAAGGTCTTCCTTTGAATGCATCGGACACAGGAATGGCAATATCCTTCCACTTCAGCCCGCATGCAGGGCCAATAGAACCTATCCCATACAAGGTGAAAAGTCCGTTCGGACCCTAGGTGACCATGGTTGTCATGGAGGGCAGCTAGGACCGCTTCTCGATATTTGGCTGGTAGAAACAGCTGCCACTTCTCTTCTGAGTCGTCAGAGGGGCCCCTTCGGTAGACCACCCCTTGACGTATGTGTAGCCGATCCCACTCCCTGCGCAACAATCGGGCTTCTCTTGGGGAGTCTGTTTCAAGCATCTCGGGACGCTGGCTTTCCAGGGCCTTTATCAGGAGTTTCCCTAAAGAGTCTTCTTCTTGCTCCTTTCTCAAATCCCTTTTTGTCATCTTGGGCAAGCCCTCCCCTTCGACTTGGGTCACACTGCAATAGCACTTCGGTACTCCAACAGCTGAGACCCCAATTTCTTCAGCTCTTGACCCACCTCTGGCTTGAAGTTCTGTCCCCTGATATAGGGCTCGCACTCCCTCTGGGTCTAGTTGGGCCCATTCTTCGGTAGGGTCGGTGGGGGCATGAGACCTCCTGGACAGGGCATCTGCATCCCTATTTCCCACTCCGGGTCGGTACTTCAAGCTGAAGGTGAAGCTTGAAAGGGCAGCCAACCACCGGTGTCCCGTTGCATCCAACTTGGCAGTGGTCAGAAGGTAGGTGAGCGGGTTATTATCTGTCTTCACCACAAACTCCGCCCCATATAGGTAGTCTCTCAGTTTGTCTACCACTGCCCATTTCAAGGCCAGGAATTCAAGCTTGTGGGTGGGGTAATTCTTCTCAGCAGGTATCAGACTCCTGCTCACATATGCGACGGGTCTTAGGTAACCATCATGTTCCTGGTACAGCACCCCACCCAGCCCATCTCGGCTGGCATCTACATGCAGTTCATAAGGCTTCTTTGGATCAGCATAGGCCAGGACTGGTGCAGTGGTAAGACTCTTCTTTAACATCTGGAAGGCTTCCTCGCACTCCCCTGTCCACTGGTCTTGAATCGACTCTTTGGGCCTTCGGGGTCCCATGGTGAGTTTCACTGGTTTGACCAGCTCTGGAACATCATCTTCCCCTTCGTTTCTGAGTAACTCGTTCAGGGGTCTGGCAATCTTGGCGAATCCTTCTACAAATCTTCTGTAGTAAGAACAGAACCCCAGGAATGACCGAAGCTCAGTCACGTTGGTAGGTCTCGGCCAAGAGGTGACGGCATCCAGCTTCTCTGGGTCCGTGGCCACCCCTTCTGCAGAAACGATATGGCCCAGGTAATGGACTGAGGACTGGTAAAATTGACACTTCTCTGGCTAGAGTTTCAGGCCCTCTTCACTGAGCCTCTTCAGGACCTTCTCCAGTCTCTCTTCATGCTCTTCTAGGGTTCTCCCGAACACGATGACGTCGTCCAAATATACCAGTACCTCTATTAGATTCATGTCCCCGACGGTTCTCTCCATTAGCCTTTGGAAAGTGGCGGGGGCTCCTGATAACCCTTGAGGCATACGGTTGAACTCAAAGAACCCCACAGGGGTGATGAAGGCTGTCTTCTCCCGATCCTCAGGGTGCATGGGGATTTGGTAATATCCACTTTTTAGATCCATTACACTGAACCACTTGGCCCCTGACAGACTCTGCAGGGCGTCTTCAATTCGGGGAGTGGTGTATTGATCTGGGATGGTCCTTCTGTTTAGTGTTCTGTAGTCGATACACAGTCTCAGCGACCCGTTCTTCTTTCGGACTACCACTATTGGAGAAGCGTAAGGGCTCCTGGATTCTCGAATAATCCCCGTCCTCTTCAGCTCAGCCAACTGTTCCCGCAAGTCTTCTAAGTCACCCAGTGGGACCCGTTGAACTCTCTCTCTAAAGGGCTTATCTTCTTGTAAGCGTATCTTGTGAGTGGCACTCCTTGCGCACCCCACATCGAACTCATCTTTAGAGAAGATCTTTTCCCACCTTGCAAGTTGAGCTTTGGCCCTTTTTCTCCATTCTGGTGGGAGGGCCGTGTCTTCAGAACAGAGCTTCTCTATGGTGACTTCACCCCTTTCTTCTTTCTTCAATTCACACGGGGCAATGGGGGTGGCTGGATTCACCTGGCCCAACAGCATTCTGGCCGGCACCTTCACTGGTGTATTAGCAGTGTTCCTTATACTCACTGAAACCCTCCCATGGCTTTTCTGTAGGGCCTTCAATGGGATCACTTCGGGGATTACTTCAATCCCTTTCTGTCTTTCCTGTGGGCCTGGTTCGAAGACAATGAAGGGGCCTGGCTGTTTCCATGTGAGCTTGACAGAAGCCCTCAGGCAAGTCACCTCTCCCGGTTGTAATACCTTCTCCGTCTTGTCTAGCTTCCAAATCTTGCCAACTCCCTCAGCCGGGGCCTTCTGCTCCAGTACCAGGCGCTGGTAGGCTTGCCTTAACATGGGGTGGACTCTTGTGGTCGGGGCTTCTTCCTGTTGGGCCAACGGTGTCAGCAGTCGCCTGACTAGATCAGTGTTGGTCCCTATGATGAGTGAGCTCTTGCTGGCCCCTGGTGGGCGAGGGCACACTACTGCCAGAGTATCGAAGGTCTCTGTCTCCCCAGCCACTGAGGGATCAAAAGTCAACTTGATTGGCAGGTAACCGTCATAGGGAAAGCTCTGAGTTCCAATACCCCATATTTCCAGTTCCTCTAATTTCTGTAGGGGCAGATGTTTAAGATGTTTATCATAGAAATCCCTATACAGAAGAGTCACTTGAGCCCCAGTGTCAAGAAGAGCCTTGGTGTAGATCCCTTCTACTTGTATGGAGACTACTGGAGAAGGCCCCACTAACTTGGCAGGGAACTCCTTCAACACAGACTTCTTGCTGGGTTCAGTTACCTGTACCCTCACTTATTTTTTTCTTGAGTTTCCGGTGGGTCTCAGTCCCTTCTGGGTCTGGTGTGCACTGGCCTTCTGTTCAACAGCAGCCTGAGTTGTGGGACGGGGCCTAATTGGCAGAGGTTTAGGTCCCTGACTCTGATGTTTTGGATCATTGGACTTCTTGAAGGAGTTCGTGGAAACTGGTGGGCGCCCGGCTGACTCCTTCACCGGGGCCCTCTGAAGTTTTCCGCCGGCTTGCGATATCTGGATGCAACTTCATCTGTGCTGGAACACACTGCTCTAACATGCCCGATTCCCCCACAATTGAAGCATGTTATCAATCTCTTAGGCTTCTGTACTAGTTCCATATTGGAGCTAGGAGGTTTTTTTGGTTCCTCTGACGTGTTCTTGTTGTGTGGCACAGAGGCCTGGCTAGTCAGCATGGACACTATTTCTACTAGTTGTGACACCTGGGTCTTTAGGAGTTCAACTTCTGAATCACCTTCTTCTGCACTTAACATTCTGACTCGGGCAGTTGGTTCGGTGTGTTGACTCCTCCTTTTGTCTTCCAACATGGCCTCCTCCTCCCTGACTATCCGGATCAAGTCGGGGTATTCCAGGCTGCTCCCGTCCCGCCGGGTGCGTAGCAATAATGCGATGGGGTCCAAGGGTTGAGCTCCCCTCAACACCTGCTGGGCACGGGCCTCATCCACTTTTCTTGGATCGATCCCTTTCTTCAGTAGGATCCGATGCAGGATCTTATCCTTGCGTCCTATGAATTCTGACAGCTTCTCTCCCTCTTTTTGGTAGCAATGCCCCAGCTGGTAAGTGAGTTCAGTGACGTTTTCCGTCCCGCCGAACACATTCTGCAGAATATCCAGATAATCCTGTGCATTGCAGTCCTTCTTGCTTAACTTGAGGTTACGTATGGCCTCCAGAGCAGGCCCCTTTAAGCTTTCCACAATCCGTTGTTTTTTTTGTTGTTCTGGCACCTCCCATTCTTCTAGGGCCTGAGTGGCGCCATCTAGCCACTCTTCAAATCCATCTTCCACTGAAGGTACAGGTTTCTTCCCAGAAAAGGTCCTGAGTTTCCTGTATCCTGACATAAGGTAGTCTGGAGGGTCCTTTTTACACTTGGTCACAATCTCCCCCAGGACAGCGCACAATTCTGAGCTAAGGGTGGTCAATGGTGGTGAACCGGGACCCTTTTGTTGGGCGCTCCCTCCTGTGCTGGGGCCTCCTGAAGTAGTGGATGTGGGGCCATCTTTATTCTCTTCTGGGTGTATCAGGAGGAGTTCTACTTGGTTTGTAGTTTTTATGCTGGCACCCTTGAAGTAGTCAGAGATTCCGTTCCTCCACTCACATAATGCATAGGTGTGGGGATTTACAGTATCTGTCTTTATGTCAATCACCCATGGCTTCCTGTCCGTGGACAATGCTCTCAAGACTGGAGTTAGCTGCTCCTCTACCCAGGCCTCTCTCTGGATTTCAACCACCAGGCCATTTCCGGGTAGGATGCCTTCATCCCTGTACCACCGGGCTACGGCAGCAGGGTCCATTTCTGTGCTGTAAGGGTTCTGTCTAGGGGGAAAGTTGATTGCAGAACCGTAGAATATCCCGGACGAGCCCCCACGTGTAGCACTACCCCCGTAGGAGCTGCTGTTTGTTTGATTTGGGTCTACGTCCTGCCTATCAACCCCTGGAAGTGGCTCAAACCTTCCCTTAGCACAACTGATATGAATAAGGAGTGTGAGACCTATTGAGTATTAGGAGACACAATCCTGCATACATCACACAATAACCTGTAAATGTTATTACCTTTGCTGGTCACTAGTCCTTCTAAGTGACAGAGATACTTCACACAAGTTATATGCTTAATCAAAGGTACCTTTACTCAGTATAAAAGGGAAGGGTAAAGAATCACATTAATACACACAGTTGACTCTGCATGCGCATTGCAGAGTCAATAAACCAATAAGGATAGGTATCACTGAGATTAGGTAATAACAGGAAATAACATCAGCTATATATATGTACATGTATCTATATGTGTCTCTGCACGGCTAACTGGTTGCTCGCGAGCTCCCCCCTTTGTTGCAATACCTTGCACGTGTTCATTCCCTATAATAGGTAAGCAAGGCCTATCTGCGTCCCACTCAAAGTTCCTTTCTCCAATGAAGTCTTCGCTAGCCACCGTCGGTGCACAAGTTAAATTGTAATCCACAGGGTTTCAACAAGATGCTGTAATTATCCGCAATATACCTGAGTACTCGTGTGCCTGCCACCCACTAATGACGGATGCACCAATCTCTGATCACATAGTCTCCAGTGAGATACACTAGGCCGCAAGCTGTGGCGTGATAGGTGAAGTGTGGCTGGCACTGACTAAATCACTTTCCTCTAAGGTAGTAGTCAATTCTGGGCAGGTGCCCTTCTCACCAAACAGGCCCGACTTTCAGATAGTCTCCTCTGGCTTGTCCCGGTCACTCGATCTCCACGCTTCTGCTTCAGCTGCAGTCTCCGGACTCCGTCACTAACAGCATATGGTGATGGACGACTCCGGTCTCTGCTGGGCAATCACAGGACGCTGTGGACGATCCTCTGCTGGAAATCACTCAGGCACTCCCGTAATTTAGGCCCAGGCTTCTGGCCTAATCCTTAGGAAGCAGGCCTCCGTGCCAACTTCCTGCTTGATTGAGAGCTGGATCCAGAGAGAGAGACGCTGGCCCCTCCCCTGGTTTAAGTAGTCTGCCCAGAATGCTTTGCGGTGTTGCAATGCACCCTGGGTAATGTAGTCTGTCTTTTACTAAAAGCAACAAAGTCTTTTCTCCTAGCTGATATCTGTCCCAAAGTGCATTAGTTGCATTGTAACACTTATACCACCGGAGGGAGCCGGATTCCTTCTTACATATGGACATCCTGCTACACTAAACTTTTCTAACATTCCCTCCTCTTGTGGGTCTATTTTATCTCAACACATTTCGATGATAGTCCCTGTGTCATACACTTTCGGACTGTATGTCATTAAGTTGAGCTTCAATGTCCACATAGGTTTCCTCAGAGGTAGGAATGGCTTGATACATCGTTCTTGAGATTGCGGTTTCAATCAGTTTTTGTGAAAGTCCTCGAATACAGAGAATGCAACAGCATCCGTAAGTGACCAAAACCGCAGTAATTGAAATCGAACATGATGTGATAAGTCCAGTCCACTTACCGAACCATCCTTCAAGCCAGTTTGTGAATGGATCATTAATACCTGAATTTTCCGCTAATTCATTCGATAGAGCAGTCAATCCTTCCAGGGCTCTGGTCTCCAGGAGCTGTATTAGGGATAAAGGTACAACACATGCTACCAAACATTTTGCACACCCCTTCTCTTTTAGCCATGATCATATCTTCCCTACCTAGTATGATACCAGAGGGTCCACAGTACTACTTCACGTCTAAGTGGAGCAAAGTTCTTCTTGGGGTGTATGTGGATACATATCTTTACTCATTCGTATCACCCATCTTGGCATCATATGAATCTGCTAATCTGACTATCTGGTAACACTCTATTTCTTCCCTGGGGTCATCTCCCTCAGTTCTAACTGCCATTGTAGTAATTTTTTTCACATTTAGCACACCTGAAAAACGAATTAGCAAGTAATCCAACAACTATGATTCCTATAAGAACAAAAAAACAGTTGAATCCTTGAAAATTTACCATTTCTGATATACTAGTTTTTGGGCAGCCTTGTATTGCTTAAACTCAAAATGAAAGTAAATGAGTACTAGGTGTGTGCATTTTTTTAAAAAACTGTCTGGCCTCGGTGAACCTATCTAGCCATTACTTAAATGACTCTTTATGCCTGCTAGCATGTATCCACGTCACTTTACAGCTGTAGCAGTTGTCAGGGACACTTGATAGGGTCCTTCAACTTTGGTCCTAAAGGTACTTTCACATGTTCTTTTACTAAGACCCAATCATCTGGCTGTAAATCATGTGTTCCAGTTACTTTATCTGGAATTGGATCAAAAACAAACTTGTGCATCGCAGTTAGTTTCTTGTATTAGACAATTACATAACAAAATTATTATACATTATAACAGTCTGATGTGGAAAATGCAAACCTGTCTTAGGTGGGCCCCCCAAACAAAATCTCATAAGGCCTCAAGTTCTCTGACCTATAAAGTAGGTGTAATCCTGATGCTGTAAAGAACCTGAGGAAACCATTATGGCCATTGTTTCTTTACTAACCTATCTACCCTTTTCCTGCATAGATTTAGCTGGCCTGCCTTTAACGACTCCGCTATACCTTTCTACCTTCCCTGAACTCTGAGGATGATAGGAGCATGGAAGGTCTGCTCAATTGCCAAATCCTTGCATGAAATTTGCATGATCTGTTCAGTGGAATGTGTTCCTCTGTCATTCTCTATGATTTCAGGGACTCCAATCAGCATATTACTTCGGAAAGGATCTTCTTTTCTGTCGTCTTTTCTGTCGTCTTGGCATTTGCTTTAGCCACCAGTCAGGCTTCTATCCAGCTTGAAACATTTCTATGCACAACAAAACATTGATATTGGCCTGATTTGAGCAATTGGATTTAATAAATCTGAAGTCTTTGGAAAAGGAATAGTGACTTGGCCAAATGTCTTTGTGTTACTCTGGTCTGTTTTCCTGAGTTATTTTTAGCACAGATTATGCATCCCTCAACAAAGTCTTGATATTCATTTCTGGAGTATCGAATAAACCATCCAGCCTTGCTTATGTTCCTTCCATTGCCTTTAGGGCATACATGACTCAGTCCATGGGCTAATGGCATAATCATCTTTTCCATTTCAGATGGGACACATATTCCATTTTCCTTGCACAAGAGTCCATCTTGATCCTTCTTTACATAATCTTATACCAATCATCAGGTGCAGATTCTTGCAATTTCTTAATCAGCTCTTTTACTTTCAGTATTAGTTCCCTTATTTTCCTTCAATCTGTTACAGGTTTCTTCTTCTTCTTTTTTTTCCCTTGCAAAATCTGTGATTAGTCATGATTGCTTCCATTGGTTTCAGCAGTCTTCCTGGCAGTATGATCAGGCAACTGGTTTCCTTTTTCTTCCATGGGTTGTCCTCCAGTATGTGCCTTGACTTTCAGGGTGGCTACTTCCTTTGGGAGGGTGACTGGTTCAAAAAGTTCTCAAACATATTTCCAGTTTTAAATTGATTCTTCTTGCAGCAATTGTGAAACTTCTGTTCTTCCTTATGGGTCCATAATCATGGACTATTTCGACAGCATGCTTGCTACCAGTATAGGTGTTGGCTGTTTGATCCTTTGCGGTCTCACAGGCCCTCATGAGTGCTACCACTTTGGCAACCAGCGCTGAAAGTGATGAAGGGAGTAGTTGGGTCTCAATCACTTCCTCCAATGTTGTCACTGCATATGCCATTCTTGGGACTCCATCTTTGTACAGGCGTGAACCCTCTGCAAACAGGATCATATCAGAATTTTCAAAAGGAGTGTCCTTTACTGGGGAGATTTGCTGCATTTCTTCTTCCATAAGTTTTAAGCAGATGTGGTCACCCTCCTCTTCTGGGTTTTCCTCTGTCTCTAGGAAAAAGCTGGCAGGCTTGATTGTAGTACATCTTTTCACTTCTTTTTCTCCTAATTCAAGCAGTATTGCTTCATAACATCCATTCCAAAGCATATCTTCTCTTCTGTACAGCACCACTGGCACAGGTTGCAGCTGCAGTTTTCTTTTTGCGTTCTTGCCACAACATGGGTTTTGGTGCATCCACCAACCGGATCTATTTTATACACGGCTTGAAAGGGTTCTCGGTCAACAGGTCAGAATGAAGAGGTTTCACACCATTTAAGAATGCAGGATATACAGAAAACATGACAACAATCTTCTGGAAAGCCAACCTTCAGGGAAAGATTGTTCAGACAAATTGGACACCTCTCAGTTGAACTTTAATGCTAAAGTACTGGCACCAGTTCCCATCTTTGCCTTCGTCACCATCCTTTTTTTCATGTAGCTGGTCTTTGGCATCAGGTAAACATAAATGTTTGCTCCTCATCCTCTCCTCTAAACCTAATAATGTGATTTATCTCAGTAGGGTCAGAAACTAAAATGTTGCTAGTTACCCCTTCTATGAAGATTAAGTTCAAGGCCTTCCCCGTACTGGCCCATTCTAGAGATTCCTTTTTCCAGTTTCTGCCTCCCCGTATGGACGTCTCCCCTAGAGTCACCAGTAGACCCAAGACAATTACTATCCCTTTCATCCTGACCAGCTACAGAGCCCTGGGGGGGTAAGGTAAGGGAGTCTTCACCGGTTTGAGATAAGCCCCACCTTGTGCAGAACCTCCCTTTGTAGCCGGACTTACCAGAGCTCTGCCGCCAACTGACCCTGCTCTGCCTATAAAACCTTTTTGCAACGGGACTGGTGAGTCCAGGTAGACCTCTCTGCAAACCTTATTGCCGTGGGAGTTTATTTACAAAAATGGGATCCCTTATCACTGTAGATCTTTTCAGGTATTCCAAATGTAGGAATTATATCTTAGTAACGTTTTGGCCACAGTCTATGCGTCCGCACTTCCTGTCGGGAATACCTCCACCCATTTGGTCAAGGCGTCTATGATAGCCAAACAATATCTTTTCCTTTCCACACCTGTCCAATTCAATAAAATTCATACAAATGTGTTGGAATGGATATTGCGGTGTAGGGAACTTCCCTTTCCGTGGTCTTATGCCTCCCTGAGCATTGTCACTTGCACATATAATGCACTGAGAACAAAATTTTTTTTGTAGTTAGTAAAACCATAGGCTGTACATACCGTATTTAACATCTCAGTCATCCCCCTGTTTGACACATGAGTTACTCCATGTGTCAAAACTGCTGCATACCTAAATAGGGATCTTGGCAATACCGGTTTTCCTTCAGGTGATGTATAAATACTATCTATTATTGTGCAACCTTTTTGTTTTCCAATAATGTTTCTCCCCGGGATGTGCATTCTGCTGCATATCAGTAAGGACTGTATGATCTATCTCTATAATGTCCAGTTCTGTCATTATTTGATGTGTTTCTTGTGCTGCTATTTTAGCAGCTTCATCTGCCCTTTTATTTCCCTTCGAGATGGGGGTCTGTGTGTGAAATTGGCTTACCACTAGAGGTCACCATCCCCCTGTTTTTCCATTGTTGTGCAAAAAACATTATTGACTATCAGTATATATGGTTACAGATTTTCCTTTTGATAGTATGCATGTTCTTGTCAGTGCTACAAGCTCTACTACTTGTGCTGAATAATGTTTTGGTAATGGCCTAGCCTCTAAGATTTCACCCCGTGTCACTACTGTATATCCAGTTGCATTTGTGCCATCTGGATTTTTTTACTGGAGCCATCTACAAAAAGTGTCATGTCAGGGTTAGATAACGGTACATCTTTCAAATCACTTTGTAGCAGTACCTTTTCAGTGTTGGCAGCAGTACAGCCATGTTTATGACCATCAGTATGAAGTGGTAGCAGTGTGGATGGGTTTAATGTAGTACACCTCTGTATTGTTAAGTGAGGTTGTATCAAGAGTATTGTCATACAGGAAAGATGTCGTGCTGGGCTCAAATGTGATATCTTTTGTAGCAAAAGAACAACAGATACTGCATGTGATACTTTGAGTGTCAGCAGGTGATATAGCACTATGGATGCTGAGGCCTTACTGTAACTGCTTCGGCTGCAGCTACCACTGCCTGTACACAGGGTAGAAGTGCTCTAATTACACTGTCTAGTTTTATAAAATAGTAAGTGATCGGCCTGTGGCGCTTGCCATGTGACTATGTAAGTACCGATGTCATGTGACCGTCCCTTGAGTCCACTGTTTGTTTGAAAGGTCCAATCAGTCTGTTGTACCAATCTAAGCTGGCATCTATTCAGTAAGGCAGTCAACCTGTTTCTTAAGTCTAGGCTATCTGGAGGCAATGGATCCCCTCGCCCCTGTCCGCTTGTCCTACCCTGGGGTATGGGACTTCTATCAAGGGGTACTCCTCTCCATCATCTACACCATACCTCATAGGAGGTTTATTTAATCTCTTGGACCCTGCTGGGGCCCCTAGTACACGGATTATGGCGTTAGTTAAAGATTCAAGGATCGATCTGTTCATCTCCGAAGCTGTGCTACTGTCTAAATAGATTGAGGAAGTAAGTTTGGGGTCTTGTTCAAAGGCGGTTCCTAACAGGGGTGGGTGTGACGGGAAGGGTGGTACTCTGGGCAGTGGCTTGCACCTGAGGGGGGGGCTATTTTAAGGAGGGGGTCTTGTGGTTCAACAAATGAAATCCTCCTCTTTGTCCACCAGGGGCATTTGGGCTTGGCATTTTCTTTTGTTCTTCTCCCATCTGCTCTGATCCTAGCGTGTTGAAGCCCGTGAGGCCATTTTTTTTCCATGTCTTTTTTTTTTTTTTTTTTTCTCTGGGTCATAACAATTTAAGCTTATCCACCAAATCCTGACACCCTTTTACAGTTAATTTACCATTAAATACAACTTTTGTTTCCCATTTAGCACAATACTGAACAGATTTTAGGTTGTTTGCTATGCATAAATTTCTTATCTCCTTCTAACAGCACTACAATGAACACCTTTTAAAGTAGTCAAAAACATCATCAGCTTTTCCTTGTCTCTTATTCAACAATCCTCATTAATAATCTTACAACAGTTTACCTTCTTTATACTGCAATTCACTTCCATGTTTTCCATCTACTACTTTTTAACTTTAACTTGCATAGTTCCTTTAATATTTTGGCACGCTAAATCAATTCAGTCACATGTTATACTACTAAAATCATATCAAGTGTTAACATTCTTACAGACGATTTTCCCACATAGAAATCTGAAGGGAGGGGGGCCTCTCTCCTTTCTTAAGCATAGATACACAAATGCAAACGGAGGGAGGGAGGGAGGCTTTGAAATACAAGCAGGCTCTTCTCTGCATCTAAGAATCATCAGCATTGATTTTCTGCTTCTCAAATATTTCTTAAACATTTAGATAATACTTGCATTGCCTGGTCTAATTCTCACCATCACATAAATCAGCATTTGTGGGTCTCACATTAACTTATAGAACACCTCGGCTCAGTTCTGCCGATGTTCAATGAAATTACAGCATCAATAAAACATAAGAAAGAAGACACTAAAACACACACAGAATAAAGTTAACTTTGTGGTCTTTCTAGATCACTCTGCTAGTTAGCGCTTAAACCATCAAACATTCAACCTCAGACAACGTCAGGCAATCAACCTCTGACGTTTTGGTATACCACAAATCTTTTTTTTACCTGTCCGGACAGCGGGTTGCGTTTATTTTACCATAGGCCACGTACCCAAATGCCTCTGTCTTCGAAACATTGGATTACTGAGATTATTATACAATCAATGCCAATGTCGGTACCACAATTCACATACACAATTCACAATCACAATTCACATACACAATTCACACAGAACAAACGAGAATCAACCGAAAAGAAGAGAAAAGAAGAGAAGAGAGGAAAAGAGAAGAAAAGTAAATATAAATTATCTTACCTTCCAAACACCAAAAGACTAAATATATTCAGGTTCAGAACCAGATGGTGGATTTGGGTCAAATCCGGTGCCAAGCAGTCCCTGTTTAACACTAACGTGAGTGGGGGTTCTCAGTGAGCTTTTCAGGTCCAATACTCACTGGGTTCTGTCGGTTCCGGAAGACCCAATCTCCAACCATTGATTTCCGCTCGAAAGACCAAATGTTAGATAATTTCTTGTAATCAATCGAATTCCAGGTGTTTGAAAGTGAAGACAATTTATTCAAAATGCACCGGTACACTTTGTGTGAAGCTTACAAGATGAAAATCATAGCAAAAGTGAGTGAGAAGGAGGCGGACCCCACCTTCTCATCCTTACACTGAAAAGACAATAACACTTCTTATTGGCTAATTTGCTAAGGAGGATCCACTGGTACATGGTACAAGTTAGTACCTTTATTCCCAAGCAGAGCCTCCTGTACGATCTGCTTTCTATACATATATTACGTATGGGGTTAGTAAGAACAAAAGAATACAACAAGGTTAGAACATGTGCTCAGGAGCCATCTTAAAGGAAAATCAGTAAAGCTGTTTAATAGACGCACAATACTAAACTTTTCTAACACATACAATAGACAATCTTGATAAAAATCAAACATACTAAACAGTATCACTCATAAGGGGCATTCAACAACATCCCCTATTATTGTATGTATTAATACGAGACATAGTTGCCGGTACCATTTACACTTGGTCATATCCATGCAATATACATGTTGTGATGTGACAAACACCTTCCCCACCCAGTATATACATTAAGTGGGGATACCAGAAAAATATTAAAAATAAAATAATAGTAAAAAAGAGAAAAAGAAAAAAAAGGGGAAAAGGAAGGCCTGGAGAACATGTTGTGTCCCATCCTGGTCAAGTGCAGGTTTCAGATGCTTTGAGCCATCTGTCCCATATCTTATCGTACTTGGAGGGGCACCCTCTATGAGAGTAGATACGTTTCTGGTAGGGCAGCACATTATTGACCTCCACTATCCAATGTGAAAACTCTGGTGGATTGGGTCTCATACAGACTCTAGCTATGACTTTTCATGCCGAAAAGAGTGTTTCGTGCAGGAATATTTTGGTAAATTTATTGAACTCTGGGTTAGGTAAGATTCCCAGGAGACACGGTATTGGCTGAAGCATTATAGGAGAGACCATTGTGTCATGCAAGAACCTTACCACCTGCACCCAGAATGTCTGGATTTTGGGACATTGCCACAGTAAATGGAAAAATGTGCCCACAGCTTGGCCGCACATTGGGCAAGTGGCAGATTGATTACTCTTGTATCTAGAGACTCTGAGCGGCATGAGGTATGCCCTGTGCATTATGAAGATTTGTGTTAGACGATCTGACAGTTTAGGAGACACTAATTTACGCGTGTCTAGGTCATCGCTCCATTCATTCAAATTTCATTTTACCTTGTTTCTGTAGCAAGAAACAGCTTGTATTAGTCCCAGTAATGTCATCACAAGGCTCAAAAAATTCTTGCAAGGGCAACCTCTGGGTGCTCATTTCCTATTGACACAGATTTGCCCCTTCAAGAATTGCATTTCTATAATTTTCTCTATACTCAGAGTGTAAGCGGGCTTTTTGGAGTCAAAATAGCAGCATTGCTTTGCTGGGGAAAAATGTATGTATGCATGTGGAGAGGTACAGACAGGGCCATGGCTAGTTTTCGTTACCTGGCCCAGTAACAGATGTAGCAGGTAGATATCAAGCAAAAGTGTAGTCAGTAAACAAGCCAAAGGTCGATAACAAGTGGTCACAAATTGGGATCAGGTGGAAATCAATTCAAGGAGTGGTTGTGTAGTTATTCTGATTGTAATAGCATGAACTGAAGTTGAGATAGGGCAATCAGAAATAAAAACTGGATAATACCTGGTATTTAAAGTGGTTCTGAAGGCTCAATGTTTTTTGCCTTAAAGCATTCTTTGCATAAGATAAAAAAAACTTCCGGGAGCAGCTTCCTCCTCAGCCCCCCCCTAATACTTACCTGAACCCCATCTGGATCCAGCGATGTGCACGTGAGCAGCGGCTCTCCCGGGTTTCTCATTCCGTTTTGGCTAACACAGCAGTGGGAGCCATTGGCTTCTGCTGCTGTCAATCACATCCAGTGAGCCAATGAGGAGAGAGCAGGGAGTGGGGTGAAGCCTGTTCTGTGTTTCTTATAGACATACAGAGTCACCTCGAGAGTGAGCATGAACAAGTGCACTCAGCTGATGGAAGGAGCCAGGATCACAGGCAGGGGACCCAAAAATAAGTCCATAGAAATTGATTCCCACCATCTTGATGGAACAGGGAGTGGTTGGAGTAATATCAAAGGAGATTGGGATGTCTTATGGCAGGGATATGCAATTAGCGGACCTCCAGCTGTTGCAAAACTACAAGTCCCATCATGCCTCTGCCTCTGGGTGTCATGCTTGCTGCTGTCAGAGTCTCGCTATGCCTCATGGGACTTGTAGTTTGGCAACAGCTGGAGGTCCGCTAATTGCATATCCCTGTCTTATGGCATGCACAGGTCAGACATGAGGCCAAGAAGATCTTGACATCTTTCTTGTAACCAGGCCACCAAAAGGAACATAATAAAAGTTCTTCTTTCTTAGAAACCCTAAAATGCCCAGCAAGTTTAGAGTCATGCACCAATCTGAGGGATTCTACCTGAACAGATTCAGGTACCTAGAGACGATGTACTTCAGTCCAAAATTAATTTTTGTGCTGAAGGTTAACGTCCTTAAAGTGGTTGTAAACCCAATAATGTTTTTTTTTTTTCACAACCTCCTGTAAGAGAAAGGCATAATGAGCTATTATGACTAGCATAATAGCTCATTATGCATCACTTACCTTAGATCGGGGCCCCCGAAGCCGACCTCGTCTCCCTCTTCAGCCGCATCCATCGCTGCGGCGATAGCCGGAAGGTTACTTCCGGGTATCGCCGCTGCAGCCAATCACAGCGCCGCTCCGCTCCGGCGCTGTGATTGGCCGGAGCTGCGGAGACGTTACTCTGCGCATGCGCGCGAGAGCCGTCACAATCGGCTACGCCCAGCTATTGCTGGGAAGTAGCCGATTTTGTGAATGGGATTAACCCCATGAATGCGCCGTTGTCTACGGCGCGCATGCGCCGTAGACAGCGGCGCCTGTCTTTTTAGTAAATATCTCCTAAACCGTGTAGGTTTAGGAGATATTTCTTGCACCTAGAGGTAAGCCTTAATCTAGGCTTACCTGTAGGTGCAAGTTGAAAAAGTGGGTTTACAACCACTTTAAGAGGATTATTGAGAAGTGGGTCATTTACATAGCCTTCTTTGAAGAGAATCAAGAATGTTTTGAAACTCGGGGCCCCTAGGAAGCTTTTTTGAGGCAGGATTGTACATTCCACTCCATTGCTGGAGAGGCTCAGACAACATCCTTACTAGGGATGAGCTTCAAGTTCGAGTCGAACTCATGTTCGACTCGAACATTGCCTGTTCGCCCGTTCGCCGAACAGCGAACAAATTGGGGTGTTCGCGGCAAATTCGAAAAGTCTATGGAAGAAATCTAAAGTGCTAATTATAAAGGCTTATATGCAAGTTATTGTCATAAAAAGTGTTTGGGGGACCCGGGTTCTGCCCCAGGGGACATGTATCAATGCAAAAAAAAGTTTTAAAAACTGACGTTTTTTTGGGAGCAGTGATTTTAATAATGCTTAAAGTGAAACAATAAAAGTGAAATATTCCTTTAAATTTCGTACCTAAGGTGTGTGTATAATATGCATGTAAAGTGGCGCTTGTTTCCCATGCTTAGAACTGTCCCTGCACAAAATGTCATTTCTGAAGGAAAAAAAGTCATTTAAAACTCACTCGCGGCTTTTAATGAATTGTCGGCTCCGGGCAATACATAGAAAAGTCATTGATAAAAAATAAAAAAAAGCGTGGGGGTCCCCCCAAATTCAATTACCAGGCCCTTCAGGTCTGGTATAGATATTAAGGGGAACCCCGCCACAAATGAAAAAAAAAAATGCGTGCGGTTCCCCCCAAATATCCATACCAGGCCCTTCAGATCTGGCATGGATTTTAAGGGGAACTCCACCCCAAATTTAAAAAAAAATGGCGTGGAGTCCCCACAAAAATATATACCAGACCCTTATCCGAGCACGCAACCTGGCAGGCCACAGGAAAAGAGGGGGGACGAGAGAGCGCCCCCCCTCCTGAACCATACCAGGCCACATGCCCTCAACATGGGGAGGATGTCCCCATGTTGATAGGGACAAGGGCCTTATCCCCACAACCACCGGGCAGGGGGCTTATCGGAATCTGGAAGACCCCTTTAACAAAGGGGACCCCCAGATCCCGCCCCCCCTATGTGAATTGGTAAGGGGTACATTGTACCCCTACCATTTCACAAAGAAAGTGTAAAAAAATGTAAAAAAAAAAAACACACAAACACCTTGGAAGAGTCCTTTATTAAAAAAAAATTAAAAAAATTAAAAATAAAAATAAACATTCCAGCGATGAAATCCAGTGTCCCGCGGCGATCCGATGTCCAGTGCTGTCCGTCATTGGCTGAGCCTGAGCGGACCCGATGGGGAACTTCCTCCGCGCAGTCTATTAAATGTATAGACCCGCCCCTTCTAAAGTTCCCCATCAGGTCCGCTCAGCCAATGAATAGGTGTAAGGCTAAGCGGACCAGATGCGGAACGTGAGAAGGGGCGGGTCTATTCATGTATTACACAGTGAAGGAAGTTCCCCATCAGGTCCGCTCAGGCCAATGACGTAGGCGGGGTCTGACATACCGAGGGGGCGGACCTGATGGGAAACTTCTTTCACTGTGTAATTCATGAATAGACCAATATTGTTAATGTTCCAATATTTGTGCATCAACATTGCAAAAAAATTTAACTATGAACATAAAAAAATATTTTTTTGTGTGACAAGCAAGCTCACCGTGAAAGAAACTTAGTATTATTCCTTAATATACAGTGTCCCCCCAAAAAAATAGATTTTTTTTCTCCCAATTTTTATCAATCCACAGAGACAAAAGTGCAAATTGAGGTATTATACATATTACTGTCTAAAAGGTGACTCTAGTGAAGATAATCCTGATCAGAAGAGGGTGACTTCAGACGCGTGACTCCCCCCCCCCCCCCCGTGTGAATGCGCTCACCTCCAACAGTGGGACCACACACTTAAGTTTGGTCTACATAAGCAGTTTAACCACTCCTGGGCTCTAAGTGAAACTGGCTCAGCAGGATCCCACAGGAAAATCCAGAGAAGTTGTTGTAAATTTTAAAACAAGAAAGAGGCTGGATAGTGCCCTATCGCTAGTTTAAAATTTTATTTAGAAAACATAACATCAGGGCACTCACACATTTTAGGTGCTTCCAGCACACCAAACTATAAAAGCATTAAGCATAGGATTCCTCTCCAAACGACTTCCAAACTTAAATGTGAAAGCAGCTTGTACAAACAAGCATGTATCCAAACTCCTCCACCGTCCTGGCCCCTCCCCTAAATGTGACAACGCATACGTGAGTAGAGGCATATTTATTTATTTATTATTTTTTTACATTGTGTTTTAAAAAAAGAAATTAATCACTTTTATTGCTGTCACAAGGAATGTAAACATCCCTTGTGACAGTAATGGGTGGTGACAGGCAGACATGGGAGTAAGTCACACATGTGCAAGTCACAAGCAAGTCTCAAGTCTTAACCTTCAAGTCTCAAGCAAGTCCCAAGTTACTGTGACGAAAAGCAAGCAAGTCAAGTCGAGTACCTGCTAGAAGTCAAGCAAGTCAAGTCAAGTCATTTATTTTGGTCAAGTCACAAATCAAGTCAAAATACTGATCTACCCCATACTGTATAAAAATAATAGGAGGGATAACAATAAATAATATTGGTTATGTGCCCATGCCTCACTGTGCCTCACTGTGCCCATGCCTCACTGTGCCCATGCTTCAATGTGCCCATTCTTCACTGTGCCCATGCTTCACTGTGCCCATGCTTCACTGTGCCCATGTCTCACTGTGCCCATGCCTCACTGTGCCTGTGCTTCACTGTGCCCAATGCCTCACTGTGCTCGTGTCTCACTGTGCCCATGTCTCACTGTGCCAATGCTTTACTGTGCCCAATGCCTCACTGTGCCCATGTCTCACTGTGCCCAATGCCTCACTGTGCCGTGTCTCACTGTGCCCATGCTTCACTGTGCCCGTCAGCCGTGTACCTGATCGGCGGCATCCCGGCGGCCATTCCAGTATTCAAAAGCCGCGCCTCCTCGTCTGTGATAGGCAGAACACTCAATTTCCCAGCATTCAGTGTTCCGCCTATCACGGACATCCGCTCATCCTCATAACACAGACGAGGATAAGAGGATGTCCGTGATAGGCTGAACACTGCCTGCTGTGAAATTGAGTGTTCCGCCTATCACAGACGAGGAGGCGCGGCTTTTGAACACTGCAATGGCCCCTGTCTGTCTGCATGACATGCTGATCAGGTAGTCAGATGGCGGCTTGCGGTTAGTGTTAGTGGTGCCAAGTCATTGCAAGTAAATTAGCTCAAAGTCAAGTCGCAAGTCATTAGTGACAAGTCAAAGTCAAGTTGAGTCATTTATTGAAGTCCTCAAACAGGTGACTCAAGTCTGACTTGAGTCAAGTCATGTGACTCAAGTCCCCCATCTCTGGTGACAGGTACTCTTTATAGAGGGATCGGGGGTCTAAAAGACCCCATATCCCTCCTTTGCACTTCAAATTATTCAGATCGCCAAAAACGGCGATTCTAAATACTGTATCTTTTTTCAAAACCGACACCATTGACAGCCGAGTAAACCGGAAGTGACGTTGTTACGTCACTTCTGTGTTTACATACAGGAGACTGTAACAAAGTCATTTACAGGTTCGTTCCAGTCTGTCTCTTGCTGGCGGAAGTGCCGGATCGTGGATCGGGTCTCCCGGTGGGATGGGAGGACTGGTAAGAGCGGCGGAAGGCGGTGTGAGGGGGGATGTCCGATCCCGCTCCTCCGAGAAAACAACCGAGCGGCTTTTAGCCCCATCGGTTGTTATCCCTGGAAAGCCAACCAGCCGCTATAAAAAATGGTCCCTGGATGGTGAGGCATCATCCCGGTATAACCCCCTAAATCTGAGGCCGCATATTTGCATATGGTCGGTGCTCAGGGGTTAAAGTAGTTTAGCATGATATTTTCACAAACTCCAGTGTCCACATACATATTTAAACTATGCCACTTCCCCGAAGCCGACCATGAGATTGTATCGGTAAAGCTTAAAAATATTTTGGACCTTAGGATCATTGAGGAAATCTCTAGTACTTGGTCAAGCCCCATAGACCTAGTGCCCAAGCAAATGGAACAGTTGGCAGTTCTGTACTGATTTTCGAAAAATGAAATGACGTATCCAAGTTGGATGTGTATTTAATACCCTGGGTGGGTCAATTATTTAAAATATCAGGTCCAGCCCAGTACATTACCACTCTTGATTTAACAAAGGGCTGGTGTCAGATCCCACTCTCCAAAGACGCTAATATTTAAAACAGCATTTGCCCCACCAGAGGACTTGTGGCTGTATGCTAGAATGTCACTTTTCAAAAAGGCATGAATAAAGTCCCGAGACCCCATAAGTAATTCTCAAGGCAAAACTTTTTTTTATAGTTTTGGACAGAGTGTAGATGGCATACAACACCTGTTTTTACTGCTACTTCTGCCCTGTTAGAGAGATTTGTAATCTCTATATGCCCTGTTTACTGTTATAATTGAAAGTGAAAGTAAAAGAAAATTCCTAATTTTGAGTTGTCCTCAGAACAGTTATAGGCAGAAAATCTTCCAGTAGGGACTCTAGTTCTGGTGACCTGGGGGTCATCAATGTATTCCCTCAATTTGCAGGGACTTCCTCTCACTTTCTATTTTGGTTGTGGGACAGGAAGTTGAGGTAAATCTCCCCAATTTGACACAGATGGCAAAAAAATCTAACAAGATTTATAAACCTCCCTTACTGTATCCAAAATGAAACTTTTGTCTAAAGTTTTCTAGCACCTTCACAGTTGCTAGTGTAGGTAAATTTAGTTTAGCTTTCCTGTAGGCAAAGGAGATGGGTTAATTGTGTTTAGGAGACTGGGCATTGCTTCACAAGCTGTGGCTCTGTTACCTCCCCTTGTCTTCTGGAAGTCGATGGGAATTTACAGAACATAGTGGGTGGGAGAGACAAAGGCTACAGTCTGGATATTTATGAAGTTTCCACTAATCCCTGGGAAGGCAGGCTAAAAAATGGTAACGCAGTCCATCATTATTCTAAAGGTTGGCAGTCTAAGAGCAGAGTCCAGGGTCTAACTGTCTGGAAGTGATCCCTGTGCTTGGGGCTCTGCCCCCTGGGTCAGAAAAGAAAGACCAACGAGGAGAAAGAGGGAGGAGGAATACATCAGGACATCACTCAGCCATAGTCTCAGCTAAGCCTCACGTCAAGCCAAGCTAGGAGTAGCTTGTTCAGCCAAAGGCCAGCGCAACAGCTTTCTGGATCCTAGAAGTAACTTAAAGGGACTGAGTGAGTACATACCAAACATCACGCCCAAAGGCACAGAGAGGACAGTACAGTGCAATACAGAACATGTCGGGGTCTGAGGGGGATAGCTTTAATGCAGTGCAAGACAGCAAGGGGCACTGTCACATACCTGGTGGAGATCGAGCTGTAGAGAGGGCTTCTCCTGTCCAACGCCCCTGATAGAGATGACAGGGAGTGAAGGACACAGAGTGGCATGAGGACCAGTTTAGCAGGTTACACCAGCTGAGGCTTGACAGGAACCCGATAGCCGTAGATCACCGGAACGGTACTGAAAACTAGAACAACGTGTCGCTGGATCAGCAGGCAGAAGCATTGTCAGAACATAAGCCAGGGGGTCATCAACAGTCTGGCAGAGCAGGTACAGGAACGTGATGCTAAAGTGGAGACAGGATACAGGCTGGGTTTGGCACACAAATGAGCAGCGAGGTACAGGAGCAGAGTCAAACACAAGCCAAGGTCACATGTAGGCAGGCGGAAGACCAAAGGAAGGTACAGGAGAAGCCAGGGCGAAACACAGATAACTGGAACAGATCAAAGCACAGGTTAACATGAACCAGCTGAAAGACCAATCAGCAATGTGTGTGTGTCATTGTTTGGTTTAAATAGGATGACTGATGCCAGTGCATGCACGTGTGTGCGCGCCCAGGCTCGTGCTCATGCATGCGCCAATACATGCTTCTCCTTGTGCATACCCTGGTATGCCTGCGCCTGCGCGCCAATGCACACTTGTCAACCAGGTTTCTCTTACAAGCACCCAAACATCTCTAATTTTGGGTCTAGAGCATTCAGATGCTGTGCAATACAGCTAGATGCTGTTTCTTCAACATTGACTTTATGGAATCTTTATCTTTTGATTCAGTTGCACCATTACTCCCACTGGTGTGCAGCATAGTTCAGTTGGACTTTAGCAGCCAGAATTTTTAGAAGTTCCTCAATAGTGATGTCGCGAACATAAAACTTTCCGTTCGCGAACGGCGAACGCGAATTTCCGCAAATGTTCGCGAACGGGCGAACCGCCATAGACTTCAATAGGCAGGCGAATTTTAAAACCCACAGGGACTCTTTCTGGCCACAATAGTGATGGAAAAGTTGTTTCAAGGGGACTAACACCTGGACTGTGGCATGCCGGAGGGGGATCCATGGCAAAACTCCCATGGAAAATTACGTAGTTGACGCAGAGTCGGGTTTTAATCCATAAAGGGCATAAATCACCTAACATTCCTAAATTGTTTGGAATAACGTGCTTTAAAACATCAGGTATGATGTTGTATCGATCAGGTAGTGTAAGGGTTACACCCGCTTCACAGTGACAGACCAAACTCTGACAGACAAAACTCCCCGTTTAACGCACCGCAAACAACCGCAAACAGTCCATTTTCACAACTGCAAGGCTTTAATGATCACCTTAGATGATAACAAAGAAAATGTATGTTTTTTCTATGCAAAATTATCCAGCCAATCGCTTTTGGTCTGTTCACAATGAAGCAACGACCTATCATCTGGGGTGTGCCAACATTGCCATTGCCAACACCCTCATAGAGGTGGTCGCTTCATTGTGATACGCAAGCCCCTTCGCCAGTCACCACAACAAGGTAACGATCACGAAGGGGAATTGACATGTATGTGCTTTTTTTTTTTGTTTTGTTTTTGCAGCCACAGTGCAGCACCAGAGGCCAGAAAAATTAGGCATGTACACATGCCTGAAAAACTAGGTATTGTCGCAGCCGCTGCTGTAGCAGCGGCCAGAAAAATTGATGTTTTCCAGGCAGAAAGTGCCCTAAAACATTGCGGCTTTGTCATGGATATGCACTAATGTCTGTCTGCCATCTTACCTTTCCTCCTCATGTGTTCATCTTAGAGGCCAGACCCCTTCACCTGGCTTCCTTTATAATCTCCTCCCAGCCTGACTCCACCCCAGGCCCTATCACAGAACACTGTATTAACCTGTGCACTGCAAGCCTGCTTTGCTGATCAACGTGTTTGTTAAGCATTGTGTGTTTGGGTTCCTGCCTGCCGTGTGCTACGTCTGTCTCTCTGTTACGATATTGGCTTGTTCCTGACTATCCCTGTCTGCTTGTGACCCTTGACTTTCAGCTTGTCCTTCATTTATCCTTGTCTGCTTGTGACCCTTGACCTACGGCTTGTCCTTTGCTATTCTTGTATCCTGAGCTGCTACTTCCCCTCTTTCCCCCTTACCCTATGGGGCGTGAGCTAGGAGACTCTAGGGGCCGCGACCTGGACCTAGCTGCAGCGCAACATCCTCACCACTAGAGGCTCTGGTGAAGACCTGCTGGGACTTAGACTCCGCGCCCTGGGGAATCTCGGCTCTAGCTTCCTGTGGATTCCGGTTGTGCTCCTCTGGCCCCGCTTTCCACAACCACCCAGTTTCCTATCCGCAGCAGTCAGCCATAGGGTTCACTATCTTGTGGTGCACTCCTGTCCTACTACGGTGTGCATCTGTCATCTGGCCACAGGTGACCTGACAGGCTTGAACCCTAGTTGGTGGCGGATAAGTCACGCAAGTCATCCGGCATGCAGAGAAAAAATATAGCAGCGTGTGGACCATTTTTAGCCCAAGGCATCTCATCTCATCAGGCCTTTTTTAGTCAAATGTATCGCTCACTGTCAGTCCCTTCGGGATCCATGCCTCATTCATCTTAATAAAGGTGAGGTAATCTAGACTTTTTTGACCTAGGCGACTTCTCTTCTCAGTGACAATACCTCCTGCTGCACTGAAGGTTCTTTCTGAAAGGACACTTGAAGCGGGGCAGGCCAGAAGTTATATCGCAAATTGGGATAGCTCAGGTCACAGGTCAAGCCTGCACACCCAGTAGTCAAGGGGTTCATCGCTCCTCAGAGTGTCGATATCTGCAGTTAAGGCGAGGTAATCTGCTACCTGTTGGTCGAGTCGTTCTCTGAGGGTGGACCCCGAAGGGCTGTGGCGATGCCTAGGACTTAAAAAGCTCTGCATGTTCTCCATCAACAACACGTCTGTAAAGCGTCCTGTCCTTGCCGGCGTGGTCGTGGTAGGAGGAGGATTACTTTCACCTTTTCCCCTGTTAGATTCCCGTTGTGCTGTGACATCACCCTTATACGCTGTGTAAAGCATACTTTTTAATTTATTTTGGAACTGCTGCATCCTTTCCGACTTCCGGTAATTCGGTAACATTTCAGGCACTTTCTGCTTATACCGGGGGTCTAGTAGCGTGGCCACCCAGAACAGGTCGTTCTCCTTCAGCCTTTTTATACGATAGGCACGACAACATGAAAGACCCCATTTGCACAAGGTTGGATGCCGAGCTACTCATGTCCCGTTCCTCATCCTCAATGATCTCACTGAAGGTCTGTTCTTCCCCCCAGCCACGTACAACACCACAGGTACGAGATGGGTGACAATGAGCACCCTGGGATGCCTGCTGTGGTTAATCTTCCTCCTCCTCCTCGAAGCCACATTCCTCCTCTGACTCCTCTTCCTCAGACTCCTCTTCCAGCGTTGCCGCAGGTCCAGTAAGCGATGCTGATAAGGCTGTTTCTGGTGGTGATGGTGACCACAACTCTTCCTCTTCCTCTTCACGCTCATCTACGGCCTGATCCAGCACTCTTCGCAGGGCACGCTCCAGGAAGAAAACAAATGGGATGATGTTGCTGATGGTGCCTTCAGTGCGACTGACTAGGTTTGTCACCTCCTCAAAAGGACGCATGAGTCTACAGGCATTGCGCATTAACGTCCAGTAACGTGACAAAAAAATCCCCAGCTGCACAGAGGCTGTATTAGCACCCCGGTCATACAAATACTCGTTGACGGCTTTTTCTTGTTGGAGCAGGCGGTCGAACATTAGGAGTGTTGAATTCCAACGCGTCGGGCTGTCGCAAATCAAGCGCCTCACTGGCATGTTGTTTCGCCGCTGAATATCTGAAAAGTGCGCCATGGCCGTGTAGGAACTCCTGAAATGGCCACACACCTTCCTGGCCTGCTTGAGGACGTCCTCTAAGTCTGGGTACTTATGAACAAAGTATTGTACAATCAGATTCAACACATGTGCCATGCACGGCACATGTGTCAACTTGCCCAAATTCAATGCCGCCAACAAATTGCTTCCGTTGTCACACACCACTTTGCCGATCTCCAGTTGGTGCGGAGTCAGCCACTGATCCACCTGTGCGTTCAGGGTGGACAGGAGTGCTGGTCCGGTGTGACTCTCTGCTTTCAGGAAAGTCAACCCCAAGACGGCGTGACACTGTTGTATCCGGGATGTGGAATAGCTCCTGGGGAGCTGGGGGGGTGCAGTTGATGTGGAGCAAGACGCAGCAGCAGAAGAGGACTCAGCCGAGGAGGTTATCGAAGAGGATGTAGTAGGAGGAGTAGAGGAGGTGGAAGCAGGCCTGCCTGCAAGTCGTGGCGGTGTCACCACCAACTCCTCTGCAGAGCCACGCATTACATGCTTGGCAGCTGTCAGCAGGTTTACCCAATGCGCAGTGTAGGTGATATACCTGCCCTGACCGTGCTTTGCAGACCAAGTATCAGTGGTCAGATGGACCCTTGCCCCAACACTGTGTGCCAGAAATGCCATGACTTCCTTTTGCACAATAGAGTACAGGTTGGGGATTGCCTTTTGTGAAAAGGAATTTCAGCCGGGTACCTTCCACGGCGGTGTCCCAATAGCTACAAATTTTTGAAGGCCTCAGACTCCACCAGCTTGTATGGTAAGAGTTGGCGGGCTAAGAGTTCCGACAAGCCAGCTGTCAGACGCCGGGCAAGGGGGTGACTCTGTGACATTGGCTTCTTACGCTCAAACATGTCCTTGACAGACACCTGACTGTGGGCAGATGAGCAGGAACTGCTCAAGGCGAGAGACGGAGTGGCGGATGGTTGAGAGTAGGGATGAGCTCGGTGTTCGAGTCGAACATACGTTCGACTCGAACATCGGCTGTTCGATCGTTCACCGAACAACGAACGATTTGGGCCGTTCGCGCCTAATTCGCGGCCCACAATGCACTACGCCATCGCAGTGTCATCCAGGCGCTGTGATTGGCCAAGCATGCACTGTGACCCCCGCATGCTTGGCCAATCACAGCGCCGGCAGCGAGGAGAGCAATGATTGGCCACAGGCAGGATGCCTGTGGCCAATTATTGCTGAGGGTTTTTAGTACACGCCCCACACTATAAAAGGCCGCCAGCACAGCGGCCTAGTGTAGTGTGTTCCGGAGCAGGGAAAGAGAAGCATAGGCAGGGACAGTGACATTTTTTTTTCTTGCTTAACCTGGATTCCTTTAGTTTAGGGAAAGAGAAGGATAGGTAGGGAGAGTGTCAGTCTGTTTTACTGTGCTAAACCTTGTTTGTAGGGACAGGGAAGGACAGTGAGGGAAATTCTCATTGTGCTATACTGTGCTAAAGCATTCATCATCAACCATCTTTAAAAAAACATTTTTTATAGGGACAGAAAACTATAGGTAGGGAGAGTGTCAGTGTGTTTTACTGTGCTAAACCTTGTTTGTAGGGACAGGGAAGGACAGTGAGGGAAATTCTCATTGTGCTATACTGTGCTAAAGCATTCATCATCAACCATCTTTAAAAAACATTTTTTATAGGGACAGAAAACTATAGGTAGGGAGAGTGTCAGTGTGTTTTACTGTGCTAAACCTTGTTTGTAGGGACAGGGAAGGACAGTGAGGGAAATTCTCATTGTGCTATACTGTGCTAAAGCATTCATCATCAACCATCTTTAAAAAAACATTTTTTATAGGGACAGAAAACTATAGGTAGGGAGAGTGTCAGTGTGTTTTACTGTGCTAAACCTTGTTTGTAGGGACAGGGAAGGACAGTGAGGGAAATTCTCATTGTGCTATACTGTGCTAAAGCATTCATCATCAACCATCTTTAAAAAAAAATTTTTATAGGGACAGAAAACTATAGGTATGGAGAGTGTCAGTGTGTTTTACTGTGCTAAACCTTGTTTGTAGGGACAGGGAAGGACAGTGAGGGAAATTCTCATTGTGCTATACTGTGCTAAAGCATTCATCATCAACCATCTTTAAAAAAAAAATTTTTTATAGGGACAGAAAACTATAGGTAGGGAGAGTGTCAGTGTGTTTTACTGTGCTAAACCTTGTTTGTAGGGACAGGGAAGGACAGTGAGGGAAATTCTCATTGTGCTATACTGTGCTAAAGCATTCATCATCAACCATCTTTAAAAAAAAAATTTTATAGGGACAGAAAACTATAGGTAGGGAGAGTGTCAGTGTGTTTTACTGTGCTAAACCTTGTTTGTAGGGACAGGGAAGGACAGTGAGGGAAATTCTCATTGTGCTATACTGTGCTAAAGCATTCATCATCAACCATCTTTAAAAAAACATTTTTTATAGGGACAGAAAACTATAGGTAGGGAGAGTGTCAGTGTGTTTTACTGTGCTAAACCTTGTTTGTAGGGACAGGGAAGGACAGTGAGGGAAATTCTCATTGTGCTATACTGTGCTAAAGCATTCATCATCAACCATCTTTAAAAAACATTTTTTATAGGGACAGAAAACTATAGGTAGGGAGAGTGTCAGTGTGTTTTACTGTGCTAAACCTTGTTTGTAGGGACAGGGAAGGACAGTGAGGGAAATTCTCATTGTGCTATACTGTGCTAAAGCATTCATCATCAACCATCTTTAAAAAAACATTTTTTATAGGGACAGAAAACTATAGGTAGGGAGAGTGTCAGTGTGTTTTACTGTGCTAAACCTTGTTTGTAGGGACAGGGAAGGACAGTGAGGGAAATTCTCATTGTGCTATACTGTGCTAAAGCATTCATCATCAACCATCTTTAAAAAAAATTTTTTATAGGGACAGAAAACTATAGGTATGGAGAGTGTCAGTGTGTTTTACTGTGCTAAACCTTGTTTGTAGGGACAGGGAAGGACAGTGAGGGAAATTCTCATTGTGCTATACTGTGCTAAAGCATTCATCATCAACCATCTTTAAAAAAAAAAATTTTTATAGGGACAGAAAACTATAGGTAGGGAGAGTGTCAGTGTGTTTTACTGTGCTAAACCTTGTTTGTAGGGACAGGGAAGGACAGTGAGGGAAATTCTCATTGTGCTATACTGTGCTAAAGCATTCATCATCAACCATCTTTAAAAAAAAATTTTTATAGGGACAGAAAACTATAGGTAGGGAGAGTGTCAGTGTGTTTTACTGTGCTAAACCTTGTTTGTAGGGACAGGGAAGGACAGTGAGGGAAATTCTCATTGTGCTATACTGTGCTAAAGCATTCATCATCAACCATCTTTAAAAAAACATTTTTTATAGGGACAGAAAACTATAGGTAGGGAGAGTGTCAGTGTGTTTTACTGTGCTAAACCTTGTTTGTAGGGACAGGGAAGGACAGTGAGGGAAATTCTCATTGTGCTATACTGTGCTAAAGCATTCATCATCAACCATCTTTAAAAAAACTTTTTTTATAGGGACAGAAAACTATAGGTAGGGAGAGTGTCAGTGTGTTTTACTGTGCTAAACCTTGTTTGTAGGGACAGGGAAGGACAGTGAGGGAAATTCTCATTGTGCTATACTGTGCTAAAGCATTCATCATCAACCATCTTTAAAAAAAAAATTTATAGGGACAGAAAACTATAGGTAGGGAGAGTGTCAGTGTGTTTTACTGTGCTAAACCTTGTTTGTAGGGACAGGGAAGGCCAGTGAGGGAAATTCTCATTGTGCTATACTGTGCTAAAGCATTCCTCATCAACCATCTTTAAAAAAAAAAATTTTTATAGGGACAGAAAACTATAGGTAGGGAGAGTGTCAGTGTGTTTTACTGTGCTAAACCTTGTTTGTAGGGACAGGGAAGGACAGTGAGGGAAATTCTCATTGTGCTATACTGTGCTAAAGCATTCCTCATCAACCATCTTTAAAAAAAAAAATTTATAGGGACAGAAAACTATAGGTAGGGAGAGTGTCAGTGTGTTTTACTGTGCTAAACCTTGTTTGTAGGGACAGGGAAGGACAGTGAGGGAAATTCTCATTGTGCTATACTGTGCTAAAGCATTCATCATCAACCATCTTTAAAAAAACATTTTTTATAGGGACAGAAAACTATAGGTAGGGAGAGTGTCAGTGTGTTTTACTGTGCTAAACCTTGTTTGTAGGGACAGGGAAGGACAGTGAGGGAAATTCTCATTGTGCTATACTTTGCTAAAGCATTCATCATCAACCATCTTTAAAAAAACATTTTTTATAGGGACAGAAAACTATAGGTAGGGAGAGTGTCAGTGTGTTTTACTGTGCTAAACCTTGTTTGTAGGGACAGGGAAGGACAGTGAGGGAAATTCTCATTGTGCTATACTGTGCTAAAGCATTCATCATCAACCATCTTTAAAAAAACATTTTTTATAGGGACAGAAAACTATAGGTAGGGAGAGTGTCAGTGTGTTTTACTGTGCTAAACCTTGTTTGTAGGGACAGGGAAGGACAGTGAGGGAAATTCTCATTGTGCTATACTGTGCTAAAGCATTCATCATCAACCATCTTTAAAAAGACTTTTTTTATAGGGACAGAAAACTATAGGTAGGGAGAGTGTCAGTGTGTTTTACTGTGCTAAACCTTGTTTGTAGGGACAGGGAAGGACAGTGAGGGAAATTCTCATTGTGCTATACTGTGCTAAAGCATTCATCATCAACCATCTTTAAAAAAAAATTTTATAGGGACAGAAAACTATAGGTAGGGAGAGTGTCAGTGTGTTTTACTGTGCTAAACCTTTTTTCTAGGGACAGGGAAGGCCAGTGAGGGAAATTCTCATTGTGCTATACTGTGCTAAAGCATTCCTCATCAACCATCTTTAAAAAAAAAAATTTTTTATAGGGACAGAAAACTATAGGTAGGGAGAGTGTCAGTGTGTTTTACTGTGCTAAACCTTGTTTGTAGGGACAGGGAAGGACAGTGAGGGAAATTCTCATTGTGCTATACTGTGCTAAAGCATTCATCATCAACCATCTTTAAAAAAAAAATTTTATAGGGACAGAAAACTATAGGTAGGGAGAGTGTCAGTGTGTTTTACTGTGCTAAACCTTGTTTGTAGGGACAGGGAAGGACAGTGAGGGAAATTCTCATTGTGCTATACTGTGCTAAAGCATTCATCATCAACCATCTTTAAAAAAACATTTTTTATAGGGACAGAAAACTATAGGTAGGGAGAGTGTCAGTGTGTTTTACTGTGCTAAACCTTGTTTGTAGGGACAGGGAAGGACAGTGAGGGAAATTCTCATTGTGCTATACTGTGCTAAAGCATTCATCATCAACCATCTTTAAAAAAACATTTTTTATAGGGACAGAAAACTATAGGTAGGGAGAGTGTCAGTGTGTTTTACTGTGCTAAACCTTGTTTGTAGGGACAGGGAAGGACAGTGAGGGAAATTCTCATTGTGCTATACTGTGCTAAAGCATTCATCATCAACCATCTTTAAAAAAACATTTTTTATAGGGACAGAAAACTATAGGTAGGGAGAGTGTCAGTGTGTTTTACTGTGCTAAACCTTGTTTGTAGGGACAGGGAAGGACAGTGGGGGAAATTCTCATTGTGCTATACTGTGCTAAAGCATTCATCATCAACCATCTTTAAAAAAAAAAAAATTATAGGGACAGAAAACTATAGGTAGGGAGAGTGTCAGTGTGTTTTACTGTGCTAAACCTTGTTTGTAGGGACAGGGAAGGACAGTGAGGGAAATTCTCATTGTGCTATACTGTGCTAAAGCATTCATCATCAACCATCTTTAAAAAAACATTTTTTATAGGGACAGAAAACTATAGGTAGGGAGAGTGTCAGTGTGTTTTACTGTGCTAAACCTTATTTGTAGGGACAGGGAAGGACAGTGAGGGAAATTCTCATTGTGCTATACTGTGCTAAAGCATTCATCATCAACCATCTTTAAAAAAACATTTTTTATAGGGACAGAAAACTATAGGTAGGGAGAGTGTCAGTGTGTTTTACTGTGCTAAACTTTGTTTGTAGGGACAGGGAAGGACAGTGAGGGAAATTCTCATTGTGCTATACTGTGCTAAAGCATTCATCATCAACCATCTTTAAAAAAACATTTTTTATAGGGACAGAAAACTATAGGTAGGGAGAGTGTCAGTGTGTTTTACTGTGCTAAACCTTGTTTGTAGGGACAGGGAAGGACAGTGAGGGAAATTCTCATTGTGCTATACTGTGCTAAAGCATTCATCATCAACCATCTTTAAAAAAACTTTTTTTATAGGGACAGAAAACTATAGGTAGGGAGAGTGTCAGTGTGTTTTACTGTGCTAAACCTTGTTTGTAGGGACAGGGAAGGACAGTGAGGGAAATTCTCATTGTGCTATACTGTGCTAAAGCATTCCTCATCAACCATCTTTAAAAAAACATTTTTTATAGGGACAGAAAACTATAGGTAGGGAGAGTGTCAGTGTGTTTTACTGTGCTAAACCTTGTTTGTAGGGACAGGGAAGGACAGTGAGGGAAATTCTCATTGTGCTATACTGTGCTAAAGCATTCCTCATCAACCATCTTTGAAATCCTTGTTTTTTGGACAGCCAGGGAAATTGTCATTGTGCTATTCTGTGCGAAAGCAATCATCCTCAACCATATTTAGAAATCCTTAAGTAAAGGGACAGAGAAGGACACCTGAAGGTAGCCCTTATTGCTTTTTTCCCATCTCCCTGCAGGCCATCCATTAGAATGTCTGGAAGGCAAACAAGGAGAGGCAGACAGTCAGGAGGCAATAAAAGAGGGCAAGCAGGCTCTGTGTCTGGGGGCAACAGTGCTGGTCGTGGACGCGGTGCATTGTCATCAGCACATGGCCATGGGACACGCTTGTCCTTCTTTTCGGCAGCTGAACATGTTGAGCCACATCATGCCGAAGACTTGGTAGAGTGGATGACCAAGCCCTCCTCCTCCTCCTCATCCTCTCTCACCCAGGCTCAGGGTACTGGCAAAGCAGCTGCCAAAGCGTCCTCTTCCCTGGTATCAATGTCAGACTCATCATCAGTCACTCCTTCCCTAGACCCACCATGTCCTCCTCCTGAGGAGTCCCCCGAACTGTTTGAGCACAGTGTTGGGTACATGCTCCAGGAGGATGCCCAGCGTTTCGAAGGGTCTGATGATGAACCCAGCTAGAGGAAGGCAGTAGCGTGAGAGCAGACAGAGGGGATGCTCAAGAAGGACACCAATCTGGCAGTCATGTTCCAGCAGCTGCAGCATACTGCCAGATTGGCTCCAGTGATGAGGAGGGAGGGGATGATGAGGTCACTGACTCCATGTGGGTGCCTAATAGGAGAGAGGAGGAGGAGGAGGATGAGGAGGAGGCACATCTCCAACGAGGCAGGATGCCCTTTGGTGGCCAGCGTAAGGGCAGTACACCGACGGAATCACACCGCAGAGCTCCGCCTGTGCAGGGCGCTGCCTCTGCCCGTCATTCAAAAAGTTCTTTGGTGTGGGCCTTTTTTGAGGCTAGTGCATCAGATCGCACAGCTGCTGTTTGCAACATATGTCTCAAGCGTATATCGCGTGGCCAAAACATCAGCCGCTTGGGTACCACATGCCTGACCAGACATATGTTGACCTGCCATGCAGCTCGTTGGCAAGCCTACCTCAAAGACCCACACCAAAGAACAAAGCGGACCTCTCCTTGCACCGCATCAGCTGGGATCTCCAACCCCACTATAACTTCAGTCCTCTCTGAAACATGCACTGAGAGGAATGAAGGTGTAGAATTAGGTGTGTCACAGCCAAGTACTTGCGGCCACTCTGCTAGCAGTACACCGACGTCTGATTCTAGCAGGCAAATTTCCCTGCCCCAGCTGCTGGACCGTCGAAAGAAGTTCACTCCCAGCCATCCACATGCCCAGCGGTTGAATGCTAGCTTGGCTAAATTGCTAGCGCTTCAACTGCTGCCTTTTCAGTTGGTAGACTCGGCCCCCTTCCGTGAGTTTGTGCAATGTGCGGTTCCTCAGTGGCAGGTTCCCAAACGCCACTTTTTCTCACGGAAGGCTATTCCGGCTCTCTACCGGCATGTGGAAGGCAATGTCTTGGCCTCGCTGGACAGGGCGGTCAGCGGTAAGGTGCATATTACCGCTGACTCATGGTCCAGCAGGCATGGACAGGGACGTTACCTTTCTTTCACGGCCCATTGGGTCACTCTTTTGGCAGCTGGGAAGGATGCAGGACAAGGTGCAGTAGTGTTGGAGGTTGTTCCACCGCCACGCCTCCAAAATGCTACTACTGGTTGTGACACACCTCTCTCCTCCACCCCCTCCTCTTCTTCTTCCTCCATGGCCTCTTCCTGTGCTTTGTCCTCTGAACCAGCGGTGCTCCGTAGCCGTTCAAGGGGCTACGCAAGTACGCAGGCAAAAAGATGCCATGCCGTGCTTGAGCTGGTGTGTTTGGGGGACAGAAGCCACACTGGGGCAGAGGTCCTGTCTGCTCTGCAGGGCCAGGCCGAGAGGTGGTTGACGCCACGCCAGCTTAAGCCAGGAATGGTGGTTTGCGACAATGGCACCAACCTCCTCTCCGCCCTCCGACAGGGACAACTGACCCATGTGCCCTGTGTGGCTCACGTCCTTAACCTGGTGGTGCAGCGGTTCTTGGGCAGGTACCCGGGCTTACAGGATGTCCTGAGGCAGGCCAGGAAAGTCTGTGTGCATTTCCGCAGATCTTATAATGCCAGTGCTCGCCTGGCTGAGCTGCAAAAGGAGTCGAACCTGCCCAAGAACCGCCTTATATGTGACATGCCCACCAGGTGGAACTCAACGTTGGCCATGCTGCAGCGGCTGCACACGCAGCAGAGGGCCATCAATGAGTACCTGTGCGACTACGGCACCAGGACAGGGTCAGGGGAGCTTGGTTTTTTTTCTCCACGCCAGTGGGGCATGATCAGGGATGCATGCACTGTCCTGGCACCATTTGAGGAGGCCACGAGGATGGTGAGCAGTGACAGTGCATGCATCAGTGACACTGTACCTCTTGTCCACCTGTTGGAGCACACACTGCGTGGAATAATGGACAGGGCACTTGAGGCAGAACAGAGGCAGGAAGAGGAGGACTTCCTTGCCTCTCAAGGCCCCCTTTACCCAGACAGTGTTCCTTCTGTCCCACCCATCGCACAGGAAGAGGAGGAGGAGGAGGAGGATTGTGTCAGCGTGGAGGCTGGCACTCAGCATCATCAGCAGCAGTCTTTTAGGGATGATTTACAGTCCCAAGAAACCAGTGGACTTGTACGTGGCTGGGAGGAGGTGGCTGCGGATCATGTCGTCCTTAGTGACCCAGAGGACTCCGGACCGAATGCCTCAGCTAACCTACGCTGCATGGCCTCCCTGATCCTGCAAAGTCTGCGGAAGGATCCTCGTATTCTTCGGATCAAGGAGAGGGACCATTACTGGCTGGCCACTCTCCTTGATCCACGGTACAAGGGTAAGGTTGCGGACCTTATGTTACCGTCGCAGAGGGAGCAGAGGATGAGACAACTCCGGGAGGCCTTGCAGAAAGGTCTGTGCAACGCGTTCCCAGAGACTGGGAGGTTACAAACTCCTGGTCCTGGACAACGAGTTGCTGAGGCTTCGGCCAGTCAAAGAAGGAGCGGTGGGGAAGGTGGCCGTCTGACCGATGCGTTCAGACAATTCTTTAGTCCGCAGCCCCAAAGTATGATCGGTTCCAGCAACCATCGCCAGCGTCTGATAAACATGGTGCAGGAATATCTAGGGGCAAGGTCAGACTTGGACACCTTCCCCACCGAAAATCCTTTGGCTTACTGGGTCTTGAGGATGGATCACTGGCCAGAGCTTGCACAGTATGCAATTGAGCTACTGGCCTGTCCTGCATCCAGCGTTCTTTCGGAACGCACATTCAGTGCTGCTGGAGGATTTGTCACGGATCACAGGGTGCGCCTGTCCACCGACTCGGTTGATCGACTGACTTTCATCAAGATGAACCAGTCTTGGATCACCACCAGCTACCACACACCTGATGCTGATATAACAGACTAATTGATTTTAACATGTCACATCCCTTCAAGACTGATGCTGATGCTGAGTGCCTGTGCTGTTATGTTGACTGGCTATCCTCCTCCTCCGAGTCCTCAATGATACGATTGATGATGATAGCTTGGAAGATCATTTTTGTTCATGGGTGCCGCCACCAGTGCCTAACGCCCAATTTTTCAGCCCCTGTTTAACAGGGGCGTGAAATTACAATTTTTGAAGCAATACTTTGCAACAGGGCTCATTGCTGTGCTCCAAGTACAGTATCTGTGAGGGGTTGCAGTGTTGTGCCACCAGTGCCTAAGGCCCAATTTTTCAGCCCCTGTTTAACAGGGGCGTGTAATTACAATTTTTGAAGCAATACTTTGCAACAGGGCTCATTGCTGTGCTCCAAGTACAGTATCTGTGAGGGGTTGCAGTGTTGTGCCACCAGTGCCTAAGGCCCAATTTTTCAGCCCCTGTTCAACAGGGGCATGTAATTACAATTCTTGATCTAATAATTCACAGCAGGGCCCATTGCTGCACCCACCAAGAGTAACTCTGAGGGCTTACAGTGTTGTGGCAACGCCACCACCACCACCACCACGAAAGGCCCAATTTTTCAGCCCCTGTTCAAAAGGGGCATGTAATTACAATTCTTGATCTAATAATTCACAGCAGGGCCCATTCCTGCACCCACCAAGAGTAACTCTGAGGGCTTACAGTGTTGTGGCAACACCACCACCACCACCACCACCACGAAAGGCCCAATTTTTCAGCCCCTGTTCAACAGGGGCATGCAATTACAATTCTTGATCTAATAATTCACAGCAGGGCCCATTGCTGCACCCACCAAGAGTAACTGTCAGGGCTTACAGTGTTGTGGCACCAGCACCACCATCAAAGGCCCAATTTTTACTACCACTGTTCAACAATTATATGTAATTACAATTCCTGATATAATAGTTGACAGCAGGGCGTTCCAGCACCAACCAAGAGTAACTGTGAGTGCTTACAGTGTTGTGCCAACACCAACAACTAAGGGGCCTATTTCTGCAGAGTATATACGGCAGGTCCCTACTTTCAAACATCCAACTTACAAACGACTCCTACTTGCAAACGCAAGAAGACAACAGGAAGTGAGAGGAAATCTACCCCTAGGAAGGAAAATTCTCTCCTGTAAGAATTAATATGGGAGAAAGGTGTCTCCTCTGTACTGATGCTTTATCAGCAATCCTTGTTTCAAGAAAAACACCACATTTCAAAAACAGTTGTCATTGGGACGGAAAGTGAGGTGAAATGTTCTGAACAGGGGCACAGACAGCAAAACAAATGTTACAGGGGTGATAACCCTTACCTATGTTTTCCAAAAAGTTTAAAAATAGATTTTTGGGCTGGAGCTACACTTAAACAATGTACCTGTTCAAAATTACAAACAGATTCTACATAAGAACAAACCTACAGTCCCTGTCTTGTATGCACCGCCTGTATACGGCTGTTCAGAGTATATAGGGCCTTTTTTATTTTATGTGCGGGGTTCCCCTTAATATCCATACAAGACCCAAAGGGGCTGGTAATGGGCTGGGGTAGGGGGGGGTCATGGGGTAGCTATGCCATTTTTCTTAAAGATTTTCATCCATATTACCGGGACCAGACATTACATTAAAGCCGCAAGCAGTTTTAAATGGCTTTTTTTTTCCTTTAGAAGTGTCATTTTGTGCAGGGACAGTTCTAAACACGGGAAACACGTGGCACTTCACAGGCATACTTTAGACACCCCCCAGGTACGATATTTAAAGGAATATTTGACTTTTTTTTTTCACTTTATGCATCATTAAAATGACTGCTCCCGAAAAACGACCGTTTTTAAAACTTCTTTTTGCATTGATACATGTCCCCTGGTGCAGAACCCGGGTTCCCAAACCCTTTTTAGGACAATAACATGCATAATAGTCGTTATAATTAGCACTTTAGAATTCGAACGTTCGCATCCATTGTATTTAATAGGGTTCTAATGTTCGTACAAACTTTCGGTCCGTTCGCGGGTTCTGGTGCGAACCGAACCCGGGGGTGTTCGGTTCATCACTAGTTGAGAGTGGGAAAGGAGGAAAGCAGTGGTTGACGTGGCTGAAGATGCTGGACCAGGAGGAGGATGGTGGCTTTGAGCTTGTGTGCTGCTTGTACTCATCATCATGTGTTGATCCCATAAGCGTTTGTGATGTGCGATCATGTGCCTTCGCAAAGCAGTTGTACCTAGGTGGATGTTGGATTTCCCACGACTCAGTTTCTTTTGGAACAGGTTGCAAATGGCATCGCTGTTATCAGAGGCAGACACACAAAAAAAATGCCACAATGCTGAGCTTTGCAATGACGGCATTCTGGTGGTGGCAACAGCATGTGTTGATTGGCGTGCTGTCTGGCTGACCCCGGGTGCCGATACATGCTGTCTGACTGTGCCACTAGCTCCTTGCGACGACCTCCCCCTGCTTCCAACTCGTCTCCTCCTCCTCTCTGTCTCCCCATCTGAACTTTCCCCCTGTTCTTCTTCTCTTCGAGCGGGCACCCACGTGACATCCACGGACACATCGTCATCATCAACCGCTTCACTTGTATCTGACAACTCAGCAAAGGAAGCAGCAGCGAGTACAACATCATCATCATCACACCGTACGTCCATGTGTGTAATGCTGCCTGACTGAGACATATCCCTTTTATCTACATCCTCTGGCAATAATGGTTGTGCATCAGTCATTTCTTCCAACTCATGTGTAAATAACTCCTCTGACAGATCAAGTGAAGCAGCTGTGGTGCTAGTGTTGGTGGTGGCGGCAGGCGGGCGAGTGGAGGATGGTGCGTCAAGGTTCCGAGTGGAAGCTGTAGAAGATCGGGTGTCCTGTGTTAGCCAGTCAACTATGTCCTCAGAACTTTTCGAGTTCAGGGTACGTGGCCTCTGAACATTGGCATTATTCAAGGGCCAAAGGGAATCACAGCACCACGACCACGACGGCCCCTGCGGGGTGGCCTGCCACTGCCTGTAATTTTTTTTAGATAAGTTTAGTTGTACTATGCGTGCAAGCTACTGTGACACCAGATATGAGTGGCCCTGTGCACTGGCAGAAGTTGGCAGAGTAGACGCTGTAGGCCTGACACACACGCTGGCAGGCAACTGACTGCTATTCTATTGCAGTCAAAATTGTTTTTTTTTTTAAATATAGTCTACTGTGACACAAGATATATGAGTGGTGGCACTGGGCAAGTGGGCACAGTATACGCTGTGAGCCTGACACACACACGCTGGCAGGCAACTGCAATTAGATTACAGAGGGGAAAAAAAAAGCAGACTGATGTACTAGCCCTAAAAAGTGCTTTTTGGAGTGCTGTCAGGACGCTGTCCTTACAGCAGAGATCAGATGAGTCTTTCAGGACTGGAGTGGACACTGAATACACACACACTGGCATGCAACTGCAATTAGATTACAGAGGAAAAAAAAAAAGCAGACTGATGTACTAGCACCAAAAAGTGCTTTTTGGGGTGCTGTCAGGATGCTGTCCTTACAGCAGAGATCAGATTAGTCTTACAGGACTGGAGTGGACACTGAATACACACACGCTGGCAGGCAACTGCAATTAGATTACAGAGGAAAAAAAAAAGCAGACTGATGTACTAGCCCTAAAAAGTGCTTTTTGGGGTGCTGTCAGGACGCTGTCCTTACAGCAGAGATCAGATGAGTCTTTCAGGACTGGAGTGGACACTGAATACACACACGCTGGCAGGCAACTGCAATTAGATTACAGAGGGGAAAAAAAAAAGCAGACTGATGTACTAGCCCTAAAAAGTGCTTTTTGGGGTGCTGTCAGGACGCTGTCCTTACAGCAGAGATCAGATGAGTCTTTCAGGACTGGAGTGGACACTGAATACACACACGCTGGCAGGCAACTGCAATTAGATTACAGAGGAAAAAAATAAAAAAGCAGACTGATGTACTAGCCCTAAAAAGTGTTTTTTGGTGTGCTGTCAGGACGCTGTCCTTACAGCAGAGATCAGATGAGTCTTCCAGGACTGGAGTGGACACTGAATACGCACACGCTGGCAGGCAACTGCAATTAGATTGCAGAGGAAAAAAAAAAAAAGCAGACTGATGTACTAGCCCTAAAAAGGGCTTTTTGGGGTGCTGTCAGGACGCTGTCCTTACAGCAGAGATCAGATGAGTCTTTCAGGACTGGAGTGGACACTGAATACACACACGCTGGCAGGCAACTGCAATTAGATTACAGAGGAAAAAAAAAAAAGCAGACTGATATACTAGCCCTAAAAAGTGCTTTTTGGGGTGCTGTCAGGATGCTGTCCTTACAGCAGAGATCAGATGAGTCTTTCAGGACTGGAGTGGACACTGAATACACACACGCTGGCAGGCAACTGCAATTAGATTACAGAGGAAAATAAAAAGCAGACTGATATACTAGCCCTAAAAAGTGCTTTTTGGGGTGCTGTCAGGATGCTGTCCTTACAGCAGAGATCAGATGAGTCTTTCAGGACTGGAGTGGACACTGAATACACACACGCTGGCAGGAAACTGCAATTAGATTACAGAGGAAAAAAAAAAGCAGACTGATATACTAGCCCTAAAAAGTGCTTTTTGGGGTGCTGTCAGGATGCTGTCCTTACAGCAGAGATCAGATGAGTCTTTCAGGACTGGAGTGGACACTGAATATACACACGCTGGCAGGCAACTGCAATTAGATTACAGAGGGGAAAAAAAGCAGACTGATGTACTAGCCCTAAAAAGGGCTTTTTGGGGTGCTGTCAGGATGCTGTCCTTACAGCAGAGATCAGATGAGTCTTTCAGGACTGGAGTGGACACTGAATACACACACGCTGCCAGGCAACTGCAATTAGATTACAGAGGAAAAAAAAAGCAGACTGATGTACTAGCCCTAAAAAGGGCTTTTTGGGGTGCTGTCAGGACGCTGTCCTTACAGCAGAGATCAGATGAGTCTTTCAGGACTGGGGTGGACACTGAATACACTGGCCTAGCTATAGATTTCCCTATTAAATCAGCATCAGCTACACTGTCCCTCCTCTCACTAAGACTGCAGCTTCCGAATTAATCTAAAATGGATGCTGTCCAGGAGGTGGGAGGGTCTGGGAGGGAGGGTATGCTGCTGATTGGCTGGAATGTGTCTGCTGACTGAGGTACAGGGTCAAAGTTTGCTCAATGATGACAAATAGGGGGTGAACCAAACATCGCATATGTTCGCCCGCCGCGGCGAACGCGAACAAAGCTATGTTCGCCGGGAACTATTCGCCGGCGAATAGTTCGGGACATCTCTATTCCTCAATTGTTTGTTTGGAGTTTACAAGCTTTCTTCAGTTCTGGGCATCCCATGTACCCCCAATCCTTTGCTAAGTTCTTTATTCCCAAAATAAACATTAAAAACCAAAACCCTAGACTGTTTCTTGAGCCAGTTGGAGTGTGTGGAAATTTCATTTTCCCTTGTTGTGGGTGCTGTGTGGGGGAATAGGCCATAAGTCCAGCAGCTCCTTTGGGAGTAGCGCTACGGTTTACGGTAAAGTAATACTAAACACACACAATTTAATTGACACTATCCCTTCTATTTCTGTATGTAAATGTTGGCACTAATTATTTTATTTAAAAAAATAAATAATTTTAATCGATATACAGCTGTCACATAACTCATATCTTTCCCAGCCTGTCTGCCGAGAAACAAGAGCAGGAGGAGCTTCTAGTCCTCTGCTGCTGATCACATGTTCAAAATAAAAAATAAAAAAACAGCCCTTGGAATACAGAGTAAAAATAAATAATCATAACATTAAACTGTTTTAAGTCATCATACAAATATATATTTGAAATCAAATCTTTATTTTTTTTTGGAAATAACATGTTGTTGGTGGATTTCTGCCAGCCACAGGTTGTGCCACGCCCCTCCAGCTGTGTCTTAGAACAAGAGGGAGGTGAAGCCTTCATTAATCTACATGTAATATCCTGCCCCCATTGTGTTTAGCTGGTTAGTGGGCATGGAGGGAGGGAGTGGGCTATCATTTACCACTGTGTATACACCCCCATGTGTGACTATATAGTCACATGAGCTGCTCAGATGTAATAGGGAGAAAATGCTCAGCATAGAAACTTAATAAAAACTGAGCATGTGCAGAATTGCCACCACAGCTGCAAAATCCCTAGCTGAATCGGGGACATAAACAATTCATGTTAATGACATGATTGGGGAGATAGAGAGCAGCAGGATCAACCATGTTTTTTGCAGAATAAAGAAAATGAATCTCATTGTGACCGAGTGAGTATGTCAGCATTTCTTGATAGTTTTTTATGATGTGGGTTTTGTGACACTTTAATGTGAAACTTGGGCTTACTTTTTCATCTCAGATGCTCGATTTTGAGTCGAACTTGAGATAAGCATTAAATAATTTCCTCTTCAACTGAAATTAGATGGAAAGAGGTTCACTGACTATCTGAAAAAAACATTAGCACCACATCCTTTGTTTATACAAAAAATAATACAAACCAAGAGAATGGGAGTATTAGGGGGCTGCGAACACAGTCAAACAACAGTGTATAAAAATATCAAAATTTTATTAAGGAAAAATCTTAAAATTCAACATATTGATGTTAAAGTTTGGCCATACAATACATAGATAGAGGCAACTGATTACATCTCTACATGTTTCACCATAACAATGGTTTCTTCAGGAGAACTTTATATCAGCCACTGTATATATGGTCACTATGAATTAAAAAATAACATAACTTAGTTTCATTAACAAAGATAATAAATCAAATCAGAACACATCAAATAATTTAATAATTTTCTTGGGTGTGCCTAGAGAAGGCATAATTCCCTAGTCTCAGATTACCTGTAGGTTGATGAACATTAAAAAAGTCAAAGGCTTCAACAACATAGGGACGAATAAAAATGGATCATTTGGTGAAACCACAGAGAGGGGCAGAAAGTCGCCCCCTACTGTTGTTCCATCTATGAGGGAGATGATGCATAAAGCTAGTATACAAAATATAATTATAAACAAGAGACTTTTCACAAGAAATTATTAGTGTGAAGCTGCCTTCCCTTTGGAAACAGCAGACAGCAGTAAATCCTAATATCCTAAATAAAAGGACATCCAAAAATTGTCTCCTATTGCTGTAATGGAGAGGAAGGCCAAAAAGATTTCCAATTAGAATCCAAACAAACCCAGATCGACCCAAAAAGGAGGGACCTGGATTAAACAGCAATAATCAAGGGCAGTATAGTATATTGGACAATTGATATAAATATGGTATAGGAAAAATGTAATCTTAACAAAAAAGTTTTACCTTCCAAAGATCATTCCCAAAATTCCCCTCCCTCTCCTGTGCTGGACCATTGCCATCTGCCAAACACCGGCATGCTTTTTCAGCCTCTCCACCTCCACCAGCGTCCATTGGCATCAGACGCCAAGATAAGGACTAGGCACGTGCGTCGGTTGCGCCGGATATGACGTCATGCGTCAGATCAACGCAAAAACGTCCCGCGTCATCCCGTTGATCTTGTCACTTGATACTTGATATAGTAATGATATTTTCTCCAGAACCTTGCAGATACTTATTCAACTGGTTCATTTTATGAAAAATGTCAGTTGAGGAAGCTTTACAGTCATTCTTCATCTTCAAAGCTCTAACCAAAATCTGACCTACTAATTTCTTAAATATACTCCTTTAGTTCTCTGTAAAGAACTTGTCCTCTGCTAATCTGCCTGATGTTTCTTTGTGGCAGAAGATTTATATGCTCTTTGTTCATGTTTTCAAAGTTTTTTTAAAACATTCTTTAGTGATTTAGTCTTTTGTTTAACTGGTTGCCAACCAGCCGTCGCAGAATGGCACGGCTAGGCAAAAGGACGTTACCTTACGTCGCTTCGCCTCTTGGCCACTAGGGGTGCGCACACGCGCCAGCGGCTCGCCGCCGGAGTCGAAGCGAGTGCCCGTCGGGCGCGATGACCACCGGGCACCCGCGATAGCTTGTGACAGAGTGAGAACCGGGATCTGTGTGTGTAAACACACAGATCCCAGTTCTTTCAGGGGAGAGGTGACTGATCGTGTGTTCATACAATGTATGAACACTGATCTCTCTCTTCCCCTAGTTAGTCTCATCCCCCCTAAAGTTAGAACACAGTGAGGGAACACAGTTAACCCCTTGATCGCCCCCTAGTGTTAAACCCTTCCCTGCCAGTGACATTTATACAGTAATCAGTGCATTTTTATAGCACTAATCGCTGTATAATTGTCAATGGTCCCAAAAATGTGTCAAAAGTGTCCGATGTGTCCGCCGCAATATCGCAGTCTCGATAAAAATCGCAGATCGCCACCATTACTAGTAAAAAAAAATAATAGTAATAAAAATGCCATAAATCTATCCCCTATTTTGTAGACGCTATAACTTTTGCGAAAACCAATCAATATACACTTATTGCGATTTTTTCTTTTTTACCAAAAATATGTGGAAGAATACATATCAACCTAAACTGAGGAAAAAATTATAAAAAAAAAAAAAAAAAAAGTGGGATATTTCTTATAGCAAAAAGTAAAAGATAGTGTTTTTTTTCAAAATTGTCCTCTTCTTTTGTTTATAGCGCAAAAAATAAAAATATAATAAATATATAAAATATATATATATGTAAATAATGTAGTACCTTTTTGTGAAACCAATACAGTGGAACCTTGGATTACGAGCATAATCCTTTCCAGGAGAACGCTCGTAATCCAAAGCACTTGCATACCAAAGCGAGTTTCCCCATAGAAGTCAATGGAAACTAAAAAAAATTGTTCCGCATTGACTTCTATGGCATGCAATACCACATGTGGCCAGTGGTAGGGGGCGCTGGAGTGCCTCGGTAATACTCGGAAAGGCTCGGGGACAGCTCGGCTGAACTTATAAAACCTCGGATAGGCTCACGAACGGAATATTTCAGAGTTTTTCAGAATATTTTCGAGTATTTCCAAACTCGGCTCCGGCGCCCCCGCACCTCTGGCCAAATGCGGTATTGCACACCACTGTGGCTTGAATCCTGCTCGTTTTGCAAGACAACACTCGCAAACCGAGTCAGGTTTTTTTTTTTAAATGCTCGTATTGCGAAACGCCAAGGAGGGTTTTATTTAACATGACTGGGTGCCATACTGTCTTTACACAAGTATTGTAATGGGTAAATCCATAGACAAAACCAGTTATAAATAATTTTAATAAACATATAGGAATTCTGGGACCAGTGGCGGTGCGTCCATAGAGGGCGCCGGAGCGCCGCCCCCTCTCGCTCCCGCACCGCCACTGAAAGACAATACACAGATTCATGCATTGCATGAATCTATGTATTGTCACCGCTGCCGCGCTGCCCACTATTCATATGGCCGGCCTCCTGGTGAGCGCCGGCCATATGAATTAGAGCGGCGGTCGGCGGTGGGTGTGTTCTGGAAGTGTCTATCAGAGCCGGCGGCTCTGATAGGCTTTCCGAATACAGCTCTCACGCTGTATTCGGCTTCCAAAAACTCCTCCCAGGTACGCACGGGGGTGCGTTCCTTGGAGAAGACTGTGGAGGTTTCAGCCAATCAGGTTCACCGGATCTGGTTACCGGTAACCTGATTGGCTGAAGCGACATCGAGGGCGGGAGAACACATCGAGGATGGCGCGGACCGAGGAAGGTAAGTGCAGGGCTGGGGGGGGGAACAGGCTGCATTTGGGGGGAACTGGCTGTATATGGGGGACACACTGGCTGCATTTAAGGGGAACTGGCTGTATATGGGGGACAAACTGGCTGCATTTGGGGGGAACTGGCTGTATATGGGGGACAAACTGGCTGCATTTGCGGGGAACTGGCTGTATATGGGGGACAAACTGGCTGAATATGGGGGCACACTAGTTGTATATGGGGGCAGACTGGCTATATATATGGGGACAAACTGGCTGTATATGGGGGCACACTGGCTGTATATGGGGGCACACTGGCTGTATATAGGGGCACACTGGCTATATATATGGGGACAAACTGGCTGTATATGGGGGCACACTGGCTATATATATGGGGGCACACTGGCTGTATATGGGGGCACACTGGCTATATATGGGGACAAACTGGCTATATATGGGGACAAACTGGTTGTATATGGGAGCACACTGGCTGTATATGGGGGCACACTGGCTGTATATGGGGGGCACACTGGCTGTATATATGGGGGCACACTGGTTATATATATATGGGGGCACACTGGCTGTATATGGGGACAAACTGGCTGTATATGGCAACAAACTGGCTGTATTTGAGGGGGCAAACTGGTGGCGTTTGGGCACAGTGGCTGCGTTTAATGGGCACAGTGGCGGCAATTGATTTTTTTTTTTCAGTTTGTTTGCGCCCCCCCCAAAAATTTTGAGCACCAGCCGCCACTGTCTGGGACTGAATAAGTTTGTCTGGTTTTATGACAGGTGTCAGATTTATGGTTAGTTACATTAACGTAGATTTTAGCAACCAATCATGTTGTACCTAATATGCTTGCATTGTAAGAAACTGTATAAATTAGACCTGTATCTTGAAATAATTTGAACATAAACCTGTATGTTCCCAGCTGTTGTTAATAAACCTGCATCACTGAAGTCCTGCCTGGTTCGATGTTATTATTCTACTTCAGTTCCTAATAGCTAGGAACCACGATCTGTCATCTCCTATAGTGAGTCCCATTCCCCTACAGTTAGAACACACACAAGGGAACACAGTTAACCCCTTGATCTCCCCCTAGTGTTAACCCCTTCCCTGCCAGTGACATTTTTACAGTAATCAGTGCATTTTTATAGCACTGATCACTGTATAAATGACAATGGTCCCAAAAATGTGTCAAAAGTGTCCGATGTGTCCGCCATAATGTCACAGTCCCGATAAAAATCGCAGATTGCCGATATTACTAGTAAAAAAAATAATAATAATATTAAAAATGCCATAAATCTATCCCTTATTTTGTAGACGCTATAACTTTTGCGCAAACCAATCAATATAGGCTTATTGTGATTTTTATTACCAAAAATATGTAGAAGAATACATAGCCTAAACTGAGAAAAATGTTTGCTTTTTTACAAAAATTGGGATATTTGTTTTAGCAAAAAGTAAATATTGTTTTGTTTTTTTTAAATTGTCGGTCTTTTTGTTTATAGCACAAAAAATATAAACTGCAGAGGTGATTAAATACCACCAAAAGAAAGCTCTATTTGTGGTAAAAAATGGACGTCCATTTTTCTTTTGGGTATAGTGTCAAACGACCGCAAAATTGTCAGTTAAAGCGATGCTGTGTCGTATCGCAAAAAATGACCTGGTCATTAAGGGGGAAAATCTTAAAGCGGAGTTCCACCCAAATTTTAAACTTCCGCTTTATCCACTCCTCGCCCCCTTACATGCCACATTTGGCATGTAATTTTTTTTGGGGGGGGAGTGGGGTCTTCAGTAGGAGTGGGACTTCCTGTCCCACTTCCTCCTTCCGCCCTGGGCTCGCCTAGGCGATTCGTCATATCGCCTTGTGGCGGCCCCTCCCTGTAGGCGATCACCTGGGACGTGACAGGTCCCAGGCGATCGCCTGTCCATTCAGAGAACGCTGCGCCGTTCGCGAATGCGCAGTGAGCGTCCGGCCGTGAAGCCGAAAGCTGTCACGGCCGGGTGCCCACACAATGAATGGAGGCGCCGGCGGAGAAGGGGGGAGAGGAGCGTAGCTCCAGGCGGCGCGTCGCTGGACAGTGGAGCAGGTAAGTGTCTGTTTATTAAAAGCCAGCAGCTACACTTTTTGTAGCTGCTGACTTTTAATAAACATAAAAAAAGGGTGGAACTCCCCTTTAAGTAGTCAATAGAAATGTAATATGCAACTATATGTACAGTTCAGCCTTTCCGAGGTTATTTAAATATTATAATGATTGTGTACATTTGACTATTGAAGTAACTTTCTATCTGCTTTAATTTACTTATAATATATAATTTAGGTGATTTTAACATACATTTTAGAAGGTTTAATTACCATACACAAGGTATGCTTTGCAAAGCATGTGATGGTAAAATGGATTAATACATTTCTAAAACACAGGGCTGGTTCTTAACAGTGAACAGTGCCTACTGTATGTGTACAATGTTCTTTTTTATTTAAATGTTTTTTAGTGTTAGGGCCTACTCATACCTTTATGTTTTTGTGCATTTTTTCACATCACATCAATTCTTCTGTTGTACACCTGTCGTGAGTAATCATGTTTTTTGCCATTATAGATCATTCCTTTTCAGAATCTTAGACACCTGACCAGCATGAAGATGAGGAAATTAGACACTTTTTAGCCTTTACTGTATGCTTGTTTTGAATCTGAGAGTCCAAAAATCTTGGCGCAAGACACAGAACTGGCGACTAGCACTTTCAGAAGGAGCACAATAATGGCAACTACTCTACTTCTCTCATGTGCTTTAAAGTCTCCATCAAATGATTATTCTTTTTGGATTAGGCACATGCATTTACTATTTAATTTAACCACTTCAGCTGCAGAAGATTTTCCCCCTGTGTTACATCAGAGGGGGGCGGGGTCACCCGAACGTCACTGGAGAAGCCCGGGTTTCCCCTTGCCTCAGAGGGGGATGAGGTCATGTGACGGGTGGCCCCGCCCTCAGCTACTTAAGAGCTGTCACTGGCTGAAGCCGAGTCATTCCCCGGGTGTCTCTGCTCCGGTGAAGAGAGGACCGTGTGCTGGACATCATCGTTGGAGCCTGGACCTGGAGAGGAGAGATCATCCATCGCTGGACCCCGGAGAGGAGATCCAAGAGTGGATTACCACCGCTGGAATCTTTTTTTAATTTCTTTTTATTTTTAATAAAGGACTTTTCCCAACGGTGTCTGTGTGTTTTTATTTTTTTACAGTTTCTTTGTGAAATGGTAGGGGCACAATGTACCCCTTACCAATTCACATAGGGGGCGGGATCTGGGGGTCCCCTTTGTTAAAGGGGTCTTTCAGATTCCGATAAGCCCCCCGCCCGCAGACCCCTACAACCACCGGGCAAGGGTTGTGGGGATGAGGCCCTTGTCCCCATCAACATGGGAACATGGTGCTTTGAGGGGTCACAGACATGTTGAGGGCATGTGGCCTGGTACGGTTCAGGAGGGGGGGCGCTCTCTCGTCCCCCTTTTTTTCCTGCAGCCTGCCAGGTTGCGTGCTCGGATAAAGGGTCTGGTATGGATTTTTTTTACGCCATTTTTTTTTAAATTTGGGGTAGAGTTCCCCTTAAAATCCATACCAGACCTGAAGGGTCTGGTATGGATATTTGGGGGGAACCCCACGTATTTTTCTTTTTTAAATTTGACGCAGGGTTCCCCTTAATATCCATACCAGGCCTAAAGTGCCTGGTAATTGAATTTTGGGGGGACCCCCACGCATTTTATTTTTTATTTATTTTTTATCAATGACTTTTCTCTGTATTGCCGGGAGCTGACAATTCATTATAGCCGCGAGTGCTTTTAAATGACTTTTTTTCCTTCAGAAATGACACTTTGTGCAGGGACAGTTCTAAGCATGGGAAACAAGCGCTGCTTTACAGGCATACTATACACGCCCCCTAGGTAAGAAATTTAAAGGAATATTTCACTTTTATTGTTTCACTTTAAGCATTATTAAAATCACTGCTCCCGAAAAAATGGCCATTTTTAAAACTTGTTTTTGCATTGATACATGTCCTCTGGGGCAGGACCCGGGTCCCCAAACACTTTTTATGAAAAAACTTGCATATAAGCCTTTAAAATTAGCACTTTAGAATTTTCATGTTCAGATGTTCGAACAAATTTATTGCCTGTTCGCAAGTTCTGGTGCGAACCGAACAGCGGGATGTCGGCTCATCCCTATCCAGCATCTGAGGAGGAGACAATGCAGGGTAGAGTTTTGCCATAACCTGTAGGTAATAGGATACACAACATTAGTTTGTCTAAATCCAAGTAACCTTTGGATTACATTATATGTAGGACTTTTAAGGTGGGTGTTCTCTCAAAGAAACAATACAAAATGCATTTCTATCCTAACTTAGGGCAATACAGTCCTGATTTTTGTTTAAAAAATAAAGCAGGCTATAAAGAGCCTAAAAACATTTCAAGTCATGACAATTACATGTAACACATATTCAGTGAACAGGCCTGTAGAAGGAGCTAGTCTCCGAGCGTGTAGCCTGTTGTTTCCTGTCTCACCTTCCTTCCGGTGCTCTCCTTGGATCTGGTTTCCTGTGAGATCATCATCTGTGCTCCACGCTGAATTCTGTCCTGGTGGCCACAGGATGGACTATCTTTTTTGCCTGCAGAACCGTGGATCCAGATGGACCTGAGACCGGACCGCACCGCGTTTTATGAGACCGTGATGTGCCCTGTTTGTACTTGTGTCCTGTAAGTGCATTTCCTTTGAGATTAAACATTTTTATCTGACATATTGCACTTAGGTGGTGCTTCCTTTTTTTTGTTCCCTAATTAGTAACAGTAGTCCACCTATGTGTAATTTAATCTCAGTATAAATACAGCTGTTCTGTGAAGCCTTCAGAGGTTTTATAGAGAACCTTTGTGAACAAACAGCATCACGGAACAAGGCCAAGGAACACACCAGACAGGTCAGGTATATAGTTGTGGAAAAGTTTAACCACTTAACCACCGCCCACCGCCGAATAACGGCGACAGGGTGGTTCCTTAACTTTGGGAGGGCGTTATATAACGTCCTCCCAGAATCGCGCTCCTGCGCGCCCCCTGGGGCGCGCACACGGGAGTCTCCGTGACCGCCGCGTCCAGAGGACCCGGCGCATCACGGATCACGGAAAATCAACACTGATAGCGGCCGTTTACCACATGATCGCTCCATCAAATGACGGAGCGTCCACTTGTAAACAGACCGGCATCATGTGATGACGCCGGTTCCTCTCTCCCCCCTCTGTACCAATCGGTACAGTGTGAGAGGGGAGGGGGTGAGAGCGGATGGCAGCAGCACTGTGGGCTGGATCTGTGACAATTGCAGTCACAGATCCAACCATCCATCCACCTATCCTCAGCCATCCCTGCCCATACTGTGCAATACCCTGCCAATAGCCTGTCAATACTCTGCCCATATTGTGCAATACTCTGCAATGCCCTGCCCATACTGTGCAATACTCTGCAATACTCTGCCCATACTGTGCAATACTGTGCAATACCCTGCCCATACTGTGCAATACTGTGCAATACCCTGCCCATACTGTGAAATACTCTGCAATACCCTGCCCATACTGTGCAATACCCTGCCATACTGTGCAATACCCTGCCATACTGTGCAATACCCTGCCATACTCCGCAATACCCAGCAATACTCCGCAATACCCTGCAATACTCCGCAATACTCTGAAATAACCACTTCCCGCCCGCCGGCCGTCATATGACGTTCTTGACTTTGTGCAGGGATATCTGAATGATTCCTGGAGCTACAGGCATCATTCAGATATCAGCTTTTTCAGCCGGCGATTCCCTACATAAGAACAATCATAACGGCTGTTCTGCATCTTGATCATTCTTACGGGAGGCGAGAGGGGACGTCCCCCCGTCCAGCCACCTTCCGGTGCTTCTACCGACTCACCGCTACGATCAAAGCCAGGATTGTTTTCTTTATTTTATTTTTATTTCAGGTTTCCCAACCTAGAGGTGAGATGTGGGGTCTTATTGAGCCCATATCTCACTGTATAGAGGACCTGTCATGCCATATTCCTATTACAAGGGATGTTTACGTTCCTTGTAATAGGAATAAACGTGTCAAACTAAAATAAATAAAGTAAAATGAACATTAAAATATATATATATTTTTTAAAGTGCCCCTGTCCCCGTGAGCTCGCATACAGAATCAAACGCATACGTAAGTCCCACCCACATATGAAAACGGTGTTCAAACAACACATGTGAGGTATCTCTGTGAACGTTAGAGCGAGAGCAATCATTTTGGCCCTAGACCTCCTCTGTAACTCAAAACATGTAACCAGTAAAAATATTTAAAGCGTCGCCTATGGGGATTTTTAAGTAGCGAAGTTTGGCGCCATTCCACGAGCGTGTGCAATTTTGAAGGGTAAAGGGTTAGGTATCTATTTACTCAACGTAACTTCATCTTTCACATTATGCAAAAACATTGCGCTAACTTTACTGTTTTGTTTTGTTTTTTTAAGAACAAAACTGTTTTTTTACGTAAAAAACGCGTTAGAAAATTGCTGCGCAAATATCATGCGAGATAAAAAGTTGTAATGACCACCATTGTATTCTCTAAGGTCTTTGCTAAAAAATAATATATAATGTTTTGGGTTCTAATGTAATTTTCTAGCAAATAAATGATGAATTTTACATGTAGGAGAAAAATTTCAGAATTGGCCCAGGTGCTCCAGAACGCCTGAAGGTGCTCCCTGCATGTTGGGCCTCTCTATGTGGCCACACTGTGTAAAAGTCTCACACATGTGGTATCACCATACTCAGGAGTAATAGCAGAATGTGTTTTGGGGTGTAATTTGTGGTATGCATATGCTGTGTGTGAGAAATAAACTGCTAATATGACAATTTAGTGAAAAAAAAAAAAAAAAATCTTGATTTTGCAAAGAATTGTGGGAAAAACTGACAACTTCAAAAAACTCACAATGCCTCTTTCTAAATACCTTGGAATTTCTTATTTCCAAAAAGGGGTCATTTGGGGGGTATTTGTACTTTTCTGGCATGTTAGGGTCTCAAGAAATGAGATAGGCCGTCAGTACTTCAGGTGTGATAAATTTTCAGATATTGGCACCATAGCTTGTGGACTCTATAACTTTCACAAAGACCAAATAATATGCACCAATTTGTACTTATTTTTACCAAAGATATGTAGCAGTATAAATTTTGGCCAAAATTTATGAAGAAAAATTACTAGTTTGCTAAATTTTATAACAGAAACAAAGAAAAATTCATTTATTTTTTTTACAGAATTTTCAGTCTTTTTTCTTTTATAGCGCAAAAAATGAAAAACCCAACGGTAATTAAATACCACCAAAATAAAGCTCTATTTGTGTGAAAAAAAGGACAAAAATTTCATATGGGTACAGTGTTGGATGACTGAGTCATTGTCATTCAAAATGTGAGAGCACCGAAAGCTGAAAATTGGTCTGGTTATTAGGGGGTTTAAGTGCCCAGTGGTCAAGTGGTTAAAGCAGGGTTAAGCATATAAAAAAATATCCCAAGCTTGAAACATCTCACGGAGCACTGTTCAATCCATCATCCAAAAATGGAAAGAGTATGGCACAACTGCAAACCTACCAAGACATGACCGTCCACCTAAACTGACAGGCCGGCAAGGAGAGCATTAAACAGAGAAGCAGCCAAGAGGCCCATGGCAACTCTGGAAGAGCTGCAGAGATCCACAGCTCAGGTAGGAGAATCTGTCCACAGGACAACTATTAGTCGTGCACTCCACAAATCTGACGTTTATGGAAGAGTGGCAAGAAGAAAACCATTGTTGAAAGAAAGCCATAAGAAGTCCCATTTTCCGTTTGCGAGAAGCCATGTAGGGGACACAGTAAACATGTGGAAGAAGGTGCTCTGGTCAGATGAGACCAAAATGTAACTTTTTGGCCTAAAAGCAAAACGCTATATCTGGTGGAAAACTTATGCCCCGTACACATGACCGGTTTCCCGTCGGAAAAAAAACGATGATTTTCCCGACGGAATTCCTCTCAAGCCTGCCTTGCATACACACGGTCACACAAAAGTCCGGTGAACTTTTGACTGCCAAGAACGCGGTGACATAAAAGACTACGACAAGCTGAGAAAATTAAGTTCTATGCTTCTGAGCATGCGTTGATTTGTTTCCGAGCATGCGTGGTTTCCCACTAGGATTTTTTCCTGACGGGAAAAAAGATATCCTGCTCTTTTTTTTCCCGGCAGTTTTCTTGTGGGAAAAAGCTCTCATCTGACTTTTTCCGACGGGAAAACCGGTCGTGTGTATGGGGCATAACACTTCATATCACCCTGAACACCCCATCCCCACTGTGAAACATGGTGGTGGCAGCAACATGTTGTGGGGATGCTTTTCTTTAGCAGAGACAGAGAAGCTGGTAAGAGTTGATGGGAAGATGAATGGAGCCAAATACAGGGCAATCTTAGAAGACATCCTGTTAGATTCTGCAAAATACTTGAGACTGGGGCTGAGGTTCACCTTCCAGCAGGACAACAACCCTAAACATACAGCCAGTACTACAATGGAATGGTTTAGATTAAAGCATATTCATGTGTTAGAATGGCCCAGTGAAAGTCCAGACCTAAATCCAATTGAGAATCTGTGGCAAGACTTGAAAATAGCTGTTCACAGATGCTCTCCATCCAATCTGACAGAGCTTGAACTATTTTGCAATGAATAATGGGCAAACATTTCACTTTCTAGATGTGCAAAGATGGTAGAGAAATCCCCAAAAGGACTTGCAGCTGTAATTGCCGCGAAAGGTGGTTCTACAAAGTATTGACTCAGAGGGGCAGAATACAAATGCACCCCACACTTTTCACATATTTATTTGTAAAACATTTTGAAAGCCATTTATTATTTCCTTTCACTTCACAATTATGTGCCACTTTGTGTTGGTCTATCACAATAAAATCCTATTAAAATACATATACGTTTTTTGGTTGTAACATGACAAAATGTGGAAAATGTCAAGGGGTATGAATACTTTTTCAAGGCACTGTATATTTTTCAGATTATCACTGCTTAACCACTTCAATACAGGGCACTTCCCCCCTTCTTGCCCAGAACAATTTTCATCTTTCAGCACCGTCACACTTTGAATGACAATTGCGCTGTCATGCAACACTGTACTTAAAGTGGTTGTAAACCCACTTTTTAAACAAAGACCTACAGGTAAGCCTAGATTAAGGCTTACCTGTAGGTGCAAGAAATATCTCCTTAACCTACACGGTTAAGGAGATATTTGTATGTAAATGCGGCGACGCTGACGTCACCCCATTCACAAATTTGGCTAGGTCGCAACATTCGACTACGTAGCCGAATTCGACAGCTCACGCGCGCATGCGCGGAGTCACGTCTTCGCCGCTCCGGCCAATCACAGCGCTGGAGCGGCGCTGTGATTGGCTGCAGTGGCTATACCCGGAAGTAGCGATGGATGCGGCTAGAAGAGGGACACGGACGACTTCGGGGGCCCCGATCGAAGGTAAGTGGTACATAATGAGCTAGTATGCTAGTCATACTAGCTCATTAAAGCTTTGTCTTGCAGGTAAGTAAAAAAAAAAAATTGTCTACGGGGTTTACAACCACTTTAAAGCGGAGGTCCACCCAAATTTTTTTTTTAAAAGCCAGCAGCTACAAATACTGCAGCTGTTGACTTTTAATAAATGGACACTTACCTGTCCAGCGTGCCCGGTCTCGGCTGCCCCCGCCGCTATCCTTGGTGAGGGAATCAGGAAGTGAAGCGTTGCGGCTTCACTGCCTGGTTCCCTACTTCGCATGCGCGAGCCGCTCGGCGCGCCCTCACTGGTCCCCGCTGTCTCCTGGGACCAGTGTGTTTCCCAGAAGACATCGGGGGAGGGGCGGGAAGTGGAGTGACTCCCGTGGGAGTCTATTCCCGGAAGTGAAGGGCACTGACAGGCGTTATGATGGGCACTAATTGGCACTTTGATGGGCACTGATTGGCACTTTGGTGGGCACTGACTGGCAGCTGATGGGCAGTGATTGGCAGGTGTGGTGGGCACGTCTGCTGATTATCAGCGCATACTCCCCTCTGACAGAAGAGCCGCCGATCGGCTCTCCTGTCAGTGCGAACCGAGGAAAGCCATTTACCGACACTTCCTGGTTACACGCTGTGATCAACTGTGATTGGTCACAGCTGATCACGTGGTAAAGAGCCTACGTCATAGGCTCTTAACCACAATCTGAGTCGCGGTGTGTCAGAGTCAGAGAAGGCAATTATATCTTTAAATTAAAAGCCTAAAATTATCTGGAGACACAGCTAAAGCTTGGTACTACCTTAAAAATTATAATTATCTGCTTAAATACTGTATGTCAAATATGTCTTTCTAATACTCACAATGCATAATATACAAAATGCATACTGTATATACCAATTTTCATTATAAAAAATTACAACATGCAGATAAATACATAGATGGAATTACTCACAAAAATGTAATTAGGAACATGATATTATTACATTTTGAAAAAAGACATACAGTAATAGCCAAGAGTGTCTTCCAAGTAGAAAACTAAAGATGGGAGCTAATATCAAACCAGCTGTGAAATTCATTGAAATTATTTTTGTGAAGAGAGTTAAGATTTTTTTATACAGTAGGATCTGATTAATGGATATTTGTGCTGAAAGAAATACTGTACATAGGCTGCCATTGCTGACCTTCTGAAAATGCAAGTTGCCTGGCACTTACACTTACCCACTGGCTTCAGTCATTTCTAAATCACTGATTCAAAAAATTATTTAGATAGTAAATTTCAAAGTGAGGTCAGCAGAAGTAAGTAAAAACAATATTTTTCTATAAGGAAAAATCTCCTCTAACATTTCTTCATCTCTCAATCTCCAGCAAACAACATGGCACAAAGCATGTAAAAACAAGAAGAAACTCCCAATACTGTCAATCTGGCTGGTTTCTTTATTTATGGTTAAAATACAATCGACATAGCATGTAAAATGGCTCATGAAACTACAATTCCCAGAATCCTCGGTAATGATCTCATGCGCTGCGATGTCATAGCTTCCTGTTCCACTAAACGCGTTTCATCAAATATGACATCATCAGGGACATGGAGCCACTCATCTTATATAGTACAATAAATTAAATCAGAGTTCCGCCTGGGTAAAAAAAAAAAAGTCAGCAGCTACAAATACTGTAGCTGCTGACTTGTATTATACAGACACTTACCTCTCCAGGGAGCCCGCGATGTTGGCACCCAAAGCCAACCCGTCCCTCGGCTCCGGATGCAGGAGCCGGCATCTTTACTAAGGGAAAGTGGAAGTGAAGCCTTGCGGCTTCACAGCCTGTTTCCTACTGCGCATGCGTGAGTCGCGCTGTGCTTTCTGAATGGTTCCCTGCTGTCTTCTGGGGCCTGTGTGTCTCCCAGAAGGCAGCGGGGGGTAAGGAAGAGGGCCGGACATTGCGTATTTCGCCGCACAAGATTATCCGCTCCCTTGTCCCCCTACTGGGTTCCAAATGTGGCACTGGAGGGGGGGAATCCGATCCGTGGAAGTTCCATTTGTGGGTGGAACTCTGCTTTAGATAACAAGGGAAACCGTAAGTTTACCAAAAAGCAATAGCAGACATATTACATATGGGCAAATCATTAGCATAGCTGCCCAAACATCCAATCACGTGAGCCACCACAAATATATATATATATATATATATATATATATATATATAGAATATATAGACAAAAAGCTTACATAAGAAGACATAGCTTAGAGAAAGACACATATGGAAGAGACAGCAAGGGCTGCACACCCCGATGTACAGTTTGATATAGGAAAATTTCCCCATGGGGCTTTGGACAGCCAAGTGTAAAGATTAAAAGAAAAATAGAATAATGGTGGTGTAAACATCATTTATTGAGTGATGGTCAAGGTCATAAGATATGAGTAAAATACATATTGTAGAAACATATTCCTGGTCAGGTGATGCAATAGAATCCACAATGAATGACATTATGTAAAAACAATTAATACACGACATTACATTACATAATGCTACATGGTGTGCGTGCCCCAATGCGTTTCGACCTGTATAGCGGTCTCTTCAGGGGGATATACATAAGAAGACATGATGGCCACATTTTACAATAGCTAAAGGGTGTGATGACCACCCCTATTTCTCATTGTGTGCATCAACACAAGAGACACCTACAGGAGAAAAAAAAAGGAAATGGCAAGATTACAATAAAAAAAAAATTAATACAAATTTTTATGGTAATATTATAAGCTCAATCCACAGCTATCTCAAACAGGTCACCTATTATTAATGAATAGAGTTGAGCGGACACCTGGATGTTCGGGTTCGACGGGTTCAGCCGAACTTGACCCGAACCCGAACCCCATTGAAGTCAATGGGGACCCGACCTTCTGAGGACTAAAATGGCTCTAAAAAAGTAATGGAAAGGGCTAGAGGGCTGCAAATGGCATCCAAATATTGTTAAGAGCATGGCAAGTGCTCTGCAAACAAATGTGGATAGGGAAATAACTTAAAATAACGTAAAAAATAAATAAATATGCTGGACGCCCCCTTCTAAGCAGAAGAGGTACAGGAAGTCATTTAGAACCTCAAAAACACAGCGGCACGATGCCACACAAATGGTGGGAATGCCCCAGAATACGCCCTTTCTGGAAAAAAATATTTTTCAATTTAATGGATAAACTAGTGGGAATATAAAATACTTTGAAATTAAAAAAAATTATAATCTTGACCTAGGAGGACGAGGTCCATATGGAGTAGGAGGTTGAGGTGGTGGTGGATGTGGCTGTGTAGGTGGAAGCGGTGGTGGAGGAGGATGAGGTAGCCAACACCGGTTCAAAAATACAACAATGGCTGGGTAAGGCCGGTGATGTGTCGAATTCTGTCCCCCGTCGGATAGTGTCCGCCCTGTACTGCGCTTGCTCAGTACGTAGGACAAGGGGATTTAGAAAATCTCTGAAGACGAACGGCGCCTGCGCGGTGAGTCCAGGTTCAAGCCACACCATCTGAGGTTCAAGACGAGCCAAGCGAGGCTGTGCCCGAAGCGTGGCAAGCAAAGCGAGCCCGTGAGGGGCCCTGTTTCTATGTTCTACCGTATGTCCACTTGGATGGTGGGGCTTGAACCTGCACTCACGGCGCAGGCGCCGTTCATCTTCGGAGATTTTGTGAATCTCCTTGTCCTCCGTACTGTGCAAGCGCTGCGCCTGCGCAGTACGACCCGGACACTATCCGATGGCCGGACAGTTTTTGTCAGAACACCGGTATACATGTCTATTCTGCACAAGGTACAGACAAGTCCTGTGGGATCCATGCCTGGTTCATTTTAATGAACGTGAGCTTGTCCACATTGGTACTGGACAGGCGGCTGCCCTTGTCTGCGATAACGCTCCCTGCCGTGCTAAATACACGTTCAGATAATACACTGGCTGCGGGGCAGGCCAGCACCTCCAAGGCGTAAAGGGCAAGCTCAGGCCATGTGCCCAATTTGGAGACAGAGAAGTTGAAGGGGGCAGACCCGTCATTCAGTACGTGTAGGCGTGTGCACACATACTGCTCCACCATGTTGGTGAAATGCTGCCTCCTGCTAAGACGTTCCATCTCAGCTGGTGGTGCTGGTTGTTGTGGCATGCTGACAAAGCTTTTCCACATTTCAGCCATGCTAACCCTGCCTTCTGAGGTGCTGCCGGTGCCCCGGCTGCGTTGGCAACCTCTTCCTCCTCCTCTGCCTTCGCCTTGTGCTTCCACTGTACCCCCGCTGTCAAGTGGGAATGCCACCAGCAGCGCACAGCTTATGATCCCGCTCCAGTGAGGGAATTAAGGACGGTACGTTGTCCTTGTAACGGGGATCCAGCAGGGTGGCCACCCAGTAATCAGCACCAGTTAGAATGTGGGCTACTCGGCGGTCGTTGCGGAGACACTGCAGCATGTAATCGCTCATGTGTGCCAGGCTGCCCAGTGGCAACGAAAAGCTGTCCTCTGTGGGAGGTGTATTGTCTGTGTCCTCTGTATCCCCCCAGCCACACACCAGTGATGGCCATGAGCTGGTCTGGGTGCCACCCTGCTGTAAACATGGTTCCTCCTTTTCCATCACCTCCTCATCCTCCACCTCGTCATCCTCCAGAACTGTGCCCTTGCTGCCGGACAATTGTGTACCTGGCATTTGTTGGTGCAGGAACCCACCCTCGTAGCCACTTGTGAAAGACTGCCCTGAAAGCCTTTGAAATGATCCCGGTTCCTCCTCCTCCTCCTCCTCCTGTGCCACATCCTCTTCCATCAGTGCCCGAAGCGTTTTTTCAAGGAGGCATAGAACTGGGATAGTAACGCTGAGAACGGCGTCATCGCCACTGGCCATGTTGGTGGAGTACTCGAAACAGCGCAACAAGGCACACAGGTCTCGCATGGAGGCCCAGTTATTGGTGGTGAAGTGGTGCTGTTCCGCAAAGCGACTCACGCGTGATTGCTGCAGCTGAAACTCCACTATCGCCTGCTGCTGCTCGCACAGTCTGGCCAGCATGTGCAAGGTGGAGTTTCACCTTGTGGGCACGTCACATATGAGGCGGTGAGCGGGAAGGCCGAAGTTACGCTGCAGCGCTGACATGCGAGCAGCAGCAGAGTGAGAACGCCGAAAGTGCGCACAGACGGCCCGCACTTTCTGCAGCAGCTCTGGCATATTGGGGTAATTTTTCAGGAACCTCTGGACCACCAAGTTCAGCACATGCGCCAGGCAAAGGATGTGCGTCAAACCAGCTAGGCCCAGAGCTGCTACGAGATTTCGCCCATTATCGCACACCACCAGGCCGGGCTTGAGGCTCACTGCCACCAACCACTCATCGGTCTGTTGTTCCATGTCCCTCCACAACTCCTGTGTGGTGTGGGGTTTTTCCCCCAAACAGGAAAGTTTTAAAACTGCCTGCTGTCGTTTACCCCTGGCTGTGCTGAAGTTGGCGGTGAAGGTGTTACGCTGACCGGATGAGGAGGCGGTAGAGGATGAGGAAGCGGAGTAGGAGAAGTTAGCAACAGGAGGCAAACTGAAGCGCCCTGCAATCCTCGGTGGTGGAAGGACATGCGCCAAATGGCTATCTGCCTCAGGCCCAGCCGCCACTGCATTTACCCAGTGTGCTGTTAGGGAGATATAAACGTCCCTGACTGTGCTTACTGGTCCACGCATCCGTAGTTAGGTGGACCTTGCCACAGATGGCGTTGCGCAGTGCACACCTGATTTTGTTCCCCACTTGGTTGTGCAGGGAAGGGATGGCTCGCCTGGAAAAGTAGTGGCAGCTGGGCACGACGTACTGTGGGACAGCCAATGCCATCAGGCTTTTAAAACTCTGCGTCTCCAGTCTCCACCAGATGGAATGACAGCATTTCAAAGGCGAGGAATTTTGAAATGCTGGCATTCAGGGCCAGGGATCGCGGGTGGCTAGGGGGGTACTTCCTCTTCCGCTCCAGTGTTTGGGAGATAGAGAGCTGGACGCTTCCATGAGACATTGTGGAGATGGTTGGTGACCCAGGTGGTAGTGTTGCTGGCAGATACTCTGTTTGCGGGTTGGCAGGTGCTACTGTCACTACAGAGGTGGATGAAGAGGCCGAGACTGCAGCAGAAGAGGAAGCAGGAGGAGCCAGAGACCTTTCTTGGTTTTTGAGGGGTCTACTCCACTGCAGCTCGTGCTTTGCACTTAGATGCCTGGTCATGCAGGTTGTGCTCAGGTTGAGAATGTTTATGCCTCGCTTCAGGCTCTGATTGCACAACGTGCAAACCACTCGTGTCTTGTCACCAGTACATTGTCTGAAGAACTGCCACGCTAGGGAACTCCTTGGACCTGGCTTTGGTGTGCTCGGTCCCTTGCTGCGTTGGGCAGTAGCAGACGTACTGTCTAGGGGACAGATGCTCCGCTTTTGCACCCTGCTCCCTCTTCTGCTGTGCTGGTGGCTCTGTGCGACCACCGCCTCTTCCTCCGAACTACACTGGTCACCTGCATAACATTGATTCCCCTTGGGGTCGAGGACCTCATCGTCCTCCACATCATCTTCCACCCAGTCTTCACCCCTGTCCTCCTTGTCGGTCTGCACAATTGCAAAAGCAGCAGCAGTTGGCACCTGTGTTTCGTCATCATCCGAGACGTGCTGCGATTGTCCTCCCATGTACTCATCATGAAACATAAGTGGTTGGGCATCGGTGCACTCAATCTCTTCCACTTCTGGGGCAGGGCTAGGTGGTTGGCCCTGGGAAACCCTGCTAACAGAGTCATCGAAAAGCAGAAGAGACTGCTGCATGATTTGGGGCTCAGACTGCTTGGCTGATTTGCAAGGGGGTGAGGTGAAAGACTGATGGACATCGGCTGCAGGTGCCAACGCTGATCTTTCATCAGAAGACTGGGTGGGAGACAATGTGAAGGAACTGGAGGCACTGTCAGCAACCCAATCTTCTGACGCCTGTACTTGTCCTGGCCTCAACATTCGTACAGCCTCATTAGGCGTGACAAAATACCGCTGCAGGCTCTGTCGCCTACTCGCACCTGAGGAAGGTGTTTCACTTGTGCGTGTAGCTGGCACAGATCGACCACGTCCTCTCCCTGCAACAGGAGCTCGACCAGCAGCACCACAACCGGGGTCACGTCCCTTTGACGTTCTCCTCATATTTTCCAAATTTGGGATCTTGCCCTAAATGGGTGTTTTTGGAAGAGCAGAATACACCCACAGTATGTAAACTGTGTATCTCACACCTACAGAACTGCAGAAAATGCTATTCCAAAAAAATCTTTTTACCTTAAAAAAAATTTTTGGAATAGCACGATAGAAGAAAAATATATAAATTGTAAATCTCACACCTGCATATATGCAGAAAACACTGCAATTTTTTTTTTCCCTAAATGGGTATTTTTGGAAGAGCAGAATACACACACAGTATGTAAACGGTGTATCTCACACCTACAGAACTGCAGAAAATGCTATTCCAAAAAAAAATTTTGTCCTAAATTTTTTTTTTTTAGAATAGCACAATAGAAGAAAAATATATAAATTATTTATCTCACACACCTCCAGATATGCAGAAAACACTGCAAAATATTTTTTGTGGCCCTAAATGGGTGTTTTTGGAAGAGCAGAATACACCCACAGTATGTAAATGGTATATCTCACACCTACAGAACTGCAGAAAATGCTATTCAAAAAAAAATAATTTTGTCCTAAAATAATTTTTTTAGAATAGCACAATAGAAGAAATATATATAAATTGTTTATCTCACACACCTCCAGATATGCAGAAAACACTGCAAAATATTTTTTGTTGCCCTAAATGGGTGTTTTTGGAAGAGCAGAATACACCCACAGTATGTAAACGGTGTATATCACACCTACAGAACTGCAGAAAATGCTATTCAAAAAAATGTTTTTACCCTAATTTTTTTTTTTTAATAGCACAATAGAAGAAAAATATATAAATTGTAAATCTCACACCTGCATATATGCAGAAAACACTGCAATTTTTTTATTTTTTTCCCTAAATGGGTGTTTTTGGAAGAGCAGAATACACTCACAGTATGTAAACAGTGTATCTCACACCTACAGAACTGCAGAAAATGCTATTTTTTTTAGAATAGCACAATATAAGAAAAATATATAAATTGTTTATCTCACACCTGCATATATGCAGAAAACACTGCATTTTTTTTGCCCTAAATGGGTGTTATTGGAAGAGCAGAATACACCCACAGTATGTACAGGGTGTATCTCAACGTAACATATGCAGTGCTGGTGCACTGAGCTTGCAGTTAAAAGTTAGATTTTCTCTGGCTCTGGGCTCATGGCAGTGTAAAAAGACTGTGCACTGCAACTCAACCAGGTAAATCTATGCAGATCGCTGAGTTATTAGCTCTCTGAATCTGGACTCCTAGATAAATCTCTCTCCCTGAAAGCAGCAACAGGAACCTTGCCCTACACTGTCTCTATCTTTTCTCTCAGTAGATTGCAGAATCAGGACTAACTCCTATCATTTCATTCTCTCCCTCACAGCAACAGCAGTCAGGATCCTTTCCCTATACTGTCTAAAACAGAGTGACATGCTGTGCTGTGTGTCTCTAGCTTATATAGAGGCTGGGTCACATGCTGCACTGGCCAATCACAGCCATGCCATTAGTAGGCATGGCTGTGATGGCTTCTAAGGGCACACCAGTTAAACAAAAGTTTATTGGCTGCCCTGTAGCTTTTAGAAATGCGCCATTACATTGCCGAACACTGGACCTGAACCCGAACATACAGTCAATTGTTCGGGTTCGGGTCCGGGACCCAAAAATCCAAAAGTCCGGTACGAACCCGAACTTTACAGTTCGGGTTCGCTCAACCCTATTAATGAAGGCATTTGCATCCCTCTAAATGTTCAGACCGTGGGGGGTGAATACACATAAATAGTATATCAACTTGGTCTCCATCTTTGATATTTCTCTCCTAATCCAACCCCTTCACCAGATAGGGATATATCTGTCTATACCAAAAAATAATGTTTTTATTGTGCACCATCACATAGTGCTTAGACACACTGTGTCTACGGAAACAATGTTTAATGTTCCCACATGTTCATTTACTCGAACATGTAAGGCCTATGTCACCCTGCCCACATATTGCAGGCCGCATAGACACTGCAATAGGAAAACAACATTGTACTGTAAGTAGCATATGCGATGAAAGATCTAACAGAATATGTCTTACAAGTAACCACAGATTGAAAGGTACAAATCTTCATTTTATTGGCAGTATTAATTTGATATACTGACACTTTTTAGGAGGATAAAAATCCATTCGTTTTTGGTAAAAGTAGGTCTAACAGGAGGATCGACGACATTCTGTGCAATTTTGTCATGCAAGGTCGGAACCCCTTAAATAAAACCCAGGGTTTATCAGGCAGTAAGGGGCCCAATGCTCTATCCCTTTTTAAAAAGGACCAATGTTTCACCATAATATTTTGTATTGCCTAATGTTGAGAAGAGCATAGATCACATAGTTGGGAATAATTTTGCCTTAAGCAAACAAATTGGCAATGAGGAATGGACCTTAGCTATGAACCATAATGACAACTTCCCAGTAGGATGAAGAAGTTCCTATCGGTAGGTTTCAAAAAGGTACTAGTATCCAACCTTCCTTCCCTAAACGTAATTAATAAATCTAGGAAATGCATTTCCAAGGAACTAGCCTCACAATTTAAGATTATTGCACGATCATTGGAATTCAGCTCCTCCATGAAAAACCCAAGGACTCCTTACTACCATTAAATAGGAGGAGGATATAATCAATGTACGTTTTCCACAGCACTAACTGAGGTCTGTTTCACGAAGATACATTTTCTAGATTTATGGTGGAGGTTCCGTACAAGTTTCTGCAAATGGAGTTGGGGATTTGGTCAGAATCAATGGTGTCCTCAATGCTGAGAAATACAGGCAGCTATTTATCCATCATGCCATACCACCAGGGAGGTGTGTGATTGGCCCCAAATTTTTTCTGCAGCAGGAAAATTACCTCAAACATATAGCCAATGTCATTAAGAACTATCTTCAGTGAAAAGAAGAACAAGAAGTCCTGAAAGTGATGGTTTGGCCTCCACTGAGCCCTGATTTACTCTGCCTGGGATTACATGAAGAGACACAAGGATTTGAGGCAGCCTCCATCCACAGAAGATATGTGGTTAGTTTTCCAAGAATTTATACTGTTTTTAAGGCAAAGGGTGGTCTCACCAAATATTGATTTAATTTGGATGTCTCTTCTGTTCATTTATTTCCATTTTGTTAATTGATAAAAATAAACTATTAACACTTCTATTTCAGAAATTTCAGAAATTTCCAGCATTTTTTCACACCTGCCTAAAACATTTGTACAGTAATATATATATATATATATATATATATATATATATATATTTATTAGGGCTGTTACTGATTAAAATTTTCGTGTTCGATTAATCGTTTTTTTTAATTGATTAATCGACTAATTTCGATTAATTATAATGCACATAGATCCAACTACTTTTAGCTGATCTCCTTGCAGGCAGATTCCCAGTGCAGCTACCAACCACTGGAAAAATGGATAGCAGGATACAAAAAACACACAAAGACAGCGCTCGATGGGAATAGCATTAAAACTTTTATAGTCTTCAAGTAGGTAACAAAATAAATATTGCACTGGAGATAAAATCGATGTAGCTATATAAATTGTAAAAATGGTGCGAGTAATACCAAACGGTAGCAAAAGCAGTCATAAAAACATGTAGCTAAGTATAATACTGGTATAAAAATGTGTACAACAATACCACTGCTGAATCCAGATGAGAACTAACATCAGTCAGTCGGCATGTAGATGTCCCGTGAAGGGAACTATCACAACTCCCAGTGGATGGCTGTAGAATCCCAGGTTGATAGAGGGAAGTGATAGAGGGAAGTGTAACAGCCCTTGCGTGTGGCAGATAGTAAGGTCCCGCCAGCATGCAGATATGAAGGCACAGCAAAGGAGCCCTTCAGATGGACACGGCAAGCCCCGCCGGTGTCCGTGATGTCACCGGATCTCCCTGAAGACCCGGAAGCCGGCGGAGAGGTGAGTACCGGTCAAAAGAATTTTGATCGATCAAAAGAATTTTGATCGATCAAAACAATTAATCGGCTATTTGAGGAATTAATAGTTAATTTCCACAGCCCTAATAAATATATATATATATACATATACACACACACACACACACAGGTATATATATATATATATATATATATATATATATATATATATATATATATATGCAATCTCTGTATTTGCGGACAATATTAAGCTAAGCAGGGCAATAACTTCTCCACAGGATGTGGAAACCTTGCAAAAAGATCTGAACAAATTAATGGGGTGGGCAACTACAGTACATGGTAAATGAGGTTTAATGTAGAAAAATGTAAAATAATGCATTTGGGTGGCAAAAATATGAATGCAATCTATACACTGGGGGAGAACCTCTGGGGGAATCTAGGATGGAAAAGGACCTGGGGGTCCTAGAAGATGACAGGCTCAGCAATGGCATGCAATGCCAAGCTGCTACTAACAAAGCAAACAGAATATTGGCATGCATTAAAAAGGAATCAACTCCAGAGATAAAACGATAATTCTCCCGCTCTACAAGACTCTGGTCTGGCCGCACCTAGAGTATGCTGTCCAGTTCTGGGCACCAGTCCTCAGGAAGAATGTACCTAGAAATGGAGTGAGTACAAAGAAGGGCAACAAAGCTAATAAAGGGTCTGGAGGATGTTAGTTATGAAGAAAGGTTGCGAGCACTGGACTTATTCTCTCTGGAGAAGAGACGCTTAAGAGGGGATATGATTTAAATTACAAATACCGTACTGGTGACCCCACAATAGGGATAAAACTTTTTTGTGGAAGGGAGTTTAACAAGACACGTGGCCACTCATAAAAATTAGAGGAAAAGAGGTTTAACCTTAAACTACGTAAAAGGTTCTTTACTGTAAGAGTGGCAAGGATGTGGAATTCCCTTCCACAGGCGGTGGTATCAGTGGGGAGCATCGATAGTTTCAAAAAACTATTAGATAAGCACCTGAACGACCACAACATACAGGGATATACAAGGTAATACTGACATATAATCACACACATAGGTTGGACTTGATGTACTTGTGTCTTTTTTCAACCTCATCTACTATGTAACTATGTAATGTATGCTGTGGTATCTGGGACAAAGCTGTCAGTAGCAGATACTTTAAGTCCCGTATTTTTGCAAGGTTGGGCCTCCATGGATCAGACTTGTTTTTCCAACATATCCTACAAATACTCAATTGGATTAAGAGTTGGAGAATTTGGAAGATTGGACTTTTTTGCAGCACATCCCACAGATTCTCTATAGGATTAAGATTTGGAGAATTTGGGGGCCAAGTCAACACCTTGAATTCATTGTTGTGTTCCTCAAACCATTCTTAAACCATTTTTCAGTGCATTATCCTTCTAAAAAGGGCCACTGCCATCAGGGTATGCTGTTTCCATGATGGGGTATACACGGTCAGTAATGTCAATGTTTAGGTAGGTAGTTTTTTTATATTTATATTAATATTGCTGAACTAATATGGGATCCAATTGAACCCTCTACTAGTTTACATTCCGGAGTAAACATTTTTATTAATGTATTTTTAAGCACAGTATAAATTTTTAAACACACTGTGAAAATCAGCAGTGTGAAAACAAAGTGGACATACTGAGGGTGATTTACTAGAGTAGAAGAGAATGTACACTTAGAAAGTTAAGCTGTGTTCAGTTTAATTTTTTCATCACATGAAATGAAAATTTGTGTTTATTTATTTCATCTGCACATGATGGCATTAGATATACCGTATATTAAGGCTTGATAAATGTGCCTTACCCCCCACCAAAAAATATATATTTTTTTTCCATAATTTGAATTAATCTCACACAATAATCTAAGACAATTAAAATACTAAATATAAAATGTAAATATTACCAATTATCAGAAAGTAATATCAGTATTAGATACCAATAACAATTTTTATCTCCATAGGCACTTAAAATGAAAGAATTGTTTGAAGCAAATACCATCCTAAGAGACCATAGTAAAGTCTTAAGCAAACATTATTTAAATTGGGTATGCTGTAGTGGATACATTGTGAAAATGATTGAACTCGATATCTATCAATGTATTCATTCATTTAATTGCAGTCAGAATGTTTAGACTTAAACAAAAAAGCTCAGTCAAAGGGTTCAATGAAAAAAATCAAACACAAGACATTCTGGTACTGCTGTGCTGTATCTTTAGCTAACCCATAGCACACTTGGAATCTATCATGGGGGAATGCCTCAGTCCTCAACTAAGAAAGCTAGAGACTACAGGGGTTCCTACTAATGCTGTGTAATGCATACAATGTATATGTGTTAAACATTTAAGAATTATAAACATTTATTCATGATAATACCCAATGATCTAAGCTAAATACTAACCCTCTCTAATCGGGGTGTCCCTTATATGACTTCTAGGGGGAGCACCATGCATTTTGCTGAAAGTCATGCACTTGATGGCCAGGTCTGTGATGGTAAGCGTCCTTTCATGATATCAGTGAATAGTGAGTTTTGCAGTTTTATCATTGAAAAAACAAATAAATGGTGGCCTCCAGTAGTTAGGTAGGATTAGACCCCATTGGTGACCTGTTTAAAGAGGAAGTAAAGCCGCTATAAAAATTTAGTTTTAAGCCCCATCCCCCAGGTGGGTTATGCCATAATGTGCTAGTATGCACAACATATTAATGATAACATAATATGGTAGACTTACCTGTCCTATGATGTCCTATGATGTCCTATGATGTCCTTCAGCATAATGCTGGGGGCGATCCCACTGTCCCCCGATGCTTCCATCTTCGCCCAGTCTTCCTTCCAGGTCCCGTGCCTTCAGCCTTTTGATAGGCCAGGCCACGATAATGCGACTCATGTACATGTGCATGGCAGTCACATCACCGTGGCACGGATCGGGGTTGTAAATGTTTGCTGAGCTGCGCATGCACGGCTCAACGAACATGACAGCTGACAGGCAAAAGGATGTGTTTATGACAGAAGAGACCGCTAGGGTGTCTTTTGTTGTAAAGACCCTGCCTGTCAGCCATTTGTAAAAAAAACAAGCGTATGCACATATGCGCCCTCACTGAAATGGGTCTTCCTCCATGGAAGCAGGTACAATCATGTGCTACAGTACAGTGATGGAACTGTCACTGACAGCTCTCAGCTCTCAGTCATGTTATCACTGTGATAGCCATAACAGCAATCACTTGTTTAAGGTGCTTTGAAAAACAACAATCTGTAAAAAAAAAAAGAAGATAAATAGCTTGATCAGGTCTTGATTTAGGTTAATATTTGTGTCAACATTTGTATCAGAATCAGTATTATTGTCAGTGGGATTTAGTTAAAATTTTAAAAAAGTGTTATATTTAGTTTTATTTTGTTTTAGTTTCTGTGTCAGGGTCAGTTAGTGTCGTGTTTATTAGTAAGATGAAAATAACAAAATGCACACTATTGTTTCTGAGCCCTACTATGGGTACACACAACAGCAAATGCGCACAAGTAGTTCGTACTGCCATGAATGACAGTAGAATTTATTTTGGGTTATTCTTTGGTGGTGGTTCATGGTAAGAGCAAGAAGTATACAACTAAAGTTCAAAAATAATACCGTATTTTTCGGCGTATATGACGACCTTTTACACCGAAATAACACAGCCTGCTGGATGTGCATTAATATCCGCTGAGCCAATCACGGCGAGCGATGTATTCTATTAATGAATACAAAGCCTTCTCTGATTGGCTTTGAGATTGAGAGAGGCAGGGGCTGATGATGTTCCAACCTCTGCCAATCACGGCAAGCGATGTATTCTATTAATGAATACAAAGCCTGCTCGGATTGGCAGAGGTTGTAATATCATCAGCCCGCGCCTCTCTGAATCTCAAAGCCAATCCAAGCAGGCTTTGTATTCATTAATAGAATACATCGCTTGCCGTGATTGGCTCAGCACAGTATAGTGTAAAATGGTATACAGTAATGTTACCGAATGTGGCTACCCCTCGGCTCCTCTTCCTTCCACGGCCACCTCGCCATCCACCACGGGACCCTGGTCCGAAGCACTGGTTTGAAGCACCATCTGGCACCTGACCCTCCATCTGGCACCTGACCCTTCATCTGGCACCTGACCCTCCATCTGGCACCTGACCCTCCATCTGGCACCTAACCCTTCATCTGGCACCTGACCCTTCATCTGGCATCTGACCCTCCATCTGAAGCACCTGAACGAGGTCGTCTTATACAGCAAGTACATCTCAAAACCAAAATTTTTGCTGCAAAATTAAGGGGTCGCGTTATACGCCCAGTCGCCTTATACCCAGGCAAATACGGTATGTGTTTACTCTTTTATAATAATTCAGAAAATATCCATTAACATTTACCATCAAATAAAGGCTAAATTTGTCCTGGATACACAGTTTTACAAAAATATTAAAAAGTTACTGAGTCTAGTACAAAGGTATGTATACCTCCATTCCTACGTACTTCCAGAAAAGTCAAAATATATTGCACATGGGTCTTTTTTGGAGGTAATCAAACACAAAAAAATATAAAGTTAGATATCCCTCTCCCTCTGAAATCTGTATGCTGAAGGTGCAGGGGCGGATCCAGGGGGGGGCAACAGGGCAATTGCCCCCCCCCCCGAGACCATCTGTCACACTCACTTGCTTGCTTTGTTTGTTTTTTTTTTTGCGCCTGATCTCCCGAAATTTGGGGACCCGGTACTGGCCGGCCGTAGGTCTCCTGGACTCCAAACTTGGCACACATGTAGCCCCATGTCCCCTCTAGAAGTGTGCAAAGTTTGGTGTCTGGGGAACCTACAGCCGGGGAGCACTGATTTTTTAAACCCGGGCACCCCTTCCATAGACTCCAATGTTAAACGGTCATTTCTTCAGTGAATTTGCGGACCCGGTACCGGCCGGTCGTAGGTCCCCTGGACCCCAAACTTGGCACACATGTAGCCCCATGTCTCCTCTACAAGTGTGCAAAATTTGGTGTCTGGGAGACCTATGGCCGTGGAGAACCGATTTTTCAAAGCCGGGAACTCCTTCCATAGACTCCCATGTTAAACATCAGTCTAGTCATGGGCACAGTGAAGCATGGGCACAGTGAGGCATGGGCACAGTGAGGCACAGTAAGGCATGCAGAAGGACACCCTAGGCTTATACTCGAGTCAATAAGTTTTCCCATTTTTTGGGGGTAAAATTATGTGCCTCGGCTTATATTCGGGTCAGCTTATACTCGAGTATATACAGTACTTGTTCTGCGCCTGCCGCTGCCTCTCTGAGTCTCTCTCTCAGTTTCTCACATCAGCCGATCAGCGGCGCAGAGAGAGAGACTCGTCTAATGTAGTTACGCGGTGCACTGACACGATACCAGGAGCAGAGGAGGAGGTGGGTGGAGCCTCTTCCCTGCACTCGGTGCTAACGCCTGGGCCGCTTGGCGTCTAGCAACGAGTGACGTCAGTGAGTCACGTCGGGCCGCTCTGCGGGCGGGTGTGATAGCGTGCGGCTCCACAGACGGGTAAGAAAGCTGGCGGCTTCGCTTGCGGAGCGGTTTGTTGTCGGGGGCGGCGCGGTTCGTGGGCAGACCGTGCTGCTCAGTGTGTTGGCAGCGCAGATGAGAGTGAGAGAGCAGGCTCAGTGTGGCAGCTGGCCAATCAGCTAGCCGGGAGCGGGGGAGCAGAGACATGAGATCATCTCTCACCGCCCGTGCCTGCCCTGCATTCCTGCAGTGACTTCCGCCCTCACTGTGCAGGCAGCAGAGAGATTACATTATCTCTCTGCTGCCTGACTCTGGGAGTCTGGGACACAGCAAGAGACAACCAAAACGACACCTTAGCAGGCAAGTTAGTGACAATCCGCAAGGTGTGGCAGGCGACGTGGCAAGTGACAATCTGCATCTGGTGGCAGGCAAGTGACAATCAGCAAGGTGTGGCAGGTGACGTGGCAAGTGACAACCTGCAAGGTGTGGCAGGTGACGTGGCAAGTGACAATCCACAAGATGTGGCAGGTGACGTGGCAAGTGACAATCCGCAACGTGTGGCAAGTGACACGCTCAGGGCTCCCACAAATTGCAGGCGGCGGTGGCAAGTGACACACTCGGGGCTCCCACTGATTCTGCATTGAACTATTTCATTTTATATTACAATGTAATAATAGAAATAATGCGCTTCAATCATCCTGACACCATAACAACCCTGGTGCCGGGATGATTGAAGCGCCGACACCAGCTATTTCCCCGAATGGCAGTGCCCCTCCCGAGAAAAGACTCTGGATCCGCCCCTGTGAAGGTGTTTGCAAAAGTTTGAGAGTGGCAGATATCCAAGTCATTGCCCCCAGAGAATTGGGAAATTATCATCCACAGCCTATAAATGCATTAGGTTGGCTTAACAATGACTGAATCACAATTTAAAGGAAGGGTAGATAGATAGATAGATAGATAGATAGATAGAGAGAGAGAGAGAGAGAGAGAGAGAGAGATAGAGAGATAGATAGATAGATAGATAGATAGATAGATAGATAGATAGATAGATAGATAGATGGATAGATAGATAAAAATAGTCAAAGAATATTTAAAATAGTTTATATTTATATTTAATATACTGTTACTGTATATTTGTATTTAAAATAGTGAAGTGAATCTGTATGGGGTTGATTTCATAATTATCCATCAGCTGCTGAACCTGCAAGGCTCTAATGAGGAAAGTGGCAAGGTCTGAATCCCTAGACATGATTTCCCTTTGGAAGTATCTCACCAAAAATGAAATTTTTGGTTGCAGTGAATGCTCAAAACCTGATTTTTTTCTTAGTGCAGACTTCTGTGAAAATCAGAAAGCCAATCACTCAAGCAGGAAATTATATTTCTGATGGATGTTCTGTACACTTTCTGGGTATAAAATGCCTCTAGATTGCCATTTTGAATTGCATTTTACAGAAAATTGCAGTGCTGCAGGTTGAAAAGGAAATGTAAATAAATATTCAATCACAATATGACGCAATTGAATACAATATATACATTTTTTTATTTGCTCATTTTTTTCCCATGAAAGTTGAATTAACCTTTAAGTACACACTTACGTATTCACTTTGCATTGGCCTGAAGATTGCATGTGACATTCAGCCTATGGCACCCCATTGATCTTTTTTTTGTTGTTGCAAGAGAGCGGTTCAAGCATAGGCAGAATGCTGGGTGTGCTAGTTGTGCTAGTTGTGGTCCAGGACATGTGAAGATCTAGCCTAAGAGCCAAATGATTGGTATATTTTGTGTAACTTTTATTAACAATAAAATATGGTTAACAGGCTACCATATTTGGAAAACTAATGTGCACACTTCTATCATCTATAAAATTGTTCTTCTTCCTAAATTTTAGCAGCTATTTATTTTTTTTGTTCTTCAAAGATTTTCTCTAGAGATGCTTGGCCATACTTCATAAGTACTCTCTAGCTATTTCTCTCTAAGTAGAATTTTAAAAAGATTGAAAGGTGATAATCAGTCAAAGAAATTTTTTTTTAAATTTTCTACATTTGCATTCTACTGCAAAGTTAGCAACTCCTGTCACTAGATGTCTTTCAAGAGTTTTCTTTGTGGCCACTGGCCATCAAACAGTGAATGTAGCTCAAAATTGAATATGCAGGTTTTTTTATGTCTGAATAGCTTTATATACAGTTTATACATAAAAACCTGAACCAATCTAGACTAATCTAGCTTCATTATCAAAATGGAAGGAGGACGCTTTGACTTGGATGTCTTATTTTTTCCCAGCTTTTGATACCAACCTGACAAGTTTGTAGACTTTTGTAAAGCTTTCCAGAGTTGACTTACTGCAGGGATCACACTGTTCCCCACCCCTCAAGCCACTATTCCCTGCTATCCATTCACATTAATATACCCCTACTCCTTTTTTGTTTCCCCTTTCCTTTCTGATCCTCTCACTATCACCAATTAATGGTTATTTCTCTCTTTTCTTTTTCTTTCTTTTCATTTCTTTTCTTCCCTTTCATATGTAGTTTACTAAGTCTGCTTCTTGTTCATCCTAATACCCTATTGCCTGAAGAAGGGTCCAATGTGCCTTGAAAGCTTGCACTACAATCTTTTTAGTTTTAGCTAATAAATGGTGTCGCCCAAAATCCAAATATCTACCCTGATACAGTAATAATTTAGCGGATTATCTGTCACCATTTTCTCTTGCCCCATCCATAACTCATTCATGCCACATGGTATGTTTTTTATTATTGGAGTTTTCTTTACATCTCTTTTAGCTTCAAGACCATACTGTGACTTGATTAAGACCTTTGTGGAGCATTACTGCAATCACTTAAAGAAAATGTTCAGCACTAATACAACAAGACCCCTAAATAAAAAGCTTATACCACCACCATCAATAATTTCCACTAAAATAAAATTTAAAAGGTGCTACGCTATAATGAAAATTAACAACTAATTCCAAATTACCCACAATACATAAACTAATGAAAGTACACAGTATGTCAATAGTTGATGTTAATAATTCATACATGCAATATACTAAAAAGTAATGTCAAAAATTCATACATACCTACGGTAATTATAAAATATTAATGATACAGTCCATATATTTAAGTTATCAAAAGTTCATGATGTGCATTAATTCCTATCTGCGATCTTCACAATAAAGGGCTTGGGACAGTGCAAAGAAGATTTTAGTTCAACCATAAACACTCCCAGTTGGAAACACCTTTACCTTGAAAGGTAGACCTTAAAGTATATATCCACTTTTGCAGTCAGATTTGAGAAAACCCCAATATATTTTTGTTATGTGTTCTCATTCACACAGCATGCTTACATTTTGTTTTAAATTTAGGTTATGCTATGTGAATGGAGACATGTAACAAATATGAAGTAGGTCCCCATTTTACTGCAAAAGTGGAAATATTCTTTGATAGTGTAGCGGGTACTCCAAATTTAGGGGGATGACCCGAGCACTAGTATGGTTTGTGCCTTCTAATTGTGCTGGACTCTGCTTTGTTGCTGTGTGCCTATGTAGAGTTCCCTGTGGCCTGCAGGTGGTGCTGCCATGTTGGGTCAGGGTTGAACCATAGGTTGCATTGGCGTTATTGGATGTCATCTCTCGGCTACCATGCAGTGGGCTGGTTCTGCCTGCTGTGCATGATGGGAGAGGATATAAAAGACGCAGACGCCATTTTATTCAGGGAGAGACCCGGGGAAAAGTACCCGGAGGAGTGTGCCCCTAAGGAGGGGGGTGCGTACCCCGACTGAGGAGTCTCAGGCACCTTCAGCCCGAGACTGCAATGTTCCGGGTAGGCCCAGTACTTTCAACTGGGTCTACAGGCAGAATTTTGGAGTCCTAGGATGCCCGGGTGAGGGTATCCGCTCCGACCAAGAGGAAGCCAGGGGAGGATAGGTCCCATAACAGGAGATGAGTGATAGTTAGATTGCTGTCTCGGGAAAGGCCTGGTGACCTGTCAGAGGGAAGGATCCTATGCTCCGCAGAACTGACCCTTCGGAGTGCTGCTGCTCTTTGAGGACAGACTGAACTTGTCCTTGGAGGATTTAAATTGCTTGTTCAAGCTCCACACCGGCTGCTAGGACCATTGAGGGACTATCCGGGTGAGCTGTACCCACTCGGGACCGAGTGGTGATAAATCTGGGAGTTCTGTGCCTGAATCTGCTCTAGTTCAACTATTATCTCTCACCTACTCTCTCTTACCTATCAAGCAAAGATACAAAATAAACTCAACGTTGGAGTTTAAGTGGTTTGGACATTGACTTTATTAAAGAGGGAAAAGTAAAGACTCGTCTCTACATTCTGGATATGGAAACCAGTGGAAGGAAGTAACTCGCTGCGGGACCCAGGTACATATACACCGCCTGACCTCTAAACTAGAGGAGACACAGGCTTGTGGCATGGATGCCTCTCCTTTACCCTAAGAGGAGAGTGTGGTGCTACAATAGTATAAAAGGAATTTCCCTTTTTTTAACACACACAAAGAGGTTGTAACATTCAGTACCCATTAACAATTATTTCCAGGAGTGCTTAATGGAATAAAAATAAAGTAGACTGCATGGTGTTCTCAGTTATATAATAAAACAAATGTATATAAACTGCATAAAACTCACACTCTATCATGCAGAAGATGCCATAAGTTTCCTGCAGAGTTAAATACAAATCACATCGTTGCTAGTCTCCTGGCGCACACTTACTCACAAAATCGCTGTGTAACTGGGTAGTCTCTAATGTCTACGACCCAGGTTCACAACATAAGGCAACAAAATAATGTACAATATATCTGTTACATCATTCATAAAGAATTGAGAACTACAAGTCCGTCTGCTGCGGTGGTAGTCAGTACTTGTAGATTATTAATTCACAGGAATCTGTGAAAAAAATTGCGTGGCGCAGCTACGCTATTTTTTTTTTAATCAGATTTTATTTCGATCTTTTTTCAATCTTAGACAATGCAGCCTAAACACACAGAACACACCACGCAGGGTGTCACACAATAAAGAGAAGGAGGAAATAAAAAGTGACAGGGGGGCAGGGAAAAGAACCCCTGCCTGCTTTTACAAGGAGGGGAATCAGGAGGAGAGGGGGCAGAAGCTGGAACACTCTAAATATGGGTGGAACATGTAACAAGTTCCAAAGGTGAACTTACGTTGGAGCTTACCTTAGATGCTCTATTCTGGAGCATCCAACAAGGAAAAAAATCCTAGGTAGGTCTCTTGTTTTATGAGGGGACTGTGTTAGCCAGAATTAACCGAGTCTGTACTGTGCAGACAAATCATAATTATCAATTTGAACTCAATTTGAACACAATAGGGTTGATTTACTGAAGGCAAATAGACTGTGCACTTTTCAAGTGTAGTAGCACTCTGCAATGGGATTTGCTGCTTCAGAACTTAGTAAATCAGGTAAAGCTTCACTTTACCCAATAACATGTACGGAGAATTTTCTAAAAACAGCATTTTTGCTTGTATAGTCTGAGAACAGACTTGGGACAGGTTTACTCTAACATTGAATAGATACAATAGGTATCCACGCTAGATGGAAAAGGTTGCTGCCCCCCTGAAGGGTATCCTAAAGAGGTAATGAATGGAATTATTATGTAATAAGGGGTAGTGGCGCTACCTATTTAGTTGAAGTGAAGCCAGTGAGATGTGCACTCTGGGCTGTGATAAGAGTATGTGTCCTTTTTAGTGATGATGAAATAATACGTGAAGTGAACAAATGCAGTAACAATCAAGGTGATAACATCACATGTGGATTTTATATGTTCCTCACAGCCCTATGGTTAAACTTACAGCCCTAAGTTTGGGCTCAATAGTGATAAGAAAAGTGGAAAAAAATGAAACAAATGTGTGATTTAAATATTAGACTCTCCAGCTTGTGCTGGTGTGCTAATTGATAGTGATAGGGATCCTCATCTGGTGCGTCAATCCAATAATCTGGTTATCCTAGTGCCTATTTACATAAGGGTGACCATTATCATTAAACAAGGCAAACGAACACAAACAAGAACAAAAAATGTGACTATCAAGTGTAGGCTTAGAAGGATGAAAATTCAATCACATTTGACAATAGGCAGTCCCAAAATATATTTAAATCGGAGGTCGGGTGTGTAATTCACCCAGTAGGTGACCCCTGGTTTTCACAGTCAATTCTTAGGGCCAGTGGTGGCTACCCAAGTATTTTCAGATAGCTGCTTCTTCACAGATATAAGAACTCCAGTTGAAGGGAAAGAAAACAATAGCAGATAATGTTTTTTTACAAGCGTGACTTGGTGCAATTCCTAACCATGCGTTCCTGCAGCGATAGATGACAGTGGTGTTCCCCCCCGAGCTAATTGCACTCACCAGAATGTTGCACCCCTACAGGGGCTTTGAGCATCTCAGGGGGTATCCGGGAGATCTCCTGGTGTTGTCCGGACTCCACGCCTTACTGTTCATCTGCTGTGTTCCCGCTGGAGGGTTACACGGCTCTCTCCTTCCTCTGGTTTCCACATCCACTCCTCCGGAGGTTTTTAAAGGAAAAATAGGAAATATGCTCCCATAGTGTGAAACCATATAATTTATTGGGTAAAAATAAATATTCCACACATAGACAAAAATCTTAAAATTAAAGATAAAAACTCTAGGCAGGAAGGATCACCACGCAAAAGGCATGCGATCCACCTGCTAGCGATAAAAGCAAAGTGCGGGGATAAGTCGTGCTTCTGGGTATCAGGTGAGTGGTATCCGGGAACCGTCCGTGCGTTCCACCACACTGTTCCCGAACCCCTGGGTACCACTCTCGCTCGCATGAAGGTGATGAGTTCTTGCGGGGGGGAGCCGAGACAGCCGCCATAGGACCCCAGAAGACCAGGTTTGGGGCCACTCTGTGCAAAACGAGCTGCACAGTGGAGGTAAGTATAACATGTTTGTTATTTTAAAAAAATAAACAAATTACCTTTACATACCCTTTAAATTATAGTGATGCTGAAGGTATTGTGGAAGCTGATGTCACATTTGAATAGAGACTTCTACAGCACTGACAGCGGGAAATAGCACATGACAGGGTCTTCGCAGAGTGATTCCGTGACCTTTTCTTTACACTTCTGCTTATATTTATAGATTGTATTAAAATTTACTTCTCTCCCTATAAAGAAAAAAACGTTCACTCAAATGTCTTATTTGCAATTCTGTGCTTTCAAGAAGATTTTGTATTTGCCATTTGCCAAAAGTATGGTATATAAAAGCATGTTAATAAAATATGAAATTCAGGATCAGTCATTCTGCTTGTCTGGCTTTAATCAAGACTTAAGTTCAACAATCATTTTCTTTATGAATAAATGCATGCCTATTATGTGGATTAGTCTTTTCTATTAGGCTTCCCATAGATGCAATGTAATTCTATGTTAAGTAGCATAAAACATAAAAATGTATTCTTGTATTTTTTTGATGTGGTAAGGTATATAACCATGTATACAGGGCAAGTTAAAGTGCCAAGACCATATCCAGTTCTACTGGTTCAAGTTGAATAGATTTATGCTGTTATATGCTGTTACATGACATACATACACTAAATTACCAAAAGTATACGGACTCCTGCCATTACATGCACATGGCATCCCAGTCTTAGTCCGTAGGGTTCAATATTGAGTTGGCCCACCCTTTGCAGCTATAACAGCTTCAACTCTTCTGGGAAGGTTGTCCACAAGGTTTAGGAGTGTGTCTATGGGAATGTTTGACCATTCTTCCATAAGTGCATTTGAGAGGTCAGGCACTGATGTGGACGAGAAGGCCTGGTTCACAGTCTTTGCTCTAATTCATCCCAAAGGTGTTCTATCAGGTTGAAGTCAGGACTCTGTGCAGTCCAGTCAAGTTCCCCCCCCCCCCAAACTTGCTCATCCATATCTTTATGGGCGTTGTTTTGTGCACTGTTCCCAATCATGGTGTGGGGTTGTTTTTCAGGGGTTGGGCGTGGCCACTTAGTTCCAATGAAGGGAACTCTTAAGGCATCGGCATACCAAGACATTTTGGACAATTTCATGCTCCCAACTTTGTGGGGACAGTTTGGGGATGACCCCTCCCTGTTCCAACGTGACTGCACACCAGTGCACAAAGCAAGGTCCATAAAGACAAGGATGAGCGAGTTGGGGTGGAGCAATTTGACTGTCCTGACCTCAACCCGATAGAACACCTTTGGGATGAATTAGAGCGGAGACTGCGAGCCAGGTCTTCTAGTCCACATTAGTGCCTGACATCATAAAAGTGCTTCTGGAAGAATGGTCAAACATTCCCATAGACACACTCCTAAACCTTGAGGACAAGTGTTTGAAATATAATAGTGCGCTGGAAACCTAGAACCTACAATCCTAAAGTGATGTCACCGTGAATAAGCAAAAATAAACTGAGTGAAACAATACCTCAAAAAGTAGGTATCAATAAACTATTGTGATCTGCATTAGTACAAAAAAAAAAAAAAAAGTGAAATATTATAGGATATCAAAAAATACAAATATAATTCACAATAGTATTCCCAAAAAAATATATATGAGGGCTTCTGTGATAAAATACAAATAAAAATACAAATAAAAAGGTCTGTGTACAAAGCTGAATGCCAGGTCTCAACAATAATCCTATGAACTGCTTAGTCACAATTGAAGTCAATATACGTGATGAGCATAAACTTGTCCACACCAACGAGAGCTGTCAGCTGTTTCACTTGCATGTAGCGATATGATAAGAAACAAAGAAAACAATCATAGCGCAGACATCCCTACTAGAAATAGAAACATCAAGTAAAATCTGCACTCACACAGCCAGGAATAAGAGGCGCTTGATAGCTCAGTAAGATGCAATCTCCTCACTAGTCACTTGCATGACTAGCTTGTAGCGTGATTAGGCTCCTCCTCCCTACGCGTTACGTCGAAGTCACTCGACTTATTCATGGGATTGCTTCCGCTTAAAAGAGCCAGGCTATAAATAGCACTGATCGCGTCATTGTTGCTATAGCAATCCCATGAATAAGTCGAGTGACTTCGACGTAACGCGTAGGGAGGAGGAGCCTAATCACGCTACAAGCTAGTCATGCAAGTGACTAGTGAGGAGATTGCATCTTACTGAGCTATCAAGCGCCTCTTATTCCTGGCTGTGTGAGTGCAGATTTTACTTGATGTTTCTATTTCTAGTAGGGATGTCTGCGCTATGATTGTTTTCTTTGTTTCTTATCATATCGCTACATGCAAGTGAAACAGCTGACAGCTCTCGTTGGTGTGGACAAGTTTATGCTCATCACGTATATTGACTTCAATTGTGACTAAGCAGTTCATAGGATTATTGTTGAGACCTGGCATTCAGCTTTGTACACAGACCTTTTTATTTGTATTTTTATTTGTATTTTATCACAGAAGCCCTCATATATATTTTTTTGGGAATACTATTGTGAATTATATTTGTATTTTTTGATATCCTATAATATTTCACTTTTTTTTTTTTTTTTGTACTAATGCAGATCACAATAGTTTATTGATACCTACTTTTTGAGGTATTGTTTCACTCAGTTTATTTTTGCTTATTCACGGTGACATCACTTTAGGATTGTAGGTTCTAGGTTTCCAGCGCACTATTATATTTCAAACACTTGATTTTTGAGAAACACAGATTTTTTCACTTAGAATGGTTGCAGCTGATACCAATTGATCACCCTTGATTTGTCTACATTGTGCCGAGTAGCGCTCTAATACATATTATATTATAAACCTTGTGGACAGCCTTCCCAGAAGAGTTAAAGCTGTTATAGCCGCCTCAAGGGTAAGCCAACCCAATATTGAGCCCTACGGACTGAGGCTGGGGTGCCAATAAAGTTCATGTGTGTGGAAAGGCAGGTGTCCCAATATTTTGTGTAATGATACCAAATGAAGTTCCTCTCTAATTGATTGATCAAGTGATTCCAGATTATTTGCATGTTTGTTAATTGATGATGTTCTATATATGTAGTCACATTTGTGATCAGTGTATAAGCATGATACTCTGAGGAAGGGCATGATCCAGATTAGCCCGAAAACGTTTACCATCGTGACTACCTGATTATACGGATGATGTCTTTTATATTTTTGATGTCTTTTTGACACGAATAAAGAAAGTTTGTGCAGCAATCCCTTTGCCATTTTTTATATATATATATATATATATATATATATATATATATATATATAAACCAGTACAACAGAATAAGAAAAGTTTACAAGGAATAATAGATGTTGTAAAGATTAGAATTTATTTTTTTAAAGACAGATGGTACTGAAAATGCATACAAATGTCATACACATTTTGAAAAAAATGTAGTTACTGAGACTAAAGAAGGAAAACACATTGCTAATGGGTTTATATTTAATTCCAAAATGTTAGATAATTGCAGAAGCAATTAGAAAGGCCGATAGCATAAAATAAATCTGGAAATATATTTGTAGAGGACCGATGCTCTCTATTCAGTATAATACTAATACAAGAGGTACAGTTACACCCAAGAAGTATTAAGAAAGAGGAACTAATTGATCCAGATGGTATCCATTCCTAATTAAGGAGAGCAAACAGTATATACAGTAAATAGAAAGAAACATTTGGCACAAAAGCATTTGTCTTCACATAAGTTAGTTTCTCTTTAAAATGTTTCCTACCATTGAAATTCCTAGCGAGTGCCTTGCTTTGAACATGTCATATTGATTGATTTCTCTGTGAGGACTGTGACAGCCTGTTGGCACTATGTCAGATTTTTCTTGCTTAAGTTCTTGCTAAAACATTTATTTTCTTATATTGCAAATGCACGTGATATATACATGCTTTTTTCAGTGGAATACACTTTAAATTTTGAAAATTAAATATACATTTTATCTAAGACAAAAGCCATTTTTTTATATTTTATTTTTATTAAAATTTAAACATACAAAGGTAAAAAGGTAAAAATAAACAATATAGACATAATATAGTTTTGCAACACTGTATATCAAATGTAAAGGCACTGAGAAGGGGAAAGATTCAAGGGGCTTGTGTACAACAACAGGCTTTTTTCACTAAATCAGCTAATAATCAGACCTGTACACACGAATTAAAAAAAATAAAAATATCTGAATTTTTTCACCTGCTAGTCACAAGTAGATATTGAATAGGTTACTAAAGTTCCGAAAATTCTCATACGACAGAATAAAATTTGGAAGTGATGTAATGTTTTGTATTGGATTTTTGGACGACAGCTACACTGACGAAATGAAAATCGTACAATCTGGTATCATACATGAAACATTTTCGTGCTTGTCCGATCAGATAATATTGGAGGAATTTGTCATGATTGGCTATCGAAAACTGTGTACTAACAATCAGATTATCGTACGATCGCTTTAAAAGCGGTATTTTTTGGATCGTGTGTACATGCCATAGGGCTAGTCTGGAAAACATTTAAAACTAACCCTGGAGCATATAGCTTATTGCATATACATGCAATGTGTCATATTTAGTGGATTAAAAATGTTTAAAACATTTGCCATGGCCATATTGCAAAACAGCTATAAAGGATTGGACAGAGTGGCCAAGAATTTTATTCAGCATTTTTCAGCTCATGATTTGGGTCAGTCTAAGTGGAGAATGACCCAAAAGTTGTCCAGAGAAAAGTGGAAAAAAACGTTGGCATTTAAGTGAGCCTGGAAAGCAATATATTATTCATTTTGTAAGCAATCTTTTGGCACCATTCTGTATGAGATGCGGGCCTTACTGGATGCAGTAAAAGCATTACATTGACCAGACAATTCAATAAAATGGCATTTTTCCACATGGTAATACACAGCCTCCCAATGTAGTCATCATACAGCAATAATTGAATATATAAGAGACAATGAACTAGCTCACAACCAATTTGTCCCTAGTCAAACACATTTGAAAATGTACTAGCTAAACCCCTGCTGTGTGTGAACATCAGCCTTTTAATATAGAAGAGTTTACTGTCCAATAGGGATGAGCTTCGAGTTCGAGTCAAACTCATGTTCGACTCGAACATTGCCTGTTCGCCCGTTCGCCGAACAGCGAACAAATTGGGGTGTTCGCGGCAAATTCGAAAAATCTATGGTAGAAATCTAAAGTGCTAATTATAAAGGCTTATATGCAGGTTATTGTCATAAAAAGTGTTTGGGGACCGGGGTCCTGCCCCAGGGGACATGTATCAATGCAAAAAGAAGTTTTAAAAACGGCCGTTTTTTCGGGAGCAGTGATTTTAATAATGCTTAAAATGAAAAAATAAAAGTGAAATATTCCTTTAAATTTCGTACCTAGGGGGTGTGTATGATATGCATGTGAAGTGGCGCATGTTTCCCGTGCTTAGAACTGTCCCTGCAAAAAATGTCATTTTTGAAAGAAAAAAAGTCTTTTAAAACTGACTCGCGGCTATTAATGAATTTTCGGCTCCCGGCAATACATACAAAAGTCATTGATAAAAAAAAAAGCGTGGGGGTTCCCCAGAATTCAATTACCAGGCCCTTCAGGTCTGGAATGGATATTAAGGGGAACCCCGCCGCAAATTTAAAAAAAAATTGACGTGGGGTTCCCCCAAATATCCATTCCAGGCCCTTCAGATCTGGCATGGATTTTAAGGGGAACTCCACCCCAAATTTAAAAAAAATGGCGTGGAGTCCCCCTAAAAATCCATACCAGACCCCTTATCCGAGCACGCAACCTGGCCGGCCGCAGGGGAAAAGGGGGGGACGAGAGAGCGGCCCCCCCTCCCTCCTGAACCGTACCAAGCCACATGCCCTCAACATGGGGAGGATGTCCCCATGTTGATGGGGACAAGGGCCTCATCCCCACAACCCTTGCCCGGTGGTTGTGGGGGTCTGCGGGCGGGGGGCTTATCGGAATCTGGAAGACCCCTTTAACAAAGGGGACCCCCAGATGCCGGCCCCCCCCTATGTGAATTGGTAAGGGGTACATTGTACCCCTACCATTTCACGAAGAAAGCGTAAAAAAATGTTTAAAAAAAACACACAAACACCTTGAAAAAGTCCTTTATTTAAATAATAAAAAAAAAAAAAAACATTCCAGCGCTGAAATCCAGTGTCCCGCGGCGATCCCGATGTCCAGCGCTGTCCTTCATTGGTTGTGCCTGAGCGGACCTGATGGGGAACTCCCTCTCAGTATTTTAAATGTATAGACCCGCCCCTTCTAAAGTTCCCCATCAGGTCCGCTCCCTCGGTATGTCGGACCCGCCTACGTCATTGGCTTGAGCGGGGAACTTCCTTCACTGTGTAATTTAAATTTACATAGTGAAGGAAGTTCCCCGCTCAAGCCAATGACGTAGGCGGGTCCGACATACCGAGGGGGCGGACCTGATGGGGAACTGCTCTCACTTTGGCAATACATGTATAGACCCGCCCCTTCTCATGTTCCGCATCTGGTCCGCTGAGCGGACCTGATGGGGAACTTTAGAAGGGGCGGGTCTATACATTTAAAATACTGAGAGGGAGTTCCCCATCAGGTCCGCTCAGGCACAACCAATAAAGGACAGCGCTGGACATCGGGATCGCCGCGGGACACTGGATTTCACCGCTGGAATGTTTTTTTTTTTTTTTTTTTAAATAAAGGACTTTTTCAAGGTGTTTGTGTGGTTTTTTTAAACATTTTTTTACGCTTTCTTCGTGAAATGGTAGGGGTACAATGTACCCCTTACCAATTCACATAGGGGGGGGCCGGGATCTGGGGGTCCCCTTTGTTAAAGGGGTCTTCCAGATTCCGATAAGCCCCCCGCCCGCAGACCCCCACAACCACCGGGCAAGGGTTGTGGGGATGAGGCCCTTGTCCCCATCAACATGGGGACATCCTCCCCATGTTGAGGGCATGTGGCTTGGTACGGTTCAGGAGGGAGGGGGGCCGCTCTCTCGTCCCCCCCTTTTCCCCTGCGGCCGGCCAGGTTGCGTGCTCGGATAAGGGGTCTGGTATGGATTTTTAGGGGGACTCCACGCCATTTTTTTAAAATTTGGGGTGGAGTTCCCCTTAAAATCCATGCCAGATCTGAAGGGCCTGGAATGGATATTTGGGGGAACCCCACGTCAATTTTTTTTTAAATTTGCGGCGGGGTTCCCCTTAATATCCATTCCAGACCTGAAGGGCCTGGTAATTGAATTCTGCTGAACCCCCACGCTTTTTTTTATTTTTTATCAATGACTTTTGTATGTATTGCCGGGAGCCGACAATTCATTAATAGCCGCAAGTCAGTTTTAAAAGACTTTTTTTCTTTCAAAAATGAAATTTTTTGCAGGGACAGTTCTAAGCACGGGAAACATGCGCCACTTCACATGCATATCATACACACCCCCCAGGTACGAAATTTAAAGGAATATTTCACTTTTATTTTTTCATTTTAAGCATTATTAAAATCACTGCTCCCGAAAAAACGGCCGTTTTTAAAACTTCTTTTTGCATTGATACATGTCCCCTGGGGCAGGACCCGGGTCCCCAAACACTTTTTAGGACAATAACTTGCATATCAGCCTTTATAATTAACACTTTAGATTTCGAACGTTCGAGTCCCTTGTATTTAATAGGGTTCTAAAGTTTACTCAAACATTTTGTCTGTTCGCAGGTTCTGGTGCGAACCGAACAGGGGGGTGTTCGGCTCATCCCTGCTGTCCAAGTAAGCGTGAAATAATATTTTTTTTACATTTACAGTGGAACCTTGGTTTACGAGTAACGCGGTTAACGAGCGTTTTGAATAACGAGCAATTTTTTTTTTAATTCTGACTCGGTTTGCGAGTGTTGTCTCGCAAAATGAGCAGAATTTAAGCTAATGGGGTGTGCAGTACAGCATTTGGCCAGAGGTGTGGGGGCGCCGGTGACGCTCAGAACAGTTCGGAGCCGTTCGGAAATACTCGTAATCACTCGGAAATACTCGGAAATACTCTGTTCCTGAGTGTTTCAGAACGTTTCCGAGGGTTTCCGAGATCAGCCGAGCTGTCCCCGAGTATTTCCGAGGCTCTCTGGCCGCATGCGTTATTGCATGCCTTAGAAGTCAATGCAGAACAAATTATCTTTGTTTCCATTGACTTCTATGGGGAAACTCGCTTTGATATGCGAGTGCTTTGGATTACAAGCATTCGGAAGATGCTTGTGCAGCGCACCAACCCCAGACTTTACCTGCTTTTCTTCTGCTTGGCTCCTCCGCAGGAAAGAATGAGGCACACCACACCACAAGCCCGTACCCTCCTGAATAGGGAGGTTGAGCGGTGTTAGTTTCTCGGGCCTGCTTGCAGCCAGTGTTTAAAAACCTCCAGTGCTGACCTTGTTTCTGTGGTAGTCAGAAACAAGCCTTTAATTCTCCCCAGTAAGAAACTGTCCACACCAACTGAAAGGTCCAACTCTTATTTATTCTCCTCAGCACAATAAACAGTCTCTTTGAGAGCAGACAGGTTGGGACAAGACACAGGTCAGATAAGGTGGGAGGAGGTCCAGGCACAAACTTGAATTGGGTTTTATCCTGTTCTGATCAGCACGAACAGGCTTGGCGCACGGTCTCTGCCACAGACCATGAAGTTGGTCACTGCCACTGACCGGGTGAAAAAGATGAAAGCCACTGCCACTGACCTTGTGTGCGTAGTGTCACTGCCACTGTGACATAAAGAACACGCACTTCCTTTCTTTAGTAAACTGGCCCCTTTTTAGGACAAGAACATCCCTCCGGAGAGTTACCAGAGGCCCCATCTGTCACCACGACTCTACGCTGGGTCTTCAGAAAGGGTCACCTCCCTGGCCTCCTCGTCCTGGATATGGGTCCCCTCGCAAGGCAGATCCCTGGGAGTCTCGATCCCCGGTGGATCCCAGCCGAAGGCTGCTGGGCTCCGGGCCTTTCTCCAAAGTACCTCACCCCAGACTGAAGGTGTCTGGGTGGAACAGCAGCTCTGTCTCTGGGCCTAGGGCACCTGGAGACAACCCGTCAGGCCTCCGGGCCTAGGGCACCCAGGGGCGACACACACGCACCCAGGCCTAAGGTGCCTGAGCGCGGAATCGACCCCTCTGGAAGATGGCCGCCCCCTTTTATATCCTCTCCCGACAGGTACAGCAGGTTCCCCCCGCCCCGCCGTACTGCTGCCAAGAGGGGACAAAAAAGGCGCAACCTTGTACTACGGTTCAACCTGGGCCCATGGCAACAGCGCCTTCTATAGGCCCCAGGGAACTACATACACACCAGTACCATCTCCCAGGGATAGAAATGGTCCATGAGACCTAACAATTAGTACATCTGAGCCTAGTTACGAATCAGATGCTTCCCCCTAAATGTAACCACCCACTACACTTGTAATCCAAGGTTCCACTGTATATAACATTGACAGTAAATGGCATGCATCCTTCTATGCTTCATGCATTGCCAGGGCTTACCATGCTAGTCTTTGCTACAATGGTGAACACTGGTCTTACGTAACCGAGTGCTTGTCCTGACTAGACTTGCTACCATTATGTATTAGGTTTTTGTTTTTTTTAATCAGAGTTGAATTCAACTTCAAAATATCCTCAGAGACATTAAAATAGAGTAAGATGTTTTGTGACAAATACTTTGCATTGATCAGTGTTTTATGTTTGTGTCTATGGATGATTCTTCTTCTAGGCAGGCTCAGCTACTAAGCTTTGGGTAAAGCCTGCCTACAGACACACAAATGTTCCCCAATCCAATTCTAGATAACAGAATTCAGCTCTGTCCACAGGCAGTATCAAGCCGTCTCACAATTTCAAGAAACAACGTGAACATCGGGAATAGAGATTGCTCGGGTCATCAAGTCATTCATGTGGTCAGAGTTTCACAGCAGGGAATAAGTTTACCTTAATACATTTCCTTACAAAGCTAAATTAGGATTTACAGCTTGGCCTTTCTAACCCCTAGTAAAAGGTATAGGTTTTCATGAATCAAATATTTTTTTTTTTTGTGTTTCACAAGCTCGAACAGGTACATGGTATAAGCCAAACCACTATTATAGTATTAGGCTGGGTTCACACTTGTGTGGTGTGAATTCCAGCTCTCTTATCTCTGCAAAGAGATAAGAGAGCTGTTCAGCAGATAATCACAGTTTTAGCTGCGAATTTGGAGACCTCGGAGAGGGGAGGGGGAGGGGGAAGTGTAGTGAGGAGAAGGAGAGAAATCTTGATGAGAACTGAACACATCTGCGAATCAGATGCGTGCCCATAGAAGATAATGGGCCTGAATTCACACCTGAGCCGCACCGCAATGCCTAAAAAACGCACACGTTTTTTGGGCAATGCGCAGTGCGAATGCATTGCACATATGTGAACCAGCCTCATTAAAATCAATGTATTTTATAATGTTATGCGAATTGGATGCGGTTTAAGCCGCAACCAATTCACATACAGTAGGTGTGAACGGGGCCTTATAGTATGTTTTATAAAGAAGGAATTCACCTGCTTTTACTGTTCCTGCCATAGGCTCTCTGTAGTAAAAACCTCATTATTTTCCAGCGTTATTGTTATCAGATCCTGGTTTGGACAGCTCTATTAGAGCAGCATGTAGAGCTGATAGGGTCAGAGTTAAAAGATTAACTGGTTACACTCTGATTGTGTTTGTACTTGGGAGAGGACATTTAAAGAAAATGTGGAATCAATATGTGATATAATCAGACTTTAAAAAAATAAATAATTCAAAGCAGTGAAGAACTGATATTTCTATATGCCTAAAAATAAAAGTAATTATGCATTGTTTGAGGAAGTAATGTTATAAGCAGGATCAGTACAGTATTACATTTTAAAGCAGTAATTTTAGTGAATAATGTGTAATTAACCACTTCCATACTGGGCACTTATACAGCTTCCTGCCCAGACCAATTTTCAGCTTTCTGCGCTGTTGCACTTTGAATGACAATTGCGCGGTTGTGCTACACTGTACCCAAACTAAATTTTTATCATTTTGTTCCCACAAATAGAGCTTTCTTTTGGTGGTATTTGATCACCTCTGTAATTTTTTTTTCTGCTAAAAAAATTAAAAAAAGACCGAAAATTTTGAAAAAAAAACATATTTTTTGTTTCAGTTACAAAACTTTGTAAATAAGTAAGTTTTCTCCTTCACTGATGGGGCTGCACTGATGGGCACTGATAAGGCGGCACTGATGGGCACTGATGAGGCGGCACGGATGGGCACCGATAGGTGGCACGGATGGGCACTGATAGGCAGCACGGATGGGCACCGGTAGGCGGCACGGATGGGCACCGGTAGGCGGCACAGATGGACACAGATAGGCGGCATGGATGGGCACTGATAGGTGGCATGGATGGGCATGGATGGGCACTGATAGGTGGCATGGATGGGCACTGATAGGTGGCACTGTACTGTAATGTGTTACTAATTGATGCCAATCAGTGCCAAACAATAATGTCTGCCAATCAGTGATGCCCATTGTGGGCACTGATTGGCATCCATTGTGGGCACTGATTGGCATCTATTAGGGGCACTGAATGGCATCCCTGGTGGTCTAGGGAGGCATACCTGGTGGTGGGCATTCCTTGTGGTCCAGTGGCATCCCTGGTGGTCCAGTGTGGGCATCCTCGGGGGGGGGGGGCTGCGCTGATAATCGATCAGCACAAACCTCCCCTGTCAGAGGAGCAGCCGATCGGCTCTCCTCTACTCGTGTCTGACAGACGCGAGTGAGGAAAAGCCGATGACCGGCTTTTCCTGTTTACATCGTGATCAGCCGTGATTGGACACGGCTGATCACGTAATAAAGAGTCTCCGTCGGAGACTCTTTACCTAGATCGGTGTTGCGGGGTGTCAGACTGACGTCCAGTCAGGATTTTGAAACCACTTTGCCGCCGTCAATCCGGATATTGTAAAAAGTCATGATTATTTTTTGGTTGTTTGATACAATGTACTGACTTTACAAGGAGGTTTGTTTAGGAGTTGAATAACACGTAGATACAATTGACTTCTTAACTTTAATAACATATTATCATGGCTACTTGATGTTGGACTATTATGCCGCGTACACACGGCCGTTTTTCTCGTCGAGAAAAACGTCATTTTTTCGTTTCGACGAGAAAAACGATCGTCTGTGGGCTTTCTGATGTTTTTTTTTGACGAGAAAAACGGCATTAAAAACGACGAGAAAAATTAGAACATGTTCTAATTTTTCTCGTCGTTTTTTTCGACATGTTTTCCGCGGCAGTGTTTCCCATAGGGAAACACTGCCGCGGAGCCCACACACGGTCATTTTTTTCGACCAAAAAAAAAATGACATTTAAAACGGCCGTGTGTGGGGGGAACAAGCTGTTCCTCGTTTTTAACGTCGATTTTCTCTACGGTGTTTTCGCCGTCGAAAAAATCGATCGTGTGTACGCGGCATTAGGGTTTCCAAAGATTAAACTACTCAGCAAAATTGCTGCTTGTGTAAAAAAGGTTTAACCACTTCAACCCCGGAAGGATTTACCCCCTTAATGACCAGGCCATTTTGCGATACAGCACTACGTCGCTTTAACTGACAATTGCGCGGTCGTGTGATACTGTACCCAAACAAAATTCATGTCTTTTTTTCCCACAAATAGAGATTTATTTTGGTGGTATTTGATCACCTCTGCATTTTTTTACCAGTTTTATTGATTTTTCGCATTTTCCAACAGAAAAAGACAGACAAAACAAAAAATAAAAAATAAATAAAAAGCACGCTATGTAATAAGTGGTAAACCTCAAGCGAACTGTCCGCATACAATGTCGCCCAGAAAGAGACACAATGGAGACATATAAAACAGATAGACACTAAGCCGTGTATGTCCATAACCAAACAATAAAGTTAGCTTTAAGGCTTATGTATCACCAATAAGTTCGGATTCGTTCAGATACAAATCAGTGGAAAAAAAAAAAATTTGAGAAAAAGGATAAAGAAAAGGTAGATAGAGCCAAGGAGACTAGAGAGGAAAGGGATAAGGAGAGGAGGAAAGGGTAGAAGGGGGCGAAGGGTAGGAGAGAAAATGACAACCACCCGACCTTAGGCCCCCTCACTGTCTGGGGACACCAACCACGTGTCAGCCGATATTAGGAACTTCTAGCTTGTCCCACAATTCCCATATTTGGTTGTGTGTATCGAGGGTATTATTTAGGGATTCAGTCAGGTATTCCATCCGCTTAATATCTCTAATCCTGGAATGCAATTCAAACAAAGAGGGGGGGTTCCTTCCTTTTCCATTTCAGGGCTACCAAGCATCTCCCGGCTGTTAGCACCTGGGCTAGAAGTTTTTTTCGAGGTTTTGGAAAAGGAAGGGGGTAGGAGACCCAAGAGGAACAATTTAGGGTCGAATGGCACCCAAGTGTCAAAGATGGAGTGGAGAAGGGAATGCACCATCTGCCAGTAGGGGACAATCAGTGGGCATGTCCAATAGGTATGATACAGCGTCCCCACCTCTTTACAACAGCGCCAACAATGGCGATCAGCTGAGGGGTAAATAGAGTGGAGCAGGTCAGGAGTTTGGTACCAGCGAAGTAAAATTTTGTATTGATTTTCTTTGTATAGTGTACAGACAGAACTCCTAGGGGCCTGGGACCATATAATTTGCCATGTCTTCAAGGGTATATCCTCACCCAAGGCCTGCTCCCACTTGTGCATATAGGCATGCCGAGGTCCAGTTGATGACATATCCGTGATCAGGAGTTGATTAGGTGCGCAATATCATACCTTTAGGGGACGAACCCTCTAAGCAGATTTTCTCAAACTCGGTTAAGGGGGAAAATTGCAGGTTTGATACCAGAGACTGTGCAAAATGGCGGATTTGTAGGTAACTAAAGAAGGCCTGTATAGGTAAATCAAAGGCATCTTTCAGATCCTGGAAGGACCTCAGGGTTCTGGTTCTGGTATCCACCAATTGACCATACCGAAACAAGGCCCTATTCATCCAAAAGTGGGACATTTGCGAGGTCAAGCTGTCCGGGACATTGGGAGTAAATAAAAAGGAGGTGACCAGGGAAGCAGCGGAGGTGAGCGGGTACATCAATTTAGCACGTCACCATAGCTTCCGTAAGAGCGCCATTGGGCCTAGCAGTTGGGACCCACCGAGAGGCACATCTGTACTCCATAGCATAGAGTTAGGATGGGTAGGGGCCAACCACAGCTTCTCAATTTGTGTCCATCTGTTGTATGCGTGGGGGGTACACCAAGAAGCCACTGGCCGCAACTGAGCAGCCAAGTAGTACTTGGCTATGTTGGGAAAGGCGAGACCGCCTTGGCCGCGGGGGACGTATAATATTGATCTAGCAATCCTGTGTCTCTTGTAATTCCAAAAAAACTTGAGCAAGTCGCCCTGAAGGGTTCTGAAGTGTGCGGCTGGGATAGGGATAGGAAGTGTCTCAAAGAGGTAAATGAGTTTGGGTAAGATCGCCATCTTAATGGTCGCCAGACAACCAAAGAGAGATAGCTTTAAGGTTTTCCATTTGGCCAGAGAGGCCCTAATAGATTTATAAAGTGGAGGCAAATTGGCCTTGTATAAAGTTTCATAGGAGGGTGTGAGGTGGACACCTAGGTACTTTAAGGTGGATGTCTTCCATGTGTAGTTGAATGATTGGGAGAGGGCAGACAGGGTCCGATGGGTCATGTTGAGGGGAAGGGCTTCTGTCTTAGAGTTGTTAATCTTATAGCCCGAGAGAGTGCTGTAAAGATCGAATTCTACATGTAGATTCGGGAGAGAAATATGGAGCTGGGTAAGTGTGAGCAGGACATCGTCTGCAAATAAAGAAATCTTAAAGTCCCTAATACGGACTGGGATACCGTGAATGTTCGGGTTTTGTCTAATATGAGCTGCTAGGGGCTCAATACAGAGCGCATATAGGAGAAGGGAGAGCGGGCAGCCCTGTCGTGTGCCGTGGGAGATATGTAAGGTGGGCCAGGAGGCAAACTGAGTCCTGACTAAGGTTGAGGGGGACGAGTACAAATGAGTAATGGCTCGTAGGAAGGGGCCCTTTATACCGGCACGACAAAGGGTAGCAAAGAGGAAGGGCCAGCCCAGCCTATTCCGTGTCTAAGCTTAGAAGCAGCGCCTCAGACCTGTTCCTGTTTGCTACCTCCACAAGGTCAATAACCCTCCGGGTATTGTCCCCAGCCTGTCGGGGGGGAATGAACCCCACTTGATCTTTATGAATCAGTGAGTGCATAAAGTTGTTTAATCTATTAGCTAGTATTTTTGTAATAAAAATTAAGTCTGCATTCAAGAGTGCAATTGGCCTGTAGTTAGAGCACAGTGTATGGTCTTTTCCTGGTTTGGGGATCATTGTAAGGAAAGAGGTCTGCATGTCTCTCGGAATGGGTGTGTTGGTCATGAAGGAATTAAACAGAGGGGTGGCGTGGGGGAGAAGGAGTGGCAAGAAGGTTTTATAACAGAGATATGGTAGACCATCAGGCCCAGGGGCCTTGTTATTCGGGAGAGATTTAACCGTGTCGACTACTTCTTCCTCAGAAATAGGGAAGTTAAGGCTGGTTAGGGCGGAGGTGGAAAGAGTGGGAAGGTCGCAGTCTACTAGGTAAGAGTGGATTGCCCGGGATAAATCAGGAGGGGAGGATTGTGCGGTACACTCAGGTCATTATACAGGGTGGAATAATAGTCATGGAAGAGCTGGGCAATTTTAGAGGGGTGAGATTGGAGAGTGCCATTTGCGTCTTTAATAGAGATGGGTGAGGTAGCAGCCGCACGATCCTGAAGTTGCCTTGCTAGGAGGGTGTGCAGCTTATTAGCCTTGTCGTAAAAGGATTGGCGCAGTCAGAGAAGGGCTTTCTCTGTTTTCCCTAGGTCAATGTCCCGCAGACTAGCCCTAGTGCTCACCAGTGCCCTAAGAGTACGCAAGGAGGGGGATGACAGCAAGCGTGTTTCCAGTTGTCGGAGCTGATCCAACAGCAGTTGTCTGGCTTTATTGGCATTGCGTTTTAGGGCAGTAGAAAGTGATATGCACTGGCCACGAAAGACCGCTTTATGGCCTTCCCATAAGGAGACGGGTGTGACCTCAGAGGAGCTGTTTTCAGCAAAGTACAGATTCAAAGTTTGTTCCAATTCCACTTGGAGGGAACATGCTTAAGCAGGAACTCATTTAGACGCCAGTGACAGACTCGAAAGGATTCCGGAGAAAGCGCTAGGGAAAGTTCAATCGGAGCGTGATCCGACCAAGAAATTGCTTGGATATCCCGAGCCTGTACAGGCTCTCGGGGTTGGGGCATTAACAAAAAAATAGTCGAGACACGAATGGGACTTGTGGGGGTGGGATTAAAAAGTGAATTGTTTAGCTGATGGATACGTGGTGCGCCAGGTGTCAAATAGGGCATATTTCCTAGTTAATTGGCGAAAAAGGGTGGATTTTCTATCAGCAGCTAGGAAGGCTTTTCCAGGACCTACGGAGAGCTTATCTAGACCCGGGGAGTAGGTAAGGTTAAAGTCTTCTCCTATAACCAGATATTGGTGGGGAGTGGCAAATAAGCGTTTATATGCTTTGGATAAAAAGGAGTGCTGGTTGACGTTCGGGGCGTAAATATTACATAGAGTAAGGTTGGCGCCTTTCTAAAACCCCCGAAGAATGAGATAATGACCTAGAGGGTCTGCGTACAGAGATTGCAATTGGAAAGGGGATCCCTGTTTAAAGAGGATCGCTACACCTGCCCGTTTACATGGATTAGAGGCAAGGTAAATTTGGGGGAAGTGTTTGAGGGCGAACGTCATAGTGCCTGACTTAGCAAGGTGCGTCTTCTGGATAAAGATAATGTCCGCTGCAGACCACTTGAACTCGTGGAGGGCTAAACTACGTTTTACATTGGAGTTAAGGCCCTTCACATTTAGGGACAATATGTCAATCATGGTGGATACAGAAGCAAGAGACGTGTTCGCTTACCCATCCTAGTAGACATTGACCAAATGTTCAGGGGATCTGCCGGTTGGTTCCCAGGGGTAGTCTCGGATCGGGGGACCAGGGTCGAGTATCTGGAGACCAGGTTCCGGAGGTGGGCGGTGTCCAGAAGGGTGAGAGGTAGATGAGAAAACGAAAAAGAGGGGGGAAGCCAAGGAAGGGAGAAGAGAAGAAAGTGAAAAACAACAAATAAAACACACAGGACAAGATCAAAAAACACATATTCAAATACTAATAACATCTCACAGTTAGGGATGAGCTCAGTGTTCGAGTCGAACACATGTTCGACTCGAACATTGCCTGTTCGCCGAATTGCGAACATTATGGGCCGTTCGTGCCAAATTCGTGTGACGCAAACGGGCCTCAATGCACTGCGCCATCGCACTGCATTTCCGGCGCTGTGATTGGTCAAGCATGCACTGTGACCCCGCATGCTTGGCCAATCATAGCGCCGGCAGCGAGGAGAGCCATAATTGGCCACAGGCAGGATACCTGTGGCCAATCATAGCTCAGGGGGGTTTAGTACACGCCCCACACTATAAAAGGCCGCCAGCGCGGCGGCCTTGTGCAGTGTGTTCCGGCGTGCAGGGAAAGAGATACATAGGCAGGCACAGTGTGTTCAATGTTCTATTTTTTTCTCAGGCATCTGCAGGAGTTAGTGGGTGTTGTGTGCCTCCAGCACAGTATACACCTGGATCTACACTTTATTGCTGTTCTCTAAGCTAGATAGGCAGGCAGGGAAAGAGATACATAGGCAGGGACAGTGTGTTCTATGTTCTATTCTTTTCTCAGGCATCTGCAGGAGTTAGTGGGTGTTGTGTGCCCCCAGCACAGTATACACCTGTATATATCCGTCATTGCTGTTCTCTAATACAGGCATCTGCAGGAGTTAGTGGCACAGTATACACCTGTATATACCCGTCATTGCTGTTCTCTAATACAGGCATCTGCAGGAGTTAGTGGCACAGTATACACCTGTATATACCCAGCATTGCTGTTCTCTAATACAGGCATCTGCAGGAGTTAGTGGCACAGTATACACCTGTATATACCCGTCATTGCTGTTCTCTAATACAGGCATCTGCAGGAGTTAGTGGCACAGTATACACCTGTATATACCCGTCATTGCTGTTCTCTAATACAGGCATCTGCAGGAGTTAGTGGCACAGTGTACACCTGTATATACCCGTCATTGCTGTTCTCTAATACAGGCATCTGCAGGAGTTAGTGGCACAGTGTACACCTGTATATACCCGTCATTGCTGTTCTATAATACAGGCATCTGCAGGAGTTAGTGGCACAGTATACACCTGTATATACCCGTCATTGCTGTTCTCTAATACAGGCATCTGCAGGAGTTAGTGGCACAGTGTACACCTGTATATACCCGTCATTGCTGTTCTATAATACAGGCATCTGCAGGAGTTAGTGGCACAGTATACACCTGTATATACCCGGCATTGCTGTTCTCTAATACAGGCATCTGCAGGAGTTAGTGGCACAGTATACACCTGTATATACCCGTCATTGCTGTTCTCTAATACAGGCATCTGCAGGAGTTAGTGGCACAGTATACACCTGTATATACCCGTCATTGCTGTTCTCTAATACAGGCATCTGCAGGAGTTAGTGGCACAGTGTACACCTGTATATACCCGTCATTGCTGTTCTCTAATACAGGCATCTGCAGGAGTTAGTGGCACAGTGTACAGATGTATATACCCGTCATTGCTGTTCTATAATACAGGCATCTGCAGGAGTTAGTGGCACAGTATACACCTGTATATACCTGTCATTGCTGTTCTCTAATACAGGCATCTGCAGGAGTTAGTGGCACAGTGTACACCTGTATATACCCATCATTGCTGTTCTATAATACAGGCATCTGCAGGAGTTAGTGGCACAGTGTACACCTGCATATACCCGTCATTGCTGTTTTCTAATACATGCATCTGCAGGAGTTAGTGGCACAGTATACACCTGTATATACCCGTCATTGCTGTTCTATAATACAGGCATCTGCAGGAGTTAGTGGCACAGTGTACACCTGTATATACCCGTCATTGCTGTTCTATAATACAGGCATCTGCAGGAGTTAGTGGCACAGTGTACACCTGTATATACCCGTCATTGCTGTTCTCTAATATAGGCATCTGCAGGAGTTAGTGGCACAGTATACACCTGTATATACCCGTCATTGCTGTTCTCTAATACAGGCATCTGCAGGAGTTAGTGGCACAGTATACACCTGTATATACCCAGCATTGCTGTTCTCTAATACAGGCATCTGCAGGAGTTAGTGGCACAGTATACACCTGTATATACCCATCATTGCTGTTCTCTAATACAGGCATCTGCAGGAGTTAGTGGCACAGTATACACCTGTATATACCCGTCATTGCTGTTCTCTAATACAGGCATCTGCAGGAGTTAGTGGCACAGTGTACAGATGTATATACCCGTCATTGCTGTTCTATAATACAGGCATCTTCAGGAGTTAGTGGCACAGTATACACCTGTATATACCCGTCATTGCTGTTCTCTAATACAGGCATCTGCAGGAGTTAGTGGCACAGTATACACCTGTATATACCCGTCATTGTTGTTCGCTAATACAGGCATCTGCAGGAGTTAGTGGCACAGTATATACCTGTATATACCCGTCATTGCTGTTCTATAATACAGGCATCTTCAGGAGTTAGTGGCACAGTGTACACCTGTATATACCCGTCATGGCTGTTCTATAATACAGGCATCTGCAGGAGTTAGTGGCACAGTGTACACCTGTATATACCCGTCATTGCTGTTCTCTAATACAGGCATCTGCAGGAGTTAGTGGCACAGTATACACCTGTATGTATTCGTCATTGCTGTTCTCTAATACAGGCATCTGCAGGAGTTAGTGGCACAGTGTACACCTGTATATACCCGTCTATACATTTAACAGGGTCGTGTAATTACAATTTTTGATGCAATACTTTGTAACAGGGCTCATTGCTGTGCTCCAAGTACAGTATCTGTGAGGGGTTTCAGTGTTGTGGCACCAGTGCCTAAGGCCCAATTTTTCTGCCCCTGTTCAACAGGGGCATGTAATTACAATTCTTGATCTAATAATTCACAGCGGGGCCCATTCCTGCGCCCACCAAGAGTAACTGTGAGGGCTTACAGTGTTGTGGCAACACCACCACCACCACCACCAAAGGCCCAATTTTTCTGCTCCTCTTCAACAGGGGCATGCGATTACAATTCTTGATCTAATAATTTACAGTAGGGCCCATTCATGCGCCCACCAAGAGTAACTGTGAGGGCTGACAGTGTTGTAGCACCAGCACCACCACCAAAGGCCCAATTTTTCCTACCACTGTTCAACAATGGCATGTAATTACAATTCCTGAATCCTGATATAATAGTTCACAGCAGGGCGTTCCAGTGCCCACCAAGAGTAACTGTAAGGGCTTACAGTGTTGTGGCAACACCGACACCTAAGGGGCAAATTTCTGCAGAGTATATACGGCAGGCCCCTACTTTCAAACATCCAACTTACAAACGACTCCTACTTGCAAACGGAAGGAGACAACAGGAAGTGAAAGGAAATCTACCCCTAGGAAGGCAAATTCTCTCCTGTAAAAGTTAATATGGGAAAAAGGTGTCTCCTCTCTACTGATGCTTTATCACCAATCCTTGTTTCAATAAAAAAAACACTTTTCCAAAAACATTTGTCATTGGGATGGAAAGTGAGGTGAAATGTTCTGAACAAGTGCACAGACAGCAAAACAAATGTTACAGGGGTGATAACCCTTCCCTATGTTCTACAAAAAGCTTAAAAATAGATTTTTTGGCTAGAGCTACACTTAAAAAATGTACCTGTTCCAAATTAGAAAAAGATTCTACTTAAGAACAAACCTACAGTCCCTGTCTTGTTTGCACCGCCTGTATACTTCTGTTCAGAGTATATAGGGCCTTTTTTTAATTTTGGGTGGGGGGGTACCCATGCCATTTTTCTCAATGATTTTCATCCATATTGCCGGGACCAGACATTACATTAAAGCCGCAAGCAGTTTTAAATGACCATTTTTTTCCTTTATAAATGTCATTTTGTGCAGGGACAGTTCTAAACACGGGAAACACGTGGCACTTCACAGGCATACTTTAGACACCCCCCAGGTACGATATTTAAAGGAATATTTCACTTTTTTTTTCACTTTATGCATCATTAAAATGACTGCTCCCAATCCCAAAAAAACGTCCGTTTCTAAAACTTTTTTTTACATTGATACATGTCCCCTGGGGCAGAACCCGGGTCCCCAAACCCTTTTTAGGACAATGACTTGCATATTAGCCGTTATAATTAGCACTTTTGATTTCGAACGTTCGCATCCATTGTATTTAATAGGGTTCTAAAGTTCGCGCAAACTTTCGGTCTGTTCGCAAGTTCTGGTGCGAACCGAACCGGGGGGTGTTCGGCTCATCCCTACTCACAGTATAACCCACCTAAAAAAGGTGGCGGATTAGGAGTCTCCGAAAGGCCCCCCCTGACGGGGTTGGAAAAAATTAACCCATCAGAGGACAGTAAACAAAACAGTACAATCAGGTAGGGAACCATTCGAAGAGCCCCTGGGGGGGAGTAGGCATGGCCAAGGGAGGAATGATCCGCTCCCAGGCCTGCCTGCAAATGGAGTTAATGATAAACCTGCACTTACCAAACGATCATAACTACAACTGTAGTTAAAACCCAAAAACAATTTAGCGGGCCAACCGCTCGGGATAAATGGTATCAGAAGATCCCAAAATATTGCGCAAGTGAGTCCCCTGATCTGACGCCCCCTAAAGGGACATCGGATAGGGGGAGTTTGCAACAAAAAAAAGGGGAAGGAGGGTATCATCCGTAGTAGGATGACCTCTAAGGGATAGGAACAAACAAATGAAAAAGAGTAACCAAGCCTCATCCAGGAATCCCAAATTGGGGGAGAGGAGGGAAACCAGTCAACAACCCATCAAAAATTGGGTGATCTCAGCGGGAGCAGAAAGTTAATGCCGAGATGGGGGCGGAGAGGAGCCGGGGGGACGGGACCATGGACGCTTCCTCCCGGTGACCTGGTTCCTGGGGGGCGGTCGTGGTGGGGGAATTGGCAGGGGGATCCCAGCCGGGGGTAGGCGGTACCGGAATGTCCAAGTCTCTGCAGAAGGATTGAAGATCCTCTGGGTATCGTAGTGTGGTGGACCTTCCATCTCTCTTTGCTGTAAGGCTAAAGGGGAAACCCCAGTGGTAGCGGAAATCATGTTCCCTCAGTAGGGTAAGAAGCGGTTGTAGGAAGCGTCATTGCTGGAGAGTAATCCACGACAGATCGGGGAAGAGCTGTATGGGGGCGCCATCAAAATCAATAGTGCGCATTTTGCGGGCCTTCCTCATGATTTCTTCTTTGAGGGTATAGTTGCGAACCCTGAAAATCACATCGCGAGGGCTAGACCCTGGCCCGCGAGGGCGAAGGGCACGATGAGCCCTGTCCAGCTTAACTTTTTGGTGTTCTGGGCGACCGAGGACTCTGTTAAAGATAGCTTGTAGGGTAACAGGTAGGTCTTCCTCCTGGGTCGCTTCAGGGAAGCCTCGGACCCTGATGTTATTTCGCCTGCCCCTATTGTCCAGGTCCTCAAGATGGCGATTAAAGTTCCGGAGGGTGGAGGCTTGTGAGGCTAGTTGGGTGTGAATCTGGGAGATTTCGTGCTTGATATCACCGCCCTCTTCCTCTAGCAAAGAAACTCTGGTAGAGAGGTGGTGAAGGTCAGTTCGCAACATGTTGATCTCAGATCTGCAGGAGATCACGCACCTCCTGGATAAGCATAAGGAAGTCCTGCTTTGTAGGCATACAGCGGACATAATCACGCCAGGAGGTATATGCCTCAGGTTCTGCGTCAGAGTCAGTGGCAACATGGGCAGGGGTGCCCCAAGCAGGGGCTGCACAGGCTGCAGGCAGGGGATAGTCTCCCAGGGATGGATGGTAAGGAGTAGATGGCTTATGTTTTGTCTTTGTGTGGGTGCCATGTGCATTCCCTGGATGGGAATGAGCCCCCAGATGTCCCGGGGTTTGTGGGAGTTGAGGGGGGCTGTGGTTTGATGCGTTTCTCTCTGGTGTGGAGAAGGTGAGGGTGGTCTGTCCCTGTGTGGCTAGGATCGTGGTGCTCCGTCCCTGTGTGGCTGGGATCTCTGTGGCAGAGAGCATGGTTCCCACTCAGGGGTGAGGGAGTCCCAGGATGCGGATGGAGTGACAGTCTGAGCCAGCGTGGGTGGTATGGCTCTACAAGGCAGGGGGGACCTCTGCGGTTTTTATTTTTTGCGCTATAAACAAGAAAAGGCTGTCAATTTTGAAGAAAAAAACACAATATTTTTTACTTTCTGCAACAATACATATCCCCAAAAAATATATAAAAAAAATGTATTCTTCAGTTTAGGCCAATATGTATTTTGCTACATATTTTTGGTAAAAAGAAAATTGCAATAAGCGTATATTGATTGGTTTGCGCAAAAGTTATAGCGTCTACAAAATAGGGGAAAGATTTAGGGACTTTTTATTTTTATTATTGTTTTTACTAGTAATGGCAGGGATCAGCGATTTTTAGCAGGACTGCAATATTGCGGCGGACAAATCTGACCCTAAGTGACACTTTTTGGTGACCAGTGACACCAATACAGTGATCAATGCTATAAAAATGCACTGATCACTGTATAAATGGCACTGGCAGGGAAGGGGTTAACACTAGGGGCGATCAAAGGGCTAAGTGTGTCATAGGGAGGTGCTTTCTAACTGTCAGGCGGACAGACTGACTGGGAGAAGAGAGAGATCGCTGTTTCTGATCACTAGGAACAGCTGATCTCTCTCTCCTCCCCAGAAAAACCTGAAAAATGTTTTGAATCTTCTCCATCCCGTTTTAAAAGGTGTATTTAATGTTGTATGTGTCTCTATTGGAGAGATGCAGACTAGAATGTTACCAGCAGATATATTTCTGTTTTTTTCAAAGGAAAAAAAAAAAGAAGGTGCCATTTTCAAATAGCAGTGTCACGTGGAAAGGTCCCACTGCTTCCCCAAAGTAAAGCGCAGGGATTCTGATGGATCAGGAGGTGATGAATGAGCACAGATGGGTGAGTATACCTTGCTGGGAGCAGAGGCTAGAAGGAGGCACTGTCAGTTTGCCCTGAATGGGGATTGGAAAGTGTCTCTTTTAGAAAAGAACATGAATTAAGTCTGGGTGGGAGTTTGTTCTAGTTTTCTATATAATATCTACAGGCTGTTCATATTTCTTGGTATTTATTCACAAGATTTCCTTTATATGTATAGCACTAGCCTTTTTTCATTGAATGTGTGAATCAAAACTGTCAATTGTGAACCAAAACTCTTCTGGAAGAAAGGTCAGGAAAAGCTAAGCATTTTACTTTGATGATGCTAATTAGCTCCTGTAGCAATGCCCTTGATACAGCGGGGCTCCTATTTAAAAGTGAATGAAAAAATAAATGTCTGAATGGTTGCTGCTAGCAACATATCCAATTCTTCCTTTAGACATTTGCTTTGATTCTGAAACTTGCTAGCAGTGTGCAGAAGTTTTTAACCTGATGCTTTCAGACAATGCATTATGTCATTATTACCTAAAGGTCCTGGGTTTAAGTGGGTGGGAGTTTGTGGGTGGGAGTTTGTTCTAGTTTTCTATATAATATCTACAGGCTGTTCATATTTCTTGGTATTTATTCACAAGATTTCCTTTATATGTATAGCACTAGCCTTTATTCATTGAATGTGTGAATCAAAACTGTCAATTGTGAACCAAAACTCTTCTGGAAGAAAGGTCAGGAAAAGCTAAGCATTTTACTTTGATGATGCTAATTAGCTCCTGTAGCAATGCCCTTGATACAGCGGGGCTCCTATTTAAAAGTGAATGAAAAAATAAATGTCTGAATGGTTGCTGCTAGCAACATATCCAATTCTTCCTTTAGACATTTGCTTTGATTCTGAAACTTGCTAGCAGTGTGCAGAAGTTTTTAACCTGATGCTTTCAGACAATGCATTATGTCATTATTACCTAAAGGTCCTGGGTTTTGAATCTGAAGCTTGATAAATATGCTTTCACGAAGAACTAAATGTAGAGCATCTTTGAAATGATTCTCAAAGGAAAAAACTAAATTGTGCTTATAACTTCACAAGCCTGCAGGCAACTTGCCAAAAAATCAGCTAGAGATAGAGGATTGACAGGGAAGGGGGTGTTCAAAGCAGACATATTTGAAGTAAGTGTAAATAAAAGTTGTGACAAACTGATTATTTTGCTCAGATTCAGATGGGAAATTGGGGAAATGTGTGTACAAAGAAGCACAAAGTACAAAGAATAAGGCCCCTTTCACACTGGAGCGGTTTGCAGGCGCCATTGCGCTAAAAATAGCGCCTGCAAACCGACCCTAAACAGCGGCTGCTGTGTCTCCGAGGGCTTTCACACTGGAGTGGTGCGCTAGCAGGACTGCTCCAAAAGTCCTGCTAGCAGCATCTTTGGAGCGGTGAGAGGAGCAGTGTGTTTACCGCTCCTACACCGCTCCTTCTCATTGAAAGTAATGGGAAATCGCGGCTATACCGCCGGCAATGTGCCTCTGCAGAGGCACATTGCGGGTGGTATTAACCCTTTTTCGGCCGCTAGCGGGGGTTAAAACCGCACAGCTAGCGGCCAAATACCGCCGCAATTCTGACGGTATAGCGCCGCTAAAAATAGCGGCGCTATACCGCCACCGCACCTCCTGCCCCAGTGTGAAAGGGGCCTTAGACATTAGGCAATTTTTGGGGTTGGAAACCCAATTTGGTGCTGTGAAATAAGGCTCCTGCTAACAGTGAATTCAGAAAGTAAAGCCTCGTACACACGATCGGATTTTCCAACGGGAATTGTGTGTTGACAGCCTGTTGGCGGAAAATCTGACCGTTTGTACGGACAATTGTTGTCGGATTTTCCACGGACAAATGTTGGATGGCAGGCTTTAAAATTTTCCACGGACAACGGTCTGTTGTCGGATTTTCCGATCGTGTGTGCACAAGTCCGTCGGACAAAAGTCCAAAGTACAATTACGCATGCTCGGAAACAATGCTCACCAAACACAACATTAGCAGAAGGTGGTCAAAGGGTGGCGCTAAAGAGCTGAAAAACCACGTAGTACGTCTAGTGCGTCACTACGTTCGTGTTTGTTGGGTGTTGGCCGACAATTTTGTGCCGTTTGTTTACAAGACAAAATCCAGTGACACGCCCTTCGGACAAAAGTCTGATGCTTTGTCTGCAGAAAATACGATCGTGTGTACGAGGCTTAACCTTTTTTTTCTAAAAAGAATATTTAAGCTTAAAGTGACTGTAAATACAGTAATAACCTTGAAAAACAGCAAACTCAGTTTAAAATATAAATGAAAGGCAAAACACTTGTGTATCAATTTAAAAAACATTATAAATACCTTTTTTACCTTTTTAATAAGTGATCACATTCCCTCCGTTCTCAGCTGCATAGGAGCTGGGGGGAGGACAAGCAGCACTGCCTGTGGCAGCGAGACTGGGAAGGAGAGCTGCCACCACCATCTTGGTTACTATAATGGAGCGGCGAGTGGAAGAAGTCTGTCATCTGGCCTGGCCATCCGCACTCCTTCAGCTTCCTGGACATGTTCTCTGATGTTGCTGGGAGCTAATGAGGGGAAAACTGCCGCTCCTATGTGCTGAGATCTGCTGTAATGTGTCCCAGTAGGCGTCCTTCTTGCAGAGCTATGCAGCTAAGTGGGCCTTACTCTCAAGGTGCTGGCCATGCGCCCCATTCCTTTCATTTTTACCCGATGATCCTGCACATAGCACCCTTCCCATCCTAGGGGCCAACATTCAGTAACTGTACAGCTATGGCCAAAAGTTTTGAGAATGACACAAATATTAATTATCACAAAGTCTGCTGCCTCAGTTTCTATGACGGCAATTTGCATATACGCCTGAATGTTATGAAGAGTGATCAGATGAATTGCAATTAAACAGCAGACAGGAAAGGTGGACGAGAAAAAGGACAGTAAGGTTTGTAAGATAGGTCCAGGCACAAACTGGTACAATAGTCACTACTCGATCCCACAGAATCTTTAAGTCCCAAACTTCTCAGCAATTGCAACACAAGGACAGGTGCCAGCGATAGCACGTTGCAAGGCCTGAAGGCCTGTGATGGATCTTTGAATCCCTCCAGAAGGTAACCAGGCCTCTCTTTCACCGTGAACTCGTAACGGTCCATCAAAAAGGTCCTCCCCCAGTCTCCTCTTCTTAGAGCGGGTCCACCCTTTCCCAGGCACCCTGGGATTCTTCTTAGAGAGACTAGGCCCCAGCTAAAGGTGCTGGGCCTACTAGTGGAATTGCAGCCCCAGGCTAAAGGTGTCTGAGACTGATACACGCGCGCACCCCTGGCCTGGAGGGCCGGGTGGCGCGAACCGCTCACACTCGAACCCCCGAAAAAGATGGCGTCTGCCCCTTATGTATCCTCTCCCAGCATGCACAGCAGGCCAACCACGCCCACCGCACCACTGCCGAGAGAGGACACCCTAAGGCATAGCAATGTCACCCACGGTTCAACCCTGGCCTAATATGGCAGTGCCACCTACAGGCCACAGGGAACTGCACGTCAGGTTACATCACATAGGCAGAAGCGAGTACTAACAAATCAAAGTGGTCTGAGCCTGGCTACTAGCTCAGACCAACCCCTAAATTTAAGTACATAGCACCCCTGAAAAGTAAAGGGGCGCTACATACACCCCCCTCTAAAATGGACACTGTCCCCAGTGTCTGAAATTAATTCACCCCCTCAAGCCTGAGCAAGCGCAGATTTATTTCCGAGCTATGTACAAAATTTAGAATTTTTGTGCCGGAACTAATATAATGGGAAAGGGCAGGAATAAAAGAGAGGAAAGGATAGATAACATAGAGTACAAACATTGACATCCCATTCTCAATGTCACATTTTACATGGCATAATATACATGTTCCACCCCCTTCTACACTACCACTCCACCCATCCTCCGGCAGAATTGCTAGTAGTTCACCTGCAGAGGGAGAGAAAAAAACACAGCACACGAACAAACATCCTATCTAACCGCTATACAAAAGAAGTGAGCTGTCTCCCCGAAGAAAGACAACTCCCTTCACTAAGTGCTCAAATTTTTGCTAATCCTAGCATGTGTTATTCTTTACTGAAAGTTCTGCAAATCACCGCCACCTGGTGGTAGTGCAACCGTCATCACATCTGGCACTAACTCGCATGGAGATGTATCACTGTTATAAAACATTCCCCATCTTGAACACGGCGACTTCCAACCTTGACCCTAGCTAAATCTACCCCAAAGTTCAGTTCTTTCAAAAAAACGTTCTTTCCGTTGGCTGAGGAGGAGAGAAAAAAAACACAGAACAGCTCTCCAATCCTCAACAGAGTAGATTCCCTGGCAGGGACAAAGTTACATGTTCAGGCAGTTTGGTTTCTAGAGTGAGTAATAATAAAAAAAAACAAGTTCTCACTCTAGAGGTAATAGTGTGGGTCTGGGAGGACAAGAGTTTTCCATTCTTTATCAAGTGTCTCTATGGAATACACAGCGTCGTCTCTGTCCTTATTGCAGATCACCACCCTGTCCGCATGAATGTGCCGACATAGAGTCCAGTCCTCCCGGCATCTTTTGAAGCGATCTGCTATGACAGCAGAACATCTGAAGTACCGGTGGCCTCTGTGTACTTTCAGGAAGTCCCAAACTAAGTCAGAGTACCACCGGTCCCTGTAGGCCTCAATCTCAAAGAGCAGTTCTTTGGGAACGTATGGGTATTCCCACCGTACTCAATGGCAATCTTTTTGTTGAGGAGCTGCTTCAACCGGGCTAAAGGCGGCATGGTGGCCCGATCCCCCGCTCCAGGAAGAACAATGGCATCCAGAGACCTCTTTAATGGCATGGGCTCTAGCTGAGGCATAGGTGGCCGCAAAGGTGAACGAGCCTCTGCAATAGAAGACTTAGAGGTCTCCGGAGCAGGCAAAGCGGGCAGGGAGACAAGGCCCTCTGCTGGAGTAGGGGCTTCCAGCCGTGGTGTAGTTTCCCCAGAGTCCATGGGCGATTCCTCCTGAAAGCTATGGGGGGAGAAGTCACCGGTATTCCATCCCAGCCCTTCTTAATTAACACCTCATCGATGGCAAAGTCATCTCCCACATCAGATGATGAGTCTATATCAGAGGTGTCATACATCTATGCGGGCAGGCAATTTCTGGCAGACACGGACACACTGCCTCCTGAGGGCAATAGTTCCTGCGGGCTGGCTGTCCACACATCCCCAATGGAACGGGGCGCAGGCTTCTTTCCCTTCCCCGGAAAACTTTGTACTGCATTGTCCCCAGCCTCCTTACCGTCCCCTGTCATGGATCTCCTGGAGTTCCCTCCGGTTCGAAGCTCTGATTCCGGTAGGCGCTGGGGTGGGCCTCAACCGCGGCCGCGGGAGGCTTTAACATAGCCCATCTTCCGCTTGGGAGGTGGAAGAGAGGTCTCGGTTGTTACGGAGGCAGCATCCGCTGGGTTCTCCGTCTCAGGCTCCGTGGTGACCGGAACCTCATCCTTGACTTCCTTTGTAGTCACAGTGGTGCGCGTGGGCATGGCTGTGGGAGCACAGGTTTCCTCTTCCAGAGTGGTAGTGCCTGTTAGGCAGTTTACCCGGTAGACCCGAGGCTTTTCCGTGGGTTGATCTACCTCGAAAAGGAACTCTCCACACTGGGTACATCTTCCAAAGGGCCGAAGCTGTACTACCAGTCCCTGGCACTTAGGACAGATCATGCCCAAGGCCTCTGCATCTCTGCATGTGTAAAGCGCAAAGCAGCCTTGAGATTTTAGCCGGATCCCTGTATCCGTCAGGGGAGAAGTTAATGGAGCAACGTCCAACGTCCATTGTACGGGTGGAATCTATAATATGTTCCAAAAGGTGAACTTATCCTTTAAGAAATGTTTGGATCAAATTAAAATGTGTTTTGTAGCCACACAACTAAATGTGAATGCAGAGGTGTTGATCTTTACAGCAAACATAAATCACCTTCATTAAGATTTACTGTAATTAGCACCATGTTGACAACATTTGACATTTTGATTACTTTAATAAATAGTTTGTCATTGGAAATGAGGTAAAGTGATTGCTGAACAATGTTTTTTTTTTATGTACTGTGTGAACACAATGCAAGCTTTCATTGAATAGTTAATTGTGTACCATACATGTTCTAAAGCACGGCTTTAATTTGTCGCATAATTCTTTATAGCTACATTTTTAAGATTCCTGTTTATGCATTTTTACTCAACTCAATTTTACTTGTTTATTTTTTGGTGTCCTCTTGTCCCAGAGATGAAAAAGAAAAAGAGAATATGTACAATGTAAAAATAATTCCTCTCGCAGTGACAAGTGAACCGATTGGAAGATTTCTCCTTACCACTTGTTCTGCTGAGAACTGTGAGGTTTTGGATCTCATATCACTTTCTGAGAATGAAGCCTCGTACACACGGCCGAGAATCTCGTCGTAAAAAACACGTTGTTTTTTTCGACGAGATCCTTGGACAAGAAACTTGTCCCGGCCGAGTGTACACACGCTCATTTCAAAGAGCCCGCGTTTCTTTGAATGGAGCGTACGCGGTGACGTCATCGAATACGACGAGCATGCGCTCGTCACATTCGATGCCGTCGCCGCCATCTTGGTTCACCCTACCTATGCCTAGGAAGCTACCGCGCATGCGTCAAAGTCATTTCGAGCATGCGCGGGCTTCCCGGCGAACAGGTAAGTGTACACACACACACTTTTCTCGTCGAGAAACAGGCTGACGAGAATCTTGACGAGAAAATAGAGAGCAGGTTCTCTATTTTCTCGTCGAGATTCTTGTCGCTTTTCTTGACGAGAAACCATACACACGAACGAATTTCTCGGCAAGAAATCTCTGCCAGCAAGTTTCTTGCTGTTTTTTGCCGGGAAACTCGGTCGTGGGTACGAGGCTTGAATCTCCCAAGTGGGGACACAGCAATAAATACCTGACAGAGCTCCATAAACTTTTCCTCAAAAACCCCCCGAAAAACTATACTTTTAGGAACTTATTATACTTAAAGAAAACCTCATTGTCAGAGTATACCTGAACACAATGCAGAATCAGAAGTTACCTTAATTAAAAACTGCATGTCAAAGTGATCATTAGATCAAAACCTCCCTATTGATTACTTTATGTAATGATTAGCCTCAATGATCCTTAAAAATAAAATCTGAGCTAAACAAATATAATTTAAAGTGGTTGTAACGGCTGAAGGTTGTTTATCTCAGCCCCCCTAATACTTACCTAAGCCCTATCTCGATCCAGCGAAAGGCACGAGACCCAAGGCTCTCCCAGGATTGTCACCTCCTGATTGGCTGAGATGCAGCAGCAGGAGTCACTGACTCCTGCTGCTGTCAATCACAGCTAGTGAGGCAGGAGCAGAAGGTGGGGCTGAGCAGCACGCTCTGTGTCTTATGGACGCAGAGAGCCAGCTCTGGAACAAGTGGCTTGCTATGGGGGGGGGCACTTAAAGAGGCCCGGAATGCCGGCGGGGGACCAGGGAAGAGGAGGGTCGGGGCTGATCTGTGCAGAACCATTGCACAGAATAGGTAAGTATAACATGTTTGTTATTTTTTTGTTCTAAGAAATTTTACTTTCCATTTACTGAGCTATTGTAAATTTTATAGAAATTGATTTTTAAGGTGCTCAGATACAACACACGCAGTTAAAAAGGTACAAATTTAATACACTTATTACAATTTTCCTGGCAGTTCTGGCTGAAATTTTAGTTGGTCTACCTGACCGTTGTTTGGTTTCAACAGAACCCCTCATTTTCCACTTCTTGATTAGAGTTTGAACACTGCTGGTTGGCAATCTCAATTCCTTGGATATCTTTTTATCTTTTTATATCCCTTTCCTGTTTTATACAGTTCAACTACCTTTTCCCACAGATCCTTTGACAATTCTTTTGCTTTCCTTATGACTCAGAATCCAGAAACGTCAATGCAGCCCTGGATGAAAGATGCAAGGGTCTGTCAGGAGTTCAGAAACTCATTGATCTTTTATACACACACACACACACTAATTACAAGCAAACAGATCACAGGTGAGGATGGTTACCTTTACTAGCCATTCAAACCCCTTTGTGTCAACTTGTGTGCATGTTATCAGGCCAAAATCACCAGGGTATGTAAACTTTTGATCAGGGTCATTTGGGTAGTTTCTGTTGTCATTATGATTTAAAAAGAGTAAACACATTTGATTGATAATAAATGGCTTCAGCCAATCACTAACCATGAGTAAAAGACATGTTTTTGGGTTATCATTCATATTCTCAAAAAAATGGCCAATAAATCATAAATTCTTCCAGGGTATGTAAATTTATGAGCACAACTGTATATAGTGCAGCTATTATTAGCCACATATTTATTAACTCAGACTGAAGGTTACTTCGGAAACTGTGTATAAACATACCAATCAATCTGCATAATAGTATCAAAAAGATATACAACTAATACACTCAGCCTTGAAAGCGATAAAGAAAGCAGGGTCACCCAAATGAGCCAAAACACACAATATACCAATTCAGGAGTAAATGGTTCAAGAAATAGTATGAATATCCAGTGGCTAAACAGGAGCCCACTGTAGCTCAATTGTTTTCAAGCTGATAAAAATAAAAATAGAAAAAAGAAAGAAAAAAGGATAGTAGAGTAAATAACAGTCCTTTAGCTGTAGAAAAAAAACTGGAGCCAGAGCAAGGTTCTATAGGACCTACCTAGTGGGGAGCACGATCGATAAAGATACTGCTGCCTGTGGGTTCCTCACAATGGAAATGGTGACTGTGTTTGGACACCACAGCGTCTATTTGTTAACACATCCCGACTGGAAGTGCGTCATACCGAGGAACCGGAAGTGACGCTTGTTCAGACCAGTCACAGGCTACCGCAAATGCACCAGAACCCACGCTGATGTGGAGGATCCAGGCCAATGCAACAGTAGCAAGGGAGGACCAGAGGGGACCTCCCCTCTGATCCTCCGATTGCCGCAGCCTCGGCCACGCAGTGTTGTAGTCAAGGCATATGGTGCTGGGTGGCCACACAGAACCAGGGGATACAGCCTCTAAGGCAGATAAGGCACAGTGCAGGACAATCATGTGGAGAAGGGACAATCGTGAATGTATACAAACAACATAGACAATTATTGTAGACAAATATAACAATGACATTTTATAGGTATAACATATTGTCCAGTACAAGACCAGCTTAGAATTCTAAATTAGATTGTATCTTTACCATAGGCTTTTAGTGGGTACATTTTTAAGGACAGGAGATTCCCGTAGGGTTGGATGGGGTGGGAGGGCAGGGGGCGGCGGAAGGGGGAAAAACTGGGGCTGGCAATTCCAGCACTCAAGTTAATAAATACCTTAAATTACTGTATTTATCGGCATATGACACGCACAGGCGTATAACACACACCCTAACTTTAAGAGGGAAGTTTCAGGAAAAAAAACACAGCCCCCTGCGTATAACACGCAGACACAGTTTACCCTCTATTTTCAGGGTAAAAAAGTGAGTGTTATACTCCAATAAATACAGTATATACAGTTTATAAGATATTTGTTCCAGCAATGTTGGAACTGCTGTTGCTTCATTGGCCTGGAGCCTCCGCATCAGTGCAGGTCCTGGCACATGCGCGGTAGCCTGTGGCTGGTCTGGAAACAAGCTTCACTTCCGGTTCTTTGGTATGACGCACGTCCGGTCAGAACGTTTATACAAACAGACGCTGTGGCGTCCAAACACAGTCACCAATTACCATGTGAGGAACCCACAGCTCGCTGTATCTTTATGGATCGCACACCCCACTAGGTAGGTCCTATAGAACCTTGCTCTGGCTCCAGTTTTTTTTCTACAGCTAAAGGACTGTTATTTACTCTACTATCCTTTTTTCTTTCTTTTTCCTATTTTTATTTTTATCGGCTTGTAAACAATTGAGCTACAACGGGCTCCTGTTTGGCCACTGAATATTTGCTAAACATACTATTTCTTGGAACATTTACTAATTGCTATGTGTGTTTTGGCTCATTCGGCTGACCCTGCTTTCTTCATCTCTCAAGGCTTGTATATATTTTTGATACTATTATACAGATTGATTGGTACATTTATACACAGTTTCTGAAGTAACCTTCAGTCTGAGTTAATAAATATGTGGATAATAGCTGCACTATATATATATATATATACACATCTTGGTATATTCTATTTCTTTCATAGATATATCTTTCAATATTTTTTGTGATGATATCTGGATAGCCATGAGGCCTTGGCGTTACGCTATTTGTTTTTATATTTGATATCATCGCGATCTTAGCATTGTAAGTTACCCTTTACAGCAGTGGTTTTGAACCTGGGGGTCAGGACCCCCTTGGGGGTCAAATGACGATTTGCCAGGGGTCCCCGAATCCTTGGCTGTCCCTGGAGCCCACGGCCACCCACTCAGCCTCTTCGCAGCCGCCCATTCAGTTCACGGCATGGCTGGGGGGCAGAGACTAGAGGCCAGCTGACTGGTGAGGAATGTGAAGTGGGAGGGGCTGAAGGAGACCCTATCTCCTGATTTCGGCATAGGTGTCACTGCTGCGAGACACCACAAAGTCAGGAGACACAGTGAATAACACTGCCTGTGATTATAGTTCCCATTAAAATTCCCCACTACAGTTCTCAGATCAGCAGATGACCTCGATCAAGAGCACCTAAGTTGGCTGATCAGAACTCCCCCCACCAGCACTGCCACTGATCCCACCCCTCACCAGCACTGCCACTCATCCCAACTCCCCGCCAGCACTGCCACTCATCCCAACTCCCCGCCAGCACTGCCACTCATCCCACCCCCCCAATAAGGAGTAAGAGAAGGAATAAAAATAGAGAATACACAGAAGGGAGAGGAAAAGAGGGGGAGGAACAAAGAAAAAGGGAGCGAAAGAATAAGAGAAAGAACAAGAAAGGCGGCTAGAGAGGGATGGGGGTGAAAAAAAACAAGAAATTAGGATAGAGAGATAAAAGGGAAAGAAAGGAGAACAAAGAGAAAGAGTGGTACATCCTAAAATGTACCATAAGGGGTTTTAATACTGTACGAGTGGAAGGGACTCAGAGAGCGCTAAATGTCCATGGGTTAGGGACGCAAATTACTTGTCTTGCCTTGGATGCTGACAACCCACGCTCCTAAAATAATTTTATTGTTAGGGGTCCCCACAACTTGGGAAATTTATTAATGGGTCACGGCACTAGAAGGGTTGAGAACCCTTGCTTTACAGGATCATATATTTTATAATACCAATGTATTTCTCAATAGTTCAAACTAGTAGTACAATGTTATGCTTCTTTGCAGCTGGGCCACGGTGTGCTTTATTTACTCATGCAGTGTTTTATGGACAATTAGTATACTAATTACCAGTTATAGTTATATTTGTCGCTGATTTTGTTTTAATAGATGTTAAACTCATTGTTTGTTTTTCATATACAGTATGTTAGATTCTCAAGCTCCTGAGGAAGCGCTGATGTGCGCAAAATGTAGAACAGCCTCATACACGCCTCAACCACAAACCCCACTTATCAATTGGAGTATTTAAATTTCAAATTCAAGACAATTTGTATTTTCATATATGGCAACGTTGGTACAGTTGGTGGTATGAGTGCTATTTAGGTCAATTGTTAGTACAGGATTTTAGTTAAATATGTAATTACATGCTGTTTTTAACAATGTTTAAATAAAAGACAATATGTTTTAAGAATAATTTTTATATGGGTGTGCCCAAAAAGTCAATTTTCTTTATATGCCACACAATTTCCAAGTTAACAAACGTCAAGCTTGTAGCTTCATACTCAAAAAGAATTGAGGCTGTAATTGGTGCCAAAGGTGCTTCAACAAAGTATTGAGCAAAGGCTGTGACTTCTTATGTACATGGAAATTTTTTTGTTTTTTATTTTTAATAAGTTTGCAAAGATTTCAAACAAAATTCTTTCACATTGTTATTATGAGGTATTGTGTGTAGAATTTTCAGGAAAATAATGAATTAAATTTATTTTGGAATAATGTGGTAACATAGCAAAATGTAAAAAAGTTGAAGTGCTGTAAATTCTTTCCAGATGCACTGTATAATTTCAGTTGCCTCTGGCGCTATTAATCATTTACTTGAAGTTTGTGTGCTTGTTTGTAGTCTCCCAGGAAGATGCCACATTTTGTTTAGTAGCTACTAGAGGGCACTGGTAGACGAGCAATGCATTTAACCCGGTTTTGTACCAATATCCCATTTCTAGAATGAACTTGCTTATGGCATAGCAGGTACTACGTGTGTTCCGTTATTTGAACAGATTGCAGGATAGCCTTGTGTGTTGCATTGATGTCCTCATAAGGAGGCACTACACCTACTAATTATTATAGTACCTAATAATGAAGACATTAATTGGTAAGTGGTCTACTTTGATCAATTCAATTCACTTATGTGTAATTGTTTTCAAAAATATATGTGTAAATATTATATGGAAGTTCCATTTATAGTAACATTTACTGTAGCAAAAATGTTAGTTTGGGCATGAAGTTTGCAAGAGTGAAGATTTAGACCCCTTTCACACTGGGACGCTTTGCAGACGCTATTGCGCTAAAAATAGCGCCTGCAAACAGACCTGAAACAGCGGCTGCTGTTTCTCCAGTGTGAAAGCCTTAAGCCCCGTACACACGATCGGTTTGACTGATGAAAACCGATGGTTTTCATCAGACCAACCGATCGTGTATGGTACCCATCAGTCTTTTTTTCATCGGTTGTAAAAAATAGAACTTGTTTTAAAATTTTCCGATGGATAAAAAACCGATGGGAATTTCCGATTGTCTATGGGCAAGTCCATCGGTTAAAAAACCCACGCATGCTCAGAATCAAGTCGACGCATGCTCAGAAGCATTAAACTTCATTTTTCTCGGCTCATCGGAGTGTTTTACGTCACCGCTTTTGGAACGGTCGGTTTTTTGACTGATGGTGTGTGGCCAAGACTGATGAAAAACAGTTTCATCGGATTTCCGATGGACAAATCCATCGGAAGAAAATCCATAGGTTATCCGATCGTGTGTATGGGGCTTTAGGGCTTTCACACTGGAGTGGTGCGCTAGCAGGACCGCTCCAAAAGTCCTGCTAGCTGCATCTTTGGAGCGGTGAAGGAGCGGTGTGTATTCCGCTCCTTCACCGCTTCTGCCCATTGAAATCAATGGGACACCGCGGCTATACCACCCGCAAACCGCTGCTGCAGCAGCAAATTGGGGGCGGGTTTAACCCAATTCCGACGATATAGCGCCGCTAAAAATAGCGCCGCTATACCGCCAGCGCACCTCCCGCCCCAGTGTGAAAGGGGCCTTTGTGGGAGTCAAGTAGTATGTGGAAATGTTTCAGAACTACTGGCTTAAAGGATTGTTTAGAAATATAAAGGCCCAAACAAGATAACCATACATTCTATCAAAGTAATATACTTTTAGATTGAAGAAAATCTTTAGAGAAAAAAGTGATTTCTAAAACATAAGCTATTATAATCTAATTATGTTTTGGCAAAGTTACGTCCACAATTTTCTGCACCATTTTGGCCTCAGTGAATAGCCCAGCTATGGAAGACAGGCAATTAATCAAATCTATAGAGACTTCTTTTTCTAGTTGACATCAGTATCCATTGAAGTACCCCAGAGAGGTTTATGGATTTTCCAAATCATTATAATAAAACAGTTCAGTGATTATCTAGGGCGGCAAAAAAGAGATATTCTGTGAATTTCTTTCAATGTACAGTCTCTAATGTATTGGTACACTGTATAGCTATATAACTATATAAGACAGAGAAAAGATTGATATGGAGTACAGCTGTGTTCTTAATTTCCCTTGAGATGATCACATCTAGTTCTGGGAATTCTCATTATGAATTCTTAGGTCTATTTATCACAGGAGTGTGATGTTTTATATGTGTGCATTGATATATATATGCAGGGGCAGTCATGGATGGTGTGTTGTGCCCAGTCTGTGACACTTCCTGAGATAAAGGACTCTAGGGTATAAAATTGGCATAAAGTGCTCCTGTGCCCAGACTATGGATATTTTGAACTATTCCTAATAAGCAGAAAAGGAGCATTAAAGGATACTTGCACTTTAAAATGCCCTCTTCCCCTGACCCAAACTTACCCATCCAGCCCCTCCACGGATGCATACTTACCTCGACCTATTATGGTTCAAGTATTTACATCCAGCTGTGCAAGTCTCCACTGTCCTAGTTGCGTTTATGCATTGGTGAGAAATAGAAGTCCAGTGAAGACTTGAGGCTCTGGATTTAAACAAATAGCAGGACTGTGGTAAGTGTGCATCTGTGGAGGGTAGATATGGTTAGGTCAGGGAATGGGGCAGAAAAGAATAAGTGCACCTTATTTAAAGTACATTTATTCTTTAAAACTAGCCATCTCTGGCCTTTCTATGTGCTTTAATTGGGAAGTTAATAATTCTCAAAGATCCTTAAAGGAGAAGTACAGCCAAAGCTCAGAGTGCAGTTCGTTTCAGCTGTCTGCTGACGTCGCAGAGCCGTTCCGGCCTCAAAGCCAGATTGCGACAATAAAGTCGAGATCCTGGACCGCAACTCGGCTCAGGCTCTCAGTGAGGCGCTGAGAGCCTGAGCTGGCCACTCCCGCCCCTCAACAGCCCAACGCTCCAATGAGCTTGAGTAGCAGAGCAGAGAGCTGGTGACTGATAGTTCCGTGAGCTATGAGAACTGTTCCAAATTAGTTTTTTGCCAAAATTTAACAAAATTAGTTAACTCGGAAATTATCAAATTAATGAAAATCTGTTTTTAAATTCGAAAATTCCAAAAACTCGAAAATAATAACGAAAATCTGAAAATCCGAAATAATAACTAACTAATAATAATAATAACTATTACTAACTATTAAATTAATGGTATTGAAATTTCCTTTCAAATTTGGCTGTTAGTGATCGTAACAAATACGAATTTATCCGAAGTTACAAATTATCCAAATTAACGCATGCTGCATCTAAACGAATGGAACATAAGAAATAAATAATAATAAATAATAATAATAATAAAAAAGTGTTATTATTATTATTATTTATTATTATTAATTCATTACTTTCCATTCATTTAGATGCGGCATTCGTTATTTGAGATAATTTGTATTCGTTACGTTCATAAACAGCCAAATAGTTAGTTATTATTAGTTAGTTATTATTTTGGAATTTCTAATTTTCTAATTTTCTAATTTAGGAAAACCGCATCTAATCGAATGGAACATAACAAATTAAAAATTTTCCGAAGTTACAAATTTTTTCGTAATATTTATTGACCCCCAAAAAAATTAAAAAATTAAATAAAACGAAAACAAACAAATTTTTCGGCAGTGCACATGTCTAGAACCGAGCGATTGGCGGTGTTAGGTTGCTCGGTTCTCAGTCTTAGAGGCACTGGGGGACAGATGCATCATTGGATCAATACTGCATCCACCTAGGTAAGTATGATTATTAAATAAAAAGAAAACCCATACTTCTCTTTTAACGGTCACAACAAAGGCACTAGAGTCAGATTTCAGTCAGTTTCTTACAATCTAAGATGTCTTTCACATGAAACATTTTTGCTCTGATCAGCATTTGTGACATCCATGTGCATACATTTCGTGCAGCATTTGTGACATCCATGTGCATACATTTCGTGTGTTCATCTTCATACATTGAAGATGAACACACGAGGAGGAAAGACCTGCACCATCTGGAGTTTTTTCTTTTCTCCTACTCTTGTGTCCACCCTGGACTAATTCGGAGCCTGTATGATCGGAGGAGTTTCCATCGTGTGAGCTGTTCATCTAACCACCCTCTTGGAGTTGGTCTGAGGTATCCAGGATATCCAGTTTCATCATTTCTGGTCACGGTGACCACCAAGCTCGATTGACCCACTGTCGTACGACAGGTGGGTCCATCATCTGTGGTAAGAGTACCCAACTGTATCATCTGTGCTTTGTATTGTGAATCCCACCATCAACATTGGGGTCCCCCTGCCAGTTCATGCTGCGGTGGTGTTGTCCATGAGAAGACACCCATTCAAATTATACACATATTGTTTTGGACTCTTTTTTGTTCATTCATCACAGTTTTACATAACCCCTAGGGGTTACACTTTTCAGCTCCTATGGAGGACAGCTCATATGTGAGACCATCCATTTGAGTGGATTGTTTATGAACTCTATTAATTAGGTCACTAACACACAGTGTATATCAGTTATTCACGTGTTTTTGAGTTGCTTTCAGTAGCAATTCCAGAAATATTTCCATATTTAGAGCGCTACACTATTTTGTCTATATTTGTTTCATACTTTGTTTGTTTGAGTGTTAGCAGCTTATGTTTTTGGTTTAGCGCAGTTTTTTCACTTTTTCATTTTTCATGTTCTATATTTAAACTCCGATGGAATTCATCTGAATTTCTCCAATGGGGCACACACACGGTAGGAATTTCCGATGGAAAAAGTGCGTCTGACTTTTTCCGTTTGAAATTCCTATCGTGTGTACAAGGCATTAGAAACACCTGCTGGTTGTTGACATTATAAATCTTGCAGAATACAAAGGTTTTAATTATTGTGTTGTAAACTTAAAATATTGAATTTTAATATTATTATTATTATTAATTGAAATATTAATTTCTCTGCAATACTCACAGAGATGAATGAGTGTTTTTACTGATTGTTCAGAATATGCAAATACCTTTTGAGCGTGATCTGGGTACAGATTTACTTTAAATTGGATATAAACCCTAACAATGAACTTCTATTATTTGCTATGTTTTGCTCTAATAAATGTACAGTTGAAAGTGTTTTCTTATGTCTGTTTGGGCAGTACAAAAAAAAATGTTGATCCTGCCATAAATGCAGAGCTGTCCTGTTCAGTCCACTGTGTTTGCTCAGTCTAATTAGCCCCGCTCAGTTATATTTCTGAACTACAGAACACCTCCCTCTATGTTATGAAGGTGGGTAAGCAAAACAGAGCTAAGCAGGGCTAACAGAATTTCTTGTCAAACATTACTGATCCCTGCATGTTTGATCGGTTGAGATTGGTAATAAATAGTATTACGTGACATCCAAACTTTCACCTTTCATTGATGGCTAACACATCACAACTCTCTGCTGCTTCTGTAGTTTTCTAGGAAAATGAAAATGTAATGCCAATCAATAACCATGCTGGACTGAGGTATGAACAGCATGTTTGAATTCTTTGTAGACAGAGGACCCTTGCTGAGTCAAAATGAATATTGTATGCTGCATCATTATGCTATACTGAGATTGTGCAATGGTATATTATACGTGGCTCTGACAAAACCAGCATTTTCTAAATTCATTCACATGTTTGACATATATTTCCAACAAATACTTATTCAGTGTACAGAATCTTGTGCTCAGGTATTATTTTGTTCAGATAGCCCACTGGGTAAGTGCAGCTTACTGTTTCTTTTCATAGTGTTGTTAACTAAAGGCCTTTGGTATTTTCTTTTTTTTTTTTTTAATACTTAGATATTTAGGGTCCAATGTTCTATTTGCTTTTTATGTGTGTGGTGTCATCATGCCAAGATCAAAATAATTACCTAAGTACCTACAGTAGGTGCCGCCGACATTGTGTTTCCAGCGCAATGGGATCACGCTGGAAATCACCGCTGGGAGGCTGTGCTTCTCGCGCTCGCCACCCCTGAGACCATCCGCGATAGGGCTCGCACTGTTCATTAATACTTTCTAAAACTGTTGTTGCAATGTGTAACCGCGGGGTGGTGCAAGGCAAAAACCTTTGTGCAAATGCCAGCTTTTGTTCAGTTCTCCTCTGAGACCCCGGTTCGATCCCAGCCATGGCCAATCTTTTTTCAAATCCAAAACTCTGCACGGACCAATTACTGTAAAGTGTGTCTGCTCCGTGCTCTTATACTGTACAGCTGCTGCCAAGCCTGTTCACTGTACAGTACTGTACAGTACATGTGTACCGCTCCGCACTCATGCACCCTTCAGCTGGCGCGGCACATCATTCGGCATTCGTCATTCATCAACGCTATGAAGTTCCGCTTTAGTTATAGTCCGCTTTGTCTTGGTATTGTAAATGCAATTGTATGCCAAACATGTCTGCACAGTTTAGCGCCTGTACTGTACACTTCCATTTTTATTTAACACATGTTGCCGTACTGTACTGTCATTCGGCATTAGTGATTCATCAACGTTGTGAAGTTCTAATTTAGCTATGTGTGTCTGTGGTCCAGTGGGTGCGTCTCTGACTTTAGTGCACTGTGTCCAGAGTTCGATTCCCCAGTTAACTTTGTTTTTATAGTCTTATTTGTAATAAAGCATATTCGAGTACAGTACTGTATGTATTTGATACAGTACAGTATGTGTTACTTTATGTTTTAAACGTTTTTATTTAACACATCTTTTTACTGTACAAGTGTAACAAATTAATAGACCCGCCCCTTCAAAAGTTCCCCATCAGGTCCGCTCAGCCAATGACGTTGGTGTAAGGCTGAGCGGACCTGATGGGGAACTTTTGAAGCGCCGGGTCTATTCATTTATTTCACTGTGGTGGAAGTTCCCCATCAGGGGAACCCGCCCCCTCGCATGTCAGACCCGCCTACGTCATTGGCTGGCGGACCTGATGGAGAACTTCACTTTGCCAACCTTACTACTAGTTGAAATTGGCTAACCTTCAGCTTACAGTACAGTACTGTACAGTACAGTATGTCATGAGCCAGACCTTGGGGCACAGGCAATGTTTTTGAGTGGCAGAGCACTGTACTGAACCTGTTGTCAGGTGGAAAACCGTACACCAAATTACTGTACACATTAAACATAACAAAAAAAAATAAATACACAAATACTCTTTTAGAATTCACATTTTTTATATAAATTCACATGTACCATTTTGCTGTGCTGTTGATTGGTGTGTATGGGAGGAGGGACACCTTTTAATTTTCATGAACATTTACTACTGGCTGGCATTGACTTCAATACTGGGAAAGCCTACAGTAACTTACAGTAGAACAACACTGCAAAACTTCTGGCTTTTATAAGAATCATGGCATGTTGGGAGACAGGTGTCTGGGAGGTGCCCCTACAGTACACTTGCAATCATCAATTAGGAAAAGGTGTGAATCTTGTTGTCTAGCAGAGTCCCAACAGCCATTGTTCAATAGTCTACAAAACCATGTCCTGGAGACATCATGTCTGGCACGTCAGACACCATTTACACAAGTAAAAAAACCTGTAAAAAAATGTAAAGCATTGCTTAGTATACAAAAAAAATCGTGCTAACTTTAGTGTTTTTTTTTTTTTTTTTTTATGAATGAAACAGTTTCTTTCCAAAAAAACACTTGTACAGTAAAAGATGTGTTAAATCAAAACGTTTAAAACATAAAGTAACACATACTGTACTGTATCAAATACATACAGTACTGTACTCGAATATGCTTTATTACAAATAAGACTATAAAAATGACAGTACAGTACGGCAACAGCATGTGTTAAATGTTTAAATTACAGCTCCCCTCCCCCCGCTCTGTGCAGATTGTAACTTTGAGAGCCGCTAAATACACAGGTGAAAAAATATACTGTATACTGTTTGGGAGCAGTTTTGCCAGTTAAAGGCTTTTAATTTTCATGAACATTTTACTGACAGAAATACAGAGAATGTCACTACTCAGCTTCCTCAGAAAATGCTAGTCTACTGGCTGGCGTTGACTTCAATACTGGGAAAGCCTACAGTAACTTACAGTAGAACAACACTGCAAAACTGGATAGTCAGAGTGCAATCGGAAATCCTTATCTGCATAGTTTTCCAGAGTTAGTCATTGGCTCATCATAAAAGCCAGGTAACTAGCATTTTCAAAAAGAAATGACCGCGATGGCTACCTTGGTGCTTTTTTTTTTTTTTAAACTACTGCTTTCCTCTAATCCCTAATGGATTCTAGCAAATTTAACAGGCTTATTGAACATAAACACCCATACTTAGAAAAGATCCTGAGAGACGCCTGGAAACAGTGTTGCCAAACTCTTGTTTCAAAATAACTGTTTAAAAAAATATATATATTTCTGTTCTTTTATGTTAAACTAACAATAAATTAGGAGAATACATAGTGAAAATCTACTTTATGGCTCTTGGATGAAAAGCAGAAAATAAATAAAAGGCTGGAAATAAAAGGCTAAGAAAACAAGTTGAGGTAGACATTACAATAGTTCCTCTTTTAGAATTCTCATTTTTGCATAGAAATTCACAATTACATTTAGATCAGTAAAAGTATTTTACATTATCATACTGCAGTCCTGATGGGGAACTTTTGAAGGGGCGGGTCTATTGATTTATTACACTGAGGATGAAGTTCTCCATCAGGTCCGCCAGCCAATGACGTAGGCGGGTCTGACATGCGAGGGGGCGGGTTCCCCTGATGGGGAACTTCCACCACAGTGAAATAAATGAATAGACCTGCCGCTTCAAAAGTTCCCCATCAGGTCCGCTCAGCCTTACACCAACGTCATTGGCTGAGCGGACCTGATGGGGAACTTTTGAAGGGGCGGGTCTATTAATTTGTTACACTTGTACAGTAAAAAGATGTGTTAAATAAAAACGTTTAAAACAAAAGTAACACATACAGTACTGTACTCGAATATGCTTTATTACAAATAAGACTATAAAAAACAAAGTTAACTGGGGAATCGAACTCTGGACACAGTGCACTATAGGCAGAGACGCACCCACTGGACCATCAACCAATTTAGTTTATAAGTTCAGAGTTTTGCATTTGAAAAAAGATTTGTCACGGCTGGGATCGTAAAGTCAAATAGAAAACTAAGCGCACACGACATCTAGCGGTGAAAGTGATTTAGGCAGGAAAAAAAAGAATGAATGAGCCAGGGGCGGATCCAGAGTCTTTTCTCGGGAGGGGCACTGACAAAAAAAGATTTTTTTGTGGGAAATTTATCGGGGAAATGGTTGGTGTCGGCGCTTAAATCATCCCGGCACCATGGTTGTTATGGTGTCAGGATGATTGAAGCGCATTATTTCTATTATTACATTGTAATATGAAATTAAATAGTTCAATACAGAATCAGTGGGAGCCCCGAGTGTGTCACTTGCCACCGTCGCCTGCAATTAGTGGGAGCCCTGAGCGTGTCACTTGCCACACGTTGCGGATTGTCACTTGCCACGTCACCTACCACATCTTGTAGATTGTCACTCGACACACCTTGTAGATTGTCACTTCCCACATCACCTGCCACACCTTGCGGATTGTCACTTGCCACGTCACCTGCCACACCTTGCTGATTGTCACTTGCCTGCCACCAGATGCAGATTGTCATTTGCCACGTCACCTGACACAATTTGCGGATTGTCACTTGCCACGTCGCCTGCCACACCTTGCGGATTGTCACTAACTTGCCTGCTAAGGTGTCGTTTTGGTTGTCTCTTGCTGTGTCCCAGAGTCAGGCAGCAGAGAGATAATGTAATCTCTCTGCTGCCTGCACAGTGAGGGCGGAAGTCACTGCAGGAATGCAGGGCAGGCACGGGCGGTGAGAGATGATCTCATCTCTCTGCTCCCCCGCTCCCGGCTAGCTGATTGGCCAGCTGCCACACTGAGCCTGCTCTCTCACTCTCACCTGCGCTGCCAACACATTGAGCAGCATGGTCTGCCCACGAACCGTGCCGCCCCGACAACAAACCGCGCCGCAAGCGGAGCCGCCCGCTTTCTTACCCATCTGTGGAGCCGCACGCTATTGCACCTGCCCGCAGAGCGGCCTGACGTGACTCACTGACGTCACTCGTTGCTAGACGCCAAGTGGCCCAGGCGTTAGCAGCGAGTGCAGGGAAGAGGCTCCACCCACCTCCTCCTCCGCTCCTGGTATCGTGTCAGTGCGCCACTTTACTACATTAGACGAGTCTCTCTCTCAGCGCCGCTGATCGGCTGATGTGAGAAACTGAGAGAGAGACTCAGAGAGGCAGCGGCAGCCGCAGAACAAGTACTGTATATAAATCGAGTATAAGCCGACCCGAATATAAGCCGAGGCACCTAATTTTACCCCAAAAAACTGGGAAAACTTATTGACTCAAGTATAAGCCTAGGGTGTCCTAGGCTTATACTTGCCTCACTTTGCCTCATTGTGCCCATGCCTCACTGTGCCCATGACTAGACTGATGTTTAACATGGAAGTCTATGGAAGTAGTGCCCGGCTTTGAAAAATCGGTTCTCCCAGACACCAAACTTTTCAAACTTATAGAGGAGACATGGGGCTACATGTGTGGCCAAGTTTGGGGTCCAGAGGACCTACGACCGGCCGGTACCGGGTCTGCAAAATCACTGGAGAAATGACCGTTTAACATTGGAGTCTATAGAAGGGGTGCCCGGGTTTAAAAAATCAGTGCTCCACGGCCGTAGGTCCCCCAGACACCAAACTTTGCACACTTGTAGAGAAGATATGGGGCTACATGTGTGCCAGGGTTGAGGTCCTGAGGACCTACGACCGGCCGGTACCGGGTCCGCAAAATCACCAGAGAAATTACCGTTTAACATTGGAGTCTATGGGAGGGGTGTCCGGATTTAAAAAATCAGTGCTCCCCGGCCGTAGGTCCTCCAGACACCAAACTTTGCACACTTGTAGAAGAGACATTGGGTTACATGTGTGCCAAGTTTGGGGTCCAGGGGTCCTACGGCCGGCCGGTAGCGGGTCCCCAAAGTTCGGGATATCAGGCGCAAAAAAAAAAAACAGAGCAAGCAAGTGAGTGTGACAGATGGTCTCGGGGGGGGCAATTGCCCTGTTGCCCCCCCCTGGATCCGCCACTGGAATGAGCGACAGAGCTCGGCGCTGGCACCCGCGACGGGGGTCACAGGTGTCAATCTCGCCGCTAACAGCGGCGAGATTGACACAATATCGGCGGCACCTACTGTAAGTACCTCAGAAAGAAGGTTGTGGATGCCTGAGCCTAATTTGTTCATGCCAGCTCAGCAAATTAAGCCTAAAGCAGAAATAAACCCATCCATAAAACAGTTTCATTTACAGCATGTGCCGGAAATGTAACACTACCATTGGTTGTGCTCTTAACCAAACTGTCAAACCATCCAATGGCTGGTGTCATAACTGATCACATGTGCAGCATCATGGCAGTTGTAGATTAAACAGGGGAAAAGATGGCAACTTCCTTCACTGAAAACAATGGGGGGGGGGGTATTCTTACACTTTAAGCACTTACCATTGGATGCTAAAAGAAGTCTGCAAGGACCTTAAAATTTTATTGCGGTATCTAAAGGTAACTCTTGCAACAGTTGGTGTCAAAATGCATCTATATCCAAAAGAGATTGCACTAGCCCACTCTGCATGGGGAAAAACCTGCAGTTTGCCTTTGAACATAAAAGGAAAAACCAGGGCTCCTAGAACTGTGCTTTGGACTGAGGAATCAAAGATACAGTATATATGTTTGGCCACAGTGTATAGAAGTGCTATAGATATAGACAAATTTAGATTTGGTGCCTTCGTCGCATCAAAATATTGTAATGGAAGAAGAGGCTGGGGTGGACTTTGATGACACCGTATGTGGAACTGATAATCAGTCAAGGGTATAGTATAAAAAGGTTTTTTATTACAAAATATATCAAAAAGTTCATGTACATATTTATAGAATAAAAAGTATTGATTGTGACAATGAATTAACTCGTTGTAGACATTCTATTGTTACCAATGAAATATCTAATCATCCAAAGTGCATAGTATAGAGGTTCTACATGTTTTGCGGTTTATTCCGTAATATCTGCTTCCTCAGGAGCTATATACAGGCATATATTTGTTAGGAGATATACATGGATTTTGTCATGTTTGGCCACAGTAACAGAAGACTAATTTGTCACAAACTAAAAACAGAATTTCAGAAGAATAACCATACTGTGAAGCATGGTGGTATACATGATATGGTTTGGGGTTACTTGGCTGCTTCAGGGTCTGGGCAGCTTTCATTAATAATGTCATATCAAAGTCTGCATGACAAAAATATGAGGCCATCTGTCTGAAAGTTTAAATGGAACCGGAAATGAATTCTTTAACATAATAATTAAAGAATTAATAAAAGGTATAATTCAAAATATGAGCATACATAAATTACATTAGACACATAACTTGAACCCTATTAAATATGATCATATAATCATATATGACAAAAAAAAGTCCTTATAAGAAAGCCCATACACCAAAAAGAAAAATTCTGTGTAGTGGCAATAAATCCTAATTATCCGTGCTCCGCCATCAATCGTGTAGGAGGAAAAAAACTCACCAAATAGCTAAAAATAGGAAAAACAGACTTTTGTATGATTCAAATCCTTAAAGAGATGGTAAACATCAGGGAGGGGAATCCTTGGCTTGACAACCTCAGCTTAGTATATCCTTAGGCTCATATATAAGCAGAAGCTCGATAAAAACAAAAATGAACACATAGCGCAATACAGCTAGTACAAACTAAAAGCTGAAGTGGTAAATATTGCACTTACATTAATACACACTTATACTTACATTAATATACACTATTTAACATAATGATGATTCCATGCCCACTAGCAAACCATCTTAAGCCGCGTACACACGATCGGTTTTACAGATGAAAACAGTCCGATGGATTTTTTTCATCGGACAAACCGATCGTGTATGGGCCCCATCGGTCTTTTTTCCATCGGTGTCAAAAAATAGAACATGTTTTAAATTTTTCCCATAGATAAAAAACCGATAGCAAATTCCGATCGTCTATGGGCAAGTCCATCGGTTAAAAAACCCACGCATGCTCAGAATCAAGTCGACGCATGCTCAGAAGCGTTGAACTTAATTTTTCTCGGCTTCTTTACGTCACTGCGTTTGGAACGGTCAGTTTTTGACTGATGGTGTGTAGGCAAGACTGATTGAAGTCAGCTTCATCGGTTTTCCGATGGAAAAATCCATCGGTTTAAAAATCCGATCGTGTATACAGGGCTTTAGAGGGAGGCCAACTGCAGATCAAAAAGAGATCAACCTCAAGACAAATACACCTGTCATTGAACTGCAAATGTATCTAAAACTGATCTCAAATGCAAAATCATTGCACCTAAAACCAAGCTGCATTTGTCTATGGAAACAAACCCTAAAATAGGTTTAAAAGTATAAAAAAAAACATAAAATAACACAAAGAAGAAATAATAAAACAAAGAAAACTCATACATGATTACATTGTGACCACGTAGAGTGTAGGGAACAGAAAAGCCATTTTAATAAAATTGGCGCACTAGACAAATCTTGCACGTAATAAAAACAATGAAGTAGCACTATCATAATTCAAAAATAATTGTAAAGGCAATTGGAAAAATGATCTTTGGAAAGTCGTATGATTTATGTTCACACTGACCAATATAAAATGCTCCATCATAATCCGTGTACAATCTAATCAGCGACCACATGATATATGAAATTGTACAAATGAAGCTGTACTGTATATGATTAGTGATGACAAGGAGCTGTAATTTGTCAAGGAAACACATTGCATGAAAAAGATCTCACTTTCTAAAAGGAAACTTCACATAAACAATGGTGGCGTATGAGCCGTTATAATCAGATCAAATGTTTGTGTTAGATGATGGTGCACATGTTGATATGTGTACAAGATAAGAGAGGGCAAAACTAATTTTACAGGTTATAAAAAACCATATATACATTTACCCAATCTTACTAAACTCCATTCTTGCCACTACAAAGTGAAATGGAAACAAAAGTCCTTTCTGATGCTGAATGATGCCCATCATTAATTAACCCCCTTCCCATGAGCCCAGTTGTCAATGAGGTTGCTTCATAACACAGCCAAAGCTCACAATGGATAGCTGAAATGGCTCTCACAAGTCATAACATGAGTGTTGGTCTACGCAGCTTTTAAGTGACTGTGCTAGACTCCTGGAATTCAGATGTGCATGCTAGGAATTAAAAAAAAAATGCATCTGGGGGATGAAGGGAGGAGGGGAAAAAATGGACATGACATAGAACTATGGTTTTAAAAAAGATTCAATGCAAGTATGTATTCCTAACTCTAAAAAGCATCTAAGCCTCCTTCAAATCTTCAAATTTCTTCTTTTTTTTTGCTGCTGTGATCCAACTTCCTGTTAGAGGGTGGCTCAATATCAACTAATATGCACTGCTTCTTCCAAACAAACAGAGGTAAAGGGAAAAAGCAGAGGTCCTGGTGCGTATTGAGGACCGTGAGAGACCCAACCAGGACAGGGGCTTTTGGAGTGGACTGCAGGGTGGCCTCTTGCCTACTGCCTATGGGCCCTGACTTTTAAGGGAATGCTACTCTTTGGGAGGTGTGTGCCTGGGGGACCCTTGGAGTGGTCCCCAGATACAGACCCAGATCCATATTTAGGGCCTCTATGCCCAAAACCAGCAATGACTGCTTTAGATTGTGATACTCAGAGCAGATGTTAATATCATCAGCTCAAAGCAACCTAATTCAGTAGTCTCCTTAAATAATCTGCTTACAGTGTTATGTGTTAAGTGTCTTTCTCCCATAGGTGTGCATTCCCATTATTAATTAAATCACCTATTGTTTATGTCAGTCTGCTCATCTTGGAGAGGTGGTTAAAATTGTGACCTGACTACTGTACCTTGTTATGGAACCATTGTGGGATGTTATGTGTTTATGTTAATTAGCTTACAGGTTAATTAGACCACTGTCAGATATTAGTTGCTAGATTTGGATTAGCATTATGTGTATGTTGGTTGTTCCTTAGCTATGTTAACTCCTGTTTACAGTTTGTATTGGTAGGGTAATGTGATCAAGCCCTACCTGAAGTTGTGTGGTAAATAAATTCTGTGTGAGTTTTCAAAAAAGTGAGTTCCAGTGTGCATCTAAGCTTTTATCAGCTAGTCTTGGATGCTGAGCTATAATATCTGGTCCCTGGTTCCAGACTGGAGTAAGCTATATATATATCTTGACGGAGGCACCCAAGCTGGGTGCTGGACGGTTCTGTCACATGGACGTTAGAGGGAGGCAGAAAAGCACAGTAAGAAATGATTACATGAGAAATAGATTCTAGATTCATTAAGACATCAGATGCATATGGATTATTTTTGGATAATAAGGATAATATTTAGTGTCATTTTACAATGAACACTGCCCATGTGGCATGAATGATGCTGGTGCCTGCCACTGTTTCCTTTGCCAAGGCTGCTGATGATTGAAAATGAGTGGTCTTACCACAATGGGTAGAGGTTGGTAGTGTCTGAAAATGAGAGCATTTTTATTAGGGAGTAGTGATGAGCCGAACACCCCCGGGTTCGGTTCGCACCAGAACCCGCGAACGGACCGAAAGTTCGAACGAACATTAGAACCCTATTAAATACAATGGATGCGAACGTTCGAATTCTAAAGTGCTAATTATAACAACTATTATGCATGTTATTGTCCTAAAAAGGGTTTGGGAACCCGGGTTCTGCACCAGGGGACATGTATCAATGCAAAAAGAAGTTTTAAAAACGGTCGTTTTTCGGGAGCAGTCATTTTAATGATGCATAAAGTGAAAAAAAAAAAGTCAAATATTCCTTTAAATATCGTACCTGGGGGGTGTCTAAAGTATGCCTGTGAAGTGCCACGTGTTTCCCGTGTTTAGAACTGTCCCTGCACAAAATGACACTTCTAAAGGAAAAAAAAGCCATTTAAAACTGCTTGCGGCTTTAATGTAATGTCTGGTCCCGGTAATATGGATGAAATTCTTTAAGAAAAATGGCATAGCTACCCCATGACCCCCCCCCCTACCCCAGCCCATTACCAGCCCCTTTGGGTCTTGTATGGATATTAAGGGGAACCCCGCACATAAAATAAAAAAGGACCTATATACTCTGAACAGCCCTATACAGGCGGTGCATACAAGACAGGGACTGTAGGTTTGTTCTTATGTAGAGTCTGTTTGTAATTTTGAACAGGTACATTGTTGAAGTGTAGCTCCAGACCAAAAATCTATTTTTAAACTTTTTGGAAAACATAGGTAAGGGTTATCACCCCTGTAACATTTGTTTTGCTGTCTGTGCCCCTGTTCAGAACATTTCACCTCACTTTCCGTCCCAATGACAACTGTTTTTGAAATGTGGTGTTTTTCTTGAAACAAGGATTGCTGATAAAGCATCAGTACAGAGGAGACACCTTTCTCCCATATTTATTCTTACAGGAGAGAATTTTCCTTCCTAGTGGTAGATTTCCTCTCACTTCCTGTTGTCTTCTTGCGTTTGCAAGTAGGAGTCGTTTGTAAGTTGGATGTTTGAAAGTAGGGACCTGCCGTATATACTCTGCAGAAATAGGCCCCTTAGTTGTTGGTGTTGGCACAACACTGTAAGCACTCACAGTTACTCTTGGTTGGTGCTGGAACGCCCTGCTGTCAACTATTATATCAGGAATTTTAATTACATATAATTGTTGAACAGTGGTAGTAAAAATTGGGCCTTTGATGGTGGTGCTGGTGCCACAACACTGTAAGCCCTGACAGTTACTCTTGGTGGGTGCAGCAATGGGCCCTGCTGTGAATTATTAGATCAAGAATTGTAATTACATGCCCCTGTTGAACAGGGGCTGAAAAATTGGGCCTTAGGCACTGGTGGCACAACACTGCAACCCCTCACAGCAACTGTACTTGGAGCACAGCAATGAGCCCTGTTGCAAAGTATTGCTTCAAAAATTGTAATGACACGCCCCTGTTAAACAGGGGCTGAAAAATTGGGCCTTAGGCACTGGTGGCACAACACTGCAACTCCTCACAGATACTGTACTTGGAGCACACCAATGAGCCCTGTTGCAAAGTATTGCTTCAAAAATTGTAATGACACGCCCCTGTTAAACAGGGGCTGAAAAATTGGGCCTTAGGCACTGGTGGCACAACACTGCAACTCCTCACAGATACTGTACTTGGAGCACAGCAATGAGCCCTGTTGCAAAGTATTGCTTCAAAAATTGTAATTACACGCCCCTGTTAAACAGGGGCTGAAAAATTGGCCGTTAGGCACTGGTGGCACAACACTGCAACTCCTCACAGATACTGTACTTGGAGCACAGCAATGAGCCCTGTTGCAAAGTATTGCTTCAAAAATTGTAATTACACGCCCCTGTTAAACAGGGGCTGAAAAATTGGGCGTTAGGCACTGGTGGCGGCACCCATAAACAAAAATGATCTTACAAGCTATCATCATCAATCGTATCATTGAGGACTCGGAGGAGGAGGATAGCCAGTCAACATAACAGCACAGGCACTCAGCATCAGCATCAGTCTTGAAGGGATGTGACATGTTAAAATCAATTAGTCTGTTATATCAGCATCAGGTGTGTGGTAGCTGGTGGTGATCCAAGACTGGTTCATCTTGATGAAAGTCAGTCGATCAACCGAGTCGGTGGACAGGCGCACCCTGTGATCCGTGACAAATCCTCCAGCAGCACTGAATGTGCGTTCCGAAAGAACGCTGGATGCAGGACAGGCCAGTAGCTCAATTGCATACTGTGCAAGCTCTGGCCAGTGATCCATCCTCAAGACCCAGTAAGCCAGAGGATTTTCGGTGGGGAAGGTGTCCAAGTCTGACCTTGCCCCTAGATATTCCTGCACCATGTTTATCAGACGCTGGCGATGGTTGCTGGAACCGATCATACTTTGGGGCTGCGGACTAAAGAATTGTCTGAACGCATCGGTCAGACGGCCACCTTCCCCACCGCTCCTTCTTTGACTGGCCGAAGCCTCAGCAACTCGTTGTCCAGGACCAGGAGTTTGCAACCTCCCAGTCTCTGGGAACGCGTTGCACAGACCTTTCTGCAAGGCCTCCCGGAGTTGTCTCATCCTCTGCTCCCTCTGCGACGGTAACATAAGGTCCGCAACCTTACCCTTGTACCGTGGATCAAGGAGAGTGGCCAGCCAGTAATGGTCCCTCTCCTTGATCCGAAGAATACGAGGATCCTTCCGCAGACTTTGCAGGATCAGGGAGGCCATGCAGCGTAGGTTTGCTGAGGCATTCGCTCCGGAGTCCTCTGGGTCACTAAGGACGACATGATCCGCAGCCACCTCCTCCCAGCCACGTACAAGTCCACTGGTTTCTTGGGACTGTAAATCATCCCTAAAAGACTGCTGCTGATGATGCTGAGTGCCAGCCTCCACCTCCATGCTGACACAATCCTCCTCCTCCTCCTCCTCCTCCTCCTCCTCTTCCTGTGCGATGGGTGGGACAGAAGGAACACTGTCTGGGTAAAGGGGGCCTTGAGAGGCAAGGAAGTCCTCCTCTTCCTGCCTCTGTTCTGCCTCAAGTGCCCTGTCCATTATTCCACGCAGCGTGTGCTCCAACAGGTGGACAAGAGGTACAGTGTCACTGATGCATGCACTGTCACTGCTCACCATCCTCGTGGCCTCCTCAAATGGTGCCAGGACAGTGCATGCATCCCTGATCATGCCCCACTGGCGTGGAGAAAAAAAACCAAGCTCCCCTGACCCTGTCCTGGTGCCGTAGTCGCACAGGTACTCATTGATGGCCCTCTGCTGCGTGTGCAGCCGCTGCAGCATGGCCAACGTTGAGTTCCACCTGGTGGGCATGTCACATATAAGGCGGTTCTTGGGCAGGTTCAACTCCTTTTGCAGCTCAGCCAGGCGAGCACTGGCATTATAAGATCTGCGGAAATGCACACAGACTTTCCTGGCCTGCCTCAGGACATCCTGTAAGCCCGGGTACCTGCCCAAGAAGCGCTGCACCACCAGGTTAAGGACGTGAGCCACACAGGGCACATGGGTCAGTTGTCCCTGTCGGAGGGCGGAGAGGAGGTTGGTGCCATTGTCGCAAACCACCATTCCTGGCTTAAGCTGGCGTGGCGTCAACCACCTCTCGGCCTGGCCCTGCAGAGCAGACAGGACCTCTGCCCCAGTGTGGCTTCTGTCCCCCAAACACACCAGCGCAAGCACGGCATGGCATCTTTTTGCCTGCGTACTTGCGTAGCCCCGTGAACGGCTACGGAGCACCGCTGGTTCATAGGACAAACCACAGGAAGAGGCCATGGAGGAAGAAGAAGAGGAGGGGGTGGAGGAGAGAGGTGTGTCACAACCAGTAGTAGCATTTTGGAGGCGTGGCGGTGGGACAACCTCCAACACTACTGCACCTTGTCCTGAATCCTTCCCAGCTGCCAAAAGAGTGACCCAATGGGCCGTGAAAGAAAGGTAACGTCCCTGTCCATGCCTGCTGGACCATGAGTCAGCGGTAATATGCACCTTACCGCTGACCGCCCTGTCCAGCGAGGCCAAGACATTGCCTTCCACATGCCGGTAGAGAGCCGGAATAGCCTTCCGTGAGAAAAAGTGGCGTTTGGGAACCTGCCACTGAGGAACTGCACATTGCACAAACTCACGGAAGGGGGCCGAGTCTACCAACTGAAAAGGCAGCAGTTGAAGCGCTAGCAATTTAGCCAAGCTAGCATTCAACCGCTGGGCATGTGGATGGCTGGGAGTGAACTTCTTTCGACGGTCCAGCAGCTGGGGCAGGGAAATTTGCCTGCTAGAATCGGACGTCGGTGTACTGCTAGCAGAGTGGGCGCAAGTACTTGGCTGTGACACACCTAATTCTACACCTTCATTCCTCTCAGTGCATGTTTCAGAGAGGACTGAAGTTATAGTGGGGTTGGAGATCCCAGCTGATGCGGTGCAAGGAGAGGTCCGCTTTGTTCTTTGGTGTGGGTCTTTGAGGTAGGCTTGCCAACGAGCTGCATGGCAGGTCAACATATGTCTGGTCAGGCATGTGGTACCCAAGCGGCTGATGTTTTGGCCACGCGATATACGCTTGAGACATATGTTGCAAACAGCAGCTGTGCGATCTGATGCACTAGCCTCAAAAAAGGCCCACACCAAAGAACTTTTTGAATGACGGGCAGAGGCAGCGCCCTGCACAGGCGGAGCTCTGCGGTGTGATTCCGTCGGTGTACTGCCCTTACGCTGGCCACCAAAGGGCATCCTGCCTCGTTGGAGATGTGCCTCCTCCTCATCCTCCTCCTCCTCCTCTCTCCTATTAGGCACCCACGTGGAGTCAGTGACCTCATCATCCCCTCCCTCCTCATCACTGGAGCCAATCTGGCAGTATGCTGCAGCTGCTGGAACATGACTGCCAGATTGGTGTCCTTCTTGAGCATCCCCTCTGTCTGCTCTCACGCTACTGCCTTCCTCTAGCTGGGTTTCATCATCAGACCCTTCGAAACGCTGGGCATCCTCCTGGAGCATGTACCCAACACTGTGCTGAAACAGTTCGGGGGACTCCTCAGGAGGAGGACATGGTGGGTCTAGGGAAGGAGTGACTGATGATTTGTCTGACATTGATACCAGGGAAGACGACGCTTTGGCAGCTGCTTTTCCAGTACCCTGAGCCTGGGTGAGAGAGGATGAGGAGGAGGAGGAGGGCTTGGTCATCCACTCTACCAAGTCTTCGGCATGATGTGGCTCAACATGTCCAGCTGCCGAAAAGAAGGACAAGCGTGTCCCATGGCCATGTGCTGATGACAATGCACCGCGTCCACGACCAGCACTGTTGCCCCCAGACACAGAGCCTGCTTGCCCTCTTTTATTGCCTCCTGACTGTCTGCCTCTCCTTGTTTGCCTTCCAGACATTCTAATAGATGGCCTGCAGGGAGATGGGAAAAAAGCAATAAGGGCTACCTTCAGGTGTCCTTCTCTGTCCCTTGAAACAAGGACTTGCAGAGTGAAATAAACTGACACTCTCCCTACCTACAGTTTTCTGTCCCTAGAATAAATGTTTTTTTTAAGCACAATATAGCACAAGGACAATTCACTCACTGTCCTTACAGGTCCCTGGAAACAAGGACTTGCAGAGTGAAAGAAAAAAAACACTCTCCCTACCTACAGTTTTCTGTCCCTAGAAAAAATGTTTTTTTTAATCACAATATAACACAAGGACAATTCACTCACTGTCCTTCCAGGTCCCTGGAAACAAGGACTTGCAGAGTGAAATAAACTGACACTCTCCCTACCTACAGTTTTCTGTCCCTAGAATAAATGTTTTTTTTAAGCACAATATAGCACAAGGACAATTCACTCACTGTCCTTACAGGTCCCTGGAAACAAGGACTTGCAGAGTGAAAGAAAAAAAACACTCTCCCTACCTACAGTTTTCTGTCCCTAGAAAAAATGTTTTTTTTAATCACAATATAACACAAGGACAATTCACTCACTGTCCTTCCAGGTCCCTGGAAACAAGGACTTGCAGAGTGAAATAAACTGACACTCTCCCTACCTACAGTTTTCTGTCCCTAGAATAAATGTTTTTTTTAATCACAATATAGCACAAGGACAATTCAGTCACTGTCCTTCCAGGTCCCTGGAAACAAGGACTTGCAGAGTGAAATAAACTGACACTCTCCCTACCTACAGTTTTCTGTCCCTAGAATAAATGTTTTTTTTAATCACAATATAGCACAAGGACAATTCAGTCACTGTCCTTCCAGGTCCCTGGAAACAAGGACTTGCAGAGTGAAATAAACTGACACTCTCCCTACCTACAGTTTTCTGTCCCTAGAATAAATGTTTTTTTTAATCACAATATAGCACAAGGACAATTCAGTCACTGTCCTTCCAGGTACCTGGAAACAAGGACTTGCAGAGTGAAATAAACTGACACTCTCCCTACCTACAGTTTTCTGTCCCTAGAATAAATGTTTTTTTTAATCACAATATAGCACAAGGACAATTCAGTCACTGTCCTTCCAGGTCCCTGGAAACAAGGACTTGCAGAGTGAAATAAACTGACACTCTCCCTACCTACAGTTTTCTGTCCCTAGAATAAATGTTTTTTTTAATCACAATATAGCACAAGGACAATTCAGTCACTGTCCTTCCAGGTCCCTGGAAACAAGGACTTGCAGAGTGAAATAAACTGACACTCTCCCTACCTACAGTTTTCTGTCCCTAGAATAAATGTTTTTTTTAAGCACAATATAGCACAAGGACAATTCACTCACTGTCCTTACAGGTCCCTGGAAACAAGGACTTGCAGAGTGAAAGAAAAAAAACACTCTCCCTACCTACAGTTTTCTGTCCCTAGAAAAAATGTTTTTTTTAATCACAATATAACACAAGGACAATTCACTCACTGTCCTTCCAGGTCCCTGGAAACAAGGACTTGCAGAGTGAAATAAACTGACACTCTCCCTACCTACAGTTTTCTGTCCCTAGAATAAATGTTTTTTTTAAGCACAATATAGCACAAGGACAATTCACTCACTGTCCTTACAGGTCCCTGGAAACAAGGACTTGCAGAGTGAAAGAAAAAAAACACTCTCCCTACCTACAGTTTTCTGTCCCTAGAAAAAATGTTTTTTTTAATCACAATATAACACAAGGACAATTCACTCACTGTCCTTCCAGGTCCCTGGAAACAAGGACTTGCAGAGTGAAATAAACTGACACTCTCCCTACCTACAGTTTTCTGTCCCTAGAATAAATGTTTTTTTTAATCACAATATAGCACAAGGACAATTCAGTCACTGTCCTTCCAGGTCCCTGGAAACAAGGACTTGCAGAGTGAAATAAACTGACACTCTCCCTACCTACAGTTTTCTGTCCCTAGAATAAATGTTTTTTTTAATCACAATATAGCACAAGGACAATTCAGTCACTGTCCTTCCAGGTCCCTGGAAACAAGGACTTGCAGAGTGAAATAAACTGACACTCTCCCTACCTACAGTTTTCTGTCCCTAGAATAAATGTTTTTTTTAATCACAATATAGCACAAGGACAATTCAGTCACTGTCCTTCCAGGTCCCTGGAAACAAGGACTTGCAGAGTGAAATAAACTGACACTCTCCCTACCTACAGTTTTCTGTCCCTAGAATAAATGTTTTTTTTAATCACAATATAGCACAAGGACAATTCAGTCACTGTCCTTCCAGGTCCCTGGAAACAAGGACTTGCAGAGTGAAATAAACTGACACTCTCCCTACCTACAGTTTTCTGTCCCTAGAATAAATGTTTTTTTTAATCACAATATAGCACAAGGACAATTCAGTCACTGTCCTTCCAGGTCCCTGGAAACAAGGACTTGCAGAGTGAAATAAACTGACACTCTCCCTACCTACAGTTTTCTGTCCCTAGAATAAATGTTTTTTTTAATCACAATATAGCACAAGGACAATTCAGTCACTGTCCTTCCAGGTCCCTGGAAACAAGGACTTGCAGAGTGAAATAAACTGACACTCTCCCTACCTACAGTTTTCTGTCCCTAGAATAAATGTTTTTTTTAATCACAATATAGCACAAGGACAATTCAGTCACTGTCCTTCCAGGTCCCTGGAAACAAGGACTTGCAGAGTGAAATAAACTGACACTCTCCCTACCTACAGTTTTCTGTCCCTAGAATAAATGTTTTTTTTAAGCACAATATAGCACAAGGACAATTCACTCACTGTCCTTACAGGTCCCTGGAAACAAGGACTTGCAGAGTGAAAGAAAAAAAAACACTCTCCCTACCTACAGTTTTCTGTCCCTAGAAAAAATGTTTTTTTTAATCACAATATAACACAAGGACAATTCACTCACTGTCCTTCCAGGTCCCTGGAAACAAGGACTTGCAGAGTGAAATAAACTGACACTCTCCCTACCTACAGTTTTCTGTCCCTAGAATAAATGTTTTTTTTAAGCACAATATAGCACAAGGACAATTCACTCACTGTCCTTACAGGTCCCTGGAAACAAGGACTTGCAGAGTGAAAGAAATAAAACACTCTCCCTACCTACAGTTTTCTGTCCCTAGAAAAAATGTTTTTTTTAATCACAATATAACACAAGGACAATTCACTCACTGTCCTTCCAGGTCCCTGGAAACAAGGACTTGCAGAGTGAAATAAACTGACACTCTCCCTACCTACAGTTTTCTGTCCCTAGAATAAATGTTTTTTTTAATCACAATATAGCACAAGGACAATTCAGTCACTGTCCTTCCAGGTCCCTGGAAACAAGGACTTGCAGAGTGAAATAAACTGACACTCTCCCTACCTACAGTTTTCTGTCCCTAGAATAAATGTTTTTTTTAATCACAATATAGCACAAGGACAATTCAGTCACTGTCCTTCCAGGTCCCTGGAAACAAGGACTTGCAGAGTGAAATAAACTGACACTCTCCCTACCTACAGTTTTCTGTCCCTAGAATAAATGTTTTTTTAAGCACAATATAGCACAAGGACAATTCACTCACTGTCCTTCCAGGTCCCTGGAAACAAGGACTTGCAGAGTGAAAGAAACTGACACTCTCCCTACCTACAGTTTTCTGTCCCTAGAATAAATGTTTTTTTAAGCACAATATAGCACAAGGACAATTCACTCACTGTCCTTCCAGGTCCCTGGAAACAAGGACTTGCAGAGTGAAAGAAACTGACACTGTCCCTACCTACAGTTTTCTGTCCCTAGAATAAATGTTTTTTTAAAGCACACTATAGCACAAGCACAAAACACACTGACACTCTCCCTACCTATCCTTCTCTTTCCCTAAACTAAAGGAATCCAGGTTAAGCAAGAAAGAAATAACAGTCACTGTCCCTGCCTATGCTGCTCTATCCCTGCTCCGGAACACACTACACTAGGCCGCCGTGCTGGCGGCCTTTTATAGTGTGGGGCGTGTACTAAACACCCTCAGCAATAATTGGCCACAGGCATCCTGCCTGTGGCCAATCATTGCTCTCCTCGCTGCCGGCGCTGTGATTGGCCAAGCATGCGGGGTCACAGTGCATGCTTGGCCAATCACAGCGCCTGGATGACACTGCGATGGCGTAGTGCATTGTGGGCCGTTCGCGTCACTCGAATTTGGCGCGAACGGCCCAAATCGTTCGATCTTCGTCGAACGATCGAACAGCCGATGTTCGAGTCGAACGTATGTTCGACTCGAACACGAAGCTCATCCCTATTAGGGAGGAAAAGTGGTGTCTGAATATATATGGGCTTTACCTTAATATTGTTTATGTTGGTTCTTCTTTTCAAAAGTAACTGTTAACCACTTGCCGACCGATTCACGAACATATACGTTGGCAGAATGGCTCCTGTGCGCAAAGCAACGTACCTGTATGTTACCTTGAAATACCCCGCCGGGTGGGCGCAGGCACCGCGAGCTCCGTGACCGTGCCCGCGGGACCCGCGAATTTGATGTCCGCCGGTGTCCCGCGATCGTATCACGGAGCTGCAGAACAGGGGGATGCCTGTGTAAACAAGGCATTTCCCTGTTCTGCCTTGTGACAAGACACTGATCTACTGCTCCCTGTGATCGGGAGCAGTGATCAATGTCATGTGACTGGTAGCCCAGCCCCCACACAGTTAGAATCACTCCCTAGGAAACACTTAACCCATTCCTCGCCCCCTAGTGGTTAACCCCTTCCCTGCCAGTGTCATTTACACAGTAATCAGTGCATTTTGATAGCACTGATCGCTGTATAAATGACAATAGTCCCAAATTAGCATCAAAAGTGTTTTTCCCCCCTGATATTCTGCTGTATTATGCTTAATTGGATATGCCATTCCTGGATATTTGAACCCATTGTATAACTGTATGTACAGTATATGCCTATATACAAATGTATTGCTAAAGCATTTTTGTTATTTGGTGTGCTTATTCTATATATTTAAAATTATTGCCTGAACAGATTGATACACTGTAGAGAGGTTTAGGCACCCTAAATAATAATATATTGTTGGTTGCTGAATGGTGTAGTTAACCACTTGCCGACTGCCGCACGCCGATTTACGTCGGCAAAATGGCAGGGACAGGCAAATGGGTGTACCTGTATGTCCCTCTAAATTTGCTGCCTAGCGTGCCTGCGGGTCACACGAACTCGATGTTCGCCGGCGGCCCGCGATCGTGTCATGGAGCGGCAGAATAGGGAGATGCCAAGTAAACAAGGCATTTCCCTGTTCTGCCTAGCAACGTGACAGGGATATACTGCTCTACTGATCTCTGTCATGTTGTAGTGAGACCATCCCCCCTACAGTTAGAATCACTCCCTAGGACACACTTAACCCCTTGATCGCCCCCTAGTGTTAAGCCCTTTTCTGCCAGTGTCTTTTATACAGTAATCAGTGCATTTTTATAGTACTGATCGCTGTATAAATGACAATGGTCCCAAAATAGTGTCAAAAGTGTCCGATGTGTGTCGCCACCATTGCTAGTAAAAAAAATATATAATAAAAATACCATAAATCTATCCCCTATTTTGAAGACGCTATAACTTTTGCGCAAACCAATCAATATACACTTATTGCGATTTTTTTTACCAAAAATGTGTAGAAGAATACATATCGGCCTAAACTGAGGGAAAAATACATTTTAGTATATTTTTGGGGAATATTTATTATAGCAAAAAGTAAAAAATATTGCTATTTTTCAAAATTTACAATTTTTTGTTTATAGAGCAAGAAATAAAAACCGCAGAGGTGATCAAATATCACCAAAAGAAAGCTCTATTTGTGGGAAAACAAGGACGTCAATTTTGTTTTTGGTACAATGTCGAACGACCGTGCAATTATCAGCTAAAGCGATGCAGTACAGAATTGCAAAAAATGCTCTGGTCAGGAAGGGGGTAAATCCTTCTGGGGCTGAAGTGGTTAATAGGGGTGTGCAGATTTTGATTGTTAATTTTACCTTATGATCTGTCCAGTAACACAGTATTAGTGAGAGGAATGAGGACAGGATGCACAGTAGGCAGCAACATTTTCAGCCTAGGGGGGAGGGTAGTGTTAAATGTATTAGCAGATTTAATTACACTAACAAATTGAAGCCAAACTCTAGCTAACACTTTATAATCAGTTACATCAAACAGCTTTTTTTTCCTTTTGGGATAAAGGTTTTGCATGAAAAAATAAAAGCTGGCCATTTTATTTACCACTGCCAGTGTTAACCACTTAAGCCCCGGACCAATACGGACCATAATGACCAGAGGTGATTTCACAATTTGGCACTGCGCTGCTTTAACTGGAAATTGTGCGGACATGCAATGTTGTACCCAAACGAAATTTGCGTCCTTTTCTTCCCACAAATAGAGCTTTCATTTAATGGTATTTGATTGCCTCTGCGATTATTTTTTTTTGCGATATAAATGGAAAAAGACTGAAAATTTTGAAAAAAATGATATTTTCTACTTTTTGTTATAAGAAAAATCGAATAAACTCAATTTAGTCATACATTTAGGCCAAAATGTATTCAGCCACATGTCTTTAGTAAAAAAAAAAATGTCAATAGGGGTATATTTATTGGTTTGCGCAAAAGTTATAGCGTCTACAAACTAGGGTACATTTTCTGGAATTTACACAGCTTTTAATTTATGACTGCCTATCTCATTTCTTGAGGTGCTAAAATGGCAGGGCAGTACAAAACCCCCCCAAATGACCCCATTTTGGAAAGTAGACACCCCAAGGAAATTGCTGAGAGGCATGTTGAGCCCATTGAATATTTTTTTTTTGTCCCAAGTGATTGAATAATGACTTAAAAAAAAAATTACAAAAAGTTGTCACTAAATGATATATTGCTCACACATGCCATGGTTATATGTGGAATTGCACCCCAAAATACATTTTGCTGCTTCTCCTGAGTACGGGGATACCACATGTGTGGGACTTTTTGGGAGCCTAGCTGCGTACGGGCCCCCGAAACCCAAGCACCGCCTTCAGGATATCTAAGGGCGCAAATTTTTGATTTGACTCCTCACTACCTATCACAGTTTCGAAGGCCATAAAATGCCAAAATAGCACAAAACCCCTCCAAATGACACCATTTTAGAAAGTAGACACCCCAAGGAAATTGCTGAGAGGCATTTTTAGCCCATTGAATATTTTTTTTTTTTTTGTCCCAAGTGATTGAATAATGACAAAAAAAAAAATTACAAAAAGTTGTCACTAAATGATATATTGCTCACACACTACCTATCACAGTTTCGAAGGCCATAAAATGCCAAAATAGCACAAACCCCCCACAAATGACACCATTTTGGAAAGTAGACACCCCAAGCTATTTGCTGAGAGGCATGGTGAGTATTTTACAGCTCTCATTTGTTTTTAAAAATTAAGAAATAAAAGAATGCCTCTCAGTATATAGCTTGGGGTGTCTGCTTTCCAAAATGGGGTCATTTGGGGGGGTTTTGAACTGTCCTGGCATTTTATACACAACATTAGGAAGCTTACATCCACTCTTCTAACCACTTGAAGACAAAGCCCTTTCTGACACTTTTTGTCTACATGAAAACATATTTTTTTTTTGCAAGAAAATTATGTTGAACCCCCAAACATTATATATTTTTTAAAGCAAATGCCTTACAAATTTAAATGGTGAGTGTTGCATTTTTTTTTTCCACACAGTATTTGCGCAGCGATTTTTCAAACGCATTTTTGGGGGAAAAAATACACTTTTTTTAATTTTAATGCTTTAAAACACACTATATTGCCCAAATGTTTGATGAAATAAAAAAGATGATCTTAGGCCGAGTACATAGATACCAAACACGACATGCTTTAAAATTTCGCACAAACGCGCAGTGGCGACAAACTACATACATTTTTAAAAGCCTTTAAAAGCCTTTACAGGGTTCCACGTTATTTACAGAGGAGGTCTACTGCTAAAATGACTGCCCTCGATCTGACCTTCGCGGTAATACCTCACATGCATGATGCAATTGCTGTTTACATATGACGCCAGACCGACGCTTGCGTTCGCCATTGCGCAAGAGCAGGGCGGGACAGGGGTGCTTTTTTTTTTATTATTATTATTAATTTTGCTTTTTTATTTTATTTTTAAACTGTTCTTTCCATATTTTTTTTTATCATTTTTATTGTTATCTCAGGGAATGTAAATATCCCCTATGATAGCAATAGGTAGTGACAGGTACTCTTTTTTTGAAAAAAACTGGGGTCTATTGGACCCTAGAACTTTCCTCTGCCCTCAAAGCATCTGACCACACCAAGATCGGTGTGATAAAATGCTTTCCCAATTTCCCAATGGCGCTTTTTATATCCGGGGGGGGACATTCCCTCCCACTGCTTGTAAAAGCAGTCCAAAGGCTAATTAGCCACTAGGATTGCTTTTACATGAAATTCGGCCGCTGGCTGAAAAGAATGATACCAAGATGATACCTAAACCCGCAGGCATCAATCTGGTATAACCAAAGTCCAGCAACATACCAGTACGTTGCTGGTCCTTGTTGGACATGTATTGTAATCTTTTTTTTCATGCAGCCTGTTGGCTGAACGAAAAAAAGAGATTGATCGGTGGGTATGCCCACCATTAGAATACCTCCCTTCATCCACCCACTTCTAATGATGGGCATACATGCACCATTTATATATGCCGAAGCATGGGGGCATCCTCCCGCAAAAGTTATGCCGCACACACATGGTCTGACTTTTCCACGGGCATGCCTCCGTCGGAATTTCGACCGTATGTATGCGGCATTAGGAGCAAAATCGCTCCTCCGCCCCTGCTGCCCCCATGCTTCGGCATATTTGCTCTTTTTTTTTTTAACTGTGGTGGTGAAATCACCTCCTACAGCACTGGAGTCGCAGGGATCAGGCCTGTCTCTGCGAACGCTGCAGTTATGTGTGTTGTGTTTTGTAAGTGACAGTGATCGATCGATACTGCACTTAGGTGGCCTGGGCTGGACGGAGGGGCAAAACGCAGGTGCTAGCAGGTATCTGGGCTGATCCCGCTAACACTGCGTTTTTGGGAACCCTAAACTGCTGGGGACGCTAGTATAGATCTGATCAGATCAGATATTTATCTGTTCAGATACTATACCACTAAGGGAGGTGTATGCTTCACGCGTGGGTGTAAGCGTTACTGGCACTAACCTGACGCTGCCTGGGGCAACGCAGACCCTCTCTGACACTAAAACCTAATTGATATCACCCGCCGGGCGATCAGGGGGTTAAACCTTTATTGGGTTATATACGGCGGGTGCCCTGACACTATAAAAAGCAAACTAACTAACCAGCGTCACCCGTAACACTTATATGGTGATCACTGGTGAAAGGGTTAACTATGGGCAATCAGGGGGCTAAACCTTTATTAGGTAATATATGGGGGTACCTGACGCTATATAAAAACCTGACGGGGAACCTAAATAACAAAATAACTAACTGGCTAACCAGTGTCACCAGTAACACTTATACGGTGATCACTGGTGAAAGGGTTAACTAGGGGCAATTAGGGGGTTAAAACCTTTATTAGATAATATATGGGGGTACCTGACGCTATAAAAACCTGCGGCGAACCTAAAAAAAATAACTGGCTACCTATCTGCACCAGCATAACTAATACAGCGATCAGAAAAACGATCGCTTAGTGACACTGGCAAAAGGGGGTGAAAGGGTTACCTGGGGGGCGATCAAGGGGTTAAACCTTTATTAGGTAATATATGGGGGTACCTGACGCTATAAAAACCTGCGGCGAACCTAAAAAAATAACTGGCTACCTATCGGCATCACCGACACTAAAACAGCGATCAGAAAAACGATCGCTTAGTGACACTGGCAAAAGGGGGTGAAAGGGTTACCTGAGGGGTGATCAAGGGGTTAAACCTTTATTAGGTAATATATGGGGGTACCTGACGCTATAAAAACCTGCGGCGAACCTAAAAAAAATAACTGGCTACCTATCGGCATCACCGACACTAAAGCCCCGTACACACGATCGGTTTGACTGATGAAAACCGTCCGATGGATGGTTTTCATCAGACCAACCGATCGTGTATGGTACCCATTGGTCTTTTTTCCATCGGTTTTAAAAAATAGAACATGTTTTAAATTTTTCCGATGGATAAAAAACCGATCGAAAACTCCGATTGTCTATGGGCAAGTCCATCGGATCAAAAACCCACGCATGCTCAGAATCAAGTCGACGCATGCTCAGAAGCATTAAACTTCATTTTCTCGGCTCATCGGAGTGTTTTACGTCACCGCGTTTGGAACGGTCGGTTTTTTGACTGATGGTGTGTGGCCAAGACTGATGAAAAACAGTTTCATCGGATTTCCGATGGACGAATCTATCGGACGAAAATCCATAGGATATCCGATCGTGTGTACGGGGCTTAAGACAGCGATCAGAAAAACGATCGCTTAGTGACAGCGGTGCTAGAGGGTGAAAGGGTTACCTGGGAGCGATCAAGGGGTTAAACCTTTATTAGGGGGGTTAGGGGGCTACACTGGACCTAAAACACTCTGCCCTGACACTTTTACAGTCACAAATGTCACTGATTGCAGTGATCAGTAAATAAATGGTCACTGCAATTAGTGACACTGTGACTGGGGGCTGGCGGGTGATCTGGGGGGTGATCTGGGGTGGCCTGGGGGGGCGATCGTGTGCCTATGTGTGTGCTGTCAGTGTGCTGTTATATGCACTAACCTCTGTGTCTTCTCTCATGCGGCGCTCGGTATATGTGAGCGCCGCATGAGAGATGACATCACTTCCTCCTGCCTGTGTAAACACTACACAGGCAGAGGAAGCATTTGATTTGCCGGGAGCGATCGCGAGGGGGTGGCCAGAATCGAATGGCGGCCCCCTCATCATGGATCGCTCCCGAAGCGATCCCGGCTGCTCACTGTACCGGAGGGGGGTCCGATCGGACCCCCCACCCATACAAAGGCAGGCACGTACAGGTACGTGATTGTGCCTGTCCGTGCCATTCTGCCGACGTATATATACAGTGAGCGGTCGTTAAGTGGTTAAGTGGTTTGTATTGTCCATGTAATCTGATACATTTGCTGGAGAGTTTGTGCTGTGAAAAACAGCAGACTTGCTGGTTGAATAAACAGGAAAAAAAAGAACAAAAGAATGCCTATAAAAGGAAATTAATACAGTAATTAACATCTAAGAATTGGTAAGCTACAATATAATAAATGTATACTACTTTAAATGTTGAAAAATTTGTTTTTTGTTTTTTTATGGATCACCTTCTCTCACTAAATAGGCTCATTCGGTAAACTATAATGTTTGGTTTACTTGCTATTATAATAGTTATTTTCAGCCATGTGAATTATTTTCAACACTCGTTGGCCATCATAGCGGAAAACCATGATTATTGCTGCAAATTATCATTATACCTTAGTTGGTACAGGGGCCGTGTTGACTTTATCCACCAGTTTTTAGTTTTGCTACAGTATAGGTAAATGGTGCATTGAACATTTCGAATTTCGTTTAAAAGCATACTAAGTAAAATCTAAATTCTTGTGAGTTTTTATTGGCTTTACAGTAAATTATGATTTTGATGTGCATATTAAGTATGGGCAAACAAAACCCATATTTGAAAATCTTTTTATCTACTTATAAAACGCACGCCTACCATTTTAACCTTGCTCAGTGGCAAACCATGGAATGTATAACATACTTTGGTTTTATACAAATATGTTTTATACATATTAAAGTAACCTTGTATTAATCTACTGATATAAGCTTCCCTTCATGGATGATCTCTTTTTAATTTAAAAATTGAACATTGAGAACAGAAATATGTTTTGTTTGCTTCCCTGAATTAGTGGATGAATGATTATTGGAAGGATTGATTAAATTATTTTTAACCGTTATTTACTCGTTAATCTTTATTCCAAAATTCTACCTCACGGCTTGACATTTAAGCACTTGTATCTATTTCATCAGTTTTCTAAGGTCACAAAAGGCTGTGATGCAGAGGACTGGAAGACTGTATAGAAATTGGCTTATTGAAATGGGTAGACTATAAAATAGTGAAGCACTCTTAAAGCAAAGCAACAGATTTACTTTAATTTGATTTACTTTAATGCCCCCACCCCACCTTTCCATCAGTCTTCCAAACATTTTTTTCAGGCACCAGAAGCAAAGAAAATAGCACATAGTTCTAGTATGGAATAACAGTTGACTCTCCCTACATGCACTCATGTGCTAGTGCTTGATGGTTTGCCAAATGCTGTCATATGGGGCTGAGAGAGTCTTTAGCCTGGTATTTACTTCAACCTAAATGACTGACAACTTATACAGGTCTTCTTTTACTTCTTCCTGATGGCTGATGGGAATAGCGGAGGGGCAAAAGAAACCCATATACTCCAGGAAAGATCTGCAATTAAGTAAATGTGTTTTTTTTTTCCAAGAAGAAAAAAACAGATATGGGTAAATTGTTTTTAAATTAATAGATAAATGTTCTGTTTTGCCTGGATGCTTTAATATAATACATCTGTCACTTTAAAACTATTTTAAATTGTATAAGATTAAGATCGCCCAATGGAGTCAATACATACTTAAAACAAAATAAAAAAAGCTGCGCTAAGTATAATGCTATGTCAATTGAAAATGACACGTAAATGTCAAAAAGCAAAAAAAAAACAGTGAACCCTCTATGCTCCCGATAATAGACCATATGTTAGTGAAACATATATAATAAACATGAAAAATAAGTGAATAAGAATATTCAAATGGTGAAAAGTAAGAACAATATGTGAGCCCTCTAAGTGTCCAATCACTCAATTCAATCAATGAAGGTAAAATGAGAGGGCTAGGTGAACCCTCAAAACGTTGGGTCCACACTATTAAAATACTAAAAATAAAATGTCCCACTGTAAGTGAGATTCCGGATAACAGTTCACAGGTAAAGATTCCTCGCACCCATATTCCACGGTGGCAGAAAAACACAACACCCAAGCAGGAGTGGTAAGGGTTATGGCAAGAGATCCTCCACCAATATATTGCTGCCGCTTACCAGATATTTAGATCTCTTGTTTAGGGAGATCATATGCGCTTGCGGCTATTTCCCCAGCCTTAGGTCTCTACACTTTGATGACAGGGTGACGCCAAAATAGCCACCCCCTTGGAGGTACAGCATCTACCCATTAGGAATGAACCTCATAAAACCCCCCCAAAAAAAACATAACATCAACAAAGTTGGGAAAAAGGGGAGACGTGTGTCCTATCAATCACCACAGAGGGCATCAGGACCCGGGAGAGGAGGGCAACATATGAGGAATTCATCCACCTCCACAGAGGCAAGGAGGAAATTATGACCGGAATTATGGACAGGCGTCCAATCAGGGACAATATTTCAACTATGGTGGGGATTCTCCCTATACCATGAGAGGTCGTGATAGGACACCGTACAATAATTATGGACCAAACTCACAATCCAATTATGGCCATAACTACAGTAGTCGACCATACCCTGAAAGGGAGAGGGAAGACCATGATTACGAGTATGGTGTAGACACACAAAACCATTCCTTTCCTCTGAGGGGCAAAGAAGGCCCCACTCGTTATGGTCCTAGTGATTATGGCCATGAGAGTAGAGACCATGAGAATAACAGGCCAGGCCCGTCCAGAGATCACCCCAATAGATCTAACGATAGAGATCAGGAACAACAATATTGGGGTTTTCCCAGGCCCAATCAAGAGATAAAAAGGCCAGTAGAAAACAATGAGGAACCAAAGGGGGGAGGAGGGCACAGTCTAAAAAAGAAAAAGATGTGAGGGGGGATGGCATATTTAATCTAAGCTCCCAAACCCTAACAAAATCCGAAACAGCCTTATTAAGCAAAGGCTTGAAATTCACACCTCGAAAAAAATTGAATATATTTCAAAATTTTATGGACATCCACAAGTATGTACGTAGAATCAACATTAAACGTCATTTTGCAACCATTCAGATCAGGCAGAGCATACCTGTCCAACAAAGATATTACCACTCGGGATTAGCAAACTCTTCAACTTTCAACCCCCCTGGAGTGTTATCCCCTTTCACTTAAGGTATTTAGAGATGTTATGTTGAGGGATCTGGAATCCATTAGGAGTGCCAACTCTAAAATGGACAAACATTTGGAAGAAGGATTAGACTCACTTTGTAACAATAAAGATCTGGTTATCCGCCCGCCGGTTAAGGGGGGGGGGGTTGTTGTCCTTGACCGGAATGATTATCTTCAAGAAATGCATAATATAGTGGATGACAGGGACACTTATATCCCCCTACCGGGCAATCCGGTTATCCAATATAAGAAAACATTTAAATCACTTGTTGAAAAAGGGGTGGAATTAAACATCCTCAATGAGAAAGAGAGCTTATTTCTGGTTCCTAAGGCTCCTTGGGTTCCAGTACTTTACTGCCTACCGAAAATTCACAAAAGTCTTACTTGCCCCCCGGGAAGTCCGATAGTGAGTGGGATCGATTCCATCACATCCAGGGTGGGCAAGTATATAGACTATTTCCTCCAACCGCTGGTGCAACAAGTACCATCGTACCTGAAGGATACTAGGCACGTAATTAATTTTCTGTCTGACCTTAAACCCAGTGAACATACTTTGATGGTAACAGCAAACGTTACATCATTGTATACCATCATACCTCATGACCGGGGAATAGCAGCAGTCAAATACTATCTGGATATCTTCTCTACCATACCCGAAAGTCAACAGTCATTCATAATGGATTTGCTCGAATATGCAGCAAACCATAATTACTTTTGGTTTAACCACCAGTATTACCGACAGCAACGTGGTGTGGCTATGGGGGCTAAATATGCCCCCAGCTTGGCCAATTTATTCATGGCCAAGTGAGAGGAGGACGTCATCTACAAGGACCGTAGTCCATACCTGACCTTTTGGGTCAGGTATATTGATGACGTCCTCCTCCTATGGGATGGAACCAACTCCCAGTTAGATTAATTCTTTCTCTCCATTAACAATAATGATTGTGGTATCAGGTTGGTCCACAAGGACAGACAAGAACAAATCAGCTTCTTGGATCTCACAATTTCAAAAACTGATGGTAATTTTAAGACGATCTCTTATTTTAAAAAGACAGACTGTAATGCCTTCATACCAGTGGGGAGTTGTCATCATGACCCCTGGCTTAAGTCAGTGCCAAAAAGCCAGTTCATAAGAATGAGACGAAACTGTACTGACATGAGGGACTACAGAACACAAGCTGGTGTCATAAAAAACAGACTGGAGGAGAAAGGCTATGATCCCGACTCTTTAGGAAGAACTATGGAAGAGGTAGCTGGGATTGATAGATCAACACTACTAAAAGATGGCCCTAAGAAAGTTAGGGATAGACCTGTCATTCCATTTATCACCACTTTTTCAACATAACATTATTTAATTAAAAAAATGCTTCGTGGGCATTGCCACTTATTGGGGAATGATAGGATTATAAAAACATTCCTACCAGCCAATACTCAGGTGATATTTAGAGGGGTTCCCTCTCTTAGGCATAGGATTGCCCCCAATGTTGTAGACCCCCTTCAAAAAAAGTGTATTTTTTTCAGAACCTCTCGGGGTACCATCAGTGTCGTAGGTGTCAGATATGCACATTAAATAAAAGTAAATTTAGAAAAACAGAATCATTTGTTTCAACCAGCACATCTAACGAACATCAAATCGAACCGTTTATCACATGCAGCTCAACAGGCATTGTATATTTATTAAAATGTCCATGCAGGCTTCAATACATTGGCAGGACCAAAAGATCCATGCAGGTCCGCTTGGAGGAGCACATAACCAACATAAAAAGCGGTTTTAGATTCCATTCTGTCTCTAAGCACTAAGGTATACATCATAATCGAAACCCTGCCAACACACTCTTTTTAGGGATCGATAAATATAGTGCCCAATGGAGGGGTAGCTCTCTGGTGAGGGAACTATCGAGGTTGGATATGGCATGGATCCATAGGGTACGTTGCTACACCCCGCATGGCCTCAATATAGACACTGATGTCAATGCATTTATAGACAACGGTTAGAATATCTTGATTAGGGATGGGCCCGGTGCTCGATTCGAACCCATGTTCGAATCGAGCACCGGGCGTTCGCTCGCTCGTCGAGCCCAGAACTATTTGGGCCGTTCGCATCACATTCGTGTGATGCGAGCGGCCCCGCAATGCATTGCGGCCGGCGCGGCCGGCGCAGTGCATTGCTGGCTGATGATTGGCCAAGCATGCACTGTGACCCCGCATGCTTGGCCAATCACAGCGCCCGAAACTCGGAGAGCAATAATTGGCTACAGGCAGGACGCCTGTAGCCAATTACAGCTCAGGGGCTTTAGTACACGCCCCACCATTTAAAAGGCCGCCACGCCATCGGCCCCGGTCACATGAGTTCCGGCTTTAGGAGAGATTAGTCTGCTGATTCTGTCTTTGCTTGATACTGAAAGATTTGCTCTTCTTTGCTAAACCATTGGCTATTTCTTTGCTAAACCATTGCTACCTAAGTCATTGATCGTTCATTGCTGCTGATTGCACAGTTAGTGTGTTATTAGCTGCTGCTGGGGATTAGTCTGGTGCGTGCTTACTGTTAGTACAGTATTGCAGTAGTACCAACCGCAGTGCTGTTAGCACAGCATTGCACCCCAACAGCACCCATAGGACTTCTAGTGTGTTAGTGGCAGCAAACAGAGCTCCTATATTTTCTTCTCAGCAGCACCCATAGGACTTCTAGTGTGTTAGTGGCATCACACAGAGCTCCTATATTTTCTTCTCAGCAGCACCCATAGGACTTCTAGTGTGTTAGTGGCAGCAAACAGAGCTCCTATATTTTCTTCTCAGCAGCACCCATAGGACTTCTAGTGTGTTAGTGGCATCACACAGAGCTCCTATATTTTCTTCTCAGCAGCACCCATAGGACTTCTAGTGTGTTAGTGGCAGCAAACAGAGCTCCTATATTTTCTTCTCAGCAGCACCCATAGGACTTCTAATGTGTTAGTGGCATCACACAGAGTTCCTATATTTTCATCTCAGAAGCACCCATAGGACTTCTAGTGTGTTAGTGGCATCACACAGAGCTCCTATATTTTCATCTCAGAAGCACCCATAGGACTTCTAGTGTGTTAGTGGCAGCAAACAGAGCTCCTATATTTTCTTCTCAGCAGCACCCATAGGACTTCTAGTGTGTTAGTGGCATCACACAGAGCTCCTATATTTTCTTCTCAGCAGCACCCATAGGACTTCTAGTGTGTTAGTGGCAGCAAACAGAGCTCCTATATTTTCTTCTCAGCAGCACCCATAGGACTTCTAGTGTGTTAGTGGCATCACACAGAGCTCCTATATTTTCTTCTCAGCAGCACCCATAGGACTTCTAGTGTGTTAGTGGCAGCAAACAGAGCTCCTATATTTTCTTCTCAGCAGCACACATAGGACTTCTAATGTGTAAGTGGCATCACACAGAGTTCCTATATTTTCATCTCAGAAGCACCCATAGGACTTCTAGTGTGTTAGTGGCATCACACAGAGCTCCTATATTTTCATCTCAGAAGCACCCATAGGACTTCTAGTGTGTTAGTGGCAGCAAACAGAGCTCCTATATTTTCTTCTCAGCAGCACCCATAGGACTTCTAGTGTGTTAGTGGCATCACACAGAGCTCCTATATTTTCTTCTCAGAAGCACCCATAGGACTTCTAGTGTGTTAGTGGCAGCAAACAGAGCTCCTATATTTTCTTCTTAGCAGCACCCATATGACTTCTAATGTGTTAGTGGCATCACACAGAGTTCCTATATTTTCATCTCAGAAGCACCCATAGGACTTCTAGTGTGTTAGTGGCATCACACAGAGCTCCTATATTTTCTTCTCAGAAGCACCCATAGGACTTCTAGTGTGTTAGTGGCAGCAAACAGAGCTCCTATATTTTCTTCTCAGCAGCACCCATAGGACTTCTAGTGTGTTAGTGGCATAACACAGAGTTCCTATATTTTCATCTCAGAAGCACCCATAGGACTTCTAGTGTGTTAGTGGCATCACACAGAGCTCCTATATTTTCTTCTCAGCAGCACCCATAGGACTTCTAGTGTGTTAGTGGCATCACACAGAGCTCCTATATTTTCATCTCAGAAGCACCCATAGGACTTCTAGTGTGTTAGTGGCATCACACAGAGCTCCTATATTTTCTTCTCAGCAGCACCCATAGGACTTCTAGTGTGTTAGTGGCAGCAAACAGAGCTCCTATATTTTCTTCTCAGCAGCACCCATAGGACTTCTAATGTGTTAGTGGCATCACACAGAGTTCCTATATTTTCATCTCAGAAGCACCCATAGGACTTCTAGTGTGTTAGTGGCATCACACAGAGCTCCTATATTTTCTTCTCAGAAGCACCCATAGGACTTCTAGTGTGTTAGTGGCAGCAAACAGAGCTCCTATATTTTCTTCTCAGCAGCACCCATAGGACTTCTAATGTGTTAGTGGCATCACACAGAGTTCCTATATTTTCATCTCAGAAGCACCCATAGGACTTCTAGTGTGTTAGTGGCATCACACAGAGCTCCTATATTTTCTTCTCAGCAGCACCCATAGGACTTCTAGTGTGTTAGTGGCATCACACAGAGCTCCTATATTTTCATCTCAGAAGCACCCATAGGACTTCTAGTGTGTTAGTGGCATCACACAGAGCTCCTATATTTTCTTCTCAGCAGCACCCATAGGACTTCTAGTGTGTTAGTGGCAGCAAACAGAGCTCCTATATTTTCTTCTTAGCAGCACCCATAGGACTTCTAATGTGTTAGTGGCATCACACAGAGTTCCTATATTTTCATCTCAGAAGCACCCATAGGACTTCTAGTGTGTTAGTGGCATCACACAGAGCTCCTATATTTTCTTCTCAGCAGCACCCATAGGACTTCTAGTGTGTTAGTGGCAGCAAACAGAGCTCCTATATTTTCTTCTCAGCAGCACCCATAGGACTTCTAATGTGTTAGTGGCATCACACAGAGTTCCTATATTTTCATCTCAGAAGCACCCATAGGACTTCTAGTGTGTTAGTGGCATCACACAGAGCTCCTATATTTTCTTCTCAGAAGCACCCATAGGACTTCTAGTGTGTTAGTGGCATCACACAGAGCTCCTATATTTTCTTCTCAGAAGCACCCATAGGACTTCTAGTGTGTTAGTGGCAGCAAACAGAGCTCCTATATTTTCTTCTCAGCAGCACCCATAGGACTTCTAATGTGTTAGTGGCATCACACAGAGTTCCTATATTTTCATCTCAGAAGCACCCATAGGACTTCTAGTGTGTTAGTGGCATCACACAGAGCTCCTATATTTTCTTCTCAGAAGCACCCATAGGACTTCTAGTGTGTTAGTGGCATCACACAGAGCTCCTATATTTTCTTCTCAGCAGCACCCATAGGACTTCTAATGTGTTAGTGGCATCACACAGAGTTCCTATATTTTCATCTCAGAAGCACCCATAGGACTTCTAGTGTGTTAGTGGCATCACACAGAGCTCCTATATTTTCTTCTCAGAAGCACCCATAGGACTTCTAGTGTGTTAGTGGCAGCAAACAGAGCTCCTATATTTTCTTCTTAGCAGCACCCATAGGACTTCTAATGTGTTAGTGGCATCACACAGAGTTCCTATATTTTCATCTCAGAAGCACCCATAGGACTTCTAGTGTGTTAGTGGCATCACACAGAGCTCCTATATTTTCATCTCAGAAGCACCCATAGGACTTCTAGTGTGTTAGTGGCAGCAAACAGAGCTCCTATATTTTCTTCTCAGCAGCACCCATAGGACTTCTAATGTGTTAGTGGCATCACACAGAGTTCCTATATTTTCATCTCAGAAGCACCCATAGGACTTCTAGTGTGTTAGTGGCATCACACAGAGCTCCTATATTTTCTTCTCAGCAGCACCCATAGGACTTCTAGTGTGTTAGTGGCATCACACAGAGCTCCTATATTTTCTTCTCAGAAGCACCCATAGGACTTCTAGTGTGTTAGTGGCAGCAAACAGAGCTCCTATATTTTCTTCTTAGCAGCACCCATAGGACTTCTAATGTGTTAGTGGCATCACACAGAGTTCCTATATTTTCATCTCAGAAGCACCCATAGGACTTCTAGTGTGTTAGTGGCATCACACAGAGCTCCTATATTTTCTTCTCAGAAGCACCCATAGGACTTCTAGTGTGTTAGTGGCAGCAAACAGAGCTCCTATATTTTCTTCTCAGCAGCACCCATAGGACTTCTAGTGTGTTAGTGGCATCACACAGAGTTCCTATATTTTCATCTCAGAAGCACCCATAGGACTTCTAGTGTGTTAGTGGCATCACACAGAGCTCCTATATTTTCTTCTCAGCAGCACCCATAGGACTTCTAGTGTGTTAGTGGCAGTAAACAGAGCTCCTATATTTTCTTCTCAGCAGCACCCATAGGACTTCTAGTGTGTTAGTGGCATCACACAGAGTTCCTATATTTTCATCTCAGAAGCACCCATAGGACTTCTAGTGTGTTAGTGGCATCACACAGAGCTCCTATATTTTCTTCTCAGCAGCACCCATAGGACTTCTAGTGTGTTAGTGGCATCACACAGAGCTCCTATATTTTCTTCTTAGCAGCACCCATAGGACTTCTAGTGTGTTAGTGGCAGCAAACAGAGCTCCTATATTTTCTTCTCAGCAGCACCCTTAGGACTTCTAATGTGTTAGTGGCATCACACAGAGCTCCTATATTTTCATCTCAGAAGCACCCATAGGACTTCTAGTGTGTTAGTGGCATCACACAGAGCTCCTATATTTTCTTCTCAGCAGCACCCATAGGACTTCTAGTGTGTTAGTGGCAGCAAACAGAGCTCCTATATTTTCTTGTCAGCAGCACACATAGTACCTATAGTGTGTTAGTGTCAGCACCCATAGGACCTACAGTGTGTTGTGAGCACACATAGGAGTTCTATTTTTTATACTATATACACTACCGACTACAATGGCTGGAAGACCGCCAAGGAGAGGCAGAGCGTGCCGAGGCAAGAACACAGGGCAGGCAGGCTCTGTTTCTAGAGACAACAGTGCTGGCCGTGGACGTGGTCGTGCATCGTCATCAGCACGTGGCCATGGGACACGCTTGTCTTTGTTTTCGGCAGCTGGACATGTGGAGCCGCATCATGCCGAAGGCTTGGTAGAATGGATGACCAAGCCCTCCTCATCCTCCTCATCCTCTCTCACCCAGGCTCAGGGTACTGGCAGAGCAGCTGCCAACGCGTACTCAATGGCATCATCAGCCACCCCTTCCCTAGACCCACCATGTCCTCCTGAGGAGTCCCCCGAACTGTTTGAGCACAGTGTTGGGTACATGCTCCAGGAGGATGCCCAACGATTCGAAGGCTCGGATGATGATACCCAGCTTGAGGAAGTCAGTAGTGTGCGCGCAGAGAGAGGGGATGCTGAAGGACAGCAATCTGGCAGTAGTGTTCCACCAGCTGCAGCTTACTGCCAGGTTTGCTCTAGTGGTGAAGAGGGAGGGGATGATGAGGTCACTGACTCCACGTGGGTGCCTGAAGGGAGAGAGGAGGAGGAGGAGGAGGATGCAGCGTCACATGTCCAACGAGGCAGGATGCCCCCTGGAGGCCAGCTAGAGGCCAGCACAGCAACTGTACCACACCGCAGAGCTCCGCCTGTGCAGGGCGCTGCCTCTGCACGTTATCACAAAAGTTCTTTGGTGTGGGCCTTTTTTGAGACGAGTGCATCAGATCGCACCACTGCTATTTGCAATATTTGTCTCAAGCGTATCTCGCGTGGCCAAAACATCAGCCGCTTGGGCACCACAAGCATGAGCAGACATATGTCGACCTGCCATGCAGCTCGTTGGCAAGCACACATAAAAGACCCACACCAAAGAACAAAGCGGACCTCTCCTTGCTCCTCATCAGCTGGGATCTCCATCCCCACTATATCTTCAGTCCTCTCTGAAAGCTGCTCTGAGAGGACTGAAGGTGTAGAATTAGGTGTGTCACAACCAAGTACTTGCAGTACACCGACGTCCGATTGTAGCAGGCAAATTTCCCTGCCCCAGCTGCTGGACCGTCGAAAGAAGTATACTCCCAGCCATCCACATGCCCAGCGGTTGAATGCTAGCTTGGCTAAATTGCTAGCACTTCAACTGCTGCCTTTTCAGTTGATAGACTCGGCCCCCTTCCGTGAGTTTGTTCAATGTGCGGTTCCTCAGTGGCAGGTTCCCAAACGCCACTTTTTCTCACGGAAGGCGATTCCGTCTCTCTACTGGCATGTGGAAGGCAATGTCCATGCCTCGCTGGACAGGGCGGTCAGCGGTAAGGTGCATATTACCGCTGACTCATGGTCCAGCAGGCATGGACAGGGACGTTATCTTTCTTTCACGGCCCATTGGGTCACTCTATTGGCAGCTGGGAGGGATGCAGGACAAGGTGCAGTAGTGTTGGAGGTTGTTCCGCCACCACGCCTCCAAAATGCTACTACTGGTTATGACACACCTCTCTCCTCCACCCCCTCCTCTTCTTCTTCCTCCATGTCCTCTTCGAGTGCTCTGTCCTCGGAACCAGCGGTGCTCCGTAGGCGTACAAGGGGCTACGCGAGTACGCAGGCAAAAAGATGCCATGCCGTGCTTGCGCTGGTGTGTTTGGGGGACAGGAGCCACACTGGGCCAGAGGTTCTGGCAGCTCTGCAGGGGCAGGCCGAGAGGTGGTTGACGCCACGCCAGCTTAAGCCAGGAATGGTCGTTTCTGATAATGGCACCAACCTCCTCTCCGCCCTGCGACAGGGGCAGCTCACCCATGTGCCCTGTATGGCTCACGTCCTCAACCTGGTGGTGCAGCGGTTCTTGGGCAGGTTCCCAGGCTTACAGGATGTCCTGAGGCAGGCCAGGAAAGTCTGTGTGCATTTCCGCCGATCTTATAATGCCAGTGCTCGGCTGACTGAGCTGCAAAAGGAGCTGAACCTGCCCAAGAACTGCCTAATATGTGACATGCCCACCAGGTGGAACTCAACGTTGGCCATGCTGCAGCGACTGCACACGCAGCAGAGGGCCATCAATGAGTACCTTTGCGACTACGGCACCAGGACAGGGTCAGGGGAGCTTGGCTTTTTTTCCCCACGCCAGTGGAGCATGATCAGGGATGCATGCACTGTCCTCTCACCATTTGAGGAGGCCACGAGGATGGTGAGCAGTGACAGTGCATGCATCAGTGACACTGTACCTCTTGTCCACCTGTTGGAGCATACGCTGCGTGGGATAATGGACAGGGCACTTGAGGCAGAACAGAGGCAGGAAGAGGAGGACTTCCTTGTCTCTCAAGGCCCCCTTTATCCAGACAATGTTCCTTCTGTCCCACCCATCACACAGGAAGAGGAGGAGGAGGAGGAGGAGGAGGATTGTGTGAGCATGGAGGTGGAGCCTGGCACTCAGCATCAGCAGCAGCAGTCTTTTAGGGATGATGTACAGTCCCAACAAACCAGTGGACTTGTACGTGGCTGGGAGGAGGTGGCTGGCGATCATGTCATCCTCAGTGACCCAGAAGACTCCGGACCGAATGCCTCAGCTAACCTACGCTGCATGGCCTCCCTGATCCTGCAAAGCCTGCGGAAGGATCCTCGTGTTCTTCGGATCAAGGAGAGTGACCATTACTGGCTGGCCACTCTCCTTGATCCACGGTACAAGGGTAAGGTTGCGGACCTTATCTTGCCGTCGCAGAGGGAGCAGAGGATGAGACATCTCAGGGAGGCCTTGCAGAAAGGTCTGTGCAACGCGTTCCCAGAAACTGGGAGGTTACAAACTCCTGGTCCTGGACGACGAGTTGCTGAGGCTTCGGTCAGTAGCAGAAGGAGCGGTGGGGAAGGTGGACGTCTGACCGATGCGTTCAGACAATTTTTTAGTCCGCAGCCCCAAGGTATGATCGGTTCCAGCAACCATCGCCAGCGTCTGATATACATGGTGCAGGAATACCTAGGGGCAAGGTCAGACTTGGACACCTTTCCCACCGAAAATCCTCTGGCTTACTGGGTCCTGAGGATGGATCACTGGCCAGAGCTTGCACAGTATGCAATTGAGCTACTGGCCTGTCCTGCATCCAGCGTTCTTTCCGAACGCACATTCAGTGCTGCTGGAGGATTTGTCACCGATCATAGGGTGCGCCTGTCCACCGACTCGGTTGATCGACTGACCTTCATAAAAATGAATCAGTCTTGGATCACCACCAGCTACCAGACACCTGAAGCGGATATAACGGAATAATTTATAATGTCACATCCCTTCAAGACTGCCTATGCTGATGCTGAGTGACTGTCCTGTTATGTTCACTGACTATCCTCTTCCTCCTCCTCAATGATCCATGCCACCACACCAGTGCCTAAGGCACAATTTTTCAGCCCCTGTATAACAGGGGCGTGTAATTACAGTTTTTTAAAAAGATGCTTCGCAACAGGTGTGACTGCGGTGCTCAGAGTACAGTATCTGTGAGGGGTTGCAGTGTTGTGGCACCAGCACCAGTGCCTAAGGCACAATTTTTCAGCCCCTGTATAACAGGGGCGTGTAATTACAATTTTTTAAAAAGATGCTTCGCAACAGGTGTGACTGCTGTGCTCCAAGTACAGTATCTGTGAGGGGTTGCAGTGTTGTGGCACCAGCACCAATGCCTAAGGCACAATTTTTCAGCCCCTGTTTAACAGGGGCGTGTAATTACAAATCTTGATCTAATAGTTCACAGCAGGGCCCATTCCTGCGCCCACCAAGAGTAACTATGAGGGCCTACAGTCTTGTGGCAACACCGTCCACCACCACCACCACCACCAAAGGCCCAATTTTTCTGCCCTGTTCAACAGGTGCATGCAATTACAAATCTTGATCTAATAACTCACAGCAGGGCCCATTCCTGCACCCACCAAGAGTAACTGTGAGGGCTTACAGTCTTGTGGCAACACCGTCCACCACCACCACCACCACCACCAAAGGCCCAATTTTTCTGCCCGGTTCAACAGGTGCATGCAAGTACAAATCTTGATCTATTAACTCACAGCAGGGCCCATTCCTGTGCCCACCAGTCTTGTGGCTACACCAACATCTAATAGGGCAAATTTCTGCAGAGTATATACGGCAGGCCCCTACTTTCAAACATCCAACTTACAAACGACTCCTACTTGCAAACGGCAAGAGAAAACAGGAAGTGAGAGGAAATCTACCCCTAGGAAGGAAAATTCTATCCTGTTAGATTTAATTTGGGAAAAAGGTATCTCCTCTCTACTGATGCTTTATCACCAATCCTTGTTTCAATTAAAACCCCACTTTTCCAAAAACATTTGTCATTGGGACGGAAAGTGAGGTGACATGTTCTGAACAGATGTGCAAAGACAGCAAATGTTACAGGGGTGATAACCCCTCCCTATGTTCTCCAAAAAGCTTAAAAATTGATTTTTTTGGGATGTAGCTACACTTCATAATGTACCTGTTCAGATTCTACTTAAGAACAAACCTACAGTCCATGTCTTGTTTGCACCACCTATATACTGCTGTTCAGAGTATATAGGGTTGTAGGTATAGGGTTTTATTTTGGGTGCGGGGTCCCCCTTAGTATCCATACAAGACCCAAAAGGGCTGGGGTGGGGGGGGGGGGGGTGATGGGGTAGCCATGCCATTTTTCTCAAGGATTTTCAGCCATATGGCGGCCAGGACAAGACATGACATTAAAGCCGCAAGTGGTTTTAAATGGCTTCTTTTTTTCCTTTACAAATGTCATTTTGTGCAAGGACAGTTCTAAACACGGGAAACACATGCCACTTCACAGGCATACTTTAGACACCCCCCAGGTACCATATTTAAAGGAAAATTTCACTTTTTTTTTTTCACTTTATGCATCATTAAAATGACTGCTCCCGAAAAAACTTTAGTTTTTAAAATTTCTTTTTGCATTGATATATGTCCCCTGGGGCAGGACCCGGGTCCCCAAACCTGTTTTATGACATTAACATGCATATTGGCCGTTGTAATTAGCAATTTTGATTTCGAACGTTCGCGTCCATTATAACGAATAGGGTTCGAAAATTCGCGCGAACTTTCGGTCCGTTCGAAGGTTCTGGTGCGAACCGAACCCGGGGGTGTTCGGCTCATCCCTAATCTTGATGTGAACTGGCTCTGGATTCCTGGTTGACCCGACTATTGTTGCTCATGGGATGATGGGTATACAATCTGTAATCATGTAGAGCAGGGGTGTCCAAACTTTTTTCAAAGAGGGCCAGATTTGATGAAGTGAACATGCGTGAGGGTCGACCATTTTGCCTGACATTCTTTGAACCATTAAAATTCGGTCTAAGTGTGTTCGTCCGAGCACTAATACACTGCCCAACAAGAATTCTCTTGCCTTTGTGGCTGTATGTGAGTAAAGAGAGGAGTTCGAGTGTGTTGTTTGGACATACCGTATTTATTGGCATATAACACGCACCTTCACTTTGAGAGGGAAGTTTCAAGAAAAATAATTAAATTTGAAATAAAGCAAAATAAGAATCAGTCTCACAAGTGCCATGAATGCAGCCCCACCATTGCCACAAATTCAGCCCCACCATTGCCACCAGTGCAGCACCCCCATTGCCATCAGTATAGCACCCCCATTGCCATCAGTGCAGCACCCCCATTGTCATGAATGCAGCACCCCCATTGCCATGAATGCAGCACCCCCATTTCCATCAGTGCAGCACCCCCATTGCCATGAATGCAGCACCCCTATTGCCAGGAATGCAGCACCCCCATTGCCAGGAATGCAGCACCCCCATTTCCATCAGTGCAGCATCCCCATTGCTATGAATGCAGCACCCCTATTGCCAGGAATGCAGCATCCCCATTGCCAGGAATGCAGCACCACCATTGCCATTAATGCAGCACCCACCATTGCCAGGAATGCAGCACCCACCATTGCCAGGAATGCAGCACCCACCATTGCCATGAATGCAGCACCCACCATTGCCATAAATGCAGCACCCACCATTGCCAGGAATACAGCACCCACCATTGCCATGAATGCAGCCCCACCATTGCCACCAGTGCAGCACCCCCATTGCCATCAGTGCAGCACCCCGATTGCCATGAATGCAGCACCCCTATTGCCATGAATGCAGCACCCCCATTGCCATGAATGCAGCACCCCCATTTCCATCAGTGCAGCACCCCCATTGCCATGAATGCAGAACCCACCATTGCCAGGAATGCAGCACCCACCATTGCCAGGAATGCAGGCTCACCATTGCCAGGAATGCAGCACCCCCCATTGCCATCATTGCAGACTCACCATTGCCATCAGTGCAGCCTGATTGATGCCCATCCATCTGCAGCCTTGAAGGGGACAGGGAGGGGGGCGGGACGAGCGCCAAAATATTACATACAGGAAAAACTCCTGTTCTCTCGGTGGCCTCTTTAATACAAAGTCCCGTCTCCTATGATGGACAGAACAGTCGTCCAATGGCAGCGCAGGAGACAGGACTTCCTATTACAGAAGCTGCCGTGTAAACAGGAAATTCTCCTGTGTGTACGGCACTCGTCCCTCCTCCTTCCTGTCCCCTCCAAGGCAGCCAACATGTATATCTTTTGTGGCCCCGGCGCTGGGAGATCGTTGGGGGCCACAAAAGATATATCTGTCCAAATAACCAGGCGGGCCGCTCAAAACCGAAAAGCGGGCCGCGATTAGCCCGCGGGCCGGACTTTGGACATGCCTGATATAGAGAACACCCGGGTGGACTATTTTATTATTTTATTATAATTTTTGTATTTTACTTTAGTTTCAATTTATACATACATTTTATTGTGATTTTTTTTAAAATCCACTTTCTAGGTAGCGTAGGCGCATCGGTGCTAGCAAGACAGATGCAAATACGCTACACCCATTCCTACTCACATTGGGCCTATTGGAACCTAATGAGCGGTTTTATATATCCTCTCGTCTAACACCCAGTCATGTCAACTTATGAAGGGTAAAAATCATCAGGGATTCTTGGTTGATTAAGTTTAAACCAAGAAATCTTTTACTTACATTTTTTTTCAAATTTTTTATTATTTAACCATAGACGAATCTAAAGATTTAGTGTGACAAGAGCATCTGTCATCTAACTCTTTTTTACTTTTTTACTTTTTCTCTTTTTTTGGGATTTATATATTTTTATAATATTTTTCTAAATTTTTCCTCTTTTTATGACCTAGAATAGACGATGCGATTCGAATATTGCATCGACATAGGTTGAATAATAGCGAGTGCCCGGGAGTTAGTTTTTTTAAAACTAGTCCGGGGATGTTGTCACTATAATTAATGTGCATGATCGGTAATAGTCATGAGTCTCGATGGATTTCATGATATATACCTTAACTCTGACTGTACTTAGTATAGCAGCACATTTAGTTAGTCACCGAGATAACTGCAATACCGTCAATGGCCGCAGAGGTGTATGGGGGGACTCGATGTTCGGATTACATGTTGTTAGCCGATCATTAAGTCCAAAACAATTTTTATTATGATTTAAGATGCTTTGTTTTAAACGTTTAGGAAGCCATTATCAAGGTGTGCGCTAACCTGAGTCGTAATGGATGTAGGTAATTTAAGGTTGCCTCACTTGTTCTGTAAAGTACGGACATTTGCCCCATTCCAAAATGGTGGTTTTGGGGATGGGACACCAGGAGATCAGAGCTGGGCGTTACCTTTTGCATTGTTGTGTATTTATGGCGGTGAGTCAGCATGCCGCCTGTGCCCCTGGAAGACAGCATCTGTGACGAAACGGCGTAGGGAGGAGCGGCGTGCTGACATCACTGCATACTGTGCCAGTCCCAGAAGCAACGGGCTACGATCGAAAGCCGGCCAGCTCGAATTGTGTTTTGAAACGCTAGATACCATCAGCATAATTGTAAGTGCAATGTTATTTTAAATAAAATTGGATTACACTATGGAAGGATCTTTTGTTTTTGCATGAGGAATAAACAAAAAGTACTATCACTGTGGACATCCGGGTTGGAAACTTTGGCGTCACCCTGTCATCAAAGTGTAGACACCTAAGGCTGGGGAAATAGCCGCAAGCGCATATGATCTCCCTAAACAAGAGATCTAAAAATCTAGTAAGCGGCAGCAATATATTGGTGGAGGATCTCTTTCCATAACCCTTACCACTCCTGCTTGGGTGTTGTGTTTTTCTGCCACCGTGGAATATGGGTGCGAGGAATCTTTACCTGTGAACTGTTATCCGGAATCTCACTTACAGTGGGACATTTTAATTTTAGTATTTTAATAGTGTGGACCGAACGTTTAGAGGGTTCACCTAGCCCTCTCATTTTACCTTCATTGATTGAATTGAGTGATTTGGACACTAAAGCCCTGTACACACGATCGGATTTCCTATGGATTTTAAACTGATGGATTTTTCCATCGGAAATCCGATGAAGCTGACTTCCATCAGTCTTGCACACACACCATCAGTCAAAAAAACCGATCGTCCCAAACGCCGTGACGTAAAACACTCAGGCGAGCCAAGAAAAATTAAGTTCTATGCTTCTGAGCATGCATCGACTTGATTCTGAGCATGCGTGTTTTTTTTAATAATTTGCTATCGTTTTTTTTTCCATGGGATAAATTTAAAACATGTTCTATTTTTTAACACCGATGGAAAAAAGACCGATGGGGCCCATACACGATCGGTTTGTCCGATGAAAAAAGTCCATCGGACTGTTTTCATCGGTAAAACCGATCGTGTGTACAGGGCTTTAGAGGGCTCACATATTGTTCTTACTTTTCACTAGGGATGAGCTCGGTGTTCGAGTCGAACATAAGTTCGACTCGAACATCGGCTGTTCGACCGTTCGGCGAACATCAAACGATTTGGGCCATTCGCGCCAAATCGTTCGCAAACGGCCCACAATACACTGCACCATCGCAGTGCAATCCCGGTGCTGTGATTGGCCAAGCATGCACTGTGACCCTGCATGCTTGGCCAATCACAGCGCCGGCAGCTAGGAGAGCCATAATTGGCCACAGGCAGGTTGCCTGTGGCCAATTATAGCTCAGGGGGTTTAGCGCACGTCCCACACTATAAAAGGCCGCCAGCGCGGCGGCCTACTGTAGTGTGTTCCGGCGCAGGGAAAGAGTTACATAGGCAGTATCAGTGCTATTTGTACCTCAAACTTGTGTGTAGGGAGAGAGAAGGATAGGCAGGGAGAGTGTCAGTGTCATATTTTTTGCTAAACCTTGTGTGCAGGGAGAGAGAAGGATAGGCAGGGAGAGTGTCAGTGTCATATTCTTTGATAAACCTTGTGTGCAGGGAGAGAGAAGGATAGGCAGGGAACAGTGTCAGTGTCATATTCTTTGCTAAACCTTGTGTGCAGGGAGAGAGAAGGATAGGCAGGGAGAGTGTCAGTGTCATATACTTTGATAAACCTTGTGTGCAGGGAGAGAGAAGGATAGGCAGGGGACAGTGTCAGTGTCATATTCTTTGCTAAACCTTGTGTGCAGGGAGTGAGAAGGATAGGCAGGGAGAGTGTCAGTGTCATATACTTTGATAAACCTTGTGTGCAGAGAGAGAGAAGGATAGGCAGGGGACAGTGTCAGTGTCATTGTTGCTAAGCCTCCTGCACATTATACACCTGAAGTTAGCCCGTATTGCTGTGTTTTCCTGGTGTGTTACACCAACAGGCATTTGCAGCACTTACAGCGGGCGGAGTGTGCCTCCTGCACCTTATACACCTGAAGTTAGCCTGTATTGCTGCGTTTTCCTGGTGTGTTACACTAACAGGCATTTGCAGCACTTACAGCGGGCGGAGTGTGCCTCCTGATCATATTACACCTGAAGTTAGCCTGTATTGCTGCTTTTTCCTGGTGTGTTACACCAACAGGCATTTGCAGCACTTACAGCGGGTGGAGTGTGCCTCCTGATCATATTACACCTGAAGTTAGCCTGTATTGCTGCGTTTTCCTGGTGTGTTACACCAACAGGCATTTGCAGCACTTACAGCGGGCGGAGTGTGCCTCCTGCACCTTATACACCTGAAGTTAGCCTGTATCGCTGCGTTTTCCTGGTGTGTTACACAAACAGACATTTGCAGCACTTACAGCGGGCGGAGTGTGCCTCCTGATCATATTACACCTGAAGTTAGCCTGTATTGCTGCTTTTTCCTGGTGTGTTACACCAACAGGCATTTGCAGCACTTACAGCGGGCGTAGTGTGATTCCTGCAAAATATACTCCTGAAGCTAGGCCTTATTGCTGGTTTTCCCATTTCCCTGCAGGCCATTAGAATGTCTGGAAGGCAAACAAGGAGAGGCAGACAGTCAGGAGCCAATAAAAGAGGGCAAGCAGGCTCTGTGTCTAGAGACAACAGTGCTGGTCATGGACGCGGTGCATCGCCATCAGCACGTGGCCATGGGACACGCTTGTCCTTCTTTTCGGCAGCTGGACGCGTTGAGCCGCATCATGCCGAAGACTTGGTAGAGTGGATGACCAAGCCCTCCTCATCCTCCTCATCCTCTCTCACCCAGGCTCAGGGTACTGGCAAAGCAGCTGCCAAAGCGTCCTCTTCCCTGGTATCAATGTCATCATCAGTCACTCCTTCCCTAGACCAACCATGTCCTCCTGAGGAGTCCCCCGAACTGTTTAAGCACAGTGTTGGGTACATGCTCCAGGAGGATGGCCAGCATTTCGAAGGGTCTGACGATGATACCCAGCTAGAGGAAGGCAGTAGCGTGAGAGCATAGAGGGGGGATGCTCAAGAAGGACACCAATCTGGCAGTCATGTTCCAGCAGCTGCAGCATACTGCCAGATTGGCTCCAGTGATGAGGAGGGAGGGGATAATGAGGTCACTGACTCCACCTGGGTGCCTAATAGGAGAGAGGAGGAGGAGGAGGAGGATGAGGAGGAGGCACATCTCCAACGAGGCAGGATGCCCTCGGGGGGCCAGCGTAAGGGCAGCACACCGACGGAATCACACCGCAGAGCTTCGCCTGTGCAGGGCGCTGCCTCTGCCCGTTATTCAAAAAGTTCTTTGGTGTGGGCCTTTTTTGAGTCGAGTGCATCAGATTGCACAGCTGCTGTTTGCAACATATGTCTCAAGCGTATATCGCGTGGCCAAAACATCACCCGCTTGGGTACCACATGCTTGACCAGACATATGTTGACCTGCCATGCAGCTCGTTGGCAAGCCTACCTTAAAGACCCACACCAAAGAACAAAGCGGACCTCTCCTTGCACCGCATCAGCTGGGATCTCCAACCCCACTATACCTTCAGTCCTCTCTGAAACCTGCACTGAGAGGAATGAAGGTGTAGAATTAGGTGTGTCACAGCCAAGTACTTGCGGGCACTCTGCTAGCAGTACACCGACGTCCGATTCTAGCAGGCAAATTTCCCTGCCCCAGCTGCTGGACCGTCAAAAGAAGTTCACTCCCAGCCATCCACATGCCCAGCGGTTGAATGCTAGCTTGGCTAAATTGCTAGCGCTTCAACTGCTGCCTTTTCAGTTGGTAGACTCGGCCCCCTTCCGTGAGTTTGTGCAATGTGCGGTTCCTCAGTGGCAGGTTCCCAAACGCCACTTTTTCTCACGGAAGGCGATTCCGGCTCTCTACCGGCATGTGGAAGGCAATGTCTTGGCCTCGCTGGACAGGGCGGTCAGCGGTAAGGTGCATATTACCGCTGACTCATGGTCCAGCAGGCATGGACAGGGACGTTACCTTTCTTTCACGGCCCATTGGGTCACTCTTTTGGCAGCTGGGAAGGATGCAGGACAAGGTGCAGTAGTGTTGGAGGTTGTTCCGCCGCCACGCCTCCAAAATGCTACTACTGGTTGTGACACACCTCTCTCCTCCACCCCCTCCTCTTCTTCTTCCTCCATGGCCTCTTCCTGTGCTTTGTCCTCGGAACCAGCGGTGCTCCGTAGGCGTTCAAGGGGCTACGCAAGTACGCAGGCAAAAAGATGCCATGCCGTGCTTGCGCTGGTGTGTTTGGGGGACAGGAGCCACACTGGGGCAGAGGTTCTGTCTCCTCTGCAGGGGCAGGCCGAGAGGTGGTTGACGCCACGCCAGCTTAAGCCAGGAATGGTGGTTTGCGACAATGGCACCAACCTCCTCTCCGCCCTCCGACAGGGACAACTGACCCATGTGCCCTGTGTGGCTCACGTCCTTAACCTGGTGGTGCAGCGGTTCTTGGGCAGGTACCCAGGCTTACAGGATGTCCTGAGGCAGGCCAGGAAAGTCTGTGTGCATTTCCGCAGATCTTATAATGCCAGTGCTCGCCTGGCTGAGCTGCAAAAGGAGTTGAACCTGCCCAAGAACTGCCTTATATGTGACATGCCCACCAGGTGGAACTCAACGTTGGCCATGCTGCAGCGGCTGCACACGCAGCAGAGGGCCATCAATGAGTACCTGTGCGACTACGGCACCAGGACAGGGTCAGGGGAGCTCGGGTTTTTTTCACCACGCCAGTGGGGCATGATCAGGGATGCATGCACTGTCCTGGCACCATTTGAGGAGGCCACGAGGATGGTGAGCAGTAACAGTGCATGCATCAGTGACACTGTACCTCTTGTCCACCTGTTGGAACATACGCTGCATGGAATAATGGACAGGGCACTTGAGGCAGAACAGAGGCAGGAAGAGGAGGACTTCCTTGCCTCTCAAGGCCCCTTTACCCAGACAGTCTTCCTTCTGTCCCACCCATCGCACAGGAGGAGGAGGAGGAGGAGGATTGTGTCAGCATCATCAGCAGCAGTCTTTTAGGGATGATTTACAGTCCCAAGAAACCAGTGGACTTGTACGTGGCTGGGAGGAGGTGGCTGCGGATCATGTCATCCTTAGTGACCCAGAGGACTCCGGACCGAATGCCTCAGCTAACCTACGCTGCATGGCCTCCCTGATCCTGCAAAGTCTGCGGAAGGATCCTTGTATTCTTCGAATCAAGGAGAGGGACCATTACTGGCTGGCCACTCTCCTTGATCCACGGTACAAGGGTAAGGTTGCGGACCTTATCTTACCGTCGCAGAGGGAGCAGAGGATGAGACAACTCCGGGAGGCCTTGCAGAAAGGTCTGTGCAACGCGTTCCCAGAGACTGGGAGGTTACAAACTCCTGGTCCTGGACAACGAGTTGCTGAGGCTTCGGTCAGTCAAAGAAGGAGTGGTGGGGAAGGTGGCCGTCTGACCGATGCGTTCAGACAATTCTTTAGTCCGCAGCCCCAAGGTATGATCGGTTCCAACAACCATCGCCAGCGTCTGATATACATGGTGCAGGAATACCTAGGGGCAATGTCAGACTTGGACACCTTCCCCACCGAAAATCCTCTGGCTTACTGGGTCTTGAGGATGGATCACTGGCCAGAGCTTTCACAGTATGCAATTGAGCTACTGGCCTGTCCTGCATCCAGCGTTCTTTCAGAACGCACATTCAGTGCTGCTGGAGGATTTGTCACGGATCACAGGGTGCGTCTGTCCTCCGGCTCGGTTGATCGACTGACCTTCATAAAGATGAACCAGTCTTGGATCACCACCAGCTACCAAACACCTGAAGCTGATATAACAGACTAATTTATTTTCAAATGTCACATCCCTTCAAGACTGATGCTGATGCTGAGAGACTGTCCTGTTATGTTGACTGACTATCCTCCTCCTCCTCAATGATCCAATTGATGATGATAGCTTGGAAGAACATTTTTGTTTCTGGGTGCCGCCACCAGTGGCTAAGGCCCAATTTTTCAGCCCCTGTTTAACAGGGGCATGTAATTAAAAAAATGTTATGCAATGCTTTGCAGCAGGGCTCATTCCTGCACTCCAACTAGAGTATCTGGGAGAGGTTGCAGTGTCGTGGCACCAGCACCAGTGGCTAAGGCCCAATTTTTCAGCCCCTGTTTAACAGGGGCGTGTTATTACAATTTTCTTTGCAATGCTTTGCAGCAGGGCTCATTCCTGCACTCCAACTAGAGTATCTGGGAGAGGTTGCAGTGTCGTGGCACCAGCACCAGTGGCTAAGGCCCAATTTTTCAGCCCCTGTTTAACAGGGGTGTGTAATTACAATTTTTGATGCAATACTTTGCAACAGGGCTCATTGCTGTGCTCCAAGTACAGTATCTGTGAGGGGTTGCAGTGTTGTGGCACCAGTGCCTAAGGCCCAATTTTTCTACCCCTGTTTAACAGGGGCATGTAATTACAATTCTTGATCTAATAATTCACAGCAGGGCCCATTCCTGCGCCCACCAAGAGTAACTGTGAGGCCTTACAGTGTTGTGTCAACACCACCACCACCAAAGGCCCAATTTTTCAGCCCCTGTTCAACAGGGGCATGCAATTACAATTCTTGATCTAATAATTCACAGCAGGGCCCATTCCTGCGCCCACCAAGAGTAACTGTGAGGCCTTACAGTGTTGTGTCAACACCACCACCACCACCACCAAAGGCCCAATTTTTCAGCCCCTGTTCAACAGGGGCATGCAATTACAATTCTTGATCTAATAATTCACAGCAGGGCCCATTAATGCGCCCACCAAGAGTAAGGGCTCTTTCACACGGGGCGGATCAGTCATGATCCGCCCCGTGAAGCTCCGCTTGCTCAGCGGGGATCGCTCTGTTGATCCCCGCTGAGCCGGCGGATGACTGGGCGGTCCCCGCACACTGTGCAGGGACCGCCCTGTCAGAGTGCCCCTCTCCCCTATGGGGAATCGGATGACGACGGACCGTAGAGTCCGTTGTCATCCGATCCGCTCCGCCGACGGAAGGAAAAATAGGGTTTTCCTCTGTCACACTTTGGCGGAGCGGATGTCAGCGGACATGTCACCGCTGACATCCGTGCCTCCATAGGGATACATGGAGCGTCCGTGCAGGTCTGCCTAAAAAACTGACAGGCGGACCTGAATGGACCCTCCGTGTGAAAGGGGCCTAACTGTGAGGGCTCACAGTGTTGTGGCAACTCCAACATGTAAGGGGCAAATTTCAGCTGAGTATATACGGCAGGCCCCTACTTTCAAACATCCAACTTACAAACGACTCCTCCTTGCAAACGGAAGGATACAACAGGAAGTGAGAGGAAATCTACTCCTAGGAAGGCAAATTCTCTCCTGTAAGAGTTAATATGGGAAAAAAAGTGTCCCCTCTCCACTGATGCTTTATCACCAATTCTTGTTTCAATAAAAACCCCAAATTTTCAAAAAACATTTGTCATTAGGACGGAAAGTGAGGTGAACTGTTCTGAACAGGTGCACACTGCACAGACAGCAAAACAAATGTTACAGGGGTGATAACCCTTCCCTATGTTTTCCAAAAAGCTTAAAAATAGATTTTTTGGCTGGAGCTACACTTAAACAATGTACCTGTTCAAAATTACAAACAGATTCTACATAAGAACAAACCTACAGACCCTGTCTTGTATGCACCACCTGTATACGGCTGTTCAGAGTAAATAGGGCCTTTTTTATTTTGTGTGCGGGGTTCCACTTAATATCCATACAAGACCCAAAGGGGCCTAAAGATTTTCATCCATATTACCGGGACCAGACATTACATTAAAGCCGCAAGCAGTTTTAAATGGCTTTTTTTCCTTTAGAAATGTAATTTTGTGCAGGGACAGTTCTAAACACGGGAAACACGTGGCACTTCACAGGCATACTTTAGACACCCCCCAGGTACGATATTTAAAGGAATATTTGACTTTTTTTTTCACTTTATGCATCATTAAAATGACTGCTCCCGAAAAACGGGTTCCCAAACCCTTTTTAGGACAATAACATGCATAATAGTCGTTATGATTAGCACTTTAGATTTCGAACGTTCGCATCCATTGTATTTAATAGGGTTCTAAAGTTCGTGCAAACTTTCGGTCCGTTCGCGGGTTCTGGTGCGAACCGAACCCGGGGGTGTTCGGCTCATCACTACTTTTCACCATTTGAATATTCTTATTCACTTATTTTTCATGTTTATTATATATGTTTCACTAACATATGGTCTATTATCAGGAGCATAGAGGGTTCACTGTTTTTTTTTGCTTTTTGACATTTATTCACGTGTCATTTTCAATTGACACAGCATAATACTTAGCGCAGCTTTTTTTATTTTGTTTTACCTTATTGTGTGTGTCTCACATTAAGTCGCAGCAGTATCACTTATTAGATTCTCTAGGAACAGCGCAGAAATTTATTTTTTACATAATACATGGTTCCTAAAACCCCAAAAGCTTGAATGATTTAAAATGCAAATTATGACACTTATCAATACTTTTGGGTTACCTCCAATCAAGCCCCACTTGCACTAAGAGACTACTGGCAGGTAGTGGACTGGACATTCTTTTATTCCGGATGACATGCCTCTGGCCAGGACTATGCGTGTGTTTGCAATATTTGTTTTACAAACGTCAAACAATTTAAAAGTTAAACAATTTATGGGTTACTCTAAGGCCTCATGCCCACTGGCGTTTTTACAGCTGCGTTTTTTGCAGCTTAAAAACGCCTGTCCATGTTATTGTAAATATATTTTTTTTATTTTTTTTTTTGGAAAAAAAAAAAACCGTCGGAGCTAAAAACGCGACCACGCGTTAGTGCGCGTTTTTTGCGCGTTAGGGCGCGTTAGTGCGCGTTAGTGCGCGTTTTTGCGCGTTTTTTGACGCTCGCGTTTTTTCCTGCCAAATTCTGACGCTGAGGAACGCACTGGCCCTGTTTTTTTTTTACAGCTTACAAACGCCTATGCTCTTTACAGCTCAAAAACGCCTAGGTGGGCATGAAGCTATAGACTAACATGGACAGGCGTTTTTAAGCTGTAAAAAACGCTCAAAAACGCGGCTGAAAAAACGCCCGTGGGCATGAGGCCTAAGAGACATCAAAGCAGAAGCTGCCTCCCTTTATCTGATTGAAACCTCAGTCACTGGCTACTGAGCTTATAACTTGTGAGAATAAATTTCATCTTGAGCTATCGAGCTTTGCAAACAGGTTTTTGGCTGGGTTCAAACTAAACACGGATGCGACTGACATTAGGGGTCTGGTGCATCCCTATTCTCCATTTCAGGGACGAATCAGGCCAGAATTTGTGCCTGAATTCAGACCTGAAATGGAGCCAAAGACGCACAGGACCCCCCTGTGCAATCCGCTCCGCAGCTGCTCTGTAGATGTGTGAACCAGCTCCATTGAGAGCCGGTCACAATCTCCTGTCATGCCAATTGGATGCGGGGAAACCCAATCCAATTTGCACTAGTGTGAACCCAGCCTAAGACAGGTTTTAAAAAAGCATTGAAATTGAGCCTAAAGCTCTACTCATGGTTACATAGTATTCAAAAAAATTCAGTCTAGACCATAATAAAAGAAAGAACATTTTTATACAAACTACTAAACATTCCTTTTTAATTCACAAAATTTTACAATTATTGAAAATGTGATTTTAGAAACAAAAATGCATGTTCTTGTTTGCCCTCACTCTTATGCCGCGTACACACGATCGTTTTTAATGTCATTTTCAAAAACGACGTTTTTCTCGACGTGATTTTTCTTGTTTCCTCTCAAGCCTGTCTTGCATACACACGTTCATTAAAAAAAACGCTCGAGCAAAGCGCAGTGGCGTACAACACGTACAACGGCACTATAAAGGGGAAGTTCCGTTCGAATGGCGCCACCCTTCATGTTAGTAAAGTTTGTTGAGCGACGATTCGCGCTTTTCAGCCTCGTGCTTTTCAGTCCGTTACAGCGTGACGAATGTGCTATCTCCATTACGAACGCTAGTTTTACCAGAACGAGCCCTCCCGTCTCATACTTGATTCTGAGCAGGCGCGTTTTTTTTCCCCTCATAAAAGCATACACATTACCGTTTTTCACGTCGTTAAAAAAAAACGACGTGAAAAACGACGTGAAAAAAAATAGCAGGTTCTTATTTTTTTTAGGCCATTTTTTACATAGTTAAAAATGCTCTGGAGCCTACACACGATCGTTTTTAATGCCCAATTTAAAAAATGCAATTTTTAACGTCGTGAAAAACGGTCGTGTGTATGCGGCACAAGCTGCATCAAAATTTATTAATCTTATGGTATAAGACAATTAAAATACATGTAGATATGTAAACAATAAAGAAATAATTTTAATTCGTTAGTCATGACGAGAGCTGCTAATTTTATTTATTCACTTTATATCTGAGAAAAAAACTAAAATGTCCCTGTCTATTATGAACCAATGGAACAGAATTTTTTTCTTCCTTATAACTTTATGAAATCATTAGGAGTGTATTTCACTTGCCCATGAATTGATTGATCTGTGCTAGAGCACACCGTAGTGATGTTCCTGACCCCCAGCAGGCCCAACACATCTTTTAACAGAGCCCGAAGGTAACAGCTTGTAGAAATATGTTCTGGCTGCATAATAAAAATGATTGCAAGACAAAATGCCTTTATATTTCTTAACATAAATTACAACAAAGGTGTCATGAACTTGCATGCATACCGTATATACTCAAGTATAAGCCGACCCGAGTATAAGCCGAGGTACCTAATGTTACCACAAAAAAATGGAAAAACTTACTGACTCGAGTATAAGCCGAGGGTGAGAATGCAGCAACTACTGTGAGTGGAAGAGGGTCAACAATTCCCATTTGCACGCCCCACTGTGCCCATTGTAACTTCACTAAGCCAATTGTCACTATGCCCAACCTCACTCTGCCCATTGCCACCTTACTGTGCTCATCCTCACTGTGCCCATCCTCACTGTGCCCATCCTCACTGTTCCCCTAAAATTGAAATTGTACCTGAAAAAAATTGAGAGGCTGCGGCGTCCATCGTTTAAAACTCGCGGTCTCTTCCTGGTTCCTTCCGTGATAGGCGGAACTGTGTCTGCTTAGAAAACGCCTATCAAGAACGTTCTCTCATCCTCAGTTTCCCAGCAGACACTGTGTTCAGTGTTCCGCCAATCATGGGCGTCCTCTTGTCCGAGGATGAAAAGGCGTCCGTGATTGGCGGAACACTGAACACAGTGTCTGCTGGAATGGGTGAGGATAAGAGAACGTTCGTGATAGGCGGAACTGTGTCTGCTGAGAACCGCCTATCACGGAAGGGACCAGGGGGAGACCGCGAGATTTAAACGATGGACGCCGCAGCCTCTCAATTTTTTTCAGGTACACTGACTCGAGTATAAGCCGAGGGGGGCACTTTCAGCCCAAAAAAAAGGGCTGAAAATCTCGGCTTATACTCGAGTATATACGGTACTTATCCTAATTTTGCAATTGGAATTGAAAATGAAGTAGATATACACATTGGGGTTTATTTACGAAAGGCAAATCCTTGAAAGTGCATTTGGAAGTCCAGTCGCTGTAGATCCGAGGGGGACATGCAAGGAAAATAAAAAACAGCATTTTAGCTTACACATGATTGGATGATAAAATCAGCAGAGCTTCCCCTCATTTCAGATTTACCCCTCAGATTTACAGCGACTGCACTTCCAAGTGCACTTTCAGTGCATTTTCAAGTGCACTTTGCAATTGTAGTGCAATGTCGATTTGCCTTTTGTAAATAACCCCCAAGGTCTTATAGACCAGGAAGAGAATTTCTATGACAACCCTGGAGGGGTTCCCAGACAACTATTAAGGGACAAAAGCCCAAGTTTACCCAGGGTGCGAAGGCTGCAGGAAGATCCTTCTGAAGGTCGGCCCGCTCAGGTTCCACAGGTGGGATCAAGGTTGTCTCTCTTTTTTCCAGTCTGGGTGGACCGAATTCAGGACCCTTAAGTTCTTTCAGTAGTAAAGAACGGATATTGGTTGGAGTGGGAGCACTATTCTCCGGGAAACCATTTTGTAAGGACCCACGTGCCCTCCACGAAGATGGAGAGAAACTCCCTAGAAGCCTATGTTTAAGATCTTTTGAGAGCAGGGTGATTGTTTCAGTGCCCAAAGACCAAAGAAAAACAGGGGTTTTTAGTGAAGAAGGCCACGGGGAAGTTCAAACCAGTACTGGATCTGAGATATTTAAACTCATTCATAAAGCCGGAAAGCTTTCGAATGGAGTCTCTACGAACCATTATGTCAGTGATTCAGCCATTAGATTGGATGCTTTCCATAGACTTGTCAGATACGTATTTGCATTTTCCAATACACGCATCTTATCATCAGTTCCTCAGATTTGTGCTTCAGGAGGCTCAGTACCAATGTATTTGTCTTCTGTTCGGGCTCAGTTGTGCGCCCCAGACATTCTCGAAGCTCCTGCTGGTGGTGGTTGCTCTTCTCCATTTAGAGAATATAAGGATATTCCATTACCTAGACGATGTCCTCCTGTTGGCGGAGTCCAGTCAAGCCTTGGTATCTCACCAGAGAAGAACACTGGAAGTGCTTCAAACCTTTGGTCAAGAGTCAACTGGTTCCCTCACAAAGGTTGGAGTACCTAGGTATGCAATTCAACACCAGGATTGGAAAGGTGTTCTTACCAGAGGGGAAGATATCCCTCTTGATCTCAACAGCCTGAGGTCTGAAGAAGAGTCCGTCAGTATCAGCAAGGCATTGTATGAAAGTCCTAATGAACGCAGTAGTGCCCGCAGTGCCCTGGGCACGGTGGCACAGCAGACACCTGCAGTTTGCCTTCCTTCAGCAGTGGGATAGAAGTTCTTTACATTAACAGATAAGCCCACCTTTTTTGTCAAGCAAGCCTTGACGTGGTGGACGAATCTGAACAACCTAGTGCAAGGCCTTACGCTTTTTGTCTCACAAGTGATCACAATTACTTCCAACGCAAGCCTAAAGGGTTGGGGAGCGCATTGTCAGGACAAAGTGGCTCAAGGAAGATGGAAAGGAATGATTCCTCATTGCTTCAATTGCCTGGAATTGATGGCAGCACAGGAAGCCTTGCTAGCTTTTGCTCCACTGCTGCAGGGCGGTCATGTGAGGATACTAATGGACAACAGAACAGTGGTGCCATATATGTCCACTTAGGGAAGAACAAGAAGCCGACCTCTTCTACAGATTGGGGCACATATCCTTAACAGCCTCTTATCTTCTGAGGGTGGAAAATACGAGAGCTGACACCTTGAACAGACACTTTCTAGACCAGAACGAGTGGATGTTAAATCAGAAATTTCTCCTGCCTCTATTTGCTCATTGGGAAACGCCTGAGGTGGATTTTATTGCATCTCTTCTCAATGGCCAGCTACCAGTGTTTTTTTCCTGTTTTTTTCATCTCAAAGCCAGGGGTCAGGATGCGCTGTCCCAGTGTTGGAAGTTTCAGCTAGCATACGTCTTTCCCCCAACTCCCCTAATCCTGAAGACACTGCTCAAAATTTGCCAAGAAGGACTGATGGCCATTGTGATTGCCCCATTCTGGCCCAACTGTCCATGGTTCCCGCTGCTGAAGCAGTTATTGATAGTCCCACCAGTGGCACTTCCGAAGAACGGAGATCTTCTTCTCCAAGGCAGCATGCTTCACCCCAATGTAACTCGGCTCAATTTGATGGCCTGGCTATTGAAAGGCGCAGGCTAGCCCAGATGGGCATAACGAACGGAGTGCAGGAGACATTACTGAAAGCTTGGAAAATATCCTCAAACACTACCTATTATAGGGTGTGGAAGAAATTATTTGAGATGAGAGCCACCAATCAATTCAATCCTGAGTCTCCTTCATGGAACGATGTCCTGGAATTCTTGCAGTCGGCCCTGGACAAGGGTCCTAGCTACAGTGCTGTCAGGGTTCAGCTGTCGGCCATTTCAGCTTTAACAGCAGTACGGTGGGCAGAAGATCCATTAGTGATGCGTTTTATGTGGGCACAATTGAAACTGAGGCCTCCAATCAGACCTTTCTGTCCAAAATGGGACTTACCTATAGTCCTTTGAGCATTGATGAAAGGGCCTTTTCTGGCCAAATGACAGCATTACATTGTTCTTCTTAACCTTGAAGGTGTTTTTTTTAATGGTAATTGCTATGGCTAGATGAGTCCCAGAGATCCAGGCTTTTTCAGCTAGATCTCTATATTGCGAACTGTTTCAGGACAGAGTGATTCTTCGACCGCTTCCGTCTTTTCTCCCAAAGGTGGCTTCCCCTTTTCATAAAAATTGGGAAGTGGTTTTGGCTTTAATGTCTTCAGTAGGAGGGCAAGAAGACTGGTCAAAGGTGGACGTGTTCCAGGTCATTTCCATGTATCTAAACAGGACAGAAAAAGTAAGATCGGTATATAACTTGTTTGTCCTGCCAGTAGGTCCAAGAAGGGGTCAAATAGCCTCATCTAGAATCCTTTCCTCGTGGATAGTCCGGGCCATAAGACAAGCTTATTCAGCTTCCGGTCTTCCCCCTCCAGAGGAGGTTCGAGCACATTCAACGAGGGCAATGTCAGCTTCATAGGCAAGTAATGCCAGAGTTCCTGCAGAAGTGGTGTGTAAGGCTACCAGCTGGAAGTCCCCTAACACTTTCATCTCCCATTATCAGTTGGACATGATGTACGGCCCTTCACGGGCGTTGGGCACTTCAGTGCTTGCTTCTTCTCTTTCCGTTTGATGTTAATATAATTTTTTGCATTCAATGGCGTGGTGCCTTTTTTTCTAAGTTTGATCCCGCCCTTTTTTTGTTGTTATGCTAGTTATTTCCCATACGTAGGCTAACTTGATGAGCTCCAGGAATACAGAAAATTGTTACCATACTTACCATAATTTTTCTTTCCTGGAGGCTCATTATGTCAGCCTAGGGTTTCCCGTCCTGGTTTTCCGTTGTGAGAAATGTTAGGAACAAGGGGGTATAGGGAAGTCCTAATTTTATTATGGCAGAGGGTTGTCCTATGGGGGTCAGAGCGGTGGAGCTGACCCATACGTAGACTGACTTGATGAGCCTCCAGAAAAGGAAAATTACGGTAAGTATGGTAACAATTTCCCGTATTTTTTTTCACTTTTAACACTTTTTTGGACTATATTTCAATGTGTTGTCCATTTATAACACAGTATTCTCATCTCTGTTCATTTACTTTTGGCGCTACACACTTTTTCTTAACATGTTACATGCCAGAGGGAGAGCATTAATTCTAAAACACAAACTCCTTTGTAACACAGAAATGATACCTATAGGGCACTGAAGTTTGTCGCCATTTCACGGGTGCTAGCAAATTTAAGGTTGGCCATGTTGGGTATCTATTTACTTGGCCCAACCTCATATTTTATTTATTTTTTACCAAAATGATGGGTAGTTTATTGTGCTTGTTTGCCCTAAAATTTACTTTAGTGTGTTTATTACTAAATTGTTGCATTCCCTAGACCTTTGAGGTAATAACGTGTGGCATAAAAAAAATTGAACTCCATCTATTTTATTCTCTAGGGTGTCTGCTTTCTGAAAATATATAATGTTTTTGTGTAATCTTCAGGCCGAAAATGTTTTTTTAAACGTGTGTAAAAAACGCAAAAACGGCTCTGGCAGCGAAAAGGTTAAAGTGCTTTTACTGCTTGTTTGGAATACTGGACACAGGTTTACGTAAGTACAGTCAGTTTCCAGATTTGGACATTTGTGTGAAAATGTGCCAAAACTACTTTTAGGTTCTTCAGAAATAGCAGAATAGCATAATTTTAAGTGAAAATTGCACGGAAATCCTAATCCCCCACCGTTAAATAAAAACTGTTAGTTAACCTCTTCAGTCCCGGAGGATTTGGCTGCCCAATGGCCGGGCCATTTTTTGTGATTCGGCACTACGTCGATTCAACTGACAATTGCGCGGTAGTGCGACGTGGCTCCCAAACAAAATTGACGTCCTTTTTTTCCCACAAATAGAGCTTTCTTTTGGTGGTATTTATTCAACTCTGCGTTTTTTATTTTTGCGCTATAAACAAACAAATTTCTTTCTCAGTTTAGGCCGATATGTATTCTACATATTTTTGGTAAAAAAAATCTCAACAGGCGTATATTGACTGGTTTGCGCAAAAGTTATAGCGTCTACAAAATAGGGGATAGTTTTATGGCATTTTATTATAATTTTTTTTATTAGTAATGGCAGCGATCTGAGATTTTTATTGTGACTGCGACATTATGGCGGACACATCGGACACTTTTGACGCTATTTTTGGACCATTGTCATTTATACAGCGATCAGTGCTAAAAAAATGCACTGATTACTGTGTAAATAACACTGGCAGTGAAGGGGTTAACCAGGTAGGGGTGAGGAAGGGGTTAAGTGTGTCCTAGGGAGTGATTCTAACTGTGTGGGGGCTGGGCTACCTGTGACATGGCACTGATCGCTGCTCCCAATGACAGGGAGCAGAAGATCAGTGTCTTGTCACTAGGCAGAACAGGGAGATGCATTGTTTACAATGGCATGCCCCCGTTCTGCTGCTTCCTGACACGATTGCGGGACACCGGCGACATCGAGTCCGCGGGTCACACGAGCACGGTCACAGAGCTCGCGGCGGCACGCCGGGTTTTTTAAAGCAATCTACAGGTACATTGCTATGGGCACAGGAGCCATTCTGCTGATGTAAATGTGCGTTACACAGTCAGCAAGTGGTTAAAAAAATTTTTTTAACATTAGAACCAATTTTTAAATGCGAAAACTCAGCAATATAGTCATTAAGAAAAAGGATCAATCTGTTCTTATTGGTAGGACAAAATATGGGTATGTATATGCTAAATAACGTATTTGACACTTTCCACATTTATAACTAGGCCCCTAAGCTTTCAGTGATTTTACCATTTTATCGAAATACTGTGTTTATTATGGTGGAAAACAGCGTGGGCTAACTTGTGGCTTTCATCTTTCATTGTGACTGCTCTAAACTGTGTAAAGGTGATCTCTAATTGCTATGGATTCGGAGTTTACAAAAAAAATATTGGTAGTAAGACTGTACGTTTCTATGGAGGCATACATGCCACAGGGCATGTGTGCCCATTATTTAATAAATAGTTTTTGCCTTGATCTTTACGCTTTCTATCTTTCTAAACAGGGGGAAAATTGATCAGAAGCTTAATGCTGGTTTTATCCTGTTTGTCTGTATAAAAACACATAGGGGGTTATTTACGAAAGGAAAATCCACTTTGCACTACAAGTGAAAACTACAAGTGCAAAGAGCACCTTAAAGTGCATTTGGAAGTGCAGTCGCTATAGATCCGAGGGGGACATGCAAGGAAAAAAAAAGAATTTTAGCTTGCACATGATTGGATGATAAAATCAGCATAGCTTCCTCTCATTTCAGATCTACTCCTCAGATTTACAGCGACTGCACTTCCAAGTGCACTTTCAGTGCAATTTCAAGTGCACTTTGCACTTGTAGTGCAAAGTGGATTTGCCTTTAGTAAATAACCCCCATAGTTACATAGTTGGTAAGGTTGAAAAAAGACACAAGTCCATCAAGTCCAACCTGTGTGTGTGTGTGCTTTTATATCAAAATTACATTGTATATCCCTGTATGTTGTGGTTGTTTAGGTGCCTATCTAATAGTTTTTTTAAATGATCTATGCTCCCTGCGAAAACCACTGCTTGTGGAAGAGAATTCCACATTCTTACCGCTCTTAAGCCCCTGTACACACGATCGGATTTCCGATGGAATCAAATCCGATGGATTTTTCCATCGGAATTCCGATGAAGCTGACTTCCATCAGTCTTGCCTACACACCATCAGACAAAATTCCGACCGTCCCAAACGCCATGACGTACAACACGTACGACGGCACTATAAATGGGAAGTTCAAATCCAATGGCGCCACCCTTTGTGCTGCTTTTGCTGATTTCGTGTTACCGCGTGTTAGTAAAAGTTTTGTGAGAGCCGATTTGCGCTTTTCAGTCTCCGTGCTTTTCAGTCCGTTACAGCATGACAAATGTGCTATCTCCATTACGAACGCTAGTTTTACCAGAACGAGCGCTCCCGTCTCCTAATTCAGTCTGAGCATCGGAAAAATTTTAAAAACATGTTCTATTTTTTTTCACCAATGAAAATAAGTCCGATGGGGCCCACACAAGATCGGTTTGTCTGATTAAAACAGTCCTCGGTGAAACCGATTGTGTGTACAGGGCTTAACCTTAAGTCGCTTTTACTCTAATTTTAGTGAATGGTATTTGTACATTGAAATCATATCCCATCTCACTCAAGCTTCTCTTCTCCAGGGAGAGAACACATGGGGTTGATTTACGAAAGGCAAATACTGTATATTGTGCACTGCAAGTTTAGATCTTAGTAAAGGAGGGGAAGCTTTGCTGATTTCTATCATTCAATCATGTGCAAGCAAAAATTCATTTTTTTTCCCTTGCATGTGATTAGCTTTACCTAATTTACTAAGCTCTGGAGCAATGAAGGTGAAGGGCGGGGCATGAAATGTCCCCGCCCCCGCCACCTATGGGACCGTGTCATACCTGTAAATTAAATTAAAGTTAAAGTTTAAAAAAAATAAAAATAATTACTTACCCATGATTGGTTAACAATGTTGACAGTTGCCCCAAACAACGGTCCTCTAGCACCCTATATAAAGAAAGAGGATGCGTCATCAGTGGGCAGAAGACGGAGAAGATTAGAAGAGGAGCACATCCCACCCTCCCTCCCTCTCGTGACCTGTTTTATGAGGTTTTAATCCCTTCATTTGTAAGAGGATGATATGTTTCATGTTTTAAGTTTAGCTTGAGCTTAAATGGCTAAGCTAATTTTTATATATATATATTTATATATGGTTATTGTTACTGAAAGAAGATTTTAATATTCTTAAATTGATTATTTATTTTTTATTTAAGAAAGTTGATATAATTAATATAATATTTATACCTATATATAAAGGCCACGGCCATTTCAACCACAGGTATTTACTGAAGTATTATTTATTTATCTAATAAAATATTAGGAAGTTATGACTAAGGTCCCACTGCACTTGCAGTGCACAGTATATTTGCATTTGTTAAATCAACCTCCTTGTGTGCTTTTATTTCATCTTTAGTACAATTTAGATTTGTTTGTTTGTTTAGTGTTCTTTTAAGTTTTAGAATGAACAAAGCTACAAAGAAAATGATAGAATTAATAAGTCACATTCATTTAGACTTGATCTGCAATGTTGAAGATGTCTCACCATTCATGAGGGTGCCGAATCTGCATCTTTACAATGTATACAGCTATGCTGATGTTTACAAAAAAACAATGTTGTTTAAAATATACAGTATCTACTTGAGATCCAAGGTATGTCTCTGGACGTCCTTGACTTTGAGCTGGGATATCTGAATGATGCCTGCAGCTACAGGCATCATTCAGATATAGTTTTTTAGAGCCGGCGATTCTGTGCACTGTAAGAATGATCACAGCAGCTGTTCCCTTGCTTGATCGTTCTTACAGGCGGCGAGAGCGGACGCCCCCCTCCAGCCGCCCTCCGGTGCTTCTACCGACTCTCCTGTGCGATCAGAGAGTCGGTGACAGGATCCGCCGACCCCGGCTTCTTACCATAAAGATTTCCGGCGGAGCAGATGGTCGCCGGAATCTCTATGATCAGTCGGAGGCCGAGCGCGATGTTATGATGTCATGCCCAGCCTCTGCATTTAAAAAAACTGCGCCGCCTCGGCTAGGAAGCGGTGATTGTTTTTTTTTTTTTTTATTTCAGATCAAAAATTTTTAGTTTTTTTTTAAGTGTCAAAGTAAAAAGTTTAAAGTAAAATGAACAGTCAAAAAAAAAAATATTTTTTTAAAATGCCCCTGTCCCCGGTAGCTCGTACGCAGAAGCGAACGCATACGTAAGTTCCGCCAACATATGAAAACGGTGTTCAGAACACACATGTGAGGTATCGCAGCGAACGTTAAAGTGAGAGCAATAATTCTAGACCTGGACCTCCTCTGTAACTCAAAACATGTAACCAGTAAAAAATTGTAAAAAATTTTTTAAAGCGTCACCCATGAGGATTTTTAAGTACCTAAGTTTGGCGCCAATTCCACGAGCGTGTGCAATTTTGAAGGGTGACATCTTAGGTATCTATTTACTCGGCGTAACTTAATCTTTCACATTATGCAAAAAAATTGGGCTAACTTTAATGTTTTAATATTTTTTAATTCATGAAACCGTTTTTTTTTCGCAAAAAAATGCGTTTGAAAAATGATTGCGCAAATACTGTGCGAGATAAAAAGTTGCAATGACCGCCATTGTATTCTCTAGGGTCTTTGCTAAAAAAACATATATATATATAGTGTTTGGGGGTTCTATGTAATTTTCGAGCAAAAAAATGAGGATTTTTACATGTAGGAGCGAAGTGCCAGAATTGGCCCGGATGCGAAGTGGGTATAGAAGGGCTCTGAGCTGCTTTATTCTGTTTGCAAGCCATCATCCAGGAATTGCCTTCATCAATGCCAGACCCTTATCCTAGATGAGGGTCTGGTTTTGATGTTAATGGTGGACCCCACACACAAAAGAAAAAAAAATACATACAGTACCAAATCCTATCCTTGATGAGGTTCTGCTATGGATGTCAAGTGCGAACCTGCACAAAAAATAAAATAATAAACCAACAAAAAAAGGGCATGGGGTCCCCTCCAAATTTTATACCAGATCTTTAGTAGATCATGCAACCTGGTGGGCCAGAAAATGCAGAGGATGGATGTGCACCATCTCTTGAACCATAACCCAGGTATATTCCCTCAAAATGTAGCTCATTCATTTGGGACAAGGACCTCTTTCCCACAACCCTGGCCAAGTAGTTGAGGGGATCTGTGGATGAGAGGCCATTATAAATAAAGGGCCCACAGGGACCCACAGATACCAGCCCCCATCCCCACTCTTAAACCTACACTCTATTGTCAAAAGTATTGGGACACCTGCCTTTACACGCACATGGTTATGTCTATATGGATATTGCTTTGTGCACTGATCCAAATCATTTGGTGGAGGGGAGTTATAATGTGGGGTTGTTATTTAGAGTTTGGGCTTGGCCCCTTAGTTCCAGTAAAAGGGAACTCTTATGTTTTTCAGCATACCAAGACATTTTGGATAATTTCATGCTCCCAACTTTGTGGGAACTGTTTTGGGATGGCCTGTTCTTGTTCCAACATGACTGCACACCAGTGCACAAAGCAAGATCCATAAAGACATGGATGAGCGAGTTTGGGGTGGAGGGACTTGAGTTGACATTGTCCTGACCTCATGTGTGTGTAAAGGCAGGCAGCCCAATACTTTTGACAATATAGTGTATATATAGAGATACACTTATTGACAAGTTCTTTATTTCAAAAAAAGAAAGAAACTCCCAAAAATGTTCTAGAATGTAAAACATTGTCAATCACGTCTTTCAGCAATGCAGGTCGATGTCAATCTCAAAGAATGACTCTTCACTTGTTATGCAAAAGTCACAACTGAGTGGAGGCACTTTTTAGAAATGTTTTCCTGTTATCAAAGCTATAGTGAAGGCTTTGCCCCTAATACCACACAGGTGGTGCCACAAATCACCAGTAGCCTGTAGAGGCTGTAAAAGGTGAGATACAGTAGGTACGTAAAGTATTCAGACCCCCTTAAATGTTTCACTCTTTGTTATATTGCAGCCATTTGCTAAAATCATTTAAGCTCATTTTTTTCCTCATTAATGTACACACAGCACCCCATATTGACAGAAAATCACAGAATTGTTGACATTTTTGCAGATTTATTAAAAAAGAAAAACTGAAATATCACATGGTCCTAAGTATTCAGACCCTTTGCTGTGACACTCGTATATTTAACTCAGGTGCTGTCCATTTCTTCTGATCATCCTTGAGATGGTTCTACACCTTCATTTGAGCCCAGCTGTGTTTGATTATACTGATTGGACTTGATTATGAAAGCCACACACCTGTCTATATAAGACCTTACAGCTCACAGTGCATGTCAGAGCAAATGAGAATCATGAGGTCAAAGGAACTGCTTGAAGAGCTCAGAGACAGAATTGTGGCAAGGCACAGATCTGGCCAAGGTTACAAAAAAAATTCTGCTGCACTTAAGGTTCCTAAGAGCACAGTGGCCTCCATAATCCTTAAATGGAAGATGTTTGGGATGACCAGAACCCTTCCTAGAGCTGGCCGTCCGGCCAAACTGAGCTATCGGGGGAGAAGAGCCTTGGTGAGAGAGGTAAAGAAGAACCCAAAGATCACTGTGGCTGAGCTCCAGAGATGCAGTCGGGAGATGGGAGAAAGTTGTAGAAATTCAACCATCACTGCAGCCCTCCACCAGTCTGGGCTTTATGGCAGAGTGGCCCGACGGAAGCCTCTCCTCAGTGCAAGACACCTGAAAGCCCTCATGGAGTTTGCTAAAAAAACACCTGAAGGACTCCAAGATGGTGAGAAATAAGATTCTCTGGTCTGATGAGACCAAGATAGAACTTTTTGGCCTTAATTCTAAGCGGTATGTGTGGAGAAAACCAGGCACTGCTCATCATCTGTTCAATACAGTCCCAACAGTGAAGCATGGTTGTCGGCAGCATCATGCTGCGGGGGTGTTTTTCAACTGCAGGGACAGGACGACTGGTTGCAATCGAGGGAAAGATGAATGCGGCCAAGTACAGGGATATCCTGGACGAAAACCTTCTCCAGAGTGCTCAGGACCTCAGACTGGGCCGAAGGTTTACCTTCCAACAAGAAAATGACCCTAAGCACACAGCTAAAATAATGAAGGAGTGGCTTCACAACAACTCAGTGACTGTTCTTGAATGGCCCAGCCAGAGCCCTGACTTAAACCCAATTGAGCATCTCTGGAGAGACCTAAAAATGGCTGTCCACTATCGTTTACCATTCAACCTGACAGAACTGGAGAGGATCTGCAAGGAGGAATGGCAGAGGATCCCCAAATCCAGGTGTGAAAAACTTGTTGCATCTTTCCCAAAAAGACTCATGGCTGTATTAGATCAAAAGGGTGCTTCTACTAAATACCGAGCAAAGGGTCTGAATACTTAGGACCATGTGATATTTCAGTTTTTCTTTTTTAATAAATCTGCAAAAATTTCAAAAATTCTGTGTTTTTCTGTCAATATGGGGTGCTGTGTGTACATTAATGAAGGAAAAAATGAACTTAAATGATTTTAGCAAATGGCTGCAATATAGCAAAGAGTGAAAAATTTAAGGGGGTACAGATAACATGAAAAATACATCTATGCACATTTCTTACAAGAACAGGATGTACAGAGAACATAAAAAGTACATCTATGCACTGCACACTTCTTATAAAAAAACAAACTACAGAAAACATGGAGAATACATCTCTGCACACTTCTCACAAAAATGTGTTGCAGGTGTTAGTGCCCCATTATTTGTAGCCCCTTCTATGATGATATAAAGTGTGCAATCAGTGCCCCTTTAAAAGGTCAGGTGGGGTGGAGTCCAGATGAGATGGAGTATGGAAACCAGACAACCTTGACCAGCATGATGTAGCTTTGTGCACTGACAGAGAGAGAGAGAGCCTTCTGCAGGGTTGAACTACTGAGGTATTCAAAAGAAGACACATTAGGGACAGAAAGAGATGCCTTGCCACCCCTGCCTCTCATTTAGCAGGTCCTGTGGTTTGGTTTAGGATGACCTTGGGAGGATTTCCTTTTTTGTGAGAGGAAGATACATCCAGTGTGTAAGGAGACTGCAACATCTGGAGAAGATGGCTGAGTTGAAACAATGTGATGATATTGAGTGCTCTGCACTAAAGGGACTACTGCCATAAAGTTATATAATATGCTATGGTGTTCTACACTAGAGACTGCTGTCAGAAAGTCGTGAACTGACTATTGTCTTATAAAGAAGAAGTGTCATTGTGCCAGAGTGAGTTACACAAATGTTGCAGTAAAGCACTAAAATGCTTTTGGACTGGAAATTCTGCTATCCTGGGTAAAAGTACAAACAAACGGCACCTGGCCCAACCTATAACTGGCCTTAACATCAAGAAGCACATGGAAGGGTGATGCATGTCAAACAACAAAGAAAAAGTCCCAAATACACTTATCAGGCAGCCTGCACACAAACCAAATTGTCCTAACAGTTCACGTTAAAAACAGGGGTTTTGTTTACACTCATTTGCAAATACATGCGTAAGTTGTACAGGCCACTTTATGCCACCCCAGTATTATCTGCAGTCCTAACTCTATACATTTTGAGAGCCTCCATAGTAGGAGCACATATATAGTAGCCTCAGTCCAGAAATATGTGAGTGAGTGGGCCTCAGGCCAGGAGTTTCTCTAGACAACAGGTAGGTGACTATCCCATCCAAGAAGAAGCGTGGCAGGTCAGGAGTCAACATGGCGGGAACTGCAAACCAAGAAGGAACCTTACAAACAGGAAGTACAGAGAACGTAGAGAGTACAGTGCCTTGAAAAATATTCATACCCCTTGAGATTTTCCACATTTTTTCATGTTACAACCACAAACGTAAATGTATTTTATTGGGATAGACCAACACAAGGTGGCACATAATTGTAAAGTGGAAGGAAAATGATAAATGTTTTTTCAAATTTTTTACATATAAATATCTTAAAAGTGTGGCGTGCATTTGTATTCAGCCCCCTTTACTCTGATACCCCTAACTAAAATAGTGGAACCAATTGCCTTCAGAAGTGACCAAATTAGTAAATAAAATCATCCTGTGTGTAATTGAATCTCAGTACAAATACAGCTGTTCTGTGAAGCCCTCAGAGGTTTGTTAGAGAGCCTTAGTGAACAAACTGCATCATGAAGGCCATGGAACACACAAGACAGGTCAGTGATGTGGAGAAGTTTAAAGCAGGGTTAGGTTATAAAAAAATATCCCAAGCTTCGAACATCTCACGGAGCACTGTTCAATCCATCATCCGAAAATGTAAAGAGTATGGCACAACTGCAAACCTTCCAAGACATGACCGTCCACCTAAACTGACAGACCGGGCAAGGAGAGCATTCATCAGAGAAGCAGCCAAGAGGCCCATGGTAACTCTGGAGGAGCTGCAGAGATCCACAGCTCAGGTGGGAGAATCTGTCCACATGACAGCTATTAGTCATGCGCTCCACAGATCTTTATGGAAGAGTGGCAAGAAGAAAGCCATTTTGAAAGAAATCCATATAAAGTCTCATTTGCAGTTTGCAAGAAGCCATGTGGGGAACACAGCAAACATGTGGCAGAAGGTGCTCTGGTCAGATGAGACCAATATTGAACTTTTTTGGCCTAAAAGCAAAACGCTATGTGTGGCAGAAAACTAACACTGCACATCACCCTGAACACACCATCCCCAACGTGAAACATGGTGGTGGCAGCATCATGTTGTGGGGATGCTTTTCTTCAGCAGGCGCAGGGAAGCTGGTCAGAGTTGATGGGAAAATCGATGTAGCTAAATACAGGGCAATCTTAGAAGAAAACCTGTTAAAGTCTGCAAAAGACTTGAGACTGAGGCAGAGGTTCAACTTCCAGCAAGACAACTTCCCTAAACATACAGCCAGAGCTACAATGGAATGGTTTATATCAAAGCATATTCAATGTCTTAGAATGGCCCAGTCAACGCCAGGACCTACCGTAAATCCAATTGAGAACCTGTGGCAAGACTTGAAAATTGCTGTTCACAGACGCTTTCCATCCAATCTGACAGAGCTTGAGCTATTTTGCAAAGAATAATGGGCAAAAATGTCACTCTCTAGATGTGCAAAGCTGGTACAGATATCACGAAAAAGACTTGCAGCTGTAATTGCAGCCAAAGGTAGTTCTACAAAGTATTGACTCAGGGGGGGCTGAATACAAATGTGCGCCACACTTTTCACATATAAAATGAAAAACGATTTATCATTTTCCTTCCACTTCAAAATGATGTGCACATTGTGTTGGTCTATCACATAAAATCCCAATAAATCACCGTACATTTACGATTTTGGTTGTAACATGACAAACTGAGGAAAATGTCAAGGGGTATGAATGCTTTTTCGAAGCACTGTACATCTGTATACACAGCACAGAGTACATGTATGCACACTTCTTCCAAGAACAGGAAGTACAGAGAACATAGAGAATATATCGTCTCTATGAACACTTCTTACAATAATTAGGAGAATACATTTTTAGTCCTCTTTTGGGGATGGAGAGTTATAACAAATGGCTTTATCCAAATTAGATATTGCAATAAACTTGTAGGTAATTAAATGAACCAGAACCTTATCTAGGTGGAAGAGTTGGTTTGATAATAAAGTTGGTAGTGCCTTCACCCAAGGCAGGGCCTCTGTGAACAGAGTCCCTTCCTTGGAAATTAACCAGTAATTTAATCAAAGTAATTCAGAGCAGAGGAATTACTGCAACCAGCAAAAAAACATTAATCATAAGTATATAGAAGCACACCAGTATGGAAATAATACAAGCTTTAGATAAGTGCATACATCCAATATACAAATAGGTATTATCAGCAAGGGAGGTAGGTGACTCCGCGCAAAAGGACTTCAAACACAACGTAGTAGTCAGAGCTGCTGCCTCTACTTATTGCTGCCTCCTAATTAGGTGGAGCAAGGATATGAAAAAAATGAGGGGTGTAGTGGTGGCGCTGCTCTTACGTGAAACCAATCTGCTGGGAGCCAGATATTGGTAATAATAGGTCTACAAATGAGAAACACAAAGGGGGTTCTCTCTGATATAATCAGAACCTAAGTGGGACCACACATAGAATGTAAAAATAAAATAAATAAATGAAATAAGTAAATAAAGTGGGGTGTCTCTGCCAGGTGTTTACTTGGCCTTAGCAATAGCCTTCAGAAGGTGATAGTGATAATGGACGTAAAGTGAGTGAAGGATTTAGTAGGAATACATTAATTAGTTGAAATAAATAAGTAATATGAATTTTCCAATTCCGGCTCGGCCGGGTGTTTACTAGCAGAGGATTAGCTATTGGAAGTGCTGTGAAGTAAATTGATGCTACCAATGTGGTGCTGTAAGAGATGCAGTATAAACAAAATAAAAAACAATGAATTACAATGGATTGGGATGTTGTCTCGGCCGGGTGTTTACTAAACCCAACTGGAATTATACTCGGTCCCAAACAGTTAGAAAAAAGTGTTTACGTGATCCGTAATACACTCTGACAATGTACATCAAATGTTCAGCATAAAAATTGAAGTTGATAAAATGAAGTGAAGATCAATGGTGACAATCCAGAATATAGTGACAGAATAAATTGGTGACTTTGCTGCAGTGCTTGTTCTAGTAGCCTGTGCCGTGAATGTGATTATCCGTGATTGTTTATGATGTTGCACTCACCAGATTCTTCATACCCTCAGGGGGTAAGGTGCAGTCACAGTATATGCCACTGTGTAGCAATCTCAGGAATCCAGGGTGGCTCCTTTGGTCCCTTGTGGTTCTCCGAGAAGGTGAGGGTTATGGAAAGGAAAAAAGGATACCCATAGTGTGAACCCGTAAAAAAATTGGTTTATTGATATATCGGGAAAAAGGGTACTCACATAGTATTAGACAATAAAAAGCATTAAAATGGCGCTTGGCCTAGCCGAGGCGGCGCAGTTTTTTTAAATGCAGAGGCTGGGCATGACATCATAACATCGCGCTCGGCCTCCGACTGATCATAGAGATTCCGGCGACCATCTGCTCCGCCGGAAATCTTTATGGTAAGAAGCCGGGGTCGGCGGATCCTGTCACCGACTCTCTGATCGCACAGGAGAGTCGGTAGAAGCACCGGAGGGCGGCTGGAGGGGGGCGTCCGCTCTCGCCGCCTGTAAGAACGATCAAGCAAGGGAACAGCTGCTGTGATCATTCTTACAGTGCACAGAATCGCCGGCTCTAAAAAACTATATCTGAATGATGCCTGTAGCTGCAGGCATCATTCAGATATCCCAGCTCAAAGTCAAGGACGTCCAGAGACATACCTTGGATCTCAAGTAGATACTGTATATTTTAAACAACATTTTTTTTTTGTAAACATCAGCATAGCTGTATACATTGTAAAGATGCAGATTCGGCACCCTCATGAATGGTGAGACATCTTCAACATTGCAGATCAAGTCTAAATGAATGTGACTTATTAATTCTATCATTTTCTTTGTAGCTTTGTTCATTCTAAAACTTAAAAGAACACTAAACAAACAAACAAATCTAAATTGTACTAAAGATGAAATAAAAGCACACAAGGAGGTTGATTTAACAAATGCAAATATACTGTGCACTGCAAGTGCAGTGGGACCTTAGTCATAACTTCCTAATATTTTATTAGATAAATAAATAATACTTCAGTAAATACCTGTGGTTGAAATGGCCGTGGCCTTTATATATAGGTATAAATATTATATTAATTATATCAACTTTCTTAAATAAAAAATAAATAATCAATTTAAGAATATTAAAATCTTCTTTCAGTAACAATAACCATATATAAATATATATATATAAAAATTAGCTTAGCCATTTAAGCTCAAGCTAAACTTAAAACATGAAACATATCATCCTCTTACAAATGAAGGGATTAAAACCTCATAAAACAGGTCACGAGAGGGAGGGAGGGTGGGATGTGCTCCTCTTCTAATCTTCTCCGTCTTCTGCCCACTGATGACGCATCCTCTTTCTTTATATAGGGTGCTAGAGGACCGTTGTTTGGGGCAACTGTCAACATTGTTAACCAATCATGGGTAAGTAATTATTTTTATTTTTTTTAAACTTTAACTTTAATTTAATTTACAGGTATGACACGGTCCCATAGGTGGCGGGGGCGGGGACATTTCATGCCCCGCCCTTCACCTTCATTGCTCCAGAGCTTAGTAAATTAGGTAAAGCTAATCACATGCAAGGGAAAAAAAATGAATTTTTGCTTGCACATGATTGAATGATAGAAATCAGCAAAGCTTCCCCTCCTTTACTAAGATCTAAACTTGCAGTGCACAATATACAGTATTTGCCTTTCGTAAATCAACCCCATGTGTTCTCTCCCTGGAGAAGAGAAGCTTGAGTGAGATGGGATATGATTTCAATGTACAAATACCATTCACTAAAATTAGAGTAAAAGCGACTTAAGGTTAAGCCCTGTACACACAATCGGTTTCACCGAGGACTGTTTTAATCAGACAAACCGATCTTGTGTGGGCCCCATCGGACTTATTTTCATTGGTGAAAAAAAATAGAACATGTTTTTAAAATTTTTCCGATGCTCAGACTGAATTAGGAGACGGGAGCGCTCGTTCTGGTAAAACTAGCGTTCGTAATGGAGATAGCACATTTGTCATGCTGTAACGGACTGAAAAGCACGGAGACTGAAAAGCGCAAATCGGCTCTCACAAAACTTTTACTAACACGCGGTAACACGAAATCAGCAAAAGCAGCACAAAGGGTGGCGCCATTGGATTTGAACTTCCCATTTATAGTGCCGTCGTACGTGTTGTACGTCATGGCGTTTGGGACGGTCGGAATTTTGTCTGATGGTGTGTAGGCAAGACTGATGGAAGTCAGCTTCATCGGAATTCCGATGGAAAAATCCATCGGATTTGATTCCATCGGAAATCCGATCGTGTGTACAGGGGCTTAAGAGCGGTAAGAATGTGGAATTCTCTTCCACAAGCAGTGGTTTTCGCAGGGAGCATAGATCATTTAAAAAAACTATTAGATAGGCACCTAAACAACCACAACATACAGGGATATACAATGTAATTTTGATATAAAAGCACACACACACACAGGTTGGACTTGATGGACTTGTGTCTTTTTTCAACCTTACCAACTATGTAACTATGGGGGTTATTTACTAAAGGCAAATCCACTTTGCACTACAAGTGCAAAGTGCACTTGAAATTGCACTGAAAGTGCACTTGGAAGTGCAGTCGCTGTAAATCTGAGGAGTAGATCTGAAATGAGAGGAAGCTATGCTGATTTTATCATCCAATCATGTGCAAGCTAAAATTCTTTTTTTTTCCTTGCATGTCCCCCTCGGATCTATAGCGACTGCACTTCCAAATGCACTTTAAGGTGCTCTTTGCACTTGTAGTTTTCACTTGTAGTGCAAAGTGGATTTTCCTTTCGTAAATAACCCCCTATGTGTTTTTATACAGACAAACAGGATAAAACCAGCATTAAGCTTCTGATCAATTTTCCCCCTGTTTAGAAAGATAGAAAGCGTAAAGATCAAGGCAAAAACTATTTATTAAATAATGGGCACACATGCCCTGTGGCATGTATGCCTCCATAGAAACGTACAGTCTTACTACCAATATTTTTTTTGTAAACTCCGAATCCATAGCAATTAGAGATCACCTTTACACAGTTTAGAGCAGTCACAATGAAAGATGAAAGCCACAAGTTAACCCACGCTGTTTTCCACCATAATAAACACAGTATTTCGATCCAAGGTTCAGGAAGTGATGAAGCGACGTGACTCCGCCCTACGCGTTTCGTCTGATGACATCAATCTGACGAAACGCATAGGGCGGAGTCACATCGCTTCATCACTTCCTGAACCTTGGATCGCTCTTCACTGGCCAAGCGCCATTTTAATGCTTTTTATTGTCTAATACTATGTGAGTACCCTTTTTCCCGATATATCAATAAACCAATTTTTTTACGGGTTCACACTATGGGTATCCTTTTTTCCTTTCCATAACCCTCACCTTCTCGGAGAACCACAAGGGACCAAAGGAGCCACCCTGGATTCCTGAGATTGCTACACAGTGGCATATACTGTGACTGCACCATACCCCCTGAGGGTATGAAGAATCTGGTGAGTGCAACATCATAAACAATCACGGATAATCACATTCACGGCACAGGCTACTAGAACAAGCACTGCAGCAAAGTCACCAATTTATTCTGTCACTATATTCTGGATTGTCACCATTGATCTTCACTTCATTTTATCAACTTCAATTTTTATGCTGAACATTTGATGTACATTGTCAGAGTGTATTACGGATCACGTAAACACTTTTTTCTAACTGTTTGGGACCGAGTATAATTCCAGTTGGGTTTAGTAAACACCCGGCCGAGACAACATCCCAATCCATTGTAATTCATTGTTTTTTAATTTGTTTATACTGCATCTTTTACAGCACCACATTGGTAGCATCAATTTACTTCACAGCACTTCCAATAGCTAATCCTCTGCTAGTAAACACCCGGCCGAGCCGGAATTGGAAAATTCATATTACTTATTTATTTCAACTAATTAATGTATTCCTACTAAATCCTTCACTCACTTTACGTCCATTATCACTATCACCTTCTGAAGGCTATTGCTAAGGCCAAGTAAACACCTGGCAGAGACACCCCACTTTATTTACTTATTTCATTTATTTATTTGATTTTTACATTCTAAGTGTGGTCCCACTTAGGTTCTGATTATATCAGAGAGAACCCCCTTTGTGTTTCTCATTTGTAGACCTATTATTACCAATATCTGGCTCCCAGCAGATTGGTTTCACGTAAGAGCAGCGCCACCACTACACCCCTCATTTTTTTCATTATCAGCAAGGGGCCCAAAATAAATCCAGGTGGAATCATGCATATATACCCAGGTATAAATAGTTAGTAATAGAGATACCTCCAGATTAGGGATGAGCTTCGTGTTCGAGTCAAACCCATGTTCGACTCGAACATCGGCTGTTCGCCGAATTGCGAACATTATGGGCCGTTCGCGCCAAATTCGAGTGGCGCGTCACGGCCCATAATTCACTGCGGCATCGCAGTGCATTGCTGGCTGATCATTGGCCAAGCATGCACTATGACCCGCATTCTTTGGCCAATCACAGTGTGCAAAAAATGGAGAGTCATAATTGGCCAAAGCCAGGGTGACTTTGGTCAATTATGTCTCAGGGGGGTTAGTACACGCCCCACCCTATATAAGGCCGCATCCGTGGCGGCCTTGTGTAGTGTGTTGCGGTGTTGGTTAAAGAGAGAGCTTACAGATAGAGAGAGACAGTGTCATTTATATTGAGTTAGATAGAGCAGGCAGGCGAGTCAGTTAGCTGCAGTTACAGTGTGTAGAGGATATATGTGCATCCTAGGTGTTGAATATATATTTATACACTGTATTCAGTTTAGCTAGATCCGTTCCTGTTATTCTCTATACTGTGACAGGCAGGCAGGTGATTGTGCTAGCTGCAGTCAGTGTTTCACTTAGTGTACTGTGTGCTTTGCATAGCGTTCACCTAAAGCTTACCTGAGTACAGTTAGTGGTGTTCTCATAATAAAACCACAGGCAGGGAGCTGCATTAATTTCATGTAGTGTACTTCTGTCCTTTGCACAGCGTTCACTTAACCTCCCTGGCGGCATGATTCTGTCTGGAATTATGTACCAAAAGCTGTACAATTATTTTGCATTGAAATTTGGTGTTATGTATTGTAGGCCTGCAATTCTTAGTAATTACTTACTTAAACTTGACCAAACAAGACTCTAGTAGACATCCCAGATGTGATAAATTTGAAACACAAAATCATGAATTATAATCTAATAAATAATATAATTTTATTCAATAATGTAATAAAAAATAATGAAATTTGTCAAACAAAGAAATTCAATAAACATCCTGAGTGTGAAAGATTTTAAAGCATGGAACTGGACAAAGTCCGACGTCACAATCTGGACAATGGAATCTTGTTTCTTTTCGGACTTTCTTTCCAGTGCCATCTCTCTTTGAACAGCAAACCATGCACATCCTGGTAGGTGCTGCCTTTTTTGTGGTTGGCAGTATGTAATCCATAAAGTGACGACCAGTCAGGCGTTCTGGGTTGACAACGCCAACAGCACGTCGTCCGGGTCTGTTAGCAGCTACTGATGGCGTCTGGTGGTTGACAAAAATCTGCTCAGCCACCTTCCAGATAAAGTCAGAATGAACAAGAGGCATGACACTCTTTGCTCTGTACAGGATATATGCATTCCAAAGGCATTGTTCCAGAAGATGCCTGAAAATCTTCTTATAATATATTTTTTTGCTGTTTGCACATAGCCGGGTAAAATGTCAGTGCCTGATCGGCTCTGTCGACACCTCCCATTGTGTTATTATAGTCTATAATGACTTGCGGCTTCAGCAGATCTTTCCCACCTTTTGTGTGGACCATGGCAGTGGAGGTATTGTGCACAGTACTAATGAGACACACGTCCTACTTGTCTTGCCATTGCATTGCCATCATCTTACCCTTCTGAAAGGCAACCATTTCTCCGGTTTTGAGTTTTTTCCTGCAAACATAGATGGCATGTCACATTGGTTAGGCCTAACGGTAACATAGGCATCAGTCTTCGTTTGTAGCAAAACCTCTTTATGTGGTCACACAATATCCTTGGTTCAGCAATGGCTCCAGCAGTGTAAGGACAGATGATGTGGCCATCCCACAGCCACTGTACATGGGGTTGAACTTCGTGCCTTTACCGGTGTAAATGACCGAATTACAGATGTACCCGGTGGATGACTCGCAGAGCATGTAGAATTTGATGCCAAACCGCACTCTTATGGATGCAATAAACTGTATCCAGCTTAGGCGTCCCTTGTAGGCCATCAAACTTTCATCCACGCTGACGTCCCTTTCTGGCACGTAGGTCCGCTGGAAATTGGTCGCAATCATTTGGCATACCTCCCAGATTTTTTTTAGTTTGGGTGCAGGATGCATGGCCTCATCAAATTCTTCACTGTTCGTGAAGTGGAAATACTTCATGATGAGGGAAAACCGGTATTCTGACATCACGGTGCCAAAAAACGGAGTGGCCAGTAACTTATTGGTGGTCCAGTACCATTTCTGGAGCAGTTTCCCCACCACCCTCTGAAGAATGATGAGTCCCAGAAACTGCCAGATGTCCTCTTTGGTCACCGGTTCCCATTTTCTGCTTCTGGAAAACCTGGCATGCAGCGTAGCGGATTGCTGATCTTGGTAGCGATTTGTCTCTGTGACAATTTTTTCAATTACCTCTTCAGTGAGGAATAATTGCAGGTATGCCAGAGGGTTGTCACGCTCAACATCTACCTTCATCACAGGTGATCCAGTGAACGGAAATCTTGGGGGTGCTACCTGGTCCGTATCGCAGTCTATAGGGCACCAAGTGCGCACATCGCTGAGGTCAGGTGCAGGATCATCGCCGTTGTCACTTGCCAGATCAGTGTCAGTGTCAGACGACAAATCTCCTCACGACTCACTATTGCTCAGATCGGCGATCACAGCGCAGGACATCATCGCTGGATCGCCAGGAGAAGGTAAGGGGACTCCGCTGACAGCTCTGCAATGTTATCCCGTGCATGACTCGGGGTTACCGCTCCTAGCAGAAAAAAACAACCCCTAGTAACGCTCGGGAATACCCCCAGGGAGGTTAAAGGAACCTGAATACAATTTGTGGTGTTCTCATAATAAAACCACAGGCAGAGAGCTGCAAGTATTTTCAGTTAGTGTACTTTGTCCTCTGCACAGTGTTCACCTAAAACTAACTGAAGACAATTGCTGCTTTTCTCATACTAATACCACAGCAGGCAGTTGATTCTGATAGCTGCATTATAATCAGTACAGATATATATATATATATATATATATATATATATACACAGTATATATATATATATATATATATATATATATATATACATCCCACCTTTGTGCAGCTACATCTCACTGCAGGCCATTAGTAAGTCTGGAAGGCAAACAAGGAGAGGCAGGCAGTCACGAGGCAATAAAAGAGGGCAAGCAGGCTCTGTGTCTAGAGGCAACAGTGCTGGTCGTGGACACTGTGCATCTTCATCAGCACGTGGCCGTGGGACACGCTTGTCCTTCTTTTTGGCAGCTGGCCATGTTGAGCCGCAACATGCCCAAGACTTGGTAGAGTGGATGACCAAGCCATCCTCATCCTCCTCTTCCTCTCTCACCCAGGCTCAGGGTACTTTGTCTGGCAAAGCAGCTGCCAAAGCGGCCTCTTCCCTTGGCTCAATGGCATCAGTCACTCCTTCCCTAGCCCCACCATGTGCTCCTGAGTAGTCCCCCAAAATGTTTGACCACAGTGTTGGGTACATGCTCCAGAAGGATGCCCAGCGTTTTCAAGGCTCCGATGATGGAACCCAGCTAGAGGAAGGCAGTAACATGAGCCCAGAGAGAGGGGGTAGTAACGTGAGCCCAGAGAGAGGGGGTGCCCAACAAGGACAGCTATCTGGCAGTCATGTTCCCCCAGCTGCAGCATACTGTCAGATTTGCTCCAGTCACTGACTCCACGTGGATAGGAGAGAGGAGGAGGAGGAGGCACATCTCCAATGAGGCAGGATGCCCTCCAGGGGCCAGCTTAGGGCAGCACACCGACTGCATCACACCGCAGAGCTCCGCATGTGCAGGGTGCTGCTGTCTCTGCGCGTTATTCCAAAAGTTTTTTGGTGTGGGCCTTTTTTCAGACGTGTGCAGCAAATCGCATCGTTGCCATTTGCAACATATGTCTAAAGCGTATCTCGCGTGGCCAAAACATCAGCCGCTTGGGCACCACGTGCTTGACCAGACATATGTCGACCTGCCATGCAGTTAGTTGGCAAGCCTATCTAAAAGACCCACACCAAAGAACAAGGCGGACCTCTCCTTTCTCCTCATCAGCTGGGATCTCCAACCCCACTATACCTTCAGTCCTCTCTGAAACCTGCACTGAGAGGAATGAAGGTGTAGAATTAGGTGTGTCACAGCCAAGTACTTGCGGGCAATCTGCTATCGGTACACCAACGTCTGATTGTACCAGGCAAATTTCCCTGCCACAGCTGCTGCACCGCCGAAAGAAATTCGCTCCCAGCCATCCACATACCCAGAGGTTGAATGCTAGCTTGGCTTAATTGCTAGCACTTCAACTGCTGCCTTTTCAGTTGGTAGACTCTGCCCCCTTCCGTGAGTTTGTGGAATGTGCGGTTCCTCAGTGGTCCCAAGCGCCACTTTTTCTCACGGAAGGCGATTCCGGCTCTCTACCGGCATGTGGAAGGCAATGTCTTGGCCTCGCTGAACAGGACTGTCAGCGGTAAGGTGCATATTACCGCCGACTCATGCTCCAGCAGGCATGGACAGGAACATTACCTATTTTTCACGGTGCATTGGGTGACTCTGCTGGCAGCTGGGGAGGATGCAGGACAAGGTGCAGTAGTGTTGGAGGATGTTCCGCCACCACACCTCCAAAATGTTACTAGTGGTGATTCTGACACACCTCTCTCCTGCACCCCCTCCTCTTCTTCTTCCTCCATGGCCTCTACCTGTGCTTTGTCCTTGGAATCAGCGGTGCTCCGTAGGCGTTCAAGGGGCTACACGAGTACGTAGGCAAAAAGATGCCATGTGGTGCTTGAGCTGGTGTGCTTGGGGGACAGGAGCCACACTGGGGCAGAGATTCTGTCAGCTCTGCAGGGGCAAGCTCAGAGGTGGTTGATGCCACGCCAGCTTAAGCCAGGAAAGGTGGTTTGCGACAATGGCACCAACCTCCTCTCCGCCCTCTGACAGGGACAACTGACCCATGTGCCCTGTTTGGCTCACGTCCTTAACTTGGTGGTGCAGCGGTTCTTGGGCAGGTACCCGGGCTTACAGGGGGTCCTGAAGCAGGCCAGGAAACTCTGTGGGCATTTCCGCCGGTCCTATAATGCCAGTGTTTGGCTGGCTGACCTGCAAAAGGATTACAACCTGCTCAAGAACCGCCTAATCTGTGACATGCCCACCAGGTGGAACTCTACATTGGCCATGCTGCAGCAGCTGCACACGCAGTAGAGGGCCATTAATGAGTATCTGTTGCAATATGGCACCAGGACAGGGTCAGGGGAGCTTGGATTTTTTTCCCCACGCCAGTGGGCCATGATCAGGGATGCATGCACTGTCCTGGCACCATTTGAGGAGGCCATAAGGATGCTGAGCAGTGAGAGTGCATGCATCAGTGACACTGTCCCACTTGTCCACCTGTTGGAGTACACGCTGTGTGGAATAATGGACAGGGCACTTGAGGCAGAACAGAGGCAGGAAGAGGAGGACTTCCTTACCTCTAAAGGCCCCCTTTATCCAGACAGTGTTCCTGCTGGCCTGGCTATCACACAGGAAGAGGAGGAGGAGGAGGAGGATTGTGTCAGCATGGAGGTAGAGACTAGCACTCAGCATCAGCAGCAGTCTTCAAGGGATCAATTACAGTCCCAAGACACCCGTGGACTTGTACGTGGCTGGGAAGAGGTGGCTGCGAATCATGTCATTGTCAGTGACCCAGAGGACTCTGCACAGAATACCTCAGCAAACCTATGCTGCATGGCCTCCCTGATCCTGCAAAGCCTGTATAAGGATCCTCGTATTTGTGCGATCAAGTAGAGGGATCATTACTGGCTGGCAACCCTCCTTGATCCACATTACAAGGGTAAGGTTGCGGACCTTATTTTGCCGTCGCAGAGGATGAAGCATCTTCGGGATGCCTTGCAGAAAGGTCTGTGCAACGCGTTCCCAGAGACTGGGAGGTTACAAATTCCTGGTCCTGGACAACGTGTTGCTGAGGCTTCGGTCAGTCAAAGAAGGAGCGGTGGAGAAGGTGGCCGTCTGACCGATGCATTCAGACAATTTTTTAGTACGCAGCCCCAAGCAGGGCCGGCCCTACCATGGGACCCAATGGGACCGTGGTACCAGGCGGCATTTAGGAGGGGGCGGCAGTCCGGCCGGCAAGATATTTTCATCAGCGTGAGAGACTGAGTCAGTGTGTGACATTCAGTCAGGGCAGAGAGCAGAGCGAAGCGGAGCGGAGCGGATGCTGGTCGGCGCCGCGGTGCGCTATGCCTGTGCGGTGCAGCTGCTAATGCTGCTTTCTCCTGCACTGTGTCTGCCGAGTCCCGACCGTTGCCTAGCAACCGGTGACGTCAGGAGGCCGCGGCCGCCCCAGCATTCACAGCGCTCAGCCTCCGCGCCAATCAAGATTGCTCCGCCCACACACCTCATCCACCACAGGGTTGGGAATGGGATTCAGTGTAGGAGAAATTCTGCTGTGGCTGTGCCCTGGACAGTGACCTTGTGAGTTGAGCCTGGGCTGCCTCTCTGCCTCTGATAAAAAGGGTGAGTTATGTGCCTGGCGGTCGCGATGTCCGCCAGGTGCCCGCGATTAGCTGTCACAGAGCCAAGGACGTGTATCTGTGTGTGTAAAAACACACACAGATCCACGTCCTGTCAGGGAGAGGAGACCGATGGTGTGTCCCTTGTACATAGGGACAACCATCGGTCTCCTCCCCCAGTCAGTCACCTCCCCGCACAGTAAGAATCACTAATAGGGAACACATTTAACCCCTTCCTCGCCCCCTAGTGTTAACCCCTTCCCTGCCAGTCACATTTATACAGTAATCAGTGCATATTTATAGCACTGTTCGCTGTATAAATGTGAATGGTCCCAAAAATGTGTCAAAAGTGTCCGATGTGTCCGCCATAATGTCGCAGTCACAATAAAAATCGCAGATCGCCACCATTACTAGGAAAAAAAAAAGTAATAAAAAAAATGTCATAATTCCATCCCCTATTTTGTAGGTGCTATAACTTTTGCGCAAAGCAATCATTATACGCTTATTTTTATATTTTTTTACCTAAAATATGTAGAAAAATACGTATCGGCCTAAACTGAGAAAAAAAATATATATTTTAAAAAAAAAATTGGGATATTTATTATAGCAAAAAGTAAAAAATATTGTGTTTTTTTCAAAATTGACGCTCTTTTTTTGTTTATAGGGCAAAAAATAAAAACCGCAGAAATGATCAAATACCACCAAAAGAAAGCTCTATTTGTGGGGGAAAAAAGGACGTCAATTTTGTTTGGGAGCTACGTGGCACGACCGCGCAATTGTTTTTCAAAGCGTGACAGTGCTGAAAGCTGAAATTTTGCCTGGGCAGGAAGGGGGTTATGTGCCCAGTAAGCAAGTGGTTAAAAAAATGCAAACTATAAAATGATTTGTATTGTTTTCTTGGTTTCTAATCAAGATGCAATGGTCATGTCATGAATTTTAATGGGAACAGGCATAAAAAAGGTTACTGCTGTGTTTCAACTCCCTCTCTGTGCAGGATAGATCATTGTCAGTAGAGGTGACATATGGCACATGTTCTTCTCAGGATGCCATTGCCTGCCCTGTATGTACAGCACAAAAAACACAATTTAAAAAAAACATTAAGGCTGCTTTCACACGGGGGCAGGTGGGCATTGATGGTAAAACACTGCTAGTTTTAGCGGCGCTTTACCGTCGTTTTAGCGGCGCTATTCGACCTCTAGTGGGGCGTATACACCGTTCCTCCACCGCCCTATAGATGCAGCCTGCAGGACTTTTTTTTAACATCCTGCCAGCGCATCATCCCAGTGTGAAAGCACTTAGGCTTTCACACTGGGACTCCAGGGGAGGCGCTTTACAGGCGCTATTTTAAGCCCAAAAGCGCCTGAAAAATGCCTCCAGTGTGAAAGGGGTCTAACAAAACTGCATGAAAACACTGAGGTGCATTATAGGCATTTTAGCGCTAAAAAGCTTTCACACTGGGGCGCTGCGCTTGCAGGATGTTAAAAAAAAGTCCTGCAAGCAGCATCTTTGGGTCACTTTAGGAGCGCTGTATACACCACTCCTCCACTCCTTGCGGGCGATTTTAACCCTTTCTCGGCCATTAGCGGGGGTTAAAAGCGCCCCGCTAGTGGGTGAAATGTGCCACAAATCCGACGGTAAAATAGCGGTGTTTTGCCGATATTTTACCGCCAACGCTATGGGCGTGTGAAAGGGGTCTCAAGGTTTCTTACCTTAATGCATTCTATGCATTAAGGTAAAAAATCTCCTGTGATGCAGCAGCCTCCCTTTTACTTACCTGAGCCTGGTTTTTCCCACGACGGGGACGAGCACACCAGCTCCACAGCCGGTGTCTCGGGTCCTGATTGGATAGATTGATAGCAGCGCAGCCATTGGCCCCGCTGCTGTCAATCAAACCCAATGATGCGGGAGCCGACTGGCGTGGCAGAGTCTTACTGTGTGTGGCAGGATCGCCTGTCTGCACCCTGCTGTCTTTCTGTGGCTCCAGTGTTTACCGTGTTAGAAGGTAAGACCTTGTCATTACCACAATAAAACCATCTCCTGTATCATTGTCTGCACACAGTCTCTGACCATCTCCTGTATCATTGTCTGCACACAGTCTCTGACCATCTCCTGTATCATTGTCTGCAAACAGTCTCTGACCATCTCCTGTATCATTGTCTGCACACAGTCTCTGACCATCTCCTGTATCATTGTCTGCACACAGTCTCTGACCATCTCCTGTATCATTGTCTACACACAGTCTCTGACCATCTCCTGTTTCATTGTCTGCACACAGTCTCTGACCATCTCCTGTATCATTGTCTGCACACAGTCTCTGACCATCTCCTGTATCATTGTCTGCACACAGTCTCTGACCATCTCCTGTATCATTGTCTGCACACAGTCTCTGACCATCTCCTGTATCATTGTCTACACACAGTCTCTGACCATCTCCTGTATCATTGTCTGCACACAGTCTCTGACCATCTCCTGTATCATTGTCTACACACAGTCTCTGACCATCTCCTGTATCATTGTCTGCACACAGTCTCTGACCATCTCCTGTATCATTGTCTGCACACAGTCTCTGACCATCTCCTGTATCATTGTTTGCACACAGCATTTGACCATCTCCTGTATATTTGTGGCGGGATCGTCTGTCTGCACCCTGCTGCCTGTCTGCGTCTCCAGTGTTTGTTACCGTGTTAGCAGGTAAGAGCTTGTCATTACTGTCGTTTGACAAACATTTACTAGCCTGTCATCTAACTGTAGCACTGCCCCGTAGGAGCTGCTAGTTTAGTTTTGGGCCTGCACTCTGCCTGTCAACCCCCAGAATTTGGCTCAATCCCCTCTGGCACAAATGGGCAATAGTGTGATTGAGTACCCCAATTGGCTGTTAGGGACCTCAATGGTGTATACACAACAATATAGGCATTAAAAGTAAATGTTACCTTGGTGTTGTTCACCTGCCACTCAGCTGCAAAGACAGAGTTCCACACAAATTGTAGCTTAACCAAAAGTGATATGTTTACTTGGTAAAGAAATGAGATTATGATTATACAACAGGCATTCAATGCATGTAAAGCGCTGCGTAAACTGTTGGCGCTATATAAATCGTGTATAATAATAATAATAATAATAATAATAATAATAATACTACAGCTCCCTGTATAAATCAATGAAGGAAATACCATTGGTTCAAAATACCTCTGAGATCCGATCCTGCTAACGTAGCCTGAGGGCCAGATCTGAGCGAGAGTTTGGTGGAGGAATCTCCCAGTGTGGTAACATCAACACTGGGGCACCCCTCCACCAAGTCTCGCACAATGCAACAGGAATACAAAATGACACAAACAGCTATTATTAATATGTAAAATCACAGTTCTATGGCTCCCCCTAGTGGATAGTTCAATTAATGCGTGTCCTATAGCAACCACTTGTAAGGGTAGGAAACCAGATGGCTATCCCTTTAAGAGCCAGGTAATCTTCAGCTAGCCACGTTGGTGTAAATAAAGATTTGTAATCCAAAAGATAGGGTGCAGAAAGAACTGTTACTTGAAACACACGGACTGACAGTACTAGTTTCCCCAAGGCGTTGAGTTCCTACGTGCAGAGATGTAAGCACCCGCAATATAAGTGAAGCTTGTCACACTCCTGGTAGTCAGTTAACTAAGTTGATGGGCAAGTGCCCGCTCACCAGATAAGGCCTTGTCTTGCTGCTTTTCCTCTCAGTCCGGAACCCTCCGTCAATGGTCCGTGTCTCGGTGTCACGAGGCCCCTGGTCCTTCACCCGCCCGTCCTCTGGATAGCGGTGGACAAAAGGCTCTGGATACTGCGAGCTGCAGACCGATCTTCCTCCGGTTGATCTACGAGACTGTTCTGCAGGGATCCCTCTTTGGCTAGGCGATCCGCTCTCAGTCTCCGTAGGCCCAGGTTTCTCTGGCCTAGGTATACTCACAGCAGGCCTTAACACAGGCCTCCTGCCGGCTTGAAGATGGCGTCCAGAGAGAGCGGCTGGCTTTAAAACGGTCTTCCCATCAGGCTTTGTGCGGCGCACTCCCCTCTGGTAGCACAGTGGCCTTGTGGACAATGTAGTCTCTGTGCTACTTACTGCAACAGAGTTTTTTCTCTCAATAACTGAACCAAACAAGTTGTAACCAATTAACATAAGATAAACACTAAAGAGAGCCAAGCTCATATTTACAGCACAGACTGCAGTCCTTAACGATGCTTTCAACCATAACACCTTGCTACATAACATTTGTTATCGTAAAATTGGACAACAATTTTCAAAAGGAGAGTACTAGCGGTAAGAATTTCATACAACAGTCTGTCAACGGACAATCAATCCCCTTCCGAACATCGAACCGTGTGTACGAGGCTTAAGAGATTAGAACATAATTTTGCATCAGTGGTAAGACTGCATCTGGAATATGCAGTGTAATTTTATGCACCAGTAGAAAAGAAGGACATACTGGAAATAGAACAGGTTCAGTCACTGGTTATTACAAGTACATAGGCAAAATAGCAAGTGATTTGGGGGGTAATGTAGCATGTGATTTGTCCTCCTGATACGCAGTGGCATAGTCCTTTTTTGTTTTCTATTTTTTTTGGGCAGCAGTATACAGCAGCCATGTCTGATGGAAATAAACGCATACGTCTTTCTGGTGCACAATATGCAAAGGTTCGAGCAAAAAAGGAGGCTTTTTTACTAAAGCAGAAAGGAGCCATGCTGAAATTTATTAAGCCAGGGAGTCAAGAAAAATCTCCTATGGAGCAGGAGCTTCCATCTGAGGAGCCAACTGTTAACCCAGATAGTGAGACCCCTGGTGAAATGAGTCCTACTGCATCCACATCTGCACCTCAAAATGCTGAAGCTGTACATGTTCTGCAAGAGGAAAGTACAACGGATGGGAGCATGGTGGAGGAGCTGGTTCCTGGTGACTCTGATTTCAGTTCTTCCTTTCTAGAAGACCCAGGGCTTTGGCCAAATATGACTATTAAACTGAGGGACTTCCTGGTAAAATACGGCCCACACCAGGTGAAAAGTTTCAACTTTCCAAAAGACAAGTCTGAACGCAAAAGAAGCTTTCACCGGATGCATTATTGGCGGACACTACCTAATATGGAGAAAGTGGAGAGACCGTGGCTGATGTACTCAAAGAGCAAGAATGCTGCATATTGCTTTTGCTGCAAGGTTTTCCAAAAGGAACTTATTGCATCTGCTTTAAGTTCTAAAGGAACAAATAACTGGCAACATCTGTGTAGGAATTTGACATGTCATGAGAAGACCCCATCTCACGAGAGAGCATTCCATAGCTGGCTAGAACTGCGTACAAGACTACAGTTAAAGTCTACCATAGATGCAAAACATCAAGAGAAGATAGAAGCGGACACTAAGCACTGGGAAAATGTACTAAAAAGGCTCATTGCCATTATTCGAGTCCTCGCTACTCAAAACCTAGCACTGCGTGGTACATCAGATAAGCTGTTTATGCCAAACAATGGTAATTATCTTAAAATTGTGGAGTTGATGGGAGAATTTGAGCCAGTACTTAAAGAACATCTCAGAAGAGTAACCAGCAAAGAAACCCACATTCACTATCTTGGCAAAACTGTTCAGAATGAAATTATCCAGTTACTGGCAGGACAAATCAGACAGACAATTGTGGGAAACCTGAATGCTGCAAAATATTACTCTGTAATTCTTGACTGTACACCGGATATAAGCCATTCTGAACAAATGACTTTAATGGTGCGTTTTTTAACAGCAACAGACTCAGGTGTAAATGTCAGAGAACATTTCTTGGGGTTCATCGACATAGATGATACTACAGGATCTGGGATGACAAAGATACTTCTTGAGAAGCTTGAAGAAATGGGAATTGATCTTAAGGATATGAGAGGACAAGGATATGACAATGGAGCCAATATGAAGGGAAAAAACAGTGGTGTACAAACACGAGTGCGAGAGTTAAATCCCAGAGCCTTTTTTGTCCCGTGCAGTTCCCATTCTTTGATCTTGGTCATCAGTGATGCTGCCTCGGCATGTTCTGAAGCTTCTGAATTCTTTAATGTAATACAAAGTGTATATGCATTCTTCTCTGCATCTACCCATCGTTGGCAAATCTTAAAAGAACATCTTGGACATTCACAAATTACAGTGAAACCACTGAGCACCACACAATGGGAGAGTCGCATGGAAGCAGTGAAAGCTATCCGAAACCAGATTGGAAAAATTTATGATGCCATAACTGCTGTTATGGAGGATGGTACTTCAACAGGAGCAGCTCGTGGCAAAACACAGGCAGAGTGCAGAGGAATTACAAGAAATATATGTGATTTTAAATTTCTTTGTGGTCTAGTGTTGTGGCATGATGTACTCTTCCATGTAAATATTGTGAGCAAAAGACTGCAAGAGATTGATGTTGATATTTCTGGAGCAGTTCAACAACTTCAGATGACAAAATCATTCCTCCAGACTTATCGATCAGATGAGGAATTTGAAAAGGTTTTGAAAAGTGCAGAAAAGATGGCAGAGGAACTTGACATTGAGCCGGTTTTTCACTTTGCAGACGTTCGAAATCGCCGCAGAAGAACCCATTTTGACTATGAGGCAGATGATGAAAGCATCAGTGATCCTAAACAACAGATGAAAGTACTTTTTTTTTTCCAAGTTCTAGACTCTGCTATCCAGTCACTGGAAGAACGTTTTTTACAGCTCCATGAACACAGCAATGTCTTTGGGGTGCTCTATAACATTCCCAAACTCAAGGATGCAATACCTGAAGACCTACTCCAGCAGTGCAAAAAATTGGAAAGCATTTTGTCCCATGATAACATGCGGGATATAGATTCAAATGATCTCAATGATGAACTGAAAGCTCTGTCAAAATATGTCCCTGCAGACTTGTCGCCAAAGGGCGTGCTGGAGTATATCTGCACAAACAATCTGACTACCCTCTTTCCAAATGCCTTCATTGCTCTGCGTATACTGTTAACACTCCCTGTGACCGTTGCTAGTGGAGAGCGAAGCTTCTCAAAGCTGAAGCTAATAAAAACATACCTGCGCTCCACAATGACACAAGAAAGGTTGGTGGGTTTGGCGACCATATCAATTGAACATGAACTAGCCCAAACTATAAACCTGAAGGAAGCAGTGTCTTTATTTGCAGCCAAGAAGGCACGGAAAACACCATTTTGATTCAATCTGTGGTTGATTACAATATAGTTGATGTTATCTGTCCATGACAAACTGTTTTGCCATATAATAGAACAGGGGTAGGCAACCTTTTAGTAGTACTGTTCCAAAACAAGATTTTGAAGTCCCATGCAGACTCACCAGAGCCCATGAGATGCAGTCTCACCAGAGCCTATGCAGTCTCATCAGTGCCTATGCAGTCTCATCAGTGCCTATGCAGTCTCACCAGAGCCGATGAAGTCTCATCAGTGCCTATGCAGTCTCACCAGAGCCCATGAAGTCTCACCAGTGCCCATGAAGTCTCACCAGTGCCCATGGTATGCAGTCTCATCAGTGCCTATGCAGTCTCACCAGAGCCCATGAAGTCTCACCAGTGCCCATGAAGTCTCACCAGAGCCTATGCAGTCTCATCAGTGCCTATGCAGTCTCATCAGTGCCTATGCAGTCTCATCAGTGCCTATGCAGTCTCATGAGTGCCTATGCAGTCTCATCAGTGCCTATGCAGTCTCACCAGAGCCCATAAAGTCTCACCAGTGCTCATGATATGCAGTCTCATCAGTTACTATGCAGTCTCACCAGAGCCCATGCAGTCTCACCAGAGCCCATGAAGTCTCACCAGTGCCCATGAAGTCTCACCAGTGCCCATGAAGTCTCACCAGTGCCCATGATATGCAGTGTCACCAGAGCCTATGCAGTCTCATCAGTGCCCATGAGATGCAGTCTCACCAGTGCCCATGCGGTCTCACCAGTGCCCATAAACTATATAACGCTCTGTAAAGCACTGTGTCTATATTTACAGCCAAGATGGCACATAAAGCACTGATAGTCAATTGATATATAGTTGAGTGCAATATTGTTGTTGTTCTTGTCTGTTGTTTATGACAAGCAGTTTTGCAATATCTTTTCACCATTTAAGCTATTTATATAAATAAAGATATATATATATATATATATATATATATAAAACAAAATAACACTGGAATTTGTGGTTTGGATTTGTACGTAATGGTATGTCATGTAATTTTGCATATGGTGCTGTTGCATGTAACTCTGCTTTTCTGATAAATGAAATTTTACTTATGATATAAAATACTGAATGTGGGGGCGTTTTGGTGGGCGTGTTTTTTTTTTTTTGGGGGGGGGGGCAGCATTTCATTCTTGGTCCCAGGCAGCACCATGTCTTGGGCCGGCGCTGGCCCCAAGGTATGATCAGTTCCAGCAACCATCGCCAGCGTCTGGTTTACATGGTGCAGGAATACCTAGGGGCAAGATCAGACTTGGACACCTTTCCCACCGAAAATCCTCTGGGTTACTGGGTCTTGAGGATGGATCACTGGCTAGAGCTTGCACAGTATGCAATTGAGCTACTGGCCTGTCCTGCATCCAGCGTTCTTTCGGAACGCACATTCAGTGATGCTGGAGACTTTGTAACTGATCACAGTGTGCGCCTGTCCACTGACTCGGTCGATCGACTGACCTTCATAAAAATTAATCAGTCTTGGATCACCACCAGCTACCAAGCACCCGATGCTGATGTAACCGAGTATTTTTTTTTTAAATGTCAGATCCCTTCAAGACTGCCTATGCTGATGCTGAGTGACTATCCTGTTATGCTGAGTGACTATCCTCTTCCTCCTCAATGATCATGCTGAAAGCTTATAAGAACATTTTTGGTTCTGTGCACCGCCACCAGTGGCTAAGGCCCAATTTTTTAGCCACTGTTTAACAGGAGCGTGTATTTACAATTTTTGATGCAATGCTTTGCAGCAGGGCTCATTGCTTCGCTCCAACTACAGTATCTGTGAGGGGTTGAAGTGTTGTGGCACCAGCAGCAGTGCCTAAAGCCCAATTTTTCAGCCCCTATTTAACAGGGGCGTGTACTTACAATATTTGATGCAATTCATTGCAGCAGGGCTCATTGCTGCGCTCCAAGTACAGTACCTGTGAGGGGTTGCAGTGTTGTGGCACCAGTGCCTAAGGCCCAGTTTTTATGCCCTGTTTAACAGGGGCATATAATTACAATTCTTGATCTAATAATTCACAGCAGGGCCCATTCCTGCGCCCACCAAGAGTAACTGTGAGGGCTTACAGTGTTGTGGCAACACCACCACCAAAGGCCCAATTTTTCTGCCCCTGTTAGACAGGGGCATGTAATTACAATTCTTGATCTAATATTTCACAGCTGGGCCCATTCCTGCACCCACCAAGAGTAACTGTGAGGACTTACAGTGTTGTGGCACCAGCACCACCACCACCACCAAAGACCCAATTTTTCCTACCACTGTTCAACAATGGCATGTAATTACAATTCTTGATATAATAGTTCACAGCAGGGCGTTCCAACGCCCACCAAGAGTAACTGTGAGGGCTTACAGTGTTGTGGCAACACCAACACCTAAGGGCCAAATTTCTACAGAGTATATACGGCAGGCCCCTACTTCCAACTTAACATCCAACTTACAAACGACTCCTACTTGCAAACGGAAGGAGACAACTGGAAGTGAGAGGAAATCTACCCCTATGAAGGGAAATTCTCTCCTGTAAGAGTTAATATGGGAAAAATGTGTCTCCTCTCCACTGATTCTTTATCACCAATCCTTGTTTCAATAAAATACCCAAATTTTCAAAAAACATTTGTCATTGGGATGGAAAGTGAGGTGAAATCTTCTGAACAGGTGCACACTGCACAGACAGCAAAACAAATGTTACAGGGGTGATAACCCTTCCCTATGTTTTCAAAAAAGCTTAAAAATAGATTTTTTGGCTGGAGCTACACTTAAAAAATGTACCTGTTCAAAATTCCAAACAGATTCTACTTAAGAACAAACCTACAGTCCCTGTCTTGTTTGCACCGCCTGTTTACTGCTGTTCAGAGTATATAGGGCCTTTTTTTAATTTGGGTGCGGGGTTCCCCTTAATATCCATACAAGACCCAAAGGAGCTGGTAGTGAGCTGGGGGGGGGGTACCCACGCCATTTTTCTGAATGATTTTCATCCATATTGCCGGGACCAGACATTACATTAAAGCCGCAAGCAGTTTTAAATGGCTTTTTTTCCTTTAGAAATGTCATTTTGTGCAGGGACAGTTCTAAACACGGGAAACAGGTGCCACTTCACAGGCATACTTTAGACACCCCCCAGGTACGATATTTAAAGGAATAATTCACTTTCTTTTTCTTTCACTTTAAGCATCATTAAAATCACTGCTCCCGAAAAAACTGCAGTTTTTAAAACTTTTTTTTGCATTGATACATGTCCCCTGGGGCAGGACCCGGGTCCCCAAACCCTTTTTAGGACAATAACTTGCATATTAGTCTTTATAATTAGCACTTTTGATTTCAAACGTTCGAGTCCATTGTTTTTAATAGGGTTCTAAAGTTCGCCCGAACTTTTAGTCCGTTCGCAGGTTCTGGTGCGAACCGAACCGGGGGGGTGTTCGGCTCATCCCTACGCCTCACTTAACGACCAGGTTCCGTTCCAATGAGCAGGTCAATAAACGAATTGTTTGTTAAACGAGGAGTCACAAGTAATCAATATTTTAAGCATTCTTAACTACTGTATTGTACTGTACTGGGAAAAAAGGTTGAAACACAAAACTCCAGTTCAATAACGTTGTTTTAATTTGCATAAGTACAGAACACAAATAAAAATTCTGTACTGTACAATACAATTATGTACATATATCGCATCGTTCAGGTGGGAAGAGATGGTCATAAGTCTGAGCAGTCGTTGAACAGGTAAGTCTTTAAACAAGGAGTATCTGTAAACATTTTTTTTAAATAGCAAAGGACTTCAGATTTCAATTAGGACAGCCAGTACCAGAACAAAGGACACTTCCCATTAAATGTAAATACCAACTCTTGTGCTGATTTTTTAAAATACAAAATTCTGCCTAAGCTTAGGTTTTAAGAGAATAGTATCTTTTTTATTCCTTATTTGTGGCTCTGACAAATATACATGTTTAGTATCTTTCTGCCTGAATTTTGAAGGCCCTTTTTGTCTATATTCCATTATTTCAGATTTCTTTGTTTAAGTATTCTACTGCTGCCACAACATCATCTGTTTCCTTTGAGAACCATAAAACAGACAAAAAGGCTCTGATCAGAGAGAACAAAGAAATCCTACCAATGCTATTCACACTTCAAAAGAATCATTTCTAGCCTTATAGTTACTGCTAAAGATCTAACAATCAGCACATTCAAATGTGCAAGTTAACTATATTAAAAATTTGATATAAAATTATTTATTTCTTTATTTATTATTTTTTTTATTTTACAAGTACAACACAATTCTTTTTTTAATTACATGGAAATACGCGTAGCAGCTAAAGTATGTTGTAACAAAATCAAAGTTCAGCAGCACTTGAGTTAAAGCAGTACTAAAATAGCTCCAGAACCCAAAAAATTGGCCCCCACTGCATACTAGCACATTATGACAGACTTAACCAAAAACAAAGCCTTTCAGTGGGCAGTAAAACATCTGTCACTGCACACTGTGTGACTTAGCCCACAACACAATTGAAATATAATTTTTCCCCATAAATTACTATTTTCACTGCTTTTTTCCATGGTATTTTTCTTTCAGCTTACTTATGCTGATCTCCTCCTCCTTCCCACATGCACTCACTTCAGTCAGGACTGCACATCAGTGTCCCAGCCTGATAGTGACAATGGTGAACCTGTCTGCGCGATATATGTAGGTATGGCCAACGCTTTATCCTGGCCTAGGCCAACAAGGCCCAGGCCTAGGGCAGCACTTTGCAGGGGGGCGGCACGGAAAGAGTCCCCACCAGCTTGCGCTACACTGTTAGAGTAGCACCAGTCTTATGGGGCAGACTGAGTTGAGAGGCAAATTAGTCTAGCTCCCCCATAAAGCGGCTGCTTCCGGTATGCGGGCGGCCGGCATTCTGCAACTGGGGGGGGGGGGGCACTGCTTCTAATTTTGACTGTCCTATCTTCATGGACCACAAACCTTCCTCACTATGCTATATGTTTTCTGCTGCACCATTGGCATGGTTATATCTTCTTAGTTCTCTCCATAAAATTATCCGAAATTTGTGCTTAAAGTAGAACTATAGGCAACACTTTTTTTTTCATTTTGGATAGAGTAAGGGAGGGTTATAGCCCCTGTCAGTTTATTTTTTACCATCCCTGTCCCATTGCAGAGATTTCCCTTCACTTCCTGCCCCATAGCCAAACAGGAAGTGAGAGGAAATCTATGCAAATTAAGGGAATCCATTTCAGGGCAGGTCTTAAACCGAAAGGGGTGTGGCCTTGACAGGAAGGGGTGGGTCATATTTAAATTAGGGGGTGTGCACGTTTATTCAGGCCTAGGGTAGCACAAAACCTAAATACACTACTGGGTATGGCCAGTATTAGGCTGCTTTAGGTGTGCTTGTGAAAGGGTACCAATACAAGAACACAATTGGTATGAGACTTTAGTGATTGGGTTTAGATCTACTTCAACTTTGAGATGGTCAATGCAAACTAAATCCTCCATGAAGAACATCAAATCAGAATAGATGGTTGAATAACCCCTTAGTTCTATCCCTGGCAACGCTGTATCCTGGCCTAGGCCAACAAAACCCAGGCCTAGGGAAGCACTTTGCAGGGGGGCAGCACGGAAAGAGTCCCTGTTAGTGCAGCGCCAGTCTTATGGGGTGGACTGGGCTGAGAGGCAAATTAGTCTAGCACCCCCATAAAGTGGCCACACTGCTTCCGGTATGTGGGCGGCCTGCATTTCGCAACTGTGGAGGGGGGGGGCGCTGCTTCTAATTTTGACTGTCCTACCATCCTGGACCACAAACCTTCCTCACTGTGCTATATGTTTTCTGCTGCACCATTGGCATGGTTATATCTGCTTAGTCCTCTCCATAAAATTATCAGAAATTTGTGCTTAAAGTAGAACTATAGGCAACACTTTTTTTTTATCATTTTGGATACAGTAAGGGAGGGTTATAGCCCCTGACAGTTTATTTTTTACCATCCCTGTCCCATTGCAAAGATTTCCCTTCACTTCCTGCCCCATAGCTAAACAGTTAGTGAGAGGAAATCTATGCAAATTAAGGGAATTCATTCCCCCCCCCCAGCCCTCAGAACTAGTATCCCCACTCAAAAATTTCAGGGCGGGTCTTAAACAGCAAGGGGTGTGGCCTTGACAGAAAGGGGTGGGTCATATTTAAATTAGGGGGTGCAAACGTTTATTCAGGCCTAGCGCAGCACAAAACCTAAATACACTACTGATCCCTGGACACCTTATCCTAATTGTTCACATCAAGCTCTGTTCCTGTAGTGATTAATCTTTGTAATCAAAACTTTACTACTGTTTAATGCTCTCTGTGCTCACAGCTCAAGGTTCTGTCACAGATAGTGATGATTTGGTCTATGATATCAGCCAGCATTTCTGGCCCCTTTGTCTACACCCAGATCTTGAGCTGGTAATCTCCCAATCACCAGCTGAATGGGGCCAGGGATACATCATTGGCTGTTAGATGCCGGCATCCATCAGCGTGCTAGCAACCTATGTGCCCTAAGCGGGAAGCTGTCACATATAGTGATGGGAGTAATATCATCAAATGATGAATGACTTACCAGAAGCCAGAGGTTCTTTTCTGAACAACCCTATACTTCCACAGACAAGCAGTAGGAACAAGGTTTCTGTGAGGGAGAATGATATATACTGTACACAGGGCTCAAAATTTCAAGTCCTGAGCTACTAGCCAGACCTTAAGAGTTACTCGCCACCAGTTTCCCCACCCAACCCCTACCCTACCTCGCCCCTAATTCCGCCCCTAAACTAAAATTAAATTACAACGTAATAATACCCCCCAGCATTGTTGTCAGTGGATGCATTAAAAACCCCCAGCACTGGTGTCAGATGCCATAATAACCCCCAACGCAGGTATCAGAGGACGCATTAGTAACTCCCAGCATTGAAGTCAGTGGACACATTAATAAATGCTAGCACAGATGTCAGTATTAAAGAGGAAGTAAACCCTGATGGGTTAAACTTCCTCTTTATATTCCTGCAAAGATAAAGCATAATGGGCTAGTATGCATCGCATACTAGCCCATTATGTGTCACTTACCTGAAACTGAAGCCTGCGATGTCACTTCTGTCCCCACTGGCAGCGAGCGTCCATCTTCACCCCTCTTCCTTCTGGGGCCGCGAACTCCGGCTCTGTGACTGACCGGAGTCGCGTGACGTCACTCCCGCTCATGCGCGCGGGAGCCGCCAGTCACATCATTACCTCCTTTAGAAACGACACAGTCGCCGTTTCTAAAGTGCGCATGCGCCGTAGACATTGCCACACGTCTCTATTGTAAATATCTCCTAAACCGTGGAGGTTTAGGAGATATTTCCAGCACCTACAGGTTAATTTAGGCTTACCTGTAGGTAGAAGTGGTTGTATAGGGTGTACAACCACTTTAATATTCCCCTCTTTTACATTGGTGGAAAGTGGCTTTGAAATGTAACCCCTCCCATGACCCCCAATGTGGGGGAGGAGGTTAACTTTCACTACCACTGACTTCCCCCCCCCCCCCACCTGCATTGGTGGACATGGCAATGCTAACCCCTTCCTCAATTTCAGCCTGTTCCAGTCCCATTGCCCTAACGCAATGGTGCTGGACAGGGAGCCAGAACAATGAAATAAATAATTAGCTGAAGCTTACCTCCGCACACACTCGCTCCTGATAAGTTTACATTTCCCTTTTTCAGGAGTGCAGGCAAGTGGACGGGTGGGCGGTTCAGGAAGATGGGCGGGCGAGTGGGCGGGTCCGCAGGCGGACGATTCAGGCAGATGGATGGACGAGGGGGCGGGTCAGCAGGCCGATGATTCAGGCAGGTGGGCGGGAACTCAGAAGATTGCTGCATCCCCAAACAACAAGCAGCCAGAGCCTGAAACTGCCAGTCTCGAAGCTGGAGGGAGGGGAAGCAAAATCCTCCCTCCTGCATTCATCGGAGCCTGCACTGTGTGGTGCTCGGAATGATAGGGGTGACGGCAGCGGCACTCTTATCATTCAGTGTCACTCATCTGCTATCAGCACCCCCTCTCCACTCGCCCCCAGCAAATTTTCACTCGCTAAATGCGAGCAGGCGAGTGAAAATTTTGAGGGCTGCTGTGCATATTGTCAGTATAAAGGACAGAAAACGTAAAAATGAAAAACATCTAGGCAGGGATGGACACACTATTTATACAAACCGTGCAGCTGGCCCTCTGGGATTTAGGGGCCAATGAGATGTTGGTTGGGCTGCTGGGCAGGTACCAGGACACCTCCCTGCTGTCACATAGACCTGAACACTGCTCACTTTCTTAACTGGTGGGAAACAAGAGGCATTCTTCTAGATGCCCTATCCATATACCTGGTTTATAATATACTAGTGATATTGGGAAACAGATACTCTCTACTTCTCTAAACCATAAAAGCAGAAAGTGGGAAAAATGTCTGACCCCAGTTGCATGTACCAGTCTGCTCTTCACCTGTATCCATCTATCTATACACAGTGAATAACTGTACTTAAAATATGTTATATTTAGAGGCAAAACGTTATTTTTAGTTTGGATAAAGTGGAGAGTGATTAGAACGTTCATCAGGTTTTTATTGCTGTGTCTGTGCCCCCGTTGGGGAGATTTAGGGTCTTTATTTGTCCTCTTTACTGTTATCATCGAGAGAGGAAGTAAAAGAAAAATCCTAAATATCAGATGTTACCAGAACAGTAATAGAGGGGGAATTTTCCAATGGAGACACTAGTTTTGGTGACCCTAGTGATAAAGTGGTTTCCTCTCATGTCCTGTCTTGGGTGTGAGACAGGAAGTAAAGGGAAATCTCTTCAATGGGGCGCAGATGGCAAAAATGAACGGATAGGGGTTCTAACCCTCCTTTACTCAATCCAAAATAAAAATAAAATAATTTTGTGTTTAGTTCTAATTTAAGCACAAATTGAACGTAAGGGGCTCAACAAATTAGCCCATTGCTGAATATAACTGCCACTACATGCTGGATTTATTTAGTGGGCAATAACATATTTTGCCAAGTGAAAATGATGGCAATAGTTCCATTATCTATAAAGAGAAGGGAATAAAATTTGTGTGCACTTCATCTACTCCTTGGCCAAGCCAGGTAGAACACTTTAGGGTGCCTAATGACACGTTCACACATATGCATTTTTGCCATGCTTATTTCAAAGGACATGTGACTCAGAAATCGCAGCAAAACACATCACGGTGTGTTTCTGTTGCGTTTTTATCGCGTTTTCCATTGCTTTTAAGGGAAAGGTGCGTTTTTGGTGGTTTTTTTTTATAGCTCCCCAAACATGCTCCAAAGATTCTGCAGGCAGGATTTTTATCACCGCAATCAAAGCGTACAGCCCCAGTGTAAATATATTTATTGATTTTAAAGTGAGGTATTTTTCTTAAACTTTTCAGGTGCTTTTTTAACGCAAAAGCGCTTGAAAAGGGTCATTAGGATACTGATGGAGAATTGGAAGTGGACACACAGATCTTTATAAAACATTTGTCTGTATATGGCCAACCTTACTGTGCATGACTAAATCAAAATGTTTTTTTTGCAAAGCAAAGCTGGGTCAGAATAAGTATGTTGCCCTTTTTGCTATATTACTGTACAATACATGTCTAAATTTAAATGTAATTTCATAAGCTTTAAACATTTTTACTAAAATAATTTTAAGGTAAGACTCCAACTGCTTCCAGCTGCAAATATCTGAGCTTGTGTTCTCAATTATCTCTGAATTACCTCTGAATCTCACTGCAATAATTATCACATATACCACATTGAGGAAGCTTAGTTTTACACTGCGGGACTGAACTGTGGCATTATTATTATTAGCTGCTCATAATAATATAAAAATCACAATTGATTCCTTTGAACTAATCAGTTGCCTTACAAAGTTAGCACAATCATAAAGCAACTTAATAGGATCTAGTTGTAACAATGTTATAAAGGATACTATGTAATAATAAATAATATTGACTAGATTATGGAACAATATACAGTAATTTGTAGGCTCTCTTATTTTGTGTATAGGAACAATGCATCTCATATGATGGAAATAGTATGAATCAGGAATCAATAAAAAATATCAGTTTTAAATACTCTTGCATCTGGCCTTGTTTAATAAATTCTTTTGTCCAGTGCCCAACCAGTGCATGGTATATTTGCAGTAGCCCCTTCTGCCAGTCACTGCTGCCAGAAGCTGATTACACAAGCCAATCCTGAAAAAAACGTCCCTATTGGCAGGTTGTATGGGGGAGGGGGGGCACGCTCAGACAGTTAGTATGGTACCCCACAATTTCTAACCACGGCCCTGTGTTCTCTAAATATTGAGTAGTCATGAATAGATCTTACAACTACACTGTCCACCAATGCAAGGGGACATTTTTCAATGGATCACCAACGTAAGAGGTCACTTCTACAGTGACCACTAATATTTAGGAGCATGTTCAGAATATTAATTTAATCTCAACAATATTACTGTAAATAATACTGTCATATAGGCCTGGTACGGTTCAGGAGGGGGGGGCGCTCTCTCGTCCCCCCTTTTCCCCTGCGGCCGGCCAGGTTGCGTGCTCGGACAAGGGTCTGGTATGGATTTTTGGGGGGACTCCACGCCAATTTTTTTTAAATTTGGGGTGGAGTTCCCCTTAAAATCCATGCCAGATCTGAAGGGCCTGGTATGGATATTTGGGAAAACTCCACGCATTTTATTTTTAATTTGCGGCGGGGTTCCCCTTAATATCCATTCCAGACCTGAAGGGCCTGGTAATGGAATTCTGGGGGACCCCCACGCTTTTTTTCTTTTTTTTATCAATGACTTTTCTATGTATTGCCGGGAGCCGACAATTCATTAATAGCCGCGAGTGAGTTTTAAATGACTTTTTTTCCTTCAAAAATGACACTTTGTGCAGGGACAGTTCTAAGCACGGGAAACATGCGCCACTTTACATGCATATCATACACACCCCCAGGTACAAAATTTAAAGGAATATTTCACTTTTATGTTTTCATTTTAAGCATTATTAAAATCACTGCTCCCGAAAAAACGGCCGTTTTTAAAACTTCTTTTTGCATTGATACATGTCCCCTGGGGCAGGACCCAGGTCCCCAAACACTTTTTAGGACAATAACTTGCATATAAGCCTTTATAATTAGCACTTTAGATTTTGAACGTTCGAGTCCATTGTATTTAATAGGGTTCTAAAGTTCACACGAACATTTTGTCTGTTCGCAGATTCTGGTGCGAACCGAACAGGGGGGTGTTCGGCTCATCCCTGCTCATGACACCTCCAGCAAACATCTGTCGTTTGGGGGTATATTCGCTGTAGTACAGTTGGTGTTCTGTACCATCTAGTTAAAATTTTGTACCCTCCCTCTTGGTATCTGCTCGCTACTGATGCCTTATGGGTGAATACCAGGATCCTATCCTAATTTTCCACATTTTGTCATGTTACAACCACAAACGTAAATGTATTTTACTGGAATTTTATGTGATAGACCAACAGAAAGTGGCACATAAATGTGACATGGAAGGAAAATGATAAATGTTTTTTTTTTTTACAAATAAATATCTGAAAAGTGTGGCATGTGTCTGTATTCAGCCCCCTTTACTCTGATACCCCTAACTAAAATCTAGTGGAAACAATTGCCTCCAGAAGTCCCCTAATTAGTAGATAGAGTCCACCTGTGTGTAATTTAATCTCAGTATAAATACAGCTGTTCTGTGAAGCCCTCAGAGGTTTGTTAGATAACCTTAGTGAACAAAGAGCATCATGAAGGACAAGGACCACACCAGTCAGGTCAGGGATAAAGTTGTAGTGAAGTTTAAAGCAGGGTTAGGTTATAAAAAAAAGCTTGGGAAAAAAATATCCCAAGCTTTGAACATCTCATGAAGCACTGTTCAATCCATCATCTGAAAATGGAAAGAGCATAGAACAACTGCAAACCTACCAAGAAATGGCCGCCCACCTAAACTGACAAGCCGAGCAAGGAGAGCATTAATTAGAGAAGCAGCAGTGACACTTTTTGGCACTAATACAGTGATCAGTGCTAAAAAAATATGCACTATCACTGTACTAATGACACTGGCTGGGAAGGGGTTAAACATCAGGGGCGATCAAAGGGTTAACTGTGTGCCTAGCCAGTGTTTGTTTACAATATGGGAGGTGCTTTTACTAGGGGAAGGCATTGATCCATGTTCCTGCTTTGCAGGAACAGAGGATCAATGCCTTCCCTACTGACAGAATGGCGATCTGCCTTTTTTACATAGGCAGATTGCCATTCTGGCTCTCTGCCTAATGATTGGTAGGTGCAGGCGGACATCGTGTCTGCGGTACCCGCAGATCAGCTCCCTCGGTGTCTAATCACAGCAGGAGTGGGTCGCCGGCGGCATGCATGCGAACCCCAGACCCTGAAGTGTCGGATCATGTACTAGGTATGTGATCCAGCGCAGAGTGGGCCGTCCTGCCACAGTATATGCACGGTGGGCAGTAATGAACTGGTTAATATAGACTTGCATTTCTGTCACAACCACAGAGAAAGTGTTTTTTTTTTTTTTTGTAGAATGGTCAGAAAAGGGGGAGTGGTGGAAAGACAAAAATGAGGAGGGGTAACCTCCTTGCACAGATGTATCTGCATTGTATAGCGTACCAGGCACATGTGTCTATGTGCTTCATTTAGCTAACATTACCTAGTTCACTGTCTGTTAAATTACAGAAGTTCGCTTTGCATCATTTTTAGTTCGCAAAGCAGGCCTCTTGACTTTTTTTCTACTGCACCCCCAGATCAGACAGACTAGGTCTGGCCTGGATCTGGAGTCTGTAATAAAAGATGATACTTGAAGTGATGCTTAGTATTCCCTTTATTTATGTAAGCTTTATTATGGTGTTCCTGCAAAAAATCGTTGCAGTTCAGACTGAGATCCCTGCTTGTACACTGTGAATCAGCACTTTTCTTACATAATGCTGCTAATATACAAGAGGTAAAGGGCAGGGGGTGCATAGCTTTGATTTAATTGCTACTCTCTGCAAGTCTTGCAAATCATGTATTTGATACAGTGTATTCCGAGCAATATAAATTAAATAAACACAAGTGGGCATTAGTGTCTGGGGAGGTAGGTTGAGTCAGCACTGTCATACCTCAGTAGACCAAGATCTTAGAAATACAAATACAAATATGTAATGAATTCCTGTAAAAGAGAAATACACATTACACAATACTTTTTTTTAGACAGATATAGCTTCTTTTCGTGGTATTTAATTACCACTAGGTTTTACATTTTTTATTATATAAAAGGCAAAAAGCTTTTTCTTTACTTTATGTTTTAAAACATAGCAAGTAATGCCAGGATAGTACAAAACTCCTAAAATTATCCCTTTTTGGAAAGTAAAAACTCGAAGAAAATTAGATTTTTAGAAATAAAGCAGCATGCTGGTACTTAGGGTGTTAAAACTTGGTGCTCGGTAAAGATGCACTAGATACATTAAATGTATAGGCCATATATAGCGGGAGGAGGGGGTGAAGGGGTTAATGTACAGGTCACATACAATGGGAGGATGGGGTTGAAGGGGTTAAAGTGATATTAACCACTTCAATACAGGGCTTTTTGTACCTATTCAATACCGGGCCTATTTTGGCACTTCTCTCCTACATGTACAAATCATCATTCTTTTGCTAGAAAATTACTCAGAACCCCCAAACATTATATATGTTTTTTTAGCAGACACCCTAGGGAATAAAATGACGGTCATTGCAACATTTTTTTTTGCACAATATTTGCGCAATAATTTTTCAAACGGTTTTTAAAAAAAAAAAAAAAAGGTTTCATGAATTAAAAAATAACAAAACAGTAAAGTTAGCCCAATTTTTTGGGAAAATATGAAAGATAATCTTACGCCGAGTAAATAGATACCTAACATGTCACGCTTTAAAATTGCGCACACTCATGGAATGGCGCCAAACTTCGGTACTTAAAAATCTCCATAGGCGACGCTTTCATTTTTTTTACAGGTTACCAGGTTAGAATTACAGAGGAGGTCTAGTGCTAGAATTGTTGCACGCGCTCTAACGCACGCGGCGATACCTCACATGCGTGGTTTGAACGGCGTTTACATATGTGGGCGACTTACGTGTGCATTCGCTTCTGATCGCGAGCTACCGGGGACAGGGGCGTTTAAAATTTTTTTTTTTTTATTATTTTTTTTTTTTTTTTTACTTATTTATTTATTTTTTTACAATGATTTTACTTTTTTTTATCACTTTTATTCCTATTACAAGGAATGTAAACATCCCTTGTAATAGGAATGTGTGTGACAGGTTCTCTTTATTGATAGATGCGGGGTCAATAAGACCCCACATCTCTCCTCCAGGCTGGAAAGCATGAGATCAGTGAATTTTTTTTCACTGATCTCATACTTACAGCCGCAATGGCGGCTTTGTTTACATTTGAGACCCGGGCGTGACGTCATCACATCGCGCCCGGGCCTCCGACGATCATAGAGATGACTGGTGACCATCTGGTCACCAGTCATCTCTATGCTCATCACGTGACCCCACCAACGACGCCGGAAGATTCGCTCCGGGTCCCCGATCGCACGGGGGAGCCCGGAGAAGCACCGGATGGTGGCGGGAGGGGGGTGTGTCCCCTCCCGCCGCCTATAAGAACGATCAAGCGGCGGAACCACCGCTATGATCATTCTTATTGTGCACAGAATCGCCGGCACTTCAAAAGGATATCTGAATGATGCCTCTAGCTGCAGGCATCATTCAGATATCCCCCTACAAAGCCAAGGACGTCATATGACGTCCACCCAGGATGGGAGATCCCATCTGTGGACGTCATTTGACTATGGCTGGGTAGGGAAGTGGTTAAAGGCAATAATAAAAAAAGAAATTAACAAACATGTTATACTTACCTGCTCATGCACATCGCTGGATCGCGAGTAAGTATTAGAGGGGGCTGCTGAACAATGAAGGTTTTTTACCTTCTTTCATAGAATGCATAAGGGTAAAAAACCTTGAGCCTTTTGAAACACTTTAATGTACAGATGTACAAGAGAAAGTAGGTGTAGGGTTGCACAGTGGCCAAGTGGTTAGCACTTCTGCCTAGCAGCACTAGGGTTGTCGGTTCAAATCCCATCCATGACACTATCTGCCTGGAGTTTGCATGTTCTCCCTGTGCCCAGATGGGTTTCCTCCTGGTATCCTTCCACACTCCAAATACATGCTGGTAGGTTTATTGGTCCCTGTCTAAATTGGCCCTAGTATGTGTATGTATGAATGTAAGTTAGGGACCTTAGATTGTAAGCTCCTTGAGGACAGGGACTGATGTTAATGTTTAAAAAAATATGTAAAGTGCTGTTTAAATAATGGTGCTATATAAGTACCTGTAATAAATATCTAAAAAATAAAAAATAGGTGTAGACTTAATATACAGGTCAGATGACAGACATTGTGGGCTGACATATACAAGAGAGGGAGGAGTAACAGTAGAGGAGTGAAGTGCTAGCTGCAGCCTGTGTTCATGTTCTGTGATTCTGAGAATGGTCACAGTGATCACTTGGTACAGAGCCACTCACATTGGCTCTGTGCTTTGTCCAATCACAGCACAATGTGCACAGGAACTCAGTTCCCAGAGGACACACTAAAACATAGCAGTTAATGCCAGTGTAGTAGGGGATATGTATAGTGCTCGGTCCACAGAATGTTAAAACATATGTGTTGTTGTGGGTTTGCACATGGGTTTTCTACGTGCTTCCTTTTCAATGCAGATCTTTGTATAGTTACAATGTGTGTTTTGGGCTACATTCACACCTGCAAATAGGCTTGACACAAAATAAACGCGAGAACCCTAGTGGAGGTTCTGCTGATTAGCTGCAGGATGAAGCCCCATTGAAAGCATTAGGAGGCTCCCTCAGATAATCGCAGCCACACGCATGGAATCGCTCATGCAGCCGCCACCTGCAAGTGATCAGCCCTGAATGCAGACAGTCATCAGTCCCCTCACTTCTTCTTCATTTCTACCCACCTTCTCTTGGCCCCCTCTTTACATCACCATCCCCTCTTCCCTGCTACAACCAGTCCTTCCAGTACACAGGCTCAACCTTTATAACCATAACCAGACTGTGCACTCTATAAGCACACTACCTCCCCTATCTCACCGAAGTGCAACCTGGATGTGAGTGGATGTGAGTAGACACAACTATGAAATAAACCCAGTTCATAACATCTTGAAAATATAAAAGGAGGTCTATTGTCAAAATGTAATATCATATATTCATTTCCACATTGCATTTGAATTATTTTTAACCCACTCCTTCTAATTTGAATGAGCTTGTGGTTTGTAAACTTTGTGAAGATCCCCACACATTTACCTTGAATACTTTGAAAAATTTTCACTATGCCTTGTGAGTAGGCACTGCTGTGTCACACATTTCACAGAGCCTGCCTTCTGAACTACAGAGCTGCTTAGAGGAGGAGTTTCAGGAAGCAGAGTCAGTAAAGAGATCTCTTATTGCATCACTAATTGCAGGAGACAATGTACCATGGGATATGTAGTCCTTAGAAATTGAACGTAAACATTAGAGTAGAAGCTGAAAAGCATGCAGGAAATCCAGAAAGTTGGAAATCCACTTAAAAAACCACTTAACGACCAGAGAAGTACCTGTACGTTGTCGGTGGTTATAACGGGGTGATGCCTGCAGCTGTTATTTACAGACGGCGGTTGCCCTCTCTTGTAATTGCAATCGGAACGGCTTACTAGTCGCTCGATTGCTATTACAAGCAGTGGGAGGGGATGTCCCCTCCCACCACATTCCGAGGCTTGCTCGAGCTCTCCCGTCCCACCGGGAGAGCCAAGCACCCAGCCAGAGCGTCTGCTGGTTTGCCGGACAGCCAAACAAAGCTGGGGTTAGTTTTATCAAATTTTCAAACAGGGTGGTACAAATAAGAGAATAACAAAGAGGTAAGCAATGGATAGGTTTCGTAAATCCACAAATATACTGTTCTACTTATGTATGTCAAAAGAAGTCCCAGAGGGACCAGTAAACAAACTATAACATCCGACATAAGGTGTAACACCATAGCTTACAAGAAACTGAAAGGGGGGAAGGGAGGGAGGGGGAGAGGGGGGGAGAGGAAAGTAAAGAAGGGTCAAGTAAAGGGAAGGGGAAGAGAGGGACGATCCACAGTCAAACGTGTTACATAAAGTAGCTAAAGCACATAAGAAGATAGGCAATCAGTTTACGTGTAGCATTTATACCAGGTTGACCAGATTTTCCATCGGTTGCCAAATATTTGTTGGTTGCCAAGTCTATTGGCCAATAAAGATTCATACACATAGTGTGTTTGGGTGATAAGCAATACTTCAGATACATTTGGTGCCTTGTCAGTTTTCCAATTTCTTGCAATTAACGTTCTAGCAGCTAAGAGGATATGAGTTATTACTGTTCTAAACTCAGGGGGGAAAATGTCAATTCCCACGTTTAATACAGCTAAGGCAGGGCTAGGATGGGTTAGAATTCCAGTAAATCCTGAGATATGGCGGAAGATGGAATTCCAGAAACTGGTTAAGTGTCTGCAAGTCCACAGCATATGGAGTAAGTTGCCTGTCGTTCCGCAGTTCCTCCAACATAGTGGGGAACTGTGGGACCCGAACTTGGAAAGTCTGTAGGGTGTAAGATACCACCGAAGAGCTATTTTTTGGGACAGCTCCCAATGGTTGACGCACCTGGATGCCTTATAGAGCGAACGTAGTGCGTGTTGCCACTGGGAAACTGAAATATCCACACCAAGGTCTTCCTCCCATTTCCTAAACGGTTGGGATTTTATAAATGTAATTTTATGTTGGAAAAGGTTGTAGAATAGGGAGATTCCCTTTGTGGGGGTAGGATTGGTGTTGTAAATACCACTGTAGGGAGATGGAGCCTGTGTGAACTGAGTGAATTGAGAAAGTGGGAGATTTGAATATATTTATATAGGTCGGTATGTGGCAATGAGAATTTCTTTTGCAGGGAAGTGAATGGAAGAAGGATATCGCCTTGGTTGAGGTCATCTATAGTCCTAATACCTCCATTCAGCCAGCTTTTGGTAGAAAGATTAGGTATAATCTGTGAGAGAATCTCAATAGGTACCGAAACATCTATCAGGTTGGTAGGTGGGACTTGTATGTTTCTCAGGTCTCTCCAGACCAGCAGAGAGGCTTGGATGGTGGGGGGTAGTCCCTGTAGGGGTAGCGGCCTCCACATATCTATAAGGAGGAGGGATTTCAGGTCTGTAGTTGGCACAAGAGACTGTTCAATGCCCCTCCATATGGAATGGGTTGTTGGATCAAGCTAACTTTTAAGTTGTGTTAGCAGAGAGGCACGGTAGTAGTCTCGGATATCAACCAAACCCATCCCTCCCGCCAGGAGGTGTTTAACTAGTAGGTTTTTGGAACATCTCGGTCTTTTTGCTCTCCAAATAAATTTAGAGAGAAGGATGTTGAGATTCTTGAGGTGTATCCCAGAAAGAGGAATGGGGAGCGTCCTAAACACATAGAGCATCTGAGGGAGGATTAACATTTTAAATGCCGCCAGGTGCCCAGACCAAGATAATTCAATATTAGAGAGTCTCTTAGTTTATATCGTTAGTTTGTTGATCAAGGCAGAGTAGTTAGCTATTGCTAGCAGTAGGGGGTCTGAGGTAAGTTTTATACCCAAGTAAGTGATGTGGGATTTGCTCCAGGAGTATGGGAAGGTATTTTGGAGGTGGCATCTCAGAGTGGATGGTATACCCAGGTCTAATATAATTGATTTCGAGAAATTGACTTTATAGAACGAGATTTTACTGAATTCAGTAGGAGTATCATGGGCATGACTTAGGGATGTGGAAGGGGTGGTCAGAAACAAGATTATGTCATCAGCAAATAAGTTAATATCATGGGATTTTCCTTGAATAGGGAAGCCTTTAATGTCCGGGTGGAACCTGATCCTCTCGGCCAGTGGCTCAATAAGAAGGTTAAAGATGGAGGGGGAGAGAGGACACCCCTGCCGAGTGCCAAATCGAGATTAAGAAGGTATTTGATAGTATGTTAGAGGTATAGACTTGGGCACAAGGAGAGGAGTATAGAGCCAATATGTCCGAGAAGATGGGCCCCGAGAATCCGAACCTCTGTAGGGCCTGGTTCATATACCCCCAGTGTATCCGGTCAAACGCCTTCTCCGCATCCAAGGATAGGAGCAGAGAAGGTGTCCGACCGAACTTAACACACTGCACAACTTCGAGCACGTGTCTTGTGGCATCTGATGATTGTCTTCCCTGTGTGAAGCCTGATTGATCAGGGCCAATTAGAAGGAGGAGAATAGGCAGTAATCTGTGCGCTAAGAGTTTAGCATAAAGCTTAACGTCAGTATTTAGTAGAGATATAGGTCTGAAGTTCGCTGGGTTAGTAGGTTCCTTTTCAGGTTTAGCAATAGTAACTATGTACGCCTTAAGCATCTCTGAGAGAAAAGAGGCAGAGGACATTGCAGCATTGAACACTTCCTGAAGAGTTGGCGTTAGATTGTTTTGGAAAAATTTATAGTAGTCATTAGGAAGTCCGTCAGGACCTGGGGATTTGCCTAAGGGGAGTGTTTTGATAATGTCCTTAATTTCACGCTCTGTGATAGGCGAATTAAGGAATTGAAGTTGAGATTGAGATAGGGAGGGGAGGTTGATGTTAGCTAGAAAGTCCTGTATAGCTTCTACATTGGGTTGAGGGGTATTGGAGTCTGTATGTAGATTGTAAAGAGAGGAGTAATACTCCGCAAAGGAATTAGCTATGTCTTTAGGATTGATTATTTTATGTTGATTAATCGGGTGTAGGAGGAATGGGATTTTTGTTTTGACCCTAGCTGATTTAAGGCTTTGTGCCAGAAACTTGCCCGCTCGGTTGCCCGAGGAGTAATGATTTAATTTAAAATATTGAAAATGCTTAGCATGTTGTTCAATAAGGAGGGTTCTGAGGTCAGAACGTTGTTGTGAAAGCTTTTGAGAGATATGTGCATCAGGGGCGGATTTATTCAGTGTCTCTAATGTCTTGATATTACTAAGGAGTTGCTCTAGTCTGTGAATCCTCTGCCCCTTTCCCGTTCACAAATCTGTAAAATTATCCCTTTAACAAATGCCTTATGGGCACACCATAACATTGCAGGGTCTGAAACAGAGCCTACATTTTCCTTAAAAAAGGTAGACAAGCTGCTCGCTATTGTTGTTGCATGTGAGGGCACTTGAAAAATATGAGAATTGGCCCTCCAGATGTAGGCAGGGCTAGGGGTGTGCCCCTCCATCACCGTGATTGAGATAGGTGCATGGTCGGACCATGTAACGTCATGGATGATGGAGGAGGACACTGCCTGCAGAAGCATTTTGTCCACAAGGATCACATCTATTCTTGAGTAGGAGTTATGCCGAGTAGAGTGAAAAGTGTAATCCCTCTCGTTAGCATGTTGGCATCTCCAAACATCAAAAAAGTCCTCAGAGTGAAGTAGGTTTTGAAGTTGGGGCATCGAGTGTTTAGATTCAGAAGAAGAGTCAATTGTGTATTTGACAGTTAAGTTATGGTCGCCACAAATAATTAGGGAGCCTCGTTTAAGCTTGGTAACCTTACTGTACAACCTTTTCAGGAATCTGAGTTGGTGGGTAGGGATGAGCTTCGAGTTCGACTCAAACTCATGTTCGACTCGAACATTGCCTGTTCGCCCGTTCGCCGAACAACGAACAATTTGGGGTGTTCGCGGCAAATTCGAAAAGTCTATGGGAGAAATCTAAAGTGCTAAATATAAAGGCTTATATGCAAGTTATTGTCCTAAAAAGTGTTTGGGGACCTGGGTCCTGCCCCAGGGGACATGTATCAATGCAAAAAAAAGTTTTAAAAACTGCCGTTTTTTTAGGAGCAGTGATTTTAATAATGCTTAAAATGAAACAATAAAAGTGAAATATTCCTTTAAATTTCGTACCTGGGGGGTGTGTATGATATGCATGTAAAGTGGCGCATGTTTCCCGTGCTTAGAACTGTCCCTGCACAAAGTGTCATTTTTGAAGGAAAAAAAGTCATTTAAAACTCACTCGCGGCTATAATGAATTGTCGGATTTTATCAATACATAGAAAAGTCATTGATAAAAAAAAAAAAAAAAAGCGTGGGGGTTCCCCCAAATTCAATTACCAGGCCCTTTAGGTCTGGAATGGATATTAAGGGGAACCCTGCCGCAAATTTAAAAAAAAATGGCGTGGGGTTCCCCCTAAATATCCATACTAGGCCCTTGAGATCTGGCATGGATTTTAAGGGGAACTCCACCCCAAATTAAAAAAAAAATGTCATGGAGTCCCCCCAAAAATCCATACAAGACCCTTTTTCGAGCACGCAACCTGGCCGGCCGCAGGGGAAGAGGGGGGATGAGAGAGCGGCCCCCCTCCCTCCTGAACCATACCAGGCCACATGCCCTCAACATGGGGAGGATGTCACCATGTTGATGGGGACAAGGGCCTCATCCCCACAACCCTTGTCCGGTGGTTGTGGGGGTCTGCGGGCGGGGGGCTTATCGGAATCTGGAAGACCCCTTTAACAAAGGGGACCCCCAGATCCCGCCCCCCCATGTGAATTGGTAAGGGGTACATTGTAATAAAAAAAACAAAAACATTCCAGCGATGAAATCCAGTGTCCCGCGGCAATCCCGATGTCCAGCGCTGTCCGTCATTGGTTGTGCCTGTGTGGACCTGATGGGGAACTTCCTCCACTGTGTTTTAAATGTATAGACCCGCCCCTTCTAAAGTTCCCCATCAGGTCCGCTCAGCAGACCAGATGCGGAACGAGAGAAGGGGCGGGTCTATTCATGTATTACACAGCGAACGAAGTTCCCCATCAGGTCCGCCCCCTCGGTATGTCCGACCCTGCCTACGTCATTGGCCTGAGCGAGAAACTTCCTTCACTGTGTAAATTTAAATTTACACAGTGAAGGAAGTTCCCCGCTCAGGCCAATGAAGTAGGCGGGGTCGGACATACCGAGGGGGCGGACCTGATGGGGAACTTCGTTTGCTTTGTAATACATGAATAGACCCGCCCCTTCTCGCGTTCCGCATCTGGTACGCTGAGCGGACCTGATGGGGAACTTTAGAAGGGGCGGGTCTATACATTTAAAACACAGCGGAGGAAGTTCCCCATCAGGTCCGCACAGGCACAACCAATGACGGACAGCGCTGGACATCGGGATCGCCGCGGGACACTGGATTTCATCGCTGGAATGTTTTTATTTTTTTATTATTTTTTTATTTTTTAATAAAGGACTTTTTCAAGGTGTTTGTGTGTTTTTATTTACATTTTTTGACACTTTCTTTGTGAAATGGTAGGGGTACTCCACGCCATTTTTTTTAAAATTTGGGGTGGAGTTCCCCTTAAAATCCATGCCAGATCTCAAGGGCCTGGTATGGATATTTAGGGGGAACCCCACGCCATTTTTTTTTAATTTGCGGCGGGGTTCCCCTTAATATCCATTCCAGACCTAAAGGGCCTGGTAATTGAATTTGGGGGAACCCTCACGCTTTTTTTTTTTTTATCAATGACTTTTCTATGTATTGATAAAAGCCGACAATTCATTAATAGCCGCGAGTGAGTTTTAAATGACTTTTTTTCCTTCAAAAATGACATTTTGTGCAGGGACAGTTCTAAGCACGGGAAACATGCGCAACTTTACATGCATATCATACACACCCCCCAGGTAGGAAATTCAAAGGAATATTTCACTTTTATTTTTTCATTTTAAGCATTATTAAAATCAACGCTCCCGTAAAAACGTCTATTTTTTAAACCTCTTTTTGCATTGATACATGTCCCCCGGGTCCCCAAACACTTTTTAGGACAATAAATTGCACATTAGCCTTTATAATTAGCACTTTAGATTTAAAACGTTCGAGTCCATTGTATTTAATAGGGTTCTAAAGTTCACACGAACATTCTGTCTGTTCGCAGGTTCTGGTGCGAACCGAAGAGGGGGGTGTTCGGCTCATCCCTGTTGGTGGGAATTCGGGGCATAGAGGTTGACAATGGTAAAGGGTTTATTGTTAAGTTCTCCAACCAGTATGAGGTATCTTCCTTCGGGGCCAACATGGGAATCCAGCAAGGTAAAGGCTACCGAATCTCTTATGGCAATGAGAACACCCTTCTTTTTGGAAGAAGCTGAGGCAGAAAAAATATGGGGAAATTGCTTATGGCGAAAATAAGGAGGATTGTCTGAGAGGAAGTGTGTCTATTGGATGCATAGGACATCAGCCTGGAGTTTGAGTGCCTCTCTCCAGACCGAGGCCCTTTTGGCCGGATGGTTAAGGCCATTCACGTTGAAGGAGATTACTTTAAGCGCCATGTATGCGTGAGGGGTGTGGTTGATGACAGTACCTTACTCCTGTTGAAAGGATCAATACCACAGGGTCAGGTGATGGCCGAGAGAAGCAATGGTGGTCCTCTTCAGATGGGTAGGCTTGCAGTATTTCTGGAACAGGATCGACCAGGAATGGGAGGGAGGAGGTGAAACAAGGAGGAATAAGAAAATTAAAACAAAAGGGGAAAAAAAATAGAAAAAAGGAAACTGCATATCTCAATGTAAAAAACATGTTCAAACAGAAACCAGAAGGAAGACTCGCTTCCCAAAACTTAACGGGGGGGGGGGGGAATCAACTTATGAGAGTCAGTGGGCTACGTGCTCCAGAGCACATCAGGAACCTTGAAGAATATAGATCTGTAGAGGTTATGAGACAGGTGATCAAGGAGTATGTTTTTTGCTGCTCTTCTTTTTTGACACTGTTTGCCATTCATACTGTGGATTAAGCCTTGTTGGGGGTGAAGGCTCTGCAGAGGACTTTTCAGGTATGATATCCAATGCACGTAGTAAGGAAAGACCTTATTTGATTTCTGTGATCACTGTGGACTTACCATCATGCGTGACCGTAAGTTTAACTGGATATCCCCAGCGATAAGGGATGTTATGGTTGCGGAGGGCTTTGGTCACCGGCAGAAGGGATTTGCGCTTCTGCATTGTGAATTGTGACAGGTCCGCAAAGAGTTGGATATGAGTAAACTGTTCAGGGGGCTGTTGAGTCTTGCGGAATGCAGTCATCAACTGTTTCTTCACTTGGTAAAAATGCACACGCATCCGGACATCCCTGGGGATATTATCCGGAAGATTGGAAGGTTTGGGTAGTCTATGGACAGAAGGCAGGAACTGTTTCAGTAGGTCACGGGCATATTGCTGGAGTTGTGCTGGGAGAAAGGTCTCGGGCACCCCTCTAATTTTATTGTTGTTTCTCCTTGACCTATACTCGAGGTCAGCGACCTTTGCCCTGAGCCATGAGAGTTCATCTGAGTGATCAGCATGCGCATCAATGAGTGTATTGTGGGACGAAGCAAACTCTCCCATTTTCCCTTCAATATGATCAACCCTTCCCGCTAGGTCTCCTATGTCAGATTTAAAGTTCTGCATACAGTGCATCAGGTCAGCATGCATAGAGCTGCGGAGGGAGACAAGCATGTCTTTAAGAGTAGTGTCCGAGACAGGCTGACCTGATGTAGGGAATGAGGTGAAGGGGTCAATCAGCTCCCTCGTGTCCTCCAAAGGGCTATATATGTTGCTCACCTGCATACTGTTACTGTCCAGGCGAGGTTTGGACTTTGCTGGGCTTCGAGACAGAGGAGTAGAAGCCCGTGGAGGTGTCTGTGCTAGGCCCTGAAGCGATCCTGGGCTGGCTGCTGCGGACCGCGAGCTGCAGGAGGAGGATGGTGAGACATTCCCCGTGTCAGCGCCATCTTGGATATGCCAGCGGCCTTTCAGCGGGTAGAAATCTTCTGATTTCTTGGGCTGAGTGTGGTCTTTTCTTTTGCGGGTCATTCCCCAAGTGTCCTGAGACCTTCAGGCGGGTTGTGGTGGGGAAAATAGCGTCCGGTGTCATGCTAATCGCTAGCGGTTCCCGTGTCTGGAGCGGAGCTGTGCAGTCACACGTCCATGCAGTTGTGCGGTAGCCACGCCCCCCCAGCTGGGGTTCGTTTTGATTGGCTGTTCATTATCATAACCTGGAAGCGATGAGATGACATCACTTCCGGTTTGCGTGGATATCAACTGTGCCATTTTTAACAATCAAAAGTACTCAAAAACACTTATCTTTGGTGTTTTTAATGCTTTTAAGGCAGTGGAGGCATTTGGGGTCTTATAGACCCCACATCCATCCATAAACAGTACCTGTCACATGCCTATTGCTGTCACAGATGATGTTTGCATTCCTTGTGACAGCAATAAAAATGCTAAAAAAAAATAAAGCAACAGAGTAAAAATAAAAAAAATAAACTAATAATTAAAAATAATACATTTAAATTGTAATCAACTTTCGTGGGAAAAAAAAAAGCAAATAAAGAAAAAATAATATAGCGTATACAATTGCGACACAAGTCATATTGTAATTAAATGTTATTAAAAATTACCTTTCCTTTTCAATCTGCAATGCTGTAATTTTCTGTAAAATGCAATGCAATATGGCTACCTGGAAGTGTTCTGTGTAGAGAATGCCCCCCAGAACATAATTTCCTGCTTGTGTGATTGGCTCACTGATTTTCCCAGAGGTCTGCACTAAGATACAACACAGATTTCAGACATCCCCTGCAACAAAAATGTAATTTTTGGTGAGATGCTCCCAATAGGAAATCACATCCAAAGGGATGCAGACCCAGCAGCTTTCCTCATCAGTGCCCTGCAGGTGCACAGCTGATTGATAATTATGAAACCACTCCCATTAGACTCACTTTCCCACTTGGATACAGACAAACACACAGGGATTTCTTTAGAAAAACAAAAGGTAGGAATCTGCAACAAAGTTTATTAAAATCTTTGTAATGTACATAGATCACCCAGAGGGGAATGTTTTTTTCTCAACAAAAGTGGAGGTACTCTTTAAAGTGCCCCCATCCCGTCATGCTGGCACACACGCACGCAAACAGCGATGGTCCCACACATGTGAGGTATCGCTGAAAATGTCAGATCATGGGCAGTATTTCTAACGCCAGACCCCCTTTGTAAATCTAAAGCGGTAACCAGCGGTAACCTGTAAGGGCTTTTAAAGCATCACCTATGGATAGTAAAATTTACCTTGTTTAATGCCGTTGCACGGGCGTGCTCTATTTTAAAGCATGACATGCTTGGTATCTATGTACTCGGCATAACCTCATCTTTTATATATAAAAATATTGGGTTATGTATTGTGTTTTTTTGCATTAAATTCACAAAAGTGTATTTTTTCCCAAAAAATTGTGGTTACCACGTGTTATAAAAAAACACCCACCAATTTAGTCTTTAGGGCCTCTGCATTAAAAAGTATATAATGTTTGGGGGTTTTAATTAATTTTTTAGCAAAAAAAATACAGATTTTTACATGTAAACAAAAGTGTAAAAAAAGGCCTGGAGCCGAAGTGGTTAAAGTGTTTGTTTACTAAACATTTATATTCCTGATATGTGGATGCTGTAAAATGTACTTGTGTGAGAAAGTAGCAGGTTCTCTTTGTATTGCTTCCTTTGTGTGAATTCCCTGGCATTCCTGCTAGTCTCTGCTTTCCTACACACCGTGGTCAGTTCTTTAGCAATGTTGGGAACACAGCCTGCTCTCCTCCAATGATCAGACGTCCTGACCCCCCTAGTGAAGAACACTATTCTGAAATTGTTCACTTATTTTAAGATGCCGTTTTTCACAGATTGGTAAACCTCTGCCCATCTTTACTTCTGAGACACTGAGGGGCTGATTTACTAAAGGCGGAGTGCAGTTGCACTCTGCAAGAGGAGCTGTTCCAGAGTTTCGTAAATGAGCAAAATCTCTGCTAACTTCCATAATCCAATCATGTGTAAGCAAAAATTAAGTTTTTTTAATTTTCCTTGCATGTGGTTGGATACTTTTTGGAAATTGAAACTTTACCTAATTTTCTAAGCTCTGTAGCAACTGCATTTGCAGAGACATGTTGCTGCCATCAGTTTCAAAATGAGCTTGTTTTTTTTTTCTTTAAATGGTACATTTTCTCAGTTTAACCAGTTCCTTACCGGGCCATAGTAATATGACGCCAGCAGGAACCCTCCCTCCCTCCGGGTGGACGTCATATGACGTCCCTGCTTCCCGGCCGTCTAGGGGGCGTGCCCATCGCTCGGGACCTGGTGCGCATGCCCGGTGGCCGCGATGTCCGCCGGGCACCCGCGATTGCCCGCGATCACGGTAGGAGTGTGGATCTGTGTGTGTAAATTCACAGATCCACCTCCTGTCAGAGGTGAGGAGACTGATGTGTGTTCCCAGTACAGAGGAAAACACATTGGTCTCCTCCCCTTGTGAGTCACCTCCCCCTACAGTTAGAATCACTCAATAGGGAACATATTAACCCCTTCAGCGCCCCCTAGTGTTAACCCCTTCCCTGCCAGTCACATTTACACAGTAATCAGTGCAGTTTTATAGCACTAATCGCTGTATAAATGTGAATGGTCCCAAAAATGTGTCAAAAGTGTCCGATATGTCCGCCGCAATGTCACTGTCACAATAAAAATCGCAGATCGCCACCATTACTAGTAAAAAAAAAAAAAATAGAAAATAAAAATGCCATAAATCTATCCCCTCTTTTGTAGACGCTATAACTTTTGCACAAACTAATCAATAAACGCTTATTGCGATTTTTTTTACCAAAAATATGTAGAAGAATACATATCGGTCTAAACTGAGGGAAATTTTTATTTATTTTTTAAATTGTGATATTTATTAAATCAAAAAGTAAATGTAGCGATCACCTCCCTCTCCCTCTCGGTTTTCTCGTTTAAGTGGCTTGTGTCTAGGGGTACCTGGGAGACGAGAGTGCAGGAACACTACGCCAAGCTCTCCCCTCGTATGTGTATGAGGGTTGAGCACAGTCACTTGAATTAACTCCGGATCTGTTCACTGCATACGAAGCCTTCAGTTGTTCCATGGAGATGTGTCTGCCAATAATAGAGCCCCACACCAATCAAAAGTCCAACACTCCTTTATTTCTCTGCTTTCAGGGTGAACACGATTAGTTGAACTTTTAGTAACAGACAAACAGGGGTGTGGATACGAGTAGGCCCAGGCACAAATGAACTCTCCTATTCCTTTGCTAGCGAATAGGCCTGGTGCACGGTCTCTGCCACCGACCGTGAGTTTTGGTTGCTGCCACCGACCGGATGAACAGTTGAGGCCCCTGCCACAGGCCTGATAGCAGGTCCCTGCCACTGACCTGAGTTGAATAGCTGGACCGCTGCCACCGGTCATAGAACATGAACCACCTTCCTCTATGAACTTGGCTCCTGTTCGGGAAAGAAATCCCTCCGGGCAGTCTCCAGAGGTTCACCCGGCACTGGCAATATGCTGCACCAGATCTTCGGACGAATCACTCCTCCGGTCCCTTACGCCTCTGGATTCGGGTGCCCAACTCCTGGGGCACCCTAGGACAATCCCTCCCTCGCTGGACCCAGCGGAAGGTACTGGGCCCCAGGCCTCTGGCTGAGTACCTCACCCCAGACTGAAGGTGTCTGGGATGGAAAACGAGCTCCAAGTGTCCATGCCTAGGCCGCCTGGACACCGACCGTGGACAGCAGCCCTCAGGCTGAATAGCCTGGGACTCGAACTTCGTGGCGAAGATGTCCGCCCACTTTATACCCTCTCCCAGCAAGCACTGCGGGTTCCCCGCCCCGCTGTACAACCGCTGCGAGAGGTCACAAAGGGTACGGCACTGCAGTGATGGTTCAACCCTGGCCCAAAGTGACAGCGCCACCTGCTGGGCCGTAGGGAACTAGACATCACTGATGTCTTCACCAGATTTAAAAGTATATACCCGCTACACTCTCCCCCTGGTTATTGGACACTGGTCCCCAGTGTCTGGAGCAAACCATGCCCAAAAGGGGCTGACATAGCCTGATACAGAAACCGACTAACAATTTCAAAAATACAAAAAGTTTTGAAAACTAACTAAACAGTTGTGCCTGAACCTGACATGAAAGGGGAGGGAAGGGAAACAAACAACACGTAACAACAACATTTTGCATCACATGTTCACATTAACATCTCCCCCCACCCATCCTGACTAAGACCCACCCCATTCTCAGTGGTCTTGATGGGATGCTCTCCTGCAGAGGGGAAAAGAAAAGTTAAACACACAAATCCCTGACACATATGTTCGTGTGAGAACGAAAAAACTTCTCCGCAGAGAAATCCTTTCCTTCTATAAATGTGTGAGTGAACAGTGAATATCGGTGCGCAACACTGCCACCTGGTGACAGTGCCACGGTAACTGCACTTGTTGAAGATTTCTTTTTCCCTATCTTTTTCTGTAGCTCTAACTACCCCAAAGTCCATGATCACTTTGTGGGATGGAAGAATGAAGAACAAACAACGGCAACAGTCCTTCAATTCCTCCAGAGAGCACAAACACCCATTAACACGGACACAGTCACTGGGTTTTTTCCGGGGAACAACCCCGGAAACTTCAGCAGCAACAAGGTGAAGCAAGAACGGAGTCTTTTTTTTTTCTCCTACAAATAGAACTTTGGGTGCGGCAAGACAAGGGGTCTTAAGTGCTGGTCCATTGTCTCTACATGGTATTCGACATCCTCCCCTTCTTTGCGCCGAATTAACACCTTGTCTGCGTGGATGTGCCGACCCAACATCCATTCTGCCTTGCAGTCCTTGAACCATTGAGAGGCTTTGGGGGAACACGCGAGGTACCTGCGGGCATGTGGGACCTGAATGTGCGTCCACACAAAATCGTTGTACCAGCGTTCCCGACTGACTTCCACTTCATACAAAAGTTCCTTAAGTAAGTACAGGTACTCCCACCCGTACTCATTAGCAACTTTTTGTCAAAAGAGGCGCTGTAGTCTCGTCAGCGGAGGCATAGTGGCCCGGTCTCCCTCACCCGGTAGGACGATGGCGTCCGGGTGACGAGGTGCCTTGATCACCTCCATTCTGGGCATAGGCGCCCACAGGACCAGTCTCTTTTCCCTGGTGCTAGATGCAGGTGGCACCGGAGGTAGAAGGGCAGACTGGGGACAGGATCCCTCCTCAGGCGCTGGTGCCTCCACCCAGGTTGTACTATCCCCTGTAGACATGGGTGGATCCCTGACTCTGCGGGACGAGGAGAGAGGCATTGTCCCAGCCCTTCTTAGCGAAAAGTTCATCTATGATGACGTCGTCTCCCGTATTCGGAGAGCGACTCTAGGTCGGAGGTGTCGCACTCCTCCGCGGGCTGGTAGCCTGTAGTAGAGGCTGAATTGCTACCCCCCGTGGGCACACAGGGCCGTGAATCCCCGACACCTCCGCCCCAACACCAAGTCCCTCCTTCCGGCTTACCTCGGCCCAAAGTTGAGAAGGGATGTCCGGGACTCTTCCGACCGGATCCATCCGGGGCGGGCGTAGGCGAGCAGGGTGATCCACCCCGACCGCTGGACGGGGCAACCAAGCCGGTCTTCCTCTTTTGCGGTGGACGCTGGGAAACCGTGGTGACCGAGTCAGCATCCTCGGATTTCTCCCGTATCTCTGTGATTGCGACCTCCCCTGCGGTCGCTGCAGTGCGCACAGGGATGGCTGTCAAAGCAGCGATTCCTCCTTCTTGAGTGGTGTGGCCTGTTGTGCGGTTGAGGTGGATGGTTCTGGGTTTTTCAATAGGTGGTTCCACCTCAAATAGGAACTCTCCGCAGGCCTCGCAGCGCTCGAATGGCTTCAGCTGACACACCAGTCCCGAACAGCCGGGATAAATCAAACCCAGGGCCTCAACGTCCATGCATGAGTACAGGGCGAATCGTCCCCGGGGCTTTAGCCGAATTCCCGTATCCGTTTTGGAGCAGCAGTGGCAGTCAGACTCGTGGTAGTAGGATGAATTGGAATCCACGATGCATTGCTGAACATGGCGACTCTCTGCTGATCCATTGCGCACTGCATTGTTGGCGCCAAAGTCCCCACGTGTAGTCCTTCACACGATTGGACTCCTCCCCTCTTGCACTCCAGTTTGCGGGCTTTCTCCTTCCCTGGGTCACGCCCACGAACTGAGCAGGGAGGGTGTGCCTCGTGGCGCAGCGGCCAATATGGCCGACCTACTCGGAACTCTTCCGGGGAGACACTTTCAAATTCCGACAACATCAGCTCCATTGTAGCACGAACACATCCCGGACCAGAGCCCCCACGTGTAGCGATCACCTCACTCTCCCTCTCGATTTTCTCGTTTAAGTGGCTTGTGTCTAGGGGTACCTGGGAGACGAGAATGCAGGAACACTACGCCAAGCTCTCCCCTCGTATGTGTATGAGGGTTGAGCACAGTCACTTGAATTACCTCCGGGTCTGTTCACTGCATACGAAGCCTCCAGTTGTTCCATGGAGATGTGTCTGCCAATAATAGAGCCCCACACCAATCAAAAGTCCAACACTCCTTTATTTCTCTGCTTTCAGGGTGAACACGATTAGTTGAACTTTTAGTAACAGACACACAGGGGTGTGGATACGAGTAGGCCCAGGCACAAATTAACTCTCCTATTCCTTTGCTAGCGAATAGGCCTGGCGCACGGTCTCTGCCACCGACCGTGAGTTTTGGTCGCTGCCACTGACCGGATGAACCGTTGAGGCCCCTGCCACAGGCCTGATAGCAGGTCCCTGCCACTGACCTGAGTTGAATAGCTGGACCACTGCCACCGGTCATAGAACATGAACCACCTTCCTCTATGAACTTGGCCCCTGTTCGGGAAAGATATCCCTCCGGGCGGTCTCCAGAGGTTTACCCGGCACTGGCAATATGCTGCACCAGATCTTCGGATGAATCCCTCCTCCGGTCCCTTACGCCTCTGGATTCAGGTGCCCGACTCCCGGGGCACCCTAGGACAATCCCTCCCTCGCGGGACCCAGCGGAAGGTACTGGGCCCCAGGCCTCCGGCTGAGTACCTCACCCCAGACTGAAGGTGTCTGGGATTGAACACGAGCTCCAAATGTCCTAGGCTGCCTGGACACTGACCGCGGACAGCAGCCCTCAGGCTGAAGGTGCCTAGGACTCGAACCTCATGGCGAAGATGTCCGCCCCCTTTATACCCTCTCCCAGAAAGCACAGCGTGTTCCCCGCCCCGCCGTACAACCGCTGCGAGAGGTCACAAAGGGTACGGCACTGCAGTGATGGTTCAACCCTGGCCCAAAGTGACAGCGCCACCTGCTGGGCCGTAGGGAACTAGACATCACTGATGTCTTCACCAGATTTAAAAGTATATACCCTCTACATAAAAAATATTGTGTTTTTTTCAAAATTGTCGCTCTTCTTTTGTTTATAGCGCAAAAAATAAAAACCACAGAGGTGATCAAATACCACCAAAAGAAAGCTCTGCTTGTGGGGGGGAAAAAAACATAAAGATTTCATTTGGGTACAGTGTTGCATGACCGCGCAATTGTCATTCAAAGTGCAACAGCGCTGAAAACTAAAAATTGGTCTGGGCAGGAAGGGGGTGAAAATGCCCTGTATTGAAGTGGTTAAACATTTGATATGTTTACTATTTTTCTTTTGTGAATAAAATATGGGTTTATGATATTTGCAAATCATTGCATTCTGTATTCTAGATTTTACACAGTGTCCCAACTTTTTGGAAATTGGGTTTGTGCAATTGGTAACCATCTTATTGTAAACAAACATACACTACTGTAGTTCTTCTGTTTTTGAGATGTCGGGTTGCTTTAACAAACTTTATTCAAAGAAAACATAAGTAACTGTTTTTTGATTGCTCGTGTAGAATTTAAACCTAAAAAAAAGCTATAACGTTAGCAATAAAAATAATAAGATACGCCCCCAAATGGGCCTAATGCGGCGTACACACGATCGTTTTTCATGCCATTTTTTAAACCAACGTTTTTCTCGTCGTTTTTTTTTCATGTTTCCTCTCAAGCCTATCTTGCGTACACACGATCATTTTAAAAAACGTTCAAGCAAAGCGCAGTGGCGTACAACACGTACGACGGCACTATAAAGGGGAAGTTCCGTTCGGATGGCGCCACCCTTCATGTTAGTAAAGTTTGTTGAGCGACGATTCGCGCTTTTCAGCCTCCTGCTTTTCAGTCCGTTACAGCGTGACGAATGTGCTATCTCCATTACGAACGCTAGTTTTACCAGAACGAGCGCTCCCGTCTCATACTTGATTCTGAGCATGCGCGTTTTTTTTCACCTCGTAAAAGCATACACACTATCGTTTTTCAAGTCGTTGAAAAAAACGACATGAAAAACGACGTGAAAAAATAGAGCATGTTCGAAATTTTTAATGGCCGTCTTTCACGTCGTTAAAAATGCTCTGGAGCATACACACGATCGGTTTTAATGCCCATTTTTTAAAATGGCATTTTTAACGGCATGAAAAACGATCGTGTGTATGGGGCATAAGAGCTTAGGATGCAGTTAAAGCAGGAGGATTGGGATTGTATCTGGGCAAAGACTAAATCCTCCTCCCAAATCATGCTAGCGGTTGAGGCTAACTATAAGGTTCTATTATGTTGGTACTTTGTATGAGCAAGAATTGCAAAATTGTCACCTAACTACCCCCCCTGTGTGTTTTCCTGGCTATGGTGAGTTGAGTACACATGCTCGTGCTCTCTGTCTTTTCTGTTCTTCTCCATGCTTTCTTTAATTATGTTGTCAGGGGGTTTTCCCCTGTGACTAATTTACTCCATATGTCACTGGTTATCCCTCTTGAAAAAGTATTCATACCCCTTGAAATTTTCCACATTTTGTCAATTTACAACCAAAAATGTAAATGTATTGTATTGGGATTTTATGTGATAGACCAACACAAAGTGGCACATAATTGTGAAATGAAAGGAAAATGATAAATGGTTTTCAAAACTTTTTACAATAAATATCTGAAAAGTGTGGTGTGCATTTGTATTCAGACCCCTATACTCTGATACCCCTAACTAAAATCTAGTGGAACCAATTGCCTTCAGAAGTCCCCTAATTAGTAAATAGAGTCCACCTGTGTGTAATTTATTCTCAGTATAAATACAGCTGTTCTGTAAAGCCCTGAGGTTTGGTAGAGAACCTTAGTGAACAAACAGCATCATGAAGTCCAAGGAACACACCAAACAGGTCAGGGATAAAGTTGTAGAGAAGTTTAAAGCAGGGTTAGGTTATAAAAAAATATCCCAAGCTTTGAACATCTCACGGAGCTCTGTTCAATCCATCATCTGAAAATGGAAAGAGTATGGCGCAACTGAAAACCTACCAAGAAATGGCTGTCCACCTAAACTGACAGGCCAGCAACGGGAGCATTAATCAGAGAAGCAGCCAAGAGGCCCATGGTAACTCTGGAGAATCTGCAGAGATCCACAGCTTAGGTGGGAGAATCTGTCCACAGGACAACTATTAGTCGTGCACTCCACAAATATGGCCTTTATGGAAGAGTGGCAAGAAGAAAGCCATTGTTGAAAGAAAGCCAATAGAAGTCCCGTTTGCAGTTTGCAAGAAGCCATGCGGGGGACACAGCAAACATGTGGAAGAAGGTGCTCTGGTCAGATAAGACCAAAATTTTACTTTTTAGCCTAAAAGCAAAACACTATGTGTGGTGGAAAACTAACACTGCACATTACCCTGAACACATCATCCCCAACGTGAAACATGGTGGTGGCAGCATCATGTTGTGGGGATGCTTTTCTTCAACAGGGTCAGGGAAGCTGGACGGAGTTAATGGGAAGATGGATGGAGACAAACACAGGGCAATCTTAGAAGAAAACCTGTTAGATTCTGCAAAAGACTTGAGACTGGGGCGGAGGTTTACCATCCAGCAGGACAATGACCCTAAACATACAGCCAGAGCTACAATAGAATGGTTTAAATCAAAGCATATTCATGTGTTAGAAGGGCCCAGACCTAAATTCAATTGAGAATCTGTGGCAATACTTGAAAATGGCTGTTCACAGACGCTCTCCGTCCAATCTGATAGAGCTTGAGCTACTTTGAAAAGAAGAATGGACATAAATGTCATTCTTTAGATGTGTAAAGCTGGTAGAGACATCCCCAAAACAACTTGCAGCTGTAATTGCAGTGAAATGTGGTTCTACAAAGTATTGACCCAGGGGGCTAGATACAAATGCACTCCACACTTTTCATATGTTTATTTGTGTAGCGGGGTATCGTTTCACCCGCAAGACTACAGTTCCCAGCACGCTTTGAGGCACCCAGGGTGCATTTCCCCGCGCAAGGACTGCTGGGGTGGACTTTAAAAGGGAGAGGAGGGGCCTCGCTCTTTCTCTGGGAACGCCACCCTCCTTGCAAGAGGATCCCTGCACTCAGCTGCTGCACATGCTAGGCCTGAAGCCTGGGCCTCGCACTTTGTTCCAGAGAGCCTTCCGTTCCGCTGAGGAGCCTGCAAAGCATCCGATCAACCTGAGGTGCCACCATCTTCTGGAGGACCGAAGACACGGTGCATCGTGGGCACTGTGAAGCCACTCACAGTAGCGGAGGAACCGGACAGGAGTCGGTCCAATCTGGGTGAGAGAGCGCCAGCTCAGAACCACATCTAAGTAACTTTGTTGCCTATTAACTTTGCCTAGGCCCATCATTGACCACAGTTATACTTTGGAGAGACTGTTTTTTCTGAACTGAGTTTGTTTAGTCTCTCCAGCTTTTCCAAGTTAGCGATTATCTGCTACCCCTATTGGATTACAGTTTGTTTCTCTATGTGAACCACCGACAGTTGCTAGCGAAGATTCTTCAACAATCTATACCCCAAGTTATAGTCAGGCCTGACTGGGTAGTATGGGACATTACTGGGCGCCATTTTTATGCTCATGAGGGAGGATAGCTGCAGCGGGGTTAATATATGTTCATTGCATTATTGAATGTCATACCCTTTTAATGTGTACACCTATATTGCAGGGATCTGCATAAGATATTTTATACAAATTACCTTTTATATTTTTTACCTAAAGTAAATCCCGTGTACGCGGCATAACTGTTTCTTTATAAGATAACATTGTTCTGTTTGCCTTCATTTTGAATTGTTGTTTCAAAATTTATGGATTTGACTTTGCATATCTTTTAAGACCACATGCGCATTGAGCGCTATTGTTATTATGTACATCCTGCCATGTTTTCAATACAAAAATTTTGAACAAGTAAATGAATAGGATACCTGAGATTCCAGCTTCTGACTTGCTCACATAAGCACCCTTGATGTCACTCACCGCAGCCTCCTGTGAAAGCTGAGGATCTTGAATTGCACAAGAATGCACTCTTGGAGCACAGAGACTTTAACACACCACATGACCTTTGATAAACCTGAACTCTAACCAATGAAAGGCATTTTTTTTTGCTTCAGAATCCTCTGTAACACGCAACTCATAATTCTGATCTGCATGAGAACAGCTGTGGTAGTACTCCAGTGATGCTACATCTCTATCAATGTTAATAAGGCACAATTTTTATGCAACATTTTCAAGTCACAATTGCATACCTCCCAACTTTCTGCGATGGGAATGAGGGACACCTATTAGCAAAAGTATGTAGGCATAGGACACACCCCCTGTCACGCCTCTCTTAAAGGAGAATTTGACAAAAAAATTGATTGGTTACCCCCACAAGTGTTTTTTTTACCACTACTATGCCTTTATATTCCTTTATACTGGCTTTTAAAATGTACAAATGCAACAATTTAGAAATTGGATGAAAGGTTTAGCACTGGGAAACACTTTTTGAAGGATAAAAAGTGCATTTTATATACAACTATTTAGATCAGACCAAAACGAGGGACAAATGAGGAGGAAAGAGGGACAGAGGGAGTTTTCTGAATTAGGGACGGTCCCTCAAAATCAGGGATAGTTGGGAGCTATGCACAATTGGCCTAATTTGGTAAAGAGTGTTATTTCTTAAAGTAAATGCCCTAGCATTGATAGTAAAATGCACACACATTGTTATGCCTGCAAGTACCTGCCCTTGTCTTAAATCCATTTCTTTAACACCCCTTTTACACTTAAGCACCTGTGCTGTTAGCACTAAAGCGCTGCTCATTTTTTCTGCACTCAAGCACTGTTTTAGCTGCGCTTTTGCAGCGCTTTTTGGCTGCTAGCGGGGCCTTTTTTACCTTAAAAACAAGGTAAAAAGTCCAGTTTTGCAATGCTTTCAAATCGATTTAAGTTGCTTTGGAAGCACTGCCTATTCATTGCAATGGGCAGGGGAGTTTTGGGAGCGCTATTTACAGCTGCTTGTAGAACTTTTCGTAATTTCCCGCAAGCGCACCGCCCCAGTGTGAAAAGACACACTGCAATGAATGGAAAGGCGCTTTTCAGGTGCTCTTCAGAGTCTATTTCTAGCGCTAAAGCACCTGAAAACAGCCTCAGTGTGAAAGAGGTCTTAAGTCTGCAGAAAACCTTGAACCCTAAATCCCTCCAAAGTGAGGGGATCCTGGGGTGGCACCAAGGTTACCAGAACTAGTATCCCCATTGGAAGATTTTCCCCTCCACTACTGTATTGATGTCAACCCAAAATTTGGTATTTTCTTTTAGTTTTATTTCTGATGATAACAGAAAACAGGACAAAAAGAGAGGATTAACCCCCCTAATGGGGGTATAGAAAGCAAGAGAAACTGACAGGTGGCCTAATCCCTCTCCACTGTAAAACAAAAAAAAAGAAAAGTTTTGCATTAAGTTATACTTTAACACGTGACAAATGTGAACCCAGCCTCTCTGTCCTCCATAGCTATAGGTACTATGGAGTAATACATCCTCAAACTTTACAGCAGAAAGGCTTTTTGAGAGTAGTTAAGTGTAAGTAGCTTAGCTAATTTTTCTGCTCCCTTCCTGCCACCCCATGGTTTGAGACTGGAATTTACTTTACCGCATCTCTTGTGAATTTTGAGGATGATTTGCTCCACAGTGCCTGCAGCTACAAAGTTCAGTTTGGGCATGTTTTAAAGCTATTTTACTTTTTGACATACCACGCAGCTTATATTATGTGCTGAGACACAATCTTTCCTTATATCTGAATGTTCTGTGCTGGTTGTACTATGCATATTTTTGTTGTCTGATTGTTAATCTGAACAATTATATATTGTATTGCATTGCTGAGTTCCATGAATAATATATATTTTTTAATAATAAAAAAGCTATTTTATTGTTTGTTAAGAAAATGTACAGCAAATACTTTCCTGGCCACAGTCCTATTTTAACCTGTCAATAACCAGTCCAGTTCCATTACCCTAGTGGTCAGAAGAAGATATGGCATTTAACAGTTGACTGACTGGGGCAGAGTTTTAAGTGTTGCTAAACCCAGGAACCTTCATTCACTATATCTGGTTCCCCACAGTACACAGAATATGGAAATTCAATTCTTTTAGTAAATATAAGCTGATAAATACCTTTTCTCATCAACAGTATATAGCAGTCTTATGACTTGCATCAGTGTCCAGCCGAGCACTCTGACTGTCCTATGAGGTTGCATGACCCCTGACCCTCTGTCTGGACAGTGCTGATTGGCCCTGAGCCAACCACATGTACCCTCCAAAAAAAAAACTCTCTAGCAATACACACCAAACTGAGCATGTGCAGAGTGCCCCCAAGGCTCTATACTAACAGGAGATGGATCGGGGACTGTGGAAAAAGGGGAGGATCAGAGAAGACATGATCAAACAGCCTTTTAACACAGCATGCAGGATTAACCCCTCAGGTTCCACAGTGAGTATAACAAGCATGCTTTACTGCAAATACAGACTTATTTTACTGTTGTGGGTTTAGTAACACTTTAATGCTGGAAAGAAGTTCAAGTTTTTTATACAGCCTGATCCTGGGATCTGACGTTCTTCTCAGGCACAAACTAAACTTAAGACAAACATGTCTGTACTTTACTGTAATGTGAGGTTACACACTGTGGTGGACTAGACATACCATCACATGTAAAAACTGCTAGAAACAAATAAGAATTATTTACAACAGTTAACCATACATTTACAAAATTGTTAACATAAAATTGTTCTCACACATTTTATAGCATTTATCCTTCCGTGACTGATCAATAATGCCCTGCAGTTAAGTTTAACATTTTTTTAGTATCTAGCTGCTTAAATGTACTGTTGTACTGCTATTGACTTTTCGGAAATCCTGTAGGTTTTGCTATTTTCACTTTTAACATTTCCTAGAAAGCTGTTGTGGATAGTTGAGTAGTGGCCACAAAGGCTATACTAAAGCCAACATTTGATCTCCTGCTAACATTATAAATTACATTTTTGATAAATTAAACTGTATGTATATACAAAAGCCTTGATAGCATTCAATTTCATATACCGTAATTGCAAGTTTATATACAATCCCTCTTCAACATAGATAGGAGATATATATAAATTGGTTGTTATAGGAAATATTTTTTTAGACATATCAAGCAAATATCTGTTGTAGCCACATACTGAGGTTTTGTTTTTAAAATATAATTTATAGAGTTACCCAGTGATTCCAGATTTAAATTGGGGTGCGTAGAGCCTCTTTAAATATTTTTTGATGTTTGAATCTTTATGATACACATTAATTACGGTAGTTGTCCTGAACATAATTTTGATAAATTAGACAAGGACTGCAGTTTAGAACTAGGTCCGTTAAATGCCTGAGACAGACTGCTGACAGTGACTTTGATTAAATGTGTTTTCTCAATTTTCTTCTCACTTAATTGGCTTCTTTATGCGTACTTTGAAGTGTATGAGAGGAATATGCAAATAAAAAGTACAAATGTTTTTACATGCAGAAAATTGTAAATATTGCATTCCTTGAAATAGGTCAAAACGATTATGTAGATGATTTCCAGGTCTTATAAAATCCTGTAATAAGGAATGGTACTAGAATTCTCGTATCAAATAACATGAACTGTATGATAATTTCTTGGGGGTTTACATAACATATCTGAATGTGAATGAAATATTAAAGGGCATCTCCAATAAGTGTGGATCGGTAATGCCTGGGAGGGATAAATTACACTTTGTAGGAGTATACGGTAAATTCAGTGCAGCATATAATCTGATGATGGCCGCAGTCGGTAGATAAGAGTAGAATACATTTCACTAGGATTTAAAAAGCTAAGATCATTTTTAATAAGAAGAGATTAAGTGTTCTCCTTGCAGCTTCCATAACTGAGAAACAGTACATGTGAATATGGATACTCTCTTAAAGAGGACCTGTGCTGCGGAAGCTTAGCACAAAAATTGCAAGCAGAGGACAAAGACTAGTCACTGATATTGCCTGTGGGCTCCCTGCAGAATTTTTCCCCATTGATGACTTACCTTATCTTGTTCAATGCTGTGTCTCTGTGTGAAGGCAGCTATCTTGGTAGAGGCAGGGCTTTGTTTTATTCTGTCAAAATTGCCCCTGATAACTGGTCATTTGATATTTGGTAGTGATCAAACATCGAAAGAGGCGAAAAAGCAAAAAAAATTACAGAATGAATGAAGGAGAAGCAGGGAGAAGCTTGTTTGCAGGTCCTCTGGTACAGTTTTCTCTTCAGCAAGAAAAACCACATTCCCCATGGTTCTTTGCAGTGCCCCACTTTACTGATGCTCCATCTGAGCCACAGTGAAAGAACACATACCCAGGTACCCTACAGATGTGCATATTCCAGGGAGGGAGCTGTAGACTTTAGCTATATAGTCCTGTTTCTGGAACAATGCTCAAGAAACTTCTGCACAGCTAAAGCCTGCACCATCCAGCAGAGAGGAACATACTCATCTACAGTAAAGGAATTTTTTCTTCACTCAGGCTCATCACTTGCCATCACTTACCCTTGTAGTATTCTGTGTACTTGTAGTAGTCTATTCACAGTGCATCTGAATGGGTGGTTACATAAGGAGATATTGAGAACATAATGAATTGAAGACACAGGCATAAAGGAAATGAATCCAGATGAGTTATTTATAGGGAATAAATGTACACATCATTTTAAAGAATTAGGATGAATTTATTTAGAATTGGAACTTGAAGCATATACAGTATGTACAGTATTTTTTGTTTTGTGAGTTTAGCTATGCTTTAATCAACAGAAACACTAAGAAACATTGCTACTTGGTATGAAAGCATATGTACAATAAATTGAAAAACTGAACATACAGAGCATAATTGCCCACATTAAGTATTGCTAACTCAATACCTGACATTTACATCTAGTACAAAGACATACCAACGTTTTTGTGCTCAATAACCCACTTTCCTACAAAAGTTTAAGTACACCACCTGCTGCATTACATATTGTCACATGAGAACTTTTATTTGGCTCTATTTGGCTTTGTAAAATTAAAACAGTTTAAAAATGTTAATTTACATAGCAGAATGCACAATATATAGGAAATTTACAGATGTAGTGCAGTAGTACAGTGAACTCGTATATACTGTATTCATACCTCTTGAAATTTCCACATTTTCACGTTACAACCAAAAATGTAAATGTATTTTATTGGGATTTCATGTGATAGACCAACACAAAAGATAAACAGTTTTCAATTTTTTTTTTACAAATTAATATCTGAAAGGTATGGCGTGCATTTGTATTCAGCTCCCTTTACTCTGATACCACAAACTAAAATCTAGAGGAACCAATTGCCTTCAGAAGTCATCTAATTAGTAAATAGAGTCCACCTGTGTGTAATTTATTCTCAGTATAAATACAGCTGTTCTGTTAAGCCCTCAGAGGTTTGTTAGAGAACCTTAGTGAACAAACAGCATCATGAAGGCCAAGGAACACACCAAACAGGTCAGGGATAAAGTTGTGCAGAAGTTTAAAGTAGGGTTAGGTTATAAAAAAATATCCCAAGCTATTATCCAAAAAAGAAAAGAGTATGGCACAACTGCAAACCTACCAAGACATGGCCGTCCACCTAAACTGACAGGCCGGGCAAGGAGAGAATTAATCAGATAAGCAACCAAGAGGCCTATGGTAACTCTGGAGGAGCTGCAGGGATCCACAGCTCAGGTGGGAGGATCTGTCCACAGGACAACTATTAGTCGTGCACTCCACAAATCTGCCCTTTATGTAAGAGCGGCAAGAAGAAAGCCATTGTTGAAAGAAAGCCATAAGAAGTCTTGTTTGCAGTTTGTGAGAAGCCATGTGGGGGACACAGCAAACATGTCGAAGAAGGTGCTCTGGTCAGATAAGACCAAAATAAACTTTTTGGCCTAAAAGCAAAATGCTATGTGTGGCAGAAAACTAATACTACACATCACCCTGAACACACCATCCCTGCCGTGAAACATGGTGGTGGCAGCATCATGTTGTCAGGATGCTTTTCTTCAGAAGGGACAGGGAGGCTGGTTAGAGATGATGGTAAGATGGATGGAGCCAAATACAGGCCAATCTTCTAAGAAAACCTGTAATGCCGCGTACACACAAACAAATTTTCCATTGGAAAAACCTTGGATGGTTTTTCCGACGGAATTCCGCTCAAGCTTGTCTTGCATACACACGGTCACACAAAAGTTCTCTGAACTTTCGACCAAGAACACGGTGACGTACAACACTACGACGAGCCGAGAAAATTAAGCTCAATGCTTCTGAGCATGCGTCGAATTGTTTCCGAGCATGCGTCGGAATTTTGCGCGTCGGAATTGCTACAGACGATCGGAATTTCCAATCGGAATTTTTTCAGACAGAAAAATTGAGAACCTGCTTTCAATCTTTTGCTGGCGGAAATTCCGACAGCAAAAGTCCGATGGAGCATATACACGGTCGGAATCTCCGACGAAAAGCTCACATTTTTCTGGCGGAAAATCCGACCGTGTGTACGGGGCATTAGAGTCTGCAAAAGACTTGAGACTGGGGCGGAGGTTCACCTTCCAGCAGGACAATGACCCTAAGCATACAGCCAGAGCTAAAATGGAATGGTTTAGAGCAAAGCATATTCATGTGTTAGAATGGCCCAGTCAAAGTCCAGACCTAAATCCAATTGAGAATCTGTGGCAAGACTTTAAAATTGCTGTTCACAGACGCTCTCCATCCAATCTGACAGAGCTTGAGCTATTTTGCAAAGAAGGATGGGCTAAAATTTCACTCTCTAGATGTGCAAAGCTGGTAGAGACATCCCCAAAAAGACTTGAAGCTGTAATTGCAGCGAAAGATGGTTCTACAAAGTATTGACTCTGGGGGGACTGAGTACAAATGCACACCTCACGTTTCAGATAATTACTTGTAAAAAACATTAAAATAACATTTATCATGTCCATACAATAGCCTACTACTACTGTAACTACACTACTTTGATATAAGCAGCTCTGATTCCATGCTGTCAGTTTGACAGAACTGCCATGCCAGTGGAAACTCATAGCTGCCTATATCATCCCTATCTGAACTTATGCCGCTGCACTTCCATAGTCTTATCAGTGATGTTCGGAGCAGTTGCACTGCTGGGCAGCATTAAGGCCTTATTTTTAATCTTACTACCACTGGACAACCAAAATGTGCCAGCTATAATAGGGTCACTGACAATCAGTTGCTACAATTGCAGCAAAAGTGTAGTAGAAGATAATAATAATACACATAATGACAGCCGGGATCTATTAATTTCTTAAGGCAATTAAAAGTTTTACATAAAGATGAGGCCTTTGAAGCAGTAGGTTGCAGGCCCAATACCCCTATGCTGATATGTTTCTGTAAAGATCCTGTGCAGATCCTCCGCAGCACAAAGGATCCTGGCACAGGAGAAGGGTGGCTTGTGTAGCTGTTTCCGCTAAGATGAGGTTTAGTGTTAGGGCTACACAGAGGTTTACTGTGAGAGTTATGCCCTGTGGGCCCCATCGGACTCTTTTCCATTGGTGTTAAAAAATAGAACGTTTTAAATTTTTCCAATAGAAAATAAAAAAACGATAGGAAATTCCGATCAACTGTGTGGAACTCCAACAGAGAAAAAACCCACGCATTCTCAGAATCAAGTCGACGCATGCTCAGAAGCATTGAACTTAATTTTTCTCGGCTCGTCGGAGTGTTTTACGTCACCGCGTTTTGGACGGTCGGAATTTTGTCTGATGGTGTGTAGGCAAAACTGATGAAAGTCAGCTTCATCGGAATTCCGACGGAAAATTCCATCGGATTTTTTTCCATCGGAAATCCGATCGTGTGTACAGGGCATTAGAGTTAAAGCTACATAGAGAATGAGTGTGAGGGATAGCGTTAGCATTAAAGGAGGAAGAGTGTGTGATGGATAGCTTTAAGGTTACAGGAAGGGTTGATGTAAGGGTTACAGGTGGGTATTAATATTAGGGTTACAGAAAGTGTTAGCAGTAGGGTTATCGGAAGCACGTGTGCAATAGTTAAAGGTACACAAGCCTTTCCTGTAACTATAACATAAACCATGTTATAGTTACAGGAAAGGCTTGTGTAAGAGCTAGTTTAAAGTTTACAGGAAAGGGATAGTGTCACAGTTGGGGTTAAAATTAGGTTAATGTTAGGGTTACAGGAAGGCTTTCTGTGAAGGTTAGAAGAAAGGGTATTGTAAGGGTCAGTCTTATTATTACCAAAAGGGTTTGTTTTCAGGTTACAGGTAAGATTAGTGGGAGGAGGTTCTTAGATGCCACATTGCTCTCTGCCCTTTATTATGAGGTTTTAGTCTTTCTATTGTCATTTGAATTTTTAGTAATTACACAACACATTCTGAACAGCAAAAAAAAGCTTAGTGAATGGCTCTAACTTTTGTATTTTGTACTGTCTCTGTTTTTTTACATGCAGTTTTTATAAAACATTACAGACTGCTTGTTATCAGAAGGGATCCTTAAAAAGAACTGTCTGTTTCCAGTACTTCAAAAGTATGTATTTTTTTCTTTTTGGAGTCCATGGAGGGGTAAGTAATTCCTGGACACGTGGATTATAATTATGACATCTGGCAAACAAAACAAACATTAAATCAGCTCCTTTATAATCCCACCTAATAACAATGATGGGCTTGACCTGTGTCGATCAAAGAACTCCTTGAAAAAGATTTTATGGTAAGTACAAAAATCTTATTTTCTTTATCTTCCATTGAGAAACACAGGATAGTTGTCATTTTTGGACATGTAAGATGTCCCAAAGCAATCCAACTGAGAGGTGGGCAGACCATGGAAAGATCCTGCAGAAGCCGAATATTATTACAAATGTATGAGAAGGAATCAAAGCCTAAAAAAAATCTTGGTGGAGAAGAGTCACCAAACATGGAGATGTCAGCACCAAGTAGATGACAATGAGGATTAACCTGGTATTCCAGCGAAGGACAGATAATTCCAGAGAGGTAAAAACAGAAACTGAAGAAGCAATGAACCTCAACCTTGTCAGCACCAAGTAGATGACAATGAGGATCAACCAGGTATTCCAGCCAAGGACAGATAATTCCAGTGAAGGGAAAACCAAAAACTGAAGGAGCAACGGGCCTCAACCAGCAGAGATGAGGACCCCTGTTATTAACGCATACTGTTGGACAGGTTAATTTGGTTGGTAAGAAAACTGGTTGGTGAGTTGAGCTGGGAATATTCCCTGGTTTTGTCTTTCATGTGTTGCCCTTCCATGTGCTCCTTGCTGTGAAGGCCAGTTATAGGTGGGGGCAGGGGTCATTTGTTTGTTACTGGTGTAACTATGGTCCGGGGACACATTGGGCACCTTTGCTGTCATTGTGCTATGTGCTGGGTGTCCAATGGACCCCTGTACTTGAATAGAAAAAAAAACTTGAACCGACAGCTAAGGTGGTCAACAAAAAAGAAAGCCTAGCATACCTAACCCTTGACTTCAAGGAAATGAAGCATGGACAGACAAGGAATTTCCATAAACCAACCAGTTAACGGAGATGTACATAAAACAAACTCAACCCTTGAGTTCATGGAAAGGGAGATCCAAATATAAAGGGTGGCATCTGAATGAAATGCAATCTCTAGTATGGCTGTGTTACCCATAAGTTAGAGTACTTTAAGTAGAAAACATACTGTATAATGGCAGGACTAGTAAAACTGAATCTTAAGAAAGAAGAGGGCAAGGTGATCAAAACCACCTACAGAACAGGGTAGGCAGAGTTAAGGATGCATTGTACAGCCAAAAGGCGAAGAGCCAAATGTGGTTCAAAGATGTAATATACATACTATAACCTGCCTGACTGAGTATTAAAGATAAGATTCTAGGAATTAGAAAAAACTTGGTAAAGGGTACAATCCACCTTAGAGGATTGAGGAAACCATGTATGAGCACTTAGGAAGCTAAATGCGCAAAATAAAAGGAAGAGGTACAATCTTTCAAGAACCAGTTCCCACAATGACCAATAGCCTTTTAATATAAAATGTGTACAGCTCAATACAAAAGTGTTTTTTTCTGTTGACCCTCCTGAGAGCTACAGAAATGATTAGTAAGGATGCTTCATTGTGAGGAGGAAAGAGTACTCACTGGAAAGACCCTCACTGTTAAAGTAGGAAACAACTGATACAGAAATTTACAGAAATTTGAAAAGTGTGTGTTTGTACACACAGACTCAAGGAATGTGAAAGGATATATTCAATGGCAGAATGCTCACAGGTAAGAGTGTTTCCACTCTGATTAAGGACCAGCAAAGTTCAGAGGACTTCCTGGAGGAATATACCAGAGAGTGCACAACCCAAATTACAGATTCTCTTACTGGAAGAAGAATTGTAAGGGATAGAAGGCTATAATGAGAAATAGGAATTATGGAAAGAGGAGTTTATAGGTTATCCCAAAGATTACCTGAAGAAGGTAATAGAAGGAATGTAAAACACTTAAGAAAAGTAGACACTCCCAGCATCTGGAAGTCCTAGAGGTCATGAAGGATCTGGGGGTGTTGGTAGATCATAACCTCAATAATGGCATGCAATGCCAAGCTGCGGTTTCCAAAGCGAGCAAAGTCCTTTCTTGTATTAAGGGAGGTATGGACTCCAGAGAGAGAGATATCATTTTGCCCCTGTACAAATCATTAGTAAGACCTCACCTGGAATATGCAGTTCAGTTTTGGGCACCAGTTCTCAAAAAGGATATCGGGGAACTGGAGAAAGTGCAGAGAAGGGCAACCAAACTGATAAGAGGCATGGAGGAGCTCAGCTATGAGGAAAGATTAGAGGAACTGAATTTATTCACTCTTGAGAAGAGGAGAATAAGGGGGGATATGATTAACATGTACAAATATATAAGGGGTCCATATAGTGAACTTGGTGTTGAGTTATTCACTTTACGGTCAACACAGAGGACAAGGGGGCACTCTTTACGTCTAGAGGAAAAAAGATTTCATCTCCAAATACAGAAAGGTTTCTTCACAGTAAGAGCTGTGAAAATGTGGAACAGACTCCCTGCAGAGGTGGTTCTGGCCAGCTCAGTAGATTGCTTTAAGAAAGGCCTGGATACTTTCCTAAAAGTACATAATATAACTGAGTACTAACATTTATAGGTAAAGTTGATCCAGGGTAAATCCGATTGCCTTTCGGGGGATCAGGAAGGAATTTTTTCCTCTGCTGTAGCAAATTGAATCATGCTCTGCTGGGGTTTTTTGCCTTCCTCTGGATCACCTGTGGGTATAGAATTGGGTATATGGGATTGTACGATATTTTTTTTTTTTTTTTTTTTATGGTTGAACTGGATGGACTTTGTCTTTTTTCAACCTGACTAACTATGTAACTATGTAACTATGTAACTATGAAAGTCCTAGGAATCCTGGAAATTCAGGCAGGGATCCTGCAAAACTGCCAGCACCCTCCTCCTCCTCCCTCTCCTCTTGTGTGTTGTGTAACGTCGCAAGAATGGTGTCTACATAAAGCAGGCCTGTGAGAGGAAAGGAAGTCCTCTTCTACCTCCTCCTGCTCTGCCTCGAGTACCCTGTTCCTAATGCCACGCAGCGTCTGCTCCAGCAGGAACACAACAGGGATTGTGTCACTAATGCATACATTGCCATGGTTAGCCATCCTTGTCGCCTCCTCAAATGGTGACAGTACTGTGTCAGGCATGCACATGTGTCAACTTTCCCTGTCTACGGACAGACAGGAGGTTTGTGCCATTATCACACACCACCATTCCTGGCTCCAGCTGGTGTGACGCAAACCACCTTTGGGCCTGCCCCGGCAGAGCTGCAAGAATCTCTGCTCCGGTGTGGCCCCTGTGCCCTAGACAGACCAGCTGAAGCACTGCATGGCACCTTTTAGCCTGACTCATTGAATAGCCCCTTCAATGCTTAGGGGGTACTTCTGGTTTATAGGACAATTCAGCAGAATAAACTCTTTTGGCAGCTGCAGTGGTCTGGGCGGCACTAGTCTCTGCTTGGATGATGGAGAATGAGGAGGATGAGGATGGTTTAGTAAGCCAGTCCACTATCTCCTCTGCATGCTGTGGCTGGATAGCATGGGCAACCTAAGTAAACAGAGGAAATTATGCCCTGCCTGAGGACGGACCACGTTCACCTTTGCCTTTGGACACAGATGCTGCTGGCCCCCTCACGGTGCCATGGGAATGTCTGCCTCTCCTTGTTGGCCTCCCAGACATGATGGGGTGTGGCTTATTAAAGAAATGTAATAAAGATGGGGAAATGTGTACGTGGATGCACTTTGTTTGGTGCACTTAAACTTGACTACTCACTACACAGACACATTCCACTGACACTACAGTATACTGCAGTAAAGCTGCACTGACACACTGAAATATACTGCATTAAACGTGCACTAATAAACTGAAAGATACTGCGTTAAATGTGCAATAACACATTGAAATATACCTTGCATACACCAACTTTTACACCAACGCACTAAAATATATTGCGCTATATGTGCACTAACGCACTGCAATATACTGCAGTAAACGTGCACCAACGCACTGAAATATACTGCTTTTAACGTGCACTGCAATATACTGTGGTACACGTCCAATAACGCACTGAAATATACTGTGTTAACCGTGCACTGACAAACTGAAATACACTGCAGTAAACATGCACTAATGCACTGCAATATACTGCGGTAAACATGCAATAACATACTGAAATATACTGCAGTAAACATGCACTAATGCACTGCAATAAACTGCAGTAAACGTGCAACCTTTTTTTTGTTTATTCATATATTCTACTTTTTTCTTGCATCCTTTTCCGTTCTCTTTGCGTCTTTTAGTGGCCCTTGCGGTCTTTGTGTGTTTTTTCGAGACAATTTTTGCAATTTTTGCAATTTTTGCATTTTTGCATTTTTCATTTGCATTCTTTGCATTTTTTGCATTTATTTGTTAATTTTTGCATTTTTTTGGTCTGCAATTTCTGCAACATTTCATCGGTTTTGAAGTTGCTGCTAATTTAGCCACATGTTTATGGGACCACTGCACTTCAACAGTCGCTGTTTCATGCATTTATACCATGCATTATTACAACTTCTGTTGTTACCTGCACAGTCCAGTAACTGTAATATGCAATATATAAATTAACAACAATAATTCTTCATACAGTTCCTTAATGTTTTTTCATAACAGTGAGCTTAAGGGTTCGGCTTTCAACATTTATATACATGTTTGTCACCGCATACATTTTATTTATATATGTATATATTGTCAAGAATTTTTCTAAAGGTATGGTGACTCACATGTATATATTTTTAACAGATTTTTCAACAACTAGGTTTAATATGATTATTTTTCTTATTTAGATTTAAATTTAGATTTAAACTTCAATACAAAGGTATGGTTTCTACAACATACATTTTTTATTATTTTGTATGATCAATATCACTATACAAATATAGATTTGAAAATATACGAGCCGACCTTTTATATATTTGTGTTTATTTTTATTTTTATATTTATTTTTATTTACATTTTCCATATTTATATTTATTTTTATTTTACATATATATATATATATATATATATATATATATTTCTTCATTCTTTTTCGTTTTTATTTTATGTCTCAATTTTAGTTTTTATGTATATTCTACTCTAGACTACATTATTTTCATAGGCCTATCATATAGGTTGGATTTCCTTATATCTATGTTTACTACATATATATACATATATAGATATTTTCATATGCACTAGAATATCATATATAGACTCTTTTTGGTCATGTAATCATACCCACATCTTTACCATTAAATACGCTTGTGGTTTAATGCACAGTTGTTATAACGTCTGTCCCGGTAAAAGCACTTAGCATACATATTAATGTGCATTTATGTTTTTTTGTAATATTATGTTTCATAATTCATTTAACACATTAAAACCACATATCCATTTATGCTTAGGTTTCTCACCGTCACTAATATTATATGTCACCTTTACAATCTTTTTTACTTATTTTGCATATATATATATGCATGTCGTCCTTTTCACTTAATTAGCCTTTTTTCTTTGTACACAGGTGTGCATACCCACACACACAGGTGTCCTTTTTTATTATGGCATCCATTCTACTTCATTCATTTTATTCCTTTTTATTTTATTTCCAAAGAATCTTTTAAATTCTTGATTTCACTTTTAATGTCATCATTTGTAAACACATCTTGGATTCACAAGTATATTTAATATAATATGTTATGTTATTATTTGTTCTACTTTCTACACAGGTGCTTTTCCTACTTGAAGTGTGTTGGAGACAATCACAGGTTTATTCCATCCCGCTGTGTTCAGCGAGTTTGATTGGTATGAAGTTAGCTTCGTCCTCTATTTATATTCTTGATGGATCTCCACATACTTCAGCTATGAGTAAGCATCAACATTTGATGTGAAACGTGTCAGCTACCCACCCCTGCATGACTACTTTAATTTTTTTTGCTTGTTTTTGGACTTATGGATTACATTTTGGATTTTTTCAACCATTTTCTGAACAATAAATTGTTTATACAGAGTGCGGCAGACCAGGGCTCTTTCCATTTCTCATGCATTAGTGCAGAGCCAGCACCTGTTTGAGTAACAGGGCGGGAGCAACTATTGGAGTATCCACAGCTTGGAGTGGTACGTCTCTTTTATTATTTTTTTGTAGTAAACGTGCACTAAAGCACTGCAATATACTGCAGTAAACGTGCACCAATGCACTGAAATATACTGCTTATAACGTGCACTGCAATATACTGTGGTAAACGTGCAATAACGTACTGAAATATACAGCAGTAAACATGCACTAATACACTGCAATATACTGTGGTAAAAATACACCAACGCACTGAACAATACTGCGTTAAACGTGCACTAATGCACTGCAATATACTGCGTTAAACCTACACTAACGCACTGCAATAAACTGCCGTAAACGTGCAATAATGCACTGAAATGTACTGTGTTAAATGTGCACTATTACATTGCAATATACTGCAGTAAATGTACACCAATGCACTGAAATACACTGCGTTAAACGTGTACTAACGCCCTGCAATATACTGTAAGCAATAAATGCAAGAAAAGAGGACATTTTGCCAGAGTGTGTAGGCTGTCTTCACAAGCTGGAAGGTCAAAAACAGGTTCTGTACACGCCATAGAGGACAATGATGACAATGCAGGGTCAGACTCAGACTGCACCCCAATATATCTTGCAGCAGTACAAAAAACACATCAGTCTGCAGATGAAACAACTGTAACATTACAGATAGGGGCTAACAAAACTCCAATCACATTCAAAATAGATACAGGAGCACAAGTAAATTGTGTGCCAAGCCACATATACCTGGAACACCTCAGTAATGAATTCCCCTTAGAGACTCATGGGATATGGGGGTGAAAAGCTGAAAGTAATGGGTCGCTGTCATGCAAAATGTTCATACAAGGGATCTGAAAAGGTTTTACAATTGTTTGTGATAGAAACTCAAGCCCCAGCCGTGCTAGGTCTCAGAACAAGTAAAGAGATTGGACTTGTGAAGATCATAATGACTGTGGATGGTGGGCACAGAGGTCTGACAGAGGCTGACATTAAACGTGAGTACTGTGATCCATTCAAGGGCCTGGGGTGCCTCCCGGGTGTAAGCCGCATACGTATAAAAGAGGGGGCACAGCCTGTCATTCACGCCCCAAGGAGAATACCTTTAACTCTTGTGGATAAAGTCAGACAAGAACTCACTAGGATGGAGAACCTGGGAGTAGTAAAAAAGGTCAAAGAACAATCGGAATGGGTCAGTTCTATGGTTATGGTGCAGAAGAAGAACACGGGTGCAATTCGTATATGCATTGACCCACGTGATTTGAACAAAGTCATAATGAGAGAACAATACAAACTCCCCACCATAGAGGATATAGTGCACAAGGTAGTAGGAGCAACAGTATTCAGTGTACTAGACGCCCATTCTGGTTACTGGCGATTGTGTCTTGATGAAGCCAGCAGTTACTTGACCACTTTTAACTCCCCTTTGGGTCGATGGCGCTTCACAAGGGTACCTTTCGGCATAGCATCTGCACAGGAAATATTTCAAAAGAAATCACACAAATTAATCGCTGGTCTACAGGGTGTTGAAGTAATAGTTGATGATTTGCTGGTCTATGGAAAGGATCAAATGGAACATGACAAAAACCTTACTGCTTTGCTCAATTGGTGTGGTGAGAAGAATCTCACACTCAATCCAAAAAAAAATGCAAATTGGGGTAGAAGAAATTACATATTTTGGACACCTACTAACCAAAGAGGGTTTGAAGCCTGATCCAAAGAAGATTACAGCAGTTCTTAACATGAAGGCCCCAATCTCCAGAAAGGAGCTGGAGACATCACTAGGTATTTTCAACTATCTTTCCAAATTCTCTCAGGGCCTTGCTCAACAGATATTACCGCTATGTATACTGCTACAGAAGGATGCTGTTTGGTGTTGGGATGCAAACATGGAAAAGACTTTTGACAATGTGAAAAAACTGATCACTAAACATCCAGGGCCAATACTGAAATATTTTGACGTAAACTGTGACACTGTACTTCAAGTGGATGCATCTCAGTTTGGGTTAGGTGCTGTACTGACTCAACAAGGATGTCCTGTGGCATATGCTTCACGAGCACTGACCCCAACGCAAGCCAATTATGCCCAAATTGAGAAAGAGATGCTAGCTATTGTGCATGGATGTGAGAAATTTCACCAGTACATATATGGTCGCCTGGTAGTTGTGGAAACAGACCACAAGCCGTTGGAGTACATCCTACAGAAATCACTAGCTTCTACACCTCTACGTCTGCAGTGAATGGGTATGAAATTACAGCAGTATGATCTCACAGTAAAGTATAAACCTGGAAAGGAAATTCCAATGGCAGATACCCTGTTTAGGGTTTTTCTAGAAGGACATGAAGCACGGGATGAACCTGAGTTGGAATAACAGGTACATACAGTACTAGCGAACATTCCAATATCGGATGTACAGCTGGAGAAGGTAAGACAAGACACCAAACAGGATAAAGTCTTAGAAAAACTAACTCGTGTCATGTGCAATGGCTGGCCAGAAAAACTAAAGAAGCTGTGTCCGGAACTACAGGGATTCTGGCCTATGAAAGATGAGCTATACAATAATTCGGATATCATATTTATGGGTGACCGTATTCTCATTCCTAAGTCACAACAGGCAGAAGTACTGAAACAAATCCACCAGGGGCATTTGGGCATCACTCTGTGTAAGCGCAGAGAGCGGGAGTTGGTCTACTGGCCTAATTTGGACTTTGATATTGAGACACTTGTGAAGAAGTGTGAAACCTGACAGACATTTGAAAGACACAATGCAAAAGAACCTCTTACACCGTGGAATGCTCCTTCACGGGCATGGCAGAGACTGGCTACAGATATTTTTCATTTTGAGGACAACCATTACCTGATAGTAGTAGATTACTACAGCAAATACTTTGAGCTAGTGCAGCTGAGAAATGTAAAAGCAGCAACAGTCATATGGGCTTTCAAAACAATACTTTCAAGACATGGAGTGTGTGAAGAACTTGTGTCCGATAATGGCCCACAATTCTCGTGTTCTGAGTTCCAGTGCTTCCTGTGTGAATGGGGAATCGGCCACAAACCCACAAGCCCCTATCACCCACAGGCCAATGGTCTAGCAGAGAAGTATGCTGGCATAGCCAAATCCATTATACTGAAAGCGCAATCATCAGGGCAGGATGTGTACCTAGGACTGTTAAACTATTGTGCAACACCTATTGAAGGTTTATGCTCACCTGCACAGCTGCTAATGGGTAGAACACTGAGGACCACAGTGCCTATTGCACCACAGAAATTGCAGCCTCAGTCTATTCCACAGGATCGAGTAAGAGCTCAGAGGTTCATAAACATGAAAAGGCAAAAACTGTTTGATAAATCTACAAAATCCCTTTGTCCACTCTGTGCTGGGCAAGCTGTGTGACACAGAGTAACTGGGAATACATGGGAACCTGCTGGAATTATCAAAGAAGCCAATTCACCAAAATCATATATAATTGAGACCAAGTATGGACAGAAACTGAGACGAAACAGGCGTCATCTTCATCCAGACACTGCTGCGGATAAATCATTAGAGGAACCACATGACAATGGAGATGAAGAACAAGCCCATGATGGCACAGAAGTCCTAAACACGGATATTGAGTCTACTGAGGATACAGAGGACAGCATAAACGTATCAGCATTCAGCATATGATAGCTTTGTCTCATATTAAATGCTTCATACTTGATAGGGAAGATGTGATGATGTGTATGCTTTATGTTATACTTCAAGTTCATTTGTTATGCCTAGTTCCTTATGCATGTTAGGAAACAGTTAACAGTTTTGGTCATGTGATCTGGGGGCGGGGAGCTGTGGTTAGTTCTAAGATGGATGCTACTGAATAAAGACCAAGCTCGTGTTCAAGCTCATGCTGTCTGCCTATCCTTCATGTTAAATCTTTACACTGGGTCACAGCAGAGGCAGTGGCATGACTCTGGACCAGAGGAAAAGCTGTCTGCTGATAACTAACACAGTACACAGGGGTCAGGAAAGTATCACAATGCAGATCCCATTGTGTTAAGATAGCACAGGTTAACCGGCAATTTACCACTTCAGTATGGTGCAGGCAGGCTTCCTAGAAAATAAATTTGCTTTAGGCAATTCTCACAAATAGAGTAAAGCCCTGTACACACGATCGGATTTCCTATGGTTTTTTAACCGATGGGCCGAGAAAAATGAAGTTCAATGCTTCTGAGCATGCGTCGACTTGATTCTGAGCATGCGTGGGTTTTTTATCCGATGAAGTTCCCCACAGACGATAGTAATTTGCTATCGTTTTTTTAACCATCGGATAAATTTAAAACGTTCTATTTTTAAACACTGATGTTAAAAAGACCGATGGGGCTCATACACGATCGGTTCGTCCGATGAAAAAAGTCCATCGGACTGTTTTCATCGGTTAAACCTATCGTGTGTACAGGGCTTTACTCTGCAGCTAAACAACATTGCACAGAGATCTGTAAAATGCAAAAATATAGCGGTCTGTGTGAAGGTCATGATTCAGGCTAGTTTCACTAGTTCATTAGGGTGTAAGTAGGGTTTCCACAGCTAGACTGAGGAAACACCAGTATGTTTCAGCCCAAAGGCTTACTCACAAAGGATGTTCTCAGAGACGGCTCTGGCTAGCTAACATAGTGCACAAAGGTCTGGAAAGCTCCAGAAAACCCATAGGTCACATTTCAGGCTGGCCCCACAGTCTTTAGACCACCTGGTTCCAAATACAGCCTCCAAAGCTATTGCTGAGGATACTCTGATCCAGATACCTTCTGTGAAAAGACTAGCATGAGCAGCATACAGTATTTGAAGTCTTGTCACAAAAAGAAAACAAAATATCCACAGTATATCAAGTATCTTGATAGAAGAGAAAAATCTGAGATTAAAAAGGTGTCCAACCTAGGACACTAGTAAAAAGCTTAGAGACACCATGACTTTGCAAATTGTTATACATGGTTATACGGGGGCTGACTTAATACTTTTTCATTTGCCAGTGCCCAGACCTTCTAATTAAATGGCAGAGAATTACTACTATTCTGTGTGCCTCAATGGACAAAAAAGAAACTATAATTACTGCTGTTAAATATGGATATATTTTACACATTTATTATACAGGGTAGTCTTGTAAAATAACTTATTAGCTTTGCTTTATATTAAAGATGATGTTTATGGAATAATAAATGTATTTTTACCCGTTGCATATTGATCCCCAAAGCACTTTCCTAGACTATGTGTTTTATTATTACTTTCCTCTCCTTCAAGGAATCTGTACGCTAGCCACGTCTTCATAGGCTTTGTAATATCCTCTTCTTCTATAGTATATATGAGAGCAGCATTAAGCTTTGTTCATGAGTTTATTTCACATTTTGTCTTCGGGGACATCAGTGAAAAATCAGTTGTCTGATATTTATTGAAAGAATTAGCACAGAAAAGGATATGATCAATCCACACACATTGAATACAAGCTGTCCAGAGCAGATTGCATAACATTAAGCGAAAAAGCTCATAAAGGAAAACGACAATGCATATGTCCTCCAAAGTAAAATCAGGAAGTTAGTTGAGTAACTAAACGTGTTCACATTTACAAAAATTTAAAAAACAAAAATCCATGCTCGATTCTTACCAGGTTATTGAAGTCTTTATTAATACGCAAACAACTTTTTACAGTGGGTAGTTAGTTATCAACACAGCCCTGTGTATCTACTAATCATACATAGACACCAGTGCAAAGTCTTCCCTAATTACTAGACAATTCTACAAACTTTTGCCAGAGATTCATCCTATGCTAAATGTCTGTGCAGTGCAATAAATATTTCCTATATTTTTTTTGTGGGCATTTCATTTTTTTGTAAAATATGGCGAATGATTGATTAAAGGAAATAGGCTGTTCCCTTTGTAAGATAAGTTAAACTGTGCAAGGGAATTTTCCTCAGAGCTTAGTGAATGCGGTGAAATTACACTTTGCAAAGAATACCCAATCAATGCAATTTTTGCTTGCACGTGATTCATTCGCTAAGCTCTGGGGATAATTTCCTTGCAAAGTGTAATTTCTCTTCTCCCCTATCGCAGCACCGCCGCTGTGTTCACTCAGCGGATTACATATGTGTGTATGTCAGGGGTCAGGCTCGATGACCAGTTGCTATAGCAGTACTACCACCAACCAGCAGGATAGGTACACAGGCAGTCACTCTGCCGGATGACGCAGGCTCACCTGGGGTGCAGAGTTTAAGTTGTTCGCCTGGGGTGCAGAATCTAAGCTGTTCACCAGAGCTCCTGATAGTGGAGATGGATTTTGCTGCATCTTGGTATCAGGTCACGGCCCTCAAGATTGCCCCACCAGGAGGTGAGCAAGCCGGGGTCCAGTAGTGGATAAGCAGGTAAGGATCAAACAGAAGCATAGTCGAGGAACAAGCCAAGGGTCGATAATGTGTGGTAGCAAAATATGGACAGCAGCAAGGAAGACAGGAGTGAGATACTGGCTGAAGAGCGCACAATAATCTGGCAAATAGGAAGTGCAGAGGCCTGGCTTAAATCAGGACGTTCATAGGAGGAGCAAAGAGTTCAAGGTCAAGACAAACAAGGTTCCAGGCAGGATCATCCAAGGAATTGTTGTCCAGTATTCAAGGTGGCTCGACAAGGAGAGGCATTGCCTGACACAGCAGAGTTTCTGGGTTAAAATCCAGTACCTGACAGTATGTGAGTGTGTGAGTACAGTACTTTGAATTTTGACCTCTAATCCTGTTCAAGCAGAACAGTTCTTTTAGTGCACGTTCATAATAGCGGCAAGGACTGCCACTCCTCTGATCCATGCTTGCTTTTCAGAGGCATTTGAAATGGAGTGAAGCAGTGATGTGTTGCCAGCAGTTGCACTTGGAGCCCCCACTCTGGTCCCCATCTTATTATACACCTGTAATAAGGTAACCTTTATTCTGTTGTTCACTGTAAAGAGTTATTGGCGCATGAGTGCTATCCCACTTTATCTGATGGTGCCACTGTTGCTGAGCATTCATAGATCTCATTCTATTATATGTATGGATAATAGTATAATTTGTTGTAAAGTTTAGTTTAATGAATATGTAGGAGTTGGCTGTGATGCATTTATTATGCTTGTTTTTTGTTTGGCGGACAGTCACTAGCCCTGTGAGTCAATATCTGTAGGAATTGTTTAACCCACTCCCCTCTTCAATTAGAGGTGGAGCTAAGGGTTATATCTGTAATAAGGGCAACAATCACTGAGCCCCATACAGCCTACCTGACGAGACCCCCTTTGACCCTGCCCTCGACTTCAACCCTGGCCCTGACCCTGAGACTGACCCAGTCCCGCCAGCTACCAATGTTTGGGACCAAGAGATGTTTTTGGCAGCTCAATCTTTGTGCTGGGAGCGCACAAGACATAAACATGGCCTGCCCAGGGAGGAATATGTGCGTCATGTGGGCATTAAAGCCCAGCTTTTTGCTGCTGCACATATGGGTTACTGGGTTATAAAGGGGTTAAAGGGGAGTGGTTGGGATCAGTAAAAAAGAAGCTCAGCTGTGCGCTTTTACTGCCCCCCCTCCCCAAACTTACATGAAACCACATGCCGACCGCCCGCCAGCGGCAGAATGGCTCTCCTGTGCAAATCGCCGTAGCTGTACGGCAGCCGCTTTAAGGGGTATAGGGGCGCGCCTGCCTCATCACTGAGGAGCTGATGCGCGTGCCCGGTGGCCGCGATGTCCGCCTGACAGAGCAGGAACGGGGATCAGCTTCTAACTTCAGCTTGTTCAAATAAACTTTGACAATAGAACCTAGAAGCTGGTTACTATGCACAGCTGCACCATATTCTGTGTGCACCAGTTTTAGTAAATCTCCCCAAAGGTGTGCAGTAGACATTCAGGCACCCTCAAAATGCGTCAGTGTCTGCAGGCCCCTGTGGTATCTTCTCAGTCCATCTGGAGGCACGTATAGAGGTTCTGGTCATATTTTCCTGTGACATTTGTGATGACCTTGTAACTACCATTATATCAGTTTGTCAGTATAATTATTAATTATTATCTTTTGAATAAACAGTGCCGTGGTAACGCACTGTACTGGTGCACCCTCTTTTGTCTTTTTGTATGCAGTGCGTATGGTTTAGCCCTGTCTGAGGAGGGCAGCATACTGGATACCCAAGGGCCAAAGCCATGTTTATGGGCTAGAGATACTGTACCTGAAGCAGAGAGTGTCTTCTCACACTATTTTTTGCTGTCCTTGAGTGCAGAGAATTGTTTGTTGTTTCTGGTAATTTGGCAGTTTATCTTCATCTGACTTTGCATTACCCTGATAGAACTGTAATGTGTGCATGCAATACTACTATGGAGTCCCAGCATGGGGAATCTAGAAAACTCTAGAAAGCTCAGAGCCATTTTAAAGGTACACTCCGGCCAACAATAAAATAGAAGTATACCTAAAGCCAAAACGTTCTTTTTTTAGTTTTGGAAATAATAGAGAAGGGTTAGAACTCTTGGTGTTAGTGTGCCTGCTGAGATGAAACATTTAGTCTGATTGTCCTGGTGACCATTGTCATTAGGACAAAAAGTTATAAAAACCCCCAAAAAATAGACAGTTGTCATCAAGTAAAAGATGAAGGAAAATCTGCCAATGTGGACACTTGCTCCAGTGACAACTATTATTTTATGACGGTGGAACAGGAAATTAAGGGGACACAGATATCAAAAAGAAAAGAGAAATACTGTATATAAAACCTGACAATGGTTTTGTCCTTTACTAAAATTTAATAAAAACAATTCAGGAGTGAAATACTTATTAAGCTTTAAGCTGCATACAGGGAGCACAGTATTCTTGTTTAGTACATACGTTTTTCCCTCAGGCATTGCTATTGTGCACTAGTCTATCACAACAGTATTCTGGTGATCTTGGGACATTTCTGCTTGTGATGCTGCAACACCTTCCTTGCTTGCTCCTTGCTAATGCAGAAGGATCCCAGTACTAAGTGGTTTATCACAGCCACCAATAAGATCAAAACCTGCCTTGGCAGTATGAATGTGATTATTGATGGAAGATGTACACTCTTACTCCTCCTGGGAGGTGGCCTATTGGCTATTTGTTGCATGAAACTCAATGAACTGTCTGATTTTAGCAGTTGCAGTGCTTTTCTTGATAGCCTTAGTAGTAAAATGAAAGGTTAAACTTGTTGCTTGGAATTGCTCTTTTACAAAACTAGACAGTTCTGCCCTGCTAGACCAGTCTGACCTGCAAGTGGAAGTGAAGGAGAAGATACTGAGTGTATATAACCCTCCATAACTAACATCAGGGCTTGGGAGGAATGTTAAGTCAATATGCTCCACTAATAAAAATGCACTAATGCTAATTTGTTCTTTTGCTGCAGCTCATTTTATAAACATGCAGAATGTTGAAAGAACCAAATGTAGACCCAGTCATAAGAGCTAAAACCTCTTGTGCTACACTATTGCAGGGAGTTGAAGAAATATTTATTCATGATAATGTAGCATTATCCCCCATAGGGGTTGTAGATGACTGGGTTCCCCACATTTGCACAGCCAGGCAGTTTGTATTTTTTTCAGATTTCATCCAGATACAAAGAACAGTCTTTGTTTTTGTTTTGTTTTTGTCCTATTAGGGGTAATAACTTGGATAAAGAATAGGAATTATGGGATGCCCAACATGATAGCAACATAACCAGGGACAACTTCAACACTAGGCCCCTTTAGAAAGTAGCACTAAGTGTTGTAAATTGCATTCTGGAGTACCTCCAACTCCCTTGTAGACACTGATCCCAGTTCTACCAAGTGCAAGAAATGCTAGCCCACCTGGCTGCTTCTCCACCAGTCCACCTGTCTGCTTCTCTTCACTAGTCTTCCCAACTGACTGCTCCGGAGATCTCCCAGGGCAAGGTTTAAAGAAGAGTTAAGCACACCGCTATCTTCCAGAGAAAACGGATATGTGTGGCAGTCTCTCCCCTTGTAGGTCCCTGAACCGTGCTGGAGTACTCACACTGTCCTTCTTGCTCCCACTGCCTCTCAGGGAAGACTCCTTCCAAGCTTCTCCTGTTGTCAGGATCCTCCCAGGCCATCACCTGAGCCCCAGCCCATGCAGAGCAGCCATCCCCAGACTAGGTGGTTCACCTCAAGGGTCATTGACAGTCCCCACAGCACTCCATCTCCATCTTTTAACCAACTCCCCTGCAAGTGTGACTCATTCATATTTAAGGGCTCACTTAGTCCCCTGCCAGGCCCACTGCCTGGGGATTGTCTAAGTTCTCCTAAATATACAGAACAACCCTCCTAGCCTACGCCCTCCAGCTTTCAGAACATTTTCCAACATTACAGAATTAGGCGGGTACCAGAGAACTGCCTGCATGAGTCACCCAGCCCTGACCTACAGTAAACTCCTTACCTAATTAAAGACTCACAGGTTTAAGCATGAGTCAGACATAAATGTTCCTGCACTCACACTCGTAGTACACTAGAGAGTGCTACAATAAAATCTGTTATTATTGAAATTGCTAAATAAAGCCAATTTTGTAATTGTAATAAGGCCATGGCTAATTAGCAGCCAGGATCTTAAAACTATAAAAAAAAGTGCTTGTGCCTGTCCCTTGCATTTTATTATCCTGATTGACAGCACTTGCTCTTTTGTAAATAAAAGTGTTGCTTGTCCCAAGTGCCCTTATGTCTTAAAGCTGAATTCCTGGAAATCAGTCACTTTGTAAAAAGTGCAGGCATATCATGAGTTAAGTCCAATAAGGTGCATGCCATCTCGTGGACTTATACCTATTAGTTACATCTGGTTTAGGGAGCTCTCGGAAGACAGCCATCACTATAGTTCCGGGAGCTCTGATTCTAGATGTTCTGGTCTCAGCTTCTTCAGCAGCAGAGTACATTCAGCTTTTACGCCCATACCTCCGCTCCTCTTGCCCAATCACAGAAGCCTTTGCATTATGTAAACTCATTCACAAAATACGAAGTCTTCTGTGAATGAGCAGCAGATGGGAGGAGCGAGAAGAGAAGCTGTGTGCTTTTCTTCCCCCAGAGCCCTGGGTGTCTCCTCTGGGAGTGTCATACAGCTGTCAGATCTAAATAATAGAGATAAGTTCAGGAGGTGGCATGCACCTCATTGGACTTAACTTAAAGTATGCCTGCATTTTTGCAAGTGGCTGAATTCCTGGAATTCAGCTTTAAAAGAGAAGCATTACCAAAACTTGTTTGGCCCTACTTCTCCTATGGATCACAAGAGTGCAGTTGGCTCTGCACTTCTGTGAACCATTTTCAGTCGACAGCGGGCTAAAGTCCCCTGTCAGCTGATGTCACTCAGCTGGTCCAAACGCTGGATCGATTCTGACTTACAATTGGGATCCACTCAGATGCTTCGACCAGGATCTTGCTCAGCCTCTCAGCGAGCTACAGGGAGACTGAGCCAGCCACTCCCTCCCTCTCCACAGCCTGGCGCTCCAGTGAGCTCTGGATAAGCAGAGCAGAGATCCAGTGACTGACACTCACCAATCATCAGTAGTTTTTGATTGCTCAGTTGTCAGTGCAGAGGTGGTGGTGGACAGATGCAGCACCTAGGTGAGTATAAATGCTTTTGTTTTGTTTTTTGTTAACCCATACTTCTCTTTTAGGCTGGCCACATATGTAAGCAAACAGTAAAGTGTCTATGCACATTCTGGCAATCTTAAATTGCTTTCTATGCCCTATACAAGAAAGTTCTAATTGCACATTGGGTCAGGAGACTGTCATCTGATGTCTATATCTAATGTTTACAGACACCTTAAAAAAAATCAGTATTTGCACTTCAATCCACTAAGTTATGAACTTAATACTGTAGTTAATAATTAATCATATTATACTCCATGTTTTAAACAGAATGTTTAGTGATATTTATGATTATTATATTTTTTGATACATTGATTAATTTATTGACTGAATGGATAACTGATTATTTAATAATCAGGACTGGAAAAAGTACATATTTTAAAAATATTTTCTTTTTTTTATTATCAGTCAAGTAAATGTAAAATATAGTATATACTATGCATCTTATATAGACTTTGAGTTGTAAAGACCTTTTTATTGTACTTGTTGTTTGCAGAGGTCAATAGCTCAAGTCATCAGCTTAAATATAAATAAACTTGAAAAAAAAGATGTAAATAATATAAACTTAAACATATTTTTTTTTCTCCATTAATTGCCATGAAAGCTGTATGTGGGTTGATAACTACTATTCATTATTTACAATACCAGTATTTATTTATGACGGCTTCTGACCACACTAACCTACATGATATCCTACAGACTTCACAAACCAGCTAACAGATTACATGCAGAGCCCAGCAATATATTGCTTTGTACTTGGCTTTTATGTGGTACGTCTCATTAAAATGGTTAGACTGTATTTACATGCACATTGCAGGTTGTTAAGAGAGTACCAGACTCCCAGCTAAGCTTATAAAGCATTATTGGCTGCCAGAGCACTAGATCAATATCATGGCATGCTTTTTCTTTTTTTTCCTACTCTTATTTTATAGCGACAAACCATCTCCTACATTTCTCTCTTGGTAGAGAAAACATTCTGCATTGATTACAGTATATATTTATGTTATGTCCCTTAGACACGGGGTCTCTCAGAGTGTTGCTAGCAATGCTGCCGTTATCTGCTCAGCAAGTTACACACAGGCCAGATGAACTTCTTAACCATGGAAGGGTTTATTACTCACTCAGAACATGATGACTTTGTTACATAGAGTCCTAATACAACAGGATTCTGTCATTACCAGATGTAATCTCTTCTGTGCATCATGCTGTTGCTTCCCAGTTTCACACACCACTCTCACTACTTTCTGGTACAGCCCCTTCCCAGCATGCATCAGGAGAAAAAGGTGAAGGGTCACACAGTGCTCCAGCACAAACATCACATCTCCTCTCTTTCCCATAAAAAAAAACAATAGGAAAAAAAATTAAATAAACATAACAGAAGAACAAAATACTCGACACATAACATAACAAGAAAAGCAGGATCAGTTCAGCAAGTAGTATCTCCAACTCAGTTCTGTGGCTCCCGCATCACTTTATGAGCTCTTTGCCTCTGTTTCCTGACCTCCAAAGTGTCCCGTAAGATTTCAGTGCTTTGCCAACGAGGTTTTTGATGTCTTTGGCAGGCAGACATACAAAGTGGCACAGCACCAGGAGGGGTAGAGGCTGTCAAAGGTTCTGGAGGTGTCAGTGGGTGTCCAACAGACAAATCAGTCTCTGCAACTCCAGGCACATGTCCGGGCTCCTCAGGAATACGGTCACCAACCGCTTCAGGGGTTGGTTGTAAACTTGTGGGATCATGCCAGACACCATGCCATATGTCCCCAGTAGAGCCCTGAGTAGACTCTGGTGGTTGGGTAGAAAGAGAGGTCGGGTTTGTTTCTACTGGCAGGCAAATGCGCTTTCTCAATTGCGAAAGGTGTCTTCGAACACAAACGCCATTCTCCAGGTGAACAAGGTACATTCGTTGTCCAAGAGGTCCATCAATAATGGCAGGAAGCCAATAAGGCAAAACTCTGTAATTCCGAAACCATACAAGATCACCAGCACGGAATCCAGGACGGCCTAGCGGAGGAGGTGTCGGTGACTGCTCCTGTGGACGAACTAAATCCAGTTTGGTGCGGAGATGCCTGCCAAACATAAGAAAAGCTGGGGACAGCCCAGTAGAAGCGTGTTTTGTGTTTCGGTACATGGTCAAGAACTCCAGCAGCTTCTCCTCTGATAGTCCGACCTGGTCCAGAGTGGACAGTAAGTGCTTCTTAAACGTCTGCACAAACCGTTCTGCCAGCCCATTCAAGGCTGGATGATAAGGAGCTGTTTTGTGGTGTTGGATGCCCAAGCCACTGAGGAAGGATTGAAACTCATGCAATGTAAATTTAGTCCCATTGTCCGAGACTATGGCTGTTGGCAAGCCATATTGAGCAAAGAGCTTCCTTAAGACTAGAATGGTAGCAGCTGAGGTAACAGAAGGCATTTGAAAAACCTCTGGCCATTTTGAATGTGCATCTACTATGATCAAATACATTTTACCCTGGATTGGGCCAGCAAAATCAAGATGGAGTCTTGACCACGGTTCTGTCGGCCATGGCCAAGGTAGCAGGGTTCCTTTCTTTTGTGGTCGCTGAGCTTGACAGCACCCAGGACATTGAGCCACATAATCTTCAATTGCTGTGTCCATTTGTGGCCACCAAACATAGCTCCGGGCTCGCTGCTTCATGCGCACCATGCCAGGATGGCCCTCATGCAGTATCCTTAGCATGGTTGGTTGCAAATACTGAGGTATGATTACTCTGTTGCCCCACTGTAGGCAACCAGCATTAGTCACAAGCTCACATTTTCTGGCAAAGTACGAACGAAATTCACCTGGGACTTTCTCTGGCCATCCAGCCTGAACATATGAGAATATCTGAGACAGGAAAGGATCTGTGACTGTATGTCTGGCAATTAAGGAGGTGGACATGCAGGATTTCGGCCTGTGTATTTCCACTATGCGAACGTCTCTTGGTGAGTGGTCTCCAATTGGCAATCTGGAAAACGCATCTGCATTGCCATGGGCATCATGGGAGCGGTATCTGATAGAATAAGTATAAGCTCCCAAGAATAAAGCGTACCTTTGTAAGCGAGATGCTGTTGTTGTAGAAATTCCTTTCTGAGGGTTCAGTATTGACAACAGAGGTTTGTGGTCAGTGATAAGTGTGAACTCCCGACCATAGATGTACGTATGAAATTTTTTGGTGGCCCACACAATGGCTAAAGCTTCCTTGTCTATCTGGGAGTAGTTTTGCTCTGCTGAGGTTAAAGACCTGAAGGCAAAAGAAATGGGGCGCTCTGTGCCATCTGGCATGACATGGGACAGCACAGCACCCAGTCCATAAGGCGAGGCGTCACAAGCCAAGGTGACGTGTTTCTTTAAATCATAGTGGGCCAGAACTCGAGAAGACAGAATGAGTTCTTTAGAAAGCCGAAAAGCTTCTTCACATTTGGCTGTCCATATCCATTTAGCTCTTGCATCCAGTAAGCGATGTAATGGGTAAAGCTGGTGTGCTAGGTTCAGCAAGAAACGGTGGTAGTAATTTAGGAGGCCAAGGTAGGACCTGAGCTGTGGGACATTCTGGGGAGTAGGGGCATGGGTAAGAGCTTTAACCTTTTCTTCAGTAGTGTGTAACCCATGTCGGTCCACAGTGTGGGCACAAAATTCCAGTCTAGACTTTAGAAATTCGCATTTTGAAAGATTGACACGTAAACCATACCTTTGGAGTCTCTCTAGCACAGCTTCAACATTCTTTCTGTGTTCTTCATCAGTGGGACCAGTGATGAGCATGTCATCTAGTAGACATTGAGTAAAAGGTATGCCTGCCAGGACCTCATCCATGATTCGCTGCCAGATGGCTGGAGCTGGGGCTATGCCAAAAACCATGCGGTTATATTGGAATAATCCTTTATGAATGTTAATGGTCAACAGATGGCGTGAATCTGGGTGTACTTGCAGTTGCAGGTAAGCTTGCTTTAAGTCTATTTTTGTAAACTTTTGCCCCCCAGCCAATGAGCTAAATAAATCTTCAAGTCGAGGCAATGGGTATTGATCCACAAGAAGTTGGTTGTTCAGGGCAACCCTGAAATCTCCACAAATTCTAATGTCTCCATTCTTTTTCTTGACAGGTACAATTGGCGATGCCCATTCACTTCTATCAACTTCAGTTATGATCATTTCAGCCAATAGGTGGTCCAGCTCTGCTTCCACTTTCTTTCTCAAGGCAAAATGTACTGATCTTGCCTTACAAAAACGAGGTGTAGCACCCGGCTTCAAGAGGAGGTGGGTCATTTTTCCTTTTATTGTGCCCAAAGAGTCCTCAAAAACCCCCTTAAAGCGTGACTTCAGGGATTCCACCCAATGGTCTACCTCAGAAAGCAATGTACATTGGGTAATGGCAAGAGGAGGCATGCCCAGGGCTTTGATCCAGTCTCTACCGTACAGCGGAGGACCACCTTTATTGACAACATAAAGGCGTAGAGTTTGACTGCGGTTGCCTAATGTAACAAGGGGTTTCACATAACCCAAGGGCTGTAGTATTTACAATATAATTAAGAAATGTGTTGTAACATTAACTGAAACACATATTAAGAAATTCAATAATGTCTTATGTGCATCTTATGCTTAATCAGTCATTTCGTATGTTCCAAACTCCCAAAAGACAATATGAAGGTGAATATTGATAGGGCAGGTCAACAGATGCTTTATATCCAAGAGGTACATGTAAGAATCCTCTAGTTACATCTAACATCTTAATCTGGTGTAAAAAATATGCAAGTCCATCCAGTTTAAAGAACAAACAAAAAAAAACACACACACACACATATATACAACCTCCTTTACCCACAGTTGATCCAGAAGAAGGCAAAAAAAAAAAAACAATAAAGCATGATCTAATTTGCTTCAGCAGGGGGAAAAACTCCTTCCTAATCCCCCAAGAGGCATTAGGATATTCCCTGTATTAGCTGTACCTATAAATAGTATGAATAGTATCCAGTTATATTATGTGTACTTGGGAAAGAATCCAGGCCTTTTTTAAAACAATCTACTGAGCTGGACAGAACCAGCTCCTGAGGGAGTCTATTCTACATTTTCACAGCTCTTACTGTGAAGAAGCCTTTGAAGACTATGGAGATTTGGATATTAAACCTCTTTTCCTCTAGAAGTAAAGAGTGCCCCCTTGTCCTCTGTCATGACTTTAAAGTAAATAACTCAACACCAAGTTCACTGTAAGGACCACTTATATATTTGTACATGTTGATCATATCCCTCCTTAATCTCCTCTTCTCAAGAGAGAATAAATTCAGTTCCTCTAATCTTTCCTCATAGCTGAGCCCCTCCATGCCTCTTATCAGTTTGGTTGCCCTTCTCTGCACTTTCTCCAGTTCCTCAATATCCTTTTTGTGAATTGATGCCCAAATTAATGTTAAAGTGTTATTAAACCCAGTAATATGAAAAAAGTTAATATTGGTGGGTCTAAAAGGCAGTAGAAAAATCTCATGCTCGTTTTGCTGCAGATGCACTGGATCATGACCTTAAAGAGGAGGTCCAGCCCCCCCACTAAAAAATTAAAAGTCAGCAGCTACAAATACTGTAGCTGCTGACTTTTAATATTAGGACAATTATCTGTCCAGGGATCCCGCGATGTCGGCATCACAGCCATTTTTCCAATCAGCTCTCGGATCTCTTTGTGGTAAGGGAAACCAGCAGTAAAGACTTCCGGCTTCAGAGCCGGTTGCCTACTATGCATGCGCGATGCACACTGCACTTTCTAACTGGCCCAGTGCCGGAGGAAGGGGAAGAGGGGTCGAACTTCCTGTTCGAGGTGTGTGACGAGGTCTCCCGGAAGTGGGGACAGGTTACTGTCAAAAACAGGTACCCACTCCCCCCCCCCAAAAAGGTGACAAATGTGGCACTGGAGGGGGGGGGGAAACAAGTGGTGCTTCCTTTTTTGGGTGGAGCTCAGCTTTAATATCCAGTGGCACATGGCTACATTTGACATCCCTCCACCCTGTGATGACAATAGCTAGATACTTTGCTTCTCTATACATCACCATTAGCAGGAGCAAAAAGCCCAGGCAAAAAGCTAGAAGGACTGTGAACAATGGAACATCTCATTAACAGGAAAAACAAAATTGTCCAATGTGCTCAATATATAGAGGTAACATTACCAGTACCAAGAATTAATTCTCGACATCAGTCCAGTCAACATCAAGTAGAATCAACAGTAACCAGTCTGGTCCACACCATGAAGGATCTACTGCAATCAAATGGGTAAAGTTCAAGTCAAATGAGCAAAGCACGGGTCTTTTTAAACCAACATGGATATTTACCAAACTACAAACTAAACTAAAAAGTAAGAGAACACATAAAACCTAGTACAATAAAAAGTTATACTGTACATTTACAAGTCGTTATAAAAGTTTACTGAACTCACTAGCTTGTCAGAAGAAGTGCATGTAAACGACCCAAAATGTAGCCTGTAGAGCCATCACCTCACAGCAGTAGGGAAAGATGTTGCTTAGTTCAATTACTGTATTAAAAGTGGCAGCAAGAGTCTCCCTATTTAAGCATCCCAGTGAAATTTTCTCTGCTGAGCAATAGCATCTGTTTCGGTTTGCAATGATTACCAGATGATGTGTTTTAGGGTCCTTGCCTTTCTCAAGCCTGTGAAACTCTGGGTCATAGAGTCTACTCATAGCTGGTAGGATAGCAGTATTTGATGCTGTGCTTTTAATCTATGGATCTATCAATTAATTAGGACAGATGTTAAACGTTGGGATTTTTGCTATTGCGTAATTTACTGCAGCAACAGAACTATTGGACATCTTGTCCTGCCGCTGGACACAGTGTGAAGGCTCTTAAGCCTGTGTTGTGAGCCTTTTTTTTTTGTTCACTTTGTAGTATGCTGAATATAGCAGCAACAGCTGTACCTCCTAAAACAGCAGCAAAGAGGCAAAGGAGGAAGGGCTTTGAGGAATACAACAGTAAAATGGCTCCTCCTTGATCCCTAGTAAGGCCTAAAACAGCACTCATAAAATCTATTGTATTCACCTAAAGGTAAACCTCAGAAAGTCTGCACAGCTGCAGTTAAAAAGGTTCCTAAAGACACATTGCCCAATCCTCCATTTGTAATAATTGTGTGTTATAACCCAACCCCAGTGTCCCGACCAACTGTTAAAATTCAGCTAGTCAAAATTGATAATCATTGCTTTGCTACTGGAGCCAAACTTCTCTGAAAATATGGCTAAGTACTGACAACTGCCACTGCTCTGTTCAATGACACTGATCAAAAGCCACAAAGGGTCAACCAAATGTCAGTTGGTGGATCTTAACCACTTGAGCCCCGGACCAATATGCAGCATAAAGACCAGACCCCTTTTTGCGATTCGGCACTGCGTCGCTTTAACTGACAATTGCGCTGTCGTGCGACGTGGCTTCCAAACAAAATTGACGTCCTTTTTTTCCCACAAATAGAGCTTTCTTTTGGTGTTATTTGATCACCTCTGCGGCTTTTATTTTTTGCGCTATAAACAAAAATAGAGCGACAATTTTTAAAAAAATTCAATATTTTTTACATTTTGCTATAATAAATATCCCCCAAAAATATATATATTTTTTTTCCTCAGTTTAGGCTGATACGTATTCTTCTACAATTTTTTGGTAAAAAAAATCGCAATCAGCTTTTATTGATTGGTTTGCGGAAAAGTTATAGCGTTTACAAAATAGGGGATAGTTTTATGTCATTTTTATTAATTTTTTTCTTTTTACTAGTAATGGCGGCGATCAGCGATTTTTATCGTGACTTCGACATTATGGCAGACACTTCGGACACTTTTGACACATTTTTGGGACCATTGTCATTTTTACAGCGATCAGTGCTATAAAAATGCACTGGTTACTGTAAAAATGACACTGGCAGTGAAGGGGTTAACCACTAGGGGCGCTGAAGGGGTTAAGTGTGCCTAAGGGAGTGATGCTCACTGTTAGGGGGCGTGGCTATGAGTGGCACGTGTCACTGATCTCCGCTCTGTTTACACAGAGCGGTGATCGGTGACAGTGTCAGTAGGCGAGCGGGGAGATGTTGTGTTTACACTAACATCTCCCCGCTCCATCCCTCCATGAGACGATCGCGGGGACCCCCGCGGCAATCGAGTCCGCGGGACCCGCGGTCCGACTCACGGGGATGACGGCAGGGTCGCGAGCGCGCTGTCGGCGGCACGGGTGCGCGACCACACGGCAAGCAGTTAAAGGGGACGTACAGGTACGTGATTGTGCCTGTACGAGCCATTCTGCCGACGTATATATGCTGTGGGTGGTCGTTAAGTGGTTAAACAGAAAAGTCAACGGTAATAGATGTCATGTTGTAGTGTGTATTTTTGGGCAGAAATTTTAAGGAATATAGGTTTTCCAGTCTGCACCTTTGTTTCCACAGAGATATAAAGAACAGTTTGTAGACTGATAGGTACTTCAGGGGACCACAAAAACACATTTTTTTTTAATTTTAGTCAAATAAATGTGAAATTTGTGAATTGTGAAATGCATTCATTTTGTGTTTTTTAGGCTTTTTACCTTTATTTTTACTATTTGATACAGCCAGCAAGTTATAAATCTATTAGATTTCATTTTACTTTAACAGAGAAAGCTTTCCAAAAAAATGTCAGTTAGAGGGTGCATGCACATTCTGGCCATCTTAAAGTGATACTAAAGTAAATTTTTTATTTTATTTTTTAAATAACAAACATGTCATACTTACCTGCCCTGTGCAGTGGTTTTGCACAGAGCAGCCCAGATCCTCCTCTTCTTGGGTCCCTCTTCAGCGCTCCTGCCACCTCCTTCCTGTTGAGTGCCCCCCCCCCCCCAGCGAGCAGCTTGCTATAGGGACACTCGAGCCGAGCTGCTGCTATGTGTGTCCATTCAGACATGGAGCCACGGCCCAACCTCGCCCCCTCTCTCTCCTTATTGGCTCACTGACTTTGATTGACAGCAGCGGGAGCCACTAGCGCTCCATTGCTGTCTCAGCCAATCAGGAGGGAGAGTCCTGGCCAGCCACGTCTCTTGTGCAACATCGCTGGTTCGAGATGGGGCTCAGGTAAGTATTAGGGGAGCTGAAGGGGGCTGCTGCACACAGAAGGCTTTTTATCTTAATGCATAGAATGCAAACCTTCTGCCTTTACAACCACTTTACAGTTCTTTCTATGCCCTATACAAGAAATTTATAATTGCACAGTGGGTTGGGGGACTGTCATCTGACAGCTATATCTAATGTTTATGGACACCTTTAGAGTGGCCACCAGCATTTCCCACTAGTTTAGTGATTTTTATACATATTTTTTTTTTTTATTGATTAATTCATTTATTGACTAAATGAATAATTTATGAATTTAAAAAAATATTTTCTCTTTTTAAGTTATCAGTCGTGTAAAAGTAAAATTATTATTAGGCATTATATATAAACTTTGAGTTGTAAAGAACTTGACGTTAGCAGAGGTCAATAGCTCAAGCCTTCAGTTTAAAAACATATAAACTTGAAAAAAAGAGACGTAAATAAAATTAACTCAAAGATATATTTTTTTCTTTTGATTGCCATGAAAGCCTAATGTGGGTCAGTGACTACTATTCATTATTTACAATATTTATTTATGATAGTTTCTGACTGCGCTAACCTACATGATACCGTACTGACTTCACAAGACATGCTAACAGATTACATGCAGAGCCCAGCAAGATATTGCTTTGTACTTGGCTCTTATGTGGTACGTCTTATTAAAATGGTTAGACTGTATTTACATGCACATTGCAGGTTGTTAAGAGAGCATCAGACTCCCAGCTAAACTAGTGAAACATTATTGGCTACCAGAACACTAGATCAATATTGTGACATGCCTTTGCTTTCTGTTCTATAGTGACAAACCATATTCTACAACTCTCTCTTGGTAGGGAAACATTCTGTATTGATTACAGTATATATTTACAATATAATTTTGAAATGTGTTGTGTCCTTTGTAACATTAACTGAAATACATATTAAGAAATTCATGGCTTATGTGCATACAATGCTCAATCAGTCATCACTCATTTTTTATGTTCAATATTCTCAAAAGACAATATGAAGGTAAATATTGATAGAGCCGGTAAACAGATGCTTTTTATCCAAGGGGTATATGCAAGAACCCCACCTAGTTCAAAAAACAAATGCTAACTCCATATTGGCATGTACATGTATTCCTAATGGTAGCATTGGCCTGGGACACACAGGTCCATATAAGGAAGTGAGACCAAGGGCTTAGCCTTAGATAGTGGGGGTTTATTACTGTTGGAGGACATAAATAGGCATGGTTTATTATTGGGGGATCTAAGGAAGTATAGAAATGTAGGGCTAATCCCATGCTCTCTCTTGAATTTTTACCCAGAGGCAGATGTGCTGGATCATGACCTTAATATCCAGGGGTACATGGCTACATCTGACATCCCCCCACCCTGTGACGACAATGGCTAGAAACTTTGCTTCTGTACATGTTACCATCAGCAGGAGCAAAAAGCCTAGCTCAGGCAAAAAGCTAGAAGGACTATGAAAAATGGATAATCCCATTAACAGGAAAAACAAAATGGTCCAATGTGCCCAGTACAGTATATAGAGGTAACGTTACCAGTACCAAGAATTTATTCTCTACATCAGTCCAGTTAACATTAAGTAGAATCCACAGTAGTCAGTCTGGTTCACACCATGTAGGAACTACAGCAATGAAATGGGAAAGTACAAGTCAAATGAGAAAAGCACAGGTCTTTTAAAATCGTCATAAATATTTAGCATATTATATTACCGGTATATTATTATTATAAGTAAACTAAAAAGAAAACATCAGATCATGTTAAAATAAAGGGAAAAAGTCCAAAAAATAAAAATGCTTTTGGATTTAACCACTTAAGCCCCGGACCATTTCGGGCCATTAGGACCAAGCCTGTTTTTGGGATTCGGCACTGCACTGGTTTAACTGTAAATTGTGCGGACATGCAATGTTGTACCCAAATGAAATTTGCGTCCTTTTCTTCCCACAAATAGAGCTTTCTTTTAATGGTATTTGATTGCCTCTGCGATTTTTATTTTTTGCGATATAAACAGAAAAAGACCGAAAATTTTGAAAAAAAATGATATTTTCTACTTTTTGTTATAAGAAAAATCGAATAAACTCAATTTTAGTCATACATTTAGGCCAAAATGTATTTAGCCACATGTCTTTAGTAAAAAAAATGTCAATAAGCGTATATTTATTGGTTTGCGCAAAAGTTATAGCGTTTACAAACCAGGGTACATTTTCTGAAATTTACACAGCTTTAAATTTATGACTGCCTATCTCATTTCTTGAGGTGCTAAAATGGCAGGGCAGTACAAAACCCCCCCAAATCACCCCATTTTGGAAAGTAGACACCCCAAGGAAATTGCTGAGAGGCATGTTGAGCCCATTGAATATTTTTTTTTTTTGTCCCAAGTGATTGAATAATGACAAAAAAAAAAAAAATTACAAAAAGTTGTCACTAAATGATATATTGCTCACACATGCCATGGTTATATGTGGAATTGCACCCCAAAATACATTCTGCTGCTTCTCCTGAGTACGGGGATACCACATGTGTGGGACTTTTTAGGAGCCTAGCCACGTACGGGACCCCGGAAACCAAGCACCGCCTTCAGGATTTCTAAGGGTGCAAATTTTTGATTTCACTCCTCACTACCTATCACAGTTTCGAAGGCCATAAAATGCCAAAATAGCACAAAACCCCCCCAAATGACCCCATTTTGGAAAGTAGACACCCCAAGCTATTTACTGAGAGGCATGTTCAGTCCATGGAATATTTTATATTTTGCCACAAGTTGCGGGAATATGACAAACTTTTTTTTTTTTGGCCAAAGTTGTCACTAAATGATATATTGCTCACACATGCCATGGGCATATGTGAAATTACACCCCAAAATACATTCTGCTGCTTCTCCTGAGTACGGGGATACCACATGTGTGGGACTTTTTGGGAGCCTAGCCGCGTACGGGACCCCAAAAACCAAGCACCGCCTTCAAGGTTTCTAAGGGCATAAATTTTTGATTTCACTCCTCACTACCTATCACAGTTTTGAAGGCCATAAAATGCCAAGATGGCACAAAACCCCCCCAAATGACCCCATTTTGGAAAGTAGACACCCCAAGCTATTTGCTGAGAGGCATGTTGACCCCATTGAATATTTTTTTTTGTCCCAAATGATTGAATAATGACAAAAAGAAAAAAAAATGTACAAAAAGTTGTCACTAAATGATATATTGCTCACACATGCCATGGTTATATGTGGAATTGCACCCCAAAATACATTCTGCTGCTTTTCCTGAGTACGGGGATACCACATGTGTGGGACTTTTTGGGAGCCTAGCCGCGTACAGGGCCCCAAAAACCAAGCACCGCCTTCAGGATTTCTAAGGGCGTAAATTTTTGATTTCACTCCTCACTACCTATCACAGTTTCGAAGGCCATAAAATGCCAAAATAGCACAAAACCCCCCCAAATTACCCCATTTTGGAAAGTAGACACCCCAAGCTATTTGCTGAGAGGCATGTTGAGTCCATGGAATATTTGATATTTTGCCACAGGTTGCGGGAATATGACAAACTGTTTTTTTTTGCACAAAGTTGTCACTAAATGATATATTGCTCACACATGCCATGGGCATATGTGAAATTACACCCCAAAATACATTCTGCTGCTTCTCCTGAGTATGGGGATACCACATGTGTGGGACTTTTTGGGAGCCTAGCCGCGTACGGGACCCCAAAAACCAAGCACCGCCTTCAAGGTTTCTAAGGGCATAAATTTTTGATTTCGCTCCTCACTACCTATCACAGTTTTGAAGGCCATAAAATGCCAAGATGGCACAAACCCCCCCAAATGACCCCATTTTGGAAAGTAGACACCCCAAGCTATTTGCTGAGAGGCATGTTGAGCCCATTGAATATTTTTTTTTTTGTCCCAAATGATTGAATAATGACAAAAAGAAAAAAAAAATGTACAAAAAGTTGTCACTAAATGATATATTGCTCACACATGCCATGGTTATATGTGAAATTACACCCCAAAATACATTCTGCTGCTTCTCCTGAGTACGGGGATACCACATGTGTGGGACTTTTTGGGAGCCTAGCCGCGTACGGGACCCCAAAAACCAAGCACCGCCTTCAAGGTTTCTAAGGGCATAAATTTTTGATTTCACTCCTCACTACCTATCACAGTTTTGAAGGCCATAAAATGTCAAAATAGCCCAAAACCCCCACAAATGACCCCATTTTGGAAAGTAGACACCCCAAGCTATTTGCTGAGAGGCATGGTGAGTATTTTACAGCTCTCATTTGTTTTTGAAAATTAAGAAAGACATTTTTTTTTCTTTTTTTTTTCTTTTTTTACATTTTCAAAACTTTGTGACAAAAAGCGAGATCTGCAAAATACTCAACATACCTCTCAGCAAATAGCTTGGGGTGTCTACTTTCCAAAATGGGGTCATTTGGGGGGGTTTTGTGCCATCTGGGCATTCCATGGCCTCCGAAACTGTGATAGGCAGTGAGGAGTGAAATCAAAAATTTACACCCATAGAAATCCTGAAGGCGGTGCTTGGTTTTTGGGGTCCCGTACGCGACTAGGCTCCCAAAAAGTCCCACACATGTGGTATCCCCGTACTCAGGAGAAGCAACAGAATGTATTTTGGGGTGTAATTCCACATATGCCCATGGCATGTTTGAGCAATATATAATTTAGTGACAACTTTTTGTACATTTTTTTTTTTTTTTGGTCATTATTCAATCACTTGGGACAAAAAAAAAAAATATTCAATGGGCTCAACATGCCTCTCAGCAAATAGCTTGAGGTGTCTACTTTACAAAATGGGGTCATTTGGGGGGGTTTTGAACTGTCCTGGCATTTTATGCACAACATTAGGAAGCTTATGTCACACATCATCCACTCTTCTAACCACTTGAAGACAAAGCCCTTTCTGACACTTTTTGTTTACATGAAAGAATTTTTTTTTTTGCAAGAAAATTATGTTGAACCCCCAAACATTATATATTTTTTTAAAGCAAAGGCCCTACAGATTAAAATAGTGGGTGTTGAATTTTTTTTTTCCACACAGTATTTGCGCAGCGATTTTTCAAACGCATTTTTTGGGGGAAAAACACACTTTTTTTATTTTTAATGCACTAAAAAACACTATATTGCCCAAATGTTTGATGAAATAAAAAAGATGATCATAGGCCGAGTACATGGATACCAAACACGACATGCTTTAAAATTGCGCACAAACGCGCAGCGGCGACAAATCTACATTCATTTTTAAAAGCATTTAAAAGCCTTTACAGGTTACCACGTTAGATTTACAGAGGAGGTCTACTGCTAAAATGACTGCCCTCGATCTGACCTTCGCAGTGATACCTCACATGCATGATGCAATTGCTGTTTACATATGACGCTAGACCGACGCTTGCGTTCGCCTTTGCGCAATAGCAGGGGGGGACAGCGGTGCTTTTATTTTTTATTTTTTATTATTTATTTGGCTTTTTTATTTTATTTTTAAACTGTGCCTTCCATATTTTATTTTTTTACCATTTTTATCGTTATCTCAGGGAATGTAAATATCCCCTATGATAGCAATAGGTAGTGACAGGTACTCTTTTTTTGAAAAAAATTGGGGGGTTAGACCCTAGATCTTTCCTCTGCCCTCAAAGCATCTGACCACACCAAGATCGGTGTGATAAAATGCTTTCCCAATTTCCCAATGGCGCTTTTTATATCCGGGGGGGGGACATTCCCTCCCACTGCTTGTAAAAGCAGTCTAGAGGCTAATTATCTGCTAGAATTGCTTTTACATGAAAGCCGGCTGCTGGCTGAAAAGAATGATACCAAGATGATACCTCAACCCGCAGGCATCATTCTGGTATAAACATTCAAAGTCCAGCAACATACCAGTACGTTGCTGGTCCTTGTTGGACATGTATTGTAATCTTTTTTTTCATACAGCCTATTGGCTGAACGAAAAAAAGAGATTGATTGGTGGGTATGCCCACCATTAGAATACCTCCCTTCATCCACCCACTTCTAATGATGGGCATATATGCCGAAGCATGGGGGCATCCTCCCGCAAAAAAGTTATGCCGCGTACACACGGTCAAGCCTTCGTCGGAATTTCGACCGTATGTACGCGGCATAAAAGGTTATGCCGCGTACACACGGTCGGACTTTTCCACGGATAAGCCTCCGTTGGAATTTCGACCGTATATACGCGGCATTAGGAGCAAAATCGCTCCTCCGCCCCTGCTGCCCCCATGCTTCGGCATATATGCTCTTTTTTTTAACTGTGGTGGTGAAATCACCTCCTACAGCGTTGGAGTCACGGCTTTATGTATCGTGGGAGCAAACGCTGTTGCTGTCAAGATAAATAGATCCGCGCTGCAACTGAATGGCGTACCTGCTAAGCAAATGGTGGTTAACATTAAAACAAAGTAACATTACAGTACAACAGTAAGACCTTACCATGCCATACCTGCAAAGCAAATACCAAAACAAAACCTAGTAAAAAATAAAAAAATGTTTTAACGCAACCTGTGCCTAAAATATATATATGCCGAAGCATGGGGGCATCCTCCCGCAAAAAAGTTATGCCGCGTACACACGGTCGGAATTTCGACCGTATGTACGCGGCATTAGGAGCAAAATCGCTCCTCCGCCCCTGCTGCCCCCATGCTTCGGCATATATGCTCTTTTTTTTTAACTGTGGTGGTGAAATCACCTCCTACAGCGTTGGAGTCACGGCTTTATGTATCGTGGGAGCAAACGCTGTTGCTGTCAAGATAAATAGATCCGCGCTGCAACTGAATGGCGTACCTGCTAAGCAAATGGTGGTTAACATTAAAACAAAGTAACATTACAGTACAACAGTAAGACCTTACCATGCCATACCTGCAAAGCAAATACCAAAACAAAACCTAGTAAAAAATAAAAAAATGTTTTAACGCAACCTGTGCCTAAAATATATATATGCCGAAGCATGGGGGCATCCTCCCGCAAAAAAGTTATGCCGCGTACACACGGTCGGAATTTCGACCGTATGTACGCGGCATTAGGAGCAAAATCGCTCCTCCGCCCCTGCTGCCCCCATGCTTCGGCATATATGCTCTTTTTTTTAACTGTGGTGGTGAAATCACCTCCTACAGCACTGGAGTCACGGCTTTATGTATCGTGGGAGCAAACGCTGTTGCTGTCAAGATAAATAATTCCGCGCTGCAGTTGAATGGCGCACCTGAAAACAAAAAATTACATACCTGAAAAGCAAGCATGATAAAACATTGCAGAATAGAATACAGTAAAAAAGAGCAGAACAATAGAGAGAAAATAGAGAGAGAGAGAGAACAATAAAACGACAACTATTTTTGGTTTTTTTATTTTATATTTTTTTTGTGTTTTGTTTTTTACGTTTTTTTTTTCTTTTTTACACTTTTTTTTGTAACTTTACAACTGTAATGGTTCGGGTCTCTCAAAATGTAATGGCATCTTGGGAGACCCTGTGTAAGTGTGTCCTAGTCTGTGAAATGCTGTACCCTACGCTAAAACTTCACTTTTGAGTGGTAGCGTTCAAAACATTCACCTTGGCAAAGACCAGGCTTGTCAGGACAGAGTGGACAAAAACTACGGGTGTCACGCCTAAATCTGCGCTTGCTACAGACACAACATCTTTTTTGGGGGTGGCTTTGGGTAGGGGTACTCGGGAGGACATACGAATAATGCCTCTCATGCAGCCGGCTTACTGCATTTGGTTGGGGATGGTGAGGTGCAGAACCGCCTGGATACAGGAGTTCTGTGACTATCTCATTCTGGAATTTTAGAAGAGATAACGTCCCGCCTGAAGCTCTGTATAGCACATGAGCGTTCAGCAAAGCCAATTGGAATAATGATAGAGACACTTTTTTGTACCAGCGTCTCGCCTTACGGTCAATTAGATACGGCGCCATCAACTGGTCGTTGAGGTCCACCCCTCCCATATTTTGGTTATATTCGTGGACACAGAGGGGTTTCTCCACAACACCAGTCGCCGTACGAATTTGGACTGTCGTGTCTGCATGAAGGGAGGTAAGAAGGAAAACATTCTTATTGTCCCTCCACTTCATAGCGAGCAAGTTATTACACTTCAAGCAGGCTCTCTCCCCCAGCCTAAGACAGACATCTACAAGCCGCTGGGGAAAGCCCCGGCGATTAGGTCGCACGGTGCCACATGCTCCAATCTTATGATCAAACAAGTGACTAAACAGTGGCACGCTCGTGTAATAATTGTCCACATACAAGTGGTACCCCTTTCCGAATAAGGGTGACACCAAGTTCCACACTATCTTGCCAGCGCTCCCTATGTAATCCGGGCAGTTGACCGACTCAATCTGACTGTCTTTTCCCTCATAAACCGTAAAGTTCACTACATAGCCTGTTGCCCTGTCACAGAACTTGTAGAGCTTGACCCCGTATCTGGCACGCTTGCTGGGAAGGTACTGCTTGAAAGACAAGCGGCCAGAAAATTTAATCAGGGACTCATCAACGCAGACAACTTGATCGGGAGTAAACAAGGCTGCAAAACGTTCGTTGAAGTGGTTTATGAGGGGCCGAATTTTATAGAGCCGGTCGTATTCAGGGTCCCCACGTGGACGACAAAGTTCATTGTCGTTGAAGTGCATGAACCGCAAAATCTGCTCGTATCGTGCCCTGGACATGGAGGCAGAGAACACGGGCATGTGGTCAATTGGGTGCGTGGACCAATAAGCACGCAATGACGGAAATTTATGTGTGCCCATGTTGAGGGAAAGGCCCAGAAAGGTCTTAAATTCGGAAACCGTAATTGGTTTCCAATTTCTGGCAATTTTAGGCAACTGGGGGTTAGCGGCGATAAATTGACCAGCATATAAATTACTCTGGTCCACAATAGATCTATAGAGATCTTCCGTGAAAAACAGCGAATAAAAATCGATTGGCATAAAATCAGCTGTTTCCACCTGAATACCGGGTTGGGCAGTGAATGGGGGAAGTACGGGTTCTGCAGAAGTGGTGGGGACCCAATCAGGATAGGCGAATTCTGCAGGAAGGGCAGTATGGGCACGACGGGCCTGCCTTTGTCTTCTTGGTGGCAGCGGGACACTACTTGTGCTTGCCACCTCGCCAGCTTGAACTGCACTTATGGGACTCGCCACGTCACCAAGTGTTACTGCAGTGCTGGATGTACGTCCAGGCTGTACTAGGCCGCTGGTGCTTGCCAGTTCACCAGAAGGAATAGCGGCGCTAGTACTACTCTGCTCCATGATACGAGAGACCTGCGGTTCTTGCTCCTCAACAACCTCAGAAGATCGGGATCGGGTACGCCTGACCTTAGCAGGGACCTCAACTTCGTCGTCAGAGCTATCTGACGTGGGGCCGCTGACGTCACGGTCTTCTACGGGAAGATATTCTGAGCCTGAATCTGACAGATACGTGACCTCCTCTTCACTATCTGTCATGCTCAGAATCTCGTAGGCCTCTTTACTAGTGTACCTTCGTCTTGCCATTTTGGGCTCTAAATTTAGGGGTACACTAGTAAGATTCACAGGAAAAAAAGCACCTGACTGTCGTCAGCAAATATATCAAACGCTACAAAAAAACTGTTAGCGATCGCAGGGATCAGGCCTGTCTCTGCGAACGCTGCAGTTATGTGTGTTGTGTTTGGTAAGTGACAGTGATCGATCGATACTGCACTTGGGTGGGCTGGGCTGGGCGGAGGGGCTAAACGCAGGCGCTAGCAGGTATCTGGGCTGATCCCGCTAACACTGCGTTTTTGGGAACCCTAAACCGCTGGGGATGCTAGTATAGATCTGATCAGATACTATACCACTAAGGGGGGTGTATGCTTTGCGCGTGGGTGTTAGCGTTACTGGCACTAACCTAACACTGCCTGGGGCGACGCAGACCCTCTCTGGCGCTAAAACCTAATTGATCTCACCCGCCGGGCGATCAGGGGGGTTAAACCTTTATTGGGTTATATACGGCGGGTGCCCTGATGCTATAAAAAGCAAACTAATCAACCAGCGTCACCCGTAACCTTTATATGGTGATCACTGGTGAAAGGGTTAACTAGGGGCAATCAGGGGGTTAAAACCTTTATTAGGTTAAATATGGGGGTACCTGACACCAATAAAAACCTGCGGCGAACCTAAAAAAAAAATAACTGCCTATCTAAAACACCAGCGGCACGAATACAGCGATCGGAAAAACAATCGCTTAGTGACGCTGAAGTTAGGGGGTGAAAGGGTTACCTGGGGGGTGATCAAGGGGTTAAACCTTTATTAGGGGGGGTTAGGGGGCTACCCTGGACCTAAAGGGGCCTAATCCTAACTGCCTTGCAACTTTTTACAATCACAGATGACACTAAATGCAGTGATCAGTAAAATAAATGATCACTGCAATCAGTGACACTGTGATTGGGGGCTTTGGGGTGACCTGGGGGGTGATCTGGGGGTGACTGGGGGGTGATTTGTGTGCCTATGTGTACCTACGTGTCAGTGGACTGTTGGAGCACTAACCTCTGTCTTCACTCCTCGGCGCCGGGAACGAAAAGACCGCGGCGAGGGAGATGACATCACTTCCTCCAGCCTGTGTTTACATCACATGGCGGAGGAAGCAATTTCATTGGCCGGGAGCGATCGCGAGGGGGGGGCGGAATCGAGCGGCCGCCCCCTCATGCCTGATCGCTCCCGAACACTTAACGGCCGCTCACTGCAGTGAAGGGGGTCCGGATGGACCCCCCAACTGCACAAAGGCGATCACGTAGATCTACGTGATTCTGCCTGTCCGTGCCATTCTGCCGACGTAAATCGGCGGTGGGCGGTCGTTAAGTGGTTAATACCATTTGAAACTACCCCCACCCCTCTAGCTAATTGCTCTAGAATTTAAAAAGCCAAATTAAATGCCCCATTTACTTACCCGAATCCATTGTCACCTGACGATCCGAGTCCTTTGCCTTTTATATTCTGAACTGCAGAATAACAGGGTTCTTCTCCAGGTTCTTACTTGCTGCCAGGTGATGTGAACACTTCTCATTGGGTGTCCATTGGGATCCTGAGAGATCCTGAAGACTTCTGTGGCACAATGACGACATTATGACAAGGGTTGGCAACAAGAGCAGATGACAGCCAGCATTAACTGCAGTGGAAGATCAATGATCTTCCCTTGTGTGAAGAGTCACAGTTTATGTAGGAATCTGTGTATTCATAATCATAAGTAAAAATGCACAATCACAATAATTTGGGATTTTTGCATAAGCCCAGTTATGACTTGTTGTCTTTAATATATTGGTCAAACATTCTTTTTCTCCGGTCACCTTCTTTTGGTATGCCTTTTTGTAAAAGTCATTAATATACCAGTAAGAGAGAAATGAATGTAGCAGAATCTTGAATTTTCTCATCCCTTGGTGAGTGGTTTCAAGGCAGAGAACTTTATATGAATTATGCAGTGATTTTAAGGTGATAGCTTAGATCCCTCAGAACTTTTGAATTATACATGGATTTTGTAGCTACAATTTTTGTGAGTTACCTAAATTAAAAAACTCACGTTTAAGTATAATGAGTTCATGTTGTAACTTACACACAGGGGTTTAATAGCTGTAAGCATAGCATTTTTCAGATCGAAAGACTGACATGTTTTTTTTGTTTTTTTCTTGGATTACAACACATTAATGGTCTCTAGATATCATTGGTAATAAGTCATGTATTTCAAAATATCTATATTATCCATGCTGGACCTGCAGTGCCGCTGCCCTTTTAATTCCCCTGGTGATTCCATTATGGTCCACCTGATAAGGTTCATTATATCTAGTACATCAAGTACATTTAAAGCCCAAGGCCAGTCATAGGGCAAGGTCGCATACAGATGTGTAGAATTCATTAAAACCTTTTTCTGCGGGTTACACTCACCGTAATAAAACATTTATTTAGGCTAATTGGTAAAAAGTTTTTATGTACACATTTAGATCTTTGATATTTTTTAAAGGAAAGGTAAGAATTTCAATTTAAAGCATTATTTAAAATATATTGTTTTATTTCTAGGAAACTAAAATGTGTTCTTTTCCTCCACTGCAAAAATTATTTGCAAAATATTCTAACCCTCACTCTTATACCATAGGTTTTTGAAGACAACCTATATTGTAGTTTCATATTTTGCTTTATTATTGAAGTGTATATCTAAAGTTTATTTTAATGGGTATTCGCCTTTTTATTTGCTTGCTCTTCTATATTGTTTTACTATTTATCGAATTTAGATATTTGTAGATTAGCCACTAGAGAAGGCTCTGAAGTTCAGTACAGTTACTCAGGCACCCTGCTTTACCACTGTTAAAGATAAGATATGAAGCAGTAAGGCAATGCATTGATTTCAGTGCAATAGTGGATGATGCATGTTTTTAAAACCTTAAAGTACTGCACTATAATGCCGCGTACACACAATCGTTTTTAATGTCATTGAAAAAAACTGAATTTTTCTCGACGTGATTTTTCCGGTTTCCTCTCAAGCCTGCCTTGCCTACACACTATCGTGGAAAAAAATGTTCGAGTAAAGCGCGGTGACGTACAACACGTACGACGGCACTATAAAGGGGAAGTTCCATTCGGATGGCGCCACCCTTCATGTTAGTAAAGTTTGGTGAGAGACGATTCGCGCTTTTCAGCCTCATGCTCTTCAGTCCGTTACAGAGTGACGAATGTGCTATCTCCATTACGAACGCTAGTTTTACCTGAACGAGCGCTCCCGTCTCATACTTGATTCTGAGCATGCGCATTTTTTTCACGTCGTTAAAGCCCACACACGGCCGTTTTTTATGACGAGAAAAACGACGATGTAAAAAACGACGTGAAAAATTAGAGCATGTTCCAATTTTTCTTGTCGTGATTCTCGGCGTTTTTCTCGTCGGGAAAAAAGCTGGAAAGCCCACACACGATCATTTTTAATGACCATTTTAAAAAATTTCATTTTTCTCGTCATTAAAAACGATCTTGTGTACGCGGTATTAGATTCTTCTTCTGGCTCCTGGCAAGATTTATTCATCCAGAGCTGGGGGCTTTAAAGGAGAAGTTCTGGGAGTCCCTATGCTTCAATGATCCTTTTTGATCAACATGCTGTTATAGGCGTTTATGCTGCTGTAATCGCAGCTACTCGCTTTGGTGCATGTGCATTCTGTATATCGGTGGTGGGAGATCACTGAAGCACTTCTGAGAAGGATTTGTGTTATCAGCATTGGTGTCATTATTTTGCACTTATCATCATGTTTAACACTTTATCGAGATTCCAGTTTTGCTATCTGGACTCTAATGTATTATTCATTGATGTGTTTTTGTTTTACATTCTTGAGGCACTACACTTTTATTTAGCATATTTACACTAAAGCACTGATATACTGCTTTTAAGTGCTAGCAGTCTGCACGAAATTTACTTTTTTCACAGCGTGGATATTACCTTTTTATTAATAGTGGACAAAACGATGACCAGAGATTCACATTTTTAACCACTTGCCGACCAGCCGCTGCAGTTATACTGCACCCATCGCCCGGGATCATTCCTCGCAGTGACAGAACGGGGATCTGCCATAGTAAACAAGACAGATCTCCGTTCTGACAGGGGATGACACACAGATCCTGTATTTCTGCTATGCAGGAAGATGGATCTGTGTGTTGTTCCAGGCAGCCCGTCCCCCATACAGTTAGAACACACAGTGAGGGAACACATTTAACCCCCCTGATGTTAACCCCTTCCCTGACAGTGACATTAGTAAAATGTCAGTGCATATGTACTGATCACTGTAATAATGTCCCTGGTTCCCAAAAAAGTGTCAAAAATGTCAGTTAGGTGCCTGATCTGTCCGCCGCAATGTCGCAGTCCCGCTAAAAATTGAAGCTTACTGCCATTACTAGTATAAAAAAAAAATGCCATAAATCTATCCCCTATTTTGTAGACGCTATAACTTTTGCGCAAACCCATCAATATACGCTTATTGGGGTTTTCTTTACCAAAAATATGTAGCAGAATACAAATTGATCTAAACTGATAAAGAAAAGATGATCCTAACTCCGGTTATTGCTCTTAAAAACTTGTAGTATTTATTAACAAGCCCCAGTGGACAAACGCAAAAGGAAATGGTTGACTCGTTTCAGCCTATAAGGCCTTAGTCATAAGCTTATGACTAAGGCCTTATAGGCTGAACGGCGTCAATTATTTCCTTTTACGTTTGTCCACTGTGGCTTGTTAATAAATACTACAAATTTTTAAGAGCAACGACCGGAGTTCGGATCATCTTTTCTTTATTACTCTACTCAGCCAGCGACTGTGGATCGAGCACCAGGGAGCTTTGCTTTCCATGTGATGTATGGGTAGTAGCACTGACTTTTTTGTTTACATTCTAGACTATATCTATGGAGGAAGCCATAGTTGTCATCCAGGCAGGACTTTAAACATATTTTCCTTTCCTTTACATAGGGGGTGGGGGGGATTAGTAGTTTACAGAAGGAAGATACATTTTTTAGCTTTCAGTTCATCTCCTAGGAGGAGGCAGAGCATTTCCTGAAAGATCAACATGTATTTTTTTTTTAACTTGCAGAAAATGTTTGTAGACTGAAAAATGAAAATAAAAATCCAGCCACCATGTCTAAGACCCCTTTCACACTGAGGTGCTTTGCAGGCGCTAAAGCGCTAAAAATAGCACCCTGAAAGAGCCACTCCTCACACTCCAGTGTGAAAGTCCGAGGGCTTTCACACTGGAGCAGGGCACTGGCAGGACGCTAAAAAAAGTCCTGCTAGCAGTATCTTTGGAGTGGTGAAAGAGCGGTGTGTATACGGCTCCTCCACCGCTCCTGCCCATTGAAATCAATGGGCAGCGTGGCCGTACCGCCGGCAAAACGCCACTGCAGCGGCGCTTTGCGGGTGGTTTTAACCCTTTTTCATCCGCTAGCGGGGGTTAAAAGTGCCCCGCTAGTGGCCGAATACCCCCGCAAAAACGCAGACGCCAGTGTGAAAGCAGCCTTAGGAAGAATGAGCTGCAATAGATTATAATTCTGTTCTTGTGTTTGATATCCTTTAAAGAAACAAGACACTAATAGCTACATACAGTGGCGGCTAATTAGGGGCACCCGGCCCATAATGTCCATGCAGAGCGCCGAATGCATGGATTTAATTGTGTTTTTTTTTTAAGCACATGATTAGAGCAGAGCACTGTGCCCCGAGGCCACCCACTTGTGTGACATTAGAAAATAAATATTCGCTAATGTTTTCCTGCTTCTCCTCCCGGACAATCAGGAATCGGGTCCTGAGATCTAGGACTCCCAGCCATTCGGGTCTCAGGACCCACTTCCTGTTCAGCCAGGAGAAGAAGCAACGGCCTTGACAGCAACAGCATCTTCCAGGACCCCTACCCCGGATTCTGCAGTGCACCAACACCGCTACCTCGTCATCCTCCTCGCACCTCTACCGCAGCATATGGTAAGGCTATGATTTACCGCCTTCCCATTCGATCTAGCACCGGGGGGGTAGAACAAGTGGATCACTGCCTTTCTGAACGATCGATCAATTGAGCGCCGAGGGGAAGGGCGAGTGGATTGCCGCTTCCCAATCAGTCGAGCGAGCACCAGCCGCCACTGGCTACATAAGAGAAAATGGATAAATGAATGTATATAGAACAGATTGCTTATTCTTTTACATCAGTGGGTCAGCAAATCCTGAGCCCCCATTCACACCAGAGCGTTTTGTGGTGTGTTTCCTTACGCCTGACTACATTCAACATACAGGATCCTATTGTTTGTAATTGTGCCTGTTCACATTTCAGTGCTTAGTTACTTACAGCTCTGCCCCTATGTTGAAAAACTATAAGCTATTTTTTAACATAATCAGGCAATTTTGACTCTATAGACCTCAATGAGAGTCACTCTAAAAGCACAATATGTGCATCTCCACGCATTTTTATTTTTGAACAAGTTTCTCCTCCTTTACAACTGTTCTGCTCCCCTTGACCAGCCAAGGAAACAAACACCTGTAGCTAGATATACATGCAAAAACACTTGCACAAAGCTTGTAAAAGGCTTTTAGGAAACATGTTGTTTACATGTGGGAAAAACGTCTGCTCAGGTGTGAATAGGGTTCCCTTTAAACCCGAACACATATTAATTACACGGGTTCTGAGGATGATTAAGGTGGTAATTAAACTCACTTGGTGCCTTACCTGCATTTAATTAGCCCCAGAATCTGAGTAATTCAAAGGTGTTCAGGTTTAAAGGGATGAGGTGGCAACCCTAGGTGTGAATGCAAGCTTAGGTAAAGTAGTAAAGGATAACCCTGATGTAGCACTGCAAAACATAAAATGATTGTGAAATAAAACAATAAACATTGTTTAAATAACTGATACAGCTAGATAAAATTACCCATAAGGCCCCTTTCACACTAGCGGACCGTATGTCCGCTTTTTCATCCATCCGTTTACGGATGAAAAAGGGACATACATTGGTCCCTATGAGATCGCGGGTGTCAGCGGATGAACATCCGCTGACACCCGATCTCCTCCGTGTCCACAATCCCCCGTTTCTGCAGACGGAGGAAAATCCTATTTTTCTATCCATCTGCAGAGCGGATCGGTTGAACACGGACAGACGGTCCACATTCATCCGATCCCCCCATAGGGGAGAGCGGAGATCTGACAGGGCGGTCCCTGCACAGTGTGCAGGGACCGCCCTGTCATCCGCCGGCTCAGCGGGGATCAGCGGAGCGATCCCCGCTAACCAAGCGGAGGTTCATGGGGCGGATCCTCGCGGATCCGTCCCGTGTGAAAGGGGCCTTAGTGAGTTATAGGTGAATCACTGGCAATGTTAAAGCGGAACTTCACCCAAAAGGGGAAGTTCTGCTCTTCTTCCTCCTCAGCCCTCCTCCTTTACATTTGGCACATCATTTTTTTTGTTTTAGATTTTGACAGTGTAGAGAGCCGACCCCGTGTCCCTGTGTTTATTAGCAGTTACACCCAAATTGCCCTAATTATCACTTAATGTTCTATAACTGTGCCTTACATTAGTGAACTTCGGTTTACTGGCAGCGATCGTCTCTCTCTACTATTGTCTGTGGTATGTTTGATTGCGCTCAGCCGTGCAGATACATTTTTTTTTTTCACAAAATAGCCGTACAGATACATTTAATGCATTGTTCAGTGCCTTGTCATGTTTTTATACTGTATATTGTATCTATATTCAAACTCTTTTAGCAATATTATCTGCTAGGGGACAGCATGCCAATACAGTGAACCAGTTCTATTCTGACTTTACTAAGTAAACATTAATGCTGTGTCATTTTTTAAGAGGTCTTATTCCTTTTGGTTCTCTTTTTTTTTTTTCGTGCTGCCCATTTCTCTTTGCACATTTGGTTTCCACTTTAGTCTGATTAGATATGGGAGGAGTTTCTGGGGGTTGTCTATCCCCTAATTGGTTTTATCTCACTAAAAATATTTTCAGTCTGATTATGGTCACCAGCTATGATTAAGCATCTATATTGATGTGAAACGCGTTAGCCTGTCCGTACCTTCCATCGCAATGATGTAACAGATTTTGGATGTTTTATACTGTTTTGCTACGAATAAAAGGTGTTATTCGAAGTTCAGCCGTTCAGCTGTTTTCTTCAATTTCCTACACGATTGCAGTGCCTGCACCTGAAGTTGTGAGTGGGGAGGGCGGCTATTAGAGACATGAACACGCTTGGAGCGGCATCGCTACCCCGTCCCCGTTCACTTTTTCAGGTCCGAATTAGGTCCACATTTTTGCCTGAATTTGGACCTGAAACGGAGTCAAAGACGCACAGGACCCTTCTGCTGTGCGCTCCGCGGCCACCCCAGAGATGTATGAACCAGCTCCATTGAGAGTCAGTCACACTCTCCTGTCATGCGAATTGGATGCGGGGAAACCCACATTCAATTTGCATAAGTGCATACTTGCCAACAGTCCAGATTTTCCGAGGACAATTCCGATTTTGGGACCCTCGTCCCAATCGGAGCTCGTCCCGATTGAATTCCCGCGATTTTGCCTTTGAAAAAATCAGGAATGTTTTAGGCAAAAACGGCCAGCGTGATACAAAAAGATGGCCTCCGTCGTTGGGGCGAGGACTAATCCCCTTGTGTTCAGTGGAGAGGGGAGGGGCAGCCAATCGGCTTCTCTCTTTAGTGTACAAGTAGACAATTCTCTTGTACACTGAAGCTGATTGGATACACGGCCCAGAGGGCCCTTCCCTCTCCACTGAACACATGAGAAAGGAAATCAGTGTAGCTGCCGCTGATGGGGACAGACGCATGAAGGAGGGCTCTGCTGCCAGGTACACAGATGTAAGGAGGTTGGCTCCGCTGCTGGAAACATTGATGTGAGGAGGGCTCAGCTGCCAGGTACACTGATGTATGGTGGGCTCCACTGATAGGGTACACAGATGTAAGGAGGGCTCCACTGATGGGGACACTGATGTAAGGGGGGATTCCGATGGGGGCAACTGATGTAAGGAGGGACTCTGCTGAGGGCATCTGATGTAAGGAGGGACTCCGCTGGGGGCATCTGATGTAAGGAGGCACTCCGCTGGGGGCACCTGATGTAAGGAGGGACTCCGCTGGGGGCACCTGATGTAAAGAGGGACTCTGCTGGGGGCACCTTATGTAAGGAGGGACTTTACTGGGGCACCTGATGTAAGAAGGGACTCCACTTGGGGCACCTGATGTAAGGAGGGACTCTGCTGGGGGCACCTAATGTAAGGAGGGACTCTACTGGGGGCACCTGATGTGAGGAGGGACTCCGCTGGGGGCACCTGATGTAAGGAAGGACTCCGCTGGGGGCACATAATACAAGAAGGGACTCCGCTGGGGACACCTGATGTAAGGAGGGACTCTGCTAGGGGCACCTGATGTAAGGAGGGACTCCGCTGGGGGCATCTGATGTAAGGAGGGACTCCGCTGGGGGCACCTGATTTAAGGAGGGACTCCGCTGGGGGCACCTTATGTAAGGAGGGGCTCTACTGGGGGCACCTGATGTAAGGAGGGACTCCGCTGGGGGCATCTGATGTAAGGAGGGACTCCGCTGGGGGCACCTGATGTAAGGAGGGACTCCGCTGGGGGCACCTGATGTAAGGAGGGACTCCGCTGGGGGCACCTGATGTAAGAAGGGACTCCGCTGGGGGCACCTGATGTAAGAAGGGACTCCGCTGGGGGCACTTGATGTAAGAAGGGACTCCGCTGGGGGCACCTGATGTAAGGAGGGACTCCGCTGGGGGCACCTGATGTAAGGAGGGACTCTACTGGGGGTACCTGATGTAAGGAGGGACTCTGCTGGGGGCACATGATGTAAGGAGGGCCTCTGCGGGGTCACCCATACACGTCACTGGGAAACCCAGGCGTTTCCCCTTGCGTCAGAGGGGGACAGGGTCACGTGATGGGTGGCCCTCCCTTAGCTACATAAGAGCTGTCAGGCTGGCACCACGTCATTCCCCAATCCTGCCTTTGGCGGGGTGGAGGCAGGATCGCGTGCGTGTTCCTCGCTGGAGTCGCTGGAGATCATCCATCGCTGGAGATCATCCATCGCTGGAGATCGAGAATTGGATTGCATCGCTGGAGATTGAGGAATGGATTTATTGGATTACATCGCTGGAATCTCTTTTTTATTTTTTATTTTTTTATTTTTAATAAAGGACTTGTCCCAAGCCGTCTCCTGGGGTTTTTAACATTTTGACACTTTTTTTTGTGAAATGGTAGGGGTTCAATGTACCCCTTATCAATTCACATAGGGGGTGCCGGGATCTGGAGTCCCCTTTGTTAAAGGGGGCTTCCAGATTCCGATAAGCCCCCCGCCCGCAGACCCCCACAACCACCGGGCAAGGGTTGTGGGGTTGAGGCCCTTGTCCCCATCAACATGGGGACATCCTCCCCATGTTGAGGGCATGTGGCCTAGTACGGTTCAGGAGGGGGGTCGCTCTCTCGTCCCCCCTGTTTTCCTGCGGCCTGCCAGGTTGCATGCTCGGATAAGGGTCTGGTATGGATTTTTGGGTGACCCCCACGCATTTTTTTTTTTATTTATCAATGACTTTCAATGACTTTCACCTGTATTGCTGGGACCCGACAATTCATTATAGCCGCGAGTAGTTTTAAATGACTTTTTTTTCTTTAGAAATGTCATTCTGTGCAGAGACTGTTATAAACACGGGAAACATGCGCTACTTTACAGGCATACTATAGACACCCCCCAGGTACGAAATTTAAAGGAATATTTCACTTTTATTGTTTCACTTTAGGCATTATTAAAATCACTGCTCCCGAAAAAACTGCAGTTTTTAAAACTTTTTTTTGCATTGATACATGTCCCCTGGGGCAGGACCCGGGTCCCCAAACACTTTTTATGACAATAACTTGCATATTAACCTTTAAAATTATCACTTTAGATTTCTCCCATAGACTTTTAAAGGGTGTTCCGCGGCTTTTCGAATTTTCAGCGAACCCCCCAAATTGTTCGCTGTTCGGCGAACGGGAGAACAGACAATGTTCGAGTCGAACTCATGTTCGACTCGAACAGATAGCCCATTCTTAGTAATAATAGAAATAATGCACTTCCATCATTCTGACACCATATCAACTATGGGGCCGGGGTGATTGAAGTGCTAACGCCAGATGTTTGGAGTATCTTTATCTTCTGATTGTTAAAGGGGTTGTAAAGGTACACATTTTTCACCTTAATGCATTCTATGCATTAAGGTGAAAAAACATCTGAGGATTAGCGGCCCCCCAGCCCCCCCGTTTACTTACCTGACCCCTCGAAAGTCCCGCGCCGTGAATGCGCTGGCTTCTCGGCCGGGCTTCTCGGCTCATTCATTGGTTAATTGAAGGCAGTGCAGCCATTGGCTCGAGCTGCTGTCAATCACATCTGATGACGCGGTGCGCCAGCGGGCGGGGCCGAGTGATACAGTGAGCGGCTGTAGCTGCCGGCTGTATCACGGGAGCACGCCCGTAAGAACTAACCACCGCTCGCATGAAGGTGGTTAATTCTTGCAAGGAGGAGCCGAGACAGCCGCCGAGGGACCCCAGAAGACCAGGTTCGGGGCCACTCTGTGCAAAACGAGCTGCACAGTGGAGGTAAGTATAACATGTTTGTTATTTTTTTTTTATTATTACCTTTACAACCCCTTTAAACTCTGGAATACACATATTTCTATTTCTCTTTCCTTCCTTGACTCTCCTTCCCTCCCTATCTCTTTCTTTCTCTCTCTCTCTCCCTCCCTCTTCCTCCCTCCATCTCTCGTTCATCTCATACTCTAACCACACACCCAGTTGAGCCACGCCCACAATGTCGCTTAACCCACGCTCATTTTTCTCCACACCTTGCGTGCCCTCATTTTTTCCCCCACTATGTGAGGGGCAGCACAGTGGTGTAGTGGTTAGCACTTTCACCTTTCACGCAGCAATATGGTCACTGGTTCAAATCCCAACCACGACACCATCTGCCTGGAGTTTGCATGTTCTCCCTGTGCCTGCGTGGGTTTCCTCCGGGTACTCCGGTTTCCTCCACACTCCAAAGACATGCTGGTAGGTTAATCAGATCCTGTCTATAAAAATTGGCCCTAGTATGTGTATGTGTTTGTAAGAGCGTCGGGACACTTCAGGGTAAGACCGCGCTATATCAAGATATATCTCACTATGTCACGCCTAGAAGTTATAATAAGACTGCCTACAGGCGAAAAAGTGTCTCTAAATTTTTTTTACAATGTTGGCAACTATGTAAGTGTGAACCCAGCCTTAAAGTAAAACTTAAAGCAAAAACTTTTTTTTATTATTTTTTGATAGAGTAAGGGAGGGTTATAATCCCTGTCAGTTTTTTGCCAACTGTCCTATTGAGGAGATTTCCCTCCACTTCCTGTATCATATTTGAAAAAGTAGAAGTAAATCTCTCTGAAGTGAGGGAATCCTGGGTTGTCACCAGAATTAATGTCCCCATTATAAGTTTTCCCCTACTATTCTGGTGACAACTTGAAAGTTGTCAGTTGACAGTCGCAGGACAAATAGAGGGTGTAAATCTAACAGGGCTGCAGATAGCAAAACAAACCTGACAGGTGTTCTAATCCTTCTCCATTCTATTAAAAAAATGAAAGTTTTGCCTTTAGTAATATTTTGATTTTAAATTAATTGATAGATGTATCATCATTAGGGATGAGCTTCGTGTTCGAGTCGAACATACGTTCGACTCGAACATCGGCTGTTCGATCGTTCGACGAAGATCGAACGATTTGGGCCGTTCGCGCCGAATTCGAGTGACGCGAACGGCCCACAATGCACTACGCCATCGCAGTGTCATCCAGGCGCTGTGATTGGCCAAGCATGCACTGTGACCCCGCATGCTTGGCCAATCACAGCGCCGGCAGCGAGGAGAGCAATGATTGGCCACAGGCAGGATGCCTGTGGCCAATTATTGCTGAGGGGGTTTAGTACACGCCCCACACTATAAAAGGCCGCCAGCACGGCGGCCTAGTGTAGTGTGTTCCGGAGCAGGGATAGAGCAGCATAGGTAGGGACAGTGACTTTTATTTCTTTCTTGCTTAACCTGGATTCCTTTAGTTTAGGGAAAGAGAAGGATAGGTAGGGAGAGTGTCAGTGTGTTTTGTGCTTGTGCTATATTGTGCTTAAAAAAAACATTTTTTCTAGGGACAGAAAACTGTAGGTAGGGAGAGTGTGTCAGTTTCTTTCACTGTCAAAGTCCTTGTTTCCAGGGACCTGGAAGGACAGTGAGTGAATTCTCCTTGTGCTATATTGTGCTTAAAAAAAACATTTTTTCTAGGGACAGAAAACTGTAGGTAGGGAGAGTGTGTCAGTTTCTTTCACTGTCAAAGTCCTTGTTTCCAGGGACCTGGAAGGACAGTGAGGTAATTCTCCTTGTGCTAAATTGTGCTTAAAAAAAAACATTTTTTCTAGGGACAGAAAACTGGAGGTAGGGAGAGTGTGTCAGTTTCTTTCACTGTCAAAGTCCTTGTTTCCAGGGACCTGGAAGGACAGTGAGGTAATTCTCCTTGTGCTAAATTGTGCTTAAAAAAAACATTTTTTCTAGGGACAGAAAACTGTAGGTAGGGAGAGTGTGTCAGTTTCTTTCACTGTCAAAGTCCTTGTTTCCAGGGACCTGGAAGGACAGTGAGGTAATTCTCCTTGTGCTAAATTGTGCTTAAAAAAAACATTTTTTCTAGGGACAGAAAACTGTAGGTAGGGAGAGTGTGTCAGTTTCTTTCACTGTCAAAGTCCTTGTTTCCAGGGACCTGGAAGGACAGTGAGGTAATTCTCCTTGTGCTAAATTGTGCTTAAAAAAAACATTTTTTCTAGGGACAGAAAACTGTAGGTAGGGAGAGTGTGTCAGTTTCTTTCACTGTCAAAGTCCTTGTTTCCAGGGACCTGGAAGGACAGTGAGGTAATTCTCCTTGTGCTAAATTGTGCTTAAAAAATCATTTTTTCTAGGGACAGAAAACTGTAGGTAGGGAGAGTGTGTCAGTTTCTTTCACTGTCAAAGTCCTTGTTTCCAGGGACCTGGAAGGACAGTGAGGTAATTCTCCTTGTGCTAAATTGTGCTTAAAAAAAACATTTTTTCTAGGGACAGAAAACTGTAGGTAGGGAGAGTGTGTCAGTTTCTTTCACTGCCAAAGTCCTTGTTTCCAGGGACCTGGAAGGACAGTGAGGTAATTCTCCTTGTGCTAAGTTGTGCTTAAAAAAAACATTTTTTCTAGGGACAGAAAACTGTAGGTAGGGAGAGTGTGTCAGTTTCTTTCACTGTCAAAGTCCTTGTTTCCAGGGACCTGGAAGGACAGTGAGGTAATTCTCCTTGTGCTAAATTGTGCTTAAAAAAAACATTTTTTCTAGGGACAGAAAACTGTAGGTAGGGAGAGTGTGTCAGTTTCTTTCACTGTCAAAGTCCTTGTTTCCAGGGACCTGGAAGGACAGTGAGTGAATTCTCCTTGTGCTATATTGTGCTTAAAAAAAACATTTTTTCTAGGGACAGAAAACTGTAGGTAGGGAGAGTGTGTCAGTTTCTTTCACTGTCAAAGTCCTTGTTTCCAGGGACCTGGAAGGACAGTGAGGTAATTCTCCTTGTGCTAAATTGTGCTTAAAAAAAACATTTTTTCTAGGGACAGAAAACTGTAGGTAGGGAGAGTGTGTCAGTTTCTTTCACTGTCAAAGTCCTTGTTTCCAGGGACCTGGAAGGACAGTGAGGTAATTCTCCTTGTGCTAAATTGTGCTTAAAAAAAACATTTTTTCTAGGGACAGAAAACTGTAGGTAGGGAGAGTGTGTCAGTTTATTTCACTGTCAAAGTCCTTGTTTCCAGGGACCTGGAAGGACAGTGAGGTAATTCTCCTTGTGCTAAATTGTGCTTAAAAAAAACATTTTTTCTAGGGACAGAAAACTGTAGGTAGGGAGAGTGTGTCAGTTTCTTTCACTGTCAAAGTCCTTGTTTCCAGGGACCTGGAAGGACAGTGAGTGAATTCTCCTTGTGCTATATTGTGCTTAAAAAAAACATTTTTTCTAGGGACAGAAAACTGTAGGTAGGGAGAGTGTGTCAGTTTCTTTCACTGTCAAAGTCCTTGTTTCCAGGGACCTGGAAGGACAGTGAGGTAATTCTCCTTGTGCTAAATTGTGCTTAAAAAAAACATTTTTTCTAGGGACAGAAAACTGTAGGTAGGGAGAGTGTGTCAGTTTCTTTCACTGTCAAAGTCCTTGTTTCCAGGGACCTGGAAGGACAGTGAGGTAATTCTCCTTGTGCTAAATTGTGCTTAAAAAAAACATTTTTTCTAGGGACAGAAAACTGTAGGTAGGGAGAGTGTGTCAGTTTCTTTCACTGTCAAAGTCCTTGTTTCCAGGGACCTGGAAGGACAGTGAGGTAATTCTCCTTGTGCTAAATTGTGCTTAAAAAAAACATTTTTTCTAGGGACAGAAAACTGTAGGTAGGGAGAGTGTGTCAGTTTCTTTCACTGTCAAAGTCCTTGTTTCCAGGGACCTGGAAGGACAGTGAGGTAATTCTCCTTGTGCTAAATTGTGCTTAAAAAAAACATTTTTTCTAGGGACAGAAAACTGTAGGTAGGGAGAGTGTGTCAGTTTCTTTCACTGTCAAAGTCCTTGTTTCCAGGGACCTGGAAGGACAGTGAGGTAATTCTCCTTGTGCTAAATTGTGCTTAAAAAAAACATTTTTTCTAGGGACAGAAAACTGTAGGTAGGGAGAGTGTGTCAGTTTCTTTCACTGTCAAAGTCCTTGTTTCCAGGGACCTGGAAGGACAGTGAGGTAATTCTCCTTGTGCTAAATTGTGCTTAAAAAAAACATTTTTTCTAGGGACAGAAAACTGTAGGTAGGGAGAGTGTGTCAGTTTCTTTCACTGTCAAAGTCCTTGTTTCCAGGGACCTGGAAGGACAGTGAGGTAATTCTCCTTGTGCTAAATTGTGCTTAAAAAAAACATTTTTTCTAGGGACAGAAAACTGTAGGTAGGGAGAGTGTGTCAGTTTCTTTCACTGTCAAAGTCCTTGTTTCCAGGGACCTGGAAGGACAGTGAGGTAATTCTCCTTGTGCTAAATTGTGCTTAAAAAAAACATTTTTTCTAGGGACAGAAAACTGTAGGTAGGGAGAGTGTGTCAGTTTCTTTCACTGTCAAAGTCCTTGTTTCCAGGGACCTGGAAGGACAGTGAGGTAATTCTCCTTGTGCTAAATTGTGCTTAAAAAAAACATTTTTTCTAGGGACAGAAAACTGTAGGTAGGGAGAGTGTGTCAGTTTCTTTCACTGTCAAAGTCCTTGTTTCCAGGGACCTGGAAGGACAGTGAGGTAATTCTCCTTGTGCTAAATTGTGCTTAAAAAAAACATTTTTTCTAGGGACAGAAAACTGTAGGTAGGGAGAGTGTGTCAGTTTCTTTCACTGTCAAAGTCCTTGTTTCCAGGGACCTGGAAGGACAGTGAGGTAATTCTCCTTGTGCTAAATTGTGCTTAAAAAAAACATTTTTTCTAGGGACAGAAAACTGTAGGTAGGGAGAGTGTGTCAGTTTCTTTCACTGTCAAAGTCCTTGTTTCCAGGGACCTGGAAGGACAGTGAGGTAATTCTCCTTGTGCTAAATTGTGCTTAAAAAAAACATTTTTTCTAGGGACAGAAAACTGTAGGTAGGGAGAGTGTGTCAGTTTCTTTCACTGTCAAAGTCCTTGTTTCCAGGGACCTGGAAGGACAGTGAGGTAATTCTCCTTGTGCTAAATTGTGCTTAAAAAAAACATTTTTTCTAGGGACAGAAAACTGTAGGTAGGGAGAGTGTGTCAGTTTCTTTCACTGCCAAAGTCCTTGTTTCCAGGGACCTGGAAGGACAGTGAGGTAATTCTCCTTGTGCTAAATTGTGCTTAAAAAAAACATTTTTTCTAGGGACAGAAAACTGTAGGTAGGGAGAGTGTGTCAGTTTCTTTCACTGTCAAAGTCCTTGTTTCCAGGGACCTGGAAGGACAGTGAGGTAATTCTCCTTGTGCTAAATTGTGCTTAAAAAAAACATTTTTTCTAGGGACAGAAAACTGTAGGTAGGGAGAGTGTGTCAGTTTCTTTCACTGTCAAAGTCCTTGTTTCCAGGGACCTGGAAGGACAGTGAGGTAATTCTCCTTGTGCTAAATTGTGCTTAAAAAAAACATTTTTTCTAGGGACAGAAAACTGTAGGTAGGGAGAGTGTGTCAGTTTCTTTCACTGTCAAAGTCCTTGTTTCCAGGGACCTGGAAGGACAGTGAGGTAATTCTCCTTGTGCTAAATTGTGCTTAAAAAAAACATTTTTTCTAGGGACAGAAAACTGTAGGTAGGGAGAGTGTGTCAGTTTCTTTCACTGTCAAAGTCCTTGTTTCCAGGGACCTGGAAGGACAGTGAGTGAATTCTCCTTGTGCTATATTGTGCTTAAAAAAAACATTTTTTCTAGGGACAGAAAACTGTAGGTAGGGAGAGTGTGTCAGTTTCTTTCACTGTCAAAGTCCTTGTTTCCAGGGACCTGGAAGGACAGTGAGGTAATTCTCCTTGTGCTAAATTGTGCTTAAAAAAAACATTTTTTCTAGGGACAGAAAACTGTAGGTAGGGAGAGTGTGTCAGTTTCTTTCACTGTCAAAGTCCTTGTTTCCAGGGACCTGGAAGGACAGTGAGGTAATTCTCCTTGTGCTAAATTGTGCTTAAAAAAAACATTTTTTCTAGGGACAGAAAACTGTAGGTAGGGAGAGTGTGTCAGTTTCTTTCACTGTCAAAGTCCTTGTTTCCAGGGACCTGGAAGGACAGTGAGGTAATTCTCCTTGTGCTAAATTGTGCTTAAAAAAAACATTTTTTCTAGGGACAGAAAACTGTAGGTAGGGAGAGTGTGTCAGTTTCTTTCACTGTCAAAGTCCTTGTTTCCAGGGACCTGGAAGGACAGTGAGGTAATTCTCCTTGTGCTAAATTGTGCTTAAAAAAAACATTTTTTCTAGGGACAGAAAACTGTAGGTAGGGAGAGTGTGTCAGTTTCTTTCACTGTCAAAGTCCTTGTTTCCAGGGACCTGGAAGGACAGTGAGGTAATTCTCCTTGTGCTAAATTGTGCTTAAAAAAAACATTTTTTCTAGGGACAGAAAACTGTAGGTAGGGAGAGTGTGTCAGTTTCTTTCACTGTCAAAGTCCTTGTTTCCAGGGACCTGGAAGGACAGTGAGGTAATTCTCCTTGTGCTAAATTGTGCTTAAAAAAAACATTTTTTCTAGGGACAGAAAACTGTAGGTAGGGAGAGTGTGTCAGTTTATTTCACTGTCAAAGTCCTTGTTTCCAGGGACCTGGAAGGACAGTGAGGTAATTCTCCTTGTGCTAAATTGTGCTTAAAAAAAACATTTTTTCTAGGGACAGAAAACTGTAGGTAGGGAGAGTGTGTCAGTTTCTTTCACTGTCAAAGTCCTTGTTTCCAGGGACCTGGAAGGACAGTGAGGTAATTCTCCTTGTGCTAAATTGTGCTTAAAAAAAACATTTTTTCTAGGGACAGAAAACTGTAGGTAGGGAGAGTGTGTCAGTTTCTTTCACTGTCAAAGTCCTTGTTTCCAGGGACCTGGAAGGACAGTGAGGTAATTCTCCTTGTGCTAAATTGTGCTTAAAAAAAACATTTTTTCTAGGGACAGAAAACTGTAGGTAGGGAGAGTGTGTCAGTTTCTTTCACTGTCAAAGTCCTTGTTTCCAGGGACCTGGAAGGACAGTGAGGTAATTCTCCTTGTGCTAAATTGTGCTTAAAAAAAACATTTTTTCTAGGGACAGAAAACTGTAGGTAGGGAGAGTGTGTCAGTTTCTTTCACTGTCAAAGTCCTTGTTTCCAGGGACCTGGAAGGACAGTGAGGTAATTCTCCTTGTGCTAAATTGTGCTTAAAAAAAACATTTTTTCTAGGGACAGAAAACTGTAGGTAGGGAGAGTGTGTCAGTTTCTTTCACTGTCAAAGTCCTTGTTTCCAGGGACCTGGAAGGACAGTGAGGTAATTCTCCTTGTGCTAAATTGTGCTTAAAAAAAACATTTTTTCTAGGGACAGAAAACTGTAGGTAGGGAGAGTGTGTCAGTTTCTTTCACTGCCAAAGTCCTTGTTTCCAGGGACCTGGAAGGACAGTGAGGTAATTCTCCTTGTGCTAAATTGTGCTTAAAAAAAACATTTTTTCTAGGGACAGAAAACTGTAGGTAGGGAGAGTGTGTCAGTTTCTTTCACTGTCAAAGTCCTTGTTTCCAGGGACCTGGAAGGACAGTGAGGTAATTCTCCTTGTGCTAAATTGTGCTTAAAAAAAACATTTTTTCTAGGGACAGAAAACTGTAGGTAGGGAGAGTGTGTCAGTTTCTTTCACTGTCAAAGTCCTTGTTTCCAGGGACCTGGAAGGACAGTGAGGTAATTCTCCTTGTGCTAAATTGTGCTTAAAAAAAACATTTTTTCTAGGGACAGAAAACTGTAGGTAGGGAGAGTGTGTCAGTTTCTTTCACTGTCAAAGTCCTTGTTTCCAGGGACCTGGAAGGACAGTGAGGTAATTCTCCTTGTGCTAAATTGTGCTTAAAAAAAACATTTTTTCTAGGGACAGAAAACTGTAGGTAGGGAGAGTGTGTCAGTTTCTTTCACTGTCAAAGTCCTTGTTTCCAGGGACCTGGAAGGACAGTGAGGTAATTCTCCTTGTGCTAAATTGTGCTTAAAAAAAACATTTTTTCTAGGGACAGAAAACTGTAGGTAGGGAGAGTGTGTCAGTTTCTTTCACTGTCAAAGTCCTTGTTTCCAGGGACCTGGAAGGACAGTGAGGTAATTCTCCTTGTGCTAAATTGTGCTTAAAAAAAACATTTTTTCTAGGGACAGAAAACTGTAGGTAGGGAGAGTGTGTCAGTTTCTTTCACTGTCAAAGTCCTTGTTTCCAGGGACCTGGAAGGACAGTGAGGTAATTCTCCTTGTGCTAAATTGTGCTTAAAAAAAACATTTTTTCTAGGGACAGAAAACTGTAGGTAGGGAGAGTGTGTCAGTTTCTTTCACTGTCAAAGTCCTTGTTTCCAGGGACCTGGAAGGACAGTGAGGTAATTCTCCTTGTGCTAAATTGTGCTTAAAAAAAACATTTTTTCTAGGGACAGAAAACTGTAGGTAGGGAGAGTGTGTCAGTTTCTTTCACTGTCAAAGTCCTTGTTTCCAGGGACCTGGAAGGACAGTGAGGTAATTCTCCTTGTGCTAAATTGTGCTTAAAAAAAACATTTTTTCTAGGGACAGAAAACTGTAGGTAGGGAGAGTGTGTCAGTTTATTTCACTGTCAAAGTCCTTGTTTCCAGGGACCTGGAAGGACAGTGAGGTAATTCTCCTTGTGCTAAATTGTGCTTAAAAAAAACATTTTTTCTAGGGACAGAAAACTGTAGGTAGGGAGAGTGTGTCAGTTTCTTTCACTGTCAAAGTCCTTGTTTCCAGGGACCTGGAAGGACAGTGAGGTAATTCTCCTTGTGCTAAATTGTGCTTAAAAAAAACATTTTTTCTAGGGACAGAAAACTGTAGGTAGGGAGAGTGTGTCAGTTTATTTCACTGTCAAAGTCCTTGTTTCCAGGGACCTGGAAGGACAGTGAGGTAATTCTCCTTGTGCTAAATTGTGCTTAAAAAAAACATTTTTTCTAGGGACAGAAAACTGTAGGTAGGGAGAGTGTGTCAGTTTCTTTCACTGTCAAAGTCCTTGTTTCCAGGGACCTGGAAGGACAGTGAGGTAATTCTCCTTGTGCTAAATTGTGCTTAAAAAAAACATTTTTTCTAGGGACAGAAAACTGTAGGTAGGGAGAGTGTGTCAGTTTCTTTCACTGTCAAAGTCCTTGTTTCCAGGGACCTGGAAGGACAGTGAGGTAATTCTCCTTGTGCTAAATTGTGCTTAAAAAAAACATTTTTTCTAGGGACAGAAAACTGTAGGTAGGGAGAGTGTGTCAGTTTCTTTCACTGTCAAAGTCCTTGTTTCCAGGGACCTGGAAGGACAGTGAGGTAATTCTCCTTGTGCTAAATTGTGCTTAAAAAAAACATTTTTTCTAGGGACAGAAAACTGTAGGTAGGGAGAGTGTGTCAGTTTATTTCACTGTCAAAGTCCTTGTTTCCAGGGACCTGGAAGGACAGTGAGGTAATTCTCCTTGTGCTAAATTGTGCTTAAAAAAAACATTTTTTCTAGGGACAGAAAACTGTAGGTAGGGAGAGTGTGTCAGTTTCTTTCACTGTCAAAGTCCTTGTTTCCAGGGACCTGGAAGGACAGTGAGGTAATTCTCCTTGTGCTAAATTGTGCTTAAAAAAAACATTTTTTCTAGGGACAGAAAACTGTAGGTAGGGAGAGTGTGTCAGTTTCTTTCACTGTCAAAGTCCTTGTTTCCAGGGACCTGGAAGGACAGTGAGGTAATTCTCCTTGTGCTAAATTGTGCTTAAAAAAAACATTTTTTCTAGGGACAGAAAACTGTAGGTAGGGAGAGTGTGTCAGTTTCTTTCACTGTCAAAGTCCTTGTTTCCAGGGACCTGGAAGGACAGTGAGGTAATTCTCCTTGTGCTAAATTGTGCTTAAAAAAAACATTTTTTCTAGGGACAGAAAACTGTAGGTAGGGAGAGTGTGTCAGTTTCTTTCACTGTCAAAGTCCTTGTTTCCAGGGACCTGGAAGGACAGTGAGGTAATTCTCCTTGTGCTAAATTGTGCTTAAAAAAAACATTTTTTCTAGGGACAGAAAACTGTAGGTAGGGAGAGTGTGTCAGTTTCTTTCACTGTCAAAGTCCTTGTTTCCAGGGACCTGGAAGGACAGTGAGGTAATTCTCCTTGTGCTAAATTGTGCTTAAAAAAAACATTTTTTCTAGGGACAGAAAACTGTAGGTAGGGAGAGTGTGTCAGTTTCTTTCACTGTCAAAGTCCTTGTTTCCAGGGACCTGGAAGGACAGTGAGGTAATTCTCCTTGTGCTAAATTGTGCTTAAAAAAAACATTTTTTCTAGGGACAGAAAACTGTAGGTAGGGAGAGTGTGTCAGTTTCTTTCACTGTCAAAGTCCTTGTTTCCAGGGACCTGGAAGGACAGTGAGGTAATTCTCCTTGTGCTAAATTGTGCTTAAAAAAAACATTTTTTCTAGGGACAGAAAACTGTAGGTAGGGAGAGTGTGTCAGTTTCTTTCACTGCCAAAGTCCTTGTTTCCAGGGACCTGGAAGGACAGTGAGGTAATTCTCCTTGTGCTAAATTGTGCTTAAAAAAAACATTTTTTCTAGGGACAGAAAACTGTAGGTAGGGAGAGTGTGTCAGTTTCTTTCACTGTCAAAGTCCTTGTTTCCAGGGACCTGGAAGGACAGTGAGGTAATTCTCCTTGTGCTAAATTGTGCTTAAAAAAAACATTTTTTCTAGGGACAGAAAACTGTAGGTAGGGAGAGTGTGTCAGTTTCTTTCACTGTCAAAGTCCTTGTTTCCAGGGACCTGGAAGGACAGTGAGGTAATTCTCCTTGTGCTAAATTGTGCTTAAAAAAAACATTTTTTCTAGGGACAGAAAACTGTAGGTAGGGAGAGTGTGTCAGTTTCTTTCACTGCCAAAGTCCTTGTTTCCAGGGACCTGGAAGGACAGTGAGGTAATTCTCCTTGTGCTAAATTGTGCTTAAAAAAAACATTTTTTCTAGGGACAGAAAACTGTAGGTAGGGAGAGTGTGTCAGTTTCTTTCACTGTCAAAGTCCTTGTTTCCAGGGACCTGGAAGGACAGTGAGGTAATTCTCCTTGTGCTAAATTGTGCTTAAAAAAAACATTTTTTCTAGGGACAGAAAACTGTAGGTAGGGAGAGTGTGTCAGTTTCTTTCACTGTCAAAGTCCTTGTTTCCAGGGACCTGGAAGGACAGTGAGTGAATTCTCCTTGTGCTATATTGTGCTTAAAAAAAACATTTTTTCTAGGGACAGAAAACTGTAGGTAGGGAGAGTGTGTCAGTTTCTTTCACTGTCAAAGTCCTTGTTTCCAGGGACCTGGAAGGACAGTGAGTGAATTCTCCTTGTGCTAAATTGTGCTTTAAAAAAATTTTTTTTCTAGGGACAGAAAACTGTAGGTAGGGAGAGTGTGTCAGTTTCTTTCACTGTCAAAGTCCTTGTTTCAAGGGACAGAGAAGGACACCTGAAGGTAGCCCTTATTGCTTTTTTCCCATCTCCCTGCAGGCCATCTATTAGAATGTCTGGAAGGCAAACAAGGAGAGGCAGACAGTCAGGAGGCAATAAAAGAGGGCAAGCAGGCTCTGTGTCTGGGGGCAACAGTGCTGGTCGTGGACGCGGTGCATTGTCATCAGCACATGGCCATGGGACACGCTTCATGCCGAAGACTTGGTAGAGTGGATGACCAAGCCCTCCTCCTCCTCCTCATCCTCTCTCACCCAGGCTCAGGGTACTGGAAAAGCAGCTGCCAAAGCGTCCTCTTCCCTGGTATCAATGTCAGACTCATCATCAGTCACTCCTTCCCTAGACCCACCATGTCCTCCTCCTGAGGAGTCCCCCGAACTGTTTCAGCACAGTGTTGGGTACATGCTCCAGGAGGATGCCCAGCGTTTCGAAGGGTCTGATGATGAAACCCAGCTAGAGGAAGGCAGTAGCGTGAGAGCAGACAGAGGGGATGCTCAAGAAGGACACCAATCTGGCAGTCATGTTCCAGCAGCTGCAGCATACTGCCAGATTGCCTCCAGTGATGAGGAGGGAGGTGATGATGAGGTCACTGACTCCACGTGGGTGCCTAATAGGAGAGAGGAGGAGGAGGAGGATGAGGAGGAGGCACATCTCCAACGAGGCAGGATGCCCTTTGGTGGCCAGCGTAAGGGCAGTACACCGACGGAATCACACCGCAGAGCTCCGCCTGTGCAGGGCGCTGCCTCTGCCCGTCATTCAAAAAGTTCTTTGGTGTGGGCCTTTTTTGAGGCTAGTGCATCAGATCGCACAGCTGCTGTTTGCAACATATGTCTCAAGCGTATATCGCGTGGCCAAAACATCAGCCGCTTGGGTACCACATGCCTGACCAGACATATGTTGACCTGCCATGCAGCTCGTTGGCAAGCCTACCTCAAAGACCCACACCAAAGAACAAAGCGGACCTCTCCTTGCACCGCATCAGCTGGGATCTCCAACCCCACTATAACTTCAGTCCTCTCTGAAACATGCACTGAGAGGAATGAAGGTGTAGAATTAGGTGTGTCACAGCCAAGTACTTGCGGCCACTCTGCTAGCAGTACACCGACGTCCGATTCTAGCAGGCAAATTTCCCTGCCCCAGCTGCTGGACCGTCGAAAGAAGTTCACTCCCAGCCATCCACATGCCCAGCGGTTGAATGCTAGCTTGGCTAAATTGCTAGCGCTTCAACTGCTGCCTTTTCAGTTGGTAGACTCGGCCCCCTTCCGTGAGTTTGTGCAATGTGCGGTTCCTCAGTGGCAGGTTCCCAAACGCCACTTTTTCTCACGGAAGGCTATTCCGGCTCTCTACCGGCATGTGGAAGGCAATGTCTTGGCCTCGCTGGACAGGGCGGTCAGCGGTAAGGTGCATATTACCGCTGACTCATGGTCCAGCAGGCATGGACAGGGACGTTACCTTTCTTTCACGGCCCATTGGGTCACTCTTTTGGCAGCTGGGAAGGATGCAGGACAAGGTGCAGTAGTGTTGGAGGTTGTCCCACCGCCACGCCTCCAAAATGCTACTACTGGTTGTGACACACCTCTCTCCTCCACCCCCTCCTCTTCTTCTTCCTCCATGGCCTCTTCCTGTGGTTTGTCCTATGAACCAGCGGTGCTCCGTAGCCGTTCACGGGGCTACGCAAGTACGCAGGCAAAAAGATGCCATGCCGTGCTTGCGCTGGTGTGTTTGGGGGACAGAAGCCACACTGGGGCAGAGGTCCTGTCTGCTCTGCAGGGCCAGGCCGAGAGGTGGATGACGCCACGCCAGCTTAAGCCAGGAATGGTGGTTTGCGACAATGGCACCAACCTCCTCTCCGCCCTCCGACAGGGACAACTGACCCATGTGCCCTGTGTGGCTCACGTCCTTAACCTGGTGGTGCAGCGGTTCTTGGGCAGGTACCCGGGCTTACAGGATGTCCTGAGGCAGGCCAGGAAAGTCTGTGTGCATTTCCGCAGATCTTATAATGCCAGTGCTCGCCTGGCTGAGCTGCAAAAGGAGTTGAACCTGCCCAAGAACCGCCTTATATGTGACATGCCCACCAGGTGGAACTCAACGTTGGCCATGCTGCAGCGGCTGCACACGCAGCAGAGGGCCATCAATGAGTACCTGTGCGACTACGGCACCAGGACAGGGTCAGGGGAGCTTGGTTTTTTTTCTCCACGCCAGTGGGGCATGATCAGGGATGCATGCACTGTCCTGGCACCATTTGAGGAGGCCACGAGGATGGTGAGCAGTGACAGTGCATGCATCATTGACACTGTACCTCTTGTCCACCTGTTGGAGCACACGCTGCGTGGAATAATGGACAGGGCACTTGAGGCAGAACAGAGGCAGGAAGAGGAGGACTTCCTTGCCTCTCAAGGCCCCCTTTACCCAGACAGTGTTCCTTCTGTCCCACCCATCGCACAGGAAGAGGAGGAGGAGGAGGAGGAGGAGGAGGATTGTGTCAGCATGGAGATGGAGGCTGGCACTCAGCATCATCAGCAGCAGTCTTTTAGGGATGATTTACAGTCCCAAGAAACCAGTGGACTTGTACGTGGCTGGGAGGAGGTGGCTGCGGATCATGTCGTCCTTAGTGACCCAGAGGACTCCGGAGCGAATGCCTCAGCAAACCTACGCTGCATGGCCTCCCTGATCCTGCAAAGTCTGCGGAAGGATCCTCGTATTCTTCGGATCAAGGAGAGGGACCATTACTGGCTGGCCACTCTCCTTGATCCACGGTACAAGGGTAAGGTTGCGGACCTTATGTTACCGTCGCAGAGGGAGCAGAGGATGAGACAACTCCGGGAGGCCTTGCAGAAAGGTCTGTGCAACGCGTTCCCAGAGACTGGGAGGTTACAAACTCCTGGTCCTGGACAACGAGTTGCTGAGGCTTCGGCCAGTCAAAGAAGGAGCGGTGGGGAAGGTGGCCGTCTGACCGATGCGTTCAGACAATTCTTTAGTCCGCAGCCCCAAAGTATGATCGGTTCCAGCAACCATCGCCAGCGTCTGATAAACATGGTGCAGGAATATCTAGGGGCAAGGTCAGACTTGGACACCTTCCCCACCGAAAATCCTCTGGCTTACTGGGTCTTGAGGATGGATCACTGGCCAGAGCTTGCACAGTATGCAATTGAGCTACTGGCCTGTCCTGCATCCAGCGTTCTTTCGGAACGCACATTCAGTGCTGCTGGAGGATTTGTCACGGATCACAGGGTGCGCCTGTCCACCGACTCGGTTGATCGACTGACTTTCATCAAGATGAACCAGTCTTGGATCACCACCAGCTACCACACACCTGATGCTGATATAACAGACTAATTGATTTTAACATGTCACATCCCTTCAAGACTGATGCTGATGCTGAGTGCCTGTGCTGTTATGTTGACTGGCTATCCTCCTCCTCCGAGTCCTCAATGATACGATTGATGATGATAGCTTGGAAGATCATTTTTGTTTATGGGTGCCGCCACCAGTGGCTAAGGCCCAATTTTTCAGCCCCTGTTTTACAGGGGCGTGTAATTACAATTTTTTTAGCAATAATTTGCCATAGGGCTCATTGCTGTGCTCCAAGTACAGTATCTGTGAGGGGTTGGAGTGTTGTGGCACCAGTGCCTAAGGCCCAATTTTTCAGCCCCTGTTTAACAGGGGCGTGTCATTACAATTTTTGAAGCAATACTTTGCAACAGGGCTCATTGCTGTGCTCCAAGTACAGTATCTGTGAGGGGTTGTAGTGTTGTGCCACCAGTGCCTAAGGCCCAATTTTTCAGCCCCTGTTCAACAGGGGCATGCAATTACAATTCTTGATCTAATAATTCACAGCAGGGTCCATTGCTGCACCCACCAAGAGTAACTCTGAGGGCTTACAGTCTTGTGGCAACGCCACCACCACCACCACCACGAAAGGCCCAATTTTTCAGCCCCTGTTCAAAAGGGGCATGTAATTACAATTCTTGATCTAATAATTCACAGCAGGGCCCATTGCTGCACCCACCAAGAGTAACTGTCAGGGCTTACAGTGTTGTGGCACCAGCACCACCATCAAAGCCCCAATTTTTACTACCACTGTTCAACAATTATATGTAATTAAAATTCCTGATATAATAGTTGACAGCAGGGCGTTCCAGCACCAACCAAGAGTAACTGAGTGCTTACAGTGTTGTGCCAACACCAACAACTAAGGGGCCTATTTCTGCAGAGTATATACGGCAGGTCCCTACTTTCAAACATCCAACTTACAAACGACTCCTACTTGCAAACGAAAGAAGACAACAGGAAGTGAGAGGAAATCTACCCCTAGAAAGGAAAATTCTCTCCTGTAAGAATAAATATGGGAGAAAGGGGTCTCATCTGTACTGATGCTTTATCAGCAATCCTTGTTTCAAGAAAAACACCACATTTCAAAAACAGTTGTCATTGGGACGGAAAGTGAGGTGAAATGTTCTGAACAGGGGCACAGACAGCAAAACAAATGTTACAGGGGTGATAACCCTTACCTATGTTTCCCAAAAAGTTTAAAAATAGATTTTTGGGCTGGAGCTACACTTCAACAATGTACCTGTTCAAAATTACAAACAGATTCTACATAAGAACAAACCTACAGTCCCTGTCTTGTATGCACCGCCTGTATACGGCTGTTCAGAGTATATAGGGCCTTTTTTATTTTATGTGCGGGGTTCCCCTTAATATCCATACAAGACCCAAAGGGGCTGGTATTGGGCTGGGGTAGGGGGGGGTCATGGGGTAGCTATGCCATTTTTCTTAAAGAATTTCATCCATATTACCGGGACCAGACATTACATTAAAGCCGCAAGCAGTTTTAAATGGCTTTTTTTTCCTTTAGAAGTGTCATTTTGTGCAGGGACAGTTCTAAACACGGGAAACACGTGGCACTTCACAGGCATACTTTAGACACCCCCCAGGTACGATATTTAAAGGAATATTTGACTTTTTTTTTTTCACTTTATGCATCATTAAAATGACTGCTCCCGAAAAACGACCGTTTTTAAAACTTCTTTTTGCATTGATACATGTCCCCTGGTGCACAACCCGGGTTCCCAAACCCTATTTATGACAATAACATGCATAATAGTTGTTATAATTAGCACTTTAGAATTCGAACGTTCGCATCCATTGTATTTAATAGGGTTCTAATGTTCGTTCGAACTTTCGGTCCGTTCGCGGGTTCTGGTGCGAACCGAACCCGGGGGTGTTCGGCTCATCACTAATCATCATGTTTACATACAATCAATATACTATGCAGTATGGAAATGTATTATTATATTGTCTATCATTTTAAACAAGCTTTTAGGCAGCTTCTTATTTTGCTTGGTTAGTTATGTTCTCTCAGCTACCTTGGGACAGAACCATCAATCATTTCAGCCACTGAGACCTCGAGAAATAGTCACTAAATGCTCCTTGTCACTAAATGGCAGCGGAAAAACCCCTTGGAGGCTGCAGATCCGCATTCCTCATTCTGCTAAACATGCCGCAAAGGTTTTATTATTCCGCCAAGTTGTCATGTCTTATACCTCTTCTGATAAAGTTCTTTCTAATAATTTCAGAATTGATCTCAACCCTTTTTTGCTGTAAATGTTTTTTCCTATTCTTTGAAAACTCAATTTCACTGCTTTGGAAGCTGATGAATGACCTCGTGAACCATTTAGCTATTCCACATGACTTTCTTTTTACCATTTCACGATATCACTCACAACATATCACATCACGTTTGTGATTAGATGAAAATAGAGAGGAGAGCAATTCCTGCGGAGAGCCATATGGAAGAGCATTAGCTGATGGACCGCTGATATTAACGCAATATGGGACGGTATCCTAAGATTAAACAGCTCAGTTCACATCTATCTCAGCCTCATTTCACAGAAGCCACAGTATCAATCTACTAGTCAGTGAGATAATGCTAGCTGCATAGACGTCCATAGTCCAATTATCCAGCCAATCAGATAACAGATTACTGTTGTTTGAGTAGGTAATAGGTGAAATTGTATAATCTCTTTTAAAACATGTTTGAACTAAATTAAAGAGCAAATATTTGCCTGAATTTCTGTAAATATCAGAGACATGTATTTTAAAGGGTTTTAAAGGCTGAAGGTTTTTTCTTACCTTAAGCCCTGTACACACGATCAGATATCCTATGGATTTTCGTCTGATGGATTTGTCCATCAGAAATCCGATGAAACTGTTTTCCATCAGTCTTGCCTACACACCATCAGTCAAAAAACCGACCGTTCCAAACGTGGTGACGTAAAACACTCTGATGAGCTGAGAAAAATGAAATTCAATGCTACTGAGCATGTGTCGACTTGATTCTGAGCATGCTTGGGTTTTTTATTTGATGGATTTCCCCACAGACGATCGGAAATTGCCATCGGTTTTTTATCCATGAGATAATTTTAAAACATGTTCTATTTTTTAAAACCGATGGAAAAAAGACTGATGGGTCCCATACACGATCGGTTTGTCTGATGAAAACAATCCATCGGACGGTTTTCATCGGTCAAACTGATCGTGTGTACAGGGCTTAAGAGTGATACTTTAATATAAAATAACAAACATGTTATACTTTCCTGCCCTGTGCAGTGCTTTTGCACAGAGCAGCCCAGATCCTCCTCTTCTCTGGTCCCTCTTCAGTGCTCCTGGCCCCTCCTTCCTGTTGAGTGGCCCCACAGCAAGCAGCTTGTTATGGGGGCACCCGAGCCGCAGCTCCCTGTGTCCATTCAGACACTTTGTCATGTTTTGGCCTCGCCCCCTCTCTCTCCCGATTGGTTAACTGAGTTTGATTGACAGCAGTGGGAGCCAATGGAGCCGCTGCTGTGTCTCAGCCAATCAGGAGGGAAAGTCCAGGACAGCCAAGGCACTCATGCATATCGCTTGATAGAGAGGGACTTAAGGTAAGTATTAGGGGGGCACCTTCTGAGCGTAGCAATCAATTAAAATTTATTGAAACATAAAATCAATAACAGGTAATCCACTCACAAGAGGAGAATATAAGTGAGCTTATCTGTATGAAGACTGGGATAGTTGGACTCATCCGCTCATCCCGGGCATGTGAAGCTGTGTATCCAGAGGTGGAGGGGAGATGGTGTCTCTGGACCTCCTCTCAAGAGTCGCCGATTATGCCGTAGAGTGGAACTACTCACTCGCAATGGAGGAACGGAGGACGACTTTGCTGGAACACAACGACAGAGTACATCCGGGTCGTGGGGTCAGCGGGGAGGATGCGCGCGTTCGAAGCATCCGTGCTTCTTCATCAGGCTTGGTAGGGGCCATCTTTGGTTCCGGCTATAAATACTAGGTAAAGATTGGCTGATAGGACAGTCTATATCACCATGGAAACCAAACACAAAGTACAGGCAGCAAACGCTAACTTGGCGCTGACCCATATATAAAGAAAAACAATAAATGCATAAAGATACTGATATGACATCAGGGATTAATAGGAGAAAAAACTAACTAATACATAAAGGAATCAATAAATAATCGGTAAAAGTATGGGAATAAAGAAATATATATGTAAAAAATATAAATGACAATAAAAATAGTCTAATGAGTTGCCATAGGGAACGGGATTAATAGTACATGTAAATATATATAAAAAATATATAAATATATATAAAAAATATATAAATATATATAAAAAAATACATAAGAACGAAAGATATAATAAATTTCTAAAAAATCTCTAGAAGGATGAAAACTTTACCCATATATGCACAAATACATATACAAATGTATCATAGCAATCTGGACTATAAAGGAGATATACACCCACAAAGAAATATCCCCACTATTGTAATATACCTGGATGACATGATATGTGCATACCGATATGCACATATACATACATACATACGTGGGCAAACACACATAGCAAAGAGGTGAATATTAGAAAAGGAGGGACCAATGTTGGCATAAAACATGCACATAGTAATAACAACATAGAAGATGGTATCTTTAGAGGAGAATATTGATTTCAATACCTTCATTCAAGCCCCCGGGCGCAAGACTATCGAGGGTGAATATCCAATAGTTTTCACGCTCACATAGTTTTTTATAGCGCTCGGCTAAAGGGAGGTGTTTAGGGATAGCTTCTATAACCCAGACACGTAGACCCACAGATGATTGGTGGTGAAATTCTTTGAAGTGTCTAGCTACACTATATTTTTCTCGACCCTTCTCGACAAAGTTTCGATGTTCTCCGAACCTTTTTCAGAGGGTACGGATAGTGCGGCCTACATAGAATAGGCCGCACGGACAGGTCAAGCAGTACACCACATACTCAGAGGAGCATGTATAAAAATCAGGTAAGATGTACTGCTTGCCTTTACAGGTAAACTCTTTCTGTCTGTGGTTGACATGCTTACACGTAAGGCATAGTGCCTTCTTACACTGATACATACCCTTCAAATTAAAGAATGTCAGGGATGCACTGGTAGAGGGCCCTGATGTTTTAATTTTGCTCGGGGCTATCAGGGCCTTGATGTTTTTGGCCTTTCTTTGGTAAAGGGTCACAGGCAAGCCTTAAATAAATTGTATCATCAGAGAGTAACCGAGCACTCTCTGATTGATAGTCTACACGGTTTTGGACGACTATCCCTCCCCCTTTATCAGCTGATCTAATTATAAGTTCTTTGTTGTTTATAAGACTTTTCAAAGCAATATTTTCGGCTATCGACAAGTTGGTGGAAAATTTATGTATGGAACATTGTTGGCACATCCGCAAAGTCTCTGCATAGACTACTTGATAGAAACTCTGGATATAGGGTCCTTTGGCGAACGTGGGATAAAAGATGGACTTGGGTCTAAATTTTGTCTTCTGGACAGGTGGAGAAGTGGACAGATGTTGAGTGAGCAACTCAGCAAGGTCATCTGGGTCATCCGTATGAAGGAGACCCAGGTGATCAGAGGCCGTGCAGTCCGGCAAGTCACAATCTAAGGAATGATCCACTGCAAAACATGCGTCAATAGGGGTGTCTAGGACATCCTCATCAGCAGGGGAATCTTTATCAACCTTCATATTGAAAAATCCTTTTACTGTAATGTTTCTAATGAATCTATTAAGGTCTAAAAATAGAGTAAATGGGTTGGGAGATGCTGTAGGGGCAAATGTAAGACCTCGAGCAAGGAGCAGCTCTTCGGATTTTGACAATGTATGACTGGAGAGATTGAATATCCTCACAGTCTTCGAAATTTCCCCCTCCTTTCTGTGTCTACGTCGTCCCCCTCTCCTGCCTCTGTGACGAGCTTTCTTTTTGGGCAAGGGAGGGGGGCAACCACTATTATTTCCCATGGCTCAAAGCTTAAAATAAAATTTCTTGAGAAAGGTTACCCCGACGAGTTAGTTGCTGACGTGAGAGAAAAAAGAGCTAAGAGCACAGACGACAACACTCAACCAGTCCGCTTTGTCACTCAATTCCATAGCCAATTCAGGAGAATGGAAAGGATCTTGGTCAAACATTGGTCCATATTGAAGGAGGACCCTTACTTCAAAACTACACTTACAGAGCGCCCTGTAGTTAGTTATAGAAAGGCCAAAAACATCAAGGCCCTGATAGCCCCGAGCAAAATTAAAACATCAGGGCCCTCTACCAGTGCATCCCTGACATTCTTTAATTTGAAGGGTATGTATCAGTGTAAGAAGGCACTATGCCTTACGTGTAAGCATGTCAACCACAGACAGAAAGAGTTTACCTGTAAAGGCAAGCAGTACATCTTACCTGATTTTTATACATCCTCCTCTGAGTATGTGGTGTACTGCTTGACCTGTCCGTGCGGCCTATTCTATGTAGGCCGCACTATCCGTACCCTCCGAAAAAGGTTCGGAGAACATCGAAACTTTGTCGAGAAGGGTCGAGAAAAATATAGTGTAGCTAGACACTTCAAAGAATTTCACCACCAATCATCTGTGGGTCTACGTGTCTGGGTTATAGAAGCTATCCCTAAACACCTCCCTTTAGCCGAGCGCTATAAAAAACTATGTGAGCGTGAAAACTATTGGATATTCACCCTCGATAGTCTTGCGCCCGGGGGCTTGAATGAAGGTATCGAAATCAATATTCTCCTCTAAAGATACTATCTTCTATGTTGTTATTACTATGTGCATGTTTTATGCCAACTTTGGTCCCTCCTTTTCTAATATTCACCTCTTTGCTATGTGTGTTTGCCCACGTATGTATGTATGTATATGTGCATATCGGTATGCACATATCATGTCATCCAGGTATATTACAATAGTGGGGATATTCCTTTGTGGGTGTATATCTCCTTTATAGTCCAGATTGCTATGATACATTTGTATATGTATTTGTGCATATATGGGTAAAGTTTTCTTCCTTCTAGAGATTTTTTAGAAATTTATTATATCTTTCGTTCTTATGTATTTTTTATATATATTTATATATTTTTTATATATATTTATATATTTTTTATATATATTTACATGTGCTATTAATCCCGTTCCCTATGGCAACTTATTAGACTATTTTTATTGTCATTTATATTTTTTACATATATATTTCTTTATTCCCATACTTTTATCGATTATTTATTGATTCCTTTATGTATTAGTTAGTTTTTTCTCCTATTAATCCCTGATGTCATATCAGTATCTTTATGCATTTATTGTTTTTCTTTATATATGGGTCAGCGCCAAGTTAGCGTTTGCTGCCTGTACTTTGTGTTTGGTTTCCATGGTGATATAGACTGTCCTATCAGCCAATCTTTACCTAGTATTTATAGCCGGAACCAAAGATGGCCCCTACCAAGCCTGATGAAGAAGCACGGATGCTTCGAACGCGCGCATCCTCCCCGCTGACCCCACGACCCGGATGTACTCTGTCGTTGTGTTCCAGCAAAGTCGTCCTCCGTTCCTCCATTGCGAGTGAGTAGTTCCACTCTACGGCATAATCGCCGACTCTTGAGAGGAGGTCCAGAGACACCATCTCCCCTCCACCTCTGGATACACAGCTTCACATGCCCGGGATGAGCGGATGAGTCCAACTATCCCAGTCTTCATACAGATAAGCTCACTTATATTCTCCTCTTGTGAGTGGATTACCTGTTATTGATTTTATGTTTCAATAAATTTTAATTGATTGCTACGCTCAGAAGGCGCTGCTTTTTTGTTTTTCATGTACTATTTCAGATCCCTTCTATCTGTCAGCCGGCAGCCTTCTTTGTGGACTAGTCATTTTTATAAGTATGGACTAATATGACATTGATCTTATGAGTTTATTCCTCCTAATCATTTTACCGCTGTTCCCATATTAGTTTTGTACACACACCCTTATCCCGAGTGCGCTTGATTAACCGCTTGTGTTGTAAGTATTAGGGGGGCTGCTATACACAGAAGGTTTTTTTATCTTAACCACTTAAGCCCCGGACCAATACGCAGCATAAAGACCAGGCCCCTTTTTGCGATTCGGCACTGCGTCGCGTTAACTGACAATTGCACGGTCGTGCGACGTGGCTCCCAAACAAAATTGACATCCTTTTTTTCCCACAAATAGAGCTTTCTTTTGGTGGTATTTGATCACCTCTGCAGTTTTTCTTTTTTGCGCTATAAACAAAAATAGACCGACAATTTGGAAAAAAATGCAAAATGTTTTACTTTTTGCTATAATAAATATCCCCCAAAAATATATAAAAATTTTTTTTTTTTCCTCAGTTTAGGCCGATACGTATTCTTCTACATATTTTTGGTAAAAAAAATAACAATCTGCGTTTATTGATTGGTTTGCGCAAAAGTTATAGCGTTTACAAAATAGGGGGTAGTTTTATGGCATTTTTATAAAAAAATAAAAATAAATTTTTATTAGTAATGGCGGCGATCAGAGATTTTTTTTATGACTGCGACATTATGGCAGACACATCGGACACTTTCGACACATTTTTGGGACCATTGTAATTTTTACAGCAATCAGTGCAATAAAAATGCACTGGTTACTGTAAAAATGACACTGGCAGTGAAGGGGTTAACCACTAGGGGCGCTGAAGGGGTTAAGTGTGCCTAGGGGAGTGATTACTACTGTGTGGGGGCGTGGCTACGAGTGACACGTGACCGATCTCCGCTCTGATTACACAGAGCGGAGATCGGTGACATTGTCAGTAGGAGAGCGGGGAGATGTTGTGTTTACACTAACATCTCCCCGCTCCATGCCTCCGTGAGACTATCTCGGGGATCCCTGCGGCGATCGAGTCCGCGGCACCCGCAGTCCGACTCACGGGGAAGGCAGGGGGGTCGCGAGCACGCTGCCGGCAGCACGCGCGTGACCCCGATGTCGGGCAGTTAAAGAGGATGTACAGGTACGTGATTGTGCCTGTACGAGCCATTCTGCCGACGTATATATACAGTGGCTGGTCCTTAAATGGTTAATACATAGAATGCATTAAGATAAAATACCTTCTTCCTTTACAACCACTTTAAAGTGTTACTAAATCCAGGACCCTGCATTCCCTATAAATGGTCTCCCGCAGTACACAATACGTGGAAATGCAAAAGTTTTAGTAAATATAAACTGCTAAATACCTTTTCTCATCAGCAGTTGGAGCAGTCTTGTGACTTCTATCAGTGTCTGGCTGAACACTGGTTAAAGCGTGTGGGAGTTTTCATTCTCCCCTGATTGTCACATGAGAATGCAGGACCCCTGACCCTCTGTCTAAACAGTGCTGATTGGCCCTGTGCTGATCACATGCACTATCCCAAGAAAAAAATAAAAATAAAAACTCTATCAATACAAACCAAACTGGGCATGTGCAGCTTGTCCCCTAGCCTCTGTATTATCCAGAGATATATTGGGGACTCTGAAAGAAGGGGAGGATCAGAGGATATGGGATCAAACACAGTGAGTATAACAAGAATGCTTTACTGCATATACAGACTCATTTTACTGTTGTGGGTTTAGTAACACTTTAATGCATTCTCTGCAGCCCCCAGCCCCCTTTATAGTTACCTGAGCCCGATCTTGATCCAGCAGTGTGCACCAGAGTAGTGGCTCTCTTCCTCCCCATAGGCTCAGAGACAGCAGCAGGAGGCTTTCTCTCCCGCTGCTGTCAATCACAGCCAGTGGGGAGGGAGCGAGAGCTGGGCCAAGCCATGCTCTTTGTGTCTATGGACACACAGAGCCAGCTCAGGGGCTAGCCCCCACAAGTGCCTTCATAGCAAGCAGTTTGCTATGGTGGGCACTCAGCAGGCAAAAAGAGCCGGAAGCACCGGTGGGGGACCTGAGAGGAGGACGATCGGGGCTGCCCTATGCAAAACCATTGCACCGAGCAGCTAAATATAACATTTTTGTTATTTTCAAAAATAAGGGTTTACAATCACCTTATGGTGACTATGTTATACTTAAAACTGAAGTTTTGCTAAAAAAAAATAATCCCACACAGCTTTAGTCACAACACTTACCTGTAATGTAAGGATGTCCCATGCTGTATAGGCAGCTGGATCCAGAAGATATCTCCATTGTAGAGAGGCCTGTCCTCTTCCTGGCTCTGAGCTTCCAGTGCTGCAGTTGTTAACAGCTTCAGGCAGAGCAGCAGTACAGATGATCCAATGGGGACACCTCCTCACTTCTCCTCCACTGAGAAAAGTTCTTTCAATGATTACACTGCTAGTAACATGATCTAATGCCGCGTACACACGATCGTGATTCACGGCGGTGAAAACACCGTCGTGAATCACGGCATGAAAAAAAAATGAGAAACGAGGGAACGGCATGTTCCCCCACACACGACCGTTTTTCCCGTCATTTTTTTCTTTGACGAGAAAAACGACCGTCTGTGGGCTCCGCGGCAGTGTCTCCCTATGGGAAAACTGCCGCGGAAAAAAATGATGGAAAACACGATGAGAAAATTTAGAACATGTTCTAATTTTTCTCGTCGTTTTTCCTGCCGTTTTTCTCAACGAGAAAAACGGCATAAAGCCCACAGACAATCGTTTTTCTCGGCGAAAAAAAAAAATTTCATTTTTCCCGACGGGAAAAATGATCGTGTGTACGCGGCATTAGAATGGGGGAGAGTCTGATCAGTCACAGGATTCTCTCCCCATTCACAGATCATATTACCAGCAGTGTTATCAATGAAAGAACAGACATCACTGCAGTGAAGATTTCTCCAGGATCCAGCTGCCTGCACATGTGGAGCATCCTTTATCACAGATTAGTGATGTAACTAAAACTGTAGGGTTTGTAGTGTGTGTAGGTGTAGCTAAACTTTAGCTTTAACCACTTGACCTCCGGAATATTTACCCCCTTTCATGACCAGGTCATTTTTGCGATACGGCATTGCGTTACTTTAACTGACAATTGTGCGGCCATGTAACGCTGTACCCAAATAAAATTTATGTCCCTTTTACCCACAAATAAATCTTTCTTTTGGTGGTATTTGATCACCCCATCTTTGTTTTTTATTGTTTGCGCTATAAACAAAAAAGACTGACAGTTTTGAATAAAAAAACAATATTTTTTACTTTCTGCTATAAAAGGTCAGGCTCGGGGCGCACCCACTTGTGACAATAGTGAATCAATATTTTCTATTGTCTTCTGGCTTCTTCTCCAGGCCAATAAGGACAGGAGGTGGATCAGGTTGGCTGGGAGGAGAAGCTGAGGAAGCCACAGAGGGACCGTGCCACGGAGGGGTGAGTGCAGTGACCGTGCCATGGAGTGACTGAGATGATGGCTTTAAAACAAAATAAAATGGCAACTGCCCCAAGTTTTCCAGAGTAAGATGCACACGTAAACAAAATGTGTTTTCCAGGCTGCATACCAGCTAGCTGAGATCATAGCATCAGTGTGCTGCAGGTAGGAGGAAGCATTTCCACAGTCTCCTCTACTCCCAGTGATCAAGCTGTAATATCACAACTTTGTAGCAAGTCACAACCAAGAACTGCACATTCATCAGGATTTACATTATCTGGTAATTTCTGAGCCAGGATCTCAGACCAGTAATTAGATGCTGACCCTTGGTAATGCCTGAGCAATGATGGCTCTGTCCTTCTGGAAAGAAAAGAAGTTTAAGGCACTGTCAGGGGCAGTATTGTGATCTCTGGGAGAATAATGCAAACTTGAAGGTATTACAGTTACACCTTACTTAAGCTGGTTGTAAAGGCAGAATGTTTTTTTATCTTGATGCATTCTATGCATTAAGATAAAAAAAAACTTTTTGCAGCAGCCCCCCTAATACTTACCTGAGCCTCATCTCTATCCAGCGATGTTGCACGAGTGCCTCAGCCATCAGGGACTCTCCCTCGTGATTGGCTGAGACACAGCAGCAGCGAAATTGGCTCCCATTGCTGTCAAAGTCAGTCAGCCAATCAGAAGAGAGAAGGGGGCTGGCAGAACCACGTCTCTGTGTCTAAATAGACACATGGAGCTGCGGCTCAGGTGCCCCCATAGCAAGCTGCTTGCTGTGGGGGCACTTTCCAGGAGGAAGGGGCCAGAAACACTGAAGAGGGCTCCGAGAAGAAGAGGATCTGGGCTGCTCTGTACAAAACCACTATGTATGACATGTTTGTTATTTTGAAAGGAAAAAAAAAAAAAGATTTTAGTATCACTTTAAGCCTCGTACACATGATGAGGAAACCGGACAAAAAATTCTGCTTTCGACGCAATCGTATGATAATGTGATCATTAGTACACAGCTGTCATCCGAAATTTTCCGAAGGGACAGATATTTTCTTGTACCATTTTCGTTTAACCAATACAGTTTTCGTCCGAAAATTCAATACAAATACATTACAGCACTTTTGATTTTTTTTTTCTGTCGTACGAAAATTTTCGCACTTTAGTAACCTATTCGCATTCGATATAGAGACTAGCATGAAAAAAAAAACAACGCTTATCATGTGTACTAGGCTTTAGCATGCATGTATTTAAAGAAAAATCACAGGTATGGATATTTTCACAAAGTTACATTGATGTAGCTTGGACCAATGCAACTACAGTAGGTGCCGCCGATCTAGCGGCGAGATTGACACCCTACGAGCCCCGTCGCGAGAGCCAGCGCCGAGCTGTCTCGTCATCGGGAAAGGAAAAATTGTGTCGGCGGCACCTACTGTATGTATATACCATACCTGTGGAATCACTTCAGAAGCTGGAAAACATTGTAGTTACCGTATTTATCGGCGTATAACACGCACTTTTTTCCCCTGAAAACAGAGGGTAAACAGTGCCTGCGTGTTATACGCCGATATCATGTTCTGCCAACAGGGGGCGGGGATCGGGCGGTCCACTCCAGGAGCCACCCATTGGGAGGGGGGGGGGTGTCAGGCTGGCCGTCTCGCCTCCCCTGGCCCTGGAACAGCGCTCCCTGCATAGTATGAAGTTGAGAAAAAAAAGTCACTTGCCAGCCCCTTCTACACCGCTCGTCCTGTGTCAGTGTCATTGTGTAAAACTAAGCTTTTAAACACCTCTATAGCTCTGTTTTTTTCTGGCTGCTCTCCTTCTCCTCTGAGTGTAGCTTTGATTGGAGGAGGAGAGCGGTCACATGACCATCTGTATAACATCAGAGGAGAGCAGTCATGTGACCAGGTCAGTGGAAAAAACTGAGCTATTGAGGTATATGGAAGCTTAGTTTTGCAACAGGAGTGACACAGGAGGAGCTGTTAAAGGGGCTGACAGTGATTTTTTTTTTTTTTACTTAACTGTAGAGAATGCTGGCAGCACTGTTCCAGGAGACTGGGGGTCTCCTGGAAGTGCAGAGGGGCTGTGTACTGTATGGGGGGATGTATACTGGGGAGGGAGGGCTGTATAATGTATGGGGGGATGTATACTGGGGAGGGGGGGCTGTATAATGTATGGGGGATGTATACTGGGGAGGGAGGGCTGTATAATGTATGGGGATGTATACTGGGGAGGGGGGGCTGTATAATGTATGGGGGGCTGTATAATGTATGGGGGGATGTAAACTGGGGAGGGGGGCTGTATAATGTATGGGGGGATGTATACTGGGGAGGGGGGCTGTATAATGTACGGGGGGCTGTATAATGTATGGGGGGATGTATACTGGGGAGGGGGGCTGTATAATGTATGGGGGATGTATAATGTGTGGGGGGGCTGTGTACTGGATGGGGGGATATATAATGGATGGGGGGCTGTGTAATGGATGGGGGGGCTGTGTAATGGATGGGGGGCTGTATAATAGATGGGGGGCTGTGTACTGGATAGGGGGATGTGTACTGGATAAGGGGGATGTGTACTGGATAGGGGGGATGTATAATGGATGGGGGGGCTGTGTACTGTAAAGGGGGCTGTGAAAACATTTTTTCCTTAAACTACCCTCTTAAAATTGGGGTGCGTGTTATACGCCTGTGCGTGTTATACGCCGATAAATACGGTAATCACTGACATCACTGTCCTGCCTCTCCACTTGATTCAATCAGAGAATGCTTTGCCATCATCGAGTAAATGCAAATGATCTCTAAATAGTACCCGTTCTGAGAGGGTGGTTCACAATCAGGGCCGGATTTCCCACAAGGCCATAGAGGCCAGGCCTCGGGGCGGCAGTGAGTGCAGGGCAGTGCCGCGGCAACAACATAGTCTCCGCCCTCTCCCCCCTCCCAGGCGTGGAGGGTGACTCCCTGTACGTCGCATGCTGTTGATGTCAGAGCTCCGTTGCTAGGAGAACAGAGAACCGACAGATGCAAAGAGTTTGGGAGCGATGTGAGATGATCGGAGCGATCGAGGTGAGCCTTTCCTCCCGCCTTATCTGTCTCACCTATAGGGGCTGTCAGTGCGGTCACGTTGGAGTCAGCGGCCCCTCATTAGTATTTCATGGCGGAAAAAGTGTGTGTATTCTTCTGGGCTCCATGTTCCCTGTGATCAGGATGGGCTCAGCCTATATGAGACCCCATCAGAGATGTCACCCTGGGGAGCAGTGTATAGGGGACTGCTGTAATTGCTGTGTGTGTCTAGATTGTACCAGGGCTCCTTCACACCTCTTTTGGGGCTCACTTACACTTGTGATGGGGGGGTAAAATCCCCTGGTTAAGCAGCTTAATTACTGCCCCCCCCCCTTTTTTTTCTGCAGAGGCAGTGGCTGCAATGCTTTGCAATTATATTCCATCTCGCTTTTCAAGTGAATGGGGCCGTGCTGCAATTGCCCTGCAAAAATCCTGTCGTCCCGGTGTCCTGCCGAAAAAGTTCCCCCGGCACCGCCGGCAGATAAGGACCCCCCTGTACTGCACAGGCGCGGTGCTTGCGCAGTACGAACTACAACGGAGCCTCCCAAAATAGCCGAAGATGTATTTTGCGGGGGGTTTAATGTAATTAAACTTTTACATTTTTTTACATTTTTTACCTCATTTCCATTACATGGGGGGGAGCTCAGAAGCCCCCTATGTGATGGTGTGTGTGGGGGGGGGCGGCATTGAAGGACCCGGCCTTGGGGCGGCAAAGGGAGTAAATCCAGGCCTGTTCACAATGCACCAGGGCAACCACTCTGAACAGGACCTGGCATCACATGTAGATCACTGTAGTAACACTGTTAAAAGCAAAGCATTGAGCATTTAAGGTGCTTTACCTGAAAAGACTTTCTGATTCTTAGGTACTTCAGGCTATGCTGTTTGCTGAATGTTTAATCCTTTAAGTTCGAAACACATTTTAAAAGAAGCTTGTTTCTTTGTGAAGTTAGAACCAAAGCCTCAGGTTGAAAACATACAGAAAGCAGTATTTTCTACCTGCACTCAGCAGTCAAGATGTTCCCAATAAGCCTCTCCTTTGTTGCCTTCTACTTTTATCTCTACATTTGAGCCCAGTGGCTACATGTATTATTTTTTTTCTTTCTGTTGAATGTATTGCTTTCAGTTCTTATGAAGGCTATAGAGTGTTTCACGATTTCACGATAAATCAGTTTGTTACCACTGTCTTCAGTACCCTCCTTATGATCCATTTATTTTTTATGATCTGGTATTCTGTTAATACACTTTTTTTCCCTTAACTGGTCTGTTAAATAACAATTTTTTTGAATTGAAGATGTCATTATTTTGGATTTCTGTTAATATAATTAAAGAAGAATTCCAGGTATGGATTTTTTTACAGTTACATTAGTCCAGCTTTGACTAATGTAACTATGCATATACTGTATCATATTTCTGAGAGTCTCCTCGAAGCTGGAAATAACTGAAGTACAGCTACTCCTTCTGCATTGTGAATAGAGAAGGTTTTCATTTTCTCAATGAATGTAAAGCTTTCTCTGATTGGATGAGCTACAGAGACATAATGATTTCCACCTCATCCAATCAGAAAAAACTTTCTATGCATTGAGAAAATGTGAAGCGATCTCCGAACTGTGCCTGTGCCTGTGCCAAGCAGGTGTTCACAATGCAGTAGAGCAGCCATGGCAGGCATGGGACCTGGAAGCTGGTGGAGATCACTGAAGTGGTGGTGTCTACTACAGTGATATCCAGCTTCTAGTGGGATCGGCCAGGTATGGTATATCCATAGTTACACTGGTCCAACCTGGACCAATGTAACTACAGTGGATATAAAAAGTCTACACACCCCTGTTAAAATGTCAGGTTTCTGTGATGTAAAAAAAATGAGACAAAGGTAAATCATTATAGAAAATTTTCCACCTTTAATGTGACCAATAAACTGTACAAATCAATTGAAAAACAAACTGAAATCTTTTAGGTGGAGGGAAGTAAAAATAAAAAACAAAAATAATATGGTTTCATGAATGTGCACACCCTTAAACTAATACTTTGTTAAAGCATCTTTTGATTTTATTACAGCACTCAGTCTTTTTGGGTATGAGTCTATCAGCGTGGCACATCTTGACTTGGCAATATTTCCCATTCTTCTTTGCAAAAACACTCTAAATCTGTCAGATTGTGAGGGCATCTCCTGTGCACAGCCCTCTTCAGATCACCCCATAGATTTTCAATCAGACTGAGGTCTGGGCTCTGGCTGGGCCATTCCAAAACTTTAATCTTCTTCTGGGGAAGCCGTTCCTTTGTTGATTTGGATGTATGCTTTGGGTCGTTGTCATGCTGAAAGATGAAGTTCCAGGCAGAAGCCTGAAGATTTTGTGCCAATATTAACTGGTATTTGAAACTGTTCATAATTCCCTCTACCTTGACTAAGGCCCCTGTTTCAGCTGAAGAAAAACAGCCCCAAAGCATGATGCTGCCCACACCATGCTTCCCTGTGGGTATGATGCTATTTTGGAGATGTGCAATGTTGTTTTGTGCCAAACATATCTTTTGTAATTATGGCCAAAAAGTTCGACCTTAGTTTCATCAGACCATTACACATTTTCCCACATGCTTTTGGGAGACTTCAGATGTGTTTTTGCTAAATTTGGCTGGGCTTGAATGTTTTTCTTCATAAGTCTTGCCACTCTACCCCATAGCCCAGACATATGAAAAATATGGGAGATTGTTGTCACATGTACCACACAGCCAGTACTTGCCATATATTCCTGAAGCTCCTTAAATGTTGCTGTAGACCTCTTGGCAGCCTCCCTGACCAGTTTTCTTCTCGTCTTTTCATCAATTTTTGGAGGGACGTTCAGTTCTTGCTAATGTCACTGTTGTGCCATTTTTTCTCCACTTGATGATGACTGTCTTCACTGTGTTCCATGGTATATCTAATGTCTTGGAAATTCTTTGGTACCCTTCTCCTGACTGACACCTTTTAACAATGAGATCCCTCTGATGCTTTGGAAGCTCTCTGCAGACCATGGCTTTTGCTGTAGAATGTGACTAAGGAAATGTCAAGAAAGACCTACTAGAACAGTTGAACTTTATTTGGGGTTAATTAGAGGCACTTTAAATGATGGCAGGTGTGTACTCATTCCTATTTAACATGAGTTTGAATGTGATCACTCAATTCTGAACACAGCTAAATCCAGGGCCGGCCCAAGACATTGTGCTGCCTGGGACCAATAATGAAATGCTGCCCCCCCCCCAAAAAAAAAATCACGCCCACCAAAAGGCCCCCCACATTCATTAAGTTATATCATAACTAAAATTTATTTTATCAGAAAATCAGTATAAAAATGCCATAAATCTATTCCCTATTTTGTAGACGCTATAACTTCTACGCAAACCAATCAATATACGCTTATTGGGTTTTTGTTTTTTTTTCTAACCAAAAATATGTAGAAGAATACATATTGGCCTGAACTGATGAAGACATTTTTTTAAAGCTATTGATCAGTAAGTTAGCGCTGCACTTTCTTTTTTTTTTGGTGGTGTGGGAACACATAACAGTGCTTAGGGGCAGGCCTTTTACTGACACTTTTTTTTATTTTACCTCCAGTAGTTTATTGAAAATTAGTAGTGTGGTGATTACCTATTATACTAAAGATCGGCATGTGGAATTAATAAACATCAACAGATTTTAGTTGTGCCCCACCAGGCCGGCTCCCCATGGACAATGTGCCTGGCTGCCGAGTTCATCGCCCCATTCCTGCACTCAGTTTGGCAGATTGGCAGCAATGGTTGGCAGACAGGCAGCAATGATTGGCACTGACAGGCGCCACTGATTGGCACTCATAGAAAGCACTGATTGACACTAATAGGCAGCACTTAGTGGCACTGATTGGCAGCACTGATGGGCACAAATTGGCATCACTGGGCGCTGATAGGTGGCACGCATGGGCATTGATTGGCGACACTGATGGGCACTGTTCGGAAGCACTGTCACTGATTGGCACTGGTAGGTGGCACTGATTGGAAACACTTGGCACCGATAGGTGGCATTGGTTGGCACTGATATTAGGCGGCACTTATTGGAAACACTGATTAGCACTGACAGGTGGCACTGATTAGCACTGACAGAGAAGAGGGAGTTTCACACTGAGCCGATATTGACCCTTAGTGAAAATGTGTGTGACACTGTCATGTAATCAGAGCTGCTGTTAGAAATTGCTGGGCCCTGTACAATCTACCTGACACAAACACAACAGAATTCCTACTAAATCTAAAAGCTAAGAAAGTGTATTGAGAATCAAAGCTTTATGTGTGAATGAGGTATCGGGGCTCATTCACAAGGGTACTGTGGCCTGTACAATGTAAATCAGTGGTTTGTTTATGTGTCTGGAGTCACCTGGAGCTGTGTGCAGGCAGCAAATGTTACACTATGGGTGACAGGTGTGTGAGTGCAGGTGTACGGCCCCAAAGGGCTCTTTCACAAGGACGTTCCGTATGTCTGTTTTTCATCCATCCGTTTTCGGATGAAAAAACGGACATGCATGTATCCCTATGGGATAGCGGATGTCAGCGGATGACATCAGTCTCCGCTATGGTCCGTTTAGCATGACGGAGGAAAATCCTACTTTTCCATCCGTCTGCGGATCGGATGAAAACGGACAGAAGGTCCGTTTTCATCCGATCCCCCCCATAGAGGAGAGCGGCGATCTGACCGTTCCGTTTCTGCACAATGTGCAGAGACGGACAAGTCATCCGCCGGCTCAGCGGGGATCAACGAAACGATCTTCGCTAAGTAAGCGGATGTTCACGGGGCGGATCATCACGGGATCCGCCCATGTGAAAGAGCCCATAGTGCGCATTCAGGACCACTCCCCCACAATTGCACACCTGTCAAATTTGGACCTGTGGCTGTGTTTATACAACCACTGTGTCCCTAAGGCCCCTTTCACACATGCTGACCGTATGTCCGCTTTTTCATCCATCCGTTTACGGATGAAAAAAGGGACATACATTGGTCCCTATGAGATTGCGGGTGTCAGCGGATGAATATCCGCTGACACCCGATCTCCTCCGTGTCCGCAATCCTCCGATTCTGCAGACGGAGGAAAATCCCATTTTTCAATCCGTCTGCAGAGCGGATCGGATGAACACGGACACAGACGGTCCGTGTTCATCCGATCCCCCCCCCCATAGGGGAGAGCAGAGATCTGACAGGGCGGTCCCTGCACAGTGTGCAGGGACCGCCCTGTCATCTGCCAGCTCAGCGGGGATCAATGGAGCGATCCCCACTGAGCAAGCGGAGCTTCACGGGGCGGATCATCACGGATCCGTCCCGTGTGAAAGGGGCCTAACAGGCAGCTCCAGCTGTGTGAACAATTTACTCATTCGCAAGGCCAGAATACATGGATGAATGAGTCCTTAGGGCTCATTTACACATGAGCTTGGGGGTGGTAAAAACCCATGGTTGAACAGTGTTTTTACTGCCTGACAAAATGCTACCCCCTTTAGCAGTGGAGGCAGTGGCTGGGGGTATACACATGCCACGACATCCAATGCCGTGCTTCACAGCCATAGCAGAAATTATATCCTTGTCGAAAAAGTCAAGTGAATAGTGCTGCTCTGCAAGTGTCCTGCAACAGCATGCAAAGCACATGATTGCAGCGTGCTAGTGAGGGGTTAAAACAGGCAGTGAGGAGGCATCCTCACCACCTGTTAAAAGCTCTCTGAAGAGCAATCTAAATGCTGACAGCTCTTCAGATAGCAAAGTACATGTGAACGGCCCTTTATTTTTTGCTAATTATGTTTTAGAATTTAAATTTTTTTTTTTTTTTTAATTGTATGTATTGTTCTGTGAGCATTTTTGATGCTGCTGGAAAGCACTACCCTTGTGATCTGCTGTGGGTGCTTTACGCCACCTGTAAAGCAGATTGCAAACACACCACCAAAAAGTAGTGCATGCACAATTTTTTTCTGTGTTCTGGTGTGAACTAAAGCCCATTTAAAATGAATGGGCTCCAAAATCGCACCACATGGGAACGCTGACGACAACCAAACCCCTTCCTTTCAGTACAAATCTCCCCTCCAAGGTCATATTCTATCATGACGATTCCCCCCCCCCCCCCCAAATCCCCACTCAGTACAGATCTCCCCCCACAGTCCTAAACTCCCCCCAGCACAAACCACCATTCCAGCCCCATCTCAGTACACACCTTCTATTAGGGACAATGGTGGGCACAGGGACATAATAGAAAATATAGAAGGAGCTCCTGCACTTGCAGCCTTCCTTTATTAAATCCAGCAACCATATCAGTGCACTTCAGCCAGGTACAAGGGGCTGGGCAGACCCTGTGAACTAGAAGCAGCCCCCCTTCTCCCCACCAACCTCGTTCTGTGTAATCAGATGGTCAGGAACTGCAGCCGATTAGAAGGTATAACACTGTCCTTTGCTTCAGAGGCTCCCTGATAGTTGCAGCCTCAAGGTGTCTGATTACACAGTCACTCAACAAAACAGAGCACATGCAGAGGGGACTGACACTGGTCTGTCTGCCCTCCTCACTACATCTCTGCCTGGATTCCGCATCTACTGTCAGAAACACTGTAACAAGTATGTTTCCATGCTTCCTCTCAGGCTCTCAGTGTTCAGGATTGCAGCGCCCAAATCTCTGCCTGGTGTAACATGGAATTCAGTGTCAGCATAGGCAGTGCAGAGAGAGGCCAGATTTCAAAATTCAGCGGTGATGTGGGGTGGGCGGGACCCAGCAGCTATCGAGCACCAGCCAATGATTGTCCTGTTTAAGAAAGGGGGCGGGGCTACATACACACACATAGCGGCCCGCCCAGACCCCATCCCATTGGCTGGTGTTTGATAGCTCCCCCACCCACCCCGACATCAACTCAATACCGACAGCTAGTCTCTCTGCATTCAGGTATTTTACATCTCTGGCAAGTGTCAAAATCGGCTCAGTGTGAAACTGTCTCCAGGCAGTAAGGGCTGCACACAATAGATGCAGCCTTTCATGGCAGATCTCGGGAGACAGCCGGGATGGCTGCCGCCCCTCTTAAAATGCCGCCTGGGACCATGGGCCCACTGGGTCCCATGGTAGGGCCGGCCCTGGCTAAATCCCCAGTTATAAGATGGTGTGCAAACTTATGCAAACACGTTATTTTAGTTTAGCTTTATTTACCCCCCCCCCCCCCTTAAAAGGTTTTAGTTTGTTTTTCAATTGAGTTGTACAATTTATATGTATATTCAAATATCTATATCTGTAATTCAGCTTTAAACCTAACTCATTGCAGTTTTAAGTAAACCTCTATCACACTCAAGCAATATAAACTAAGGCCCCTTTCACACTGAGGCGCTTTTCAGGTGCTTTTACCCTAAAAAAAGCGCCTGAAAATGTATTTCCATTAAAATCAATGGATGCTTTGACACTGAGGCAGTGCGCTGAAAAAACGCCCCTCTCCATTGAAATGAATTGAAAGCGCTTCAAAAGCGCCTGAAAGGCGCTTTAAAAGCGTTCAGTGTTTTACTGGCAGTTTTTTAAGCGCCTCAGTGTGAAAGTGGCCTAAGGCAACAGTTGAACAACATTGTGGCTTTTCTGTATAAAAAAAAACAAAAAAAAACTACCTTCCTTGAACTGCCCTCTGTGTCCACCTTTGACAACAGTCATCGCCCCACTTTCTGGGTGAAAGATGCTCAGCATCATTAAACCCCTTCCTGTTAACAAAGGCTGTCATGGACACACCCCCTAGACTTAAGTCATCATGCAGCCTGGGTCACAGTGTATGTTGCATAGAACAGCACTCACATGTCACAAAATGAGTGCCATTCTTTGCAGCACTAAACATCGCCCACTGTCTAACAATGGAAAAAAGAAAGAAGATGGTACTAGTCATGTGACTTCCTGAAATGCTCCTGAAATGAAAGTATGTATTGTAGAGCGTTAGCCTGGAGCAGGTTTAGGAGAGGGTCTAATGTAGAGGACAGGTATATTCAGGCCTGTTTATTAAGCAGCTGGTCAAAGAGACTGGTTAATGGCAGTTTTGCTATCTGTTGGGAGGAGACCTGGAAGCTGCTTGGAAGTCTCCATATTCTGACATTGACCTGCTGGATGAGCTTTCCTGTAACTGTGACTTTGCAATACTGTGTATGCTGTGGCTGGGACGCTGAACGTTATGTAGCAATACCCTGTTCAGGGCCGCTGGTTAGTTTTGGGTTTTGCACGTTACCTCTTCAGCTGCGTTGTTCGGGTAGGAAAGTCTGTATTAATGCAATGTCCACACCGATGTAAAACCTCAAACAGTTAGGCTTTATTTTTCATTAGCAGTAAACGTTGAGAAGTAGAAGGTATAGAAGAGCAGGGGAAGGTTTAGGCACTCACCACTAAACCCGGAAGCCAGGCAATTCTATACGCCCGCAGCACAGCACAGCCGACCATCCGGCCCTGACATCCTGCCACAGCCACTGCTGTTTTTGGAACCTACTGTACTGCCAGATGGACATCACATTCTGCATACAGCTCTAACCTGCTGGGATTTAAAAGAACCTTACAGAAGGAACTCTCCTCCAGTGCCTGTCATCGCAAGTTTTCCCTAACAGGATTCCCTGTGGTGCCTGCCTCATGGACCTGCTGTGACCTGTAGTCCTCCTACTACTCTTCTAACCAGCTGCATACTACTACTCCATTCCACATGTGAGTGAATATTGCTATTAATAAAATGTTATGTTGATACTTTTCTCAGAGGCGCCCCTCTCCTTGTTTTTGTTCTAGTTCACTGGAAACCAGCTTCTGGTCCTATTGGTGGCTGCCCTGACTGACCCATTTCCATTAATGCACCTGAGAATATAAGTCCCTATGTATACATATCATACTCATCCTGCTTTTGGACTATCCGGTATTATATATCCTTATCCATATTGAGGTACTTGCATACTGCGCCTTTTTTACTTGTTTTATTATTACCACTAAAAGTTGACAAAGGTAGAAGTTCAAAGTCACTCACCACTCTCAATGTTAGAGTGGATATTTGTTCACCCAGATAGTCCCCTCTCACATGGCCTAGCACCTGGGATGACATCACGAATCAGCAATATGGCAGTCTCTGCCACAGACTGCCCAAGATGAGTTGGGTCTCTGCCACAGACCTGTTTTAAGTGTACAAAGTCTCTGCCACAGACCTGTGTTAAAGTAATCAATTGGATAGTCCAGGAACCCTCTGCCACAGGATTTCAAAGTCCCAAACTTCCAGCCGTACAGTTTTAAGAACCTTTAAGCTGATCCGGCGAACTGTAGGGCTTGTAGCATAGTGGATCCCTCCGCACTGAAGTTGCCAGGCATCTCCCGAGACAGCAGTATTGTGCCGGTCTCCTCCGGGGCAGATCCTCCCCTGGACTTCTTCACTAAGATTTTTCCTCCCCATTTGAATGGAAAGCTTTGGATCCCTTCTCTGGATATAGGCCCCAGCCAGACTAGTGGGGCCTACTAAGTAGCGATGCAGCCTCGGGCCAACGTGGCCCAGAGACCAGGACCACACACACCGCACGCCCAGAGGGCTGCGGGGCGCGCGTGAACGACCCCAATCAATGGCGTCTGCCCCTTAAGTATCCCCTCCCAGCAGGCACAGCGAGTTGCCCACTCCCACTATACCACTGCTGAGAAGGGCCACTCAATGCACAATGATCTGCCCATGTTCCAACAGGTGCCTGAGGTGGTAACGCCACCTACAGGCAAAAAGGGAAATCAGTACCAGGCAAAGCATAACTGAGACAGAGGTGAATTTAATGTAATTATCAACCATCTGAACCCAACTACTGGCTCAGACATCCCTCTAGATTTGAATAGCGTCCCAACCATTTGGGATGGGTGCTACAGTTATTTTTATAAAACTGTGTTGTTCTGATGAGAAGGTTTACTTGTGTTGTTTGAGCTGTCCCTGAAGACAAAGCTTGTAATTTTTTTCTGTTTATTGAAAAATAAACCGGATTTTAAGTTACTAAATTGTCTCCAAGAAGCCTGTTTACCCCTCTGATGCTGAAACTTAGCGGAAAATGCATTGGGCAGTTTGAGGGGTGTAGGCCAGTCCCATGTCCTGGGTTAAAGCTGCACAGGCTATACAAAACCTCTGAAAAATAAATGGAGGAACTGATTAAACAACAAGCAGTGGCTAATGTACAGGCATTGACTGCACAGCAAGAGACAAACTGCTTACTGGTGGAACAGATAGCGGGTTTACAGAAGGCAGTGACCAAGCAGGCTAAAATGGTGAGAGGTGGCCCCGTTGTGAAGGGTGACCCACGGAAGGCAGTACAGTGTACCCTGTAAAAGATGATGGCCACAGATAACGTTGAAGCTTATTTGGAGATGTTTGAGCAAATTGCAACAAGGAAAGGACTGCCAGAGAAAGACTGAGCGGGTGTTCTGGCTCCTTTCCTGACTGCAGATCCCCAACAGGCATACTGTGACTTGGTCCCAGAGTCAGCACATAAATTGCTAAAGGTGGAAATACCAGCCTGTGACTGTTGCTTTGAGGACAAACCAAATTCATGCCTGGCACTTTGACAGGACTAAGTCTGCCCGCGCACAGCTGTATCATCTAATGCACCTGTTTCAGGATTGTCAGAAACCTGAGGAAAAAAACACCCTTTCAGATTGTGGAACAAGTTTCCCTGGACCATTTTCTGCATTGTCTTCCCAAGGAGCTGCACCGATGAGTGGCTTAGTTGGAGTCTCAGTCCCTGGATGAGATGGCTGCTGCTGTCAAAACATACAGCTGTGCAGAAAGTTTTGAGATGGTCCTTCTGTCACCAGAGAGCTTCTGGATAACTGGGGACGAAACAACGCCACCTAAGGTCTATCCGTGACAGGACCTCAAGGTTCGGACATTCCCTGGACGGGTAGGACAAGACTTCAAAAAGCGACCTGCCTGGCCACAATAATGGCACAATCTCTTCCTCCTCATAAGGGCTCTCTCAATCGCAGAGAGACACGTGAAGCCCAAGTGCATGGGTTCACCTTCACTGACCAACTCGGTACCAGGAGGCATGGGAGGTGAGGGTGGGACAGCAAAGCTCGGAGGCAAATGTACAGGAGGCTTCCGCAAGCGCTCCTTAAAAGAGTCTTTCTCTGAGTCTGGAGTCAATGAGGATGGCAAACATGATCAACTTCTTCAGCTCAGTGGGTATATTTCGGGCTGCTATCTCATCCTTGATGGTATCTGAGAGACCATGAGAAAAAGCAGCCATGAGGGTTTCATTGTTCCAAGCAACCTCTGTTGCCAGAGTACGGAATTCAATGGCGTAAACGGCAACAGTTCTCGTACTCTGTTTGATGGACATGAGGCATTTGGCAGCAGAAGTGGAGCGTGTGGGAACGTCAAATACCCTTCTAATAGAAGCCACAAACTCAGGGTAACTCAAGACAACAGGTTTTTGCGTCTCCCATAGAGGGTTTTCCCAGGCCAAGACTTTGGACTGGATCACCCCCATATCACTGGGGAAGCAGATCGGAACCAGACATACCTCTTATGGAGGTGTAGCACTACCCCCGTAGGAGCTGCTGGTTATATTTTTGGGTCATGCCGTTACCTGTCTGTTAACCATATCCGTCATAGGGGTTCCATTGAAGAGTTGTTCATAGATGTCAGCACCAACACACAGTCTCTTTTTGCAATGGTTTTTTATTTAACAAAGTCAGTTAGAGGGATGGAGGATTAGGGGAGATTCAGGTACCTTGTATTTGCGGATCACGGGTACTTCTTTAATCCAGAGGACAAACAGTTTCCACCCTGGATATAGAAACCACCGGATAGGCCTCTCCCATTGACCTAGCAGCCGGTGCGGTGCTCGGTCATTGTCTCTGCCACAGACTTGAAGAAAACCTTAGAGTCGGTAGACAATCCTCTGCCACAGGATTGTATAACCAATAGCTTTTTTTGTAAAGTCAAAGTACAATCACACAGTACCAGTTTCTTTCAGCCGATCCGGCAACGCTGTGAGGTAGATGGGTTGGGATGCATCCTCCAATTGAGTCTCCAGGCTCTTCCTAAGATACCAGCCTTTTTGCTCGGTCCTCTCTGAGAAAAGTCCTCCCCTGGTTTCTCCAATTGCTCAGCTTCTCCCCACAGGCAAGACAGCACAGGACCACCCCTGACTAGTAGGCCTCAGAAACTCCTGGGCCTACTTCCAGTAACAAGGCCTCGGGCCAGCCGGCCCCGAGGCAGGAAACTGCTACGGCACACCTTAGGCCAGGAGGGCCATCAGGTCAGAGAGACCCAGAAGACGGCGTCTGTCCCTTAAGTACCCTCTCCCAGATTGCACAGCGGGGGGACCACTCCAACTGAGCCATTTCTGGGCAAGAGGTATTCAATACATCCAGCCTGTTGCATTCCCAACCTTGACCTGTGGTGACAGCGACGCCCACAGTCAAGTGGAAAACGCGCAACACAGCTGGACTGGAACAGAAACCAGCAATTTACCACAATTATTCTGGGCTAAACTACAACTCAGACAACTAAATTTACAAATAGCGCCTACCCAATAGGAGCAGGGCGCTACAGAGGTAATACTGGAGGCGGGTGCCTGCACAGAAACTGAATCTGGAGCCAGAAGGAATTTAACAGAAATGCTCAGAGAAGGAAGGGTGGAGTCCAGCCCTGACAGATTGGTACCATAGCTTGTAGACGCTATAACATTCACACAGACCAAATAATATACACTGATTTGGGTTATTTTTTCCGAAGAAATTTAAAAATTTGATAAAAATTTATGAACAAAAATTTCTTATTTGCAAAATTTTATAACAGAAAGTAAGAAAAAAAAATTCTTTCAAAACTTTCCATGTCAATAATATTTATTGGTTGCATAATATTAAATACATACTTTGGTTATTTATGCAAGGATACAGATAAATAAAATTTACATAAAAATATTCTATAAGTAAATAATACATAACATAAAATATTTAAATTAAATTAATTAGATCTTCACTAACTAGATAGTCGGTGGGTAACATTCTATTCATGCCCACCGTGTCTTAACGTGTAACAAATTGCCATTACGTTATACACAAAGATTGTGGTATAACTTGAGTAAAGAGAGAAAGAAAATAGTGAGAGAGAGAGAGAAAGTTCACAAGGTCGGTCCATGAACCATGTGACAGCAGGAAGGTAAAGTCACCTGGTTGCATCCAGGGGGGTAGATATATTTCGCCCAGATTCAGGCTTTACGCCGACTTATACAACTAGGTGGAGAGTTGTATAAGCCCAGCTGAGGCTAGTGGGCTCATGGATGACTCATACCTCTAGGGAGAGTGTGGGGCGTCGTGCAGACAGGGAGTTGATGAGACCAGCTGAAGCTTGTCAGCTCATTTAGGCCTCTATAAGAACTCCCAGCTTCATTAGATGTTAGCTCATGCCTGGACCCAGACCTGTGTGGACTGTCTAGGGAGAGTGAACCCCTGTGCGGTGAGACAAAGCCTGTGTGGCTATTTGCTTGGACATTTAAAACCAGGGACTTAGGGACTAGGACAGCACTAGGCTGATCCCAGTTGTTAGTTAGGAAACCTGTATGTTTAGTCAGAGGTCAAGTTGACCAGGATTTATTTTGTTTATGTTTCTTTTGGCTTTGCTGTGTTTTGTCACTGTAAATAGAAAATAAACCGCACCTTTTTTTTGATTTTGAAAACCACAACCTCCGTTTGCTGGGCCTGTTTTTGTGTGGGGAGCCCATCCCGGGGGTCACACACACCCGCTGCCGAGCTAACCCCCTCACAGTTGGTGGAGAACCAGTGGCAGTTTTTTTTTAAGCCAGCATGGAGGAGATACTGAAGCAGCTGGCTCTAGCAAATGCCAATCAACAGCAGACAAATGCAGGTTTGCAAAAGAGCCTTGCAGCTCATCAACAGAGCCTTGCAGCTCAACAACAGAACTTCGCAGCCCAGCAGCAAGCTCATCAACAGAGCCTTGCAGCCCAGCAGCAAGCCCACCAACAGAGTCTGGAAGCTCAGCAACAAGCCCAGCAGCAATCTGAGGCCCGCTTCATAGACCTGTTACAGAAGCAAGAGCAGAGACTACAACAAATGGAAGCAGTAATGCAGCAACGTCCGCAGACCAGTGAGGAAAGCCGTCCCACTAATACCGCGTCCTTTGGGGTGAGTCGTTTATTGACAAAAATGACTGGAGAGGATGATCCAGAGGTATTTTTGACCACATTTGAAAGGACTGCTGAAAGAGAAAAGTGGCCTGAGGAGCAGTGGGCTGGACTGGTGGCTCCTCTGTTAACTGGTGAATCGCAGAAGGCTTACTATGACCTAGAGCCTGACCAAGCAAAAGACTATGTGATGCTAAAAGCTGAAATATTGGCAAGGCTGGGTGTCACCCAGGCTGTCCGGGCTCAGCGTGTGCATAACTGGACTTTCCAGCTTGGAAAACCCCCCAGGTCTCAAATGTATGATCTCATTCACCTGAGCAGAAAGTGGCTACAGCCAGAGACTTTGTCCGCACCAAAGATTGTGGAACGTGTTGTAATGGATCGGTTTTTGAGAGCTCTTCCTACTGCCATCCAAAAGTGGGTAAGCCATGGAGACCCAGAGACGGCCGATGGTCTTGTGGATCGTGTGGAGAAATACTTGGCTACAGAGAACCTGACGGCCTCTTCCAGAAACACTCTGACTTTCCACCCTAAGACCAGACCATCCCCAGGGGCGGATAAGAGGATTCCAAGGGGTGAGGGTGGAGAGAGTGAGAGGGTGGGAGCTCTACCCCAAGTTTGGCGAGAACAGCCTGGGAAATCAGCGGCTCAAGAGGCGGCAAGAAGGATCGTTTGCTACCGCTGCCGGCAAGCGGGACATATTGCAGCCAATTGCCCGGTTGTGGAGGAACCCATGCAGTGTGACTTTCTGACGGGCAGACGTCAGTCGCTGTGTGCGACAGTCGCATGCACTGCCATTCGAGGAACTGAGAAACATTTATGCAAAATGTGTGTTAATGGTAGAAATGTTGTGGTATTGCTGGATTCAGGTAGCCTTGTGACCCTGATAAAGGCTGAGTTAGTTAAAACAGAGGTCTCTGGGAATAGCAAGGTAGCTGTTATTTGTGTGCATGGGGACACCCGAGAGTATCCAGTGACTACAGTGTGTTTCGAGACCCCCAAAGGTACCCTCTCTCATCCAGTGGGCTTAGTATCTCAGTTACCGCATGACGCCATTGTGGGAAGGGATTTTCCGAAGTTCTGGGAACTGTGGGATGATCCTGAGCCCCCCACTGGTGCCCCTATGTACCAGGAATGTGATAGCCAGAACTCCCCTGAGAGTGGTGAGGACTCTCCGGAATTTCCCTTATCAGTATTGGCAGGGGAGACTCAAGAAACTGGAGAGGAGCCCACCTCCTCAGACGAAAACCTACCGTCTGTGGAGTTTTCTGATCTTGAGGTTCACAGGGAAAACGTTGCCACAGAACAGTTGAAAGACCCCGCCCTAATAAAGGCACGGGAAAATGTAGTGAAAATAGATGGCGAGTTAGTGAACCCAGATAATACCTGCACTTACCCATACTTCAGCGTAGAGAAGGACCTACTGTATCGGGTGGCAAAAAGGGCAGAAGAAACCGTTGAGCAGCTTGTGGTGCCCAAACCTTACAGGAAGTTGGTGTTGGAGTTGGCCCATGGGCACATTCTTGGAGGTCATCTGGGGACAGAGAAAACCCGAGAGAGGGTATTACAGAGATTCTATTGGCCGAGGGTGATGAAGGACATAGAAAATTATTGTTCCTCCTGCCCTGTGTGTCAGAGGTCGGCCCCGATGCCACATTTCCGTAGCCCGCTGGTCCCTCTACCCATCATTGAGGTCCCGTTTGAGAGGATCGCCATGGATTTGGTAGGTCCTATAATCAAGTCCGCTAGGGGGCACCAGTACATATTAGTTATAATGGACTATGCCACCCGTTATCCAGAAGCGATCCCTCTCCGAAATACCTCGGCCAAAACCATAGCCAAAGAGCTATCTCTTGTGTTTAGCCGGGTGGGTATTTGTAAAGAACTGCTTACGGACCAAGGTACACCCTTTATGTCCCGGGTTATGAAGGAGCTGTGTAAATTGTTCAAAGTGACGCAATTACGTACATCTGTGTATCACCCCCAAACCGATGGGCTGGTTGAAAGATTCAACAAAACCCTAAAACAAATGTTGAAGAAAGTGGTGGATAGAGATGGAAAGGATTGGGACTGTCTACTTCCTTATCTGATGTTTGCTATTAGGGAGGTGCCCCAATCCTCTACGGGATTCTCCCCCTTTGAGTTACTGTATGGGAGACACCCAAGAGGGCTGTTGGATATTGCCAAGGAAACTTGGGAAAGTGAGAGTTCTCCCCACAGGAGTGTGATTGAGCATGTCGCCCTGATGCAAGACCGAATTGCACAGGTAATGCCCATCGTGAAGGAACATTTGGCCCAAGCGCAGTTAGCACAGCAGAGAGTGTACAACCGTGGAGCCAAGACCCGTACCTTTTCCCCGGGGGATAGGTACTGGTACAAGGCCCCTACGAGATAATAGAAAAAGTGAGCGAAGTGAATTACAAGGTCAGACAACCAGGAAGGCGAAAGCCCGAACAGATCTATCACGTTAATCTGTTGAAAGCCTGGAGGGATAGAGAGTCCCTAGTCGCAGACACTTGGTCACCAGCTCAAACTGGTTGCGTGATTCCTGAGGTTGGAATAGCAGCCACCTTGTCACAACCCCAACAACAGGAGGTTAAGGAGTTTGTGCTTCGCAACAAGGAGGTATTCTCTGAGCTGCCGGGACAAACATCTGGGGTAGAGCATGACATCATTACCGCGCCCGGTGAAAGGGTGAAGTTAAAACCCTATCGGATCCCAGAGGCCTGACGGGAGGCAATACGGGAGGAAGTACAGAAAATGCTGAACTTAGGGGTGATAGAGGAGTCCCAAAGTGATTGGTCTAGTCCCATTGTGTTGGTGCCTAAACCGGATGGGAGCTGGCGATTTTGTAACGATTTTCGTCAGTTGAACAAAGTTACAAAATTTGACACCTACCCCATGCCACGTATAGATGAGTTGATCGACCGGCTGGGAACAGCCCGATACATGACGACTCTTGACCTCACAAAAGGGTATTGGCAAATCCCCCTGGCCAAATTGGCCAAAGAGAAAACCGCATTTGTAACCCCAGACGGGGCGTTCCAATATAAAAGAATGCCGTTCGGGTTACAGAATGCGCCGGCCACATTCCAGCGGAAAATGGACCAGATGCTGAGGCCCCATCGGAAGTATGCTGCGGCTTACCTGGATGACGTAATTGTCCATAGCACAGATTGGGCCTCACATCTGCCAAAAGTGCAAGCAGTCCTGGACTCTGTTCGGGAAGCGGGGTTTACGGCTAACCCCAAGAAGTGTACCATTGGGCAGGAGGAGGCCAAATATCTTGGGTACACCATTGGGAGGGGAGTAATAAAACCCCAACTCAACAAAGTCGAGGCCATCCAGAGTTGGCCACGTCCCAACAGCAAGAAGCAGGTACGAGCCTTTCTGGGAATCGCTGGGTATTATCGGCGATTCATTCCCCACTTTGCTTCTAAGGCTGTGCCCCTAACCAACCTAACGAAGGGGAAAGGGTCGGTCATGATTAAATGGACCCCCGAGGCTGAGGCAGCATTCCAATTCTTGAAACAAGCCTTATGTAGCCAGCCAGTGTTGTACTCACCCGACTTCTCTAAAGACTTTGTCGTACAAAGTGATGCGTCAGATGTGGGGTTAGGAGCAGTATTGTCCCAGGTCTGGAACGGGGAAGAGCACCCAGTCATTTACCTCAGCAGGAAGTTGAAGTCCCATGAGGTAAATTACGCCACCGTTGAAAAGGAGTGTTTAGCGGTGAAGTGGGCTCTAGATTCCCTTCGGTACTACCTGCTAGGTAGGCACTTTGACATGGTTACGGATCACGCTCCGTTAAAGTGGATGGCTCAAAACAAGGAAACAAATAGAAGAGTGAATAGGTGGTTCCTGGCCCTCCAGGAATTCAACTTCACAGTAAAGCATCGCCCTGGCGTTCAAATGGGGAATGTGGATGCTTTGTCTCGAGTACATGAATGCCTGATTGCTGGTGTTCCAACCCCGAGGTTAAAACAAGAGGGGGGGGTATGTGACAGCAGGAAGGTAAAGTCACCTGGTTGCATCCAGGGGGGTAGATATATTTCGCCCAGATTCAGGCTTTACGCCGACTTATACAACTAGGTGGAGAGTTGTATAAGCCCAGCTGAGGCTAGTGGGCTCATGGATGACTCATACCTCTAGGGAGAGTGTGGGGCGTCGTGCAGACAGGGAGTTGATGAGACCAGCTGAAGCTTGTCAGCTCATTTAGGCCTCTATAAGAACTCCCAGCTTCATTAGATGTTAGCTCATGCCTGGACCCAGACCTGTGTGGACTGTCTAGGGAGAGTGAACCCCTGTGCGGTGAGACAAAGCCTGTGTGGCTATTTGCTTGGACATTTAAAACCAGGGACTTAGGGACTAGGACAGCACTAGGCTGATCCCAGTTGTTAGTTAGGAAACCTGTATGTTTAGTCAGAGGTCAAGTTGACCAGGATTTATTTTGTTTATGTTTCTTTTGGCTTTGCTGTGTTTTGTCACTGTAAATAGAAAATAAACCGCACCTTTTTTTTGATTTTGAAAACCACAACCTCCGTTTGCTGGGCCTGTTTTTGTGTGGGGAGCCCATCCCGGGGGTCACACACACCCGCTGCCGAGCTAACCCCCTCACAACCAGTACGATGCGTATGGTTTACCATTCCTTAGGTACATTGGATTTGCATTGAAGCTATTAATCCGCTACCATGGCAAAAGGACCTCATCGTTAACCACTTCCATACTGGGCACTTATACAGCTTCCTGCCCAGACCAATTTTCAGCTTTCTGCGCTGTTGCACTTTGAATGACAATTGCGCGGTTGTGCTACACTGTACCCAAACTAAATTTTTATCATTTTGTTCCCACAAATAGAGCTTTCTTTTAGTGGTATTTGATCACCTCTGCGATTTTTTTTTTATGCAATTTTTTTTTTAAAAGACCGAAAATTTTGAAAAAAAACATATTTTTTTTGTTTCAGTTACAAAACTTTGTAAATAAGTAAGTTTTTTTCCTTCACTGGTGGGCACTGATGGGGCTGCACTGACGGGCACTGATAAGGCGACACTGATGGGCACCGATGAGGCGGCACGGATGGGCACCGGTAGGCGGCACGGATGGGCACCGGTAGGCGGCACGGATTGGCACAGATAGGCGGCACAGATGGGCACAGATAGGCGGCACGGATGGGCACAGATAGGCGGCATGGATGGGCACAGGTAGGCCGCACGGATGGGCACCAATAGGCGGCACGAATGGGCACCGATAGGCGGCACGGATGGGCACTGATAGGCGGCATGGATGGGCACTGATAGGTGGCACGGATGGGCATGTATGGGCACTGATAGGTGGCATGGATGGGCACTGATAGGTGGCACTGTACTGTAATGTGTTACTAATGGATGCCAATCAGTGCCAAACAATAATGTCTGCCAATCAGTGATGCCCATTGTGGGCACTGATTGGCATCCATTGTGGGCACTGATTGGCATCCATTAGGGGCACTGAATGGCATCCATTAGGGGCACTGAATGGCATCCCTGGTGGTCTAGGGAGGCATATCTGGTGGTGGGCATCCCTGGTGGTATCCCTGGTGGTCCAGTGGCATCCCTGGTGGTCCAGTGTGGGCATCCTCGGGGGGGCTGCGCTGATAATCGATCAACACAAACCCCCCCTGTCAGAGGAGCAGCCGATCGGCTCTCCTCTACTCGCGTCTGACAGACGCGAGTGAGGAAAAGCCGATGACCGGCTTTTACTGTTTACATCGTGATCAGCCGTGATTGGACACGGCTGATCACGTGGTAAAGAGTCTCCGTCGGAGACTAGATCGGTGTTGCGGGGTGTCAGACTGACACCCTGCAACAACGATCGCCGCGATGCGCGCCCCCGGGGGCGCGCAGCGGCTCAAAATCCTGAGGACGTCATATGACGTCCAGTCAGGATTTTGAAACCACTTTGCCGCCGTCAATCTGCTATAGAGCGGGCGGCAAGTGGTTAAAATATGGAGGTAAATAGTGTTTTATCCATGGGAGCCAAAGTTTTTTGAATTTTGGGAATTGGTCTCCGTCAGTGGCTATCATTTTGGCGTGTGACATTGTGGTGTTCATTCTGTCAATTGTTTCTGCCAACCCTAATGTTGGGGATTTCCATGCTTTGGCTATCGTTTGTTTTGCTGCAGTTAAAAGTGGAGTAAAGAGTTTAAATTGAATTTTTTTAAGCTTTCCGGTTTTAGGTTAAGTAGTGCCGTAAACGAGTCAGGCTGTATCTGCTGTCGGAACATTTTAGACGCCATTGCAAAGATTTCTTTCCAGAAAAGTTGTGTTATCGGGCACGTCCACCATACATGCAAGTGAGTGCCCAAGTCTGAACAGCCCCTAAAGCAAAGAGCTGAATGTGTAGGTGCAAATTTGGCAACTCTTGTTCGTACCAGGTACCACCGTGTCAGGACCTTGTAATTTGTTTCCATCGCAATGACATTGGGCGAGGATGATTTTATGGTTGACCAAATCTTAGTCCATTCAGTGTCATCTAGGGTGCGTCCCAGGTCCTCCTCCCATTTTTGAACATAGGTTGGTTTGTCATAATTAGGGCCTACTAGAATTTGGTTATAGAGGATTGATATCATTCCTCTGGTTAGTGGATCTTTTTTACACATTTTCTCAAAAATAGATAAGTGGGTCAAGGGTGTTGCAACTAGTGTGAGTGGGGAAAATTCCTTTTTTTGATTTGGAGGTATCTGAACTGTTCTGATTCTGGTAGATTGTGCTTCTCTCTGAGTGTAGAGAAAGGTACAACATTTTCTGAAGTGACCATGTCATGTAATGTCAGTATACCTGAAGTTGTCAAAGCTTTAAAAGTGTCTTTCAAAACTTTCAGTCTCTTTTCAGTAATAGCAAAAAAAAAAAAAAAAACAGTATTTAATAAATACAATAAAAGAAAGCTCAATTTATTTCAAAAAATGATAAAAATTCCATATGGGTATAGTGTTGCATGACTGAGTAATTATCATTTAAAGTGCGACAGCACTGAAAGCGGAAAATTGGCCTAGGCAGGAAGGGGTGAAAGTGAGGTGGTTAAGCAGCTGGTCAAAGAGGCTGGTTGATGGCAGTTTTGCTATCTGTTGTGAGGGGGCCTGGAGGGTGCTGGGAAGTCTCCACACTCTGACATTGACCTGCTGGGTGAGCTTGCCTGTAACTGGGACTTTGCAATACTGTATATGCTGTGGCTGGGACGCTGAATGTTATTTCTATAAAATATGTTGTTCTGATGAGAAGGTTTTCTTGTGTTGTTTGAGCTGCCCCTGAAGACAAAGCCTGTCATTTTTTTCTGTTTAGTGGAAAATAAACCAGATTTTTAGTTACTGAAGTGTCTCCCAGAAGCCTGTTTACCCCTTTGATCCCGGCAGTATATTCTTTAGGCCCCTTTCACACTGAGGCGTTGCAATAACGCGCTAAAAACTATTAGTGGTTTTACCGCGTTTTTACCACGTTTTACCGCGTTAGCGTTAAAAATAGCGCTACCGCCTATGCGTTTTTACCGCGTTAGCGCTATTTTTATCGCTAATGCGTTAAAACGCATAGGCGTTAGCGCTCTTTTTAAAAAGAGCGCTAACGCCTATGCGTTTTTTCTGCATTTTTACTGCGATTTTACAGCGGTACTCATTCATTTCAATGGGGATAGGCGTTTTTGCATCGCTATTTTATGCGCCCCAAAGATGCTCCAAGAAAGCTGTTTGCAGGATTTATTCCAACGCACAGCCAGCACAACGCCTCAGTGTGAAAGCCCTCAAGGCTTTCACATTGAAAATGCTGGGGCAGGATTATTTCAGGAGTTTTTACAGCGCTATTTTTAGTGCTAAAACGCCTGAAAAACGCCTCAGTGTGAAAGGGGACTAAATGTTTTAAATTTAGTCCAGCATGATAAAACCATGTAGTTGGACTTAAATTCCTTGATCTTCTGTTTTACTTTTATTTAATATTAAAGATTCCATTAAAATGATAGACTATCAGAAGCAAATATCTAGCGGCGTGCGGCGTGTGTTTCAACGACCCGGCGGAAGTGAGGAGCTCCTGTATGTTTGCGTCTCAAGCCTCCCTTCTATGCATTTTACGCAGTGAGCGCGTCATCAGAAAGTGGGAACCCCCCCCCCCCCCCCCTGCGTGAAATGCATAGAAGAGAGGCTTGAGACGCAAACATACAGGAGCTCCTCACTTCCGCCAGGTCGTTGAAACACACGCCTGCACGACACTAGTCAGCCAGCAGTACGGATCGGTTTCACAGACCCCAGAGCTGCTAATGTGCAGAACTTTTATCAAATTGTACACATGTAAGTGCAGTTACTTTTTTATTAAATAAAAACAATATTACACTATTAACTGCCTTCTGTGACTCATTTGGTGGAGCCAATATTACAGAGCCTTTGATGGGAAAAGGAGACAGGAAATGATTATCGTGGAGGATTTATACCTATTTGGAGAGTTTGACTTACAAACTAACGCTTCTTGGTTATTTGCCGGCCTTATTCATCTATATATCATAAGAGGAGAAGAGGCAGATGGTGAATATGGTGGAGAATGGAGATTGACACCAGAAATAGATTGAAGTTGTATTTTTATCATTCAAGCTTTATGGTCACTTGTTGGCCGGATCTGTCTAGTGCAGTGTTTCTCAACTCCAGTCCTCAATGCGCCCCAACAGGTCATGTTTTCAGGCTCTCCATTGTTTTGCACAGGGTATTAGGTCAGTTTAACTGCTTTAGTAATTCCCACAGCTGTTTCATCTGAGGGAAATCCTGAAAACATGACCTGTTGGGGCGCCTTGAGGACTGGAGTTGAGAAACACTGGTCTATTGAGCACAATTCAAATCTCACTGTGGGTGGAGCACTGTTGTATTTGGATTATTGGCACTCCTTTATTCACAGAATCACGGTGTTGGAGAATTAGTTATTAAAAATTATATAAAATATGAACTTTAATTTATGATACTTTTTTACATATTTTATTGGTTATCATTGTAAACATTATATTATATCATAATACATTACATATAGATTATATATAGATTTTCATGCATTTTGATTATATATTGGATAGTTTTATTAATGTATTAATTTATTTATTCACTTACCGGTAATTATTTTAATTCATATTTCACTTGATTGACCAGTTAGCGCCCTTTTGATCTTTTTTTCATTAGTTCTGAGGATTCTCTCACTTTCTGTTTTGGCAGGAAGGTTAACCACTTAAGCCCCAGACCATTTGGCTGGCCAAAGACCAGAGCACTTTTTGCGATTCGGCACTGCGTCGCTCTAACTGACAATTGCGTGGTCGTGCGACGTAACTCCCAAACAAAATTGACGTTCTTTTTTTCCCACAAATAGAGCTTTGTTTTGGTCGCACTTGATCACCTCTGCGGTTTTTATTTTTTGCGCTATAAATAAAAATAGAGCGACAATTTTGAAAAAAATGCAATATTTTTTACTTTTTGCTCTAATAAATATCCCCAGAAAATATTTTAAAAAAAATAATTTCTTCCTCAGTTTAGGCCTATACATATTGTTCTACATATTTTTGGTAAAAAAATCGCAATAAGTGTTTATTGATTGGTTTGCGCAAAAGTTATAGCATCTACAAACTAGAGGATAGTTTTATGGCATTTTTATTAATAATTTTTTTTTATTATTAGTAATGGCAGCGATCAGCGATTTTTATCGTGACTGCGACATTATGGCGGACACATCGGACACTTTTGGCGCTATTTTGGGACCATTCACTGGCAGTGAAGGGGTTAACCACTAGGGGGCTAGGAAGGGGTTAAGTGTGTCCTAGGGAGTGATTCTAACTGTTAGGGGGTGTGGCTACGAGTGACACGTCACTGATCGCTGCTCCCGATGAGAGGGAGCATTCGGTTAGTGACATGTCATTAGGAAGAACGAGGAGATGTTGTGTTTACACTGACATCTCCCTGTTCTTCAGCTCCGTGACACGATCGCGGGACACCGGCGAAACATCGAGTCTGCGGGTCCCGCGGGCACGGGGTTGGAGCTTGCGGCAGGCGCATGCGTGACCACACAGCGGCAAATTTAATTTCGAATATTTTTTTTTTCAATTGGAATATAACAAACACGTACAGATTGGATATCAGGATATCGATAGCAAAATTACGTAGTAACAGCGGCAAATTTAAAGGGACGTACCTGTACACCCATTTGCCTGTCCGTGCCATTCTGTCGACGTAAATGTTTGTGCGGCGGTCGGCAAGTGGTTAATCAGATACAGATGGCAAAAAAAAAATACTTACAGCGGTTATAACCCTCCACTACTCCTAAAATGAAAAAATTGTTGTGTCTTTAGTGACACTTTACCTAGGCATTATTAGATCAATCAATAGGGAGATAATACAAGCAAACCGCCTATTTTCACAGCCTAATAATGTAATGCTAATGTTCATAAACCAGGACCAGGACCCCTTGAATGACTTTCTATTCTGTTAAATGTTAGATGAAATGTATTAATGTAGTTTTAAAGCTGCCACTGGCTGTGATGTGCTTTGTATTTCATTATTTGTGCCCTCCATGAATCATTCTTCAATTGCATTTTGCACATTGCACTGCATTTCAATTTTTTCATGCATATCGCCAGCCAGTTTGATTCAACTTTTCTTTTTTTTTTTTTTTTCCAAAAACAGTTTATTGAAATGTAAAAAGCATTTACAGATATCTTGAACAATAGTAGTACAATAAGGTATTAATACAACCACAAAACATGGATGAATAACATGTGTCACATACAATTCAACTTGCGGGTAGTGAAAATGAAATGGCTATGTGCATCCTTCATGAACTAGGCCGTGTTGGGGTGGGCTACCTTAATTCAAGGTAGTTGTGGGGTCTAGTCAAAGTCCACTACCATTGACGGGGATAGATCTTGTTGGTAGGTTAGAGCTAGGTAGGTTCACGGATGCCGTTATGGACTTTTGGTCTGTGTGGGAGGGAAAGGCCAACAGGTGCAATATGGCAGAAAGGGAGGGAAGGAGCTATAAACAGGTTTATTTCGTTGAGAGTGTATGAATGCGGGAGTGTAGGCTGGAGCTATGTTAGTGGTTGTATTGTACAGAAGCTTGTGGATGAGAAAGTAGGAGGGGGTAAGTGGTGGAAGGAGAAGGGGTGGGGTGGGGATCGAGGGGAGGGGAGTGAGGCAGGAAGGGATGGCGTTGGCAGGGGGTCCGTCTCTGACTTCCCCGACCCCTTGGGGTGTTCAAGGGGCGTGTTATGAGAAACTAGGGGCGGATCTGTATAGGGGGAGATATAGGAGGAGAGAGGTGTCTTTGTAAGGTTTAGGGTTAAGGGGAGATCCTGGCACGTCGTAGATTTTTAATGACAATTCTCAGAGGAGTAATTTATCCTTTGTCAGGGTTCAGGGAGTTTGCAAATTCTGGGGTCGTTTTATAGTGTAACCAGCAGGCCCATTTTTTACTAAATGATGACGGAGTCTCTCTTGCAATATGTATAAGATTTTCCATTTCCTCAATTTTGCATATTCTGTTAAACCATTCTTTTATGGTTGGTTGGTGAGTCGATTTCCAGTGTATAGGGATACACTGCTTTGCCGCATTGATCATGTGCATTGCTAGGGATTTGTGATATGAATTGTGCGACAGGGGTGAATGGTGTAGAAGGAATTGAGAAGGGGAAAGGTCCAAATGATATGAGGTGACTCGAGAGGTTATATGGCATACCTTTTCCCAGAAGTCTTTTAGAGATGGACAGGACCACCAGATATGGAGAAGGGTTCCCCTTTCCCGGAGACATCTCCAGCAAACCTCTGGGATTGTGGGATTATATTTATGCAGAAGGGTGGGCGTGCGGTACCATCTAGATTGGATCTTAAAGCCGTTTTCCTGGGTCGACACATTCGTCGACCCTTTATGTATGTTGAGGAAAATTAGTTCCCATTGTTCCGCTGAAAGAGATACCGAGAGGTCTGACTCCCAGTTCTTACAGGCTAAGGTCTCGTTAGCTTTCATCTCGGCGAAGAGGAGTTCATGTGTGGTAGAAACTAGATGAGATTGGGGTGTCGTTTGGATACATAGCTTTTCGAAAGGGGTGAGTTCTCTGGAGCATTGTATATTCTTGTTAAGGGATTTTAGAAAATGAGCAATTAAAATATATGTCCAAGGGGGAATGGGTGGCTTGTTTAGTTGGGAGGAGAGTTGGGATGTAGACAATAGTTTGCCCCGGAGGAAGAACTGATGTGATCTAATTGGGCTCTGTGTCCAGTTATCGGTAAGAAACTTTGCGTGCATACCTGGTGGGAACCCAGGGTTCATTTTTACAGGTGTCAGTGGGCCGGGAATCGAAGATATGGGTGATCGGTAGCAAAGCTTTTTGAAGCATTGCAAGGTTGGGCCTATAAGTGGGTGTACGTGTAATTCAGAGGGGACGTGGGGTGAGAGTAACCATGGGAGAGACTCCAAAGGGAGAGCAGAAAAAGATGCTTCTAGGGAAACCCAATCTTTGTGGAGAGATTGAGTATTCCAGTCCACTATCCTGGTAAGGTGTGTAGCAGTGTAATAATTGAGAAGGTTGGGGAGGCCTATGCCCCCAAGTCTTTTAGGTCGGGTGAGCTGCGTAAAGCTGATTCTGGGTCTACGGTTCCCCCATAAGAATTTAGTGCATATGTTTCTATAAGATTTAAAAAAGGCCGGAGGTATATGTATAGGGATCGCCTGCAATATATAGAGTATTCTCGGGAGGGCATTCATTTTGAGGATCGCCGCTCTGCCAAACCAAGAGAAAAGCGGTTTGTTCCATGTTTCAAGATCAGAGGATATTCTGTGTAGGATAGGAACATGGTTTTTAGCGTAGAGGTTTGAGAGTTTGGAAGGGAGTTGTATCCCTAGGTATGTGATGGAATCATGTTTCCATTGGAACGGGAAGTTAGCCTTACATTGATCAACTATGTGTTGAGGTAATGTTATATTAAGGGCAAAGGATTTCGAGAAATTAATTTTAAGGTGGGAGAGGAACTGAAATTGTTTAAATTCAGAAAGAAGGTTTGGTAGGGAGATCAGTGGGTTCGACAGGAACAACAAAATATCGTCTGCGAAAGCAGCGTATTTATATTCTCTTTTGGAGGAACTTATACCTTGGATATCTGGGTTGTATGTCAGTTTACGGAGGAATGGTTCAAGTGTGAGTACAAAGAGGATGGGGGACAGGGGGCAGCCCTGTCTTGTGCCATTTCCGATGGGAAAGGCGTCCGACAGAGTATTGTTGACCCGTACCTTAGCAGATGGTCCCGTGTATAGTGACAGGATTAGGCCTAACATATATGGGCCCAATCCTATGGCCCTCAGAACCGCTGTCATATAGTCCCAAGCTACTCTGTCGAACGCCTTCTCCGCATCGAGTGACAAAAACAGGCCTTTTTGGGTTGTCTGTGTCATAAGGTGGTGTAAGTTTATTGCTTTAACAGTGTTGTCCCTGGCTTCACGTCCAGGGATAAAGCCGGTCTGGTCATGAGAGATTAAGGAAGGGAGAAGCGGTAAGAGTCTGTTTGCCAAAATCTTAGAAAAGATTTTGACATCTACATTCAATAATGAGATTGGTCTATAATTTCCCGTTTGGGTGGGGTCCTTATCTTCTTTGGGGATAACAACGATATGTGCTTCTAACATTTCGCTTTTGAAAGGATTTGTGGGAGAGAGTGTATTGAAGGCGTCAAGGAAGGGTTGTTGAAGAAGGTCTGAGAATGTCTTGAAATATACGGCGGAAAGACCATCAGGTCCCGGGCTCTTACCAGGCTTAAGTTGTTTTAAAGCTTTTTTCCATTCCTGAATAGAGATCGGGGATTCCAGAATCGTGGTGGTGTCAGTGGGGAGCTTTCCTGGAGCAAATTGGTCTAAGAACGAGTTAATATCATTGGGTCTGTCATTCGATAAGGTAGTAGGGGGTTCGGATTTATCTAGATTATATAGGGACGAGTAGTACTTCTCAAACTCTCTGGCTATGTCATTGTTATTCGTGAGAGTCTTACCCGTGGGGGATTGTATGTGGTGTATCGTATTAGCAGCCCTTTTCTTGCGTAAGGCTTGAGCAAGAAGATGGCCACTTTTGTTGCCGAATTCGTAAAAAAGTTTCTGAGATAGAGTGTATTTCTTCCTGAGGTGATGGCCCAATTCTTCCTGAATGAGTGTACGAGTCTCTAGTAGTTCTACGAGGGTTTGCTGGGCCAGGTTTCGTTTGTGTAGTGCTTCTAGTTTATTAAGTTTGGAAAAGAGATCAGCCAGTTTGGCCCGTTTTTCCTTTCTAATTGCGGCCCCCAGGGAAATCAATTTCCCTCGGACAACACATTTGTGAGCCGCCCACTGAGTAAGTTTAGAAATGTCCGGGGTGTTGTTCTCAGTGAAATAATTGCTTAGGCAAGTTTGAATCTCTAATTCTTTGGTTTTGTCTGTCAGGATGGAAGGGTCTAGTCTCCAAATTTGCGAGCGGTATACTTTTTCAGGGAAAGTGAGGGTCATTGAGATAGGGTGGTGGTCCGAGAAGGTCATCGGTTCGACGGTTGCTGCTTTCAGGGACGGGAGATCCTGTTGGGTAAGAAATATGTAGTCTAGTCGTGAATATTTGTTATGTGGGGCGGAGAAGAATGTAAAATCCTTTACGTTCGGGTGTAAGGTGCGCCATGTGTCGTGTAGCAAGAGTTCTTGGAAACATTTTCTGATTTGTCGGAGCGCCCTGTATGGTAGGTGGGATTTCCCCGACGAGGTGTCTAAAAGGGGGTTCAGGGGTACATTGAGATCCCCTCCCAGTATAAGAATACCCTCTTGGAAATTGGTTAGGTGTCTTGTTACAGCCCTAAAAAAGGGAACTTGGGACGAGTTGGGGCTGTATATGTTAGCCAAAGTGATTGGTTTGTTCCTGAGTGTCCCTTTTAGGAAGATATACCTGCCTAGTTCGTCAAGGTGAGTGTCTGTAATTTGGATGGGAAGGTTTTTGGAAATGATTATGGAGACTCCTTTGGATTTCGAGATAGGTGAGGTGGCATGGAAACTATGGGGGAAGAGGCGATTAGTCATGTTGGGAACTGATTTCTTACAAAAGTGGGTTTCCTGTAAGAAGATTATGTCAGCTTTCATGCTGCGCATGAGGGAAAAGAGTTGTGTTCGCTTTTCAGGTATGTTCAGTCCTTTGGCGTTAAGGGAGACTACCTTTAGGGACAGGTTGGCGCCTCGGACATTATCGGGGCTCATGTTGGTAGTAGAGGTTTAAGCGAGTGGGGGGCGGGAGGATATGGGGAAGTCAGAGACGGGAGGAAAAGAAAGGGGGGGGTTATGCGGATGGGGAGAAGGGAAGATGTGGGGTAGGTGAGGTTAGGACGTTGAGGAGGAAGATAACCAGGGAGGAAGGAGGGGACAGGTAGGGGGGTGGGGTATTATACCGGGTGTGGGACTTGACCTGCAAGCCCACCAATTAGGAGTGGGGGTACCGGTGAGGTTCAGCGGTGTCTACCAGAGTCCGCTGTGTGTGAGAGCGGTAGGTGGAGTTCAACTAGAGAGAGGTGAGGTCTGCGTCTCTCTATGAGGTCTTAAGGATAACAGACGCTGCTGATTGTTAGCGTCATCTATGGCTCATTTTGGTGTCAGAGGAGTAATCTTGTTGTGTAGATGACGGACAGGTCATCCTATAAGGACATGGTGAGAGGGTGATTCGTAGGTGACTTCAGGGCTGTGTGTAACGGCTTATTCTCATAAAGCATGAAGGCTGTGGAGTTGTAAGGGCATTTATTCGGCAATTAGAGGAGGATGTTTAGCATTGTGTAATCTGGGGGTTTGTGTGGAAGAGGGGGATAAGAAATTAAGTGTATTGCTCAAATTTCAGATGTCACATGACAGAGAATAGGGGGCATATACTTTGGTTTAGAGGAATATGCAGGGAACAGAGTCAGTAACATGGTGAATTAGTTAAAACAGAACAGAACAGAACGTACAGCTTGCGTTACCGTGAACAAGTATGCATCTGCAGTTATGGCTGACATCAAAAATCCAAATATGGATAACATAGCAAACAAAACATAGTAAACAAAAACATAGTAAACAAAATCATACCCAGGGGTTAAGGGCAGGCTGTCTAAATCCGAGGGGGGCACGCCCATTCCCAAACCTGAGAATGGATTCTACCCGACATCCACGTAGGCCACACACCTGTGCATGTCCCCCTCGGATCCCCGACCACCCTCAGTGCTGTAAAGCAGAAAATTCAGGAGCTAGGAGCTAGTAGGGCCTGTGGGGAGAAAGACAGCACATAATGCAATCGGGGGATTATATATCGACATGTCATTAGCTGCATTGGAGTAGATAGGAGAATGTAGGAAGAAGGCTTCAATAGAAAAAGGGTACAGCCGATGAGCAAGAATGAATACAGTGTGAGGAGAAGGAGGAAAAGACAATCAGTGCGGGAGAAGGTAGTCTCTGACCCGACATAAGGAAGTTAGGGCGACCGGGGAAACCTTCGGGAGTTGTCCAAGAGGGAAAGAGGGTACCAACCGTTCTGCCAGTGTTCCCTAGGGATTGCTGTATAAAGTTACCTGCGAATTGGAGTGGTCCAGAGTCCAGCTGTGAGGTGGAAACAGAAGTACGGTATTCATGTTTCTTGTTAGGCGATGCGTGCTTTGCGGGGCACTGGAGAAGCCGTCGGGCTACCATTACGCGGGGCTCTTTGATCCTTTGAAGGAGTGTGGGGAGGAGGTGGGTGAGAGCGTCGGCGGCCGATACTAAAGTTGCCTGCTTCTGCGATACCTTCCATGGAGGTGACTCTTCTGAGTGGCGGTATACGGAAGTCGCTGTACCAGTCTGGTACTTCCACATACGGTATCTCCATGGCCGTGCAGAAGTGGTCTAAATCCTCCGGGACTTTTAGATTGGCTGTGCGGCCTTGGTGAGTTGCTGTCAGGCAGAAGGGGAACTTCCATCGGTAGATTATGGATCTGGCCCTCAGTGTTTCCAGGAGGGGACGTAGCTCGCGTCTGCGCTGCAGGGTGATGTTAGATAGGTCCTGGTAGATTCTGATATCCGTTCCCTGGAAAGACAGTTGGTTGCGGTGTCTGGCCTTGCGTAATATTTCCTCCTTCAAGGGAAAGTCTGTGAGGCAGCAGACTGCATCCCGTGGGGGATCTGTGTCCCTTCCCCGCGGGCGCAGTGCCCTGTGGAGCCGTTCGAACGCGATCGGGGTATCAGGGGCTCTTTCAAGTAGATCGTTAAAGATGGTAGTTACTGCCACTGGGAGCTGGCTGGCATCGATCATTTCTGGAATACCCCTCACTCTAAGGTTGTGACGCCTTCCGCGATTATCTAAATCTTCCATGTGGCGATTGATCTCCCTGAGGTGGATCGCATGCGACTCTGTTACCTGTTGAACGTGACAAATCGCTGTGTCTTGGCGGGCTTGAGCGTATTCCACCTCTTCCACCCTAAGCGTCATGGCGTGTATGTCCGACCTCATGTCCAAGATGGCCACCATGAGGGTGTTTTTAATATCCGTAGCGACGCTGTGCAGGTCATTAAGGCTCACTGCCGGGGGGTGAGTCATCCCCGTTGCCAGACCTGGGGATCTCTGCTCCTCGGGTCGCTGCGGGCTGGAGCTCTGGGCGCGTGGCGCTTGGGAGGAGGCTGCTTGCGAGGCCTGCATCCTGGCCGTAGGCCGTGACCGGAATATCTCGGGGATTTGCTGACTCAGCGGGGTGTCGGTGTTCAGCGGGGATCGGGAACGGGTTGCCGAGGCACTGCGAGCGGTTCTCACCATGTCCGGTGGAGCAGGTAAGCTGATAAGCTGAAGTTGCTGGACCTCGGGACGGGAGCTCGCACACTACACGTCCATCCTGGAACGGCACCAGACCACGCCCCCAACTTTTCTACTGATAAATTGAAAATGAAAAAGTGCATTAGAAAAAAAAAGTAATGTTTTCATAGATTATGGTGCAAACGTATAAAGAATAAATGGTTAGTATACTAGCTTTACTGATTATATTACTGGCTATTCTACAAACATGTAGAACTGAGTGGAATGGAAAGACCTTTCTATGGAGCATATAATCAAACTATTGCTAACTATATAGTAATGGCATACCGGCAGCGTGACCATTCGAGTGAAAGGTTTATTTATCATACAAATTCCTTAATTTTAGACATATTTTAGCATTTACTGAACAAGCCCAACATGATTACCTGAGATTTTACAATACTCTTTCCACTTTGATGGCATTTTAGTACTTAGTGCCTTTGGGAAGAAAAGCATTATATCATGATTATGATTATTAACATTGTTATTTACATACTGTAAATTGGAATGGTATAGGTCTAATAAATAAGGTTTATGTATCGGTACAAAAGGATAATCTGTATATATCTGCAATACATCCAAATATCCCATGTTTTCTCATTACAAATGTGGCTACTTCAGATAAATACTGCCTTTTCCTGCTAGAAATCCTTTGAGTTGTAATTTACTTTGCACTATTTCCTATGCTGCACTGAGACTGCATTCACACCTGAGCGTAGCGCTTCGAGCGTTTTTACCGACGTTTTTACCGGCGTTTTGTCGCGCAAATTTGCGCCCGTCGAAATGCTCGTTGTCGCGCTAAACGCTTGAATCAAGCGTTTCCATTACATTCTATGACACCTGAAACGCCCAAATCTGCCCGATTCGCGTGACAAAAAAGGGTCCGGAACTTGTTTGAGCTTCAGGCGTTCGGCTTCAGGCGTTTTGGAGTGGAGATGTGAACCATCTCCATTGAGAATAATGTTTTTTTCCCCCTCTAGCGTTTTGTAGCTTCGGGCTTCAGGCTACAAAACGCTCAGGTGTGAATGCAGCCTGAAATCTCAAGCAGTGTTAGCAGCCCTGTCCATGTCACTGGATGTGGACTACAGAACACGTCTCCTATGTTATGATGATGCAGAGATGGAGAGGCCTTCTGTAGTCCAAATGAGCAGCAAGTAGCCTAGGGTGAATACACTCCTCCTCCATAGATACTGTACTCCCCCTGCTGACTATGTAGGGGACAATTCTCTTTCCCTCTGACCGCTAATGTAAGGGGCAATTCGTCTTCCCATTGACCACTAGTGTTGGGCGAATGGTTCGGGCTGAGCATAAGTTGAGCGAACACCTGAAATTGGCAGGGCATTCGACTGTTTGTTCAGCCCGCCAAACGCCCCCCAATGGACTGCACACCACATACTGCATTCTAAGCCCTGATTGGCTGAAGCAATTAAGGCTTTGCTCAATCAGGGCACGGAGTACTGTCAGAGCCATGATTAGAGAAAGTCATGATGACTTAGCCCAATCATGGCTCATTGCTCATAGGCCCACCCCACACTAAAAAAGGTTCCTTCCCAGAGGAGCCATTTGCAGTGTGATATTGTAAGTAGAGATATATAGAACCGAGCTCTGTTCATTGCTACAACTGAGTTTGTGTGCTAAAGTGTGCTATTGTGATTCTATTGTGAGTGTAGAGTGTCAGTGTAGTGTGAATATAGTTATAGTGCAGTGTCAGTGTAGTGCGTCCGTGCAGTTTTACTGCAGTATATTGAAGTGTAGGGTGTCAGGGCAGTTTTACTGTAGTGTCAGTATAGTGTGTCCGTGCAATTTTACTGCAATATATAGAAGTGTATCAATGTAGAGTGTCGGGGCAGTTTTACTGCAGTATATTGAAGTGCGTCAGGCTGTAAGTGCAGTTTTACTGCAATATTTTGAAGTGTGTCAGTGCAGTTTTACTGCAGTATATTGTAGTGCGTCAGTGCAGTTTTACTGCAGTATATTGTAGTGCGTCAGTACAGTTTTACTGCAGTATATCGTAGTGCATCAGTGCAGTTTTACTGCAGTAAATTGCAGTGTGTCAGTGCAGCTTTACTGCAGTATATTGAGGAGCGTCAGTGCAGTTTTACTGCAGTAGTTGTAATGCATCAGTGCAGTTTTACTGCAGTATATTGAAGTACATCAGTGCAGTTTTACTGCAGGAAATTGTAGTGCGTCAGTGCAGTTTTACTGCAGTATATTGAAGTGTGTCAGTGCAGTTTTACTGCATTACATAACATTTAGTGCTGTATACAGTGCTGTATACCCCCCCTTTTTTTCTTGGTTGCTGTGTGTTCTTTTTTTTCTTTTTTTGTCCCATGCCTGCCCCCTTTTTTTAAATTGTGAGCCGCAGTTTTTCTAACTGCAGCGCTGGTGTTCCCCCTTTTTTATTTTTTTTATAGTTTTGACATTTCTGTCAGCAGCAGTCCTCAGGTTAAAGTGCACCAAACACAACTTTCCATTGATTAAAGTGCACCAAATTACACATTTCCCAGTCTCTATTACATTTGGGTAAGTAGCACTCCATCATGTCTGGGAGGCCAACAAGGAGAGGCGGAAGTTTCCATGCCACTATGAGGGGGCCAGCAGTGTCTGTGTCCACAGGCAAAGGTGAACGTGGTCCATCCTCAGGCAGGGCACCGTTTTCTCTGTTTAGTGATGTTGACTAGGGATGAGCCGAACACCCTCCAGTTCGGTTTGCACCAGAACTTGCGAACAGGCAATAAATTTGTTTGAACATCCGAACACCGTTAAAATCTATGGGACTCGAACATGAAAAATCTAAAGTGCTAATTTTAAAGGCTTATATGCAAGTTATTGTCATAAAAAGTGTTTGGGGACCCGGGTCCTGCCTCAATGCAATAAAAAGTTTTAAAAACTGAAGTTTTTTCGGGAGCAGTGATTTTAATAATGCTTAAAGTGAAACAATAAAAGCAGGGCTTGACAAATTTGCTTGGAATCTAGGAGCCAGCTAAAAAAGTTAGGAGCCAGGTTTTTTTTTTTAACGACCAATGCGTGCAGAAGCGAACACATACATGAGTAGCGCCCGCATATGAAAGCGGTGTTTTAACCACACATGTGAGGTATCGCCGCGATCGGTAGAGCGAGAGCAATAACTCAAAACATGCAACCTGTAGAATTTTTTAAATGTCGCCTATGGAGATTTTAAAGGGTAAAAGTTTGTCGCAATTCCACGAGCGGACGCAATTTTGAAGCGTGACATGTTGGGTATCAAATTTACTCGGCGTAACATTTTATCTTTCACAATATAAAAAAAAATTGGGCTAACTTTACTGTTGTCTTATTTATTAATTTAAAAAAGTGTTGTTTTTTTCCTCAAAAAAGTGCGCTTGTAAGACTGCTGCGCAAATATGGTGTGACAGAAAGTATTGCAACGACCGCCATTTTATTCTCTAGGGTGTTAGAATAAAAAAAATATATATAATGTTTGGGGGTTAACTTCTAAGTAAAGGGAAGGAGATGGGCGGGCAGTGAAACAGGCAAGCATTGCTGGTTGTCTTGTCTTGTCATACCAACGGCCACCACAAGATGGCGCCAGATTACAGAATGAAGCCTAGGCCTGCAGAAGGCCCCAAAGCCGCGGCCTAAATTACCGGCCGGTGCGGCCAGACGAGATCACGCGATCGCGGGGGGGGGGGGCGCACAGAGATACAGGTAACCTCAGCTGTTTTGCCCCAGGCGCCAGGTCGCTAATTCTAGTCGCATTTGCAACCTGGCGCCCGGGGATTGTCGAGCCCTGAATAAAAGTCAAATATTCCTTTAAATTTCCTACCTAGGGAGTGTGTATAGTATGCCTCTAAGATAGCGCTTGTTTGCCGTGCGTAGAACTGTCCCTGCACAAAGTGTCATTTCTGAAGGAAAAAAAGTAATTTAACCACTTAAGCCCCGGACCATTTGGTAGCTAGAGGACCAGAGGTGAATTCAGAATTTTGCACTGCGCTGCTTTAACTGTAAATTGTGCGGACATGCAATGTTGTACCCAAACGAAATTTGCGTCCTTTTCTTCCCACAAATAGAGCTTTCTTTTAATGGTATTTGATTGCCTCTGCGATTTTTATTTTTTGCGATATAAACCGAAAATTTTGAAAAAAAATGATATTTTCTACTTTTTGTTATAAGAAAAATCGAATAAACTCAATTTTAGTCATACATTTAGGCCAAAATGTATTCAGCCACATGTCTTTAGAAAAAAAAATGTCAATAAGCGTATATTTATCGGTTTGCGCAAAAGTTATAGCGTTTACAAACTAGGGTACATTTTCTGGAATTTACACAGCTTTTAATTTATGACTGCCTATCTCATTTCTTGAGGTGCTAAAATGACAGGGCAGTACAAACCCCCCCCCCCAAATGACCCCATTTTAGAAAGTAGACACCCCAAGGAAATTGCTGAGAGGCATGTTGAGCCCATTGAATATTTTTTTTTGTCCCAAGTGATTGAATAATGACAAAAAAAAAAAAATTACAAAAAGTTGTCACTAAATGATATATTGCTCACACATGCCATGGTTATATGTGGAATTGCACCCCAAAATACATTCTGCTGCTTCTCCTGAGTATGGGGATACCACATGTGTGGGACTTTTTAGGAGCCTAGCCACGTACGGGACCCCGGAAACCAAGCACCGCCTCCAGGATTTCTAAGGGCGCAAATTTTTGATTTCACTCCTCACTACCTATCACAGTTTTGAAGGCCATAAAATGCCAAAATAGCACAAAACCCCCCCAAATGACCCCATTTTGGAAAGTAGACACCCCAAGCTGTTTGCTGAGAGGCATGGTGAGTATTTTACAGCTCTCATTTGTTTTTGAAAATGAAGAAAGAACATTTTTTTTTTTTTCTTTTTTTTTTAAATTTTCAAAACTTTGTGACAAAAAGCGAGATCTGCAAAATACTCACAATACCTCTCAGCAAATAGCTTGGGGTGTCTACTTTCCAAAATGGGGTCATTTGGGGGGGTTTTGTGCCATGTGCCATTCCATGGCCTCCGAAACTGTGATAGGCAGTGAGAAGTGAAATCAAAAATTGACACCCTTAGAAAGCCTGAAGGCGGTGATTGGTTTTTGGGGTCCCGTACGCGGCTAGGCTCCCAAAAAGTCTCACACATGTGGTATCCCCGTACTCAGGAGAAGCAACAGAATGTATTTTGGGGTGTAATTCCACATATGCCCATGGCATGTTTGAGCAATATATCATTTAGTGACAACTTTGTGCAAAAAAAAAAAAAAAAAAAATATTTTTTCCGCAACTTGTGTCAACATATAAAATATTCCATGGACTCGACATGCCTCTCAGTATATAGCTTGGGGTGTCTACTTTCCAAAATGGGGTCATTTGGGGGGGTTTTTAACTGTTCTGGCATTTTATACACAACATTAGGAAGCTTACATCCACTCTTCTAACCACTTGAAGACAAAGCCCTTTTTGACACTTTTTGTTTACATGAAAACATATTTTTTTTTGCAAGAAAATTATGTTGAACCCCCAAACATTATATATATTTTTAAAGCAAAGGCCCTACAGAATAAAATGGTGGGTGTTGCATTTTTTTTTTCTACACAGTATTTGCGCAGCGATTTTTCAAACGCATTTTTTGGGGAAAAAATACACTTTTTTTAATTTTAATGCACTAAAACACACTATATTGCCCAAATGTTTGATGAAATAAAAAAGATGATCTTAGGCCGAGTACATAGATACCAAACACGACATGCTTTAAAATTTCGCACAAACGCGCATTGGCGACAAACTACATACATTTTTAAAAGCCTTTAAAAGCATTTACAGGTTACCCCGTTAGATTTACAGAGGAGGTCTACTGCTAAAATTACTGCCCTCGATTTGACCTTCGCGGTGATACCTCACATGCATCGTGCAATTGCTGTTTACATATGACGCCAGACCGACGCTTGCGTTCGCCATTGGGCAAGAGCAGGGCAGGACAGGGGTGCTTTTTTTTTTTTTTTTTTTTTTTTTTATTATTAATTTTGCTTTTTTATTTTATTTTTAAACTGTTGCTTCCATATTTATTTATTTTTATCACTTTTATTGTTATCTCAGGGAATGTAAATATCCCCTATGATAGCAATAGGTAATGACAGGTACTCTTTTTTGAAAAAACTGGGGTCTATTGGACCCTAGATCTTTCCTCTGCCCTCAAAGCATCTGACCACACCAAGATCGGTGTGATAAAATGCTTTCCCAATTTCCCAATGGCGCTTTTTATATCCGGGGGGGGACATTCCCTCCCACTGCTTGTAAAAGCAGTCCAGAGGCTAATTAGCCACTAGGATTGCTTTTACATGAAAGCCGGCCGCTGGCTGAAAAGAATGATACCAAGATGATACCTAAACCCGCAGGCATCATTCTGGTATAAACATTCAAAGTCCAGCAACATACCAGTACGTTGCTGGTCCTTGTTGGACATGTATTGTAATCTTTTTTTTCATGCAGCCTGTTGGCTGAACGAAAAAAAAAGATTGATCGGTGGGTATGCCCACCATTAGAATACCGCCCTTCATCCACCCACTTCCAATGATGGGCATACATGCACCATTTATATATGCCGAAGCATGGGGGCATCTTCTCGCAAAAGTTATGCCGCGTACATATGGTCAGACTTTTCCACGGGCAAGCCTCCGTCGGAATTTCGACCGTATATACGCGGCATTAGGAGCAAAATCGCTCCTCCGCTCCTGCTGCCCCAATGCTTCAGCATATATGCTTTTTTTTTTTAACTGTGGTGGTGAAATCACCTCCTACAGCACTGGAGTCGCAGGGATCAGGCCTGTCTCTGCGAACGCTGCAGTTATGTGTGTTGTGTTTTGTAAGTGACAGTGATCGATCGATACTGCACTTCGGTGGCCTGGGCTGGACGGAGGGGCAAAACGCAGGTGCTAGCAGGTATCTGGGCTGATCCCGCTAACACTGCGTTTTTGGGAACCCTAAACTGCTGGGGACGCTAGTATAGATCTGATCAGATCAGATATTGAGCTGATCAGATACTATACCACTAAGGGGGGTGTATGCTTCACGTGTGGGTGTTAGCGCTACTGGCACTAACCTGACGCTGCCTGGGGTGTGACGCAGACCCTCTCTGACGCTAAAACCTAACTGATATCACCCGCCGGGCGATCAGGGGGTTAAACCTTTATTGGGTTATATATGGCGGGTGCCCTGACACTATAAAAAGCAAACTAACTAACCAGCGTCACCCGTAACACTTATATGATGATCACTGGTGAAAGGGTTAACTAGGGGCAATTAGGGGGTTAAACCTTTATTAGATAATATATGGGGGTACCTGACGCTATATAAAAACCTGACGGCGAACCTAAAAAAAAATTACTGGCTACCTATCGGCATCACCGACACTAAGACAACGATCATAAAAACGATTGCTTAGCGACAGTGGTGATAGGGGGTGAAAGGGTTACCTGGGGGGCGATCAGGGGGTTAAACCTTTATTAGATAATATATGGGGGTACCTGACGCTATAAAAACCTGCGGCGAACCTAAAAAAAATTACTGGCTACCGATCAGCATCACCGACGCTAAGACATCGCTCAGAAAAATGATCGCATAGTGACGGCGGTGCTAGGGGGTGAAAGGGTTACCTGGGGGGTGATCAAGGGGGTTACACCTTTATTAGGTAATATATGGGGGTACCCGACGCTATAAAAACCTGCGGCGAACCTAAAAAAAATTACTGGCTACCGATCAGCATCGCCGACGCTAAGACATTGATCAGAAAAATTATCGCTTAGTGACAGTGGTGATAGGGGGTGAAAGGGTTACCTGGGGGGGCGATCAAGGGGGTTAAACCTTTATTAGGTAATATATGGGGGTACCCGACGCTATAAAAACCTGCGGCGAACCTAAAAAAAATTACTGGCTACCGATCAGCATCACCGACGCTAAGACATCGATCAGAAAAATGATTGCTTAGTGACAGTGGTGATAGGGGGTGAAAGGGTTATCTGGGGGGTGATCAGGGGGTTAAACCTTTATTAGGGGGGGTTAGGGGGCTACACTGGACCTAAAACTAAATGTACTGACACTTTTACAGTCACAAATGTCACTGATTGCAGTGATCACTAAATAAATGGTCACTGCAATCAGTGACACTGTGACTGGGGGCTGGGGGGTGATCTGGGGGTGTCTGGGGGGGCCTGGGGGGGCGATTTATGTGCCTATGTGTCCTGGTGTCAGTGTGCTGTTCTGTGTACTAACCTGGCATCTTCTCCTGTACGGCGCTCGGTATATGTGAGCGCCCCAGGAGAGATGACATCACTTCCTCCTTCCTGGCAGGCAGGGGAAGCTCTCTCATTCGCCGGGAGCGATCGAGAGGGGGTGGCCGGAATCGAACGGCCGTCCCCTCATGCTGGATCGCTCCCGAAGGTAAAACGACCGCTCACTGTAAAGAAGGGGGGTCCGATCGGACCCCCCAACTATACAAAGACAATCACGTACATATAGGTGATTCTGCCTGTCGGTGCCATTCTGCTGACGTATATTTACAGTGGGCGGTCGTTAAGTGGTTAAAAGCACTCGCAGCTATAATGAATTGTCGGCTCCCGGCAATACAGAGAAAAGTCATTGTTATAAAAAATGCGTGGGGTCCCCCCAAATTCAATTACCAGGCCCTTCAGGTCTGGTATGGATTTTAAGGGGAACTCTACGCCAAATAAAAAAAAATGCCGTGGAGTTCCCCCCAAAAATCCATACCAGACCCTTTATCCGAGCACGCAACCTGACAGGCCGCAGGAAAATAGGGGGGGCCAGAGAGCGCCCCCCCCTCCTGAACCGTACCAGGCCACATGCCCTTAACATGGGAAGGATGCTTTGGGGGTCTGTGACCCCTCAAAGCACCATGTCCCTGTGTTGATGGGGACAAGGGCCTCATCCGCACAACCCTTGCCCGGTGGTTGTGGGGGTCTGCGGGCGGGGGGCTTATCGGAATCTGGAAGACCCCTTTAACAAAGGGGACCCCCAGATCCCGCCCCCCATGTGAATTGGTAAGGGGTACATTGTTCCCCTACCATTTCACAAAGAAAGTGTAAAAAAACACACAGACACCGCCCCCCTCTGATGCAATGGAAACCTGCGTTACATCAGAGGGGGCAGGGTCACCCGCACGTCACTGGGGAAGCCCGGGTTTCACCCGCAGACCCCCACAACCACCAGGCAAGGGTTGTGGGGATGAGGCCCTTGTCCCCATCAACATGAGGACATGGTGCTTTGAGGGGTCACAGACCCCCAAAGCATCCTCCACATGTTGAGGGCATGTGGCCTGGTATGGTTCAGGACGGGGGGCACTCTCTCGTCCCCCCCTCTTTTCCTGCAGCCTGCCAGGTTGCATGCTCGGATAAAAGGGTCTGGTATAGATTTTTGGGGGGAACTCCACGCCATTTTTTTTTAAATTTGGCATGGAGCTCCCCTTAAAATCCATACCAGACCTGAAGGGTCTGGTATGGATATTTGGGGGGAACCCCACGTAATTTTTTTTTTCAATTTGAGGCAGGGTTCCCCTTAATATCCATACCAAACCTGAAGGGCCTGGTAATTGAATTTGGGGGGACCCCCACGCAATTTTTTTTTTTTTATCAGTGACTTTTCTCTTTATTGCCGGGAGCCGACAATTCATTAGAGCCGCAAGTTCTTTTAAATTACTTTTTTTCCTTCAGAAATGACACTTTGTGCAGGGACAGTTCTAAGCACGGGAAACAAGCGCTAGTTGACAGGCATACTATACACACTCCCTAGGTACGAAATTTAAAGGAATATTTCACTTTTATTGTTGTACTTTAAGCATTATTAAAATCACTGCTCCCGAAAAAAACGGCAGTTTTTAAAACTTTTTTTTGCATTGATACATGTCCCCTGGGGCAGGACCCGGGTCCCCAAACACTTTTTATGACATCAACTTGCATTTAAGCCTTTAAAATTAGCACTTTATATTTCTCCCATAGACTTTTACTGGGTGTTCCGCGGCTTTTCGAATTTCCCGAAAACCCCCTAAATTGTTTGCAGGCAATGTTCGAGTCGAACATGAGTTTGACTCGAACTCAAAGCTCATCCCTAATGTTGACCATGCTATCCAGCCACAGCATGCAGGGGAGGATGTGGACTGGCTTACTAAACCATCCTCATCCCTATAATTCTCTATCCCCCAAGCAGAGACTAGTGCGCAGTCCACCGCAGCTGTCAGATCAAATCTCTGCAAGACTGTCTAGGCTGCATAGCTTTGTGGGTGTTGATTTGATCTGGAAGAAATGTTTTAGTATAGGTTTCATGGGCACAGTTAACACCCAAGGATCCATTTTTTCGCACCTGTTTGACAGGTGCATATAATTTACATTTTTGACAGCAAGGCCAATTCTTGCTTTCATCAAGAGTACCTCTATAAGGTTAAGGTTTAAAGGCACCACCAACACGCAAAGCCCAAGTTTCTGCCACTGTTTGACCTGGGCATATAATTTATATTTTTTACAGCAAGACCAATTCTTGCTTTCATCAACAATACCTCTATAGACTTACAGTGTAAAGGCACCACCAACACTCAAAGCCCAATTTTTTCACATTTGTTACATCTGCGAAACAGACACCAGAATATATCCCAAAAATCTCTAATCTTGTTTAGACTGCACTAAATTGTAGCCTCATCATACAGACTGGTTCCCCAAGCCGGTGTTTACAAAATAAAGGAAGCTTGCAGAGAAAATTTCATTTTTCCTTTAAAAATGTAATTTCTTTTCTGTAGAAGGTTCTATACACTGTACAGATGCACCACTTTGCATGTAGACTAAGGAGACCCCCCAGGTACTATATTTAAATGAATTTTTCATTTTTATTGTTTCACTTTAAGCATCATTAAATCACTGCTTATTTAAAAATTATCTTTTTTAAAAACATTTTTTGCATTGATACCTGTTCCCCAGGGCAGTACCCAGAACCCCATACCCTTTGTATGCCAAATAACTTGCATATAAGCCTTCAAAATTATGTTTCTCTCGGGTCCCATAGACTTTAATGGGGTTCATTGTTCGGCTCCAAACTTTTGCGATGTTCGAAAGTTCAGGCATGAACCTAACCGGGGGGTGTTCAGCCTATCTCTATTGACCACCAATGTAAGCAGCAATTTTTCTTCCACAATGTAGAGGGCAATTCTTCTTTCCACTGACCACAAATGGAAGGTTGCAAATCTTCTTCTCATTGACCACCAATATAAGGGATTATTTTTCATCCCATTGACCACAAAGATAGGACATTATTCTTCCTACCAATACTAGGAAATAAACATTGGAAAAAAATGTGAGGTTGTAATCACGTTTTTATTCAGTCAAAGCGCCTTAAGTTTATAGATAGGTGTTCAAAATTCAGACTGCAAGCAAATGTAAACTCTTTTTATCACAAAATGTTTATTACAATTTACGAATAACATATTTTTTAATTTGCATTTTTATTTTATTTTATTTTTCATTACTTTTATTTGTTTTTCTAACAAAGTTTTTATGGGGTATGTTGGAACCTGTATGCTTTATCTCAGGGCCTGTACCTCAAGCATTTGGCATGCACTTTACTTCACTCTAGCTTATAATTTATATAGTCGTAAAACAAAATTGTACCTAAGAAACTGTTGTCGCACTTCAGGTTAACAGGCGTTTAAAGCCATCTTAATAGGAGAGGGCTATTTATTGACCGGAGTTATTTTGGATACACAAGGATAATACTTATTACCTCACTAATTCTTCACATTGATTTTCTCATTTAGACTAGATACCAGGGTAATTAGGTGTGTTTTTGTTGAGTCTGGTAAATGAAAAAGATCCAGTGATGACCAATATTTGCTCAGGAAAGCTTGTTTTTCTCTTTAAACTGCCTTAAAATAGAAGGTTCAATAAGACATAAATCAAATTGGACAAACTGTAAAACCAAGCACAAAAGTTTATTTTTCTCTTTTTAAAATAGCATAGAGTTAAAAATCAAGACAATTATCCTCTATGAATAGAGAGGGGTCAGCTACCCCATTGAGAGAAAAAAAAATGCCTTCCAAGTTAGTTATATACATTGCAAGGATTTTTAGCAATACACCCTGTTCCAAATGATTATGCCAATGATATTTTTCTCATTTACCTAAATAATTGATGTAAACAACAGTCAGCATAATTCTCATGTTATCAACTATTAAGAGTACAATTCAAATTTTATTGAACAACATTTTAACTTTTTAAACATTTTAACAGGTCACGTTACATTTTAACATAGGACCCCTTATTTGATAGCAGCTTCACACGTCTTGCATCCATTGAACTTGTACGTTTTTGGACAGTTTCTGCTTGAATTTGTTTGCAACATATCAGAATAGTCTCCCAGAGCTGCGGTTTGGATGTAAACTTCCTCCCACCCTCATAGATCTTTTGCTTGAGGATGCTCCAAAGGTTCTCAATAGGATTGAGGTCAGGGGAGGATGGAGGCCACACCATGACTTTCTCTCCTTTTATCCCCATAGCAGCCATTGATGCAGAGGTATTCTTTGCAGCATGAGATAATTTTATTACGGAAAGCATTGTTTCTTCCTTCTGTACCAGGGAAGGAAGTGGTCAGTCAGGAACTCCACATACTTTGCAGAGGTCATCTTTACACCTTCGGGACCCTAAAGGGGTCGACCAGCTCTCTTCCCATGATTCCGGCCCAAAACATGACTCCACCATCGCCTTGCTGATGTCACAGCCTTGTTGGAAAAAGGGTGGCCGTCCACCAACCATCCACTACTCCATCCATCTGGACCATCCAGGGTTGCACGGCACTCATCAGGGAACAGGACTGTTTGAAAATTAGTCTTCATGTATTTTTCTGCCCAATGCAGCCATTTCTGCTTGTGAGCATTGGTTAGTGGTGGCCGAATGGAAGGTTTATGCACAGTTGCAAGACTCTGGAGGACTCTACACTTTGATGTCCGTGGGACTCCAGAGGCACCAGCAGCTTCAAATATCTATTTGCTGCTATGTAATGGTGTTTTAGCAGCTGCTCTCTTGATCCGATGCATGGATCTGGCAGAAATCTTCCTCAATGTGCCTTTATCTGCACGAAACCCGTCTGTGCTCTGAATCAGCCACAAATCTCTTAATAGTGCGATGATCACGCTTACGTTTTCGTGAAATATCTAATGTTTTCATATCTCGTCCAAGGCATTGAACCATTTCACTCTTTTCGGCAGCAGAGAGATCCTTTTTCTTCCCCATATTGCTTGAAAATGGTGCTCTGCTTAATAATGTGGAACACCCTCCTTTAGTAGTTTTTCCTTTATTCGGGCTCACCTGGCAATCTAATTATCACAGGTGTCCGAGATTGTTTTCAGTGATCAAAAGAGCCCTGAGACACAATGCCATTTATGAGTTAAACTGAAAAACGAAATATTTAATCTTTGTGACACTGAAATAGAATTTGCATAATAATTTGGAACAGGGTGTATTTAGTGAAGATCCTTATCTGTTTATTTTTGCACATACTGAGAGCGTCATTGTACATGCTAAATGTGTGCGCTAATTGTTATAATTTCATGATCAATTTCTCTTCCACCATCTCTTTAGGTGTTCATTTCATCCTACCCTAGAATCCAACTCTAGGCTCCAGCCAACATCCTCAAGATAACTTATTACCTCCTAAGGCTCTAGCCAGCAGTATGTTACCCTCCTTTTTACATACCTTTTATTGATGTCTTCTGGCCAGTCTGGTGACACCCAGGGTCCTCTTAGGTATTTTTCTGGAGGCGGAAAGACCTGGATAATGCAGAGAGCAGTACCTTGCATCAGCACCTCTCTCTGTATTATTACACTGTGGGTGTGGGGTACTATTGTCAGGTGCAAGAGCCATGATGTCTTGCACTTACAGTCTTACTTCATTCTTCCAGGTTGAATGATAAGTGTCTATCAGCCTGGAAGACTAAGAACATCACCTGTTAAAAAGGAAGTACAGAATGTGACAGTCATGGAATGAAGGTGATTATTGCAGTCTGATGGGGTTTTTTTCTGCAAAAAGGCTTTAAAAATGTTAGCCCAGAGTTTTTGACCTCTAGTGTGGAGCATTGCTAGTAATAAACTCAAAATCTGTGCATACTTTAGAAGGAAACTTGGTGAATCAATCAAAGGAGTAGAGGGTTAAAAATTATGGGAAATAGTGTCTACAAAGTGCTGTATATACTAGGGAGTAGTGATGGGCCGAACACCCCCGGGTTCGGTTCGCACCAGAACCCGCGAACGGACCGAAAGTTCGCACAAACTTTAGAACCCTATTAAATACAATGGATGCGAACGTTCGAAATCTAAAGTGCTAATTATAACGACTATTATGCATGTTATTGTCCTAAAAAGGGTTTGGGAACCCGGGTTCTGCACCAGGGGACATGTATCAATGCAAAAAGAAGTTTTAAAAACGGCCGTTTTTCTGGAGCAGTCATTTTAATGATGCATAAAGTGAAAAAAAAAAAGTCAAATATTCCTTTAAATATCGTACCTGGGGGGTGTCTAAAGTATGCCTGTGAAGTGCCACGTGTTTCCCGTGTTTAGAACTGTCCCTGCACAAAATTACATTTCTAAAGGAAAAAAAGCCATTTAAAACTGCTTGCGGCTTTAATGTAATGTCTGGTCCCGGTAATATGGATGAAAATCTTTAAGAAAAATGGCATAGCTACCCCATCACACCCCCCCCCCCTACCCCAGCCCATTACCAGCCCCTTTGGGTCTTGTATGGATATTAAGGGGAACCCCGCACACAAAATAAAAAAGGACCTATATACTCTGAACAGCCGTATACAGGCGGTGCATACAAGACAGGGACTGTAGGTTTGTTCTTATGTAGAATCTGTTTGTAATTTTGAACAGGTACATTGTTTAAGTGTAGCTCCAGCCAAAAAATATATTTTTAAGCTTTTTGGAAAACATAGGGAAGGGTTATCACCCCTGTAACATTTGTTTTGCTGTCTGTGCAGTGTGCACCTGTTCAGAACAGTTCACCTCACTTTCCGTCCTATTGACAAATGTTTTTTGAAAAATTGGGGTTTTTATTGAAAAAAGAATTGGTGATAAAGAATCAGTGGACAGGAGACACTTTTTTTCCCATATTAACTCTTACAGGAGAGAATTTGCCTTTCCTAGGGGTAGATTTCCTCTTACTTCCTGTTGTATCCTTCCGTTTGCAAGGAGGAGTCATTTGTAAGTTGGATGTTTGAAGGTAGGGGCCTGCCGTATATACTCAGCTGAAATTTGCCCCTTACATGTTGGTGTTGCCACAACACTGTGAGCCCTCACAGTTACTCTTGGTGGGCGCATGAATGGGCCCTGCTGTGAATTATTAGATCAAGAATTGTAATTGCATGCCCCTGTTGAACAGGGGCTGAAAAATTGGGCCTTTGGTGGTGGTGGTGGTGTTGACACAATACTGTAAGGCCTCACAGTTAGTCTTGGTGGGCGCAGGAATGGGCCCTGCTGTGAATTATTAGATCAAGAATTGTAATTACATGCCCCTGTTAAACAGGGGCAGAAAAATTGAGCCTTAGGCACTGGTGCCACAACACTGCAACCCCTCACAGATACTGTACTTGGAGCACAGCAATGAGCCCTGTTGCAAAGTATTGCATCAAAAATTGTAATTACACGCCCCTGTTAAACAGGGGCTGAAAAATTGGGCCTTAGCCACTGGTGCTGGTGCCACGACACTGCAACCACTCCCAGATACTCTAGTTGGAGTGCAGGAATGAGCCCTGCTGCAAAGCATTGCATAACATTTTTTAATAACACACCCCTGTTAAACAGGGGCTGAAAAATTGGGCCTTAGCCACTGGTGGCGGCACCCAGAAACAAAAATGTTCTTCCAAGCTATCATCGTCAATCGGATCATTGAGGAGGAGGAGGATAGTCAGTCAACATAACAGGACAGTCTCTCAGCATCAGCATCAGTCTTGAAGGGATGTGACATTTGAAAATAAATTAGTCTGTTATATCAGCTTCAGGTGTTTGGTAGCTGGTGGTGATCCAAGACTGGTTCATCTTTATGAAGGTCAGTCGATCAACAGAGTCGGTGGACAGGCGCACCCTGTGATCCGTGACAAATCCTCCAGCAGCACTGAATGTGCGTTCTGAAAGAACGCTGGATGCAGGACAGGCCAGTAGCTCAATTGCATACTGTGAAAGCTCTGGCCAGTGATCTATCCCCAAGACCCTGTAAGCCAGAGGATTTTCGGTGGGGAAGGTGTCCAAGTCTGACCTTGCCCCTAGGTATTCCTGCACCATGTATATCAGACGCTGGTGATGGTTGCTGGAACCGATCATACCTTGGGGCTGCGGACTAAAGAATTGTCTGAACGCTTCGGTCAGACGGCCACCTTCCCCACCACTCCTTCTTTGACTGACCGAAGCCTCAGCAACTCGTTGTCCAGGACCAGGAGTTTGTAACCTCCAAGTCTCTGGGAACGCATTGCACAGACCTTTCTGCAAGGCCTCCCGGAGTTGTCTCATCCTCTGCTCCCTCTGCGACGGTAAGATAAGGTCCGCAACCTTACCCATGTACCGTGGATCAAGGAGAGTGGCCAGCCAGTAATGGTCCCTCTCCTTGATCCGAAGAATACGAGGATCCTTCCGCAGACTTTGCAGGATCAGGGAGGCCATGCAGCGTAGGTTAGCTGAAGCAGTCAGTCCGGAGTCCTCTGGGTCACTAAGGACGACATGATCCGCAGCCACCTCCTCCCAGCCAAGTACAAGTCCACTGGTTTCTTGGGACTGTAAATCATCCCTAAAAGACTGCTGCTGATGATGCTGAGTGCCAGGCTCCACCTCCATGCTGACACAATCCTCCTCCTCCTCCTCCTCTTCTTCCTGTGCGATGGGTGGGACAGAAGGAACACTGTCTGGGTAAAGGGGGCCTTGAGAGGCAAGGAAGTCCTCCTCTTCCTGCCTCTGTTCTGCCTCAAGTGCCCTGTCTATTATTACACGCAGCGTATGTTCCAACAGGTGGACAAGAGGTACAGTGTCACTGATGCATGCACTGTCACTGCTCACCATCCTCGTGGCCTCCTCAAATGGTGCCAGGACAGTGCATGCATCCCTGATCATGCCCCACTGGCGTGGTGAAAAAAACCCGAGCTCCCCTGACCCTGTCCTGGTGCCGTAGTCGCACAGGTACTCATTGATGGCCCTCTGCTGCGTGTGCAGCCGTTGCAGCATGGCCAACGTTGAGTTCCACCTGGTGGGCATGTCACATATAAGGCGGTTCTTGGGCAGGTTCAACTCCTTTTGCAGCTCAGCCAGGCGAGCACTGGCATTATAAGATCTGCGGAAATGCACACAGACTTTCCTGGCCTGCCTCAGGACATCCTGTAAGCCCGGGTACCTGCCCAAGAACCGCTGCACCACCAGGTTAAGGACGTGAGCCACACAGGGCACATGGGTCAGTTGTCCCTGTCGGAGAGCGGAGAGGAGGTTGGTGCCATTGTCGCAAACTACCATTCCTGGCTTAAGCTGGCGTGTCGTCAACCACCTCTCGGCCTGCCCCTGCAGAGCAGACAGAACCTCTGCCCCAGTGTGACTCCTGTCCCCCAAACACACCAGCGCAAGCACGGCATGGCATCTTTTTGCCTGCGTACTTGCGTAGCCCCTTGAACGCCTACGGAGCACCGCTGGTTCCAAGGACAAAGCACAGGAAGAGGCCACGGAGGAAGAAGAAGAGGAGGGGGTGGAGGACAGAGGTGTGTCACAACCAGTAGTAGCATTTTGGAGGCGTGGCGGTGGAACAACCTCCAACACTACTGCACCTTGTCCTGCATCCTTCCCAGCTGCCAAAAGAGTGACCCAATGGGCCGTGAAAGAAAGGTAACGTCCCTGTCCATGCCTGCTGGACCATGAGTCAGCGGTAATATGCACCTTACCGCTGACCGCCCTGTCCAGCGAGGCCAAGACATTGCCTTCCACATGCCGGTAGAGAGCCGGAATCGCCTTCCGTGAGAAAAAGTGGCGTTTGGGAACCTGCCACTGAGGAACCGCACATTGCACAAACTCACGTAAGGGGCCCGAGTCTACCAACTGAAAAGGCAGCAGTTGAAGCGCTAGCAATTTAGCCAAGCTAGCATTCAACCGCTGGGCATGTAGATGGCTGGGAGTTAACTTCTTTCGACGGTCCAGCAGCTAGCAGGGAAATTTGCCTGCTAGAATCGGACGTTGGTGTACTGCTAGCAGAGTGCCCGCAAGTACTTGGCTGTGACACACCTAATTCTACACCTTCATTCCTCTCAGAGCAGGTTTCAGAGAGGACTGAAGGTATAGTGGGGTTGGAGATCCCAGCTGATGCGGTGCAAGAAGAGGTCAGCTTTGTTCTTTGGTGTGGGTCTTTAAGGTAGGCTTGCCAACGAGCTGCATGGCAGGTCAACATATGTCTGGTCAAGCATGTGGTGCCCAAGCGGGTGATGTTTTGGCCATGCGATATATGCTTGAGACATATGTTGCAAACAGCAGCTGTGCGATCTGATGCACTCGACTCAAAAAAGGCCCACACCAAAGAACTTTTTGAATAACGGGCAGAGGCAGCGCCCTGCACAGGCGGAGCTCTGCGGTGTGATTCCGTCGGTGTGCTGCCCTTACGCTGGCCCCCCGAGGGCATCCTGCCTAGTTGGAGATGTGCCTCCTCCTCATCCTCCTCCTCTCTCCTATTAGGCACCCACGTGAAGTCAGTGACCTCATCATCCCCTCCCTCCTCATCACTGGAGCCAATCTGGCAGTATGCTGCAGCTGCTGGAACATGAGAACATGACTGCCAGATTGGTGTCCTTCTTGAGCATCCCCTCTCTCTGCTCTCACGCTACTGCCTTCCTCTAGCTGGGTATCATCATCAGACCCTTCGAAACGCTGGGCATCCTCCTGGAGCATGTACCCAACACTGTGCTCAAACAGTTCGGGGGACTCCTCAGGAGGACATGGTTGGTCTAAGGAAGGAGTGACTGATGATGACATTGATACCAGGGAAGAGGACGCTTTGGCAGCTGCTTTGCCAGTACCCTGAGCCTGGGTGAGAGAGGATGAGGAGGATGAGGAGGGCTTGGTCATCCACTCTACCAAGTCTTCGGCATGATGCGGCTCAACACGTCCAGCTGCCGAAAAGAAAGACAAGCGTGTCCCATGGCCACATGCTGATGGCGATGCACCGCGTCCACGACCAGCACTGTTGTCTCTAGACACAAAGCCTGCTTGCCCTCTTTTTTTGGCTCCTGACTGTCTGCCTCTCCTTGTTTGCCTTCCAGACATTCTAATGGCCTGCAGGGAAATGGGAAAAGCAGCAATACAGGCTAAGTTAAGGTGTAATATGGTCAGGAGGCACACTCCGCCCGCTGTAAGTGCCGCAAAATCCTGTTGGTGTAACACACCAGGAAAAAGCAGCAATACAGGCTAAGTTAAGGTGTAATATGGTCAGGAGGCACACTCCGCCCGCTGTAAGTGCCGCAAAATCCTGTTGGTGTAACACACCAGGAAAAAGCAGCAATACAGGCTAAGTTAAGGTGTAATATGGTCAGGAGGTACATTCCGCCCGCTGTAAGTGCCGCAAAATCCTGTTGGTGTAACACACCAGGAAAAAACAGCAATACAGGCTAAGTTAAGGTGTAATATGGTCAGGAGGCACACTCCGCCCGCTGTAAGTGCCGCAAAATCCTGTTTGTGTAACACACCAGGAAAAAGCAGCAATACAGGCTATGTTAAGGTGTAATATGGTCAGGAGGCACACTCCGCCCGCTGTAAGTGCCGCAAAATCCTGTTTGTGTAACACACCAGGAAAAAGCAGCAATACAGGCTAAGTTAAGGTGTAATATGGTCAGGTGGCACACTCCACCCGCTGTAAGTGCCGCAAAAATGGAAAATTGTATACTTACCTTTCGGTAATTTTCCTTTCCTGACGCATCCAATGGCAGCACACACGCTGGGTTGTGACTCCGCCCCCACAACCTGATAGGACTGCTTAGCTATAAGTGTTTGAAGAGGAGCCCCCCGCCTCATTCTCGGTATATATTACCTCATACGGGTGGGTATTTGTGTGCTGCCATTGGATGCGTCAGGAAAGGAAAATTACCGAAAGGTAAGTATACAATTTTCCATTTTCCTGACGCATCATGGCAGCACACACGCTGGGAAATAACTCGCAACAAGGGTGGGTACTTTTGAATGCATGTCTATTTTTTTTTTTTTTTTTTTTTATTTACAAGATATGGAAGAGTTAGTTTGAATCACTGCTCTCCCAAATTCCGTCGTCGTTAAACATGCCGGGTCTATTCTATAATGAGACATGAACGTGGTTCTGGAAGACCAGGTAGCTGCCTTACATATCGTCTCTGGTGACACTCTGCAGTATGCTGCCCAGGATGTTGCCACTGCCCTGGTCGAGTGAGCTTTCAGATCGTCGGGTATCGGAAGGTGTTGGATTGCGTATGTCTTCTTGATGATTTTAACTAGCCAACTTGCTATTGTTCGAGATGAAGCTGCTTGGCCTTTCTTAGGCCCGTTTGGTATTATAAGTAGGTTCTCCGACTTCCTGAATGGGTTAGTCGCTTCCAGGTATGATGATATATTGGACTTGATATCCAGTGGATGTGGAGCTCCTTGGTTAGTGAGAAGAACTGGTAGACTGATTTCTGGATTGAAATGAAACGCAGATGCTACTTTTGGCATGAATTGTTCCGATGGTCTTAAGACGACCCTGTCGGGATAGAAGGTTAGGTGAGACTCCTTCATGGATAGTGCTTGTAGCTCGGATACCCTTTTTGCTGAGGTCATCGCAATCAAAAATGTTACGTTTAGTGTTAAATCTCCCAAGGATATCTCCGTTAGAGTAAAGAAGGTTTTTTTTTTTTTTGACAAGGTGTCCAGAACTATAGACAGGTCCCAGGTTGGGAATGACGGTTTTCTTGGTGGCCTTATTTTGACGCATGCTCTTTGGAACTGGACTATGAGAGGGTTAAATGCCCACTTGGTTCCCGTCATGGCCGATAAAGCAGACGTTTGGACCTTTAAGGTGCTTGAACTTAAACCCCTGTCTAGGCCTAGTTGCAGGAATTCGAGAATTTGTGCTACCGTTGGAGACATCGGATTTCATGATTGCTGACGTGCTAGTGCGGTGAATTTTTCCCAAACCTTGCTATACACACCGTTAGTTGATTTCTTCCTGGCCTGTTGTAATGTGGCCACTACTCTTAGGGAGCAGCCCTGGTTTAATAGCCTCCCCCTCTCAACTTCCAAGCCGTCAGATGGAGTTTCTCTGGTGCTGGGTGAAGAAACTGGCCTTGTGAAAGTAGGTCCGGAATTACTGAAAGTGTTAGTGGGTCTTCTATGTTCAGCTGTAGAATGGTCGTAAACCATGGCCTCCTTGGCCAGAAGGGGATTATTGCTATCACTGTAGACGTTGAGTTCCTCAGTCTGGCTAGGAATCTGGCTATTAGGGGAACAGGAGGGAATATATATCCCAGGTGGAATTCCCAGGGATGTAGGAGGCAGTCTACCCCCTCCGCTGTCGGATGAGGAGTCCGTGTTAAGAATTTTGGACATTTGCTGTTCCATGGTGTTGCTGCCAGATCGATGTCGGGTATTCCCCATTTCTGTGTTATAAGGGAGAATACTTGATGGTTCAGTGACCATTCGTTGTTTGAGATATGTCGCCTGCTTAGGTCGTCTGCAAGTTGATTCTGCGTCGCTGGAACATATATTGCTTTTAGGTCTTTCAAGGGAACTTGTGCCCACTCTAGGATTGGTCGTACCTCCTGTATAAGGGAGTTGCTTCGTGTTCCACCTTGTCTGCGGATGTAACTCACTGCTACTGTGTTGTCCATCCGTATTATAACGCTCTTCCCTATGATGAATGGTCTGAACGCTAGAAGTGCCTGAAAGGCGGCCCTGAGTTCCAGGATATTCGACACCACTCCTTGAGGACGGAATGCCCAGTGACCTTGTGCTGCCAACTCTTGGTAATGTGCTCCCCAGCCTTGAAGGCTGGCGTCTGATGTGACCACTTCTACCGGAGGGTGAATAATGGGTCGGTGACGTTTCAGATTGTCGATCCGTGTCCACCACCACATTGATTGTTTTACCGATGTGCTGATGCGTATCCATTGTGTTAGCGATGTTCCGTTCCATTGTTTCAGGAACGAAATTTGGAATGTTCTTGTATGCCACTGTGCCCACTGGATCATCAGAAATGTGGAAGACATGGTGCCTAGGATGCTCAGGCATGTTCTGGCTCGTAGATGTGATGCTCCCATCAATGTTTTTATTCTGTGTATGAGTGGATCTATCTTCTCCTGTGGTAGCCCCACAGTGTTGGCATTGGTGTTGATTTCTGCGCCTAAAAAGATCATGTTCTGGGTTGGTTCTAGGCTGCTTTTTTTCCAATTTATTATCCAACCCAAGTGCTGTAGGGTGGAGGTTAGTATCTCTCGATGTTGTAGCAACAGTTGTCGATTGTCGGGTAGTAGGAGGATATCGTCGAGATAGTGATGGACTCTGAGCCCTTTTTCTTTTAAATGGGCTATTACTGGGAGTAGAACCTTTGTAAACGTCCTGGGGGCTGTTGATATCCCAAACGGCAGGCTTCGGAACTGGAAATGTTGTTGTCCTATTGTGAAACGCAGATATTTTTTAAAATCTTGGTGTATAGGTATATGAAGATAAGCGTCGGATAAATCGATCGATAACATCCAGTCTCTTATGTTGATCGCTAGCAGTATTGATTGGAGACTCTCCATCTTGAAAGACTCTACTTTGATTGACCTGTTGAGGTTTTTTAAGTCTAGCACCGGTCTGAGGTCCCCGGTTTTTTCCTTTACGAGAAAGAGAGGGGAATAGAAACCCTGGGTTCTCTGGTGTAGGGGTACCTGGATTATTGCTTGTTTCTGTATCAGTTCCAAGACATATTGGATTAGAAATTTTCTTTTGGTTATGGATGCTGGGATCCTTGTGACTTGAAAGTGGTCTTTGGGGGTTCTGGTTTTGAAACCCCATCTGTGTCCTTCCTGGATTGTGGATATTGTCCATGGATCCTTTATATGGTCTTCCCACACCCGAGTAAATAGTTTGAGCCTTGCTCCCACTGTTACGGGTTGGGTGACCAACCCATCAAAAGGACTTCTGTTGTTCCCCTGTGATGGCCAGCTTGGGCTTTTGTGTCCTCAGATAGGACGACTGGGTATTTCTCCAATTGCGTCTGAAGTCCTTGCCTGGCTTGTACGATCTTGCTTCTCTATACCTTTCTGGTAAGTTCCTTCTAAAGGGAGGGAGTTTTTGTTGTTTTGGCCTTCTGTCTGATGGTATTAGACCAGACTTTCCTCCTGTGACCTTGGATATTGCTAGATCCAATTTAGGGCCGAATAAATTGGTTCTGTCATACGGGATTTTACACCAGTTTGATTTTGATGTTCCGTCTGCGACCCATGGTTTTAGCCATAGTGCTCTTCTGGACGTAACTGATGATAGCATTGACCTGGCTGATGATCGGATGATGTCGACGGAAGCTTCAGCTACGAAGTCCCCTGCCAGACTAAGTTCCTGTAGTGCGAGACTATTCTATCTTGGTCTGCTGCTTCTAATAGTAGCTTTTCAATATTTGATGTCCAGCTTGTGATTGCTCTGCCGACCGCTGCTAGAGCGATGGCTGGTCTGCATGCGCCTCCGGCCGATGAGTAGGCCTTTTTCATTTCAAGGTCCATCTTCCTATCCAAGACGTCCCTGAAGGTTACTGCATCTTCTATGGGAAGTGTCATGTGTCTTGCCAATCTCATTAAAGATGAGTCTACTATGGGGGCAGAAATAAGGGGATTTACTGCCGGTTCCCTTAACGGATATAGTTTTGCTATCTTGTTATTGATGCTCGGTTTTTTGTCAGGTTTTTCCCACTCATCTCTTATTAGTTCTTCTAGTTCGTCAATGAAGGGGAATGTTTCCGGATCATTCTTCAGGCTGGGGAAATATTTTCTGATTTTACGAGGTGTCTCTTTTGATTCATCCCAGCCGATGGCTTCTTTGACTGATCTTGTGAAAGGATCTATAAGAGAAAATTCAAACCCAACCGAAAAGGGTGTGTCCTCCTCCGCCACGGAATCGTCTGACCCCTGCAGGATGTACGGGGTTGAAGGCAATATTGTCTGGGTTAACCTCACTGGTTCCGAGACCGAAGCTTCCAATATTGATTCTTTTACTGAATCTCTAATAATATTTGACACTTCTACTGCGCCCGATTCTCTATCTCTCGTGGCTTCGTCCGCACAAGATTGGCAGGCTAGTTTATTTGGGAGGGCCTGTGCTCCGCATACCCAGCAGGCATTAGCCGCAGGACAGGTTTGATGGTTATCTTTCTTCTGAGAAGATGATTTGTGATGGTGGGAGGATGTTCTTGATCTACTTCTCATAGAGTGTGAATGTCTTGAAGGAGAGCGTTCCCTACGTCTGGAATGGGACGATCTTGACGATCTGCCAGGGCTATCGGAAAAGGTGATATTAAAGGCCATGCACTCTTTTAATCTCCTCTTCAATACTTACCCTATACCTTGCTGCCTCTTACCTTACTGGCTGTGGATGGTCTACTTGGGCAGTGGCTTCCATAGGGATAGAAAGAGTGTACCTGAAGGAAGGTAGTTTTTTCAGGCAACAGAGACTCTCAAGATAACAGAGTAAAGCAAAAAAAAAGAAAAACGTTTTTTTTTTTTTTTTTTTTAACATAGAAAAACGATTGCCAATGTAATAAAATAGGAAGGTACACTTACCAGCTGGTGGGCGCTGTTCCTAGCTTCTCTTGCTTGCAGCAGTTGAATGTTGCAGAGAATAAGCGAGCGGACAGCAAAATAGCATATGTGGTATGTTTTTTAAATATACCGCCGTCGCCGCGGTAATGACGCGCCGCCGCGCATGCGCACCAGCGGCTAGAGCGCGCTGCCGCCATCTTTAAGACTGGCAAACAGTTAAAAAGGCATGAGGTCACTTCCGGTCGCGGCGGCGATCAGTGTAATGTGAGAATGGGAGCAGGGAGGAAGCGCTGCTATGAGAAAACAGTCATAAGGGAAAAAGAAAGAGAAGGTAAACTGAAATAAAAGAATGGTAGCCATGCCCAGAAATGAAAACCTGTTTAAGGCTTGTAATCTGTCCAGTGCCCCTGAGACCATCAGAGTGGGGGTTCCTGTAATATGGCTCATTTAGAGACCGTACGGACAGGACTTCCAAACTAGGAGAGGCTGAACCTAGCTGGGGTGAGAGTGGTAAAAGGTCTTACGCTACTGCTGTCAGTCCTGGTTCAATGAGGAAGAAAAAGAGAATGAGGCGGGGGGCTCCTCTTCAAACACTTATAGCTAAGCAGTCCTATCAGGTTGTGGGGGCGGAGTCACAACCCAGCGTGTGTGCTGCCATGATGCGTCAGGAAATCCTGTTTGTGTAACACACCAGGAAAAATCAGCAATACAGGCTAAGTTAAGGTGTAATATGGTCAGGAGGTACACTCCGCCCGCTGTAAGTGCCGCAAAATCCTGTTGGTGTAACACACCAGGAAAAATCAGCAATACAGGCTAAGTTAAGGTGTAATATGGTCAGGAGGTACACTCCGCCCGCTGTAAGTCCTGCAAAATCCTGTTGGTGTAACACACCAGGAAAAAGCAGCAATACAGGCTAAGTTAAGGTGTAATATGGTCAGGAGGTACACTCCGCCCGCTGAAAGTGCCGCAAAATCCTGTTGGTGTAACACACCAGGAAAAAGCAGCAATACAGGCTAAGTTAAGGTGTAATATGGTCAGGAGGTACACTCCGCCTGCTGTAAGTGCCGCAAAATCCTGTTGGTGTAACACACCAGGAAAAAACAGCAATACAGGCTAAGTTAAGGTGTAATATGGTCAGGAGGCACACTCCGCCCGCTGTAAGTGCCGCAAAATCCTGTTTGTGTAACACACCAGGAAAAAGCAGCAATACAGGCTAAGTTAAGGTGTAATATGGTCAGGAGGTACACTCCGCCCGCTGTAATTGCCGCAAAATCCTGTTGGTGTAACACACCAGGAAAAAGCAGCAATACGGGCTAACTTCAGGTGTATAATGTGCAGGAGGCTTAGCAACAATGACACTGACACTGTCCCCTGCCTATCCTTCTCTCTCCCTGCACACAGGGTTTATCAAAGTATATGACACTGACACTCTCCCTGCCTATCCTTCTCTCTCCCTGCACACAAGGTTTAGCAAAGAATATGACACTGACACTGTCCCCTGCCTATTCTTCTCTCTCCCTGCACACACAAGGTTTATCAAAGTATATGACACTGACACTCTCCCTGCCTATCCTTCTCTCTCCCTACACACAAGGTTTAGCAAAGAATATGACACTGACACTCTCCCTGCCTATCCTTCTCTGTCCCTACACACAAGGTTTAGCAAAGAATAGATTTGACAAGATTTGACACTGTCCCTGCCTATCCTTCACTTTCCCTGCTCCGGAACACACTACACAAGGCCGCCGCGCTGGCGGCCTTTTATAGTGTGGGGCGTGTACTAAACCCCCTCAGCTATAATTGGCCACAGGCATCCTGCCTGTGGCCAATCATTGCTCTCCTCGCTGCCGGCGCTGTGATTGGCCAAGCATGCAGGGTCACAGTGCATGCTTGGCCAATCACAGCGCCGGGATTACACTGCGATGGCGCAGTATATTGTGGGCCGTTCGCGTCACTCGAATTTGGCGCGAACGGCCCAAATCGTTCGTTGTTCGCCGAACGCGCGAACAGCCGATGTTCGAGTCGAACCTATGTTCGACTCGAACACCAAGCTCATCCCTACTAGGGAGTAGGGAGGTTAATTCACCCTAGACAGAAAGCTTCACTAACAATTCCAATTAAATCTGTGGTATAAGAGTTTAAAGGATCACTTACAGTCATGCTCCAAATTGTTGGCACCCCAGAAATTTTTCCAGAAAATCAAGTATTTCTCACAGAAAAGTATTGCAGTAACACATGTTTTGCTATACACATGTTTATTCCCTTTGTGTGTTTTGGAACAAATCAAAAAAAGGGAGGAAAAAAAGCAAATTGGACATAATGTCACACAAAACTTCAAAAATGGGCTGCTCAAAATTCTTGGCACCCTTAACTTAATATTTGGTTGCACACCCTTTGGAAAAAATAACTGAAATCAGTCGCTTCCTATAACCATCAATAAGCTTCTTACACCTCTCACCCAGAATTTTGGACCACTCTTCCTTTGCAAACTGCTCCAGGTCTCTCTTATTGGAAGGGCGCCTTTTCCCAACAGCAATTTTAAGATCTCTTCACAGGTGTTCAATGGGATTTAGATCTGGACTCATTGCTGGCCACTTTAGAGCTCTCTATCGCTTTGTTGCCATCCATTTCTGGGTGCTTTTTGACATATGTTTGGGGTCATTTTCCTGCTGGAAGACCCAAGATCTCGGACGCAAACCCAGCTTTCTGACACTGGGCTCTACAGTGCGACCCAAAATCCTTTATTAATCCTCAGATTTCATGATGCCTTGCACACATTCAAGGCACCCAGTGCCAGAGTCAGCAAAACAACCCCAAAACTTCAATGGACCTCCATTATATTTCTCAGTAGGTACTGTGTTCTTTTCTTTGTAGGCCTCATTCCGTTTTTGGTAAACAGTAGAATGATGTGCTTTACCAAAAAGCTCTATCTTGGTCTCATCTGTCTACAAGACGTTTTCCCAGAAGGATTTTGGCTTACTCAAGTACATTTTGGCAAACTGTAGTCTTGCTTTTTTATGTCTTTGTGTCAGTAGTGGGGTCCTCCCGGGTATCCTGCCATAGCCTTTCATTTCATTTAAATGTCGATGGATAGTTCATGCTGACACTGATGTTCCCTGAGCCTGCAGGACAGCTTGAACTTCTTTGGAACTTGTTTGGGGCTGCTTATCCACCATTAGGACTATCCTGCGTTGCAACCTTTCATCAAATTTTTCTCTTCCGTCCACGCCCAGAGAGATTAGCTACAGTGCCATTGGTTGCAAACTTCTTGATAATGTTGCGCACTGTGGACAAAGGCAAATCTAGATCTCTGGAGATGGACTTGTAACCTTGAGATTGTTGATATTTTTCACAATTTTGGTTCTCAAGTCCTCAGACAGTTCTCTTTTTCTCTTTCTGTTGTCCATGCTTAGTGTGGCACACACAGACACACAATGCAAAGACTAAGTGAACTTCTCTCCTTTTTATCTGCTTTCAGGTGTTTTTTTTTTATATTGCCCACACCTGTTACTTGCCCCAGGTGAGTTTAAAGGAGCATCACATGCTTGAAATAATCTTATTTATCCACAATTTTTAAAGGGTGCCAAGAATTGTGAGCAGCCCATTTTTGAAGTTTTGTGTGACATTATGTCCAATTTGCTTTTTTTCCTCCCTTTTTTTGATTTGTTCCAAAACACAAAGGGAATAAACATGTGTATAGCAAAACATGTGTTACTGCAATATTTTTCTGTGAGAAATACTTGATTTTCTGGAAAAATTTCTGGGGTGCCAACAATTTCGAGCATGACTGTATCAGTTCATTTTCAGGTATTATACCTCCTGGGGGAACTTTGGTCGCCCAGCTTGTTGTGATAGGGATCATACTTTTAATGTCATAGGGAGTTATAAGGCAAGAAGGTTATGCAAAAAGAAGAGAGCCTATACTCCTATGGAGGGGACCCCACTGCCAATCTACAAAAAAACAGCAAACTTGTCAGAGGTCATTTCAACCACTCTTTAAGAGTTTACTAAATACTACATGAATAGTGGGGTCATTAGTGGAGTGGATTTTACTTTATTAACCCATCTGCCAAGGTTGCAAGGAGAGACATTTTAATTTCTTTGAGGTTTAAAATATAATTGCTAGCTATAAATGGAATTACAACAATTGTGCAGAAAACTCTGCCATAACTAAGGACACTTGAATATTTATGGATTCTTAACAAGTAGTAAATGAGCTTTTAAAGAATTACCCACTGACCTCTGTAGATGGAGGCACTCTGCAGCAAATTATCCTCAAAATTCAAAGAAGAAGAATTAACGTTTTTAAAGGGTTGGTTCATCTTTACAGAAAAAAATGTGAAGTTAAACGAACATCAAATACCTTCCCCATCTCTCGGTCCCCTATATACTTACCTCTGGGTTAACTGAGCTGCCCCTCCCTCTGCAGCCGGTCTAATGGTCCAGGGATTCTAAATCCCTGCCCCTCTCCCTCTTCTCTGTCAGTGCTTCCAGTACAGACCATATGAATTCCTTGTGATGGTACTGACCATTGGTGGAAGTGCTGCATGGAGTAGAGGGAGACAAGTGGGGATTTTAAATCCTCAAACCACTGGACTGGCTGCAGGGGCACAGACAGCTCAGCTGCCCCAGGGTTAAGTACAGCAGAGACCGCGAGGGTGGGGAGGGTGTCTTGTGTTAGTTCACCTTTACATTTTTTTTTCTATAAATGTGAACTAACACTTTAAAGTGAAACGTTCGTCAGAAAATAAAGTCCTGCTAGATCACTTCAGGCTGGCCCCTTTTGCAGGTATAGCTATGTTAAACATAAAAAAAGGGGCTATGCTGTTTAAAATCCAGTAACACAAAGGGGTTGATTTACTAAAACTTCAGAGTGCAAAATCGGGTGCAGCTGTGCATGGCAGCCAATCGGCGTCTAACTTTAGCTTGTTTAATTAGGCTTTGACAAAAAACTGGAAGCTGATTGGTTTCTGTGCACAGCTGCATCAGTTTTTGCACTCTCCAGTTTTAGTAAATCAACCCCAATGTCTCGTAGTGCTCTGCACATGCTCAGTTGCTCTCTATTTTTAGGCACTGACAAATTTGTAGAGGTCAATCTGCTGACAGCCTTAAAGTGAAATTAAACCCTCCTATTCTTTGCAGCCAAGGAAGCTGATTCTGTTTGATTTGCAACTGCCATGGTGCTGCACATGTGATGAGTTATGATACCAGCAATGGTTTGACAGTTTGGTTGAGTGACAGTTAGCAATCACAGCATTCCAGGAATGTAACTGTTTTTGGAAACCGTTAAATAGATTAGTTTAGTTTCACGCTATGATTTACTGCTGTTCAGGAGCTCTGGACTTCAGCAAAATGGCAGCCTCCAGCAAGAAGAAACAAGAACAATGCTGGAGGCAATTTATTGTGGAATGTATGGTCCTTGCTAAAGAACATTTATTTTTTATCAAGTTGTTATGGGTAAATTTCGGCTTTAATTTGTTGTTTCAGTAGTACAGTTCATTCTGCCCTTCAAGCAGTAACTCAGCAGGCTTTCAGCCTTCTGCACTTTAAATGAAACACCAGTAGCGTCGGGAACCGACTCTGGGTGACACCCGTCAGAGCGGTGACACCATCCCGAGGGCGGCGAGGGAGAGCTTTTGTTCAAACAAAACAGTCTCAACACCAGTTCTGCCACACAGGGCACTAGCCCTGCGTGTGTTTTCCTCTAAGGCTCTCACTGCTGTCACTTCTAAATACAGAAGCCCATTGCTCCGCTTCTGCATTTAGAAGTGACAGTGCAATCATCCGGGCGGCACGGCTCACAGCTGCACTGAATCCTTCCCTGATTGGTGCGCTGGTGTGATGTGTGGGGGGGGCGGTCAATAACATTACTGGTGCCTTGGGCATCCAATCCAGGCAGATCCCATGGTGCCATGTCATCGCAGGTGTCAGGCATCCATCCCGGCGTTGCCTGCTGTGATTGCCAACACCAACAGTATCTTCCTCACTGTCAGGTCAGTTCTGATCACATCCAGATCCCCCATACATTTATTGCATTGTCTGCTCAAATCACCCATACATTGCATCGTCTGCTCCAATGGAGCAGACGATGCAATGTATTAGTGATTGGAGCCAGGCCCGGACTGGGACAAAAAATAGGCCCGGGCATTTTGGATTGAGCAGCCCATGACATGCTAACCGGCCCCTTCCCCACTCTCCACCCTGACAGATCCCCTGAGAGAGGGGAGGGGGGAACCCAGCAGAGGTGTGGGGGGGAGGTGAGGTGGGACCAGGAAAGAGAATGAGGGGATGGAGAGCAGAGGGAAGAACCTTGAGAACATGGGGTGGGGCGAGAGCACAGAGGAGAGGCAGAGAACACAGGGAGGAAGAGGAGAGCACAGGGGGGCAGCAGAGAGCACGGAGGGAGGTGGAGAGCACAGGGGGGCAGCAGAGAGCATGGGGGAGGTGGAGAGCACAGGGAGGGTGCCAGAGAGCATAGGGGGAGGTGGAGAGCACAGAGAGGGCGGCGGAGAGCATGGGGGGAGGTGGAGAGCACAGGGGGGCTGGTGGAGAGCATGGGGGGATGTGAAGAGCACAGGGGGGTGGCGAAGAGCATGGGGGAGGTGGAGAGCACATGGAGGGTGGCAGAGAGCATGGGGGGAGGTGGAGAGCACAAGAAGGGCGGCAGAGAGCATGGGGGAGGTGGAGAGCACAGGGGGGCTGGTGGAAAGCATGGGTGGATGTAAAGAGCACAGGGGGGATGGTGGAGAGTATGGGGGCGGTTGAGAGCATAGGGGGGCAGCAGAGAGCATGGGGGTGTAGCGGGTGGTTACAATTAGGGGAAGTATCTGAGTGGTAACCAGGCTCAGGTATGTTAATTGTTAGGGTTGTGGACCATTTTTGTCGTGGAGGATATCAATGGTGTCTAGTTCCCTGCGGCCTATAGGTGGCGCTGTCACCTGTGCCTTTTTGTGCCCCCTCGCGGCGGGGAACCTGCCATGCTTGCCGGGAGAGGGTATAAAAGGGGCAGACATCTTCCGGTCGAGGTCCAAACCCCAGGCACCTTCAGCCTGGGGGCTGCTGTTCGTGACACCCAGGTGCCCTTGGCCTGGGTGTGCGTGAGGATGGTCTCCGGATGCTCCTAGGCCCAGAGACTGAACTGCTGTCCCATCCCCAGACACCTTAGGTGTGGGGGTGAGCTACTTTTGAGAAGGCCGGGGACCCAGCGACCTTCGGTTGGGTTCCGCGAGGGATCGAGGGCTCCCAGGGATCCGCCTCGTGAGGCGACCCGTATCCAGGACGAGGAGGCCAGGGAGGTGACCCTTTCTGAAGACCTGAAGACCCAGCGCAGAGTCGTGGTGACAGAAGGGGCCTCTGGTAACTCTCCGGAGGGATGGTTTCTCCCTACAGAGGCCTAACTATTCAAGGAAGGAAAAGTGCATGTTCTGTATGTCATAGTGGCAGTGACTCTACACACACCAGGTCAGTGACAGTGACTACAACTATTCATCAAGTCAGTGTCAGTGACTATAACTATTCATCAAGTCAGTGGCAGTGACTGTGTACCAAGCTGTTCGTGCTAATCAGAACAGTGCTCCCCTAATCAACGCTGAGTTTGTGCCTGGACCTTTTCCCACCTTATCTGAACTGTTCTCGACCAACCTGTCTGCTTTCACAGAGACTGTTTATTGTTCTCATAAATAAATATTGAGTTGGACTCTCAGTTTGTGTGGATAGTCGCTTTACTGGGGAGAACTAAAGGACTTGTTTCTGGCTACCGCAGAAGCGAGATCAGCTCGGGAGGTTTTCAAACACTGGCTGAAGGCAGGCCCGAGAAACTAACACCGCTCAACCTCCCCATCCAGCAGGGTACGGGCTTGTGGTGCGGTGTGCCTCAGTCTTTCCTGCGGAGGAGCCAACAAGAGAAAAGCAGGTAAAGTCTGGGGTTGGTGCGCTACATGGGGAAGCAGAGAGCATGGGGGGATGTGGAGAGCACAGGGGGGGAAGCGGAGAGTGTGGGGGGATATGAAGAGCACAGATGGTTGAACGCAGAGCATGGGGGGGTGGCAGAGAGCATGGAAGGAGGTGGAGAGCATGGAAGGAGGTGGAGAGCATGGGGGAGGTGGAGAGCACAGGGGGTTGGCAGAGAGCATGGGGGGAGGTGGAGAGCACAGGGAGGGCGGCAGAAAGCATGGGGGGAGGTGGAGAGCACAGGGGGAGGTGGAGAGCACTGGGGGAGGCGGCAGAGAGCATGGGGGAGGTGGAAAGCACTGGGGGGCGGCAGAGAGCATGGGGGGAGGTGGAGAGCACGGGGCGCAGTGAGCATGGGGGGAGATGTAGAGCACTGGGGGGGCAGCAGAGAGCATGGGGGGAGGTGGAGAGCATGGGGGAGGTGGAGAGCACTGGGGGCGGAAGAGAGCATGGGGGGAGGTGGAGAGCACAGGGAGGGCGGCGGATAGCATGGGGGGAGGTGGAGAGCACTGGGGGCAGCAGAGAGCATGGGGGAGGTGGAGAGCATGGGGGCGCAGTGAGCATGGGGGGAAATGGAGAGCACTGTTGGGGCAGCAGAAAGCATGGGGGAAGGTGGAGAGCACAGAGAGGGCGGTGGAGAGCATGGGGGGAGGTGGAGAGCACAGGGGGAGGTGGAGAGCACTGGGGGGCGGCAGAGAGCATGGGGGGAGGTGGAGAGCCCAGGGAGGGTGGTGGAGAGCATGGGGGAGGTGGAGAGCACTGGGGAGCAGCAGAGAGCATGGGGGAGGTGGAGAGCACAGGGAGAGCGGTGGAGAGCATGGGGGAGGTGGAGAGCACTGGGGGGCGGCAGAGAGCATGGGGGAGGTGGAGAGCACTGGAGGGCGGTGAAGAGCTTGGGGGAGGTGGAGAGCACTGGGGGGCGGCAGAGAGCATGGGGGAGGTGTAGAGCACTGGGGGGTGGCAGAGAGCATGGGGGGAGGTGGAGAGTACAGGGGAGTGGCAGAGAGCACTGGAGGGTGGCAAAGAGCATGGAGGGAGGTGGAGAGCACTGGGGGTGGCAGAGAGCACTGGGGGGGGTGGCAGAGAGCATGGGGGAGGTGGAGAGCACTGGGGGGTGGCAGAGAGCACTGGGGGGGTGGAAGAGAGCATGGGGGAGGTGGAGAGCACTGGGGGGTGGCAGAGAGCTTGGGGGGAGGTGGAGATCACAAGGAGGCAAAGAGTATGGGTGGTGTCGGAGGAGCAGTAGGGGTGGCTGCATATAGAACAATCATTCTCTCCATCTTCCTGCTGCAGTATCGGAATGACTGCTTTTCCTCTACCTCTCGCAGGCATTCTGATACTGCAGAAGGGAGATGGAGAGAATGATTGTTTTATATGCAGCCGCCCCCACTGCTCCTCCTATCCAGGTTACAGGGGGGGCTGCACTCACGTTTTCTGCTATCCGGCTTCAAGTTGTCAGCAGCAGGTGTCTGCACTGACTCCTCCCCCCTTCGCAGTCACGCCCCCCGGCACCGACGGCAGACCTATACAGGCCGAAGGCTTCTCATCTAGCTCCTCCCCCTTCTATGTTTCCGTCCACCCGGGCGGCCGCGGAGAGGCTGGATGAGCGGCACGGGCTCAAAGAGCCTTGTGCCCTGCTAGCACTTGCAGCCTGGTGGCCCACCGGGCAAATGCCCGGTTTGTCCGATGGCCAATCCGGGCCTGATTGGAGCAGACGATGCAATGTATTAGTGATTGGAGCAGACAATGCAATGAAGTCCAATCACCGATACATTGTATTGTCTGATCCAGTCATCCATACATTGCATTGTCTGCTCCAATCACCCATACATTGCATTGTCTGCAGGAACAGATCCCATCTTACCCATATCCCCCATACCATTGTCTGTTATCAGAGACAGATCCTACCCTCTTCATAGGCATTCCATACCCCATACCCCCTGTAGAGGTAGGTTGCTACGAGTGACAAACATCCACCAATTCACCCTGCTGCCAGACCTTCATCTATCACCTCAGAGACAATGAACAGTCATTTGCGCTGTTTTGTTTTGTTTATTTGGGGGATATAACTTGGATGGGGTAAGGAGGATATGGGATGCCCATAGAACATGTTAGTATTTGTCATGTTAAAGTGGATCCAGCTTTACATGGACAAATGGTTTACTTATTATCTTCATGAATAATATAGCAGTCTATATGTTACACTCCTCAAATAGAATAAAATGGCAGACCCTAATTCTGACAGACTTTTCACCTCAGATACCTCAGGACACTTCTCCTCCTGCACATCACTTTCCTGTCACAAATTAGTACTCCTGTCCAGCCATCTTCAGCCACTAGGCCTCACTTTGAATAAGTCCTAGTAGTTTCTGTAATTGGTTGTACTTGGTGGTATTTGACTGCGTAGTTACTAGGCCCGAGGCCTACAGAACCCCTCCCCGGGGGGCCTAGTAGTTTAACAGTTTGTACTAGGAGATGGACTACTGATCCCAGATAGCCCTACTTGCAAATCCTGCGCCATCAGGCAACATCAATTTGACACACTTCCCCACAGTCTCTTTCTCTCCTCTGATCCAGGACTCCTCATCACTGACCTTGTAATGACGGAGCTCTCTCACAGACTCCCTGTGGTACACTCACCGACCTTTTTCTGCCCCGAGTCCATAATAGAGACTTTAATTTTAGCCGTAATTAGTCAACTAAAATCTAATGGGTTTAGTTCAATTGTAATGCATTATTTAACCATTTCTCTAGAATTTCCAAACTCATTATATACTCCTTGAGTAAAATCTATATGCTGCACAGTTCTCTGGACGGTGGTCTGAGGAGGCCTGTAATGCTACACAGTGCGCTGGGCAGTCTGAGGAGGCCTGTAATGTATACAGTGCTTTGGCTGGTCGTGAGTTGGGACTCTCGGGAGGCCTGTAATGCACAGTGCTCTGGATGGTTGTGCGTTAGGACTCTCGGGAGGCTTGTAATGCACAGTGCTCTGGACGTTCTTGAATTGGGGCTCTCGGGAGGCCTATAATGCACCATGTTCCACATTTGAACAGTCGCCTGAGGAGGTCTGTAATGCACAGTGATCTAGACGGTGGCCTGAGGAGGCCTGTAATGCACAGTGCTTTGGACCAGCGGTCTGAGGAAACTTGTAATGCTACACAGTGCTCTGGACGGTGGTCTGAGGAGGCCTGTAATGCTACACAGTGCTCTGGGCAGTCTGAAGAGGCCTATAATGCACACAGTGCTCTGGACGGTCGTGAGCTGGGATTCTCAGGAGGCCTGTAATGCACAATGCTTTGGACGGTCATGAGTCAGGACTCCCAGGAGGCTTGTAATGCACAGTGCTCTGGACGGTTGTGAATTAGGGCTCTTGGGAGGCCTTTAATGCACCGTGCTCTGGATCTGGACAGTCGTCTGAGGAGGCCTGTAATGCTGACCAGTGCTAGGCATGCAATACTACTAAGCACGCTACAGTCTCTACCTTGCTTGCTGGGAGGGGAAGCACTCACAGGCTCTACAGGCGGAGCTCCAAGGAAACCAGCAAGTTCACTTGGGTAAACGTCCCTCCCTCACATTTTCCCTCACAATTTTCCATTGTTCCATTTTTGTTCATTGACGAAAACGTGAATTTCGTCATAGTTTACGTCAATTAACAAAAATGTGGGGTAATTTTTGTTTAGTTTTTTAAACTGGAAATATGCCACTGATGAAAATTATGCGGAAAATGTTTTCATCAGCAAAATTAACACTGCCTCAGGGACAGATCTGATCCAGATCCCCATACTTTGTATTGGGAGGGGGTAACACCATGTTTTACTGCACCAGGTGACACCAACGCTGTTAAACACCAAGCAATGTTGGGGTAGGAGCAGAGGAACTGATCTGCTTAGAGAATGAGTTCAATAAAACTTTGCTTCTGCTGTGAACTTTGAGGATTACAGTGCATTCACCTAGGAGGGGTTCCTGCAATTAGCTGCGAGTAGGCAGCCCCATTGAAAGCAATGAATGAATTAATTGAAAGCTCTCACAGCTAATAGCACCCACTCACATTAATCAGTTATGCTGTGATCAAATGCGAGTGATCAGCCCTGGATGTAGCCGATCACTTGCAGGTCATTGCAGCTTGAATGATTACATGCAAGTGGACGCGATTAGCTTTGGGAGCCAGCAACCTCCCATTGCTTTCAATGGGGCTGCCTACTCAAACCAAAACACAGGAACCCACTCTTAGGTCTTTGCATGTAATCGCCAGCAGGGTGCAAGTGTGAATGCTCCCTTAATTTTTCCACAATGCCTGTAGCAAGAGATGGCCAATAAGGTCTGTTTTTACAGTTAATTTACTGCTAGCTAATATTTTGTAATACTCAAATGCCTTTCATCTGGCCATACAGTAGGTTTGCAGTTGTGCCATACTCCTTCCATTTTGGGATGATGGATTGAACAGTGTTCTGTGAGATGTTCAGAGCTTGGGATATGTTTTCATAACCTAACCCTGATTTAATCTTCTCCACAACTTTATCCCTGACCTGTCTGGTGTGTTCCTTGGCCTCCATGATGCTGTTTGTTCTAAAAGGTTCTCTAACAAACCTCTGAGGGCTTCACAGAACAGCTGTATTTATACTGAGATGAAATTACACACAGATGGACTCTATTTAATAATTAGGTGACTTCTGAAGGCAATTTGTTTCACTAGATTTTAGTTAGGGGTATCAGAGTAAAGTGGGCACGCCACACTTTTCAGATATTTGTAAAACATTTTGAAAACCATTTATCATTTTCCTTCCACTTCACAATTATGTGTCACTTTGTGTTGGTCTATCACATCAAATCCCAATAAAATACATTTACGTTTTTGGTTGTAACATGTCAAAATGTGGAACATTTCAAGGGGTATGAATACTTCAAGGCACTGTATATTCACTATATACAGTACTATCATGCTCCATTATGAAATGTATGTATATGAATTATATAATATTCCCCATTCTTAGTCAACGAGTGACATGCTAAGGAGCGCTACATCCAGCATTTTTAAGTGCTTTGCTACTATGCTAAGAATAGCCTGAATATCGACTGTAATTTGATTTCCTATTATTCAGGTCTAGTTGCAAGACACTCCCCTCCCTTTTGTATTGATTTTGAGTCAGACAGACAGTCAACAATGGGCAACCAGTGTTGAACTTTGTATTTAGAAACCTCATAATGCTCTGCAAGCTAAGTGTCATGGAAAAACTTTGTATTAAATATTTATTAGTAAAATAAATATTTAATAAAAGTTATATAAAGGATTCATTTCTACATGTGTAAACATTCAAATAATAGCTTAAATATGAAATATATATATGAAATACTTTATATAAGCCTGACTAAAATAGTGAAAAATATACCTTTCATATGTTTTTTTAATCCAGAACATAAGAAATAAGTGAAGAAAATGAATACAAAAACACTATGCTTTCCTTTTAATGGTCATATAACAGTAAAACACTAATATTTTTTGACTTGGAACAACAGAAAAGACATCAAAAGCTCAGAGCAATAATAATTACTTAACACTGGAAAGATTAAATTATCACTGCTTGTGTTTCCTTATCACCTCTGGAGAACATGGATTCAGGTCACATGGGTGAAGACTAGACTGTAGTTCCCTTTGTAAAATGATTCATTGCTACAAGCAAAGCAATTATGATTTTTTTCTTTTAAGTTTTTTTTTATTTATTTTTTATGTTTTGCTTCCTTTATTTTGTATCGGAAGCAGAAAAGAACAATAAAATAGTGATGATGACAAAAAAAATAGAAAGAGAAAGGAAACGGCATACTAAACACAAAGACGAAAAATATGAAATATTGCAATTTATCAGTTGTTAGATATGACGGCTGCATTCGTTTTTTCCTTTTTTATAACTTGCCACCAGTAACATACTTCCTGTCCTAGGTTATCAATACTTACTCACCATATTGTATCTATGAAGGAGCAGCATCGTTACCCTAGAAGAGGAATAAAGACCAAGTATAGTTAATGGACCAAATGGGAGTACATGAAATAAATTAACTGTTGTGGTCCCACCATCCCACAGCTTGCCGCCTGACCAGCTGCTCATCTCACCATCCCACAGCTTGCCGAACGGACCCGCTGATCATCCCACTATCCTATTTTTACATACACTTTGTTAAAAATTCCTGACATTTTCCTTTTCAGTCTCCAAAGGTAGGCATATCCAAAACTGAGTATTCAGAACCTAGGAACAAGCAGTGGTGGTGCGTCCATTAGGGGCGCCTGGGCGCCGCCCCCTCTGTCATGTCACCCCCTATATGTAGAATGCATTGCATGAATCTATCCATGGCCGCTGTAGCCACCCCCTATTCAGGCGTCTGGCCCCTTTTCAGATGACGACTGAATAGCAGCGGTGGGGTGTTTTTTTGAAGCACCTGATTAGAGCCCTAGGCTCTAATAGGCTTCAAAAAAGGTGGACTCGGAGCGCAGAGCATTGCGCTCGGAGTCCACCCAGGTGTGTTAGAAGAGCGAATGAATATTCACTTTTCTAACACTGAACCGCCTCTCAGCCAACCAGGAGGCACGTGTCTAATACCCATCACCTGATTGGCTGAAGGCACAGGTGCTCCGATTGAACGCCTAGCAGGAAGGAAGAAGAGACAAATGGAGGACACAGGAGTCGCAGCATGACCTGCTGCTCATCCCACCATCCCACAGCTTGCCGCCTGACCAGCTGCTCATCTCACCATCCCACAGCTTGCTGCCTGACCCGCTGATCATCCCACTATCCCACAGCTTGCTGCCGCCACCTGCTGCCTGACCCCCACCAAGATGGGGTAAGTGCCGGGCAGTCAGCAAGCGAGGGGGCGGGCGGGGGGGTCCCAGTGGCTGCATTTGATGGGCACGGTGGCTGCATTTGATGGGAACAGTGGCTGCAATTGATGGGCACAGTGGCTGCAATTGATGGGCACAGTGGCTGCATTTGATGGGGCACAGTGGCTGCATTTGATGGGGCACAGTGGCTGCATTTGATGGGGCACAGTGACTGCATTTGATGGGCACAGTGACTGCATTTGATGGGCACAGTGACTGCATTTTATGGGGCACAGTGGCTGCATTTGATGGGGCACAGTGGCTGCATTTGATGGTACAGTGGCTGCAATTGATGGTACAGTGGCTGCATTTGATGGGCACAGTGAGGCTGCAATTGATGTTTTTTTTCAGTATTTTTCTGAATTTTTTTCAGTTTGTTTACGTCCCCCCAAAAAATTTTGAGCACCAGCTGTCACTGGGAAATAGTATCACTAAAAGTATTGAATCCTATTTGGTCAGGGTGACCAGACATCCCTGGTTTGCAGGGATAGTCCCTATTTTAGTAGGGTTGTCCCTGGGAAAAAAGTATCCCGGATTTCACCCCTGGATAAAAGAACATGTCCCTGATTTCTTTCCAGCTTTAATAATTGGTGTCCCTGGCCTGAGTGGCTACTGGGTAATTCTGTGTTTGGCATGGATTAGGAGAAAGCAGGGAGGGGTGTTTGTCTCCCGGCAGTGTCCAGGGTCATTGATGATGTCACATGCCGATATCACATTCTCTACCCGGTCCCTCCTCTCACAGCTTGTTCGTGAGAGGGTAGGACATAGATTATTTGCTGCTTTGCTTTTGTTTGTGATGGTTGTGAAGTCTCCCTGCTGTCAGAATACAATAGCTCAGTGGGGAGGATTCCCCCATTTACCTCAAATGTCTGGATGGGGAAATCGGATCAGTTTTTTTTGTTCAACCCCCTGGTTGAACGAAAAAAAAAACACTAATCTATGGGCAGCTTTACTGTCCCTGTCTGGTCATTTTCAATAATTGGATTTCAGTTATTCCTATTATAGAACTTCAGCATCAGATGTGGGCATCACCTAGGGCAGTCCACATGCAAATGCAGTCTGCCTAAAAACACCCTCTTCCACCAATCAAGGCATTTTTATGTCTGCAAAACCTCCCCCGAAAGTCAGCCTACTGCTTGCATCAGGACTGAGTGAGGGCTCTGTAGAGGAGCTTTCAGACAAGGTAATGTGCTGTTTTCAGGAAGCCAAGTACACCACCCTGTCAGCCCGTTCCACTATCAATGATCTACTTGCATTGCATAGGCAAGCACAGACACCCAGTGATAAGGTCACAGGGTCTAATATAGATATGTAATGAAAACAGAGAGGTTTTATTTGCATTTCATTGGCATGTTGATGAGGTGCAGGAAGGAACTATGGAAGACAAAATAGAAAAAGATTACATTTCAGTTTTTATTTCTCTCCACAAAGTGGTGGAAGGGCTGGGTTTATAACTTCCACTATTTTAAAACTGTGCTGGGAACGGGGGCTTGTAAACACACTCCCAGCTGCCATAACGGCTTTCGAATGGAAATGATATAGACAGCTATAAAGTATCCGGTCACTTCCACATGCACCCCCACCATGTTTCCCAAGCTCCGCAACCTATCAGTGGACCTGAGAATGGCATGGCAAGTGCAACCGGGTACAGGAAGAGAGATCACTGAACATCCATTCTCTGATCTCTTCTTCTAGCTAATGACCCCAAAGTGATGTGTAAAACATCACTTTCGGGTTCAAGTGTCACTTTCCTTAGCCAGTATGAGAAGCTACAGTAATAGAGTTACATATCGCCACACATGCCAGAGTGAGAGCAATATTTCTACGCCCATTATTCATAAGATACTGAGATTTGTTCCATTTCAAGGGTACATACTATTTTAAGGCTTGATATTTTGGGTATCTATTTACAACAGAGTTAGTTGATTACAAACAGGTACTTTCTGTCCCTGCTAGCTGGGAAAACCCTAATTGAAAGACTGTGATGTTATATAAAGGGGAGTTTCCAGGAAGTAGACACATAGAACTGAGCAACATGACCTTATAAACACAGGTGCTGCTGTTCCTTCTGGTCTGGGATTCAATAGAAACTACTAAGGACTAAGACGCTGTATTCCAGTGCCACACCACAGTTTCGGCCGATGAGGAGCTGCATTCCAGGCCAGTTGGACGATGATTGCGGGATCGTCCCATCACTGCTAATCTTGTCTTCAGATCTTCGACACAAAGATGGATGCTGCATCAGGATAATTCTCAGGGGTCACTGCAACTGACCTTGGTTGCAACATTGGAAATAAGTCCAAACAAACAGCGCTACAACCCAGTCAGCTCACCTCAGCAGAGAAAATGATGCACCGTTGCTTACTTTCAGCCTCTGCAAGCATTCAACAACATATAAGTTCCACAAAAAGGTGGCAACACAGTGAACTGTGGTGTACAAAATGTTATTGATCAACAAAACAAAAGTTGGATTTTATCCCTGGAATTAATTTATTGCAGCATTAATTCCGGAGGTATATACCTTGGTAAATGTGCACTATGCTATCAGAACTCTTGTTGGGTCCTTTGCTGATAGTACATACATCCAATATACAAATATATATTATCATTATTATTTTCTTATATAAAGCTTGTATTATTTCCATATTGGTGTGCATCTATATACTTATGCTTAATGTTATATGCTGGTTGCAATAATTCCTCTGCTCCCAATTACTTAGATTAGATTATTGGTAAATATCCCTGTAAGGGAACCCCCTCTCTTCACAGAGGCTCTGTCCAGAGTGGAGGCACTGCCAAATTAATTATGAAACCCACTCTTTTACTTAGCGAAGATTCTGGTTCTCTTATTTACTTACAGGTTTAGAACACTATTCTGTTTAGGGGAGTCATTTGTCATGAACCCCAAAAAACACTACTATTGTCAAGGATACCGAATAATGGTATCATGTGAAACAGGCATGCCCAGAAATGTGTGGACTTGCACAGAGAACACTGGACACAAATATAGTATGGATAATGTGATTTAATAAAGATAAAGTAAATAAAGCAACAATATAAACACAGAATACCAAAACCACATGAACCAAAAACAGTGAATCTAATGAGTGAAAGTGCTAACAGCGAACAAACTAACAAAGCCAAAAAAATACCTATATACAGGTGGGAAGATATGGCTGAGAAACATAGTCAGCATCAGAGCCAGGGTCATGCATGGGTCATGCATGAGAGATCAGACAGAGGGAGCAGGGGGAGCAAGTCAGGACAGGAAGAAGGTACAGAGGAACCGGAACAAGCAGGAAGACAGAGGATCAAGAACAAGAGCAGATCAGGGGCACATGGGCAAAACACCAAGGCAAGCAGGAGTAGCACAGGAAGAGCTAAATATCCTCCCAGCAATCAGCATCAGGTGATGACTAATTAGTAGGAGCTGCTGGCTGCTGAGAGACACCCGCTGGTTGATACCAGAACTACAACTTACATGTCTGGGAGCCACAGTACCACCAGTAGCACTCCTGACAACTATATTTATAAAATAATACATATTAGTCCATTATGGCTGTGATTCATGAAGCTTCAAGAGACATTAAAAGTGTATCTAAAGCAAACTTTTTTTTAATTTTAATTCTCAGATTAATTCTCAGCTGTCCTATTAGGAAGATTTACCCTCACTTCCTGTCCAGTAGACACCCAAGATGTGGTAAGAAATCTTTCTAACCTACACTATATTGTCAAAAGTATTGGGACACCTGCCTTTACACACACATGAACTATAATGGCATCCCAGTCTTAGTCCGTAGGGTACAATATTGAGTTGGCCCACCCTTTGCAGCTATAACAGCTTAAACTCTTCTGGAAAGGCTGTCCACGAGGTTTAGGAGTGTGTCTATGGGAATGTTTGACCATTCTTCCAAAAGTGCATTTGTGAAGTCAGGCACTGATGTTGGCCTGACTTCACAAAGGCCTGACTCGTAGTCTCTGCTCTAATTAATCCCAAAGGTGTTCTATAGGGTTAACGTCAGGATTCTGTGCAGGCCAGACAAGTATCTCCACCCAAAACTCACTCATCCATGTCTTTATGGACCTTGCTGTGTGCACTGGTGCTCAGTCATGTTGGAATAGGAAGGGGCCATCCCCAAACTGTTCCCATAAAGTTGGGAGCATGAAATTGTCCAAAATGTCTTGGTATGCTGATGGCTTAAGAGTTCCCTTCACTGGAACTAAGAGGCCAAGCCCAACCCCTGAAAAACAACCTCACACCATAATCCCCCCTCCACCAAATGGTTTGGACCAGTGCACAAAGCAAGGTCCATAAAGACATGGATGAACGAATTTGGGGTGGAAGAACTTGACGGGACTGCATCTCAACCCAATAGAACACCTTTGGGATGAATTAGAGTGGAGACTGAGAGCCATGCCTTCTTGTCCAACATCAGTGCTTGAGCTCACAATGCGATTTTGGAAGAATGGTCAAACATTCCCATAGACACACTCCTAAACCTTGTGGACAGCCTTCCCAGAAGAGTTGAAGCTGTTATAGCTCCAAAGGGTGGGCCAACTCAATATTGAACCCTACGGACTAAGACTGGGATGCCATTAAAATGTATGTGTGTGTAAAGGCAGGTGTCCCAATACTTTTGACAATATAGTTTATGTTGTACAGGTATAGAATAATCCACATCCATAGGTGCCCCATCTAATCATGCACTCCTCCTCTGTACTACAATTGTACATGCAGCATCCAGAGTGCTGCACATACAGGCCGAGGGAGAGAGACAACCACAAAAAAAGCTTTGCCTCTCCTCTGCACCCACAGCAGTGATTGACACCAGCTCTGTGTCCTTCTCCTGCTGCCTGCGTATGCCATGTTCGGAACTCTGCATGTACAGTTGTAGTACAGAGCAAGAAGGCACACATTAAGGAGACTCTTACAGAATGCCATAGGTCTGGGTGACACAAGAGGGACAATTAGAACCTTGAGTGTACAGTGTGGTCAAGGGACACTTTCAATATAGGATGATTTTTATTTATTTTTTAACCACTTCCATACTGGGCACTTAAACACCTTCCTGCCCAGACCAATTTTCAGCTTTCTGCGCTGTTGCACTTTGAATGACAATTGCGCGGTCATGCTACACTGTACCCAAACAAAATTTTTATAATTTTTTCCCCACAAATAGAGCTTTCTTTTGGTGGTATTTGATCACCTCTGGGATTTTTATTTTCTGCTAAAAAAAATAAAAAAAGACCAATTTTTTTTTTAAAAAAAGTATTTTTTTTGTTTCAGTTACAAAACTTTTTAAATAAGTAAGTTTTCTCCTTCACTGATGGGGCTGCACTGACGGGCACCGATGAGGTGGCACCAATGAGGTGGCATTGATGGGCACTGATGATGGGCACTAATATGCGGCACTGATAGGTGGAACGGATAATCGCCACGGATAGGCGGCACAGATGGGCACGGATAGGCGGCACAGATGGGCACGGATAGGCGGCAAAGATGGGCGCTGATAGGCAGCACGTATGGGCACTGATAGGCGGCATGAATGGGCACTGATAGGCGGCACGGATGGGTACTGATAGGCGACACGGATGGGCACTGATAGGCGGCACGGATGGGCACTGATAGGTGGCAAGGATGGGCATGGATGGGCACTGATAGGTGGCACGGGTGGGCACTGATGTACTGTAATGGATGCCAATCAGTGCCAAACAAAAATGCCTGCCAATCAGTGATGCCCATTGTGGGCACTGATTGGCATCCATTGTGGGCACTGATTGGCATCCATTAGGGGGCACTAACTGGCATCCCTGGTGGTCTAGGGTGGCATACCTGGTGCTGGCATCCCTGATGGTCCAGTGGCATCCCTGGTGGTCCAGTGGCATCCCTGGTGGTCCAGTGGGGGCATCCTCGGGGGGGCTGTGCTGATAATCGATCAGCACAAACCCCCCCCCTGTCAGAGGAGCAGCCGATCGGCTCTCCTCTACTCGCGTCTGACAGACGCGAGTGAGGAAAAGCCGATGACCGGCTTTTCCTGTTTACACTGTGATAAGCCGTGATTGGACACGGCTGATCACGTGGTAAAGAGTCTCCGTCGGAGACTCTTTACCTAGATCGGAGTTGCGGGGTGTCAGACTGACACCCCGCAGCAACGATCGCCGCGATGCGCGCCCCCGGGGGCGCGCAGCGGCTCAAAATCCTGAGGACGTCATATGACGTCCTGTCAGGATTTTGCAACCACTTTGCCGACGTCAATCCGCTATAGGGCGGGCGGCAAGTGGTTAAACAGCAAATACATGCAAGTTTTATTATTATTATTATCTGTTTTACTAAACTTCAATGTCACTTTAATTAATCATTATGCAACCAGTTACTATATAGGACTCAACTATTTTCAGGGCTTATCTTAAATTATTAATCAAAGCTATCAGAGGGGATGTTAAGTCTGGAATGACACCTTTTCTAAGAGTTTTTCTCTAATTAGAGGATTCTTGATTTTTGCATGTCTCTATTTCTGAGAAGATTATGTTGCTAATAAATACATTTTTTCCCAGAAGTGTCCACATTTTCATACCGTGCAATTCCCACCATTATAAATATCTTTAGGAAACTGCTTTCATTATATGTATATTGATCTTGTGCTGCAACGCCTCTCCTATCTCGTGTCCTACATAGGACATACATTTAATTCTAGGTTGCTTATTGAGTCACACGTATTTAAACATTTTCCTTTTAAAAGGGCATGTTTGGATTTTTTTACATACTTTTTTATATAGTGAAATGTATATCCATTAATTAGATGTCCTTTTTATAGTCTAATGTCTTTTTTATTTTTAGTGCATACTAAGTGTCTTCATACTAATTTATTATTCTGGGTTTTCAAAGCAGAAAACCCTACACATGTAACCTGCTTGCAGACACCCAGGTCAAATAGCAGCCTTTATACATTCCTGTATGTAGATTTTAATTAGAAATTAGGATGTTCTGTATTGGCTGTGTGCTGTTATCTGGACACGGACATCGCTGGGACTTTCCAGGATTCCTATTTTGTGAATCTTTTGAACTTTGATTTGCACCTTCACTCTGATCCCTTCTGCCCTATCGGATACTGAAATCCTCTGGTGACCATTATTACCGAAAATGAAAGTAAAACAAAATCCCAAATATTGAGTGGCCACCACAACAGGAATAGAGGGATAATATTATACTGGGGATACTAGTTCTAGTGACCCTGGTGACAACCAGGGATTCCCTCATTTTGGAGGGATTTCCTGTTTTGGCTATTGGACAGGAAGTGAAGGAAAATCTCCCCTATGGGACACACATGGCAAAAAAAACTGACATGGGGTTATAACCTTCCCTTGTCTATCCAAAATTAAAAAAGGTTTTGCTTTCATTTCTAGTTTAAGCTTTGAGGAAAGGGGCACATATTTGATTATTGTCACAAACTTACCTCTTTGTTTGCACTGACAGCACTACGATCCCTCTCCATTGTTGCTTCTTCTGCATCTGACATCAAATGGTTAAAGTTACAATCTAATGTACTATGGCTATGTAGCGGGTACTTACTTTCCCGCAGTAATTTTAGAATTTTTCGGTGACACCAGTGGTGTGTCTCCGGCGGTACACTGGGTGGCGCTGTCACCATGGGTCGACGGACGGATACCGCTGTGTGCTGAGCCTACTTTTTGTCCTCTCTTGGCAGCGGTATGGTGGGGCGGGGAACCCGCCGTGCTTGCTGGGAGGGGGGATAAAAGGGGCCGGCCATCTTGGTCACGGGGTTGTTGGTCCCTGGCACCATTAGCCTGCGGACGGAGTTCGTGTTTGTCCTCTAGGCGGACTAGGCCTAGAGGACCACCGGAGATCGTGTTCCAACCCTGGCACCTTTAGCCTGGGGTAAGGTACTCGGACGGCGGTCCGGAGCTCAGTGCCCAACACTGAGTTCCGCGAGGGAAGGATCCTAGGGTACTCTGGAGATGGATGCCTGAATCCGAGGTGGGCGTAATGGACCGGGAAGAGCTCCTCATCTGAAGACCCGGTGCAGCATACTGCCGGTGACGGGTGAGCCTCTTGTCGGAGACCATCCGGAAGGTGAATTTCCCTCGTGCGGAGACCATAACCCACTCTTTGGAGGAGAGTGGAGGATCGAACTTGTGTCTGGGCCTATTCGTACACACACCTCCTTTTTCTGTTCTATAGCCAAGGGAGTCCATGTTATGTTCTAAATAAAGGAGTGTTGGACTTTAACGGTGTGTGGCTCAAGTTCCTGGCAGACGAGGTTCTCGGGAGGATCCGATGCACGACACAGGCCCGAAGGTAAAGGAAGGCATTGCTGATACCACTTTTACACCTGTGGTGGAAGCCAGGCGTAGCGCACCCTCTCCCTCCCCTATCATACCCCTAGACCAGAGACATAGCGAGCAGAACTTTAATAGAGGGGACGGGGAGAGGGGAGGAACTGCCCGCTACAGCTACATTTAAAAAGCCTGTTCTAATTACATATCTTCTCTGTTATTTCTTGCCCAAAACCTACAAATAATATAAAATCAGTAGCATCCACCTGCCATGCTCTCCCTTTGTAAAGGAATAAATATGTGTATTTTTATGAAAGAAAACCAAAAGATTCTAGTGTCAAACTACCCTATATTATTCATGAGTACCTTAAAGAGGAATTTAACTTAAGAAGCTGTGCTCTTAATTTTTGCAGTTCACGTCCACCTTACAATATAAAGCTCTCAACAAGACAGCACCTACTCTACGGTCATACTCCCATATGGAACCTTTACTCTGAACACAAACTTGTTCTATTTTACTCAATGGCTACTACATCTCACTATCCCTTCAAGTCCTCTTTCATGCTGCTCCTTTTCTCTGGATTTTTTTTAGGCTGGATCCTACAAAACTTTTACAGTCCCTCAAATTGCATCTATTCAAAAGGCATGTACCATTGCTTCACTCTTTAAATACTCACAGCTTTTTCCAAATATCCCATTACTGCACTTAATGAGCAGGGTGCAGCATGGTGTGTCAACAGGGCCACTGATAGGGGAGGACCACAGGTCCTCCTGTAGGGGGCCCGGGCACACAGCGGGCCTGAACAGCAGGAGGATCAGTGGAGCAGAGATCAAAGGATGACAGCGCCTCTCACCCAGCAACTCAAAAAGGGTTTCCCCCCCTCCCAGAGGCTGGGTGAGAGACACAGAGAGACAGATTTAGGGAGTGCTGGGGTGGGTTGATATCTGTTCTGCCCCCATGGCTGTTCGTTGCTGAGCTCCTTCCCCCGCCCCTGCCCGCACTTACAGCCAGGACGAGGAGACGGAAGCCTGAAGGCTGGAGCGGTGAGAGATCAAGAGCCAGGAGTAGGTGCGCTGTGTTCTGCTCTCCCCTCCTGTCAGAAGAGCGCTGGTCTTTACAGTACATGAGACTGGGTCACTCTTACTGTAGATTGCATGGCACTGTACACACACACTGCCCCCTATCCACATTTGCTGCTGCCGGGAGGTGAGCAGCCCGTGGAGGAGATAGGGGGTGCTGTTTGTGTACAGTTCCATGTGATCTACAGTAAGAGCGATCTGGTCTCATGTACTGTAAAGACCAGCTCTCTTCTGACAGGAGGGGAGAGCAGCACACAGTGCACCTGTAAGTTGGGGGAGGGGGATGGGCGGGTATCTGTGATAGGGATTTGGGGAGGGTGGGTATGTGCTAGGAGTAGGGTTGGGGGGGGGTTACATGGTGGTTGAACCAAGAGAGGGGTATCTGTGCCAGGAGAGGGGATGTTTGTGCTGGGGTGGGGGGATTAGTGCTGGGGGAGATTGGGGTAGGGAGGAAGAATTTGTGCTGGGAAGGGTAATTTAGAGGGGGTTGTGCTAGTAGGAGGGATTTGTGGAAATTTGTCCTAGAAGGGAGATTGAAGAAAGAAGATTTGTGCTGGGAGGGGAGATGTGGGGATTTTGTGCAAAAAAAGGGGGTGGTGGAATTTGGGCTAATAGATAGGATTAGGGGGGATTTGTGCTGGTAGGGAGGATTTGTGCTAGGATAGAAAGCTTGAGAAGGAAGAGGATATGTGCTAGGCGGGCGACACCTGTCTGGAGTCACTTACAGAGATAGTTACAATGGTACTGTACTTGAACAAATGCCAAAAGCTTCTGCCATAAGAAAAGCGGCTTCGCCTGTCCAACCCACTTTCCCTACTCCTCTGGAACTTCTTCCTGCCACTATACACTGTTTCTGACAGATGGGAAACCTGTCCCTACAGTAACCACTCGCATAATGCACCCAAGTCAAGATGCCAGGGGCTTAAATAAGCTCTGCCCTCACCCAAGATGGCCACAAAGATCATGCAGGGCCCCAGCTTCCAAATTTCGAACAGCTGTTCCCCTGGTGACCACAAGAAGTCATAGGGGGAACTAAGTTCCCCACAACTTCCTTCCCCTTTGTATTGCTGCTTCAGTTTAGCATTACCTACAATGGGGAGTACAGACTGCACCTGCCCACTTCACTTTTTACATTATAAGCTCTTTGGAGCAGGATTCTGCACCAGGAGTGACTGACTGTAATGATATACATTATGTCTTTATGCCATGAATGTTTTCCTTGTATGTCAGTACCTACTAAAAAACTACTCTAAAACAGAGATGTATTTCTTAACTTTTTTTTTAGTCACAGCACCCTTTGAAAGTATGCAAAAATCTCAAGGACCCCCTAGTCTAAATTGGGGTCCTCCCTTTACATTTGAAGCCCCTCTCCCTCACATTATAGTCCTCAGTCCCCCTCCCTTTCACAGAAGAGCCCCCCCTCCAATCCTGCTTTCACATCAGAGCCCTCAGCCCCCCATTCAAATCAGCAATCTCAGTCCCCCCATTTTAAATCAGAGTCCTCAGTTGCTTCCTCCCCTGCTTTTACATCATAGTCTTACCTTCAAATCTTAACCACAATCTAATTGTGGTGGTGGGCAGTAGAAGGAGCAGGTATAAAACAGAGGCAGACCCCTTCCCTGACCCCCTCTGAATTCTGAGGTTGCCCTGAATGTAACCCACCCTGGATTATATCCTCGCGTATTCATGGTGCTGGTGGCTGGTACCATGGAAATTCATGATGTTGTGTGAAAATACAGGATGTAGCACAGCACAGCACCTATGACAATCTCAGATGCCACTCCTATTTTGAGGAATACTGATTTAAAGCATGACATTATTATACATTAGTTTCAAGTTTTCTCTGAAATCCTTTTTCAAAACTGATAAAATACTTTAATAAAAACAATTGAACATTAAATTGCTCTTTTTCAGAAATAGATTCTAAAAATCTATATGTTGTACAATTTATTGCTCTATAATCTACAAATATGCACCATACTGGTAAGGGCCTTTGGGGCTAATGCAGCAAAACTAATGTAGTAAAACATCCAGGCAATCCATTGTAACAAGTATATCACTTATTCTTTGTCTCCTCTGGGCAGATCAATCTTCCAAGCAGATGTTACACATCTTACTTTTCCACAATGGTAATCCAATGAAACAGGAAATCTCAAAATGAAAATCAAATCAGTTATTTCCAGTCCTTCAGACTGAAACAATACTTCTTGAATTTTAGAATTGCAGATATCTCCACATTTTCCATCAATTGTAATATGACTATTTCTGGTTTTCTGCAGAGAAAATTAAGTACTGTCCGTGATACTTTTTTTATTTGCACTAACATAGAATTTTTCAGGACAAACTTTCGGGGTATGTCCCCTTCTTCAAGGTCCAAGCAGTGAGTACTGCTTGGACCTTGAAGAAGGGGACATACCCCGAAAGCTTGTCCTGAAAAATTCTATGTTAGTGCAAATAAAAAAAGTATCACGGACAGTACTTAATTTTCTCTGTCACAATTGCACTAATACGGCTACAATTACGTCAAGTATGGTTTTCTGCAGAAAAGACTAAAAGAGCGCCGTTATGAAAAATGATGAAACAATAAGGAGTGGGATAGTGTTGTGCCTTGTCACAGTATTAGAAGGTTTAGATGTTACCCAGGGTTCTCACTTATAGCTGTTTACACCAGAATCCCACAGGAATGTGGTGCGTGTTCCTGCGCATTTGCTGTGCATTCTCTTGGAGTGTGATTTTCAGCCCCTTTCATTTGAATGGGCTGAAATCCCACCGGATTGAACAAAAAGTAGTGCACGCACTACTTTTGAAAAAGGTGCTGCATCAAATCACATGTTACTGTGTCTACCCTGGCCTCAAGGAGAGGCGATTTAATCAGAGCAGACCATAGCCCGAAGAGGTAAAATACGTGGACTGATTGTCCGTTTTTTTTTGCATGCTAGTCTCATATCGAAAATGAAGAGTTTACTAAAGTTACGAAAATTCTCGTGCAATGGAATAAAAATTTTGAAAGTGATGTAATGTAGTGTATTTGTATTGTATTTTCTGCTGACAACTCTACTGATTAAACTAAAATCGTACGATCTGGTATTTTCTACTGACAACTCTACTGATTAAACGAAAATCGTACGATCTGGTATTTTCTACTGACAACTCTACTGATTAAACGAAAATCGTACAATCTGGTATTTTCTACTGACAACTCTACTGATTAAACGAAAATTGTACGATCTGGTATTTTCTACTGACAACTCTACTGATTAAACGAAAATTGTACGATCTGGTATTTTCTACTGACAACTCTACTGATTAAACGAAAATCGTACAATCTGGTATTTTCTACTGACAACTCTACTGATTAAACGAAAATTGTACGATCTGGTATTTTCTACTGACAACTCTACTGAGTAAACGAAAATTGTACGATCTGGTATCGTACAAGAAAAATGTTGGTGCTTGTTCTATCGGATAATTTTGCATGAAAGTTGTGTACTAACAATCGGATTATCATATGATCGCTTCGAAAGTGGTATTTTTCGTATGATTGTCTGATTATGTGAACAGGCCATAAGACTGTGTAATTAGGCAAGTTATGTCTTTTGTTTGCCACAAAGCTAGATGTGATAATATGGCTCAGGGACTACAGTGTCTGGACAGCCAGAAGGCTGGAATATTTCTGTTTTGTTGTTCGATGGTGAAAACCCCTGCAAGAGTAAGCAATACTTTCGAGGAGAAAAATGCTAAAGTGAAAAAAATAAAATAATAATAATATATTTAATAATATATACCGTATATATATATATAAGTCCAATCTTGAATGAAAATCAACAATAAATAAACAATATAGTGAAAAATATAGATTTAAATGCACAGTCCCATTATAGGTTCAGCAATATAAACGTATTGGTGAAAACACATTAGTTCAGTGCAAAGACGTGCACAAAAAATTGGTGGTGACTTGAAAAGTGAAGAGGTGATCCAGTACGGTGCTCCAGAAACATCCACCGCACCCCTGTGAAATGGACACTCACCGCAAAAGCTGGATGCCATTACAGCAGTAAACACGCACTCAGTGTAGATCCACCATCTGTTGTGGGGAAGGCTGTTCAGAAATCGCACCATACAGATGTAGCTGTAGTAAATAAAGCTCACCGGGAGCCAGATGAAGTGTCCATGGTATAGTACTTATTGGATTTTTATGTTAAAAGTCAAAATAAAATCATAAAAACATATGACAATGGGTGCCACTGATGACCTGGTATCGGACAGTGGCCTGACGTCAGCACTAGTGTCTCCTCCCGGATGCATTTCGTCCAATAGGACGTTATCAAGGGGTCTTCTAGTGTCAGACGTCAAATTTGTTTATATAGCCTCTCAAAACTGCTCAAATCACAGTGTCTTCTTAGAGAAATTGCAAAAAGGAAGTGATCTGTTGGCCATTTTGCCAGTCACCTGTAAGTATCCATTTCACAGGGGTGTGGTGGATTATTCTGGAGCACTGTACTGGATCACCTCTTCACTTTTCAAGTCACCACCAATTTTTAGTGCACATCTTTGCGCTGAACTATTGTGTTTTCACCAATAAGTTTATATTGCTGATCCTATCATGGGACTGTGCATTTAACCACTTAAGCTCTGGACCATTATGCAGCTAAAAGACAAAGCCACTTTTTGCGATTCGGCACTGCGTCGCTTTAACTGACAATTGCGCGGTCGTGCAACTTGGCTCCCAAACAAAATTGGCGTCCTTTTTCCCCACAAATAGAGCTTTCTTTTGGTGGTATTTGATCACCTCTGCGGTTTTTATTTTTTGCGCTATAAACAAAAATAGAGCGACAATTTTGAAAAAAATGCAATATACTTTGCTATAATAAATATCCCCCAAAAATATATAAAAAACATTTTTTTTACTCAGTTTAGTCCGATACGTATTCTTCTACATTAAAAAATCACAATAGGCATTTATTGATTGGTTTGCGCAAAAGTTATAGTTTCTACAAAAAAGGGTACTGTTTTATGGCATTTTTAATAATATTTTTTTTTTTACTAGTTATGGCGGCGATCATTTTATCGTGACTGTGACATTATAGCGGACACATCGGACACTTTTGACACCATTTTGGGGCCATTGTCATTTTTACAGCGATCAGTGCTATAAAAATGCACTGATTACTGTGAAAATTGCACTGGCAGTGAAGGGTTTAACCTCTAGGTGGCGCTGTAGGGGTTAAGTGTTCCCTAGGAAGTGATTCTTACTGTAGGGGGGCGTGGCTACACGTTACACGTCACTGATCATCTGTTCCGATGACAGGGAACAGACGATCACTGACATGCCACGGAGAAGAACGGGGAAAGGTTTGTTTACACTCACCTCTCCCCGTTCTCTTAAGCTCTGTGACCCGATCGCGGGACACCAGCGTCGATCGGGTCCACGGGTCCCGCGGGCGTGGTCACGGAGCTCAGGACCGGGTCGCAAGCGCGCAGCCGGCGGCGAGCGTGCAACCCACAGCTGGGCTCTTAAAGGGCAACGTACCTGTACGTTGATGTGCCCAGCCGTGACATTCTGCCAATGTATATCGGCGTGAGGCGGTCCTTAAGTGGTTAAATCTATATTTTTCACTATATTAGTTTTTTATTGTTGATTTTTATTCAAGATTAGACCAAAGAAGTTGGTTTGAAATCTTTGCAAATTTATAAAAAAAAAAAAAAAATCCCATGTACATAAGTATTTACAGCATTTGCTCAATACTTTGTTGAAGCACCTTTGCCACCAATTACAGCCTCAAGTCTTTTGAGTATGATGCTACAAGCTTGGCACAATTCATTTTGGACAGTTTCTCCCATTCTTCTTTGCAGGACCACTTAAACGCCATCAGGTTGGATGGGGAGCGTTGGTGCCTAGCCATTTTCAGATCTCTCCAGGGATGTTCGGTATTTTGAATTTTGAGGAAATTAATTTAATCCATTTTGAATAGCAAAATGTGGAAAAAGTTAAGCGCTGTGAATACTTTCCAGATGCGCTGTATAACACAGTATTCACATTTCATCGCTATTCATTTACTTTTGACGCTACACACTTTTTCTTAAGATTATTTATGAGTTTGGTATAGTACCTATCTGTGTCAGCTGCCGCCCCACCACAGCGCAAAGATACACCTTTTTTATTTCTATATTTCAGGAAAAGTGGGCAGAAAGCCCACTACATAAGGAGATTATATTTCAACTATATATGTGGTGTGCTGTGTGGGGAGATTGTGGGCAGAGGGCTTTGCTGGGACACAACTGAAATCTGGAGGGAGCAGCACCCCACTAGATTTAGCCATGCATCATTAACTTGCCTTGTGCTATTTGAAGTCCCTGCATTCACTGCTGCCAGTGCTATTACAAACACAGCAGCCCCGGCATCCCTCCAGACTTGCCTGTGGCTGGTTGCTCATTGTCGGCAGTAACAGCTGCTATGCTTGTGTAGCGGGGTCTTCAGATTTAGTGGGATACACCTGGGGATAGTGTGACCCAGGTGTGTAATTATGTCAGGGTTTAGACCCCTTTTTGTTATTCGTGGAGGATTGGGGGATGTAATATTCTCCTTTGCCTGTGGGTGGCGGAGTACCTACAGGCTTCAGGTAGAATCATCACCACAGTGCTACCCTTTTTGTCCCTTCCTGGAGATGGTACGGCTGGGGCGGGGAACCCGCCGTGGTGTTGATGGGAGGAGATAAAAGGGGGAGACGCCCTCGCCACGAGGTCTTCGGTCTTCGGGGATCATCTCGTCACGCACCCAGGCACCTTCGGCCTGGGTGCGGGCGGTTCAAGGTTCCGGCCTAGGCGCCCTAGGCCTGGCCGGAATGAAGCTGGGATTCCATCCCAGGCACCTTCAGCCTGGGATGAGGTACTATTGAGGAGGCCTGGGACCCAGTGACTCCGACTGGGTCCCGCAAGGGTGAAGTGATTCCAGGGTGCCCCTTGCGAGGGGACCCGCATCTGAGGTGAGGAGGCTGGGGAGGTCACCCGTCCGAAGATTCCGGTGCAGCGTCAACCCGGTGACGGATGGGCCTCCGGTAACTCTCTTGGAGGACATCTTCCCCTGATAGGGGCTGCAACGCAGCGGAGGTATTCGAATTAAGACTCCTGCAACCCTTGGTCATAGCACAGGGGGTGTAGGGACCCAGATCAGTATAGTGCCTCGACCTGCTCATCCCACCGTATCCTGCCATCGCATTGCCTGTATGTGGAGATACGAAATAAAACCAACAGTTGGACTGTGATCGGTGTATGGACTCTGTTAATGGGAGCAAAGGGTGGTTTGGTGGTTTCTGCACAACAGACTCGGTACATGCCCAAGACACACCGGCCCGAGGAAACATCAGATATTGGCCTTCACCTCACCCACAGTTATGGGGAGGACATGGGCCGTAGCGCACCTCACTCTGTCGCGTGACATACCCCTAGCTAAAGAGGATGGGGTGAGGCCGCTACACTTGCATGACATCCCCGGTATACCTCCATACATGCATGTGCCTAGCTTGTCCCTGTCTGTCAGTGTGGTTTCTATGCTTGCATGGCATCCACCCAGACATGTCCAGGCCAAATGGGTTTAACGCCTACAATGTACAGTCCATTTCTATGTAATATCAACAGTTATAGACATGGCAGTGGGCTGTGTGACAGCAGGAAGGTAAAGTCACCTGGTTGCATCCAGGGGGGTAGATATATTTCGCCCAGATTCAGGCTTTACGCCGACTTATACAACTAGGTGGAGAGTTGTATAAGGCTAGTGGGCTCATGGATGACTCATACCTCTAGGGAGAGTGTGGGGCGTCGTACAGACAGGGAGTTGATGAGGCCAGCTGAAGCTTGTCAGCTCATTTAGGCCTCTATAAAAACTCCCAGATTCATTAGGTGTTAGCTCATGCCTGGAACCAGACCTGTGTGGACTGTCTAGGGAGAGTGAACCCCTGTGCGGTGAGACAAAGCCTGTGTGGCTATTTGCTTGGACATTTAAAACCAGGGACTTAGGGACTAGGACAGCACTAGGCTGATCCCAGTTGTTAGTTAGGAAACCTGTATGTTTAGTCAGAGGTCAAGTTGACCAGGATTTATTTTGTTTATGTTTCTTTTGCTTTGCTGTGTTTTGTCACTGTAAATAGAAAATAAACCGCACCTTTTTGATTTTGAAAACCACAACCTCCGTTTGCTGGGCCTGTTTTTGTGTGGGGAGCCCATCTCGGGGGTCACACACACCCGCTGCCGAGCTAACCCCCTCACAGTTGGTGGAGAACCAGTGGCAGTTTTTTTTTTAAGCCAGCATGGAGGAGATACTGAAGCAGCTGGCTCTAGCAAATGCCAATCAACAGCAGACAAATGCAGGTTTGCAAAAGAACTTCGCAGCCCAGCAGCAAGCTCATCAACAGAGCCTTGCAGCCCAGCAGCAGACAAACGCAACTTTGCAACAGAGTCTGGAGGCTCAGCAACAAGCCCAGCAGCAATCTGAGGCCCGCTTCATAGACCTGTTGCAGAAGCAAGAGCAGAGACTACAACAACAGATGGAAGCAGTAATGCAGCAACGTCCGCAGACCAGTGAGGAAAGCCGTCCCACTAATACCGCGTCCTTTGGGGTGAGTCGTTTATTGACAAAAATGACTGGAGAGGATGATCCAGAGGTATTTTTGACCACATTTGAAAGGACCGCTGAAAGAGAAAAGTGGCCTGAGGAGCAGTGGGCTGGACTGGTGGCTCCTCTGTTAACTGGTGAATCGCAGAAAGCTTACTATGACCTAGAGCCTAACCAAGCAAAAGACTATGTGATGCTAAAAGCTGAAATATTGGCAAGGCTGGGTGTCACCCAGGCTGTCCGGGCTCAGCGTGTGCATAACTGGACTTTCCAGCTTGGAAAACCCCCCAGGTCTCAAATGTATGATCTCATTCACCTGAGCAGAAAGTGGCTACAGCCAGAGACTTTGTCCGCACCAAAGATTGTGGAACGTGTTGTAATGGATCGGTTTTTGAGAGCTCTTCCTACTGCCATCCAAAAGTGGGTAAGCCATGGAGACCCAGAGACGGCCGATGGTCTTGTGGATCGTGTGGAGAAATACTTGGCTACAGAGAACCTGACGGCCTCTTCCAGAGACACTCGGACTTTCCACCCTAAGACCAGACCATCCCCAGGGGCGGATAAGAGGATTCCAAGGGGTGAGGGTGGAGAGAGTGAGAGGGTGGGAGCTCTACCCCAAGTTTGGCGAGAACAGCCTGGGAAATCAGCGGCTCAAGAGGCCGCAAGAAGGATCGTTTGCTACCGCTGCCGGCAAGCGGGACATATTGCAGCCAATTGCCCGGTTGTGGAGGAACCCATGCAGTGTGACTTTCTGACGGGCAGACGTCAGTCGCTGTGTGCGACAGTCGCATGCACTGCCATTCGAGGAACTGAGAAACATTTATGCAAAATGTGTGTTAATGGTAGAAATGTTGTGGTATTGTTGGATTCAGGTAGCCTTGTGACCCTGATAAAGGCTGAGTTAGTTAAAACAGAGGTCTCTGGGAATAGCAAGGTAGCTGTTATTTGTGTGCATGGGGACACCCGAGAGTATCCAGTGACTACAGTGTGTTTCGAGACCCCCAAAGGTACCCTCTCTCATCCAGTGGGCTTAGTATCTCAGTTACCGCATGACGCCATTGTGGGAAGGGATTTTCCGAAGTTCTGGGAACTGTGGGATGATCCTGAGCCCCCCACTGGTGCCCCTATGTACCAGGAATGTGATAGCCAGAACTCCCCTGAGAGTGGTGAGGACTCTCCGGAATTTCCCTTATCAGTATTGGCAGGGGAGACTCAAGAAACTGGAGAGGAGCCCACCTCCTCAGATGAAAACCTACCGTCTGTGGAGTTTTCTGATCTTGAGGTTCACAGGGAAAACTTTGCCACAGAACAGTTGAAAGACCCCGCCCTAATAAAGGCACGGGAAAACGTAGTGAAAATAGATGGCGAGTTAGTGAACCCAGATAATACCTGCACTTACCCATACTTTAGCGTAGAGAAGGACCTACTGTATCGGGTGGCAAAAAGGGCAGAAGAAACCGTTGAGCAGCTTGTGGTGCCCAAACCTTACAGGAAGTTGGTGTTGGAGTTGGCCCATGGGCACATTCTTGGAGGTCATCTGGGGACAGAGAAAACCCGAGAGAGGGTATTACAGAGATTCTATTGGCCGGGGGTGATGAAGGACATAGAAAATTATTGTTCCTCCTGCCCTGTGTGTCAGAGGTCGGCCCCGATGCCACATTTCCGTAGCCCGCTGGTCCCTCTACCCATCATTGAGGTCCCGTTTGAGAGGATCGCCATGGATTTGGTAGGTCCTATAATCAAGTCCGCTAGGGGGCACCAGTACATATTAGTTATAATGGACTATGCCACCCGTTATCCAGAAGCGATCCCTCTCCGAAATACCTCGGCCAAAACCATAGCCAAAGAGCTATCTCTTGTGTTTAGCCGGGTGGGTATTTGTAAAGAACTGCTTACGGACCAAGGTACACCCTTTATGTCCCGGGTTATGAAGGAGCTGTGTAAATTGTTCAAAGTGACGCAATTACGTACATCTGTGTATCACCCCCAAACCGATGGGCTGGTTGAAAGGTTCAACAAAACCCTAAAACAAATGTTGAAGAAAGTGGTGGATAGAGATGGAAAGGATTGGGACTGTCTACTTCCTTATCTGATGTTTGCTATTAGGGAGGTGCCCCAATCCTCTACGGGATTCTCCCCCTTTGAGTTACTGTATGGGAGACACCCAAGAGGGCTGTTGGATATTGCCAAGGAAACTTGGGAAAGTGAGAGTTCTCCCCACAGGAGTGTGATTGAGCATGTCGCCCTGATGCAAGACCGAATTGCACACTGCACAGGTAATGCCCATCGTGAAGGAACATTTGGCCCAAGCGCAGTTAGCACAGCAGAGAGTGTACAACCGTGGAGCCAAGACCCGTACCTTTTCCCCGGGAGATAGGATACTGGTACTTGTCCCTACGGTTGAAAGTAAATTCCTTGCCAAATGGCAAGGCCCCTACGAGATAATGGAAAAAGTGAGCGAAGTGAATTACAAGGTCAGACAACCAGGAAGGCGAAAGCCCGAACAGATCTATCACGTTAATCTGTTGAAAGCCTGGAGGGATAGAGAGTCCCTAGTCGCAGACACTTGGTCACCAGCTCAAACTGGTTGCGTGATTCCTGAGGTTGGAATAGCAGCCACCTTGTCACAACCCCAACAACATGAGGTTAAGGAGTTTGTGCTTCGCAACAAGGAGGTATTCTCTGAGCTGCCGGGACAAACATCTGGGGTAGAGCATGACATCATTACCCCGCCCGGTGAAAGGATGAAGTTAAAACCCTATCGGATCCCAGAGGCCCGACGGGAGGCAATACGGGAGGAAGTACAGAAAATGCTGAACTTAGGGGTGATAGAGGAGTCCCAAAGTGATTGGTCTAGTCCCATTGTGTTGGTGCCTAAACCGGATGGGAGCTGGCGATTTTGTAACGATTTTCGTCAGTTGAACAAAGTTACAAAATTTGACACCTACCCCATGCCACGTATAGATGAGTTGATCGACCGGCTGGGAACAGCCCGATACATGACGACTCTTGACCTCACAAAAGGGTATTGGCAAATCCCCCTGGCCAAGTCGGCCAAAGAGAAAACCGCATTTGTAACCCCAGACGGGGCGTTCCAATATAAAAGAATGCTTTTCGGGTTACAGAATGCGCCGGCCACATTCCAGCGGAAAATGGACCAGATGCTGAGGCCCCATCGGAAGTATGCTGCGGCTTACCTGGATGACATAATTGTCCATAGCACAGATTGGGCCTCACATCTGCCAAAAGTGCAAGCAGTCCTGGACTCTGTTCGGGAAGCGGGGTTTACGGCTAACCCCAAGAAGTGTACCATTGGGCAGGAGGAGGCCAAATATCTTGGGTACACCATTGGGAGGGGAGTAATAAAACCCCAACTCAACAAAGTCGAGGCCATCCAGAGTTGGCCACGTCCCAACAGCAAGAAGCAGGTACGAGCCTTTCTGGGAATCGCTGGGTATTATCGGCGATTCATTCCCCACTTTGCTTCTAAGGCTGTGCCCCTAACCAACCTGACAAAGGGGAAAGGGTCGGTCATGATTAAATGGACCCCCGAGGCTGAGGCAGCATTCCAATTCTTGAAACAAGCCTTATGTAGCCAGCCAGTGTTGTACTCACCCGACTTCTCTAAAGACTTTGTCGTACAAAGTGATGCATCAGATGTGGGGTTAGGAGCAGTATTGTCCCAGGTCTGGAACGGGGAAGAGCACCCAGTCATTTACCTCAGCAGGAAGTTGAAGTCCCATGAGGTAAATTACGCCACCATTGAAAAGGAGTGTTTAGCGGTGAAGTGGGCTCTAGATTCCCTTCGGTACTACCTGCTAGGTAGGCACTTTGACATGGTTACGGATCACGCTCCGTTAAAGTGGATGGCTCAAAACAAGGAAACAAATAGAAGAGTGAATAGGTGGTTCCTGGCCCTCCAGGAATTCAACTTCACAGTAAAGCATCGCCCTGGCGTTCAAATGGGGAATGTGGATGCTTTGTCTCGAGTACATGAATGCCTGATTGCTGGTGTTCCAACCCCGAGGTTAAAACAAGAGGGGGGGTATGTGACAGCAGGAAGGTAAAGTCACCTGGTTGCATCCAGGGGGGTAGATATATTTCGCCCAGATTCAGGCTTTACGCCGACTTATACAACTAGGTGGAGAGTTGTATAAGGCTAGTGGGCTCATGGATGACTCATACCTCTAGGGAGAGTGTGGGGCGTCGTACAGACAGGGAGTTGATGAGGCCAGCTGAAGCTTGTCAGCTCATTTAGGCCTCTATAAAAACTCCCAGATTCATTAGGTGTTAGCTCATGCCTGGAACCAGACCTGTGTGGACTGTCTAGGGAGAGTGAACCCCTGTGCGGTGAGACAAAGCCTGTGTGGCTATTTGCTTGGACATTTAAAACCAGGGACTTAGGGACTAGGACAGCACTAGGCTGATCCCAGTTGTTAGTTAGGAAACCTGTATGTTTAGTCAGAGGTCAAGTTGACCAGGATTTATTTTGTTTATGTTTCTTTTGCTTTTCTGTGTTTTGTCACTGTAAATAGAAAATAAACCGCACCTTTTTGATTTTGAAAACCACAACCTCCGTTTGCTGGGCCTGTTTTTGTGTGGGGAGCCCATCTCGGGGGTCACACACACCCGCTGCCGAGCTAACCCCCTCACAGCTGCTATGTTTTTTTTTTTTCCCTAAAATAAAAAAACATGTTATACTTACCTACTCAATGCAATACAATTGTCCGCACAGAGATCTCCTGCTGCAAGCTTAGACTTCAAAGCTGCCTGAAGCTGACAGAAGCTATACCCACCAATGAAGTCACCAAGCTTCGTACGAACATGTTTTGGCCCAATAAACTGTGGCGATCAGATGATTAACACCTATGCAGACTCCCTGACACCAAGGATGATATTATGCAGCAAGACCTGGGTGTTTTCTCAACTGTCACACCTTCCATCTTGTTCTCGGACAATCAACATCTGCCTTGATACATTTTATGGTGTTTGGATTTAGGTGTCTGTGCTACTTGTATGATTGCAAATGCCGGGATATGTTTCTGACACTTACTAGAACTGGCTTGGATAAGCTACAAAACATCTTCAACATTACAGAACATTCCAGTTCAATGAGACTAACTTCTACTAGCTTTAACAATAGAATATCTTGGCCATGAACTCAGTATAACACACCTGCATATTTCTAAATGTGTTATATTCTTCAAGATATAGGCAAAATGGCTTTGGGCTCTTGTTCAGATTTTGTTTAAAGTGGTTGTAAACCCTGTTAATTTTATTTTTTTTAAACTAACCTGCAAGACAAAGGCATAATGAGCTAGTATGACTAGCATACTAGCTCATTATGCATCACTTACCTTAGATCGGGGCCCCCAAAGGCGTCCTCGTCTCCCTCTACAGCCATCGCTGCAGCGATAGCTGCAAGGATACTTCCTGGTATCGCCGCTCCAGCCAATCACAGCGCCGCTCCTGCGCTGTGATTGGCCGGAGCGGCAAAGACGTGACTCCGCGTATGCGCGTGAGCCGTCAAATCTGGCTAAGCCAGATTTGTGAATGGGATTAACCCTATGAATGTGCCGTTGTCTATGGCGCGCATGCGCCGTAGACACTGACGCATGTAATTTTTAGCAAATATCTCCTAAACCGTGTAGGTTTAGGAGATATTTATTGCACCTACAGATAAGCCTTAATCTAGGCTTACCTGTAGGTGCAAGTTGCAAAAGTGGGTTTACAACCACTTTAAGGATCAGTGCTCAGAACTGGGCATTTGAGCACAGTTATATTTAGGCAGGGTGGAACAAAAACCTCTGGAGTTCAAGAAGGGATAGGGCAGAATCTTTTTTTGTGCATGCTAGGCAGAATATGTACTCTGTGGCTGAAAATATTACAGTAGCACATGGGCAATGCTTAGGAATAGGGATGAGCTTCGTCTCATGTTCGACTCGAACATTGCCTGTTCACCCGTTCGCCGAACAGCGAAAAATTTGAGGTGTTCGCTACAAATTCAAAAAGCCGCGGAACACCCTGAAAAAGTCTATGGGAGAAATCTAAAGTGCTAATTTTAAAGGCTTATATGCAAGTTATTGTCATAAAAAGTGTTTGGGGACCCGGGTCCTGCCCCAGGGGACATGTATCAATGTCGTTTTTTCGGGAGCAGTGATTTTAATAACGCTTAAAGTGGAAGTAAACCCATCAATTTAACAGTTTCAAAAAGCAGTTACATTCCCGGCATGCCAGAAATGCTAAGTGTCCCATTGGTTGTGCTCTCAACCAAACTGTCAAACCATCCAATGGCTGGTGTCATAACTGAGCACATGTGCAGCATCATGGCAGTTGAAGATTAAACAGAGGCCAAGATGGCAGCTTCCTTGCCTGAAAATAATAGAAGGGTTTACTTCCACTTTAAAGTGAAACAACAAAAGTGAAATATTCCTTCAAATTACCTGGGAGTGTGTATAGTATGCCTGTAAAGTAGCGTTTGTTTCCCGTGCTTAGAACTGTCCCTGCACAAAGTGTAATTTCTGAAGGAAAAAAAGTAATTTAAAAGCACTCGCGGCTATAATGAATTGCCGGCTCCCGGCAATACAGAGAAAAGTCATTGATAAAAAAAAGAAAATGCGTGTGGATCACCCCAAATTCAATTACCAGGCCCTTCAGGTCTGGTATGGATATTAAGGGGAACTCCACGCCAAATTTAAAAAAAAAAATGGCGTGGAGTTCCCCCCAAAAAATCCATACCAGACCCTTTATCCGAGCATGCAACCTGGCAGGCCGCAGGAAAAGAGGGGGGGGGCGAGAGAGTGTCCCCCCTCCTGAACTGTACCAGGCCACATGCCCTCAAAATGGGGAAGATGCTTTGGAGGTCTGTGACCCCTCAAAGTACCATGTCCCCATGTTGATGGGGACAAGGTCCTCATCCCCACAACCCTTGCCTGGTGGTTGTTGGGGTCTGCGGGCGGGGGGCTTATCGGAATCTGGAAAACCCCTTTAACAAAGGGGACACCCAGATCCCGGCCCCCCCTATGTGAATTGGTAAGGGGTACATTATACCCCTACCATTTCACAAAGAAATTGTAAAAAAACACACAGACACCTTTGGGAAAAGTCCTTTATTAAAAATTTAAAAAAGATTCCAGCGGTGGTAATCCACTCTCGGTATCCTGTGATGGGTGATCTCCTCTCCGGGGTCCAGCGATGGACGATCTCTCCCCCCCATGATGTCCAGCGATGCGAGGAACAGCAAGCATCATGTCTCCACCGGAGACACCCCGGGAATCCCGGCAGCCTGACATGTTTCTTATGTATGTAGCACTACCCCCGTAGGAGCTGCTGTTTGTTTGATTTGGGTCTACGTCCTGCCTATCAACCCCTGGAAGTGGCTCAAACCTTCCCTTAGCACAACTGATATGAATAAGGAGTGTGAGACCTATTGAGTATTAGGAGACACAATCCTGCATACATCACACAATAATCTGTAAATGTTATTACCTTTGCTGGTCACTCACTAGTCCTTCTAAGTGACAGAGATACTTCACACAAGTTATATGCTTAATCAAAGGTACCTTTACTCAGTATAAAAGGGAAGGGTAAAGAATCACATTAATACACACAGTTGACTCTGCATGCGCATTGCAGAGTCAATAAACCAATAAGGATAGGTATCACTGAGATTAGGTAATAAACAGGAAATAACATCAGCTATATATATGTACATGTATCTATATGTGTCTCTGCACGGCTAACTGGTTGCTCGCGAGCTCCCCCTTTATTGCAATACCTTGCACGTGTTCATTCCCTATAATAGGTAAGCAAGGCCTATCTGCGTCCCACTCAAAGTTCCTTTTTTCAATGAAGTCTTCGCTAGCCACCGTCTGTGCACAAGTTAAATTGTAATCCACAGGGTTTCAACAAGATGCTGTAATTATCCGCAATATACCTGAGTACTCGTGTGCCTGCCACCCACTAATGACGGATGCACCAATCTCTGATCACATAGTCTCCAGTGAGATACATTAGGCCGCAAGCTGTGGCGTGATAGGTGAAGTGTGGCTGGCACTAACTAAATCACTTTCCTCTAAGGTAGTAGTCAATTCTGGGCAGGTGCCCTTCTCACCAAACAGGCCCGACTTTCAGATAGTCTCCTCTGGCTTGTCCCGGTCACTCGATCTCCACGCTTCTGCTTCAGCTGCAGTCTCCGGACTCCGTCACTAACAGCATATGGTGATGGACGACTCCGGTCTCTGCTGGGCAATCACAGGACGCTGTGGACGATCCTCTGCTGGAAATCACTCAGGCACTCCCGTAATTTAGGCCCAGGCTTCTGGCCTAATCCTTAGGAAGCAGGCCTCCGTGCCAACTTCCTGCTTGATTGAGAGCTGGATCCAGAGAGAGAGACGCTGGCCCCTCCCCTGGTTTAAGTAGTCTGCCCAGAATGCTTTGCGGTGTTGCAATGCACCCTGGGTAATGTAGTCTGTCTTTTACTAAAAGCAACAAAGTCTTTTCTCCTAGCTGATATCTGTCCCAAAGTGCATTAGTTGCATTGTAACACTTATACCACCGGAGGGAGCCGGATTCCTTCTTTCATATGGACATCCTGCTACACACTCCCCCCACTTAAAGTCTTTGGTCCCCAAAGAGGACAACAGTATGTAACCTAACACATACTTTGGCAATACCTGCAGGGAAATTTGTTAGTTTATGCATGACAATAAACAACTTGCCTTTTCATAAGCAGGATTTAAACTTAAACAGCTCATATCATAACACAGAGCCGACAGAGGAACATCCCACCAATTATCACAAGGAGGGAGGTTGTCCTGTATACGGACCACCGACACTTGGGTGTCTGTTTCAGATGTGCTAGGGAGTGAGCTGGGGTTGTCTTCCACTGAATCTGAATCTGGAGTGGAAGAGCTAGACTGATCAATGGTTCTCTTAGAAGTGATGATGGCCTCCTCAGAGCATTCACCCAATTGGTCGTACGTCAGTCTTTTTGGGGGGTGAATTACTCTTCTTTCCCTCTGCTCTTTAGGTATCATATTCTCAAGGACATTGGGGCTGGCTGTTTCTAGAAGCTCTTCAGGGGCTTCCTCATCTAGTTCAGGCATGTTGGGCTCCAGAACTTCAGGAGCATCCCGCTCTCCTTCAGATAGAGACAACGACCCTTCTTCTGGGTCTTCCATTGACAAAGAGTCTGAGTCATCAGCTACCTCCTCAATGAGAATGTTTGAAGGCACGAATTCAGGAGCTTCTGCCCGAAGAGTTCCATTGTCAACTGTTTTGGGTGAGGTTTGGGAGGTGGTCATGGGTTCTGGCAATTGGGATGACCACAACCAGTCAGATTCTGCTTCTTCATCCTCTTGACCTTCATTGTCAGAGTCTCCATCTCTCACATCTGGAAGCACTGTTTGAGATCGGGTGATGGGTCTGGAACCTTGAGAAGTTGAAGGGGTTTCTTGTGAGTCAGATGCAGGAGGCATGCGAACTGCCTCGGAGAGGGGCAACAAGTGATTCCTGTGCCAGGTCTTTAACGGTCCCACGCTTCCTTCTGGCCTAATTTGGTACACAGGAAGGTTTTCCAGCTTCTTGCAGATAACATAAGGTTGGGATTTCCAACGGTCAGCCAACTTATGTTTTCCAGAAATTCCCAAGTTCCTCAACAGCACTCTATCTCCTGGCTGTAAATCTTGAATTCTGACTCTTAGGTCAAAGTTTCTTTTATTTCTCAGCCCCCGTTGGTCAGATGCTGCTTGGGCCTTTTCAAAAGGTGTCTTCAGACTCTTTCTCAATCGGTCTACATACCCCTTGTGGCATGCTGCTGAGGTATGATCCAGCGATATGCCAAAGGCCAAGTCCACTGGCAACCGAGCCTCCCGCCCGAACATCAAACGGTATGGGGAATACCCGGTGACATCACTGGCAGTGCTATTGTAGGCATGCACTATGGCAGCTACATGCTTGCTCCAATGCTGCTTTTTCTCTGAACTCAGAGTCCCCAACATATCCAAGAGAGTCCGGTTAAACCGTTCAGGCTGAGCATCTCCTTGTGGGTGATAAGGGGTTGTCCTGGTCTTCTGGATGCCTAACAGGTCTAATAACTTCTTTATTAATTTGCTTTCAAAGTCTCTGCCCTGATCTGAATGAAGGCATTGGGGTAGACCATAGTGCACAAAGAATTTTTCTACCAGTACTTTGGCTACTGTTGAGGCCTTCTGGTCTTTTGTTGGGAATGCTTGAGCATATCTGGTAAAGTGATCTGTTATCACCAAGACATTCCCTTGACCACTCAGATCAGGCTCCAGGCAAAGGAAGTCAATGCACACCAGTTCCATAGGTCCCTGACTTTGCAGATGGCCCATTGGGGCTGCTTGACGTGGCAAGGTCTTCCTTTGAATGCATCGGACACAGGAATGGCAATATCCTTCCACTTCAGCCCGCATGCAGGGCCAATAGAACCTATCCCGTACAAGGTGAAAAGTCCGTTCGGACCCTAGGTGACCATGGTTGTCATGGAGGGCAGCTAGGACCGCTTCTCGATATTTGGCTGGTAGAAACAGCTGCCACTTCTCTTCTGAGTCGTCAGAGGGGCCCCTTCGGTAGACCACCCCTTGACGTATGTGTAGCCGATCCCACTCCCTGCGCAACAATCGGGCTTCTCTTGGGGAGTCTGTTTCAAGCATCTTGGGACGCTGGCTTTCCAGGGCCTTTATCAGGAGTTTCCCTAAAGAGTCTTCTTCTTGCTCCTTTCTCAAATCCCTTTTTGTCAGCTTGGGCAAGCCCTCCCCTTCGACTTGGGTCACACTGCAATAGCACTTCGGTACTCCAACAGCTGAGACCCCAATTTCTTCGGCTCTTGACCCACCTCTGGCTTGAAGTTCTGTCCCCTGATATAGGGCTCGCACTCCCTCTGGGTCTAGTTGGGCCCATTCTTCGGTAGGGTCGGTGGGGGCATGAGACCTCCTGGACAGGGCATCTGCATCCCTATTTCCCACTCCGGGTCGGTACTTCAAGCTGAAGGTGAAGCTTGAAAGGGCAGCCAACCACCGGTGTCCCGTTGCATCCAACTTGGCAGTGGTCAGAAGGTAGGTGAGCGGGTTATTATCTGTCTTCACCACAAACTCCACCCCATATAGGTAGTCTCTCAGTTTGTCTACCACTGCCCATTTCAAGGCCAGGAATTCAAGCTTGTGGGTGGGGTAATTCTTCTCAGCAGGTATCAGACTCCTGCTCACATATGCGACGGGTCTTAGGTAACCATCATGTTCCTGGTACAGCACCCCACCCAGCCCATCTCGGCTGGCATCTACATGCAGTTCATAAGGCTTCTTTGGATCAGCATAGGCCAGGACTGGTGCAGTGGTAAGACTCTTCTTTAACATCTGGAAGGCTTCCTCGCACTCCCCTGTCCACTGGTCTTGAATCGACTCTTTGGGCCTTCGGGGTCCCATGGTGAGTTTCACTGGTTTGACCAGCTCTGGAACATCATCTTCCCCTTCGTTTCTGAGTAACTCGTTCAGGGGTCTGGCAATCTTGGCGAATCCTCCTACAAATCTTCTGTAGTAAGAACAGAACCCCAGGAATGACCGAAGCTCAGTCACGTTGGTAGGTCTCGGCCAAGAGGTGACGGCATCCAGCTTCTCTGGGTCCGTGGCCACCCCTTCTGCAGAAACGATATGGCCCAGGTAATGGACTGAGGACTGGTAAAATTGACACTTCTCTGGGGAGAGTTTCAGGCCCTCTTCACTGAGCCTCTTCAGGACCTTCTCCAGTCTCTCTTCATGCTCTTCTAGGGTTCTCCCGAACACGATGACGTCGTCCAAATATACCAGTACCTCTATTAGATTCATGTCCCCGACGGTTCTCTCCATTAGCCTTTGGAAAGTGGCGGCGGCTCCTGATAACCCTTGAGGCATACGGTTGAACTCAAAGAACCCCACAGGGGTGATGAAGGCTGTCTTCTCCCGATCCTCAGGGTGCATGGGGATTTGGTAATATCCACTTTTTAGATCCATTACACTGAACCACTTGGCCCCTGACAGACTCTGCAGGGCGTCTTCAATTTGGGGAGTGGTGTATTGATCTGGGATGGTCCTTCTGTTTAGTGTTCTGTAGTCGATACACAGTCTCTGCGACCCGTTCTTCTTTCGGACTACCACTATTGGAGAAGCGTAAGGGCTCCTGGATTCTCGAATAATCCCCGTCCTCTTCAGCTCAGCCAACTGTTCCCGCAAGTCTTCTAAGTCACCCAGTGGGACCCGTCGAACTCTCTCTCTAAAGGGCTTATCTTCTTGTAAGCGTATCTTGTGAGTGGCACTCCTTGCGCACCCCACATCAAACTCATCTTTAGAGAAGATCTTTTCCCACCTTGCAAATTGAGCTTTGGCCCTTTTTCTCCATTCTGGTGGGAGGGCCGTGTCTTCAGAACAGAGCTTCTCTATGGTGACTTCACCCCTTTCTTCTTTCTTCAATTCACACGGGGCAATGGGGGTGGCTGGATTCACCTGGCCCAACAGCATTCTGGCCGGCACCTTCACTGGTGTATTAGCAGTGTTCCTTATACTCACTGAAACCCTCCCATGGCTTTTCTGTAGGGCCTTCAATGGGATCACTTCTGGGATTACTTCAATCCCTTTCTGTCTTTCCTGTGGGCCTGGTTCGAAGACAATGAAGGGGCCTGGCTGTTTCCATGTGAGCTTGACAGAAGCCCTCAGGCAAGTCACCTCTCCCGGTTGTAATACCTTCTCCGTCTTGTCTAGCTTCCAAATCTTGCCAACTCCCTCAGCCGGGGCCTTCTGCTCCAGTACCAGGCGCTGGTAGGCTTGCCTTAACATGGGGTGGACTCTTGTGGTCGGGGCTTCTTCCTGTTGGGCCAACGGTGTCAGCAGTCGCCTGACTAGATCAGTGTTGGTCCCTATGATGAGTGAGCTCTTGCTGGCCCCTGGTGGGCGAGGGCACACTACTGCCAGAGTATCGAAGGTCTCTGTCTCCCCAGCCACTGAGGGATCAAAAGTCAACTTGATTGGCAGGTAACCGTCATAGGGAAAGCTCTGAGTTCCAATACCCCATATTTCCAGTTCCTCTAATTTCTGTAGGGACAGATGTTTAAGATGTTTATCATAGAAATCCCTATACAGAAGAGTCACTTGAGCCCCAGTGTCAAGAAGAGCCTTGGTGTAGATCCCTTCTACTTGTATGGAGACTACTGGAGAAGGCCCCACTAACTTGGCAGGGAACTCCTTCAACACAGACTTCTTGCTGGGTTCAGTTACCTGTACCCTCACTTCTTTTTTTCTTGAGTTTCCGGTGGGTCTCAGTCCCTTCTGGGTCTGGTGTGCACTGGCCTTCTGTTCAACAGCAGCCTGAGTTGTGGGACGGGGCCTAATTGGCAGAGGTTTAGGTCCCTGACTCTGATGTTTTGGATCATTGGACTTCTTGAAGGAGTTCGTGGAAACTGGTGGGCGCCCAGCTGACTCCTTCACCGGGGCCCTCTGAAGTTTTCCGCCGGCTTGCGATATCTGGATGCAACTTCATCTGGGCTGGGACACACTGCTCTAACATGCCCGATTCCCCCACAATTGAAGCATGTTATCAATCTCTTAGGCTTCTGTACTAGTTCCATATTGGAGCTAGGAGGTTTTTTTGGTTCCTCTGACGTGTTCTTGTTGTGTGGCACAGAGGCCTGGCTAGTCAGCATGGACACCATTTCTACTAGTTGTGACACCTGGGTCTTTAGGAGTTCAACTTCTGAATCACCTTCTTCTGCACTTAACATTCTGACTCGGGCAGTTGGTTCGGTGTGTTGACTCCTCCTTTTGTCTTCCAACATGGCCTCCTCCTCCCTGACTATCCGGATCAAGTCGGGGTATTCCAGGCTGCTCCCGTCCCGCCGGGTGCGTAGCAATAATGCGATGGGGTCCAAGGGTTGAGCTCCCCTCAACACCTGCTGGGCACGGCCTCATCCACTTTTCTTGGATCGATCCCTTTCTTCAGTAGGATCCGATGCAGGATCTTATCCAGGCGTCCTATGAATTCTGACAGCTTCTCTCCCTCTTTTTGGTAGCAATGCCCCAGCTGGTAAGTGAGTTCAGTGACGTTTTCCATCCCGCCGAACACATTCTGCAGAATATCCAGATAATCCTGTGCATTGCAGTCCTTCTTGCTTAACTTGAGGTTACGTATGGCCTCCAGAGCAGGCCCCTTTAAGCTTTCCACAATCCGTTGTTTTTTTTGTTGTTCTGGCACCTCCCATTCTTCTAGGGCCTGAGTGGCGCCATCTAGCCACTCTTCAAATCCATCTTCCACTGAAGGTACAGGTTTCTTCCCAGAAAAGGTCTTGAGTTTCCTGTATCCTGACATCAGGTAGTCTGGAGGGTCCTTTTTACACTTGGTCACAATCTTCCCCAGGACAGCGCACAATTCTGAGCTAAGGGTGGTCAATGGTGGTGAACCGGGATCCTTTTGTTGGGCGCTCCCTCCTGTGCTGGGGCCTCCTGAAGTAGTGGATGTGGGGCCATCTTTATTCTCTTCTGGGTGTATCAGGAGGAGTTCTACTTGGTTTGTAGTTTTTATGCTGGCACCCTTGAAGTAGTCAGAGATTCCGTTCCTCCACTCACATAATGCATAGGTGTGGGGATTTACAGTATCTGTCTTTATGTCAATCACCCATGGCTTCCTGTCCGTGGACAAAGCTCTCAAGACTGGAGTTAGCTGCTCCTTTACCCAGGCCTCTCTCTGGATTTCAACCACCAGGCCATTTCCGGGTAGGATGCCTTCATCCCTGCACCACCGGGCTACGGCAGCAGGGTCCATTTCTGTGCTTTAAGGGTTCTGTCTAGGGGGAAAGTTGATTGCAGAACCGTAGAATATCCCGGACGAGCCCCCACGTGTAGCCACCCCCTCACCCCGTCCTCTTTAGCTAGGGGTATGTCACGCGACAGGGTGAGGTGCACTACGGCCCATGTCCTCCCCACAACGGCGGGCGAGGTGAAGGCCAATACCTGATGTTTCCTCGGGCCGGTGTGTCCGGAGCATGTATCGAGTCTGTTGTGCAGAAACCACCGAACCACCCTTTGCTCCCATTAACAGAGTCCATACACCGATCACAGTCCAACTGTTGGTTTATTTCGTATCTCCACATACAGGCAATGCGATGGCATGATACGGTGGGATGAGCAGGTCGAGGCACTATACTGATCTGGGTCCCTACACCCCCTGTGCTATGACCAAGGGTTGTAGGAGTCTTGACATGAATACCTCCGTTGCGTTGCGGCCCCTATCAGGGGAAGATGTCCTCCAAGGGAGTTACCGAAGGCCCATCCGTCACCGGGTCGACACTACACCGGGTCTTCGAACGGGTGACCTCCCCAGCCTCCTCACCTCAGATGCGGGCCCCCTCGCAAGGGGCGCCCTGGAGCAACTCCACCCTCGCGGGACCCAGTCGGAGTCACCGGGTCCTAGGCCTCCTCAATAGTACCTCACCCCAGGCAGAAGGTGCCTGGGATGGACTCCATCTTCATTCCGGCCAGGCCTAGGGCGCCTAGGCCGGAACCTTGAACCGCCCGCACCCAGGCCTAAGGTGCCTGGGTGCGTGAAGAGATGATCCCCCGAAAAAAAAGACCTTGTGGCGAGGGCGTCTCCCCTTTTATCTCCTCCCGTCGACACCACGGCGGGTTCCCCGCCCCGGCCATACCATCTCCAGGAAGGGACAAAGAAGGGTAGCACTCCGGTAGTGATTCTACCCTGAGCCAGTAGGTACACTGACACCCACTGGTCAAGGAGAATATTACACCACCCAATCCTCCACGAATAACAAAAAGGGGTCTGAACCCTAACACAATTACACACTTGGGTCACACTACCCCCAAGTGTATCCCACTAAATTGAGGACCCCGCTACACACTCCCCCCTGTGATTTGACGCTGGTCCCCAGCGTCAGGTGCACACCGATGTCTCCCAAAGAGTGGTGACATGAAGTGGGCCCCAGAGGCTATCCCTCAAATTTTTGGATACTAAATGTGCCAAGACCTGCTCAAAAGGGAAAGGGGAAATATAAAACGATAAACATTTGTATAAGACATCTATTCTGTACACATGTACAATCCCTCCCATCGCTGTCTAAGAACCACCCCACTCTCAGTAGTCTTGACCGATGAATCTCCTGCAGAAGGGAAACAACAAAAAGAAAACACATCCTAACACTCTGTGTTAACTTGGCATGAGTGGGTCCGTCAGCCGAGAGACCCGCTCACTCCAATAAGTAAGTAATGCATGTGTAGCATTTCGAACAACCGTTGCACAACACTGCCACCTGGTGACAGAGCTGCGGTAATGACACTTGGTGAGATCTTCATTCTTCCTGCTTTCCTACTCTGACTCTACCCCAAAAGTCTCTGCCTTTGGCACATGAAGAAAAGGGAGAAAAAAAAACACAACAGCTCCCAAGTCTCCAGTGAGTAAAAGAAAAGCCCAAATCAAAACAAAAGTAGGGCACAGTTCTAGGCGTCTGGGAATGTCTCATCCAGAAAGTTTCAACAGCAACAAGATAGGAGCTCACTCCTCCTATAAGTAGAACCTTGGATCCGGCAGAAACAGAGGCTTCAGGTGCCCGTCAAACACTTCCACTGAATACTCGACATCCTCTCCTTCTTTCCTACAGATGAGCACCTTATCAGCATGAATATGGCGCCCAAGTCTCCAATCAGCTCTGCAGTCCTTGAACTTTTTAGACACAGGCGGCGAACATGACAGGTATCGCCTGGCATGGGGTACTTTAAGCTTTTCCCATACAAACTCGTCATACCCCCTTGGTCGCAGGACCTCAACTTCATACAATAAGTCCCGAGGCAAGTAGGGGTACTCCCACCCATATTCACGGGCGACTCTCTGGGAGAAAAGTCTCTGCAATCTGGCTAGGGGCGGCATCACATCTCGCTCACCTTCTCCTGGCTGTACGATGGCCTCCGGGTGCCGAGGTACCTTCACCATCTCGGGTTGCTTTGTCTTTGGTGCCCGCAACGAAGCACGCTGCGTCCCCACCATCAGAGCGGGTGATGTAGTTGAATGAGGAAAGTTGGCCAGAGGGTTAGATTTCCTCGGGAACTCCGGGGCCTGCGCCCGGAGCGTACTGTCTTCTATGGACATGGGGGAATCCTGTGGTTTACTCAGCACAGGTAGCGGGCGTCTGTCCCAGCCCTTCCGGTGAAACAGCTTGTCTATTTCCCCGTCATCCCCACAGTCTGACAACGACTCTAGGTCGGAGGTGTCATACATCTCGGCGGGAAGGTAGTCTCTAGTAGACGGAAGGCTACCTTCCCTTTCGGGCTCCACCGGCTGTGAACTCCCGACACCTCCAACCAACACCACAGTCCCAGCCCCTAGCTCACCTGGACCTACTGAAGAACTGGGATGTCCGGGACTCTCTTCTCTACCGGCGCCATCCAGGCCAGGCAAGCGGCGGGGTGAAGCTCGACCACGACCACAGGATGCCTGCACCAGGCCTATCTTCCTCTTCGGGGGTGGCAGCAGGGAGTCTGTGGTGACCGAAGCAGTGTCTTCGGATTTTTCTCACCCAATCTCTGGTTGGGCAGTCACTTCGCCCTGGTCAGCACGTACGGGGACCTCCGCAGAGGCCTGGATCTCTCCCTCCGGAGTGGCGGTTCCTGTGATGCAGTTGAGGCGTAGGGCCCGGGGCCTTTCCGTGTATGGTTCAACCTCAAAAAGGAACTCCTTGCATGCCTCACATCGCCCGAATGGCTTTAGTTGGACCACCAGTCCCGAGCATCCGGGACAGATCACACCGAGAGCCTCCGTGTCTCTGCATGAATACAGAGCCAACTGTCCTCGGGGCCTAAGTCTTATCCCCGTGTCTGTCAGGGGAGCAGCAAATGCAGTCATTTTCGTGGGGTAAGATACCGGTATCCACGGGGAGCTTGAGGCCATCCCGACCACTTGCTGTTCCATCACGCGCTGACCACGCGCCGGAGTCTCCACGTGTATCTCCACAGGTGGCCAGACTCCTCCCACAACTTGTACGTTTTCGCGGGCTTCCGCCAGCCTCCGCCCACGAATTGTACAGTCATGGGGTGCCTCGTGGCGCAGTGCATTAACAGTCCCCACATGTAGTACTTCACACGGCTGGACCTTTCCCTTTCTACGCTCCTCTGCGTGGGCCTTTCCCGACTTAGGGTCATGTCCACAACTCGGAGCAGGGATGCACTTTGGCCAATCACATGGCCGACCTGTTCGGAACTCCTCCGGGCAGCAAAGTTCAAACACAGACGTTCTCAGTTCCATCGCCAAGACACACACTATCCCGGACGAGCCCCCACGTGTAGCACTACCCCCGTAGGAGCTGCTGTTTGTTTGATTTGGGTCTACGTCCTGCCTATCAACCCCTGGAAGTGGCTCAAACCTTCCCTCAGCACAACTGATATGAATAAGGAGTGTGAGACCTATTGAGTATTAGGAGACACAATCCTGCATACATCACACAATAATCTGTAAATGTTATTACCTTTGCTGGTCACTAGTCCTTCTAAGTGACAGAGATACTTCACACAAGTTATATGCTTAATCAAAGGTACCTTTACTCAGTATAAAAGGGAAGGGTAAAGAATCACATTAATACACACAGTTGACTCTGCATGCGCATTGCAGAGTCAATAAACCAATAAGGATAGGTATCACTGAGATTAGGTAATAAACAGGAAATAACATCAGCTATATATATGTACATGTATCTATATGTGTCTCTGCACGGCTAACAGGTTGCTCGCGAGCTCCCCCTTTATTGCAATACCTTGCACGTGTTCATTCCCTATAATAGGTAAGCAAGGCCTATCTGCGTCCCACTCAAAGTTCCTTTCTCCAATGAAGTCTTCGCTAGCCACCGTCGGTGCACAAGTTAAATTGTAATCCACAGGGTTTCAACAAGATGCTGTAATTATCCGCAATATACCTGAGTACTCGTGTGCCTGCCACCCACTAATGACGGATGCACCAATCTCTGATCACATAGTCTCCAGTGAGATACACTAGGCCGCAAGCTGTGGCGTGATAGGTGAAGTGTGGCTGGCACTAACTAAATCACTGTCCTCTAAGGTAGTAGTCAATTCTGGGCAGGTGCCCTTCTCACCAAACAGGCCCGACTTTCAGATAGTCTCCTCTGGCTTGTCCCGGTCACTCGATCTCCACGCTTCTGCTTCAGCTGCAGTCTCCGGACTCCGTCACTAACAGCATATGGTGATGGACGACTCCGGTCTCTGCTGGGCAATCACAGGACGCTGTGGACGATCCTCTGCTGGAAATCACTCAGGCACTCCCGTAATTTAGGCCCAGGCTTCTGGCCTAATCCTTAGGAAGCAGGCCTCCGTGCCAACTTCCTGCTTGATTGAGAGCTGGATCCAGAGAGAGAGACGCTGGCCCCTCCCCTGGTTTAAGTAGTCTGCCCCGAATGCTTTGCAGTGTTGCAATGCACCCTGGGTAATGTAGTCTGTCTTTTACTAAAAGCAACAAAGTATTTTCTCCTAGCTGATATCTGTCCCAAAGTGCATTATTTGCATTGTAACACTTATACCACCGGAGGGAGCCGGATTCCTTCTTTCATATGGACATCCTGCTACATGTAGCTGAGGACGAGGCCAGCGGAAACCTGCGTTACATCAGAGGGGGGCGGGGTCACCCGCACGTCACTGGGGAAGCCCGGGTTTCCCCTTGCGTCAGAGGGGGACGGGGTCACGTGACAGGTAGCCCCGTCCTCAGCTACGTAAGAGACCTGTCAGGCTGCCAGGATTCCCGGGGTGTCTCCGGTGGAGACAGGATGCTTGGTGTTCCTCGCTGCGCTGGACATCATCGTTGGAGCCTGGACCTGGAGAGGAGAGATCATCCATCGCTGGACCCCGGAGAGGAGATCACCCATCGCAGGATAACGAGAGTGGATTACCACCGCTGAAATCTTTTTTTTATTTTTTTTATTTTTAATAAAGGACTTTTCCCAACGGTGTCTGTGTGTTTTTTTACAATTTTTTACATGGGGGGGGGCAGGATCTGGGGGTCCCCTTTGTTAAAGGGGTCTTCCAGACTCCGATAAGCCCCCCGCCCGCAGACCCCCACAACTACCGGTCAAGGGTTGTGGGGATGAGGCCCTTGTCCCCATCAACATGGGGACATGGTGCTTTGAGGGGTCACAGACCCCCAAAGCATCCTCCCCATGTTGAGGGCATGTGGCCTGGTACGGTTCAGGGCCTGCCAGGTTGCGTGCTCGGATAAAGGGTCTGGTATGGATTTTTGGGGGGAACTCCACGCCATTTTTTTTTATTTGGCGTGGAGTTCCCCTTAAAATCCATATCAGACCTGAAGGGTCTGGTATGGATATTTGGGGGGAACCCCACGTCATTTTTTTTTTATTTGACGCAGGGTTCCCCTTAATATCCATACCAGACCTGAAGGGCCTGGTAATTGAATTTGTGGGTACCCCCAGTCATTTTTTTTCTTTTTTATCAGTGACTTTTCTCTGTATTGCCGGGAGCCGACAATTCATTATAGCCGCGAGTGCTTTTAAATGACTTTTTTTCCTTCAGAAATGACACTTTGTGCAGGGACAGTTCTAAGCACGGGAAACAAGCGCTACTTTACTGGCATACTATACACACACCCTAGGTACGAAATTGAAAGAAATATTTCACTTTTTTTTTTTTTTTATTTGTTTATTTATAGTTTTTCAAAGTATACATAATAAGCCTGTAATCCAGACTCCAGCATACAGTCAGACATGGTAAACATAAAAAGGCAAAAAACACAATGCAACAAAGATCTTGGATATACATCTCCAGGTATAGGACAGGAAGTGGTATAATCAGAACATACTCCAAAGGCACAAGTAGCGAATCGGAGGTCTAATGTGACTAGTGGATCATAGGTATATTTGTTGAGAGTGAACAAACATGGGACGGGTCAGAGGGAAGGTATAAAACCTTCCCTGACGTATAATCATAGGGAACCCAGGAATAATATCCTGGAATCAGCAAGGGTTTGGATCCGGATCAGCACTGTATGTCGAGGAGTCCCAGCTGACCCAAATGCATTCGAACTTGGGGAGGCTGTCAGCGACCACAGCGGTGAGGCGTTCCATCCTCCTAATGTCAGCCACAGCTACTAGAAAGTGTGCAAACGTGGGAGGGGCAGTATCTCGCCAACGTTGGGGGATAACTCGCTTGGCAGCTAACAGGAGAAAGGCCATCAACTTATGATGACATTTGGGCAATCTCGGGAGGGGAAGACCTAATAACATATGCAGGGGTTGGAAAGGGACAGAGACCCCAAGAACCTTTTCCAGACAAACATGGACTTGCGTCCAAAAGGGGATTAATATCGAACATTCCCAAAAAATGGGGATATGCGTGCCTGTTTCGGAACCACACCTCCAACACTGGCTGTGGGGGGTCAACTTCCGGGCTGCAAGGAACTCTGGGGTCCTATACCAAAACATAAGTATCTTATAAGTGGTTTCTTTGTGGGCCACACATCTGGAGACCTTAGATGCCGCGACCCATATTTTCCCCCAATCTAATAGTGATATAGGCCTGGCCAAAATGTCGGACCATTTTTTCATATATGAATGTAACTGTCCGGTGAGCGGGGGGGCTGAGTGTATGATTCGGTAAATAGTAGATATTTGATGTGGCTCATACGGTCCCTGGGAACACAGCCTTTCAAATGCAGTGGGGGGCTCCAATGTCAGGTTGGGGGCCTTGGAAGCAAAAAAATGCCTGATTTGGAGAAATGAGAAAAAAAGGGATTTCGGGACTTGGTGTTTGGACTGTATATCAGAAAACGAGAGAAGCTTACGTGTTACCGGGTGTACAAGATGGCGGATTTGAAAAATACCCGCCTGGGTCCATGGCAGCATAGATTCATATGAGAGGCTATCAGGAATGTCTGGATTAAAAAGCACATTTGTAAGGGGGGGGGGCACGGAGAAGACAGGGAATACCTACTGGAACACCTCTTCCAAATGGAGAGGGTAAAAAGCATAGGGTTCAAACATATTTTGCGCAGTTGAGGAGTATATTTATCAGAGGAAGGCCATAACATGGAACATGGGTGAGCAGGGACAGTGATTCCCATCTCAATCTCCGACCACCTATTCGGAGCTTTTCTAGATGTCCATGAGGTTACAGCTCTCAGATGAGTGGCATAATAGTACTTTATGACATCTGGAGCCCCCAGACCGCCACGAGAGCGTGGAGCCAAAAGGACTGTGCTAGCTATCCTGTGGGAGGCATCATTCCAAATAAAATTGAGAAAATATCTATGGATGGTTTTCAGCTGTGTCATCGGGATCGGGATGGGGAGAGTTTCAAAGAAATATAGTAATTTAGGGAGTATGGACATTTTGAGAACGTTTATCCTCCCAAGCAGAGACAGGGGTAGTTTTGTCCAGGACTTTAATAATCTATGTATTTCTGAGAACAATGAGGGGAAATTCACCTGGTATAAGGTAGAGTAGGAGGGAGATATGTGTATACCTAAGTATTTAAGGGATTGAGTGCACCAACGGTATCTAAAGGTGTTTTGTAGGTGACTAAGTGTATCAGGTGGGATATTTATTGGCAAGGCTTCTGTTTTGGATGGATTTACTTTAAAACCCGAGAGGTTGCCAAATAGGTCAAGGAGTTTGTGGAGAGAGGGTAAAGATATGTGTAGGCGTGTGATGGTTAACAGAATATCATCTGCAAAGAGGGACAGCTTGTACTCCCTGTGTCTCAACGCCACCCCCCCCATATCGGGATGGAGTCTGATGGCAGTAGCTAAAGGTTCCAGGCTAAGGATAAACAATAAAGGGGATAAGGGGCAACCCTGTCTAGTCCCATTACTAAGGGGGAATGGCGAAGAGACAGAAGAAGACATCTGGACCTGGGAAGTGGGGGTAGAGTATAGTGCAGTAAGAGCTTGGATAAATGGACCCGAAAAACCATATGTTGACAGAGTAGCAAACATGAAGGACCAATTTAAACGATCAAATGCTTTTTGAGCATCTAAGCTCAATATCAGAGCTGGCTTACCAGTCTTGGTTAACAGGTCAATGAGATCTATAGTTCGTCTGGTATTATCCCCAGCATGTCTAGAAGGAACAAATCCCACCTGATCCTTGTGTATTAAAGTAGGGAGGAGAAGGGATAACCTATTTGCCAATACCTTAGTGAATATTTTATAATCGGAATTTAAAAGGGCTATTGGGCGATAGTTATCTGGTAGAGAGGGGTCCTTACCCGGCTTCGGGATAACCGTAATGTAGGCATGTAGAAATTGGGGGTGGGGGACTGTTCCGGCCATCAGAGATTCAAAAAGGGTCAGCATATGGGGGAGTAAAATTGGGAGAAACTTCTTGTAGTAGGAGTATGGGAGACCATCTGGGCCTGGGGCTTTGTGTGTTGGGAGGTGCTTAATTATCTGGGAGATCTCTTCAGCTGTGATAGGTGAATTAAGTCCTTCACGGTCTGCCTGGGATAATTTAGGTAAATTTAGGGATTCAACAAAGGAATCATATTTCTCATGGGCGAACTGGGATCCAGATTCTGAGGAGATACAATTATAAAGTTTCCTATAATATGACTCAAAGACCCTGGTCATGGTTCTAGGGCAGTAAGTAGGTTTCCCGTCTGGCTGAATTATAAAATCCGGTATGGAATTGTTGGAACGAGGTTTTAGGCGATTGACCAGGATACTGTGGGGTTTATTAGCAAACTCATAATATTTTTGCTTTGACCAAAGCATTGATTTAGTGGTTGCACTCTTATCCAAAGATTTGATACGGTTTCTCAAAGATACCACTTTACGAAGGTTCCCCACTGTGGGATGTACAAGAAGGTCTTTTTCAGCCCTCACCAGGTCGGCTAAGAGGGTCGAGCGCTGTAGAGCACGATCCCTCTTAAGGCGGGATCCAGAGGCTATACATTCGCCCCTGAAGACCGCCTTGTGAGCCTCCCAAAGGGTGGAGGTCTTTGAAACTGAACCTGCATTGAGTTGGAAAAATTCGATCAGGCTGCGTTCCAGGTGTGAGTGGGTTTCGGGGATACTCAGGAGAGATTCGTTAAGACGCCAGTGGCAGGTCCTAGGTGTGGGTGTGGACAGTATGAGATTTAGGGTAATAGGTGCATGATCAGACCATGTGATCGGGTGAATATTAGAGTCAACCAGATGTGTCACCAACGGTGGTGAAATAAAGAAATGATCCAATCTCGTGTATAACCTGTGTGGAGGTGAGAAAAAAGTGAATTGCTTAGCTATCGGATGTTTCACTCTCCAAGAGTCTAGCAACTTGTGGGTTCTAAGTAATCTACGAAATGCCGTAGAGGATTTTTGTACCCGTGTCGAGGGTGGATTTTTAAGCAGGGAGAGCCTATCTTTGGTTGGGGACATACACAAATTAAAGTCTCCACCTATTATCATGAAGGGTTGGGAGAAAGTCTTGAGCTTCTCAAAAAAAACTTCAAGGAACCCAATCTGTTTCGAGTTGGGAGCATATATGTTTGCAAGTGTGAAGGATGTGTTTATGTGGTCACAGTCCAGGAGAATAAAACGACCATGTGGATCCAAAAATGAAGACTTGGCCCGAATGGCCGAAGTCTTCCTAAACAGGATGGCCACCCCTGCTTTACCAGAGGGGTCAGAGGCCACAAAAGTAGTGGGGAAGTGCTTAGATGCAAATTTAAATGAGCCATCAGCCTTAAAATGGGTCTCCTGGACCATGACCACATCCGCATCTGAATATCTAAACTCCTTCAATGCCATCCAGCGTTTGGAAATGGAGCCCAGGCCCTTAACATTGTAAGATAATACATTTATGGCCATTCAGAGGTATGAACAGGAAAGCATATGTCATCTTTAAATACCATGTCGAGAGCACTAACCATGATGCAGTGGTACTAGAATCTGGGTCAGTACTTTCGTATTTTAGAAAAAAATGAAATGAGGTGGAAACACATCTGTGTTTCTTGGATAGGTCAAAAATGGACCTATAGACAGTTAGATAATACCAGGAACATAAACAGTTAAATTTAAACAGTACAGATAGGATCCAACAACAATGAAGGAGGTATTTAGAGTCCACAAAAAAATGGACAAAAAATATAGAGCTCACGTGGTGTCCATGTAAAAATTGGACCAGGAGAAAATGGAAGCACAGGAAAAAGAAAACATAAAACCAGCAACAACAAAAAAAAAGAACCATAAAGGCATAGTGCCCGAAGGGGGAAAGTCCCCCTGGGGGTTATGATCACAGTCAAGGACCATGAAAAGTAGGTGAGGGCACGGCAGCCCGCAGGGACCATCCCACCAGCCCCAATCCCCCTCAGACATCATTGTCAGCATTAAAGGGAACTAAACGGGAGTTCGTCATCGTAGGACAGTACAGGGACTGTCAACTTAGTGGAAGAAGACGCAATCAAACGTTCAAGCCTTAGGCCGCAGGTAGAAAAAAAAAAAAAAAAAAAACTGAAAATATGGAAGTGATGACAGGAAAGGACAAACCGGGTATAAATCGAAATCTCTTTTCAAGAGAATATACAATTACATTTCAGCGTGGGTAAGATCAGAATGGACCTTTCAGTGAAGGAGCTCTCTGGGGGGTGAAAGTAGTATTGCGGGGTCTCCGGCGTGCAGGGGTCCATATCTTTCCGGGGGTGGACAGGGGTCTGGATAGTGTTGATTGCGGTAGCAAATTCTCTTCAGGAATAGGGGGAAGACCCAGGCTTCTGATGAAAGGGTCACATTCCTGCAAATCTCTCAGAGAGTGTTGTGAGCCATCCATAGTAACAGTGAGACGGAATGGGAACCCCCAGCGATAGGGAACCTGGTGATTTTGTAGATGAGCTGTGACAGGTTTCAAAGCACGGCGTTTAGCCAGAGTGATGGGGGACAAATCACTAAACAGCTGAATCTTCGCTCCCTTAAAATCAATTCTTGATCTGTTGCGGGTGGCTACGGTCAGAGCTTCTTTACTTTCATAAAAATGGAAGCGCACTATTATATCTCTAGGGTTCGCTCCTTGGGGGGGTTTTGAAGCCAGAGACCTGTGTGCCCTGTCAAGCCTCCAGTCTATATCTGGTATGTCAGGGGCTAGATGGATGAACAGGGCCAGCAAATATGAACGGATGTCTTTGTCAGTAACTGCTTCTGGGACCCCACGTATTCTCAGGTTCTGTCTCCTTTCCCTGTTCTCGAGATCTTCTTATTGCAATTGTAACTGCGTCACTGTATTTTTCAGGGAAGCATTTTCGTCTTCTATGACATGAACATAATTGATCATATCACCAAACTTAGTCTCTAGGGTGTTTGTACGTTCCCCTAGGTGATCTATCTCCCCTCTGAGCTCGTGGGCTAGTTTGCTTACCGCCTTAGTAATGTTGTCCGTGAGGCCTTGGAGCAGGGCCTGGAGCCGGAGATCTGGAATATTTCACTTTTATTGTTTCACTTTAAGCATTATTAAAATCACTGCTCCCGAAAATACGGCCGTTTTTTAAACTTTTTTTTGCATTGATACATGTCCCCTGGGGCAGGACCCGGGTCCCCAAACACTTTTTATGACAATAACTTGCATATAAGCCTTTAAAATTAGCACTTTAGATTTTTCATGTTCGAGTCCCATAGACTTTAACGGTGTTCGGATGTACGAACAAATTTATTGCCTGTTCGCAAGTTCTGGTGCGAACCGAACTGGGGGGTGTTCGGCTCATCCCTACTTAGGAATAGCATGCCCACCGAACCCAAAGAGAAAGATGCAAGAATATAAGCAAGAATGGACGGTTGTAAATAGAAAGTGAGCAGGAATTGTTAATTCCTTGCGCTGTCAACAGAAGCAGTACAAAATCCGCTTATATAGATGGCTGCTGCTTATACATGCATATCAGTAACCTATACATACGGTACACTGCCTTATACTAACCCAACATTTCATATTCTGGATATGTGCCTCTTGTCAGGGCCGGCGCTACCACTAGGTGGAGTAGGCAGCCGCCTAGGGCGCACTACCTTCTAGGGCGCAGCCATGGCCTCTGTCCCGATGAATCTCAAGGCGTGTGAGCTCGCCCCTGTTCAGTGCTGTCCCACTCCCGGGAACATATCAGAATGCCTCCAATCCCCCAATGTGTCCCTCTGAGCGCCCCGCTGTCCCCTCAAAGAGTAAAATCTCACAGCGCCGCTCCGGGACTCCTTTGCTCCAGCCTGTCCCTCTGGAGCGGCGCTGTGTGTCTGTGTGTGCCGCGGAGGGGCGGGGCTCGGCGAAGATGAGAGCATCGAGAGGTGCAGCATCTGTAAGCTAACCTCCCGGCCCGCGGGGACGCCATAGTGCGGCTGGATGGCGGCGCTGGCGGGGACACATGGAGGCTCGAGCGGATGGATGGCGGCGCTGGTGGGGACACCAAAGCAATACTGCCTGCCCAGCGCTGAGGAGAGCCTGGAAGTGCCTGGAAGTGATGGTCAAAGAAGCAGAGGTAAGGAGGATGGATCCTCCCTATCTACATCGAGCCATGTGTGGGGGGGTGAGTAGTGCAGGAGATAAGAGTCAGGTGGGCCAGTGTGTGTGTATGTATGTAATGGTCGGGTAGGTGTGTGTGTGTCATGGTCAGTGTGTGTGTGATGGTCAGGTAGGTGGGTCAGTGTGTTTGTGTAATGGTCAGGTAGGTGGGTCAGTGTGTGTAATGGTCAGGTAGGTCAGTGTATGGGTCAGTGTGTGTGTGTAATGGTCTGGTAGGTGCGTCCGTGTGTGTGTGTGTCAGGTAGGTGCGTCAGTGTGTGTAATGGTCAGGTAGGTGTGTGTGTGTGTGTCATGGTCAGTGTGTGTGTAATGGTCAGGTAGGTGTGTGTGTGTGTGCCATGGTCAGTGTGTGTGTGTGTGTGCCATGGTCAGTGAGTGTGTGTGTGTGTGTGTCATGGTCAGGTAGGAGGGTCAGTGTGTGTGTGTGTGTGCCATGGTCAGTGTGTGTGTGTGTGTGTGTGTGTGTAATGGTCAGGTAGGTGGTCAGTGTGTGTGTCAGGTAGGTGCGTCAGTGTGTGTGTGTAATGGTCAGGTAGGTGTGTGTGTGTGTGTAATGGTCAGGTAGGTGTGTGTGTGTCATGGTCAGTGTGTAATGGTTAGGTAGGTCAGTGTATGTGTCAGGTAGGTGGGTCAGTGTGTGTGTGTGTAATGATCAGGTAGGTCAGTGTTTGTGTAATGGTAAGGTAGGTCACATGTTACAAGGGGAGGGCAAAGGGGTGGAGTCAGGGGTGTAGCCAATGGGGGCGGCAAAATGAGGTTTCGCCTAGGGTGTCAAAAATTCTTGCACCAGCCCTGCCTCTTGTACCATGTTCTTGTGTTAAAAAGTACTGTGTCCAGTTATCTTTGCATAGCTTCCTTTGAATGAAATTCTTGGTGATCCTGCCAGTCCAATTAGGCAGTGGAATTAACTGATAAATGGTTTTCAATTTTCTTTACAAATATATACAGCATCTGAAAAGTGTGGCGTGCATTTGTATTCAGTCCCCCTGAGTCAATACTCTGTAGAACCGTCTTTTGCTGCAATTACAGCTGCAAGTCTTTTTGGGGATGTCTCTACCAGCTTTGCACATCTAGCTAGTGATTTTTTTTGTCCATTCTTCTTTGCAAAAAAGCTCAAGCTCTGTCAGATTGGATGGAGAGCATCTGTGAACAGTCATTTTCAAGTCTTGCCACAGATTCTCAATTGAATTTAGGTCTTGACATTGACTGGGCCATTCTAACACATGCATATGCTTTGATTTAAACCATTCCATCGTAGCTCTGGCTGTATGCTTAGGATCGTTGTACTGTTGGAAGGTGAACTTCCCCCCCCAGTCTCAAGTCTTTTGCAGACTCTTAACAGGTTTTCTTCTAAGATTGCCCTGTATTTGGCTCCATCCATCTTCCCATCAACTCTGACCAGCTTCCCTGTCCCTGCTGAAGAAAAGCATCCCCACTACATGATGCTGCCACCACCATGCTTCACGATGGGGATTGTGTGTTCAGGGTGATGTGCAGTGTTAGTTTTCCGTCACACATAATGTTTTGCTTTTAGGCCAAAGAGTTCAATTCTGGTCTCATCTGACCAGAGCACTTTCTTCCATATGTTTGCTGTGACCCCACATGGCTTCTCGCAAACTGCAATGGGGACTTCTTATGGCTTTCTTTCAACAATAGCTTTCTTCTTGCCACTCTTCCATAAAGTGAAAAAAATATATGGGCCAAAGGATAATAAACTGATACTACAAACTATATATTAGTGACCTCATGCATATATTAATATCATGGATAATGAAATTATCACATGACTGTAGCAGCTGCAGTATAAATTGGTGTAAACAATCAATAAATGATAAAAACTAAACCGCGCTACTTGCTACATATAACAAACAACAAAGTAAATGTGTATATTTATATATAGGACACTAAAAACAGTCACTAGAAACCAGTGGCGTAGCGTGGGTTGTCAGCACCCGGGGCAAGGCAAGAAATTTGCGCCCCCCTAACTTGCGGACTTTTTGCACTCCCTGAGTCCCTTCCTACAGTAGTACCAGGGTTGCCAACTTTCAGTAAATTTATTAACAGTTTGTAAAATCCGTACTTTTCGCCATCTGTCCTTGAATATCCATTACTGACATGTAGGCTGCATGTCCGTAACTGACATTCATGGACAGATGCAACAATTATGGATTTTACAAACTCTTTGTAAATTTACTGAAAGTTGGCAACCCTGAGTAGTACTGACCAGCCTGATTCCTAAACCGACCACTACACTAACCTCTACACGGACCTACATGATTCCTAGACTGACCATTACACTTTCCTACCTGTCCACTGCACTGACCTACCCGATTCCTACACTGACCACTGCACACCACACTGACCACCAGGGCTGGTGCAAGGATTTTTGCTGCCCTCCCTCCGGCTGCGCCCTGACTCCACTTTACCCTGCAACACATGTGACCTTAGAAAAAAAGAAGCCCTAAGGCTAACGCTGCGCTAATTTAAGATGATAATAAAAAAAATTATGATAAAGTGTATAAGAAAGCAGCTTGCACTTAAGTTCAGTACAAAAAACTTAGGATAGATAGCAAAAAATGGAAAGAGTGCAGCTCTATGTGGTTAAAACCATGCGTGAAATTAATGTTATACCTTGAAATGTAAACAAATGATATGTGAAAAATGAATTAAAAAGAAAACTAATGCAGAGTCCAAAAAGAACACAACATAGTCCGTGAAGAGTTCATTCCAAAAGCAAATCCGTGAAGGGTTAATTCCCCAAAAAAAAAAGACAAATTGCTTTCCAAAAAAGTGAAGTTCGGTGAATAATAAGTCCCAAAATAAATCAGGGTATTGCCAGAGAAGTAGTGAGTGATAGAAATCTTCCCAAGAGCAGCGTGATTTTTCAGGTGTGACACCCAAGTGATTAATATCTTGCTTACCAGATTGCCGTGACTGAGGCCTGGTTCACACTGGGGCGACAAACGCTCCGACATTGGGAGCTCATGTCGCATGACGTGTGAAAATCAATGTTTCCCTATGGGAGCCGTCTTAACTGGTCCGACACATGTCGGTCCGACTTTGAGAATGCTCCCTGCACTACTTTGGTCCGACTTTGATCCGACTTCAGCCCATTGACTATCATTGAAGTCGGATCAAAGTCGGACCGCAGTCTTGCATGATCCGACTTTGGCATGCGACTTGTGCTGTACTTCTCTTGAGGGGGAACTCCAGGCCAAATTTTAAATAAAAAACCGGCATGGGTTCCCCCTCCAGGGGCATACCAGTCTGGTCTGGATTTGAAGGGGCGCCCCTACGCCGAAAAAACGGCGTGGCGGTCCCCCCCAAAATCCAAACCAGACCCTTATCCGAGCACACAACCTGGCCGGCCGCAGGGGAAGAGGGGGGGGGACGAGAGAGCGCCCCCCCCCTCCTGAACCGTACCAGGCCGCATGCCCTCAACATGGGGGGGTTTGGTGCTCTGGGGCAGGGGGGCAACCTGCGGCCCCCCCACCCAGAGCACCCTGCCCCCATGTTGATGAGGACAGGGCCTCTTCCCGACAACCCTGGCCGTTGGTTGTCGGGGTCTGCGGGCGGGGGCTTATCGGAATCCGGGAGCCCCCTTTAATAAAGGGGCCCCCGGATCCCGGCCCCCCCACCCTATGTGAATGTGTATGGGGTACATCGTACCCCTACCCATTCACCTGGTGGAAAAAAATTGCAATAAAAAAACCACACAGCTTTTTAAAGTATTTTATTGCACCGCTCCGGAGGTCTTCTTCCCCCCTACCCATTCACCTGGTGGAAAAAAATTGCAATAAAAAAACCACACAGCTTTTTAAAGTATTTTATTGCACCGCTCCGGAGGTCTTCTTCCGACTTCGGGGGTCTCCGGTGTCGTCGCCGCGTTCTCCGGTTCTTTCTTCTGCCGGGCATCCGCTAACTTCTTTTTAGCTCTTTTGCTAGCGGAGGCCCGGTCTTCTCCGTCGCCTTCTTCTTCTCCCGCTCTCCGGTTCTTCTCCCGCTCTCCGGTTCTTTCTTCCGCCGGGCCTCCGCTAACTTCTTTTTAGCTCTTTTGCTAACGGAGGCCCGGTCTTCTCCGTCGTCTCGTCCGGCTCTCCGTTGTCCTTCTGCCGGCCCCTCCACTAACTTCTTACAGCTCTTTTGCTAGTGGAGGAGCCGGTCTTCCCTTCGTCGCCGTCGGCGTCTTCTTCCCTCTTCTCCTCCTCGATGTTGACGCGTCGCTTCCTCCCGCTGTAATACTGGCTCTCCGCTCCGCATTAATATAGGCTTCTCATGACGTCACAGTCACATGTTCCCATGACGTCACAGTCACATGCTCCGGGGCCATGTGCCCCGGAACATGTGACTGTGACGTCATGAGAAGCCTTTATTAATGCGGAGCGGAGCGGAGAGCCAGTATTACAGCGGGAGGAAGCGACGCGTCAACATCGAGGAGGAGAAGAGGGAAGAAGACGCCGACGGCGACGACGGAGAAGACCGGCTCCTCCACTAGTAAAAGAGCTACCAAGAAGTTAGTGGAGGGGCCGGCAGAAGGACAACGGAGAACTGGACGAGACGACAGAGAAGACCGGGCCTCCGTTAGCAAAAGAGCTAAAAAGAAGTTAGCGGAGGCCCGGCAGAAGAAAGAACCGGAGAGCGCGGCGATGACACCGGAGACCCCCGAAGTCGGAAGAAGACCCCCGGAGCTGTGCAATAAAATACTTTAAAAAGCTGTGTGGTTTTTTTATTGCAATTTTTTTCCACCAGGTGAATGGGTAGGGGTATGATGTACCCCATACTCATTCACATAGGGTGGGGGGGCCGGGATCCGGGGGCCCCTTTATTAAAGGGGGCTCCCGGATTCCGATAAGCCCCCCGCCGGCAGACCCCGACAACCAACGGCCAGGGTTGTCGGGAAGAGGCCCTGTCCTCATCAACATGGGGGCAGGGTGCTCTGGGGTGGGGGGGCCGCAGGTCGCCCCCCTGCCCCAGAGCACCAAACCCCCCATGTTGAGGGCATGTGGCCTGGTACGGTTCAGGAGGGAGGGGGGCCGCTCTCTCGTCCACCCCTCTTCCCCTGCGGCCGGCCAGGTTGTGTGCTCGGATAAGGGTTTGGTTTGGATTTTGGGGGGACCCCCACGCCGTTTTTTCGGTGTAGGGGCGCCCCTTCAAATCCGGACCAGACCCAAGGGCCTGGTATGCCTCTGGAGGGGGAACCCATGCCGGTTTTTTATTTAAAATTTGGCCTGGAGTTCCCCCTCAAGATTCATACCAAACACACTGCCTGCTATTGGCGGGGATCCAAGTCAGATCCCCGTTCATTGAAAGTCGGACATATGTCGGCTTCATGTCGCAGGGCAAAGTCGGATCCAAAGTAGGACAGATGTCGTGTCGCACTAGTGTGAACCCAGCCTGATGCACAATCTGGTAAGCAAGATATTAATCACTTGGGTGTCACACCTGAAAAATCACGCTGCTCTTGGGAAGATTTCTATCACTCACTACTTCTCTGGCAATACCCTAATTTATTTTGGGACTTATTATTCACCGAACTTCACTTTCTTGGCAAGCAATTTGTCTTTTTTGGGGGGGAATTAACCCTTCACGGATTTTCTTTTGGAATGAACTCTTCACGGACTATGTTGTGTTCTTTTTGGACTCTGCATTCATTTTCTTTTTAATTCATTTTTCACATATCATTTGTTTACATTTCAAGGTTTAACATTAATTTCACGCATGGTTTTAACCACATAGAGCTGCACTCTTTCCATTTTTTGAACACATGTGACCTATCTGACCCCTACACTGACCCACTGACACATACACTGACCCCCTGCCACACTTACCTGACACATACACTGACCCCCTGACACACTTACCTGACACATACACTGACCCCCTGACACACCTACCTGACACATACACTGACCCCTTGATAAACTTACCTGACACATACACTGACCCCCTGACACACTTACCTGACACATACACTGACCCCCTGACACACCTACCTGACACATACACTGACCCCCTGACACACCTACCTAACACATACACTGACCCCCTGACACACCTACTGACCCTCTGACACACTTACCTGACACATACACTGACCCCCTGACACACCTACCTGACACATACACTGACCCCCTGACACACCTACCTGACACATACACTGACCCCCTGACCTTACATCTACACTGACCCCCTGACCTTACACCTACAGTAGGAGTCCTACTTCCTGCACTACTCACACCCCCCTCCCCCTCCACACAGCCAATACATCCTCCTTACCTCTCTGCTCTTCGCCAGGACTCTCCTCATGACCTCAGCACTGGATCTGGATGGATGTGCAGAATTGCATCGGAGTCCCGGACTCCCCGCCAGCGCCATCCACCCGCACCTCCGCTCCATGTCAGACGCCGGCTGCACCTCCAGGTGTAGTGGAGGCTCCGCTCCTTGTCAGTGTAGTGGAGGCTCCGCTCCTCCTTGTCAGACGTCGGCTGCACCTCCGCTCCATGCTCCCATCTCCACCGTGCTTGCCCTCCGCTCGACACACAGCGCCGTACCAGAGCAGAGGGACAGGCGGAGGGGAAGATAGCGGCCCCGGCAGCTCACACAGTGCACGTCTCCCGCTGCCATGTTCAGTGTTTCCCGGCGCACTGTGATTGGGCGTATGTCGGTCATGTGGCGGAGGCGGGACTTCTAGAGCGATCACAGACAGGCCAGCCACACGCCGCACATGACCCCCATACGCCCAATCACAGGGCGCCGGACACTAAACATGGCGGCCAGAGATCGGGGACACCCGGACACAGAAAATTAAAATTAGGAGGACTCGGAGGCACGGAATGGCGCCCCTCTAAATGTCGCGCCCGGGGCCACGGCCCCCCCCACGCTATGCCACTGCTAGAAACAGTCCCCAGTGAAAAAGTGCTTGTGCTTGTGGAACAGTATTGAAGGTCTCATATACAGTGCTGTGACTTGAGTTATAGATGAGAAGTTCCGTGCTCCTTATGTGCTTAAATAGGGTGCCCCCCTAGTAGATGTACACTCACCCTTGGGACTAGACCAACTATTGCAAGTTAGGTCAAATGCATGTGTGGGGCGACCCCTGTAGATATCTTCTGGACCAGTGGTTAGCTATGGTAAATATTCCTCAAGTGGATAGATACAATAGAAAAAGCCTCATTGCGCAGTACCGTTTAAAAGAACTTTATTATATCAATGTTATGTTGTGTATGAAAATTTATAAAGAAATAATAATAATAAAAAAAAGAACTTTATTCCAAAAATTAAAAGAAGGTATTCAACTTACATGTATGAGTGCCTAATATCCTGGCACCCGTAGTGAGAGGGAGGGAAAAAAGCAGCGCCTTCTAAGTGTAGCAGTAAAACTGGTTTTATTTAAAATAACACAAATGCAAAAGATGCACCCGTAGTGAACAGCAGGTAAAAAGTCATCCGTGAAATCTGCCTGGTCCATTCATGCAGCCGTTGACGCGGTGAAGGTTCAATTTCCGGGTTTGGACGTATGGGCGGAAGTGTGTCACGATGACGTGACTCAACCTTGATGCATTTCGGCCTATCAGATTGGCTGTCTTCAGGAAGTTGCAATTCCGCCATTTTGGTTGAGGACATTAATACCCTCAACCTAAATCACGTGTTAAAACGTAGCCAATAGCGTTACTTTACCTGCTATTAACTAGGGATTGCTCACTGTCTAATTACAGATGCATTGGTTGGCAGTGTAAGGTATAATTAAAAAAGTACGATATAAAAAGTACAATTAAAAAAGTACAATAAAAAAGATACAGTTAAAATGATGTTAGTATAAAAATGGTGAAAAGAAAAGAAGAAGTGTAAGTATAGGAACACCCAGTATGGATAATAGATATATTCGGCCATTTGAAGGAATACAATGGTGGACACCTAGGCTAATGATCCATACACATTATTTTAATGGTCAGCGTGAAAGCTGTGCAAGATGTGAAATAGTTTCTCACTTTATAGCAACCCACTAGGTAGCCCCCTGCTGGCCATAAGTTGTAACTGTCCAAAATGCAATTGTCTAGAACAAATGCAAAAAAAGTTTGGGATGTGCGTCCCACATATTGGAACCCACACTTGCATTCCAGCACGTAGGTAACATGCCTGGTATTGCATGTGATAAAACTTTTTATGGGGTATTCTTTATGGATCTGATTTGATTTGAAATTAGTACGTTACCTAGGTGCAACCAGAGTGTTCCTACAAGGTAGGCACCTGCCACACCTATAGAAACCGTTAAAATCAAACATGGTGGTTTTTGATTGATAAGGGGGATTAGGTATGTTTTTAACTAATTTGGTTCTGAGCCCAGGGGCTCTACGATAAATAAACTTGGGTCTATTTGGTAGAATGTCTCTCAATGTGGAATCTTTTTTGTAAAATGGGCCAATACTTTTTGAAGATTTTCTCTTTCTGTTTATTGTTTTTCTGTTTATTGGAACCTGTTATAAAAGTAATATCTCGTGTTGTTTCTTGTTTTACGTTGGTTTCTAGGAGGGCCTCTCTATCCATTCGGCCTACTGAATCTCTGACAGCCAGTAGTTTATAATGGGCATAGCCTTTGTCCAAAAATCGTTGAATTAGCACATCAGTCTGGTCTATATAGTCTTTGAGTACTGAACATTTTCTGCGTATACAGATAAACTGTCCCTTTGGGATTGCAGTCTTCCATTGTGGGTGGTGACAACTTTGAATGGGGATGTACCCATTCCTATTAGTGTTCTTAAAATTAGTTTTGGTTAAAAGTTTGTCACCATCCTTAAATATATGCAGGTCCAAAAAGTCATCCTGTTGTTCATGCACATTGACCGTGAATTTCATTCCATACTTGTTCCGATTAATATGTTCAATGAATTGGTTAAGAGATGTAATCGGTCCCACACGATCAGTAAATCATCTATATACCTATAATAGTTCTTTAGGCCTGGCCAAAGTTCGCCATATATTGCTTCATCTTCCCACTTATTGAGGAAAATATTGGCAACACTAGGGGCGTATTTGGCTCCCATAGAGACCCCTTTGATATGATTGAAGTGCTGCCCTCCATACCAGAAGAAATGATTCATCATAGCTAATTTAAGACACCGGAGAATAAACAGTTTTTGCTTTTAAATTAGTAAATTTATTCATAGCCCACCTGACTGCCTTAATAGCATCTTTTTGTCGGATGTTGGTGTACAATGATTCTACATCTATAGTGATCAATCTATTTTCTTGTATGTGTTCTCGTCACTAAGGATGCGTCGCATTTCTGCATCATAGTCACCCTTATCAAGGACAACCACCCCCCCCCCCCCTTTGTCTGCCGCACGTATTAGCAAATTTTTCTGTTTCTCTATGTTCCTAATTCCTTCCCATATATTTTTATCTTTAGACCCTTTTGCTATTGGGATTTCCCTAATCTCTGACTCAACCATTTGGGGATGAAAGTGGACTTGTTTCGAAATCCACTATGAGTGTACCTGGGAGGTTGCGTTATAGTGGTACCATTACTTCTCATGGCAAAATGCTTTTTGATACCTAGTGTTCGGCCAAATTTTTGCAAATCAATATATGCCTCAAACGTATCTAGGTTTTTGGTGGGAGCATATTTTAAACCTTGATCTAACACATATAGCTCCTTTTGTGTGAGTGCAATGGTACTTAGATTAAACACGCCTTCCCCTAGTTTTCTCTTTTCCTTTTTGTGAAGTTTTCCCCCTCTGCACCCACGTTTCCATCATGGTGGGAGTTCCGGTATGGGGGTTCCCATTGGGGCATGATGTTGGGGGTGTTGGGGTAAGGTTTGTAGGGCTCCTTCCATTCCCCCCTTCCCATTGTGGTTCCCCATTATAATATGGGGTATGTTTCCCTTTACCTCTCCCTCTTCCCCTCCATGGCCTGGAACATCCCGGTGGATCTCTGTGGGGGTCAGGTGAGCGGTATTGCACGTGTTGTAAAGTTTCATATCTGTTGTGCATAGGAACTGAATATTGGGGAGACTCATTCCTGCCTCTCTGAGGTGGTGGAGATTGGCGTCCTGGAGTGGAGTTTCTGGTATTTTGAGACCTAGAGAAACTCTCTTGTATTACTTGAATGTTCCTATTTTCCTACTCTTCCATAAGGGCCAGATTTGTGGAGAGCACAACTAATAGTTGTCCTGTGGACAGATTCTCCCACCTGAGCTGTGAATCTTTGCAGCTCCTCCAGAGTTACCATGGGCCTCTTGGCTGCTTCTCTTATCAATGCTCTCCTTGCCCGGCCTGTCAGTTTAGGTGGACGGCCATATCTTGGTAGCTTTGCAGTTGTGCCATACTCTTTCCATTTTCGCATGATGGATTGAACAGTGCTCCGTGAGATGTTCAAAGCTTGGGATTTTTTTATAACTTAACCCTGTTTTAAATTTCTCCACAACTTTACGCTGTCCTGTCTGGTGTGTTCCTTAACCTTTATGATGCTGTTTGTTCACTAAGGTTCTCTAACAAACATCTGAGGGCTTCACAGAACAGCTGTATTTATGTGGAGGTTAAATTGCACACCGGTGGGACTCAATTTACTAATTAGGTGACTTCAGAAGGCAATTGGTTCCATTAGATTTTAGTTAGTGGTATCAGAGTAAAAGGGGCTGAATACAAATGTACGCCTCACTTTTCCTTCCACTTCACAATTATGTGCTACTTTGTGTTGGTCTATCAGATAAAATCCCAATAAAATACATTTATGGTTTTGGTTGTAATATGACAAAATGTGGAAAATGTAAAAGGTATGAATACTTTTGTAAGGAACTTTTATATATTCACACACGCACACACAAATGTTATGCCTTTCATTTATATTTTAAACTGAATGGATTGTTTTACAAAGTGAATGTTCCCATATATTTAAAGAGGAACTGCAGTCTGCTCACATAATTTGTAATAAAAACATCTTTGCCATTCTGAAGCTTCCTGTGATTCTGTACTTGCCAAATATGCTGCACTAAGTCTGGCTGCAATCATTTTAACTGTGGGCAACTGAAGCTGCTGCCTGTTCACTTCCTGGATTTACACAGATACACAAAGGCACACCTCCAGCTCTGCAGCTCTCATTTGCCCTCTTATGACTCCCTTCCTGGCAAACTCTCATGGGAGAGCTGTGCATGATGTCATAAGCCTAGGATTTTTACCAGACAAGAAACAGGAAGTGGGCTGTATAAGGTATTTACTGGCAGAAAAAAAAAATGTTTTACTATCCAAAGTTAAAACAACAAGTTCAGAAGATTTAGGTTTGGTTCACACTTGAACCAGCTTCAGATCGCACAGGAATGCTGTGCATCCCTGTTCTCCGTTTCAGGGATGGATCAGGGCCGAATCTATGCCTGAATTCGGCCCTGAAACTGAGCCAAAGACGCACAGCGTTTCTGTGCAGTGCGCTCCGCAGTCGCAACGGAGATATGTGAACCTGCTCCATAGAGAGCCAGTCACATTCTCCTGCTATGAGAATTGGATGTGGGGAAACCCGCATCCAATTTGCATAGGTGTGAACCCGGCCTTAATAGATGGAAAGTTGAAAAAATGACTGAAGTTCTGCTTTAACAGCTAAAATATATTATGGCCAAAAATTAACCAGGCTAATACATTTTGCAGCAATATACATTGAAGAGTTTGAGAGTGAAAACTAAGGGGATGAAACCTAACAGAGAGAGTGAAAGGTAGATAAAAATTAAAAGAGACAGGGAGTAAGAAATAATCAAATGTAGATGAAAGGAGACAGGGAGAGAAAGCAAGGGAGAAAAAAAAGGAGAGGGAGTCAGGGAGAGAGAGGCTGAGAATGAGAAAAAAACTGTCTTACTTCTATACTTCATAAAAATCGGCACAGATAACTTTAATATGTTACTACCAAAGGGAGATGTAAAGTGTTGCTTATTTTCATAAGCAGCATATATAATAACATGCTCACTTTATGTAATCTATTTATACAGTATAATGAACCTCAGAGGATCACTTGAACAGCACAGACTTGACACCATACTTATGAACTAATTGGGACAGATTGAGAAAAAGAGAATCCATTAGGCATGCAGAGAAATGATCCCAGAGCCAATTAAAATGTGATCCTACACCTACAGTATATAAATTTATGGTTGGAATTACCGATAGAAACAAACAGTATATTACAGTGTATAGATTACTGTGATATAATGTATATTTGAAAAGGTTTTATTGCTGAACCTGTCAGGTAGTACCTACTGCCCTCTTAAATCTCTCAGGACTATTCCCACATTGGTGGAAAAGCGAAAAGCCCCGAAAAGCCATGTTATTTTAGATCGTGGGGCAGCTGTTAGAGCTTTCTTTTATAAACACTTCTTATGCTGCGTACACACGATCGGAAATTCCGACAAGAAAAACGTTTTTTTTTTCCGACGGAATGTTGGTTCAAACTTGTGTCGCATACACACGGTCACAAATCTTGTCGGAAATTCCGAACGTCAAGAACATGACATACAACACGTACGACGAGCCGAGATCAATAGGCAGTTCGGCTCTTCTGCTTGATTCTGAGCATGCATGTTTTTTTTGCGTGTCGGAATTGCATACAGACGATCGGAAAAATAGAGAACCTGCTCTCAATCTTTTGTTGGTGGAAATTCCGACAGCAAAAGTCCGATGGAGCATACACACGGTCGGAATTTCCGACCAAAAGCTCACATCAGACTTTTCTAGTCGGAATTTCCAATCGTGTGTATGGGTCATTACTGTTAACATGCCGTTTATACAAACATAGCTGCAACAACTATTCTCATATACTGTATATATTATGGTGATTAGTAGTCAATAGTCTGACATTAGTTAGTGTTTAACCACCTCAATATAGGGCACTTACACCCCCTTCCTGCCCAGGCCATTTTTCAGCTTTCAGCGCTGTCACACTTTGAATGACAATTGCGCGGTCATGCTACACTTTAACGATGTGACATTTTTATCATTTACTTCACACAAATAGAGTTTTCTTTTGCTGGTATTTAATCACTTCTGGGGTTTTTATTTTTTCCTAAAAAAAAATACCAAAAATGTTGAAAAAAATAAAAGTTTTTGTTTGTTTCCGTCCGTACATTTTGTAAATAAGTAATTTTTCTCCTTCACTGATGGGCGCTGATGAGGCGGCACTGATGGGCACTAATAGGCTGCACTGATGGGTATTGATGAGGTGGCACTTATGGGCACTGATGAGGCAGCACTTATGGGCACTGATTAGGTGGCACTGATGAGGAGGCCCTAATATGCTGCAGTTATGGGCACTGATATGTGGCACTGGTGGGCACTGATAGGCGGCACTGGTGGGCACAGATAGGAGGCACGGATAGGCAGCACTGATGGGCATTGATGGGTGGCATTGATGGGCAGCAGTGATGGGCATTGATGGGCAGCAGTGATGGGCATTGATGGGCAGCACTGACTGGCATCACTAATGGCCACTGATTGCTGGCACTTGTGGGCACTGATTTCTGGCACTTGTGGGCACTGATTGCTGGCACTTGTGGGCAAAGGTGGGCACTGATTGCTGGCAGTGGTGGGCACACATTTCTGGCACTGGTGGGCACTTAATTGTAATCAGGGCACTGATGATCAGTGCCCTGATTACATACCTAGATGTCCTCTGTGAGGAGATGCCGCTGATCGGCTCTCCTCTCCTCACACTGTCAGTGTGAGACGAGGAGCGCCGATTACTGGCATCTCCGTGTTTACATGTGACCGGCTGTGATTGGTCACAGCCGATCACATGGTTAAAGAGCCGCGGCTCTTTACAGAGATCGGGGTCGTGCCGTGTCCTAGCAGCACGGCGCGTTCGAGAGCGGTCGTTCTGGGAAGCCGTCATATGACGTCCATATAATCTTCCTAGCTCTTATCTATTTAGATACTACCAGCTTTCACATACTTTTCATGCACAGTTTCCACAGGATAGCTTAACGATGATACAATCTACTTTGGAGTTAGTACTTAGGTCTGAGTGTCTGGATAAGCCTACCTCGAGACTCTATTCTCATCTTACTTTAACCTCTATCCTGCCATTAGAGAGTCTTCGAGCTAGGTGGATTCGAGATATACCAGATTTGAGTATGGAGGACTGGAGCTGTGTGTGGAATTTCTCTTTGAGATCTCTGGTTTCTCTGAGGGATCGTGTTTTCCAATTTAAACTCATACACAGAGCATATATTACGCCATATAGACTTCAAAAGATAAATCCTGTGTGTTCCTCTAAGTGCTGGAGGTGCGGAACAGCTCGAGTGGATTTCACGGACGTGGACTAATCCGGTTGGGTGAGAGAGCACCTGCTCAGAGATTAGTACAGGATCTCTAGGCCCAGTGTTTGTTGTTCGGGACCCACCATTTAGAGTTTGCATCTGCACGCCGGAGGGACAGTGCATTGAGTAGCATTAGTGACTTTACTTTATTCCTAATGTTTACAAGTACCTATTCCTGTGGATTACAATTTGTCTCCAAAAGTGCACCACCATTTGCTAGCGAAGATCCATCTCCACGGAACTTACACATAGAACAATCAGGCCTGACTTCTAGGTTTAGACATTGCTGGGTGCCATCTTGCCTACGAGGGAGGGGAGCTGCAAGCGGGGTCTGTTAGTTGTGTATGTACAGAATTGTACATCTGTTCATTTGCTGAATACCTTTTTATTGCAGGGCTCTGCATATGCTAATGTATACAGTTTATCTGCTTAACCATTTCGTTCAGTAAAAGTACCAGGATTAAGCAGATAAGTTGTTGGTGTGATTACTTTGCTGAGGGAACGGTTAGTGGCAGTTATACAATATCACTGTGTGCCTTTATTGCCGGATTGCGTGATCTAAAGTTACAGGTCTCACAATCCTATCATCCCCTACTAGCTGTGCCAAGGGAGGGTAGAGCCAATTGCTGGGGGTTGACAGCGCTGTGTTACAGGCCCGAAACATCATACCAGCGGCTCTCTTAGCTGGGGGTATCGCTACACCTATATGGGATATTTGTGTTTAGAAATGATGGTAATAATAGTGATAATTATTATAATTCTTCTTTATTTCTTGTTTTTGCTATGCAAGGTGATGGGACCATGTTATTTTACTAATATATTTCAGTATTAATGTGTATTATGTGCTGTCACGTTATGTTTTGTTTGTTTAACCACTTAAGCCCCGGACCAATACGGGCCATTATGACCAGGCCCCTTTTTGCGATTTGGCACTGCGTCGCTTTAACTGACAATTGCGCGGTCGTGCGACGTGGTTCCCAAATAAAATTGCCGTCCTTTTTTTCCCACAAATAGAGCTTTCTTTTGGTGGTATTTGATCACCTCTGCGGTTTTTATTTTTTGCGCTATAAACAAAAATAGAGCAAAAATTTTGAAAAGAATTACATATTTTTTACTTTTTTCTATAATAAATATTCCCAAAAAATATATAAAAAAAACATATTTTTCCTCAGTTTAGGCCGATACGTATTCTTCTACATATTTTTGGCAAAAAAAAAAAAAAATCGCAATCTGCGTTTATTGATTGGTTTGCGCAAAAATTATAGCGTTTACAAAATAGGGTATAGTTTTAAGGCATTTTTTATTATTTTTTTTTTTACTAGTAGCGATCAGCAATTTTTTTCATGACTGCGACATTATGGCGGACACATTGGACACTTTTGACACATTTTTGGGACCATTGTCATTTTCACAGCGATCAGTGCAATAAAAATGCACTGGTTACTGTGAAAATGACACTGGCAGTGAAGGGGTTAACCACTAGGGGCGCTGAAGGGGTTAAGTGTGCCTAGGGGCGTGTTACTAACTGAGGGGGGTGTGGCTACGACTGACACGTCACCGATCTCCGCTCTGATTACACAGAGCGGAGATCGCTGACAGTGTAAGTAGAGGAGCGGGGAGATGCTGTGTTTACACACACATCTCCCCGCTCTGAGCCTCCGTGAGACGATCGCGGGGATCCCCGCGGCGATCGAGTCCGCAGGACCCGCGGTCCCACTCACGGGGAAGGCAGGGGGGTCGCAAGCGCGCCGCCGGCGGCGCGCACGCGACCCCGACGTCGGCAGTTAAAGGGCCACGTACAGGTATGTGATTGTGCCTGTACGAGCCATTCTGCCGACGTATATATGCCGTGAGCGGTCGGCAAGTGGTTAAGAAATTAAATAAAAAGATTTATTAAAAAAAAAAGTTTTTTGGGCTGGAGCTACACTTAAAATTCGACTTACAAAGACATTCAACTTAAAGGGGGATTCCACCCGCGATTTTTTTTTTTTTAAAGTCAGCAGCTACAAACACTGTAGCTGCTGACTTTTAATAAGGACACTTACCTGTCCTACTCGCCCGCAATGTCAGTCCCCCCGAGGCCGATCCCTCGATCCTGGCTGCTCCCGGCGCCGCCATCTTCAATAAGGGAAACAGGCAGTGAAGCCGTGCGGCTTCACTGCCCGTTTCCTACTGCGCATGCGCGAGTCTTGCATTGTTTTCTGAATGGGCGGCTTGCTCTCTGGGATACACACAGTTCCCAGAAGGCTCCAGAAGACAAGGCAAGGAGGATGCGGAAGAAGACCAGCTGCGGATAAGGAAGAGGCAGATTAGGGACTTCCGCATAGCAACCGGTATTTCTGGTGAGTAAAAAAAAAAAAAATTCTATTTTTTTTTTTTCTATTTTTTTGTGAAATAATTTTTTTTTAGGGTGGAACTCCACTTTAAAAACAAACCTACAGACCCTATCTTGTTTGTAACCCGGGGACCGCCTGTATAATGTTTGGGGGTTCTAAGTAATTGTCTAGGAATTTCTTTTTTTTTTAACTTGTAAACACTGTCTGAAAAATAGGCCCGGTCCTTAAGTGGTTAATTGTAAAGTACTGAGATAAGACCATGATGGGGTGTGCATCTCATTGGACTTAAAGCGGAGTTCCACCCTATAAATGAACTTTCTATTAAGAGCTTGCCTTTAATATATAAAAAAATATATATATTTTTACTCACGTCTATCTGGCTGTTACTAGGCAGATTTCGTAATCTGCCTAGTTCCTGGTCCTAGGTGGTTCAACTTCCTGTCCTAAGACCCCATTGCCTCCTGGGAAATGATGACACTAATTTCCCAGGAGTCTCTGGGCTTTACTGTGCCTAAAAATCGCCCAGCATTCACCTCTCCCTGAAAACCAGGAAGAAAAAGGAACTGGGCTTCACATGCCCACACATATGATGGATACGGCCACAACATGAGCTGGAGGATATAAGGCAAGTGTTTGCAATGATTTCTGGAACGATTGGGGAGCTATTAATATGTTTTAGGGACTATTTAATGCAATTAATTTTAGCTTGCAAAAAATAAAAAATTATGCCAGGAACCCCGCTTTATCCCATAGTAAGGCAGCACAATTTAGAAAGTGGCTGAATTCCTGAAGTTTAGCTTTTAAAGCGGTGTTCCAGTGGCAAAAGTTTTTTTGTAAAAGTCAGCAGCTACAAACACTGTAGCTGCTTACTTTTATTAAGGACACTTACCTGTCCTGGGCGCCCGCGAGGTCGGCCCCTGGAGGCCGATCTGTCCTTCGGATCGTGTCCCGGCACCGCCATCCTCACTACGGGAAACAGGCAGTGGAGCCTTGCGGCTTCACTGCCCGTTTCCTACTGCGCATGCGCGAGTCGCGTGGTGATTTGTGAATGGATGTCTGTTTTCTGGGACACACACAGGTCCCAGAATACAGCGCGCCCCATTCTCCAGAAGATAACGCGAGGAGGACAAGAAGGAAGACCACCGCGGAATAGGAAGTGGCAGATAAGGAAGATCTGCCTAGAAACTGCCATTTCTGGTAAGTAAAAACATTTTTTTATTTTTTTTGGTGCCTTTTTATGTAATTTCTTTTTTTTTAGGGTGGACCTCCGCTTTAAGTGTACAACTATCAATATGGATGTACAGAGATTCTACATCCATAGTGATTAGAAGTATATTTGGTGGTAATTGTATATTTTTAAGCTTGTTCAGGAAATTAGTTGTGTCTTGCAGGAAACTTGGAGTATTTATGACGAACAGTTTTAACATTTTTTCTACAAGGCCTGAGATTTGTTTGGTAAGTGTATTCATACCTGTTGTGATGGATCTGCCTGGATTTCCTGGCTTGTTCATTTTGGGCAGCATCTAGAAGTCCCAACTTTCTGGATTATCCATAATCGCATTGATACGTTCTGAATGTAGGTGGGCTGGTATTGTTTTAATGAGGCCTTTTAATTGCTTAGTAAAATCCTGGGTTTGGATCATAATCTTTTTTTATAGTAAATAGCAATTACCCGTTGCCTCAGGCCCTCTCATTAAAACAATACCATTCAGAATTTATCAATGCAATTCTGGATAATCCAGAAATCGTGGACTTCTACATGCTGCTCAAGATTCACAAGCTTGGAAATCCAGGCAGACCCATCATAACAGGTATGAATACACTTACCAAACAAATCTCAGGCCTCATAGAAAAAATGTTAAAACCATTAGTCAGGCCATGGGGGCCGCTACACATAATTAGGGGTAATTAATATTAACCATGAGGCACAATATACATATACTTTTTTTTTTTTCACACTTAAAGAGAATAGTCACTATGGCCATCAGTGGCCTCTTTGGAAGTAGGGAGGGGTTTTGTTTAAGTGACACAGAAGGGCACAGTAGGAGAACACACGACTCAAGTAGAAGGAATGGAGTGGGTAGGGACAGAGCAGACTTACTCCACCGCAGCCAGGGATGGCGTGAAGGGGGGGGAGGGAGGAGGTGAGGGAATTACTTTATTTTCCATGTCCTTTTTTTTTTTTTTGTCTTCTCTTTTCTTCTTTTTTCTTTCCTTCTCTTGGGGGGGAGGGGGGGTAGTATAATTGATAAACATTTGATAAGACAATTTTGTACCTAGTTCTTTTCTGTAATGTTCATGTGTGTCTTTTATGTAAATGATGGAATATAATAATGTACAATACTGAATGGAAATGTTGAAGTTTACAATAAAATAAAAAAAATTGATTATAAAAAAAAAAAAAAAATATTAGTCTCCTGCTAGTTTCCTGCAAGACACAACTGATTTTCTGAACAAACTCAGCAATACACAATAATTCCTGTCAAATACACTTCTAGTCACTATGGATGTAGAATCTCTGTATAGTAACATCCCTCACAGGGATGCTTTATCTGCATGTCACAGATTCTCATCATCCTCGCCACACCATAACTACACTGCTGAGGATGTTACACAGCTCATTGAATTCATTCTTACACAAAATTACTTCACTTTCAACAATGACATCTATCCTCAGTGTATGGGTACTGCTATGGGAAGTAAAATGGCACCCAATATGCAAACTTATTTATGGCTGACCTGGAGGACAAATTCCTGTACATCATACACTAAAAACGATACAGATACCATTGCTATAATGATGATATTTTTATCATATGAACAGAAGGTGAAGAAAATCTAAAACAGTTTTACTCATTCATCAATGCTTTTCACTCATCTATCAAATTGAAAATGAATTTTTTAGACACACATTTCAACTTCCTAGACACCACAAGACAAGTTTTACACTTCAATATACAGCAAACCTAGTGACAGATGCAACTATCTCCACAATTCCAGTTTTCACCCCCAACACACCAAACAGGCCATACACAGCCAGGCCATCAGATACCACCGATTATGCTCAGACCCAGAAGACCAAGATAAACATCTCAGAACACTAGCAGATAGGCTTGTGCAATTCGTTTCGTAACGAATCGAAATTCGTCCGAATTTAGCAACTTTCGGACATTCGGAAGCATTCGAATTTCCGAACAGAGCAATTACGAATAAAACCGAATCCGAAATAAATTATACCGCAAAATAGCGAATGCCCGAAGGTCTTCGGCATAATTCGTTATGAAAAAAGTTACGAATGTACGAATCCATTCGAAGCATAATAACACTCACTCTGCTCTCTGCTTCTCCCTCACCATGCTGAACTCCCTCTCAAAATGGTGTACAGGGGGCGGAGGCTATAGCCGCATGAAAAAACGAAAGTAAAATACGAGATTTCGAATCCATTCGAAGCACAATAACACTCACTCTGCTCTGCTCTCTGCTTCTCCTTCACCGTGCTGAACCCTCTCAAAATGGTGTACAGGGGCGGAGCCTATAGCCGCATGTAAAAAACGAAAGTAAAATATGAGATTTCGAATCGTTACAAATAACCGCTATGTATTTAGAAAAGTACAAATCCATTCGAAGCACATTAGGCATAATAGGCAGCGTCGTTGTGAGAGAGACACGGAAAATTACGAATCAACGAACCCAAAATAAATTACGAAAGTAGGAGTTGTGTCCAGAATCAACGAAAAACAACAAACTCTACCGAAAGTACGAATTATAAAGCAACAAAAAATTCAACGAAAAATGTCGCTTGCAAAAATACGAATGAGTCCGAACACGAAAAATCCCGTCTAGCAAAATTATGAATGATTACGAATCAACAGGACCGGAAAGAAACGAACCGAAACGGAACAAATTTTTCCGTTGTGCACAAGTCTACTAGCAGATTCCTTCCATAAACAAGTGTAGCGGGGTCCCTATCTTAGGTTGGTTGTTATGCCTAAATCTAGGGGTGTACAAAGAAGAACAGTGGTGGGAGTCCTATTACTAAAGATAGTAGCACTCACCGTAAGTTAACGGGGGTGTGGTCAAATAAACGTATATCAAAGAAGGAAAAACAACAAACAGAATAGACCTCCACACACCTAAATGAGTTTATACTACAAAAAATAGGATTTTTTGTACTCACCGTAAAATCCTTTTCTCTGACATCCATGGACTGACACGGTGTCTCTTTACACTTTACACGTGGGTTATGTCCCTGCCTGCACCTAGGCAGAATGTGAAATGCTATACATACATTCCAAAAGCCAGAGCTGAACAGCCCCACCCAGGGGGCGGTCCCTCCGTACATAACCCTCCCACTACAGTCAGCAGACTTCAGTTCGTAACAAAGCAGTACAAACTTAAAAGGAAGGGTGGGTGCCGTGTCAGTCCATGGATGTCAGAGAAAAGGATTTTACGGTGAGTACAAAAAATCCTATTTTCTCTTACCATCCATGGACTGACACGGTGTCTCTTTACACTTTACACGTGGGATGTCCCAAAGCAGTGTCAAGAGGGATGGGAGCAGTATAAATGGAAAAACCAAAACTTTACTCCAATAAGGCAGAGCTCCTCAACGGAGGAGTCGCAACTTTAAACAGCGGCCTGCAGCACCCTGCGGCCGAAGGAAGCATCCGAAGATGCAGCCACATTAACCTTATAAAAAACTTAAAAGGCATGAACAGACGACCAGGTCGCCGCCTTGCACACTTGTGCAACCGACGCTTGATGTCGGGAAACCCAGGAAGCACCAATTGTCCTGGTGGAATGCGCCGTAACCGGAAAGGGAGGCGCCCGCCCTTTGAGAGCATAGGCTTGAATGACGGTTTGTCTGATTCCCCTAAAAATGATGGCAGACGAAACCGCTTGGCCCTGTTATGGACCAGAGACAGTCACAAATAGTGAGTTGGACTTCCGAATAGAAGCAGTAGCAGACAGGTACACCCGTAAGGCTCGTACCACCTCCAATATGTGCAGCGCAAACTCTCTGGGATGCGATGGGTGAGGACACAAGGACAGGAGGGTAATGTCCTCATGTAGGTGAAAGGTCGACACCACCTTTGGCAAAAAAGGAAGGTCACGGATGCAACACGGCCTTATCCTTATGAATGACTAAACATGGCGACTTGCAGGACAAAGCCGCCAACTCAGACACTCGTCAAACAGAAGTGATTGCCACTAAAAAGGCCACCTTCTGAGACAAGACAAGAAGGGAATATCCCGGATATTCCCAAAAGGAGGTTCCTGGAGGACCGAGAGCACCAAATTCAGATCCCACGGTGGGAGAGGAGGCTTGACAGGAGGGAGCACATGGCGAACCCAACACAAGGTGCTAACCAAGAAAATGACCCGCTAGAGGTCGCTGAAAAAAGACGGCCAAGGCCGAAATCTGATCCTTGATGGTACTCAAAGCAAGCTTTTGGGTCACTCCACACTGCAGAGGACGCAGGATTCTGGGGACGGAATACGTCCGAGGACGCCAGTCCAGCGCTTCGCACATGGCGATATAAGCTTTCCAGGTACGGTGATAGATCTGCCTGGAGGAAGACTTCCGTGTCCTTAACATGGTCAAAATGACCGAGTCCGAGAGACCTTGGTCCCTCAACACCTGGCTTTTAACAGCCCTGCCGTTAAAGCCAGAGACTGTAAGCCGGATGAAGCATAGGACCTTGAGACTGAAGGTCCTCCCCCATCGGCAATCGCCAGGGAACGTCCGCAACGAGACGTACCAGATCAGCGTACCAGTGATGCTGCGGCCAATCCGGAACAATTAGGATCGCCGTAGTTTATATCAGGCGATAAGGACCCTATGGGGCCACCAACGCATCTGAGGCATCGCCCAAGGATCCCTGGATCTGGCCACAACCTCGACCCTTGCGATTGAGTCGAAAGGCCAGCAGGTCCACATCCGGCGTGCCCCACCGTCGGTAAAGGAGTTGAAATATGCAAGGACCACTCTTCTTGGTCCGGTGTCTGGCGATTGGCGACTCAGATAGTCCGCCTGCCCATTGTCTATGCCCAGAATGTAAAATGGCCTACAGAGCCGGCACGTTTCTTCCGGCCCACTTCAGGATACGGACTACCTCGGAAGCCGCAGCTGAGCTCCGAGTTCCCCCTTGATGGTTTACATACGCCACCGCCGTGGCGGTGTCCGACTGGCTCCTGATGGAGCGACCCCGTAGTCTCTCTGACCTGAGGAGAGACACAGTCCGATGGCCCGTATTACCAGAACAGTGATTGGTAAACGGGCTCGCCCGGAGTCCAAGGAATGAGCTGACAGGACTCCCCAGACTTCACCCCAGCCCGTCAGGCTGGTGTCCGTCGTGAGTACCGTCCAGTGGATGGGAGGGGAACGCCTTTCCGGACCGAAGAGCCGAGGATCTCAACCACCATGTCAGGGGCGCCCTGACCAGGTGAATCACCTGGATCTGAAGATCCAAGGACAACGGGGATTTGTCCCAGGTGGACAAGATCTCCTTCTGCAATGCCCTGGTGTGTGATTGGGCATACGGAATGGCCGCGAAGGAGGCCACCACGAGTCTCTGGACTCTCATGCAAAAAACGGATTGACAACCATTTTTGGGATGTCAGCACCCGCACCGCAGACTGAAGTGTCAGCAACTTCTCCAGAGGTAGGATACCTTTGCCTCCAAGGAGTCCAGAATCAGAACTAGATACTCCAGACACTGAGTCGGGACCAGGACTGACTCCTGAATGTTCAGGAACCACCCGAGTCCCTGAGGGTCTAATTGATGATAGTCACCTTTCCTCTAAGTCTGATCCACTTTTTGCTCTTAGCAGAAGATCGTCCAGATAGCCCACGACAGCAATACCTCGCTGTAACAGAAGGCTAGAACCGGAGCAAGCACCTTGGTGAACACCCTTGGTGCCGAGGCTAGGCCGAAAGGAAGAGCCACAAGCGATAGTGAACTTCGCTGATCGCAAAGCGCAGAAACTTCCGGTGACTTACGCAGATCGGAACATGCAAGTAGGCGTCCTTGAAGTCCAAGGACGCCAGAAGAAAATCCCTTTGGTGGAGTGTAGCGATCACCGTGCGAATGGATTCCATGCGGAATTTCTGCACCTTCTCGAAGGCATTCAGGGCCTTGAGGTCCAGGACAGGTCGAACCATGTCCTACCTTTGGGACGACAAACAGATTCAAGTAGAATCCCTGAAAACTCTACTGTGACGGAACTGGCACAATCACTCCGGACCTGATCAAATCCTGTACAGCCCCCAAGAGGGCTGCCCGACAGGTAGGAAGGAGAGGAAGATTTGAGGGAAAGAATCTGTCTGGGGGCCAGGATCGGAATACTATCCTGTATCCTGAGGTGACCTCCTCGCACACCCACCAGTCGGAGATTCGGGAGGACCACCGATTCGTGACCTGCGAAGTCGTCCCCCCACCCCAGAGTCGGGCGGAGGCAAGACTTCACGCGGAGGCGGGCTCGGGAGCCGCTTGTTTGGCTTACGCACCCAGGGGCGCTTGTGCCCACCAGCCGCACTCCGTCAGTCTGGGAGGACCTACCTGTGGACCCGACTGACGAAAAAACCCCTTGTTTGCTGGAAAGGAAAAGGCCCTGTTTGCGGCGGGCCCCCTTACCCTTGCCAGTCTAAGGAAGAAGAGTGCTTTTACCTCCCATGACATCCTTGACGATGACATCCAGAGCAGCACCGAAAAGTCTACCACCTATAAAAAGGTAGATACGTCAGGAGCTTCTTAGAGGCTAGGTCAGCAGACCAGCATTTCAACCAGATAAGACGACGCCATACCACCGTCGGGACAGAGGCCCTGGATGTTAAAGGGCCCGCGTCCAACGTGGTGTCGCACACATAAACCAGGCCCTGCCCAGTTGGTGGGCCAGAGTAACTGTGTCTGGAGGAAGATTATGCTCCTGTACAGCTAGGTGCAACATTTTTTGCCCAACCTGTAAGTGTTTTAAAACACAAGGGTCGCCGCTACCACAGGCCGTAGGGCGGATCCCAACAAGGCGAACATGGCTATGCGCACCACTTCTGACCTCCTGTCAGTGGGGTCCTTAATGCAGGAGTCCCCTCCATCGGGAGAGTGGTGGCCTTGTTCAACAGGGCGACTGGAGGGTCGACCACTGGGGGAGAAGCCCACTTTTTAAGTAGGGCATCTTCAAAGGGGTATCTGATAGACAAACGCAGCGGGACCATAAAAAATTCTTCTGCGGCTTTTTCCAGACCTTATCAATGAGCTTGTCAAAGAAAGTACAATGGAAAAAACCCCTTTAGAAGGCCTGGCCTTAAAAGAACCAAAGGAGACAGTATCCGCCTGAGGTTCTGCATCCGCAGCATTTGAGCTTGAGAGTGTCCCTCACCGCAGTCATGAGCACACTAACAAGCGCCCTGTCATTTACTGACTCAGAACTGGAGTTTCCCTCATAAGGAATGTCCTGTTCAAAACCATCCATACATCCAGAACTAGGGTCCTGAGCGATAGTGGCTAGGCCCATATCTGAATCAGCGCACTGCCCTCGAGTAGGTAAAGTGGGGAGAGGGCGCCTTTTTTGTACCTTGCGCTTGCACACAGCTTCCATCCTGGTCAGAAATTGATTCCAGGGCTGCCCACAACAGGTCCATAGGGACCGCAGGTGCTGAAGCACTGCCTGTTGCCACTGACATTTTTAGGGGAAGCTGGTGACACAGACTCCATATTGTCCCCCTCTGAGACTCTCTCAGATAAAAAGTCCACCCACAGGTTGTGCTGACTGAGGAGGGGGCGCCCAGGGGACTCACCAAACCGGACCAGGGACTGCTTAGTTCCGCTGTCTGTACCGCGCTGTGTCAGCGCTGGTGAGCTGTGAGGAGACTGTGAGGAGATTCGCGCTGCTACAGCAGCGCTAGAGGCCAAACTAGTGCTGAAAAGCGCGCGGGCTACAAGAAAATGGCCGCCGCACTTCACTGAGGCGATCCGCGGCAAGATGGCCGCCATGACGCAGTTAAAATGAAACAGCACACACGCACAGCGCCACTTGGCGCTCAGGCCCCAAAAAAAACACACAAAAAAGCCCCAAAGCATACATTGCAGACCAGCATGAGCCCCCCAAGAACAGTGTGACCCCCAAGCACCCCACACAGCCAGCGCCAGTAATGGTGACAGAGAGCGACAATAAAATACAGAGGGAGACAGGGAAAATCCCCCACAGAGAAACACACAGCCTTTTGTACTCACCTGCAGGCAGGAGAGACTACTTACCCGTCCCCTGAGGGACACACTGGTGTTTCTGACAGGACTATCACAGTGCAGTACTGAGTAGCTGTCGGCCCGGTCCACCGCGAAAGATACAGTCAGTCAGGAGCTGTTCAGTCTTGAGAGGACCGTGGGAGCATGAAAGCAAACCCGGCCACCCCTGGAGTCATGGGGCCTGTCGTGAACTGAGTCTCACGCACACAAGGCGAGGATCAGCACGCTCGATGGTCGGACAGGGAAGACTACGAGGATATCTTGTACCCAACCTGTTGCCCAGCCGACAGTTGATAGAAGATTCTCAAAAATAAAATAAAAAAGAATTCCAAAAAGGAATAAAATAGGTCAGGAGACTAGCTCCTGAGGGAGCCACGTCTTCTCCTTCTGCTAGGCAGAAAAAAACTGAAGTCTGCTGACTGTAGTGGGAGGGTTATGTACGGAGGGACCGCCCCCTGGGTGGGGCTGTTCAGCTCTGGCTTTTGGAATGTATGTATAACATTTCACATTCTGCCTAGGTCTTCTCCTGCAGGCAGGGACATAACCCACGTGTAAAGTGTAAAGAGACACCGTGTCAGTCCATGGATGGTAAGAGAAATGTATTTATAGCCTATATAAAGGCACATAGATTAGTTACAAAACATTGCTATAATACCCCAGGTTTAAAAATAGATCAATACCCATTTATATCCAGTTGCCAGGTCATTTCTACTCCAAAACCAACTAGGAAGGGAGAAATAACCTGGTTTGCTGCAATAATTAGTGTGTTCGTCTCGGTGTGTGCTTTTTCCAATCTGTGGCAGCGACAATTACCTGGTATAGGTGCACGCTGCCATAGTTTAGGAAACTGTATGTGGGAATAACCTTGTCCGTAAGGGTAGCTCTTGGGGTTCAGTGGGTTTATTTAGGGGGTGTTCTTTCACACTGGGGGAGGGAACGGGTCTGCCAGCTACCAGGTTATTTCTCCCTTCCTAGTTGGTTTTGGAGTAGAAATGACCTGGCGACTGGATATGAATGGGTATTGATCTATTTTTAAACCTGGGGTATTATAGCAATGTTTTTTAACTAATCTATGTGCCTTTATATAGGCTATAAATAATTTTTTGTAGTATAAACTCATGTGTGGAGGTCTATTCTGTTTGTTGTTTTTCCTTCTTTGATAAATCTAGGGGTGACCTGAGCGGTAGTTGGCTCGGGTCTTCTAATTATTCGGACTCTGCCTTGTTGCTGTGTCACCTGGCGTGCAGTTCCCCTTTAGGCGTATAGGTGGTACGGTCACTTATACCCGGAGTTGAACCACAGGTGATGAAGTGGCTATTGGATGTCCTCTCTCGGCTGCCGTGAGGTGGGCGGCTCCAGCCTGCTGTGCATGCCGGGAGAGGGCATATAAGGGGCAGACGCCATTGATTGTGGGGAGGAGTACCCAGGGACCTGTACCCAGAGGTGTGTGCCCCTCTAAGAGGGGGGGTGCGCCCAAGTTTGACTGAGGAGTCTCGGGCAGGCCCAGTACCTTCACCTGGGTCTACAAAACCAGATAGGAAACCCAGGGAGCCCAGGTGGGGGTGACCGCTCTGACATAGAGGAAACCGGGGGAGGATCGGTCCCATTAAGGAGGCGAGTAATACAGTATTGCTGTCTCGGGAGAGGCCTGGTGACCTGTTGGAGGGAAGGATTCCTTTCATCGCAGACAGCACTTGTGGAGTGTAGTTACTAAAGGAGGGATCTCCTTGGCTTCATGCCAGCTGCTAGTGCTATTGAGTGAATATCCGGGTGAGCTATACCCACTCGGGACCGAGTGGCGACGAAGCCAAGAGTGTGCCTGAATCCGTTCTATTCTGCTAACCCCTTTCCTCTCTTCAACTTTCTGGTTACTGAAGCAAAGAGAAAATAAACTCTTGTTGGAGTTGAAGTGTTGTGTGGACATTGACCTTCTTTGGGAAAATTAAAGACTTGCCTCTATAATCTAGAGGGAAGAACCAGTGATGGGAAGCAACTCGCTGCGGGACCCAAATACATAACACCGTCCGACCTCTAATCCAGAGGACGCGGGCATGTGGCATGGTGTGTCTGATCCCCTAAAAGGAAGGTAAGGGGTAAAAGGATCTGTGTGCTACACAAGGTTGCAAAGACAAAACCATCAACACCAGCATAAACATGGTCTTGAAAACCCGAAGAGAAAATCTACTTCAATACAAAGAGGAAAAAACAAATAACCGTGTACCTCTAGTCATCCACATATAATCCAGCACTAGAAGGGATAAAAAAAGATAATTAAAGATTTACAGACCATCATAACAGAGGATGAAACTCTGAAATAAATATTCTAACAACCTCCAATACTGGCATTCAAACAGCCACCACAACTCAGACATAAACAAATCCACAGGAAACTTCATTTGGATTATGAAGTCTCAAATAATGGAAGCAAACCCTGTAATAAAAACGCTGCAAACTGTGCAACCAAATCAATCCATCTAAACGTGTCACACACACAAAGGAATCCTTCATTATCACTGGATCATACAACTGCACCTTCAGTAATGTTGTGTACAGTATCTCACCCATTGCAAAAGATGTAACAAAGGATCTTACATTGACGAAACAGGACAGAAGTTATAAGCAAGGATGGATTTGCACAAACACACCACCAAGGAACATAAAGAAGATTTCTCAACACCTGTGGGACATCATTTCTCACAAGCAGACCACACTATGGAAGATCTCAAAGTCTTATGCCGCGTACACACGATCATTTTTCCCGTCGGGAAAAATTAATTTTTTTTAACAAGAAAAACGACCGTGTGTGGGCTTTTTGTCATTTTTCCCTGACGGGAAAAACGGCATTAATCACGACGAGAAAAATTAGAACATGCTCTAATTTTTTTCGTCGTGATTCCTGTCGTTTTTTTCCGTGGCAGTTTTCCCATAGGGAAACACTGCCACGGAGCCCACACGGTCGTTTTTCTCGCCAAAAAAAATGGACGTGTATAGGGAACCAAGCCGTTCCCTCGTTTTTCCCGTCGATTTTCTCAACGGTGTTTTCACCGTCGAGAAAATCGATCGTGTGTACGCGGCATTAGTTCTTAAAGGGAATTTCAAAACTATTCAGGAAAGGAAAACTTTTAAACGAATGCCCTGTACACACGATCGGAAATTCCAAAAAGAAAACCGTGTTTTTTTCCGACAGAATGTTGGCTCAAACTTGTGTTGCATACACACGGTCACACAAATCTTGTCTGAAATTCCGAAATAGAGAACCTGCTCTCAATCTTTTGCTGGTGGAAGTTCTGGCAGAAAATGTTGGATGGAGCATACACACGGTCGGAAAATCCGACCAAAAGCTCACATCCAACTTTTTTTGATGGAAAATCCTATCGTGTGTACAGGGCATTAGAATGATAGTTCTACTTGACACAAAAGATAACAGCCTAAATTTTGATGGGTTTTCTTACTCATTATCCAACAGTTTCATGACCCACTCTGTGACTTTCATCTCCCCTCCCCCCCCCCCCCAGTATATAGCTTTCTCTCTGTTAAATATCACTAACTATGCTAGTTTTATTACCATTGCCCATGTACATTTGCTTGTGTGTGTTTTTCTTTTTTTTCCTTTCTCTCAGAGATTGCCATTTTTTTAACATTCTGCTAAAACGTTTGTGAATTAGTTCTACTGGGACCTTGAAGAAAGGGACATACCCTGAAAGTTTGTCCTGAAAAATAGTATTTTAGTGCAAATAAAATAAGTATTACGGACAGTATTTAATTGTTTCTGTTGCAAGTGCACTAATACGGCTACGATCACCTCAAGCAATATTTTACATAAAAATTCTAACTTTGCCGTAGTAAGGGAGCTCGGTTATGTCAGTATGGAATAAATATAACGCAGTATGCTTCTCTGGGAGCTGCTCAACCCCGAGCAGTTTGTCTATGAAGGAGAGAACGTGATCCAGAAAACATGCAGGGGGGGTGGAGGGGAGAGCGCTTCCAAGCATAGCCAGAAGTGATGTATTCACAGATAGCTAGATAAGTTTATCTTGGTCTCATCAGATCACAGGACATGGTTAAAGTAATCCAGTCTGCTTGTCTTCAGCAAACTGTTTGCAGGCTTTCTTGTGCATCATCTTTAGAAGAGACTTCCTTCTGTGACAACACCCATACAGACCAATTTGATGTAGTGTGCGGCGTAATGTCTGAGCACTGACAGGCTGATCCTTCCCACCTTCAACCTCTGCAGCAATGCTGGTAGCACTCATACATCTATTTCCCAAAGAAAACCTCTGGATATGACGCTGAGCACGTCCACTCTTCTTCTTTGGTCGACCATGGCGAGGCCTGTTCTGAGTGGTACCTGTCCTGTTAAACCGCTGTATGGTCTTGGCCAACGTGCTGCAGCTCATTTGGTCTTGGCAATCTTCTTATAGCCTGGGACATCTTTATGTAGAGCAACGATTCTTTTTTTCAGATCCTCAGAGAGTTCTTTGTAATGAGGTGCCATGTTGAACTTCTAGTGACCAGTATGAGAGCATGAGAGCGATAATTCCCATTTTGGACATTTTCACTTAGGGGTGTATTCACGTTAGTTGCCAGCGGTTTAGACATTAATGGCTGTGTCATTTATAGAGCTTTATTCGACTAAGGTAGACACCTGGTGATTGGCACCTCATCCCAAGAAGTCAAATATTCAAAGAGGGGGAGTTTGGGAGGGGATTATTACAGTACTTACGGATAATAATGGAAACCATACAAATATATAAAAATTATTTAAGTTTTTTAGAAACACGATTAAAAACCAAACACAGCAATTCGTTGAGTTTTGTTAAACATCTCCATTATGGTGGTCGTGTAAGGAGGGTTCCAGTGAAACAATGCTATCCCGTATGCTATCCCGACATGTTTTGCCTTATGGCTTTATCAGGGGATATACGAATCAACCAATGATTACGGAAAAACTATACAAAAAATAGAAAATATTACATGAGAAATTACATCAGAATAAGCATACATTACAGAAAAAAAGGAAAAACATGAATCATTTGCTAATGTCCACCAAAGAACAGGAGCTTACCACCTCAGAGCACTCAGGAGGGTCACCCACGAAGGAAGGATCACCAAGAAGAGGAGGCACTAATGCGGCCACAGAGAGCACACAACGACCAGGCTAACAAAGAGAAAAAGAATGGATCCTAAATGTGTGCAATTTGTATCAAGTAAAAAATCGCACCGAGATGCAAATAGCAAAAGGGCGCATAAAGGATGAACCCTAATTGTCAATGGGAAAATACCCAAGTACAATACTTACTTAAAAGAAAGTGTGTTCAGAGCATGTAAAGGATGATGCCTGTGTATAGAATACCATGTGTCGAAAAGGGCAAAATAAATAATGTTGAAATAGGGAATAGGATGAAATTTAATAAAGTTAAAATCCTAACATTGAAATAAATGAAGATCATCCAATGGGAGATCTAAGAATAATTATTTTATAGATTATGGGAGAATGACGTATTATTGTTAATTATAACACATATGGAAAGTCAAGAGATTACTTAGTCAAATATCCATCAAATAATTGAATTTTATAATTCTGTACCGTAGGATACCTAGGACTACTGTCTCACTCTATTATAAAAAATCAATAAGAAGGATATCAAAAATTGAAAATATGTTGAAAAAAGGGGGTAAAAGGGAATGTAAAGTATATTAAATGATACATGTATAGGTCTGGGCCATATAACATGAACAACTGAGCCCCCAGCAACATCTAGGAGATGTGTGGGAAGTAAGTCAATCGCAATAAGCACAGACCAGAAATATCCAACATGGCATTGAATTAGCTAAGCATAAAGTCAAATGTAGGGTCACATAGGGTATAATAACACACCTTACCTGGCAAGCAAACAGATGAGAATGCAGGTCACACTTAGTCTCTGGCTGTTGTAATGCCTGAGAAGCTGGCTTAAAGGGGTTGCTCCACCGGAAAAATTTTTTTTAAAGCCAGCAGCTACAGCTACAGCAGCTGCTGGCTTTTAATATTTGGACACTTACCTGTCCTGGAGTCCAGCGACGTCCGCAGCAGAGGACGAGCGACCGCTCGTCGCTCTGCTGCTCCTTCCACCATCCTCGCTGAGGGAACCAGGAAGTGAAGCCCTGCGGCTTCATGCCCGGTTCCCTACGGCGCATGCGCGAGTCGCGCTGCGCCGTTCTGATTGGTGCTCCTGTGTTCTGGGAGCCGAGTGTCTCCCAGAACACCAAGGGAAGTCTGCGGGAAGTGACGTAACTCCCGCAGATTCCCGGAGACAGGACTCCCGGATGTGGGTGAAAATACCTGTCTTAGACAGGTATCTTCACCCCCCTCCCCCCTGAAAGGTGTCAATTGTGACACCGGAGGGGGGGAGGGTTCCAAATAGCAAAAGTTGCTATTTAGGGTGGAGCTCCACTTTAAGTGTGATCTCCATTCGGTTGGCGTCTGACGTCACCGACCAAATGCGGATGTGATGGCACCACTGCGCATTCGCCAGCACTCCAAATCGCTCTCTAAACTACATTGACCAGAGGGCCAAGTGGCACACAGCAAGGGGCTTGGCCATCGGTGCAGACAGGAAGGATGGACTCAACCAATCACCACGCTGGAATGCTGCCCATCCCACAAGTCCAATCCGGGTGGCCGATTGGTCATGAGGAGGAGAGGGGCAACACCACAAGGGAGGAGCTGGTGTTCTGGGGATCGGATGGACACCACAGGATAAGGGACATCTTGAGGGAAAGGGAGAACAGGAGCGGCGCAGCAGTGCAAGGTAAAGCCTCCACCACCTCTTCTAAGACACCTTGTCCCCATGTTGATGGGGACAAGGCCTTATACCCTCCTCTTTAGAACAGTGGACTATCCAGATATCTAGTCCTCCCCCTAATGTGAATGAATAACAAGTACTTATTGTTGTTCATGCAAAAACCGTGAGAAAAGTTCTTTATTGAAAAAAGAAATAAAAACAAGTATCACATGATGCAAATCCAATGTTCCCCACGTCCAGTGATGAAGCTCTGTTTCAGTCACGATAAACACCGCAGGACAATGTTGACCCACAACCACGACGGCCAACCAACAAAGCTGTTCTGCTGCTACTCCCATCACAAATGACAGATCTAAGTAGACATTTACAAAGAGAAGCAGGCCAGGGATCTACCATTTAGCAGCGTCAGTGCTACCACTGCTAACTGACAGATCTCCGGCCACTATTTGCAAACACAGAATGGTAATTTTAAAGAGGTTCATCCTATTACCATCTCAGTGCAATTTAAGGCATCCCCAAAGCATGCTTTTAAAAGATTTCTAATGTTCCCTTTTAGTTTTGAGTTTGCATTGGAACATGTGCTTCATGGCCTTTTTCTTTTCTTTTTTTCTTTTTATTCTTTATTTTCAATGACAAAATATATAATACAACAGGAAACCAAGATGCTGCACCAACACGGCTTATTATGCATTAGAATACAGCGGGTCAGACATAGTAATGCCAAGTAATCCAATAAAGGCAGGGCTTTTTTTCTCAGCAAATAGGTGCAGGAGCTTCCCCTTTCTTAGTCACCCCTTTTCTCCATCCCCTACCCACCTTCGAGTACTGCCCTTTTAGACAATACAGAACCAAGTATCATTTTGTGGTGCTAAGTAGTTCGCATTAACCACTTGCTTACTGGGCACATATACCCCCTTGCTGCCCAGGCGAAATTTCAGCTTTCAGCGCTGTCACGCTTTGAATGACAATCGCGCGGTTGTGCGACATGGCTCCCAAACAAAATTGATGTCCTTTTTTTCCCCACAAATAGAGCATTCTTTTGGTGGTATTCGATCATCTCCGCGGTTTTTATTTTTTGCGCTATAAACAAAAATAGAGCGTCAATTTTGAAAAAAAATATATTTTTTACTTTTTGCTATAATAAATATCCCATTTTTTTTTAAATAAAAACTATTTTTTTTCCTCAGTATAGGCCGATACGTATTCTTCTACATATTTTTGGTAAAAAAAATCACAATAAGCGTATAGTGATTGGTTTGCGCAAACGTTATAGCGCCTACAAAATAGGGGATAGAATTATGACATTTTTTTTTTCTAATAGTAATGGCGGCGATCTGCGATTATTGTCAGGACTGCGATATTGCGACGGACACATCGGACACTTTTGACACATTTTTGGGACCATTCATATTTATACAGCGAACAGTGCTATACCTTCCCAGGCCCACAACGATCCAGTCAGGTAGTCAGGTGCCCCAAAACCACCATGTCCAAACCATAACGCCAGATGCTGACAGGTAAGTTGTACAGATACTGTAAAGTACCTTATATGCATGTTTCCCACATTCATGTGCCAAGCTCCTACTTATCACTTGGCGTGAAAGTCTTTTTGATCCTACAGCAATTCACAGAGTGCATGAATTTGTTAAAAAAGCTTTATTACTGTTTTTTCATCTCTCCATACCTGCAGCGACTGGACTAAATGCATTTTAGCCTTGCTGCTGGCAATGATATAGCTTGTCAGAATGAAAGGGAAGGGGAACGGAAGACTGAAGAATTCACAATAATTAATTTCCATTAAAAACAGCATAAATGTGCAGTATGCGTTGTGTGAAGAAAAACGATTAAATTTTTTTTTATTTCGCCTTGAACAAGGATGCCGTATTTCTTAAGGGACTTTGGACACAAATATTAATTGTCAAATAATATCACAAGTGTAAACTTTATTTCAGATCAGAACCTCTTTCAATTAAATCATTGCTTGTACGACAGTAGGTTGCTTTCAAACAAAATATAAAGTGCCAAAGCTACCATATTGTAAAGCATATGTTGTTAAAGTATAGTTATCACAAATCTAGGCAATTCAAACTGAGAGAAACACTCCATAATTTACATTGCAAATGTATGTGCTTAAAGCGGAGGTTCACCGGGATTTTTTTTTTTTAAAAGCCAGCAGCTACAAATACTGCAGCTGCTGACTTTTAAAAAAAGTACACTTACCTGTCCAGGTCGCCCGCGACGTCGGCAGCCGAAGCCGAGCTACCGCTTTAAGATTTACTGTTGCTGAAGGGGAAGAAAGCAACAGGACTTATACAGAATGTGTAGGGGAACACAGATTGGGGGTAGGGGAAGAAATGAAGGTGAGGTGATAGAACAAACTCTGCTGCTAGGGAGACGCAAAATACTTAAAGTTACAAGGATAGTGTCTTATCTTATCTCTCCAATATTCTTTCTACCTCATCAGCAGCCTTTCAACTTCAACACTGTAAAGCTTCTGTCAGGTCAGCCTTTCTCTATGTCAGGACCGAGATCTCAACCCACAACCTCTGCTGCATTTGGCTCTCTTCTTGCTGAGCCACCTGAGATGCTGGACAACTCTGTGTCTGATCCTTTGGACTTTTTTTGTCTTGTCTCTTGTTTCTGGTGAGCCTTGAACTCTTTGCTCATGTACCTCCCATTAACTTCCTGATTTAAGCCATGCCTCTGCACTTCCTGTTTGCCAGAGTATTGTGCTTTCTCCACCTGATATCTTGCTCCTTTGTGTACCTGCAGCTGTACTTATCTCCACTACCACTCATACCTTTGGCTTGTTCCTCGACTCCGCTTCCGCTTGATCCCAACCTGCATTCATTTGTTACTGATTTTGAATACCGTATTTATCGGTGTATAACACGCACTTTTTCACCCTGAAAACAGAGTAAAAATAGCATGTGCGTGTTATACGCCGATATAGTTTAAAAACGGCATTGTACATACTGCATATAGTGCCTTGGGAGGTGCGATCTCAGACAAGCAGGCACCATCAGAGACAGGGGGGTCCCGGTACACTCAGATCCGGCGGCAGACATCCTCCTGCTGCTCTGCACACAGAAGCCAGTCTAACTCTCGCGGCCGTCATAGCGTAGCTAGCCATGGTAACGCTCTGCACTGTTTGCGGGAGTTGAGGCTGATGGCCGTGAGACTGGCTTCTGTGTGCAGAGCAGCAGGAGATTGTCTGCTGTATCTGACAGAGCTTGTACCCGGCAGGTACAAATCATTTGAATGAAAAGCTGAGTAAAAATAAAAAAAATTGGTCTGCGCCTTGTTGGGACATAGTCTCTCTGTCCTCCCTTATTCTAAGGGCATCATCATTGATCCTTGTCCCTTTCCTTTCCAGTATATTACGTTACAACACTCCTGATGAATGGCTGTAATGCCAGGAAACGCGTTGAGTTCCACTAGATGCCCTAAGTTACCTGTCCCTACAATGTTTTTAACCCATTTATCTTATTATGTACAGTTATTATGTTGAATTCCCATTTGTATTGCATGCTATGTAGCAGCATATTTAGTGTAAGTCATGTGACTACCTATTTATTTGATACAATATTTTACAATGTAAAAATAAACCATGTACTGTAAATTTTATGTTTCTGTCTGTATCTGACATGGCGGTTGCCTCACTCAAAGTCCCACAGCTCTCCTTTTCTACAAATTAATTTAGGGATGGAGGTCGCCATGTGTGCTATAGTGTGTGTACCAGGTCACATCCAATTCACTGCCCTGAAAATGTGTGTGAAGATAATATTTGATGTCTTCAGCTAGCCATTTTCCCTTGGTGCACTTAAACTGTATAGCGGGCCCAAAAAAACAACTGGTCCAGCTCATTAGGTGAAATAGGGCGGATGCTCCTTAGCAAGGCGAGAGGACAATGATGTCTGTATATAGTGTCCCAGAAATGAATAACCTTATCCCTTATCCCTGTGGTACTACAAGTGTCAGCAAGATGACTACCAGCAATGATGTCATGTAATGCAATGATGTCATGTAAGTGTTCATACTCCTTCTATGATGCAGTGTCTCTGTTCCCTGCAAATGGACAAAATTCCCTCTCACCAAATCCTGTGATCAAGGCTCAAACGAACGTCCTGGAACAGAAGGATTTCTTGGTGACCCGACTAGTCACCTCACACTGAAAGGCTTCACCGTCGGTGCAGGTGTGCCTCGATTTGCACCTGGAATCACCCTCCCTCAGGCTGGATGTCCCGACTGGAGGTAAAGGCCTGAATTGCGCGGGGAGATCATCTAAGAGACAGCATCTCTCCTACAGGTCTGATCTCCCTCACTGCCTCATCGTGACTGACTTTTCCTCAGCACACAAAATGGAGTCCTCAGCTCCTTTTTGTGCAGAGCATCCAGGGCTTTGCAGTTTCTCCCTGTATACCAGTCAATGGGGCCATTTTGTGAGGGAACTGCATGTCCCAGAATCCATTGCAGCTCTTCCTGCAGTTCAGTACAGTTTCTCTGATTGGCTCCTGAACCCGTGCCTTTAATTGGCTTTCTTCTTTCTGCCAATAGGGGCACAAGAGAGGCTACAGAATGAACAGCTCTGTGTGTGTCAGCTCATATTACATTAATAATTACGTTGTTATATACCCTGCTATTGTTAAACATTGGCTCACGATTCATAGTGTGAGTAATTGTTCCAAACAGGTTTGAATCTCGTAGATCGGCAGATAATTCTTTCATTTAGCCCACTTAATTGGTATGCAATAATAAAAAAATTTTTTAGCTAGTGGTGTGTTCTACCCTGTCAGTGTATTATTGTTATTATTATTTATTTTGTGCATCTTATATTGTGTTTCCTACTTAATCTGTGTTTATTGTGAATTAAGCCTTCCCCAACTTGAAAAACGGGAGAAGTGAGGGAAAAAATAAAATAAAAATAAAAACCAACCCCCCCCCCCCTCCCACCCCTAAAACTGGCTCAGATGACCAAACTCCCTACGGGTATCTGCTTACAGCGGAGTTAGGGATGAGGTGTCAGAGGATGAGATCCCTTCCGCCGCGATTCTCACATACTTTTACCAATCCCTCTCCATTCTATTGTAGTTTACCTCCCTCTCTTTGTTATATTACCTACAGTCACTTTTTTTTGGAGGTTTGGTGGTGTCTATTTTCCCCATCTTTTCCTCTCTCTTTCTTTCCATTCTACTTCTCAAACCCCCTCTATTTCTGTGGCATAGTTTTTCCAACCTTTCCATATCTCTCTATATTTCCCCTGTTGGCCTCGTATTTTATATATCCACCTTTCTGCTTCCAGGATTGCCTCCACTTCCATCTTCCATTCTCCCATAGTTGGAGGGGCTTCTTGTTTCCACTTCTTAGGGATTAATTTTTTAGCTGCGTTAAGTAAGTGAGGTGTTACACTATTTTTATATTCTCTTATGGGGCCGGTGGTTCCATGAAACAAGATATGCATGGGTATTGCATCTAGAGGTATATTGGCTATTTTCCTAATCCACGGGATCACCTCCTCCCAGAATCTTTTTATCTTTGGGCAAGACCACCAGATGTGAAGTAAGGTGCCCTTCTCCCCACATCCCCTCCAACATTGCCCATCTGCTGTCGGGTATATCTGCGCTATTCGCATCGGTGTTCGGTACCATCTGGTCATAAATTTATATGACATCTCTTGGGTGGCTGAGCAAATTGAGGACGAGTGTGTCATCTCTATAAATCTTTTTTTTTGTGTTGAGGTGAATGTTTGTTCCAGCTCTTTTTCCCACTCCCTAATAAAATATGGGGTTATATTTTTTTGTTCACTCAGGGTAAATTTATACATTTGAGACAACATGTGCTGAGGTCTCTCTCTCCTCACACACATCGTCTCAAATGCTGTTAGTGAGTCCAATGTCCTTACCCTGGGTTCTAACTTGTTAAAGAAGTTATTCATCTGGTTATATCTCCATCCTGCCATCACCATGTCTCCTTGTGATGATATCAACTCTGACTGCGGTATTAAATAACCTCTTGGGGCATACCTTGCACACATTGTGTTGTCATTTGATTCCCAAGGACCCAGTGCTCCACTCTCTTCCCCAGGTGGAAACCATGGGTACCCTCCTAGAAGGGCCAGAGGGGATGTACTGGGTGCATATTTACCAGTTTTATTTATTCTGTCCCACACTGCTAGCGTATTCAATGTCAGTGGAGATGTCCATTTTGACAATCCCCTTAACTTATTGGGTATCCACGGTGCCCCGGCTAATTTCCTGCCAGCCATACTTTCCTCCATCCTAACCCATGCCCTGGTGGAGGCATCATGACACCAGTTCGTGATTCTAACTAACAACATTGCTTTGTAATAGAGCGATATATCTGGGAGTCCCATTCCCCCCTCTCTTCTCTTTTTACGCAGTATGTTATATGCTATTCTTGCGTTCCCCTCCTTCCAAACGAAGGAGGTGAAAGCTCTACGAATTTTTTTAAAGAACGTTTGCGGCAGTGCCATGGGTACCGTATTCAGGATGTAAATTATTCTCGGTAACACATTCATCCTCAAGGTGTTCATCCTGCCAAACCAAGTTAATGTGTGGCCTCTCCATCTATGTAGGTCCTCGTTTATCTTAGTGACTAAAGTTTCATAATTGAGTTCGTACATCAGTTTAGTGTCTGCTGTTATGTGTACTCCTAGGTAGTACAGTGAGTCTCTTCTCCAGACAAACGGATAGGCTTCTCGTAGCCGTTTAATTATGAGTGGGGGTACATGGCTGGGAAGTATTATAGATTTCTCTGTATTTATTTTAAAATTAGATAACTTCCCATATCTTTCTACTTCCTGCATCAATGCTAATATTGATTCCTGTGGTTTCGATAAATAAAATAATAAATCGTCCGCGTATGCTGACACTTTATGTTCTCTAGGGCCCATTTCCACTCCTGTTATTCTTTTATTTGCCCTTACTCTACAAAGGAATGGTTCCAGGGTCAAGGCAAACAATATTGGTGACAAAGGACATCCCTGTCGGGTGCCATTGGTGATTTCAAAACTACTCGACAGAGTTCCGTTTACCTTAACCCTGGCTTTAGGGCTTGCATACAGTGCTGCTATCCAACCCATCATCCGCTCCTCCAGGCCTATTCCCCTCAGTACTTCCATCATATATGTCCAATTCACCCTGTCGAATGCCTTTTCGGCATCCATCGACAGGGCTACTTTTGGTTCTTTACTGGGTCCCTTCTGCATCCAATAGAATAGGTGAAGGGCTCGAATGGTATTGTCCTTAGTCTCCCGCCCGATCACAAAGCCCGTCTGGTCCAGATGAATCAGTTGTACTACTTTATCCTGCAATCTCCTTGCTATTATTTTTGATAGTATTTTGATATCTGTATTCAGGAGAGAAATAGGCCTGTAGTTTGCGCAGTATTGTGGGTCCTTCCCAGGTTTTGGGATAATCGTCACGTATGCTAATAATGTTTCGGGGGATGGGGGGTTATTTGCTCGGATTTTATTGAGATAATTACATAGTGGTGCTGTCAAAATGTCTGTAAATTTTTTATAATATGCATTTGTTATGCCGTCTGGCCCCGGACTTTTTCCATTTGGTAGTTCCCCTATTACTTTTTTTATTTTGTCTATAGTAATATCTTCCTCCAATTTTTCCACCACATCCAAGGGGAGAGATGGTAGTGCTGAGTTTTTAATATACTCTTTTATTTCTTCTACTTGTTTCTCTCTCTCACTTATTACCACTACCGGGTGTATATTATATAAACTTGTATAAAATTGTTTAAATTCATTAGCTATTGATTTTGTGTCCATTATCTGATTGTTGTTGATTCGTATTTCATGGACATGGGATAGCTATTGCTGTTTTTTTAACTGTCTAGCCAGTAATTTACCGCATTTATTTCCGTGTTCATAAAAACGGTGTGCCAGGAATCTGTGTTTGTCCTTAACTTTCCTGTCCAAACAAGTGACAAGCTTGTCCCTCAATATTCCCAACTTTCTGTCTACCTCTAAATCAGTGCCCCTTTTATGTTTTCCCTCCCACTCTTGTATTTCCCCTAGTAGATCCTCCATCTCCCTCCTTTTATTTATTTTTATTCTGGATCCATGGGCTATTAACTCCCCTCTTATGACCACCTTGTGGGCTTCCCAGACCGTTTGTTCTGATACCTCCCCTACTGTATTTATCTCAAAGTATTCTTTAATTTTCTTTTTGATGTCATCCACTACCCATTTGTCATCTAGTAGGGTCTCATTTAATCCCCATGTTCTTTCATGGTAGCCTGCCTTCATTAACAAAATTGTCAACAACACTGGGGCATGATCAGATATTGTTATATTTTCTATCTGAACTGTTTTCACATTTTCAAGGTAATGCTGGTCCACCAGGAATAAGTCTAACCTCGAATACACTTTGTGTGTTTTGGAATAGTAGCTATAGTCCCTTGTCTCCCCATTTAATGCCCTCCAGCTATCCACCATGTGATGAGTTTGAAAAGTTTTTTTTTATGTCTAAGGGCTCTAAATGACAATGCTGATTTTCCAGCTGTTGTGTCTAGTTTGGGGTCTAATATAGTATTGAAATCCCCTCCTACTATTACACATCCCTCTTTGAACATGTTCAGTTTTTTCAGAGTTTTCTCTATAAAGTCCACCGTACCTACATTGGGGGCATATATAGCTGCCAACGTATAACAACACCCATTAAGCATACCCTTGACAAAGAGGTACCGCCCCTCGGGGTCTATTTGTGTTGCTGTAGGAATTAAAGGGCACCCCCTTCCCAAGGCTATGCTTACTCCCCTGGACCTTGCCACTGGTGATACTGCGTGAAACCACTGGTTAAACGATGTCAATGGTAATCTGGGTTCCTTTTTTAGCAAAAAATGCGTCTCCTGCATAAACACAGCATCTACTGCGTAATGTTCCAATTCCTGCCATAAACGCCCCCTCTTGTTTGGGGAGCTCAAGCCCCTTACATTATATGTTATAATTTTTAATAAATTAGCCATCTCTTATTCCTATAGTATAAATGCTTTTGCTCTCTTCCAGCTTGTAACATTCCTCCCTATTCCTTCCTCCTCTGGGAGACTTATAAATAGATAGGACATATTCCTAGGTCTACTACAACATATCACACCATACAACATACAATACAATATACAATACATCACTCTAACTATTAGAGTGTACCATCTACTAGGTGAGTGAGCCCGTGCGGGTACAAACTGACCCTCCCGAACCCTCCCTCCTAACTGCATTCCGCAGTTCAAACAGCCCCTTATCGGGACTTTCCTACTCCTATCTTAAGAAAAGTGGGAGTTTTTGTCTCTTTACCTCTATGGCCCCGGGTCAAGGCTTCTATTTTCGTGTATAAGTATATAATATCCATAAATCTGTGGATCTATAAATCGCCCCCCCCCCCACATCCCAAATCATAATCACCATCAACATCTAAGCCAGTAGCTATACCAGTAGCTAGGGAAAACACAAAAAACAAACAAAAAAAAAACACAGAGTAAATAGAACATGCACAACCTTAAGGGAATGGGGGGGGGGGATAGAGAATGCATATAAATAAAGGTGACTAAGGAAAATAAGAAGGATTGTAAGAGTGGAGCACATTAATAGACACAAACGGAACAATAAAGGAGTAGGCGGGAGTTTATCTCTATCGTCTCCTCCCTTCTCTTCCCCTCCCCCCCCCTTTTCCCTCTTCCCCTCCCCTCCTCTCCCCCCCCCCTTTTTTTTTTTTTCTTTTTTTTCTTTCTTTCCCCCTTCCCATCTTTTCCCCCTATCTCCCCTATCTCCCCCCCCCTTCTTTTTTTTTTTTTTTTTTTCTTCCCCTGGGAAATATTAGAAACATTACAAGCGCCAGGAGAGAGGGAGGAGGATAAAAGGCAGAGGATGAGAAACCCCACCCAAAGAGAAAGTGAATGTTTGAATATGATAAGGAATGGATAATGTTAAATGTTAAATGTTAAATGTTGTGAAGTTTTTATGTGAAGAAAATCCTTAATAAAAGTTGAATTATCAAAAAAATTGGTATGCAATAACAAAGTTAAAAAAATACGAATAGTTAAAATTTTTATTTAAATCAAGCCTATGACATGTAAACCACCTTTATTCCCATCTTGTGGTCAATAGGCATACTAGACTTAGTGCCCAACTGGTCTAAAGTGCAAATGACATAGAATTAAATCCCATGCTACGTACGGGATGCATGTAGTTATATTTATATTCATGCATACTGTATGGAGCTTGTAGAATTCGATCATATGTTGTAGTGCGCTTAGTGACCACAAGATGGAGATCATTTACCCAGCTCCCAAGGGCTTATTGATAAGCATTTACGTTTCCAACATAATGGATTAATTAGGTTATAATTAACAATCTATAGTGCAAGACCCTCTCTAAACTTGTACAGTATATACACCCCTTCCATGTGTTTTATATTGTTATCTCTATTTTATTTTTATATTTACAGCACATAACTTTTTTCCATTCTACTTTATTTGCACTTTAGGCTGGGTTAACACTATCGCCGCATGCGGCTCACAGCAGAGGCCCAGGGGCGTTTCCGGTCCGATTTCAGCCCGAATTTTGGGCTAAATTCGGACCTGACACAGACCAAAAGACGCATTGGACACCAGAGCCGCAGCGGAGATGTGTGAACCGGCTCCATAGAGGGGAACCCGCTTCCAATTCACAATAGTGTGAACCCAGCCTTAGACAGGTTGGCCACTAAGTGTAATATGCCTAATATGCCCACAAGGTGGAAGATGGAAGGTGGGTAAAGGCGGTTAAAGGTGGTTTACATGTCATAGGCTTGATTTCAATTACAATTTTAATAATTTGATTTTTTAACTTTGTTAATGCATACTAATAAAGGGGGCAAAATTAAAGAACCATCTACTGATGGAAAAATATACGTAATTCAAACCTGTTTGGGGACAATTACTCACACTATGAAGCGTGATCCAATGGATAACAATAGCAGGGTATATAACGGCGGCGATGACGTGGATAGCCACACCTCATGATGACATCTTGGTGACGGAACGCGTGGGGACAGGGATTTTGCCAAGTACTACATCAGTAGTACTACATCAGTTCTGCCTAGCGGAACGCAGGCTGGTTCCAGGGCTTTGCGGAGCAGCAGTGGTCCTTTTGAGTAATCGGCAGATCATACAAGTTGCCAGGATACGGCAGCTGCTTTGCGAGTGGATATATTTTTTACTTTATTGGCTTTTAATAATAAAACTTACTCTATGATATTCTCTGTGGTCTTTTCCTTCTCTTGAGTTGCATTTAAGATGCGGATCCATTACCTCCGGGTGGCAATACAGCAGTAAACAGAGGCCTTGTAGACTTACCTTGGTATATGCCTAGGAGGTCTATATTGGCATGTGAGTGCACACCCTGGTGGGGGCACGAATGGTAAATTGCAGTGGAATATTTGTGAATGCACAAAGCCCTTTTTGAAATCCTTTTTATGAGGACATAATTCGTTTCGCAGTTATCACTGGGACTATACTCTATTTGATGGACTTGTAAGCACTTTATTGATAATTTTTTTTTTGATGGACTTCTAAGCACTTTATTGATTTATGTTTTGCATATTTTCTTTTTATTTAAAACACTTTATATGCACTGAAAGCACATTATATATTGATTGACGGCATATACTGTATAATAGGGTAGTGCAGCTTTCATAACAAGTTATCTAACTGAGCAGTTAACCCTTGCAGTGTGGGCAAAGCCCTACTGCAAGGGACAACTTTTCAGTTTCCAGCAGTTGGGCTTTAACTATTAGTAAAAAAAATGTACTTTATAGGGTTTTACCACGTTTTAATCTTTTATCTGCCACAAAAAAAAAAAAAAAACGTTACTGTTGGTCGAAACAAAGCCCTCATGATATAGTTCAAATAAACAAGGATAATTACAGTGACACAAACTAGAGAAGACACTGACACCCAGTGGAAAGTTAGGATCAAGTCATTTTCTAGTTCATTCTCTAATAAACTGTTACCAGCATATAGACTGTTTACAGATGTGGAGGAATATTCACAAAAAAAGGCAATAATAGCATTTTAGAGGCACTACTTACTGTCAGTTGTCAGAACTACACTGTAAAATGTATTACAATTTCAGTGCTAAGAATCAATAAACAAAATACCAAAGTCCATAGCAACCAGTCCGCAGTCATCCTGTTTTGATTAATAAATAATAACATTTGATTGGATGTTGTGGGTCATAGCACATTTTTGTTTGCTAGTATTTGAGACATTTCTTAAATGTAATTTAACCATTTCAGCCCGAGCCTCGGTTTGAGATTTGTTGTTTACAAGTTAAAATAATTTTTTTTTGCTAGAAAATTACTTAGAACCCCAAACATTATATATTTTTTTCAGACACCCTAGAGAATAAAATGGCTGTAATTGCAATACTTTATGTCACACCGTATTTGAGCAGCGGTCCTACAAGCGCATTTAAAAAAAAAAAATACACCTTTTTAAGTTAAAAAATAAGACAACAGTAAAGATAGCCCAATTTTTTTCTATATTGTGAAAGATAATGTTAGGCCGAGTAAGTTGATACCCAACATGTCACGCTTGGAAATTGCGTCCGCTCGTGGAATGGCGACAAACGTTTACCCTTAAAAATCTCCATAGGCAATGTTTAAAAATTTCTGCAGGTTACCAGTTTTGAGTTACAGAGAAGGTCTAGTGCTAAAATTATTGCTCTCGCTCTAACGATCGTAGCGATACCTCACATGTGTGGTTTGAACACCGTTTTCACATGCAGGCGTGACTTGCGTATGCGTTCGCTTATGCTTGCGAGCTCTGCAGGACGAGGCGCTTTAAAATGTATATATTTTTTCTTATTTATTTTACCTTTTATTTTTTATTTTTACAATGTCCTTTTAAAAAATACATTTTGGGTGACTTTTATTCCTATTGCAAGGAATGTAAACATCCCTTGTAATAGAAAAAAAGCATGACAGGACCTCTTAAATGTGAGCTCTGGGGTCAAATAGACCTCAGATCTCATATTTACACTAAAATGCAATAAAGAAAAAAAAATTAGATGTCATTTAAAAAAAACCAAAAAAAACAAAAACATCCTTTGTAAGGCTGCTTTCACACTGAGGCGCTTTGCAGGCGCTATTGCGCTAAAAATAGCACCTTTCTCTCCAGTGTGAAAGCCCGGGGGTTTCACACTGGAGCAGTGCGCTGGCAGGACGGTAAAAAAAGTCCTGCCAGCCGAATCTTTGAGGCGCAGTAGGAGCGGTGTATTCACCCCTCCCCATTGAATACAATGGGCAGCGCCTCTGAACCGCCCGCAAAGCGTCGCTGCAGTGGCGTTTTGCGGGTGGTTTTAACCCTTATTCGGACGCTAGCGGGGGTTAAAAGTGCCCCGCTAGTGGCCGAAAATGGCGGCAAAAACAAAGGTAAAGCACCGCTAAAAATAGCGGCACTTTACCGCCAACGCCCGTGACGCCTCAGTGTGAAAGTACCCTAATAGAAAAAATGCATGACAGGACCTCTTAAATGTGAGCTCTGGGGTCAAAAAGACCTCAGATCTCATATTTACACTAAAATGTAATAAAGAAAAAAAAAATTAGATGTCATTTAAAAAAAATAAAAAAAGACCCTCTAAGAGCATTGGGCGGAAGTGACGTTTGACGTCGCTTCCACCCTCCAATGCTATGGAGCTAAGCGGGGGCCATCACTTGGCATCCAGGCAGTGAGGAGAGCGCATGCGATCGTCTCCGCCTCTATATACGGGAAAATAGAGAACCTGCTCTCAATCTTTTGTTGCTGGAAATTCCAACAGCAAAAGTCAGATGGAGCCTACACACGGTCGGATTTTCTGACCAAAAGCTCACATCGGACTTTTCTTGTCGGAAATTCCGACCGTGTGTACGCGGCATTAGGCTGCATTTACATCCAGCATTTGCTAGACGCGTGTTTTTTTGTGACACGCAGAGGGCAGTCCATTCAAACGTGCGTCAAACGTGCCAAAAGAAGCACCATTACCTTTTTCAGGCGTAGATTTTACCGTGCATTTTAGCATGTTTGTCTCTTATTTTTCTACACAACCTGCATATACTAACCGAGTTTGGGGTGCCATTAACAATTAATGACATGGCAAGAGCAATGTGCATTTTTTTTTGTGTTCACGAAACAAGCAAATACGAACAGAGACTCTGGGTCATCGTCTGGTAGGTTGCCAGTGGGTTGCTGCGAACAATTCTTTACACGACATCATTTTCAGTGCTTGCATGAATGAACATTGTTCTTTATGGTCAGCTGTTATTGACTGGATATAGCTAGGAGCTGATTCTTACCTACTTGGCTTGTAAACAAAAATGGAGCAATGAATTTTAGGTTTTTCTATTATTAGTATTTGAGCATGACGAAATACTGAATTACTAACAAAATTCTTAGCCTTAATGTAAATCTCTCTGATTGCGCTGTAAATTATCCCCTGTGTAGAGATTTTCTAGCTGGCAGAACAGCAATCTAAGCAGCAGTGGGGTGATTAACTCCACAGTTAACCCTTTACACCCCTGGTGGCCTACTCATGGCCCGTGCGGTGCATGCAGCCCATTAGTGCGGCCCTCTGTGCTCCAGTCCTAATTTCAGGTCTGGAGCACATGGATCTACACACTGAGTTCCAGTTCCTTCACAACATCAGCATGTGCGAAAATGTTCTAGTTTATTCATTGACAGCACTTCTGTATACATACCTCCCAACTTTTGAGATGGGAACGAGGGACACCTCTTAGCAAAAGTATGGGAAACACCCCTGCAATGCCCCCTTAAAGCAGAATTTTACAAAAAAAAAATGATTAGTTAAAGTGATTGTAAAGGCAGAAGTTTTTTTATCTTGATGCATATGCATTAAGATAAAAAGTCATCTGTGTGCAGCAGCCCCCCTTAGCCCCCTTAATACTTACCTGAGCCCCATCTAGATCCAGCGATGTTGCAGAAGTGTCTCAGCTGCCGGGACTCCCCTCCTCATTGGGACAGTAGTGCAGTGCTATTGGCTCCCGCTGCTGTCAATCAAAGTCAGTCAGCCAATGAGGAGAGAAAGGGGGGTGGGGCTGGGCCGCGGCTCTGTATCTGAATGGACACAGGGAGCTGTGGCTCGGCTCGGGCACTCAACAGGAGGGAGGGGCCAAGAGCACCGAAGAGGGACCTGAGAAAGGTAGAATCTAGGCTGCTCTGTGCAAATCCACTGCATAGAGCAGAAAAGTATAACAAAAAAAAGAACGAGACTTTACAATCACTTTAAACCCACAAGTGTTTTTTTTCCCCCCCAAACTATTCCTTTACACTGGCTTTTGAAACTTTCAAATGCAGCAATTTAGAAATCAGATGAAAGGTTTAGCACTGGGAAACACATTTTGAAAGATAAAAAGTGCATTTTATATACAACTATATAGATCAGACCAAAATGAGGGACAAATGAGAGGGAAAGAGGACCGAGGGATTTTGTTCCAAATCAGGGACAGTTGGGAGCTATGCTTTCTCCTTTTTACTAAACCAAAATAGTTCAGTTTAAGGAGGGTTTGGCAAACATTACTGAAGTTCAGGTGCCAAGCCAAACCCCAATAAAGTCAATGAGTGTTGAAAAACATTCATGTCCAGGGATTGTCAAACAAATAGCATTGGAGGCTGGGCTGGGCTGGGCCCTGCCCTGGGGAACATGCACTTGCATCTGTACATGTAAAAAACTTCTTAAAAAAATAAATAATTCACCTATCAGCAGGTAATGTGATCTGAACCGCACATGCGCAGCTCAGATCACATTTATGGCTCACTCTGCATGCTGCAGCGATGAGACTCCCACACGCATGCGCAGGAGTAACGTTACATCGGCCCGGCCAATCTAGCGCCTAGAAATGCAAAACCAAGGATGAAGACCAGGTGAAGATGGAAGCGCCGCTGGAGGGCTCCATTTGTAGGCAAGTCTGTCACAATATGGCTTAAACCTGCAGGGGGCACTTTATTTTATATTATAAAAGAGACTTTACTATCACTTTAATGAGTAACCCCACTTTTGTTGAGAAAAATAACTCATCTGGGTGACCTATGTACATTGCAAGGATTTTAACAAACTTTGTTGCAGATTCCGACCTTTTGTTGCTCTGGAGAAATAGCTTTTTGTTTGCCTTTGTCGATGTGCAAAGTGAATGTGAATGGGAGTGACTTTTTCATTATTAATCAGCTGATGCACTTGCAAGGTTCTAATGAGGAAAATTGCAGCGTCTGTGTGTCCTTTTAGAAGTCATTAACCCTTGGGGGTAGGGTTGCCACCTGTCTGGGATTCACCCGGACAGTTCGGGTTTGGAATCATGCGTTCGGGTTTCAGACCTCCTGAAACCCGGACACATTATTCAGACCAGACTATGGCTTCCTAGCAGGGTTGCTGGCTGCAGTTGTGTAAGCCCAGAGTGTCTGTTACACTCTCTTTCACACTGCCCAAAGCCAGCACTAACAAATTACCCCTCCCCTTCACAGATAGGAGAGGAGAAAGACCTTGATCTGTTCCTCTTCCTCCCACCCCTACCGCTCTGTGTCTGCCCACACTCCAGCAGCCTCAGCTACATCTGGATGAGAGGTGCTGACTGCCAAGGGGTGAGTGAGCTCTCCATCCATCCCTGTCTGTGACTGAAGTCTCCCCCCTTCTCTCTCCTGCCTCTGAATGAGTACACTAAGGTAAATCAGGGTTCTCAGAGTTCCCCCTTACATCAGAGTCCTCTCCGTACATCAGAGTTCTCAGTGTTCTCCCTTAGATCAGGGTTCCCAGAGCATCCCTTATGTTAGAATCCCCAGAGTTCTCCCTTACATCAGAGTCTGCAGAGTTCCCCCTTACTCTGCAAGTTCAGAAGTAAAAGGGGAACTCTGTGGACTCTGATGAAAAAGGGGGACTCTTGTGATTTACTTTTGTCCCCAAATACAGCCAGTTTCCCCCCAAATGCAGCCAGTTTCCCCCAAATACAGCCAGTTTGCCCCCAAATGCAGCCAGTTTCCCCCCAAATGCAGACAGTTTGTCTCCAAATGCAGCCAGTTTGTCCCCAAATACAGCCAGTTTCCCCCCAAATGCAGCCAGTTTGTCCCCAAATGCAGCCAGTTTCCCCCCAAATGCAGCCAGTTTGTCCCCAAATACAGCCAGTTTGTCCCCAAATGCAGCCAGTTTGTCCCCAAATACAGCCAGTTTCCCCCCAAATGCAGCCAGTTTCCCCCCAAATGCAGCCAGTTTGTCCCCAAATGCAGCCAGTTTCCCCCCAAATACAGCCAGTTTCCCCCCAAATACAGCCAGTTTGCCCCCAAATGCAGCCAGTTTCCCCCCAAATGCAGCCAGTTTGTCCCCAAATACAGCCAGTTTCCCCCCAAATGCAGCCAGTTTGTCCCCAAATGCAGCCAGTTTCCCCCCAAATGCAGCCAGTTTGTCCCCAAATACAGCCAGTTTGTCCCCAAATGCAGCCAGTTTGTCCCCAAATGCAGCCAGTTTGTCCCCAAATACAGCCAGTTTCCCCCCAAATGCAGCCAGTTTGTCCCCAAATGCAGCCAGTTTCCCCCCAAATACAGCCAGTTTCCCCCCAAATACAGCCAGTTTGTCCCCAAATGCAGCCAGTTTGTCCCCAGCCCTGCACTTACCTTCCTCGGGTCAGCGCCGTCCTTCTTCCGTCCTCGATGTCTTCTCCTGCCCTCGATGTCGCTTCAGCCAATCAGGTTACCGGTAACCAGACCCAGTGAACCTGATTGGCTGAGACGCCTGTCAGTGTTAACCAAGAAACGCACCCCCCGTGCGTCCTCTGGTTAACTATTCGGAAGCCGATTACAGCCCGCTGGCTCTGATAGGCACTTCCAAACACCAACCAGCCGCTGTTATTCAATGCATGAACCTATGTATTGTTGTGAGTGACGGGCGCAGGAGCGAGAGGGGGCGGCACTCCTGCGCCCACTATGGACGCAACGCCACTGCTGCAGGACCCCTGACCCTCTGTCTGGACAGTGCTGATTGGCCCTGTGCTGATCACATGCACTCTCCCCAAAAAAAATAAACTCTCTAGCAATACACACCAAACTGAGCATGTGCAGCTTGCCCCCAAGGCTCTGTACTGTCAGGAGATGGATTGGGGACAGTGGAAGAAGGGAAGGTTAAAAGAAGACAGGATCAAACAGTTTTTTTACACAATGCAGAGAATTAGCCCCTTGGGTTCCACAGTGAGTATAACAAGCATACTTTACTGCATATATAGACTGATTTTACTGTTGTGGGTTTAGTAACACATTAACATTCAATTAAAAAATGGTTTGTGTAGCAATTAGATATGCTATAATATTTTTTATGTTTACATTTTTTTCCCACAAAAGTGAAGTAACCCTCTGTAAAGGCACCCTGCAGGCATCTAGGCACTGGAAATAATTCTACACTGAGTCAGTGAGTACTGTATACAAGCTACTGAAAGATGGCAAGTGGTTCAGATGTGAAGTTTGCAATAGCAAAACTGAACAATGCCAATTACCAGGTGTGGAATTTCAAACTACAAATGCTTCTTAGCAAGGATGACTTGTGGCAAGTGCTGAATACAGACAGACCCACAAACGGAGAGATGGAGGAATGGGACAGGAAAGACAGGCAGGCAAAAGCGACTATTAGCTTACTAGTGGGAGATGACCAGCTTATCCACATAAAAACTGAGAACACGGCCAAAGGTATGTGGACTTCATTACAAAAACTGTATGAGCATTCAAGCCTCAACAGTAAGCTGTTTCTACTAAGAACACTTTATAAGATAAGACTAGAAGAAGGCCAGCAAATGTGTAACCATGTGAAAGCTATGCTAGAGATCATAGAGTAGCTTACGCACCACAAAGGTTTGCCATGGTTGTTATTCGCTTGATTTGTATGCCTGCCATGGAACTGTTTTGGGGTTGGGGTGAGGACTTTAGATCACCAAAAAGTTTAGGCATGCTTGTTATTAGCTTGATTTGTATCCCTGCTTTTGTAATGTGATTTTTTTTTTGTGTCTAATTTTTTGTCCTACCCTTGTAGATTGTAAGCTCTTTTGAGCAGGGCCCTTCTAACTATATTGTCAAATGCCGCAGAATCATTTCAATGCCTTTTATGTTTTTTGGCCAAAGTACATTTATGTACCAAATGTTTATACTAATATTGAAATAAAAAGTTGTTTTTTTTTGCTTTGTTTGACTTTTGCAGACTATAAATACATATTTATGCACACTATTCACACCCCTTTAAATCTGTATTAAATTTAGATGCATACAAAAGTATTTGGCTGTGCACACATGCAAGTGCTTGAGTAGAAAGTGTAATGGGGGGGAGGGGAAAGAAAAAAAACACATAACACAAACAAAAAAAAAAAAAAAAACCTTCCCAATTTGGAAATTCAGGGCTCTATTAATTCTTTTGTGGACTAGGTAAACCATGAACTATGTCAATTAAATGTGAATTTTCTCTAAGCACCAAATTAAGAAACAAATACCCCAAAAACAATATTTTAAACAAAATTTGGCATGTGGTCCCCCCAAAATTTTTGCCAGGCCCTTAAGAGGAACTCCTTAAAATTTTTATACCAGGCCATTTGGGTCTCGAATATGTTTTAAGACGAACTCCACGCCAAAAATAAAAAAAGGTGCCCCCCAAAATCCATACCAGACCCTTATTCAAGCATGCAGCCTGGAGGTCAGGATAGGGGGGACGAGCGAGCGCCCCCCTGAATCATACCAGGCCACATGCCCTCAATATGGGAAGGCTGCTTTGGGGTGTCCATTTGTATTCAAATCTATTCAAATTCGGATCGATTTGAAAAGTTTTCGAATCAATTTTGAATAGTTTTCTAATTCAAATATTTTTCCAATTTCCAGAGAGAATAAAATAGAATATAAAATAAAGAAATAGAATAGAAAAAAATATAACAGAATAGAAAAGAATATAACAGAAAATAAAAGAATATAATATAATAGAGTAAAACAGAACAAAATTGGATAGAAAAGAAAAGAACAGAGTATAATGGAACAGAATAGAATAAAAAAAATATTAAATAGAAAGATTATAACCATTTTCTGAAATTCAAATAGAAAAGAAAAGAATAGAATTAAAAAAACAATAGAATAGAATAGAAATAATATAACCATTTTCCAAAATTCAAAAATAATCAATTCGAATAGAATAGAAAAGAATAGAGTAGAATAGAAAAGAAAAGAACACAATAGTATAGAAAAAAACAATAGAATAGAATGAATATAACTATCTTCCTATTCTAATCTATTCTTTTTTTATTCTATTCAAATTGATTATATTTGAAATTTGTGAAATTGTTATATTCTTTCTATTCTATTCTATTGTTTATTTAATTTTAGTATTTTTCTATAATTTATTCTATTCTATAATTTTTTTCTATTCTATTCTTCTCTATTTAAATTCAAATGTATTCTATTTGAAATTAGAATTTCTGAAGATAGTTATATTCTTTCTATTCTATTCTATTGCTTTTTTTCTATACTATTCTGTTATTTCATATTCTATTCTAATCTATTCCTTTCTATTCTATTCAAATTCAAATGGTTATGTTCCTTATTTTTGCTATTCTCTTGTTTTTTTCCTATTCTATTCTTTTCTTATGTATTCAAATTCAAATTAATTCTACTTGAAATTTGAATTTCAGAAGATGATTATAGTCTTTCTATGTTATTCTATTATATTCTATTTGTTTCAATTAGATTATTTTACATTCTATTCTGTTCTTCTATTTTCTATCCTATTTTGCTCTGTTTTATTATATTCTTTTATTTTCTGTTATATTCTTTTCTATTCCATGATTGTTTTTTCTATTCTACTCCTTTATTTTCTATTTTATTTATTCTCTTTGGAAATTGGAAAACGTTTTGAATTCGAAAATTATTCTAAAACGATTCGAAAACGATTTGAATTTCAGCCGAATAATTTTTTTTTCGTCATTTGGGATTCGTTTAAATTCGGTACTATTGTAATCCGAATTTCCGAAAAACAAAAATTTGTCCGAATATCAGTTCGGATTGAAATGAGCTGCACATATCTATAAAAAATGTCTCTTCTGGTTTTTATTTCTTGATGAATGGGTAGGGGTACAATGTACCCAATTCCCATTCACATGGGGGGGTGGGATCTGGGGGCCCCCTTGTTAAAGGGGGCTTCCAGATTCCGATAAGCCCCCCACCTGCAGACCCTGACAACCCTGGCCCATGTTTTTTCGGGTTCATTGGCTCCGTGATTAAAGATACATGGACATCGCGGGAGACTTTTTCTTTTTTTTAATAAAGGTATTGTCAAAAACTGTCTGCTGAGGTTTTTACTTTTTTGGTGAATGAGTAGGGGTAAAATTTACCTGATACCTATTCACATGGGGGGCGGAATCTGCGGGCCCCACTGTTAAAGGGTGCTTCCAGATTCTGATAAGCCCCCCACCCGCAGACCCACACAACCACCAGGCAAGGGTTGTGGGGAGGAGGCCTTTGTCCCCATCAACATGGGGACAAGGTGCTTTGAGGCACCCCAAAGCATCCTCCCCATGTTGAGGGCATGTGGCCTGGCATGGTTCAGGAGGGGGGCACTCCCTCACCCCCCATCCTAACCTCCAGGCTGCATGCTCGGATAAGGGTCTGGTATGGATTTTGGGGGGACCCCACGCCAGTGTTTTTTAAATTTTGGCATGGAGTTCTCCATAAAATCTGTGCCAGACCCAAAGCGCCTGGAATGGATTTTGGGGGGGGGGCCTTACGCCAATTTTTTTTTCAGTTCTGGCATTGAGTTCCACTTAAAATGGAGTGGGGGGGACCCCACAATGTTTTTTTCAAAAAAAAAACCTAATAGCCAATGCCACATCAGCATGAGCATGGTTGTTTCCATAATATTAATGGCTCATTTGCAAAACATTATTGTATAGAATTGAAAACATCAAACACTAGTAAATGTATTTTCTGCAGATGGCTGTGCTCAGCCCAATAGGCTAGTAGTCAGTGCTTCTACCTTGATAGGTCCAGGCCTTGTAGGACTCATGGGTTCAAATCCCACAGAGGGTAGCACCTAATAACAAATTGCATTGTACTCTGCAGCATATGCTGAAAATAGGTGAATGCCAATGCGCTTTAGTTTGTTTGATTCTATTATATTAACTCTTAAAATGCATGCAATGGTATGTAGGTATTCAATAATATTATGGTGTGGAATTCCAAACATCACAAACTAGTTAACGGGCAGTTTACATTTTTTGTTTGTTTATTTTAATTTGTTTGTGCACTGGAAAAATAAACACAGCTGCCTTAGTTGGGTGGGATTTGAAGTCATAACTTGAGCACTTTGGAGACATCTGAGCAGACCACCAAGCCAACCAAAGACGGTTTATTTAAGGTAAATATCATACATCATATGACAGATGTAGAGGTGAATTAAAAGTGATCACAAAACGTAAAATATAAAAAGCAATGTGGAAAGCAAAAATTATGACGCTGACGCGTTTCGACTTTATAGGTTTTCAACTGTGGCTTTTTATATTTTACGTTTTGTGATCACTTTTAATTCACTTCTACATCTGTCATATGATGTATGATATTTACCTTAAATAAACCGTCTTTGGTTGACCTGCACCATATGGAGCCATTTTTGTATTCTATCCTCGGTTGATGCCTTTGGTGAGAATATCCATCATCATCATCGCCTCTTGGATTGACCTTCCTGCCTGGCTTGCCATAGCTGTTTCCTCGCATGGTTTGGAGTCCAAAGATCCATCATTCGGCCCAACTTGGCCTCTTCATCCACACAGCCCTGGAGCGTAAGGAACCAAGGGTTCAGAGCCGATTTGACCCACAGCCTTTTCTTTGAGAGTCTGTCGAAGTGACCACATGCCTTTGAATAGCTTATTTTTATTATATGCCGTCAATTGCATCCTGAAGTGGACTTCCCTTTTTGTCCCATTGGACTTTGGTGCCTATTGCTTGTGGATTCACCACTTTCTCATATTTTTTTGTGGACTTTTATTCACTTATGCATTTGAGTGTATTTATTTTGCACTTATTTTTAGAATTTATTATGTCATAATGGTTTAATATCCCATAGTATCCCATTTTTCCTTATTATAATTTTGTGTTATAGTGGTTCATCACAGTGGCGGCTGGTGCTCAAAATTTTTTGGGGGGGCGCAAACAAACTGAAAAAAAAAATCAATTGCCGCCACTGTGCCCATTAAACGCAGCCACTGTGCCCAAACGCCACCAGTTTGCCCTCTCAAATACAGCCAGTTTGTTTCCATATACAGCCAGTGTGCTCCCATATATATACAGCCAGTGTGCCCCCATATACAGCCAGTGTGCCCCCATATACAGCCAGTGTGCCCCCATATATATATATAGCCAGTGTGCCCCCATATACAGCCAGTTTGTCCCCATATATATAGCCAGTGTGCCCCCATATACAGCCAGTGTGTCCCCATATATATAGCCAGTGTGCCCCCATATACAGCCAGTTTGTCCCCATATACAGCCAGTTTGTCCCCATATACAGCCAGTTCCCCCCAAATGCAGCCAGTTCCCCCCCCCATATACAGCCATTTCCCCCCAAATGCAGCCAGCGTGTCCCCCATATACAGCCAGTTACCCCCAAATGCAGTCAGTTTGTCCCCCATATACAGCCAGTTCCCCCCAAATGCAGCCAGCGTGTCCCCCATATACAGCCAGTTCCCCCCATATTCAGCCAATTTGTCCCCCATATACAGCCAGTTCCCCCCATATTCAGCCAGTTTGTCCCCATATACAGCCAGTTCCCCCCAAATGCAGCCAGCGTGTCCCCCATATACAGCCAGTTCCCCCCATATTCAGCCAGTTTGTCCCCCATATACAGCCAGTTCCCCCCATTTTCAGCCAGTTTGTCCCCCATATACAGCCAGTTCCCCCCTAATGCAGCCAGTTTGTCCCCCATATTCAGCCAGTTTGTGCCTCATATTCAGCCAGTTTGTGCCCCATATTCAGCCAGTTTGTCCCCCAAATGCAGCCAGTTCCCCCCCCCCCCCCAGCCCTGCACTTACCTTCCTCGGTCCGCGCCGTCCTCGATGTGTTCTCCCGCCCTCGTTCTCCGGCTGGCTCTGATAGACACTTCCAAGTTACACCCACCGCCGGCCGCCGCTCTAATTCATATGGCCGGCGCTCACCAGAAGGCCGGCCATATGTATAGTGGGCAGCGCGGCAGCGGTGACAATACACAGATTCATGCAATGCATGAATCTGTGTATTGTCTTTCAGTGGCGGTGCGGGAGCGAGAGGGGGCGGCGCTCCGGCGCCCTCTATGGACGCACCGCCACTGGTTCATCACCTTTTTTTTACACTCACTCATTTTGTTTTCACCACTGTGCACTTCTCAGCGCACAGATGTTTTCACTTATGTGGTTTCACCATTTAAACTTTACATAATAACAACATTATACACCAGACTTTTTTGAGGTTTTTATCTGACAAATCAAAACAATAATTGGTCAACTAGTTGATTATGATAATAATCATTATTTGCAGCACTAATATATATGTACAATCAGGAAGATGATTTGTAAACTGTTACCTTTGGTTCACAAATATAGCGTTTGTTGCAAAAAAATAAAAAAATAATAATAAAAAAAAACTAAAATTACATTTACCTGGCCTGTTGCTCCCCTTTGAAGTGACTCTTGAGTTACAAAAAAGTTGCAAAGCACCACCTACAGAAGAACAGGCTTCATATTCTCCTGGTCCACCACCCATTAATCTGATCTCAGAAGTTACAGCCTTAAAATAAAAAGGGGCACCTTCACACTTGCTTCCTTTAAAGTGGTTGTAAACCAGTTTAAAAAAAAAAAAAAAAAAAACACCTGCAAGACAAAGCCATAATGAGCTAGTATGACTAGCATACTAGCTCATTATGCATTACTTACCTTAGATCGGGGCCCCCGAAGCCGTCCTCGTCTCCCCCTCCAGCCGCAGCCATCGCTCCACAGATACCCGGAAGATTACTTCCGGGTATCGCCGATCCGGCCAATCACAGCGCCGCTCCGGCGCTGTGATTGGCCGGAGCGGCGAAGACATCACTCTGCGTCACTTCACATCACTTCACTGACTGTGAATGCACCGTTGTCTACGGCGTACATGCGCCATAGACAACGGTGCATGTCTTTTTTGCAAATATCTCCTAAACCGTGTAGGTTTAGGAGATATTTCTTGCACCTATAGGTAAGCCTTAATCTAGGCTTACCTGTAGGTGCAGGTTGCATAAGTGGGTTTACAACCACTTTAATTTAAAAAATCACTACTTTGCCTGTATTGATGTAGGGGCAGGCAGAAGGGACCACATCAGGCTGTGGTGGATCAGGCAACCAGCACTCTAAAGGCCGTTTCTCTGCCATGATTAAAGCGGAGCTCCACCCTAAAGTGGAACTTCCGCTGATCGGAACCCTCCCCCCTCCGGTGTTACAATTGACACCTTTCAGGGGGGAGGGGGGTGCAGATACCTGTCTAAGACAGGTATTTGCACGCACTTCCGGGAGTCCTCTCTGTGGGAAATCTGCGGGAGCACGTCACTTCCTGCAGATTCCCCGTTGTGTTCTGGGAGACACTCGGCTCCCAGAACACAGGGGACCATTCAGAACGGCGCAGCGCGACTCGCGCATGCGCCGTAGGGAACCGGGCATGAAGCCGCAAGGCTTCACTTCCTGGTTCCCTCACCGAGGATGGCCGTGGGGGGCAGCAGAGTGATGAGAAATTGCTCGTCCTCTGCTGCGGATGTCGCTGGACTCCAGGACAGGTAAGTGTCCATATATTAAAAGTCAGCAGCCGCTGTATTTGCAGCTGCTGGCTTTTAATATTTTTTTTTCCGCTGCACCTCCGCTTTAAAGACAGCAATGAACAGATAAACAGATGGAAGGACAGGCAAGTATACACTCTCTTTTTATACTGGTGCTTTGCTAAATATTTTTAAACCTAGCAATAGAGTTTTAATAGCAACCCTTATGTTGGAAAATTTTTGGAATGTCAATAAGAAGGGGGCTGGTCAGTCTGTAAATATAAAATCATAAACTATTCCATTACAAAAAGAAATTACAATGTCTTAATACTAAAAAAAAAAAAAAAACGGATAAAAAAAAATAATCTTACCCCATTTTAGCTCAGTGTTAACTACTACATTCTGAACAGAGTTCAGGAAATGTATTATCAACTTAAAACCCCAGTGAACTGTCCATCATTAGGGCTGTATCATCCTCATCCTGCCACCAACATGGCTTTCTTGCTAGAGAAGGCTTGTCACAATAGAAATTCCCAGTAACCTGTTTGATGTTATTTTATGTATAAAACAAATTTATTATTAGTGTTTAAACCTATTAGAATAATAACGTGAAATTATAGCTATTACCGGCTTCACAGGAAGTTTTTTTTTTTTACAAAGCAGAATTCAAATACAAGGTAACACATTATTAAATTAAAAAGAATACAAAACAGAGCTAAAAAACACAGTTTTATTTGGTGTACATTACATCAAACAAAAAGGCTAAAGAAAACTGGATGCACGAAGAGGGTATGATACACTTTAATAAACAAAGATCCAGCTGTTGAAAGTAATACAAAAATATTGCAATATGCTCCAAAATATATTTTTACCACTGACGGATTCACAAGGGTTGGCAAGTAACACTAGCAGAGCTGCAACGGAAAATAAAAAGCAGGTTATGTACCGGTATTTAAAATTCACTGTTATGTTGAATGCATTGTAATAATTGTGCTCCTAATTTAGAGTATAATTGAAGTCATCAAATAAATTGTATATCCAGACAATATTCTCTCTTAGTTTTAAATAGAGTGAGAAAAGTTAGAACCCCTGTCAGGTTTTCATTACTTCATGGGGCTTCATTAGAGAAATATATCTTGCAGACATTTTATCAGATGGGAAGTGACAGGAACTCTTGAAATGTAATACAGACAGAAGTACTGATGGAGTACGCTATAACCTCTGTTAGACATCTATTTTTTTGTCCCATTTGCAGATTTTCCATTATATCCTGTCTGATAAAACTGTTTTGAGCAAGACGGAGTGGAGCCCAGAGTAAGAATAGTAAACAGCAGTAGTCCTAATTCTTTTCCACTCTAACCAAAACTAAAAAGAACATTTTGGCTCGATATATGCTATAGGAGCTCATCTTGCGGACCTTTGTACATCCATTGTGGTAAAGTTCGTTTAGCTTATTTAGTAGCAAGCTGGGGAGCACAACTTGCTGGGCAGCCCATCCATTAAGGGTGCACGGGTGCCGCCCCCTCTCTCCAGCCACCCCCCTCTATGATTAATGGATAGAATCATGTGTAGCGGGTATCTGCATTGTTGGGTTTGGTGTCCCTAAATCTCCTTCATGACAATACCCCACAGATTCTCTAAGAGGTTTAGGTCAGGTGAGTTTGCTGGCCAATCAAGCACAGTGATACCATTATCAATAAACCAGGTATTGGTACTTTTGACAGTGTGGGCAGTCTTGCTGGAAAATGAAATCAGCATCTCCATAAAGTTAGTCAGCTGAGGGAAGCACAAAGTACTCTGGAATTTCCTGGTAGAGGTCTGCACTGACTTTAGACTTGATAAAATACAGTGAACCAACACCAGCAGATGACACGGCTCCCCAAATCCTTACTGACTTTATAAAATTTTGCATTTCATTTGAAAATCCAGGTCCCAGAGTCTGGAGTGAAGTTTCCACAGTCAGTAATGATAGCACACGTCACTTCCGGTCGCCATCTGACGCTCTCTTTTGAAGATGACGAAACGCGTCAGAATGACCTCACAACGTGCGGAAGTGACGTGTGCATGTCACTACTAGGAAGGAACAGCCAGATACTTTTAACGCAGTGGATGCGGTGGATGGCAGATGACATTCCATACTGATTGGTGATAACACACAGTTTATTTATTCAACCAAATGTCTGTTACAATTTATGTTGTGTAAGCGTGGTTTTAAGGGGGTGGTCATCTTGAAAAAAAAATTAAACGGTATCACGCTATGTTGAGCCTTTTTTTACATGACTAAACCTCCCCAGGCGATGAGCTGTTTGAGATAACTGGACCAAACAGGAGACACCTGGTGTGTTCAAGGATTTTGAATTACATCCCTTTGGTGGGTGTAAACCCCTAGGGGAGTGTGTTTCACGTGGTGTGGACTCTGGTGGGTGGCATATGCCATCATTAAGTAGAATCATTAAGTAGAATCCTTCACCTATCAATTGAACTGCCTCATCACCTATCAACATACTACCAATTTCTCATATGTTTTTACATGTGAATGCTGGTTATACTTCATTTATTTGATTGGAGCGCTGCTTTGAGTATTGGAACTTTGCCTATATGGACTAAGGACTTTTTTTTACTTACGTGTACATTTCTGTTTTATTTTGTGGCTGATTTTATGTACATAGACTTGTGTCATATATATACCGTATATATATATATATATATATATATATATATATATATATATATATATAATGTGTGTGTGTGTGTGTGTTCTATATATACAGTATCTCAAAAAAGTGAGTACACCACTCACATTTTTGTAAATAGTTTATTATATCTTTTCATGTGACAACACTGAAAAAATGACACCCTATTGAGCATCTGTGGGGCATCTTTAAACAGAAGGTGGAGGAGTGCAAGGTCTCTAACATCCACCAGCTCCGTGATGTCGTCATGGAGGAGTGGATTGGAAGAGGACTCCAGTGGCAACCTGTGAAGCTCTGGTGAACTCCATGCCCAAGAGGGTTAAAGCAGTGCTGGAAATTAATGGTGGCCACACAAAGATTGACACTTTGGGCCCAATTTGGACATTTTCACTTAGGGGTGTACTCACTTTTGTTGCCAGCAGTTTAGACATTAATGGCTGTGTGTTGAGTTATTTTGAGGGGACAGCAAATTTACACTGTTATACAAGCTGTACGCTCACTACTAGGGATGAGCTTTATGTTCGAGTTGAACATAAGTTCGACTCGAACATTGGCTGTTCGCCCGTTCACGAACAGCGAACAATTTGGGGTGTTTGCTGCAAATTCGAAAAGCCGCGGAACACCGTTAAATGTCTATGGGAGAAATTAAAAGTGCTAATTTTAAAGGTTAATATGCAAGTTATTGTCATAAAAAGTGTTTGGGGACCTGGGTTCTGCCCCAGGGGACATGTATCAATGCAAAAAAAAGTTTTAAAAACAATAAAAGTGAAATATTCCTTTAAATTTCATACCTGGGGGGTGTTTAAAGTATGCCTGTAAAGTTGTGCATGTTTCCAGTGTTTAGAATTGTCCCTGCACAAAATGTCATTTCTGAAGGAAAAAAAGTAATTAAAAACCACTTGCGGCTATAATTAATTGTCGGCTCCCTGGCAATACAGATCAAAGTCATTGAAAAAAACAGCAGGGGTCCCCCCCCCACAGTCCATTACCAGGCCCTTTGAGTCTGGTATGAATATTAAGGGGAACCCCGGACCAAAAAAAACGTGGGGGTCCCCCAAATTCCATATCAGGCCCTTCAGGTTTGGTATGGATATTAAGGGGAAACCCGCACCAAATTTAAAAAGAAAAACCCCGGGGGTTCCCTATGATAAGAACGGGTGACCCCGCCCCCTCTTACGCATTATGGGGGTTTCATTTCTGCTGGAGAGGGGAGACTGCAGCGTCGCTGGAGAATGGATCCTCGTTGGACATCGACGGGATTACATTGCTGAAATTTATTAATTTTTTATTTTTTTTTAAATAAAGGACTTGTCCAACTGTGTCTGTGTGTTTTTTACTAAATTTTACACTTTCTTTGTGAAATGGTAGGGGTACAATTTACCCGTTACCAATTCACATAGGGGGGGCAGGATCTCGAGTTCCCCTTTGTTAAACCCCCACAACCACCGGGCAAGGGTTGTGGTGATGAGGCCCTTGTCCTCATCAAAATGGGGACAGCCTCCCCATGTTAAGGGCATGTGGCCTGGTACGGTTCAGGAGGAGGGGAGCGCTCTCTAGTCCCCCCCTCTTTTCCTGCGGCCTGCCAGGTTGCGTGCTCGGATAAGGGTCTGGTATGGATTTTTGGGGGGACCCAACGCCATTTTTTTTTTTTGGTGCGGGGTTCCCCTTAAAATCCATACCAGACCTGAAGGGCCTGAAATAGAATTTGGGGGGACCCCCATTTTTATTTTTTTTTGGTTCGGGGTTCCCCTTAATATTCATACCAGACTCAAAGGGCCTGGTAATGGACTGTGGGGGGACCCCTGACGTTTTTTTCAATGACTTTGATCTGTATTGCCGGGGAGTCGACAATTTATCATAGCCGCGAGTGGTTTTTAATTACTTTTTTTTCTTCAGAAATGACATTTTGTGCAGGGACAATTCTAAACACGGGAAACATGGGCGACTTTACAGGCATACTTTAGACACCCTCCAGGTACGAAATTTTAAGGAATATTTAACTTTTATTGTTTCAGTTTAAGCATTATTAAAATCACTGCTCCCGAAAAAACGGCCGTTTTTAAAACTTTTTTTTGCATTGATACATGTCCCCTGGGGCAGGACTCGGGTCCCCAAACACTTTTTATGACAATAACTTGCATATTAGCCTTTAAAATGAGCACTTTTGATTTTTCACGTTCGTGTCCCATAGACTTTAACCACATGAGACCCGCGCTATAGACGAAAGACGTCTGCAGCGCGGCTCTCAAGTGCCGGGTGGACGTCCCCTGGACGTCCTGCTGTGTTTACATCTGGCCGCGCGCTGCAGAGGGCGCGCGGCGGGGAACAGCTGTGCCCACCGCATCACGTGATGCCGTTGCGCGTGCCTGGCGGCCGCGATGTCCGCCAGATACACGCGATCAGCTGTTACAGAGGCAGGACGTGGATCTCTGTGTGTAAACACAGAGATCCACGTCCTGTCAGGGAGAGAGGAGACCGATGCTGTGTCCCTTGTACATAGGGACACAGATCGGTCACCTCCCCCAGTCAGTCCCCTCCCCCACACAGTAAGAATCATTAATTGGGAACATATTTAACCTCTTGATCGGCCCCTAGTGTTAACCCCTTCCCTGCCAGTCACATTTATACAGTAATCAATGCATATTTATAGCACTGTTCGCTGTATAAATGTGAATGGTCCCAAAATAATGTCAAAAGTGTCCGATATGTCCGCCGCAATATCGCAGGCCTGACAAAAATCGCAGATCGCCGCCATTACTAGTAAAAAAAAATATATAATAAAAATGTCATAATTCTATCCCCTATTTTGTAGGCACTATAACTTTTGCGCAAACCAATCACTATACCCTTATTGCAAATTTTTTTACCAAAAATATATAGAAGAATACGTATCGGCCTAAACTGAGACAAATTTTTTTTTTTTTTTTTTAATTGGGATATTATTATAACAAAAAGTTAAAAAATATTGTGTTTTTAAAAAAAAAAATCTGTCTTTTTTGTTTATAGCGCAAAAAATAAAAACCGCAGAGGTGATCAAATACCCCCCAAAGAAAGCTCTAATTGTTGGGAAAAAATGATAAAAATATCATTTGGGTACAGCATTGTATGACCGCGCAATTGTCATTCAAAGTGCGTCAGCGCTGAAAGCTGAAAATTGGTCTGGGTACAAAGGGGGTTTAAGTGCCCAGGAAGAAAGTGGTTAACAGTGTTCGCGTGTTCGAACAAATTTTTTGCCTGTTCGCATGTTCTGGTGCGAACCGAACGGGGGGGGGGGTGTTCGGCTCATCCCTACTCACTACTTTACATTGTAGCAAAGTGTCATTTCTTCAGTGTTGTCACATAAAAAGATATAATAAACGAATTACAAAAATGTGAGGGGTGTACTCTTTTTTTGAGATACTGTATGTTTTTTTGGGAACTTCATTTTTACTGAGCGCTGAGCGGTGCAATTAGGCCTTTTAGACACCAAGATTATTACTCTTCACAGGAACTGTTAGTTCTCACACTACAGATAGAGATCATGTACAGTGCCAAGAAGCATAACTGATCCTCATCACATCACATCCTCATTACATCATCCATGACCATTCGGAGTGCGGTTTGGGTTCTACATGCTGCAACCACCTATGGAATAACATTTTTACTGCAAACCTTTCTACTACTTTTGTGAGTAGCTTTTATATTGTCTTTTAAATAAAATCTATCCAAACGATAATACACTAGGCTGGTGCGCCCTTGTTCTTTTTCTTTTCGTTTGTTACCAGGATACCCCTATCCATGAAGGGCAGCAAAGCCAGTGTCATCGTTACGAAATATTGACTGCTTGACAATCCACTCGTGCGCAGGAGTGTTTGTTTTCTGTTATCAAAAATGCTCCTCTTTCATAACGGTGCACAGGTTGGGGACCTCTGTGGCGTGAGTCTTCTCCCGTTGCCATGAGAGACCGCTCACGGAAAGAGTCCTGGCAAGAGGCTATTTCACCTGCCACATGTACACGCCTAATGACAGGTTGCATGTGGGACCTTTGTTACCCTTGATAACCACTGGCATGTACTTCACACTGCATTAACTCCTTATACCGATGTCTTCATACCCCAATGCGTACAGTGACCCACAGTGTAGACTATGTGTGTCGGTTACTTGTATTGCACTCCTTTAAATAACTTCAGACCAAGCAGAAGGCAAAGTTTAAAAGCTTTACATAGAAAAAGGTGCAAAACATGACAGAGTTCAGATGCACAAGAAACAATTCCTTCCCTACGTCCCTAATCCTATCTCAGGCTAAGTGCTGCCTTTGCATACCTGCAGAGGAAGGGTCTGCATATTAACAAGTCTATTAGTTGGCGTTCTCACTCTCCTTCAGGGGCGAACCCCCAGGTTCTGATAACCTCCTACATACCTGCAGGTTTTGTAGATCCAGGTTCATGGTTTCTTAACAACCCAACAAAGTAAAGCGAGCTGTAGATATAACAATTATTGGCAGGGTTCCCCAAGCCTGGAAAGTTATTTCAAGGGGTTCTTTATCTTTAAAAAGTTGAGAAAGGCTGGTATGATATTACCATAGTTCTCTGCATCCTGAACAAATAAACAGAATTGTATTATAACTAATTCAGAAAGGTAAAAAAGAATAGGAATTGTGTTTACATCCTTTTTTTATAATCCACATCATTGTGCGTTTACTGCAAAACAAAGCAATCATATAATACAGTCATATGACAAAAATATTGGCACCACTGCATTTCTGTAAGATAATGTACCACTTCACCCAGAAAATGGTTGCAATTACAAATGGTTAGGGGGCCCATAGCGAAGAGGAAGAAAGCAAGCATAGCGCAGGGCAGTCATGACAGCGTGGAAAGGGGAGACAACAAAGGGTTAATGTCAGGATTCAGAAGAATTGAGAGGAATTTCCTGATTGGGAGGTATATCATGGTGGGGAGGGGTTTAGGTGATTTAAGGGGAGGTGAGGCACCCCTGGCGTCCAGTGGAGGTCAACGGACGCAGGAAGAAGCTTCCCACCCACCCTCCCCGTTTTTGGTCAGTTTTTGTTTCTTCACTGGTGCACCTAGAACATGGGACGTCATGGCAGCTGGTCAGTTGGTGGGTGTTGGTCTTTGATGGTGGTAAGAAAAACCTACAATAAGGAAGGGTTCGGGACTCATCGGTGGTATGTGTTTAGCTGGAATATGGTAATTATTGCACTGCAGGTAGTGTGTTGCCTATTATGATAAAAGGTCCCGTAGTGCAGAAGTGAAACATATTATATCATTTTGGGTTGTCGTCAAAGACCAACAGGCTTAGGCCCCTTTCACACTGGCACGTTTTTCAGGCGGTTTAGCGCTAATAATACCGCTGTTATGAAAAATCGTGCCCTGCAGTCTTCAGTGTGAAAGCCCGAGGGCTTTCACATTGAAGCGGTGCGCTAGCAGGACCGCTCCAAAAGTCCTGCTAGCCGCATCTTTACAGCGGTGAAGGAGCGGTGTGTTCACCGCTCCTTTACCGCGGCTGCCCATTGAAATCAATGGGACACCGCGGTAATACCGCCCGCAAACTGCGGCAATAGCCGCGGTTTGCGGGCAGTATTAACCCTTTTTCGGCCGCTAGCGGGGGTTAAATTCACCCCGCTAGCGGCCGCATACCGCGGTAATAACGACGGTATAGCGGCGCTGAAAATCGTGCCGCTATACCGCCACCGCACCTGCCTGCCCCAGTGTGAAAGGGGCCTTAGTGACTGATAGTTTGTTCTCTGATGTTTCTGTTCTAACAAATATTTTATCGCTCATGTTCAGTTAATATTTTGTTAATAAAAAGGCTGCTATGGCCATTTGTACTCTATTCCTTGTGTGGTCTCCATTAATTATAGGTAACTGTAAGGGACAAGTTGGAGTATGAGTATGGTCGGGCAGACATTAAGAAAGTTGGGGACATCTGGTCTACACTGGTCAATGAATTCTCATGCTTATTTCTTTTGTTTGTATTGGTATGACACAAACAAGTGGAGAAACAAAAAGCCAAGTCTGACACATTCCACAAAAAACTCAAAAAATGGACTAGACAAAATTATTGCCACCCTCAATTTAATATTTGGTAGCACACACCTTGGAAAAAAATAACTGAAATGAATCGTTTCCTGTAACCATCAATGAGTTTCTCACGCTGGAACTTTGGACCACTCTTCATTCGCCAACTGCTCCAGGTCTCTCAGATTGGAAGGGTTACTTTTCCCAACTGCTCTTTTGAGATTTCTCCACAAGTGCTCTATGGGATTTAGATCTGGACACATCAATCTGGTAAGACTATACAGTGTTACCCGGTTGAGAAATTCACACTATCTTTTGGATTTCCTTTCACAAAAGTGGATATGGTCACCATTTTTTCTGCTATATACACCTATTGCAAATTTTTCATTTTAAAATTTTCTGGGACTCAATAATTTCAATTTCATTTCACTTGTGAACTGTGTTTTTTTTTTTATAGACTTTTTTCTGCACTTTTTATGTTTGGAAGTTAGCGCAACATTTTTGTATAATTATGGTTATATCACATTTGTGTATAATTATGGTTATATCACATTTTTGTATAATTATGGTTAGATCACATTTTTGTATAATTATAGTTATATCACATAATATGTTTGCAGCTTTTTCCCTTTAACAGTATTATTGTTTTCACCCAAGTGCAGCTTACACTTTTTAACTTACAGAATATAATAAGCTGAAGATAATAAATGTTAGAACAAGTCTGCCCTCTCATGGATGCAAGGACGGAACTGCACCAGGAAGACTTGCTAACCTCCCAGAAAATTAAGTATAACATGAGATTTTTTTTTATAAATACACCTCTCTAAGTACACGGGAATAACACACATTTGCAAATCTCATAGAGCATGTCTGTGTGATACAGATGTACATACATGAAGGTCTTATATTTCTGTTATAACTTTTTCAATAATCTCAGAGTCAGCCCACCCAAATCACCTATCAAAATATGTGTACTTTCTTCTTCTTTATGGTACCTGCAATTGCAGGTTCTGTGTTTTAAATGCTTTCAATAAAAAAACTGAAACAAAATACGTGTGCATAGATGACATTAATAAATGTATCCAAATCTTGGGAGCAAAAGAAACAAAAACTTTTACTGCAAACCAAACAACTTACTATCCTGACTCAGGAAACACTCCCTATCTAAATTTTTGCTCTTTTAAGAATGCATGAACAGTTGCTAGTAGCACTACATACAATATAACTGCTGAGCAGTGATGAGCTGTTGCTAGAAGTTAGAACCCAGTGGTGGCCAGTCCACAAGGGGCAGAGGGGCTCCCCACCCAGTCTGCACAATCCGCGTTCTGTGTGTGTGGCCGTGCACTGTGCAGGGCGCCAGACCAACAGGTCTCCACCAGGTCCATCACCCCCTCACAAGCACGTGGCCAGAGCCCGAGCCAGAGCCTGAGGCCCCAACTGGCCTGTTTCATATTGTTCTCTGCACTCCCACCCTGCCATACCAGCAAATCAACACTCACCATCGGCTTCCCGCCCCAGCCAATCCGGACAGGAGGTCGAAGGTTCAGAACCCGGAAAAAAGACAAGGTCAACACAGAAACTGCAAAACTCTATCTGTAGGGTGAGTGCGGACCTGAGAGGGGCCTGCCCGCCCCCCCCCAAAAAAATTCTCCAACACCAGCCATCACTGCTAGAACATCATATTCTTATGCACACATGCTGTCCTCACCTCCATCTATATCACTCCTGATACTGTACGCTTAAAGCTAAACTCTAGGAAAACTAAAAGTTCCCCTTGCAGGAGGGCTGCATCCCCACTGCCAGGATTAAATGCTCTGTTATGTCTAAGGAGACCAGGTAAAGCTTGCCTAAACCTGTTTCCCCCAGGCTCCTCTGTTCTGCTAGATCAGTGGTTCTCAACTCCAGTCCTCAGGGCCCACCAACAGGCCAGGTTTGCAAGATAACTGAAATGCATCACAGGTGATATAATTTGCTGCTCAGGGATTGCAGTATTCTAGTCTGCATCTCCCCAAGGTAATACTTAAAATCTGGCCTGTTAGTGGGTCCTGAGGACAGGAGTTGAGAACCACTGTGCTAGATCATTCCTTGCAGACTCTTATCCTCTGCACTCAGGTGGTCTAAGCTCCACTGATGGCATTAGGACCAACGTAAAGCCCATAGTTCTGTATTAGACATGAGGGTACGAAGGACTAGGGTGACCACGTGTCCCGGATTGCCCGGGACAGTCCCGCATTTTGCAGGTCTGTCCCGGGTCCCGGGCACCTTCATTCCGGGACAATACAGTGTCCCTGAATGAAACTGACACAGCCACCCCCCTGGGCCAATCTGATGCCCCCAAAAAAGGCCACCGCCTTGCCACTTCTTTACTCACTAACAGTATGTGTCCTGGCCGGCCGAAGCCCCAGCATTCTGAGCGTAGGAGGATTTAACTTCCTCCTCCTCCTTTGCCCCTAGTGCTTTACCTCCACCCACCTCCTCCCCAATCTTTTCCGGCGGCTCGCTCAGAGGGAGGGGAACTGCCAGGATTTGAGTGCTACTCTCAATACTCAGAGGTGAGGCCGGGCGCCAGGTATGGATGTAACACAATATGTGTCATGAGACACTGACTGCAGAGAGGACGGCAGATAAGCTGGCAGCAGAGGCAGTAGTGGCTGGTGGTCACGGGATCACAGGCGGCCCCCCTCCCCCGTCGGTCAGTCAATCAAGGCCCCGCACTTACCCCATTTAGCGGGCAGTGCTCCGGGTGGAGGGGGGCTGCTGTCTCGGTTCCCCAGCGTCTCCTTCCTCCTCCTCCTGGCGGCCAATCCGATCGGATCTCCTTTCGACCAATCGGGTGATGGGTCTCATGACTCCCAAAAAAGTGAAGGACTACAGGTCCCAGCATGAACTCCTCAGAGCTGAAGATGGGACACCCCATACACCCCCCCAATAGTGAAGAACTACAGGTCCCAGCATGAACCCGTGAAATCTATAAGGTCACAACTTTAGACCTCAGGGGTTCATGCTGGGACTTGTAGTCCTTAATTTTTGGGGACGCTATACCCCAAAAGTGAAACACTACAGGTCCCAGCATGAATCCCTTAAGAGCTGAAGATGTGACCCCCCCCCCCCAACTAGTGAAGAACTACATGTCCCAGCATAAACCTGTGAAATCTATGGGGTGTGTTAGATCTCAGGGGTTTATGCTGGGACTTGTAGTCATTCAATTTTGGGGGGTGTTGTAATAGAATGTATAAATAATCAACTCCATTTTAAGTAGAAATGAACTTTGACATACTTAGCTTAACTGAATAGAGTCACACCCTGCTACTGATAGTCATTGTGATTAAGCCTGTTCATGCAGTAGCCTGATTGTCAGCAGTATAATATAAGATAAGAATATACTGAGTTTGTATAATTTTTAGAAACGTATGTGTTAAGACATAGCCCCTCCTATCTTTCTTTTACATATAAGCCACTCTAAAAAATCAATAAAGCCCAGAGATCTAATGAACACACTATCCGTTTCCACGTGTCATTTTGATTTCTCACGGATCCGGGGGTCACTGAAAATGATCTTGCATTTACCTGAAGTACACCTGGGTGGCGATATCGCCTGCTTCAGATGGTGGCAGTGGTGGAGATGAAAAAATCACCTTTGGTAAGAAGAATCTTTTTGTCTTTTAGACAGACTGTTTTCTCTTACCTTAGCTCTGATTTAAATTTCATCTAGAACTATGTAGAAGAGGGATACGAACCACACCTTGGTGTATATGGGATTTTTTGGGAAAATCCGACTTTGAAAGTACCTTTGAGAAGGTCCTAATTAATTAGAAGCGTTTTGGTAACGCTGTAAAGTACCTTTGAGAAGGTCCTAATTAATTAGAAGCGTTTTGGGAACGCTGTAAAGTACCTCTCAGAAGGTCCTAATTTAGAAGCGTTTTGGGAACGCTGTAGAAAAGTGTACACGACAGTCCTTTTGGCAAGGAGCTGAAATGGTAAATGAGGATTATATTTCAGTGATCCAACCTACTTTCGCTTTTATATCTGTCGCATAGAAGTAATAAGATAATTTGTTGTGTAGATACACTGACTGTAGGGGGCGGTTTGCACCATAGAAATGCAGTCCGGATGCGTTCCAGGTGGTTTTTTTACATGCACATTTTTGTGCATTTTTAATGCAGTCCAGTGTTTTTTTCACCCCTCCAGTGCGTTTTTTATGCATTTTTGCAGCGTTCCAGTGCAGGAAGGATGCTTGAACTGAAGTGCACTGGAACTGCAGGCACTGGTGTGAACTATGCCATTGAAGACCATATAACCTGCTTCAGAATTTTTATTTTATTTTTTTAAAACTCACTGGACTGCATGTGGTGTGAACTGGCCCTAAGGTTAAACAGTCAAAGTGGTCTACAGTATTAGAAATCTCCCTTGCTTATATCCAAATATTGTGAGAGTGGTAAGTACTTTTGTATGTATGATAAATGTTGTCGCTGTGGTGCAGATGGGACAAAGGGGTTTTAGCTATACTATAGGGAAAGTTGTTGTTAGTATAGGGAATTCTCTTCCATCTGCTCAGAGAAAAATGCTTACATTTGATGTGTTTGTTTGTTGTTGTCTTGGAATTCCAATTTAAAGTATAAGTTGTTTTTTCTTCTGAATGCAAACGGATTGTTGCTTCTGAATGCAAACGGATTGTTGAGTAATTGATATGTCCTTTGATCCTGCCAAGTAGGAGAGCGTTGCTAAAGTGGGCAGGTGAGAGGGACAGAGTAGGGTACTCATCTGTGTGTGGTGCTTTATTTGGGTGATTCCTACTATCCAAAGTATTATTTAGCACAATACACAGAGGTATATGTCCGCTTGCATAAATCTGCTATTTCACTTCAAGTGAAAGAGGGGATCAAACGACCGACCATACCTTTGTCAACGCTTTTTGCGCAAAGCATACTGCTATATTTGCATTCCATATTCAGCGAGTCCGAGAGACTTGCTGAGGTGGAGAAAATGTTAAAGAAGGATTTGATTCAGAAAAGTTATCTATATAGATTAAAAAATACATGTTTATTGTTAAGATGTTGCAACTATTGTCAGTCTATTCATGAAATGTGTTGGGCACATACTCCCATGTCCAATGCATAGTTAATTGGAAACAGTAAAAGGGGAATGTGACGTCACTGATAAATTACATGTATGCGCTGGTACCAAATGTTTTTTTTTGAGGAATCTGATCAGATACAATTTTTTTTTAGAGTAGCATTTCAACTTATACATGGGGTATTTTGATTATTTCAGTTAGGTTCTGTTTCCACTATTGCAACCCCAGATTTGCGTGATTTGCAGTGCGACTTTGCAATGCGATTTTTGATGCAATGTCATGCAAAAGTGTGAGAAAAGGTCGCACCGAAGTAGGAACAAAATAGTGCAAGAACCTTTTTGCGTCGCTGCGACTTGAGTCGCACAAATTAAAACAAGGACCATTGAATTATATGGGTTTTTGACTTGTCATGCGACTTCGCATGTGTCAAGTCGCACAGCAACTCACAGTAGTGGAAACAGAGCCTTAGAGCCTGACTTTGGGGACTGTTTTAATTGTGTAATTGCCTATCCTTACTTTATTGAAGTTAAAAGGTATTGTTTTCTTTTCAGTATCGACAAATGTGATATAATTGCCCTGGGCTCCGGTGTTCAGTGAATGGTATTATGGTTTTGTTGATGTTGAGAAAAAAAAAAAGGGAACTTTTGCATTGTATAAGGACATTGCCTGTTACAAGACAAGGGAATGGATATTTGTGCAAATGGTTTTAATTTGTGTTTAGGCTGTATGAACAATGATTGGGGATTTAAAAATGTTTGATTTTCTTTTTTTTGGTTAAATACAATTTTAGGGCTGGGTTCACACATATGCAGAGCGAGTTTGAGCTCTGCTTTCACAGCTAATTGACAAAGTAGTTGTTCAGCGCTTCATGTCAGTTTTTGATCAGGATCAGGTCAGGATTTTATACTGTTCACAACTGAATGACATGTGCGATTCAGAAGCGTTCCCATAGAAGTCAATGGCCCTGAATTCGCATGTAAGCCGGACCGCACTGCCTAGAAAACGCACACTTTTTGGGTAGTGCGGAGTGCGAATGCACCGCAGGTGTGTGAGCCAGCCTCATCCAAGGAAGTTATGTATTCCTGGCGCTACGCCAGAGAAATTGTGGTTGGTAAAAAAAAAAGGAAGTAACTTAAGGTTTGTGTAATCCTATGCACTAGGGAAAAATACGAGAGAAAAAAAAGTAATGGTAAAAGGTGCTTAAAAGATGTTCAAAGGGCAAATATGGAAAACATTTCTAAATGAAGAATGAATGGAGTGGCCAAATGGATGTGAATAAAAGGAGAAAGTGGTTGTATCGTGTTTAATGAATGCACAAGGTATTATTTGATTAGTAAAATATCTTAAGTGTTTGTTTAAAATGTACACAAAGAGTCGTCTTATATTGTGTTTTCTTGTTCAGGGAGTAAAAGTTATTAGGCCCATGTTCCTGCTAATATATATTTCTCTAAAAGTTTGGGTTAAGTAACCAGGATACACGAAATACATTGCTGCATATATTGAGTCCATGAGGTACTAAAATATGATGGGAAAGTTTGTTTGAATAACAGTCAGAGTGACTATTCTGGATATATTTACCTTTTGAATTCCCAGAGTTTCAATCGTGAAGATATGTTAATGATGTAATGAAGTTTATCCATCAATTTTTTGTTTGTTGCTGATGATCAGATATATTTGAAAAGTTAGGAGGCTGACTTCTGAGTCAGAATATGTGTTTGGGTAAAATGTTCAGTTCTGAGTTCCTCGGGTCCACTTGGGTCCCGGGGATAGAAGAAACTAAAGTTGTTTAAGTTTTATTGAAGTCCTGCTGTAATACTGGATTAGAAAAAATGTTTAGTTTAAACATATTGAATCTATATAATGAAGACTGTTGCTGAGAAACATTTTATATTTCTGCATGTAATAAGGAATATTATGTTTAATACCTCCAATGGTTAAGGCCTTAATTGATCAGATAGATTCTGTGATTATTCATGTTGGATGAGGAATATCTGCCCCAGCCAGCCAGAAGAAATGCCCATCCCATTCCTACCCTATACCCCATTTATACCCTGCCTTATACCCTATCCGGATGAAGAGATGACTACAGCTTTTACATGGAAATCTTCATTGTTCATCTTCGTTGTTCATCTTCGTTGTTCATCTTCGTTGTTCATCTTCGTTGTTCATCTTCGTTGTTCATCTTCGTTGTTCATCTTTCTTGTTCAAATGCCATGGGAGATGCTGAGATGAGTAAAGGCGGACACCTGTTGGAAAATATTCCTGGAATGACACCTTGAGGGTTAGCCATGACGCACGCCCAAGGTCTACGAAAGTCCAGTGAGCATCACAATGAGTGATACAGATACGCCAGCCTGAAGCCCAAGTCTAGCCCAATGCATCAGTTCCCATCTGTCTGTGGATATCGAGTTCTATCCTTACAAAGAGGCAGGGTTTTGGGGTAGAAGGATCTCTGTAAAATATGGATAAACACAGAATCGAACCAAAAGTTTTGGGAAAAGTTTAGGAGAATGAGAATTATAATGTGGACATTTCTTTTTCCTTCCCTTTCATGAATTTATTGGACATTCAGAAGCCATACAAGAGATTTTTTTTGTGCTTTTCTTTGGGACAATTTTTTATTTTGGCCTAATGGCTGTCATGCCCCTCCCACTTGCTTTTAAGGACTGTCACGCCCCTCCCCCCTTTGTATTTCATGGACAATTGCTATGAAGCTGAGATTATCTGTTTATTGTTCTCTATTTTTACATGCTTAGGATAATGATACATTTATGAGAAAGTAGTCCAGGTGAATGTTGGGGGCGTCAGGGTTTGTGATTATCACATTCGTGATAAAAGAGGGGATTATAATAGAATGTATAAATAATCAACTCCATTTTAAGTAGAAATGAACTTTGACATACTTAGCTTAACTGAATAGAGTCACACCCTGCTACTGATAGTCATTGTGATTAAGCCTGTTCATGCAGTAGCCTGATTGTCAGCAGTATAATATAAGATAAGAATATACTGAGTTTGTATAATTTTTAGAAACGTATGTGTTAAGACATAGCCCCTCCTATCTTTCTTTTACATATAAGCCACTCTAAAAAATCAATAAAGCCCAGAGATCTAATGAACACACTATCCGTTTCCAAGTGTCATTTTGATTTCTCACGGATCCGGGGGTCACTGAAAATGATCTTGCATTTACCTGAAGTACACCTGGGTGGCGATATCGCCTGCTTCAGGTGTGTGGGGGAGTCACATCCTTAGATATCAGCAGTTCATGCTGGGACTTGAAGTCCTTCACTTTTGGGGATGTGACCCCCCAAAAGTGAAAGACTACAGGTCCCAGCATGAACCCCTCAGAGCCGAAGATGTGACCCCCCCAACTAGTAAAGAACTACAGGTCCCAGTATGAACCCGTGAAATGTATGGGGTCACAAAAAAAGGTATCAAAAATCATCTTTTTGGGGCGGGGAGTGTCCCTAAATGGCAGTTTGGAAATGTGGTCACCCTACGAGGGACTGTCCACCACCTAAGCAGCGAAGAGTGCCACCTGCCTGGGAAGTGGAGTATTGGGTAAGTAAAAGTGCTTTTCCTGATCTCTAGACAGAATTAAGCAGTTAACCCTAGCAGTGCGGGCACAGGCCCATTGAAAGTGAGCATTTTTCGTTTTTCTTGGAGTTTAGCTTTAAGTGTACAGTATCAGGAGTGATATGGGATTTAGGCGAGGACAGGGTGTATGTGTAAGATGATGTGGTTCTAGGAACGACCTATAGTTGGTCTTTAAATATGAACTCTAAGCGCAATGCAATTGTTTAATGCTAATTTTTGCCTAGAGAACATTAAAATACAGTTTAAGGGTCCATGCACACTGGGGTTAAAAAAAACTGCAGTTCTTTTTGCAGAAAAAAAAAGCTCAACTAGAGCATTTTTGTACAGGAATTTAGGAGCCTTTAGAATTTTTTGCTGCCAGAAAACTGCTCTCAAAAATGCAAAACAGAAGAGGTTTTTTTCTGCCTTTAAAGTGTTACTAAACCCAGGACCCTGCATTCACTATATCTGGTCTCCCACAGTACACAGAACATGGAAATGTAATTTAATTTAGTAAATATAAACTGCTAAATACCTTTTCTAATCAGCAGTATATAGCAGTCTTGTGACTTCTATCAGTGTCTGGTTAAAGCTTGTAGGAGGCGTTTCATTCTACTCTGACTGTCCTATGAGGCTGCAGGACCCCTGACCCTCTGTCTGGACAGTGCCGATTGGCCCTGTGCTGATCACACGCACCCTCCCAAGAAAAAAAAAACTCTTTAGCAATACACACCAAACTGAGAATGTGCAGAGAGCCACCAAGTGAGTATAACAAGCATGCTTTACTGCATATACAGACTGATTTTACTGTTTTGGGTTTAGTAACACTTTAAATGCTGAGCTTAAAATATGCATCCAAACATCCTAATGTGCATGGATTACATTAGCTGCTTCTACAGGTAAAACACTAAACTCCTTTAGAAGCAGTGTTTTTTTAAGCCAGTGTGCATGGACCCTTACTTACCTTTTATCTTGCTCCCGTAGGCTTCCTCCTCTCCATGCAACCGGTCCTCTAAAGCCACTTCTCTTTGGCAATCCATCTGGTGATCGCACTTGCCATCCTGCATTATTATTGTGGATGCTGAGGGTCAATCCACAACCCAGAGAGTCAAAGGATAAAGGAGAACACTGGCTGCTGAGAGAACAAGGATAAATGTAGTAAAAGTGCCTTTTTATGTTCCCCTAGACAGAAAGTGGAGGGGGGGGTCACTAAAAGGGTAGTTGTTACATTTCTCAGAGTTCAGCTTTAAAGGGAGCAATAACTAGAAAATCTGGGAACTCTCTAGAATTGGTGACAAGATTTGGTTTTGTATCTGTCCTCCACCTGTGTCAGTTTATCCCCATATTTGCACACTTTGGGAGTTTTTTACGAGAGGCAAATCCACTTTGCGCTATAAGTGCAAACTACAAGTGCAAAGTGCACTTGAAATTGCACTGAAAGTGCACTTGGAAGTTCAGTCGCTGTAAATCTAAGGTGTAGATCTGAAATGAGGGGAAGCTCTGCTGATTTTATCATCCAATCATGTGCAAGCTAAAATGCTGTTTTTTATTTTCCTTGCATGTCCCCCTCGGATCTACAGCAACTGCACTTCCAAGTGCACTTTCAGTACAATTTCAAGTGCAGTTTGCACTTGTAGTTTGCACTTGTAGTGCAAAGTGGATTTGCCTTTAGTAAATAACCCCATATGTCTATTAAAGTGATTGTAAAGGTAAATGAAAAAAATAAATAATAATAACAAACATGTCTATAATTTCCCACCACAAACCTCCTCTTTTCGGGTTCCGTGCCAGCCCTCCTGGCCCATCTCTTCTGTCCAGTGCACCCATGGGAAGCCGTTTAGCCACCTAGGGACTCACACTCACAGGGGCCTCGCAGTCGCCTAATTTGCCTGTGATCAAACACCGATTACGACGCCGGCAGCTCACCCTACTCCCGCTGGGATACCGCTTGGCCTCGTCATGCAGCTTCTGGTCCGGCGGTGGCAACAGGTGCTGGACAGCAAAGGCCTCTAGGTGGCGGCAGTGTCCGGATGATGCCACACGGCTCAAGGTGCCATCTCCACAAGACGTGCGTGCAGCATGTCCATGTGGATCCCTAAGGCAGCTGGGGCTGCTCCTCCAGCCCGTGCCGATCCACACCTGCCCGGCCACCTATTCTAATTAGCAGTCCCCATGACTGTGAAGAGGAAGGATGGAGCTCAATTCTCTTAATGCTGCCTGGCTGACCCCCACGACTGGAGAGAAAGTAAGTGCCTGTGCAGCCCCCCGTGCCTGGATAGGAGGAGTGGCGCGGCGGCTGCATATAGGGGAATTGAGCTTTCCATATTCCTCCATGTAGCCGCTGAATGCTTGCAGGAGGGAGAGGAGGAGACTCAAGCATTCAGCAGCTACATGGAGGAATATGGAAAGCTCAATTCCTCTATATGCAGCCACCCCGCCGCTGCTCCTATCCAACTTCTTTTGCTGTCCCCCCTGTGCTTTCCAGCCACTCCTTGTGCTCTCTGGCTCCTCCCTTATGCTTTCCATCTTCCCCCAGTGCTCTTCAGCCCCCAGTGCTTTCCATCTCCCCCAGTGCTCTTCAGCCCCCCTCTCTCCACCCCTGTTTTTTCTGCCCCTCCCCCCAGTGATCTCTCGCTCTCCCCATCACTCTCCACCCCCCTCCCAGTGCTCTCCAGCCCCCCCAGTGCTCTCCAGTTCTCCTCATCACTCTCCACCCCCCCCCCCTGCTTTCCACCCCCCCGCTCTCCATTCCCATTCTCTCCACTCCTCCATGCGCTCCACCCCTGTTCTTTCTGCCCCTCCAGTGCTCTCCAGCTCTCCCCATCGCTCTCCAGCCCCCCACAGTGCTCTTCAGACCCCCATGCTCTCCACCCCTGTTCTTTCTGGCCCCCAGTGCTCTTCAGCCCCCCCCAGTGCTCTCCAGTTCTCCCCATCACTCTCCACCCCCGTGCTCACCCCCCCTCCCAGTGCTCTCCGCCTCCCCCCACAGTGCTCTCTGCTCCCCCCTGCTCTTTGTCCCCCCAGTGCTCTCCAGCCCCCGTGCTCTCCACCCCTGTTCTTTCTGGCCCTTCCAGTGCTCTCTAGCTCTCCCCAACACTCCCCAGCCTCCCCCCTGTGTTTTTCAGCCTCCACCCCTTGTGCTCTTCAGCCCCCACCCCTGTGCTCTCCAGCTCCCACCCCTGTTCTCTCCACCCCCATGCTCTGCAGCCCCCGTGCTCTCCACCCCTGTTATTTCTGGCACCCCTCCCCCCGCCGATGCTCTCAGGCTCCCCCAATCAAACTCCAGCCCCCACCCTTGTGCTTTCCACCCCCCCCCCCAGTGCTCTCCAGCTCCCCCCAGAGTGCTCTCCAGCCCCCCTCGCTCTCCGCCCCTGTTCTTTCCCCCCCCCCACAGTGCTCTACAGCCCCCCCTGTGCTCTCTGCCCCCTGTTCTTTTTGGCTCCCCCAGTGCTCTCCACTTGCCTCTGCTCTTTGTCCCCACCCATGTGCTCTTTATGTGCTCTCCAACCCCACCAGCATTCTCCGCTCCCCCCTGCTCTCCACTCCCCCCAGTTCTCTCCACTCCCCCAGTGCTCTTTCCTGGCCCCCCTCACTCCCTGCAGCTCTGCTAGGTTCCTACCTCTTTTCTCCCACCGGCTGCTGCAGGGGATCTGTCATGATGGAGAGCAGCGAAGGGACCGGTATCATGGGCTGCTCAGTCTAAAATGCTGGGCCTATTTTTTTGTCCCAGTGCGGGCCTGGCAAGGAAGATGAGCAAGCACTGATAGCCTTGGAGGGAGAATAGCTCTGAAGACCTTGCAGGACAGGCTGACTGGGGCCAGAAAATGAGAACGGGTAGAAAGTGCAGGTGGCCAGGGACCACTCCATCTCACACCAAACAGATCCTCTAGAAGGAGCAGAACAGACCTACCTGCTGCTGGCTGTCATGGATATCCTACTGGCATGGAAGGTACCGTACCGAGCATCATACCTACAGACAGGGGGCACAGGAGTGGCTGCAGACAGGGACAGAGCTAGGGATCTCTCTCTCCCTCACCCCCCCTTTCTCTCTCTCCCCCACCATTCTCTCTCTCCCCCCCTCTCACTCCCCCACCTCCCTCTCCCCCCTCTCTCTCCCCCCTCTCTCTATCTCTCTCCCTGCTCTGTGCTGGGATTTTCAGAAATGCACTACAGTCCATTTAACATGGTTTCCTATGGTACAAGTTCACATCTATGCGTTTTGCGGCCGGTGCATTTTTGGAAAGGGTCAGGGTCTTTTTTCCTGTGATTTGCGGGTAATAGACTTCAATGGAACCGCACCAGAAACACAAGTGGTGTGTTTGTGATGCAATTTTTGATGTGTTTTTCGTTATGCGGTTTTTATTTTAACACTGTATATAGCTTGTTTCTAAGCAGGGGGCCAGGAAGCCAGCCGCTGTGTCCTTAACAATCGATGAGTCATCAGCTGTCAGAAAGTTGAATGTAAAAAAAAAAAAAATTGCTAGAAAAAAAACGGCATGAGGTCCTGCCCCCAGGTCCATACCAGGCCCTTCGGGGCTAGTATTGATTCAGAGGGGACCCCCCACGCCAAAATCTTTAAAAAAATGGCGTGGGGCCCCCCAAAATCCATACCAGACCCTTTTCCGAGGATGCCGCCCAGCAGATCAGAAAAGGGAGGGGACGAGTGAGCGCCCCCTCTCCTGAACCATACTGGGCTGCATGCCCTCAAAATGGATGGGTTTGGTGCTTTGGGCCCCCCACCCCAAAGCACCTTGCCCCCTTGTTTATGAGGACAAGGGCCTGCGGACAGGGGGCTAATCGGAATCTGGAAGTCCCCATTAACAAGGGGGCCCTCAGATCCTGGCCCCCCCATATGTGGATGGGTATCGGGTACATCGTACTCCTACCCATTCACCAAAAAAACTGTGACATGTTAACAAACTACAAGAGCCGGTTTTTGAAAAGTCCCTTATTAAATAAGAAGCCAGGAGCCATCTTCTACCAGAACCGTCTTCTCCCGGAGCCGTCATCTCCCGGTGCTGTAATCTGCCAAAGTTGTCATCTCCCAGTGTTGTCTTCTTCTTGTGCTGTCTTCTCCCTCGGAGCGTTCTTATTCCTCGCAACTGCTGTCTTCTTCATCGCCGCTGCTGTCTTCTTCCTCGCCCCTGGCTAAAAAAAAAAAAAAAAGACGGTCTTGACTTGAAGCTGTCTTTCTCATTGTGATGTCCCTGCTGTCCGGCACCTCTTATATAGGCATGGGGTGTGGCCATCCAATGATGTCGCCTGAAGAGCCCGCCCCTTGTGACATTGCTTCCTTAGCAACCAGCTATATACAGTGTGTTTATAGTGGGTTTAAATTGAAAAAAAAAAACGTAAAAAGCAAAATGCATTAAAACAGCATGCAAAAACACACTGCCAAACGTGCCTGAAAAATGCATAAAGTGCAGCCGCATAGATGTGAACCTAGACTTAGGCTGGGTTCACAAGCAGAACACAGTGGCTCACAGCAGGAGTCCGGGGTATCTCCATTCACTGTTTCAGGTCAGATTTCAGCCCGAATTTTGGGCTAAATTCAGGCTTGAAACGACCCAAAAGACACACAGGACTCCTGTGCAATTCACACTGGAGCCACTGCGAAGATGTGTGAACCGGCTCCATAGAGAGCCGGTCACAATCTCCTGCTGTGCGAATTGGATGCGGAGCAACCAGATCCAATGCACACTGGTGTGAACCCAGCCTAGAGCCAAGGAAGCAGCTTTGGCCACATTGCTATATCGCTTCGCACATTGTCAGTGCTGATAGCCCTCCACATTACTGCATCAGCGCTGGCCACATATCCAATGGGGCGTCATCAGGAAGTAATACAGGGCATCCTCTTTGTGTTCCTCTTCCTGCCTTTGACTGAATACAGACCTTGGCAGCCTCTGTAATGATGTTATAGACTCAAGAATAAGATTTCTTCATTCCCAGATGAGGATTAGTAAAACCAAATGTAGCGCCCTGCTACTGTTCAAGTAGGCGCTATGTGTAAATTTAGTTATTTGAGCTGTAAATAGCTCAGAGTTGATTATGTAAATTGTTGGTTCTTTTCCAGCTTTGGCTGTTTGTACACATTTCCCACTGTTGCCAGTAGGTGTCACTGTTGTCACAGGCCAGTGTGAGAAATACAGCCAGCTGCAGTGTATTGGATATTCTTTCTCCCAGAAAACAGCCCAATCAGGAGCTTCTTTGTAGCTGGGCATTCTGGGGGAAGGATATTTAAGGGGCAGTGCCATGTGCCCCGGGGGTCGTTCTTGACTCATGGCCCTCCAGGCCGGAGGCTATGCTGCTGTGTTTGCTGCAAGTAGGCCCAGAAGCCTATCTGTGGCCTACTTAATGAAAGGTGATCCTGTACTGTCTGTCCTGCGGGAAGAAGCAACTCAAGCAGAGAATTTTCCGGGGGAGGACCCTACTGGAGAGGACCGAGCTGATGGCTGGTACCTCAGGGAGGGCCTGGTGACTCATTTGAAGGATGCACCCAACTAACCTACCTCACAGTACTGCCGGATAGCTTAAAGTTTCAGGTACTGTGCAGCTGACCTAACTAACTGACTACTGGCTAACAATCCTGTGGCAGGGGATTACCCAGGAGTTTCCATTTAATGCTAAAGTCTGTGGCAGAGACATTGTTCACTTATCACTCAAGTCTGTGGCAGAGACTTTGTCCGTTTCACTCAAGTCTGTGGCAGAGACTTTGTCCGTGCTTCATACCGGCTGCTAGGTTGGTGTGAGAGGCCTATCCAGTAGTCGCAAGAACCAGAGGCAGAAAGCTGTGTCATCTGGATTCAAGAATCGTACTAGTTATCTGAAAGAAACCAAGGTATCTGAACCTCCCCTAGCCCTCTATCCCCTACCTAAAGTTGCGTAATAAAGAAATTGGGAAAAAGACTAAGTGACTGGCAATCACCTTTTTCAAAACTACTAACATAGACTCTTAAGTTCTGGGACGGTGAAGTGTGGGGTAACGGCAGGACCCAAAATTATTTCCAGCAGCTCCTGTGCTACACAAAAAAACAAAACAAAAACAGAACATGCATCTATAGGGTACGAAAGACATAATACTTCAAAAACAAACTTAGAGTCAACAGTTTTGTGCTCCGACAGTGCAAGCCGTGTGACTGCAGAGCCAAAGACAATAATGCTTCCCATGTGAGAAAGCCCCCGTAGCTAACTGGAACAGGATCAGTGGAGGGGGGACATGACAGGGTGATAAGGTTACCCAGGAGTGAAGGGGTTAAGTATTCTGTTTCAGAAGGGGGTTTAATTTGATTGGGCAATCAGGGGGTGTGTGGGGGAGGAGCCATGTGAATATTAGGCCTGGGAAGGGGGTGGGGCCCTAACAGTTATCCGGGCAGCCAGGACAGAACATCAGGACGTCTGTCTGCTGCAGCTGTTTTGTTTTGCTTCTGGGGAGAATGAGCGGGCTGGAGAGTCTTATCTCCCAGCTCAGGGCTGCAGCCGATGTAAATGGCGTGGCGTGGGTGCAGAGCCAGGTCGTGGCTTCCCTGCAATGGGTCCAGCAGAGCCCCCCCCCTTCCGGTGCCTGGGCCACCGCGTGCTCGGCGGTCTAGGCCGCCGGAGCGCTTCAGTCCTTCAGTGCTCAGCGCCGCATCGGGAGCCCGCCTTCGGACCCTTCAGGCCCCCCTGCCAAGCGCACGCTGGCTTCGGCGGGGGTTCGCCTGGTGGGAATCCCTATCCTAGGCAGAGCCCGCGGGGGATGGGTCATTGCGGCGCGCTTTGCCGGGCCCTTCTTCCGTCGGCCAGGTACCAGAGCAGGTGGCTGGCGTGACTGGCGAGGTTTAGGTCGGCACGTTTGCCCAGCATGGGAGAGAGGGAGCTACGGGCTCCGGCCAGTGTCCTGGTGCGGCCGGAGGCTCGTCCCGGAGATCGATGGAGCGGCGAGGGAGGGCGGGCACGTCTGCCTGCGGAGGATCCAAGATGTCGGCGCGCTACTCCGGGTCGGGAGCGGTGCCTGGGAGTTCGGGCCTGGCCGGGGCGCCTAGAGTGGATGTCGGCAGCGGAGGCAAGCAGCCGCGGACTGGTCGGAGGAGGCTGGACATCGGGTCAGCGGTGCGGAGTTCGTCTGCGGCAGGCGGGGAGAGAGGACGGCCGGCGGTGCGGAGGTAGTTGGAGCCCGTGGTGCCTGGGGACCGGTCGGGAGCGGAGTGCAGCAGCACAGAGGACGGCGAGCTGGAAGAGGATGTCGGTGCTGCAGGGGATGTCTGTCCGGCGGCTGGCGGGGTTCCCGGCCCCATGCAGCCTGGTGAGTGTGTCTCTGCTATCTTTCCTTTCTTGTCTCCCTCTGTGCGGGCTGGGGGGCAGGCCCGGGGTGGGGGGGATGGGGCCCAGGATTCGGAGGTTCTCACTAGGGAGGTGTTGGTGGGATTGAGGAAGCTGTTAAAGAAATTGGATAATGGGGGGGTGCAGGTAGGTCTGAGGGATACCGCAGGGGCTCCGGGGGAGTCGACGTCAGGAACCCTTTTGTCTGCTGCAGTGCCGGCTGGAGTGGATTGCCGCAGGTGCACAGTGCTGATGCATCTGGGGAGAAGGCTAAGGAGGACAGAGAGACGGAAAAGGTAAGATTGGCGGACTCGGCTAAATGCGAGGTCTATGTTTGTTTTGAGGGGCCCCTTGGGGCACACCTCAAAGCTGAGGTGCGAGAAAAAATTTGGAAGGGGGAGTATGTGGAAATTTTTTCCCTGCTCCCGCTGGAAAAATTTAACCTGGATCAGGTGAAGCCGGTGGAGAGCAAGAAAGACGACGAGGAGAAGCGTAGGTATCGCCTTATTCCTCGCACGTTTGCCAATTGGTTGCAAGCGTTTGCAATTTTGGCGAGCGTGGTTGGCGAAAAGGAACCGGACAATTGTTCGGCCTTGTTTTGCTACTTGGACGCGATAGGGGAGGTGTATCGAGTTTATGGGGGAGTGGCCTGGCTTCGCTACGACGAGCAATTCCGCCAACGAAAAGCGGTGCGCCGGGTTATTCGCTGGGATCACAAGGACATTGGCCTCTGGGTGAAGCTGATGACCCCGGCCAGGGCGGGCCAGTCCTTTCCAGGGGGGGCTGGCGGAGCCTCCACCTCAGGATTGTCAGCCGTTAGAAAAAAGGGGGTGTGCTGGCAATTCAACGACAGCTCTTGTCGTTTCGGGGGCATCTGTCGATTTAAGCACGAATGTTCCGGGTGCGGCGGGAGCCATTCGCTCGCCCGGTGCTTCAAGGCCGGTAGAGGTCGGGCAGGTGATGCGACTGGAAAAAGGGATGACTCCAGTGAGGTTGGGAAGGATGCTTCCTTTCCTAAGTAGGTACCCGGATCGAGAGTCGGCTTGACTCTTGGGGGAGGGTTTTGAGGTGGGTTTCCGTATCCCGTGCACATTGAAAGATATTCCTCCGTTGGCGCCGAATTTGAGGTCGGCTGTCCAGTTCCCGGAAGTAGTGGTGGACAAACTTGCTAAGGAAGTTTCGCTGGGTAGGATGAGCGGACCGTTTTCCGCTCCTCCACTGCGGGGCCTGGTGGTTTCTCCATTGGGAGTCGTTCCCAAGAAGGAACCGGGCAAGTTACGGTTAATCCATCACCTTTCCTACCCAAAGGGGGGCTCGGTCAACGATGGTATTGATCCGCTAGCCTGTGCGGTCACCTATACATCGCTTGATGCAGCGGTGGCCTGGGTTCGTAGGTACGGACGGGGGTCTCTGCTGGCCAAGACGGATGTGGAGGCGGCGTTCTGCCTGCTTCCGGTGCATCCGGACAGTGTGCACCTTCTGGGTTGTAGGTGGAACGATTCATATTTCGTGGATCGTTGTCTGCCTATGGAGTGTTCCATTTCTTGCGCACTGTTCGAGACATTCAGCTCGTTTGTTGAATGGGTTGTGCGGGATGTGTCCGGTCTGAGCTCCATCATCCACTATCTGGATGATTTCCTGTGTATCGGGCCTCTGGACTCTAACGTGTGCGCGGTGTTGCTGGGGACGCTGCAGCACATTGCGGCTTGTTTCGGGATCCCTTTGGCTCCGGAAAAAACGGAGGGCCCGACGACGGAGCTGGTTTTTCTGGGCATTACAATTGATTCCGTGGCCATGGAATGTCGTTTGCCCGTGGACAAGCTGGTGGCCCTGCGGCGGGAGGTGGTCTGCATGTCGGGCAGGAGGAAGGTCAGGTTGCGGGAGTTGCAGTCCCTGCTTGGGAAGCTGAATTTGCTTGCAGGATAATTCCTATGGGCAGGATATTTTGCTGGCGGCTCTCTTTGGCTACGGCGGGCGTCAGTGGCCCACGGTACTTTGTTCGTTTGTCTAGAGATCTCAGGGCAGAAGGGAGGAATTTCTGTCGAAGTACAATGGACGTTCGTTGTGGATGTCGGGGCCTGTGAGCAATCTGGATTTGACGCTGTTTGCAGACGCGGCTGGGTCTGGTGGCTACGGAGCTTTCTTTCAGGGTAAGTGGAGTGCGGGTCCGTGGCCTGTGTCGTGGCGGGAGGCTGGTTGGTTGAAGAACCTGGTGCTTTTGGAATTGTTTCCAATCGTGCTGGCGCTTGAACTCTGGGGCGAGGCTTTTCGCAACCGGAAAGTGCGCTTCAACTGCGACAACATGGGGGTGGTGACTGCTATCAATAACATCTCAGCTTCCTCTTTGCCTGTGGTGCACCTTTTGCGCCACTTGGTCTTGTTGTGCCTTCACTTGAATGCTTTTATCTATGCTGTGCATATTCCGGGGGTTACTAACAAGATTGCGGATGCCTTGTCTCGTTCGCAGTGGCAGGAGTTTCGCGTGTTGGCCCCGGAGGCGGAGCAGCAGGGAACGCCTTGTCCTCCTCGTCTTTGGGAGATAGTGTTGGAGTCGCCGCAGGATTAATCCGGAATTCTTTGAGTGCGGCGACGTGGGAGGCATATTCTAGAACGTGGAAGGAATGGACTGCGTTACTGGCTGAGGTAGGGGGTTTAGAGCAGGGGGGTGATGTTTATTCTGTGGTGGTTTATTTCGTTGTGCGGGATTTTGTGAGGGGGGTGTCTGCTTCGGCGGTTGACCGCAAATTGGCGGCCCTCGCGTTCTGGTTTAAATTACATGGGATGGGGGATGCCACGAAATCTTTCATGGTGTGCCAGGCTATGAAGGGATACCGCAAGGGCCGTAGGTCCAGTGATTCCAGGCATCCAGTGTCGATTGCCTTGTTGAGGGTGGTCCTAGAGCATTTGGGCTCGGTTTGTACTACCGCCTATGAGCAGACTTTGTTTCAGGCCGCTTTTTTACTGGCTTTTTTTGGGGCCCTTCGGCTGGGCGAACTGGCCAGCCCTTCTCGATCGGTCGCAGGTGGGGTTTTATGGGAGGACGTGGTGTTCCGGGGCACGGAGTCGGGCCTTTGTCCGGTGGTTGCGTTGTCTAACTTTGCGGACTTACGTCCGCGAATGGCGGGCACGTTCTTGATTCACGCTGGCGGTTCGGGATTGTCGCAATTCCAGTAAGTGGCGGTCTTCAAGCAGTGTCTGGGGGCGGTGGGTTTGGATCCTAAAGAGTACGGGTCTCACTCTTTTCGCAATCGGTGCGGCCACCGAGGCCGCTCGCTGGGGGTTGGACGGGGCTGTGGTCCGGCGGATCGGCAGGTGGGAGTCCAACAGATACCGGCTGTACGTCAGGCCGCATTTACTGTAAGGGGTGGGAGTGTGTCTCTTTGGTCATCTGGGTGCCCGGATAGGGTACTGTTTGTTTGTTTTTTGTTTTTTCCGCCTTTTGATTTCTTTGTCATCTATGTTGTGTGTTAATGTGTTTCCGAGTTTGTCGGTGGGTGGTACCGTGTTTGTTTTGTTTGCTTACAGGTCGGAGATGCCTTGTGTGGATCCTGGGGCACTCCTATGTGTACTGGGGAGCCAGGAGGGCGGAGGTCAGGCCAGAATCCAGGCAGCTGGGCATACCCCGGGAGTTGGGCAGTGTACGATGGATAGGGGCCCGGGGATGTGGAATGAGGTGGTGGCCGAAGTGAACAGGTTTGCCCGTTTGGACAGGCCTCCAGACATTCTGGTGTTGCACGCGGGGGGTAACGATCTGTGTGGCAGGGCGTCTAGAGAGCTCATTCGGGACATCCATTTTGATTTTCTCTGGCTTAGTTGTGCCTTTCCGAAGACTCTGTTGGTTTGGTCGGATATAGTGGCACGCACCGTGTGGTGTGGGGCCAGATCCGTAGCAAAAATAAACAAGGCAAGGGTGAAGGTTAATAAGGAGGTGGGGAAGTTTTTTGTTCGGAATGGGGGTCTGGCGGTCCGGCATTTGGACTTGGAAGAGGACATGTGGCGTTTCCTTTGGGGGGATGGCGTTCACCTTAAAGCCGTTGGCACGAATTTATGGTGGCTGGGTTTGGGGGACGGAGTACAGAGGGCTTTTCGAGTGTGGCGGGGCGCGCAGGTGTATGGTGTCACACCTGCGGCGCGGTGGCGTTTTTGGGGTCCTTGGCGGTGGTATAGAATTAGGTCCATTTGGGTAAGCGGTGGGGAACCATTTCAGGTATGGTATCCTCGAGTGGGAACGATTCACTGGCTAGTGAACGGAGAGGGGTAAGGACCCTGGGTGGCAGAGGTCAACTGGGTTTAGGCCCTGAGTCTATGAGTAGCGACTGGGGTGGCAACTAGGGTGACCACATTTCTAAACTGCCATTTAGGGACACTCCCTGCCCAAAAAAGATGATTTTTTATACCTTTTTTTGTGACCCCATACATTTCACGGGTTCATACTGGGACCTGTAGTTCTTTACTAGTTGGGGGGGGTCACATCTTCGGCTCTGAGGGGTTCATGCTGGGACCTGTAGTCTTTCACTTTTGGGGGATCACATCCCCAAAAGTGAAGGACTTCAAGTCCCAGCATGAACTGCTGATATCTAAGGATGTGACTCCCCCCCACACCCCCCAAAATTGAAGGACTACAAGTCCCAGCATAAACCCCTGAGATCTAACACACCCCATAGATTTCACAGGTTCATGCTGGGACATGTAGTTCTTCACTAGTTGGGGGGGGTCACATCTTCAGCTCTTAAGGGATTCATGCTGGGACCTGTAGTGTTTCACTTTTGGGGGATTACGTCCCCAAAAATGAAGGACTACAAGTCCCAGCATGAACCCCTGAGATCTAAAGTTGTGACCTAATAGATTTCACGGGTTCATGCTGGGACCTGTAGTTCTTCACTATTGGGGGGGGGGGTGTATGGGGTGTCCCATCTTCAGCTCTGAGGAGTTCATGCTGGGACCTGTAGTCATTCACTTTTTTGGGGGTCATGAGACCCATCACCCGATTGGCCGAAAGGAGATCCGATCGGATTGGCCGCCAGGAGGAGGAGGAAGGAGACGCTGGGGAACCGAGACAGCAGCCCCCCTCCACCCAGAGCACTGCCTGCTAAATGGGGTAAGTGCGGGGCCTTGATTGACTGACCGACGGGGGAGGGGGGCCGCCTGTGATCCCGTGACCACCAGCTGCTACTGCCTCTGCTGCCGGCTCATCTGCCGTCCTCTCTGCAGTCAGTGTCTCATGACACACATGGTGTTACATCCATACCTGGCGCCCGGCCTCACCTTTGAGTATTGAGAGTTGCTCTCAAATCCTGGCAGTTCCCCTCCCTCTGAGCGAGCCGCCGGAAAAGATTGGGAAGGAGGTGGGTGGAGGTAAAGCACTAGGGGCAAAGGAGGAGGAGGAAGTTAAATCCTCCTACGCTCAGAATGCTGGGGCTTCGGCCGGCCAGGACACGTACTGTTAGTAAGTAAAGAAGTGGCAAGGCGGTGGCCTTTTTTGGGGGCATCAGATTGGCCCAGGGGGGTGGCTGTGTCAGTTTCATTCAGGGACACTGTATTGTCCCGGAATGAAGGTGCCCGGGACCCGGGACAGATCTGAAAAATGCGGGACTTTCCTGGGCAATCCGGGACACATGGTCACCCTAGTGGCAACTCAGCTAGGTGGTGCCTCGGACACAATAAAAGGGGAGGGTTAGATTGGTACCGTCAAGGATCTCTAATATCAGTATGTCTGTTTTTTCTTGTTTGGTCATTTAAAAAGTTTATGATGGTTAAAATTTATTACAATAATTTGTTTGTTAATAAAAGGCCGGGCTCGGCCATTTTACCCCAAAAAAGAAAGTTGTGGTTTCTTACTCAATAGGAAAGGGGGTGGGGTACTGGTATGGCAAGTAAAGGGTAAAGTTTAAACGTATGGTTAGCTCTTAGCTACCCTTGTCATGAGCTGTGTAGCTATATCAGCAGTTTGCTGCTGCTTCTGCCTGTGGGATGCCCTGTGCTTAACACAGTTTGGAATCTGCATGAGTGCACAATGGAATGTTCTCAGTTCTCCACAATGTTCTAGGAACAAGCAGTTTTTTCTATGTTCTATTTTGCTGTTTTTTTTCTCTGTCTTTCTCCAGCATTTAGTTGTGCTGACATTTTCTGAAGATACCCCACACTTCTATGAAGGGAAATATAGAGAATTCTTGCTTGTATGGTTGTGGGTTTGGCAAACAAACATCTTACTGTATTTCAATACTATGACGTCCGAACAAAACCTTAAAGGTATTATTTCTTATAAGTGGTAGGCTGTTAGAAATGGTTTACTTAGGGAAAAAATGTATGTGATGTACAGTATGTGAACACCAATGTGTTTTCAGAAAGCACATAAATACATAGCCACATATGTCTTGCAGTACATTTCCCTTTTTTTTTCCATGCAGTTTAGCTCCAAGCACGCAATTTATTTCTCACAATACATTTGCCAAATGCATTACAAATTATTTGTGAAACATGTGTGTTTAGGATGCATTATGTATGTGTTTTGGAATGCATTTCCACACATCAAATAACCCCACAGATGGATGAAAAACACACCTTAACCACTTGCCACCCAGACCAATTCTGACATTTCTCTCCTACATGTAAAAATTATAATTTATTTTGCTAGAAAATTACATAGAACCCCAAACATTATATATGTTTTTTAGCAGAGACCAGCCACTATGATCATTCTTATGGTGTAGGAAATCGCCGGCTGAAAAAGTCGATATCTGAATGATGCCTGTAGCTGCAGGCATCATTCAGATATAGAACATAAAAAACTTAACTCAAAACATACTGAGTGAGAAAAGCTAATAGTAGCGCTTAATAAACAATAAAAATATATATTAGTGTAATAAACTCAATAACACCACGTGACAAGGATTTACAAACTGCTGTGCTTTACGGTCATGGGGACATGCGTGGGATGATCACTCACGTGATCGGCATGGGGAGTCTATATAGGAAGTGAGAGATAGCAGAGTGGCCAATCCCATGACTAAGCATGTACTGCGAAACATGTCGGGAACTTGGCTACAACTTCACTAGCTTTACTTATTAGGGACGCCGCTGCTGTTTAGACCATCTACCGCTATTGTGAGCCGGGAGTCTGGAGTGTGGTGAGATATAACAACACAGCACACACCTCAGGTCCACCGTGGCCGCCTAGCACCGCAGAGCCAATCTTGCACCGTTGATTGCTGTGAATTCATTTAAAGCTTATTTTTCACTTTTTACATGTGAGTTGAATGATTGAAGTGTTGCTGTGATTTTATCATTAAACTGGAGTTACAATTTTACACCATTGGAGCACTTTTTTTATTCTTATGTAGCGGCCTCACCCCATCTCCTTTGTCTAGGGGTATGTCACACGACAGGGTGAGATGCGCTACGGCCCATGTCCTCCCCATAGCTGTGGGTGAGGTGAAGGCCAGCACCAGATATTTCCTCGGGCCTATGTGCTTTGTTCTAGAATACATACCTGCTGTGTCAACACTTCCCTCTGCTCCCATTAACCAGAGTTCCACACACCGATCACAGTCCAACTCTTGCTTTATTGTACATCTCACAATAAACAGTGCTTCAGTAGCCATCTGGTTGCGACTTGATAACATTTTGATACAGGGGTGAGCAGGTCGAGGCACTATCCTGGTTATCAACTAAACCACTGCGATCTCGCCAGCGGTTACTATAGCATTCAGCTAGAAAGGACTTAGAATCTGAGAGTCTCTACCAGCGACTCAAGAGAACGTAGATAGGAGTACCTTCGCTGCGCTGCGGCCCCTATCAGGAAGATGTCCCTCCAAGGGAGTTACCAGAGGCCCATCCTTCACTGGGTTGATGCTGCTCCAGACTCTCCGGACGGGTAACCTCCCCGGCCTCCTCACCTCAGACATGGGCCCCATCCACCTCAGGGACCCTCGGACGTCTTCACCCTCGCGGGATCCAGTCGAAGTCACTGGACCCCAGGCCTCCTAGTTCAGTACCTCACCCCAGGCTGAAGGTGCCTGGGATGGACTCTGACTCCATTCCGGTCAGGCCTAGGGCACCTGAGCCGGAATCCAGAACCCGCCCGCACCCAGGCCTAAGGTGCCTGGGCGCGTGAAGAACTTCCTCCAGAAGACCTCGTGGTTAGGGCGTCTCCCCCTTTTATCTCCTCCCATCGATACCACGGCAGGTTCCCCGCCCTCGCCGTACCATCTCCGGAAAGGGACAAAAAGGCTAGCACTGTAATGGCAAATCTACCTTGAGCCTCCAGGTACCCCGCCACCCAGAGGCCAAGGAGATTATTACACCATCCAATCCTCCACGAACACAAGTGGTCCACTATCCCTATACTTCCACACCTGGGTGTCCCAGATAAATTTAGAGACCCCGCTACATACTCCGCCCTGTGATTTGACGCTGGTCCCCAGCATCTGGTGCGAACCCATGTCTCCCATGGAGTGGAGGACACAAGCTTAGCCCCAGAGGCTATCCCTAAAATTTTGAACCTCAACCATACCAAGACCTGCTCAAAGGGAAAGGGAATAGAAAACAATAAAACTTTTCCTTAAAACATCTATCATGTACACATATACAATCCCTCCCATCACTGTCTAAGAACCACCCCATACTCAGTAGTCTCGACGGACGAATCTCCTGCAGAGGGAAGAGAGAGAGAGAAAACAACACACAAGGAAATCTACATCCTGACACTCTTGTGTTAATTTGGAATGAATGGGTCCATCAACCAATAGACTCATTCGCTCCAATGAATAAAGTGATGGGTGTGAGAAAAAAGACAAACAGCCGTTGCACAACACTGCCACCTGGTGACAGTGCCGCGGTAATGACACTTGGTGCAATCTTCACTCCTCCTGCATCCCTACACTAATTCTACCCCAAAGTCTGTCTTTGAACTGTGAGGAAGAGAGAACAACAAAAACCGCTCTCATTCCTCCAGAGAGTAGAAAACTAAAGCCCAAATAAAAAACTAGGGCACAGTTCGGATGCTCCGGCAGGAACACTTCTGGAAGATTGTAGGAAAGGAATAACAAGTGAGTCTCTTCTCACAAGTAAAACTTCGGGTCAGGCAAGAACAAGGGCTTCAGATGTTTATCAAAAACCTCAATTGAATAGTCAGCATCATCTCCATCTTTCCTACAGATGCGCACCTTATCTGCGTGGATTTGGCGACCCCACATCCAGTCTGCTCTGCAGTCCCGAAACTTTTTTGACACGGATGGCGAACAGGACAAATATCTTCGTGCATGGGGCACTCTGAGCTTTTCCCAAACAAATTCGTCATACCATCTCTGGCGTATGACCTCAACTTCGAAAAGTAAGTCCCGAGGCAAGTAGGGATATTCCCACCCATACTCACGGGCGACTCTCTGTGAGAAAAGTCGTTGCAATCTGGCCAAAGGAGGCATGACTTCCCGCTCACCTTCCCTGGGTTGAACGATAGCCTCCGGATGCCGAGGTACTTTCACTACCTTTAATGGCTTTTCTCTCGGTGCTCGTAGTGAGGCTCGCTGCATCCCCGCCACCAAGACGGGCGATGTTGTAGATTGTGGGAAGACACTCTGAGGACTAGACTTCCTCGTAGACTCCCGGGCTTGTACCCGGGGCGTGCTGTCTCCTATTGACATAAGGAAATCCTGCAGTACACGTAACACAGGCAATGGGCGTTTGTCCCAGCCCTTCCGATGAAACAGTTCATCAATCTCCCCATCATCTCCACAATCTGACAGCGACTCTAGGTCGGAAGTGTCATACATCTCGGCGGGAAGGTAGTCTCTGGTAGATGTGGTACTACCCTCCCTTGCGGGCTTCACCCACTGTGGACCCCCGACACCTCCAACCACCACCACAGTCCCAGCCCCTGGCTCACCTTGACCTTTTGTAGAACTGGGATGTCCAGGACTCTTCCAACCGGATCCATCCAGGCCAGGCAAGCGACGGGGTGAAGCTCGACCGCGCCACAGGAGGCCTGCACAAGACCAACTTTCCTCTTCGGAGGTGGGAGCAGAGAATCTGTGGTGACTGAAGCAGCATCCTCAGATTTTTCTCTCTCAGTCTTTGATTGGGCAGTCACATCGCCCTGGTCAGTGTGTACGGGAACCTCCGCAAAGGCCTGGATCTCTCCTTCTAGGGTAGCGGTACCTGTGAGGCTGTTGAGGCGAAGGGCCCGGGGCCTTACTGTGGATGGCTCCACCTCGAACAAGAACTCTTTGCATGCCTCGCAACGCCCGAATGGCTTCAGGTGAACCACCAGTCCCGAGCACCCGGGACAGATCACACCGAGGGCCTCCATGTCTCTGCATGAGTACAAAGCCAACTGCCCTCGGGGCCTGAGTCTTATCCCCGTGTCTTTAAGGGGAGCAGCGAACGTAGTCATCTTCGTGGGGTAGGGAACCGGAATCCACGGGGAGCTTGAGGCCATCCCGACTATCTGCTGCTCCATCACGCACTGACCACGCGCCGAAGTCTCCACGTGAGTTCCTCCACATGGCCACACTCCTCCCATGACTTGCACGTTTTCGCGGGCTTCCTTCAAGCTCCGCCCATGAACTGTACAGTCACGGGGTGCCTCGTGGCGCAGTGCAATAAAAGCCCCCACATGTAGTACTTCACACGGCTGGACTCCTCCCTCTTCTCGCTCCTCTGCATGGGCCTTTCCCGTCCTAGGGTCATTTCCACGACTTTGAGCAGGGATGCACTTTGGCCAATCACATGGCCGACCTGCTCGGAACTCCTCCGGGCAGCAAAGTCCAGACACAGCCATTCTTTCTTCCAAAGTTAAAACACATATCATCCCTGACTCACGAGCCCCCACGTGTAGCGATACCTTCAACTAAGAAGGCCGCAAGTTTAGTTTGGGCCCTGAAAACAGCTCCGTCAACCCCCAGCAAGGTACTCGACCCCCTACTGGCACAGTTAGTATTGGCAGCAATAGATATTAACTTATACTGTATGAGTAAACCCAGACACCAATACAGTAATGAAAAGGGTATCAAATTTACTTTGAGTTGTTGGTAATAAAAGTTAACAGTGGTAACGGTTCACAGATAATAAATTGCAGAGTCCTGCAGCAATAACACTCTATGCATTTAAGATGAACAGTAAAGGTGCGCCGCATGGGCGACCGTTAACTAGGTGCCCTGTGACGCAGTAACTAAATGAACTAACTAGCTGGCCAGGCCTGGCTCAGATGTCTACAACTCAGTCTATAGGGGATGATGGTTTCTTCACCGGCAATTCTTTAAAGGTGGTGCACATTAACAGAACAACATTTGTAATCCAATGGGAAAGTTGCGATGAACTAAACACATTACTTCATGAACTCTAAGTTCCGCTCTGATATGGATCTCCAGTGAGAGTATCAGAAATAAACTTGTGAGCCCCGGCAGTCTATAGGCACATTAGCAACAACAGTATATGGTCTGAGCATACACCCTCTCACCCCTCCGGACGCGATCCCAGTCCGGGAACTTCCACCGACTGTGTCCTCACACACACAGTGTCTCCGGCGATCGGGTCCCCGATCCAACCAAGGTTGTAGACAAGCGAATTCAGATGCCACCCAGGCTCGCAGTGGGGTGGAAGGCTCTCTGGTACTGCGCAAGGCCCCAGGCTTCAGGCCTTGCACTCCGGCACATCCGCACAGGAGGATCAGTCACTGAAGTCTCGTGTCCCAAAGAGGCCGAGCACAGCCTCGCCTCCTCCTTTTATAACCCCTCCCATGAGTCTCTGGGGTGGAAACATGCCGAAAGGGGTTCTGGGCAAGGTAGTCCCGAGAGTCTTAAAGGGGACCCTGCTACACTTATATGTGCAACATTGAGGACTATCACGGTGATTCAGCTGGGATTGCTTTTTTCATTTGTGGGATCATACACAAGCGATTTAGCCTGACACGAGAGTGAAAAGCAAATCTATCTGGTGAGTGCGTTTTTCAGAGGGAAGTTGGCACAGCAAGGTGATGTGGTGGAACATTTACAGAAATAAGGAATCATTTCATCAATTTCAACATTATTTATGTTATGGACTTTTTATCACTTGTCACCTGGTTTTATTGAGTTTATTACACTAATATATATTTTTATTGTTTTTTAAGCACTACTATTAGCTTTTCTCACTCAGTATGTTTTGAGTTAAATTTTTTCTGTTCTAAATTTTCATTTACTAAGTGGCAGCTTTAGTTATTTGCATGTTTTTTCATTGGCGCAGTGGTGATATAGGTTATTCAGGATGTTTATATCCAATATCAACAACACATTATCATTCAGATATACCCCCACAAACCCGAGGACCTCATATGATGGCCAGCCGTCGGCAAGTGGTTAAAGTAGAAGTAAATAAAAATAGATGTTGCAAGAATCATACTTAAAGTGGTTGTAAACATCAGACATGAAATATGAACAAAGCATATCCCTCTATAGCTGTGATGGGGACCTTGGTACCCCAGATGTTTTGGAACTACATGTCCCATGATGCTCATGCATTCTGCAGTGTAGTTGAGCATAATGGGAAATGTAGCTCCAAAACATCTGGGGTGCCAAGATTCACTATCCCTGCTCTATAGTGTGTACTTATTTCAATCCAGACTACTGAGGGGTCAATTCACTAACGTTTACCACATGCAAAGAATGTGCGGATAAAAATTTTGTCAAAAAAACATTGTTCACAAACAAATCAGGGTAAATGCAATATTTATCACTAGGGTTTTTCTGGCGGTATCACATGCAGTATTTGTCAGAAACAGCCTGGGGGTCCCTCTTCCAATATCTGGTTGCTAAATGTATAAAAAAAACATTCAGGCAATTAAAAATTATGAAAAACAAAACGTGGGGTCCCCCCCTCAATGCTTACCAGGGCCTTCAGGTCAAAATAAAAAAAAAATGTTGTGGGGTCCCCCCAAAATTCCATACTAGATCCTTATCCAAGCAATCAGCCCAGCAGGTCAGAAAAGATGGGGAAATGAGCGAGTACCCCCCTCCTGAACCATACCAGGCCACATACCCTCAACATGGGGGGTGCTTTGGGGCCAGGGGGCTGATGCATGCAGAGTCGGTGACATCACAAGGGGCAGTACAACCAGGTGAGGTCATCGGGTGGCCCCACCCCATAGATATTAACAAAATGTCTCACACAACAGAACAGGGCGCCACGGGAGAGGCGGCATCATGGTTAACGATGGATCTACATCGGGGGACAGGTTTTTTTAATTTTTTAATAAAGGAATTGTCAAAAACGTTTGTACCTGTCTTTATTCACTTTTACACTTTTTTGGTGAATGGGTGGGGCGAGATCTGGGGCAAAAAAGTGGGCTTCAAGATTCTGATAAGCCCCCGCCCACATACCCCCACAACCACAGCCCAGAGTTGTGGGGAAGAGGCCTTGTCCCTATCAACCTGTGGACAAGGTGCTTTGGGCAGGGGGCAGAGAGCCCCCCCATGCCAAAGCATCCCCCCATGTTGAGGGCATGTGGCCTGCTATGGTTCAGGAGGGGGGGTGCTCTCTCACCCCCCCCCTTTCCTGACCTGCTGGGCTGCATGCTTGCATAAAGGTCTGGTATGAATTTGGGGGGGCATGCCATTTTTTTTTGGCGTGGGGTGGGGTTCCCCTTAAAATCCATACCAGACCAGAAGGGCCTGCTATGCATTGGGGGACCCACATTGTTTTTTATTCATAATTTGTAGTTGCCGGCATGTTTTTTTACATTCAGCTGTCAGCTGAAAATCCGCTGATGAGTCATCCATTGTTAAGGAAGCGGCGGCCGGCTTTCCGGCCCACTCCTTAGCAACCAGCTCAATATGATAAATTACCGCAAGAAAAAATGCGGTAATTACCGCTCAATCGAATGACCACCGCATTCATTATTTAACGCAAAATTCTTAGTGAATTGGACTTTCATAACTGATTTAACGCAAACGCTGTTTTACCGTTTATTAACTATTAGTGAATTGACCCCTAAGTGTCATTTCTGTCTGCTGACCTATTCCTGTGCTGTCTGCATGAGTCCTGTGCTGTCTGCATGAGTCACAAAGCAAAGGTACCCCATATGTGTAGTAAAGTGACCCTGTAAAAGTGCCTAATGTAGCCCCAGAAGAAGCCACGTGGAGCAGGCCTCTTATGTGACCCACACTTTGCACCCAACGAGTTAATGGCATGGAGGACATAAAAAACAACCTAGCTACCGCCTGTCGACCTGCCAACAAGTCTTTTTTTCTCTGGCCTCCGCTCCTCTTTTCTAGGCACAGGACATGGTAGCTGATCTGCACACTCTTCGCTCTCTGCACATAAAGCTCCCCTCTCTCAGAATGCAGAAGAAACAAATCCTGCTCTGCTGCCCTCCTCTAAGTGCAGGGATTTGTGTGAATTGTAGTCTGCAACCCATAGCCTCCATTACACAGCACTCTTTTTGGACTACATCTCCCATGATCTTCAGCACGGCACAGCAAGTTCTCTACGTCAACTGGCTGCTGTCAGAAGATAAGTGGAGAAGCAGGAGCGAGCAGAACACACAACCTGCTCCAATCTTCAATGCAGTGGCAGTGGGTGTGGGGGGTGATGGGTATCAAAGAAGTGAGGGGCGAGAGCATGCTGAAGGGCACACACCTGGCGCTCTGCTCAGGTAACAGCAAAGAGGCAGGAGGGGGTGAGCAGGAGGAGGATTCAAACAGCTGGTGGGCACTTGGCTACACAGACACACACCTCGGAAACAACTCACTGTGTGTAGGTGAAGAACCTAGGTGACACCATCCACAATTCTGCCAACCAGTGTTTCACAATATGCACATACTGTATGTATGATAACTGAGCCACAACTAGCAAAGTGAAAGCTTTAATTATTATGGCTCAAAGTGAAAGTAGAAATATATTTATACTCCTGTGCATTTATTTTCTGCATTTTAAGATGATGTTGTTTTCCTAGCACTGAAGCTCAACCAGATCTACAGGAGGCTGACTAATTCATCTAATACTTACTGACCTCTTGTTTGCTAAAGCAATAATTTGTTGCTAACAGTGAGAAAGGTGTGACAAGTTTTATGTCATCCCACGATTAAGGATATGTGTCAGGAAGATTAGTAATACCAATTATATTTAGTAGGCACTAGTCAGTTAACGTGCACAGCACTTAATTAAGGCTAATGAGCTGAAACTTAACTTCAGTTAGTAATTATAGTGTCACACATTGTAATAGTGAAGTTAGGCTTGCTTATGAGAAGTGTTAATCATTCAGAATCTTTTTCAGAATCTGGCCCCAAAATACAAGCAACTAAATAATAAAACAAAATAAAAATGATCAAAAATGAGCCCTTCTACAATTAGCAAATATATTGTTAATAAATTTAATCATATGTGGTTATTTCCACTTCAACTAAAGGAAAGAACTGCTATAAAAAAAACCTGTGGCGAAAGTGGACATGAGCTTTGGTATTTCGGTCCTTGGAGAGTTCACTCCAAATTCTAGCTGTTGTAGGTTTGCCAAATGAGCTGACTAAATGGCCTAAGTTGACATGTTTGCCCACCCGAACCTCTGGCTGCTGCTGCAGCTGAAATTGATTTATTTATTAGAAGTATCACTACTACCACTAAATAAATGACTTCTTGGACCATCTGCCAGCTTGTTTCACATAGTAAGCAAGCCAGCAGGTATGCCAGGTGACATCATTGACCAAATATGGTCATGACGTCTACCAGCATCACAAGCCAACTTGTTGACATTCAGCAGCCAGCTGGGGAGCTATTCTTTATGGTGTGCATCGGGAACTGGATCGTCATATGCAGGTCATCGTGTTTGGGTCAATGGCAAATTTTTGTGGGCAGGACATTGTTCATTGTGATTGATGATGACCCCTCAATTTAGAAGGGGACTGCTAGATTCCGATAAGTCACCCCCCATCACCACTTGCAGACTCTCATAGTTCCTGGGCCAGGGATGTGGGTATGAGGCTCATACCCTAACCATATTGTTGGCACGTGGGCTGGTATAATTCAGGGAAGCCACAAACTTGCTGCCCATCCCTTTCTAGACCAACCAAGCTGCAAGCCTGGATAAGGTTATTGATTTTAGTGCAAACCACATGTCATTTTTTTTGCCTGGGGGTACCCCTTTAAATTTAGATTATACGGAACCCTTATCAAGCAGGATCTGGTAAGGATTTGGAGGGGGCTGGTGGAGGCAAGTCATTTTTTATATTGTATAGGATGCCAGAAATATTGTGTTTTTATTGGATTATCTAACCCCTTTCTGCTCACATAACGCTTATAAGCAGCGCAAAGAGGGTGGGCTTTAACCCATTCAACTCACTTCCTATTTGCCAAGAGCATCAAAGGCCCCCCCCCCCCCGATGCCCTGATCTTACAAGAAATTTCTGTAGCAAGTGGCACAACATCATTAAGCAGTCCCGCTTTCTACAGCCTTTAAGTTCCACCCACCAGTGAAAAAAGAAGAAGAGGGCAAAAAGGACTTGTAATGTCAAGCAACCCAAAAAAAGACCCCTGAAAAAGGTAAATCTAAAGATTTTTTTAAATAATTCTCCAATGAAAAAGGATCCCAAAACCAGGATTGGGCTTTAAGTTTTGAGAGACATAACAATAGTGCAGGTTGTGGGCCCTAGTTTCCTAGATCTGCACCAGTAGCAATGTCCTCTTCCTAATAGTAAGGCACTGAATCATTTCTGATAAAATCTGATTCTGCTAATCTGTAGACTACTGTGCTCTAGCCATATAGTCACATACCTGACTGTGTAGACCGAGATGATGAGGGTGGCCTCTTGTACAATTCCCATTTAAGCACCCCTGGTAGGGGGGACAGGGACTACTAGAACAGTGGAAGAGCACAGGTGCCAGGAAGCTGGAGTAGTGAATTGAAGCTTGGAGATGCAGGAATCCTTCCAGTGGCAGTATGGAGTCCGGTCACAAGCCTTGTTCAGTAGCAGCCAGGCACACAGGTGCAGGGTCAGGATCAAGTTAAATGTCAGGAACAGGCAGGAGTTAGTAATGTGCTGGCAGTGAGGTACTAAGTCAGGAAGTGGAATCCTGGTCGGAAGTCCAACCGAAGTCGCGAACACAAGCGAGCAGCAGAAATAACAGGCAAGGGCAATCCAAAAGACGTAGACATAGCCGGGTCAGGAACAAGGTAAGCAGACTGTCAGTAACTAGGAATACAGGAACCAGAGCTGAAGACAATCCAGCATTGAGGCCAGGCAGGCTCTGAATTTATATATGCCCCTGGGCATCAAGACCTCTGGGCATCTGCAGAGACTAGACAGGCTCTGGGTTTAAATAGTGCCAGAGCCTCAGTAACACAAGCAAGCAGCAGACATAACAGGCAGGGGCAATCCAAGAGAGATGTCAGATGTAGCCAGGTCCAGAACAAGGTAATCAGACTTTAAGGAACTAGGAATACAGGAACCAGAGCTGAAGACAATCCAGCATTGAGGCCAGGCAGGCTCTGAGTTTAAATATGCCCCTGGGCATCAAGACCTCTGGGCATATGCACACGCTCGCACATGTATTCACCAATGCACATGCGCATTCTTCTCCTTACACATCTAGTTAGGCTTCTATGCTCACAATTCTGCACATGCGTATGGGAATGAGCACCTATTGCTCCGGATTGAGTATTTGCTGTACGAGATCCCTGACACATATGCTCTTGTGTATGAACAAACAGTTTGGTGATGTGTCAATTATACTTTAAACGGCCAGGAATAAATATTGCTGCTTATTTATTTGTCTAAAATTATTTTATTGGTACATTAACTTGACAGTCAACTGAAAATTGTCAACAGCATTTCTAGAACACAATTCTAACTAAGGGAGTTGACTGTTAATAAGCAAGGTAATTATATGTTGAATAAATGATCAGGATGCTGTATCCTGTTTGGACTCAGACTCCTCAGACTAATAAAGCAAGTGCTATTAATACCTAGACAAGCAAGAGAAGTATACCTTATTGTAATGAAAGCGATACTGGTATATGTATCTTGTATAGATATTATAGTTAAAATGAAAAAAAAAATACTTACCGTATATACTCGAGTATAAGCCGACCCAAATATAAGCTGAGGCACCTAATTTTACCACAAAAACCCTGGAAAACTTATTAACTAGGGTAGGAAATGCAGCAGCTACTGTAAGTGGAAAAGAGGGTCAACAATTACCATTTGCAGCTTTACTGTGCCCATCGCAAGCCTCACTGTGCCCATTGCATGCCTCACTGTGCCCATTGCATGCCTCACTGTGCCCATTGCATGCCTCACTGTGCCCATTGCAAGCCTCACTGTGCCTATTGCTAGCCTCACTGTGCCCATTACAAGCCACACTGTGCCCATTACAAGCCTCACTGTGCCTATTGCAGCCTCACTGTGCCGATCTGCATACCTGATCAGCCCGTGTCATGCAGTCAGATGGCAGCCATCAATCCAGTATACAAAAGCCACGCCTCCTGCTCGTCCTCATCCGTGAAAGGTGAAACACTCGGTTTCCCAGCAGTGAGTCACTGGTCGGCCGCCGTCTGAGCAGGACATGGGCTGATCAGCTATGCAGATGGACACAGACTCGAGTATAAGCCGAGGGGGGCATTTTCAGCACAAAAAAATGTGCTGAAAAACTCGGCTTATACTCGAGTATATACGGTAGATACAACAACATAATTTTTAGTGCACATATCCTTACCAGAATACCCTCCTTCTCAGAATACTCCCATCATTTTTACTATAATATAACTTACCTAAAATTTAGCTTCTGAGCCATCTTGCCTGGCTGGTGGAAGGGGGCCTTGTAAATTATAAGGGCACTGAAAATGTCCACAATCCCGATTAAACTACAGCCCTGATTAATTGAGTTGCAAAAGAAGTAATCAGCAGACAGATCACACCTTCAAGTTTAAAGATATTTATGAGATATGTTAAAGTGGACCTTTCATTTCACAAAATTCAACAACAGTATAATTTAAAAAAAAACTTTACATTTTATCTTTAAGTAGCAGTCCTTAAAGTGAACCTATGCCGAGATCATGCACAGTAAAGTATATACAAATTCTGAGGAAGCAGTAAAAACTCCTATTTACCTCTGTATCTATAGGCATTGTAAAGAAATTCATTTGCAAATTTCACAACAGAGGCAATTAAATGTTTTCCTTTGAGAACAGATCTTCAGCACAATGTAATCAGCCTGTTGCGGACAGGTGGAAGGATTTCCTTAGTCACCTCTCCCCCAGTGATTACATTGCAATATTCCACCTTTGTAGCAAGTAACAAGGTGAGAGGCTGCAGCAGAGACTGATCTTTGTTGGACATTTATGAACACTACCAAAAACTGCAGTGCATGGTAATGAACGGCAGATGCTGTGGTATGTTGTGGTATTATTCATTAGTATGGCACTCCAACGTACAGTGCAGTAGGTGTCAACAGCTTTGCATTTAAATGTTCCACAATAGCCTGAATTGTGGTTTGCTGAAATAAAAATGCCGTCCAGTTTTTTTACGATTGAAGTTTGTTGGAAGACCATTAACAGTCTGCCTTGACACCTTGCATGTTGAGTAACACACCAAAGGGTACAGCACAGGTAGACCATTAATGGTCTGCCTTGACACCTTGCATGTTGAGTAACACATCAAAGGGTACAGCACAGTGCAAACAGGCTTTAAAATGTGTAGTTGTGGTTGTTGGTGACTGTGGTTTAGTGTCCTTTTCTATAAGTGCAAGTCTGTAGGGGTGATCAGTTCCATTATGGTTAACATATAGCATAAATTATGTAAGCCACATTAAAATGATTTTCAGGCTAAGTTAACACTAAAATATGCACATACTGTACTACAGCACCTGTTTAAATTCACATAAAAAAAGCCCATGTTATCATGCTGTGATTTAAGGGAAACATTTATCCCCATGTGGAGTTCATCTTACAATCTTACAATCCCCTCTTGAAAATAGAAAAACGGGTGTATGCACATTTTCACACATTAATCATAGCGGGGATCAAAGAACAGTCTGCGATAACAAAGGCCTTCTAAAAAATTAATGTTCTTATTCATTCAGTTATGAAAGAATTACTTCCCTGGAAATGCTTTTTAATACACAGACCCCATACGGCCATGGATATTTCTCACTAAACCTTTAAATCGAAATAAGGATCTTGGATTTCAGAGAGTCCAGTTTAATTTCTTATTGCATCTGTATAAGTATTATTGTAATCGCCCTGTTGAATGTCAGCATTTACAGAGTACAATATTTAAAGCGCATTTCAAGATATGCCTAACATTTAAACAATGTGTAGTGGGATTATAATAAAGCAGCTGGCACCATATTAAAATGGACTTTTAATAATAAATTGAACATTCCCTTAACATTTTCTCAGCTGATACTATTAAATAAGCATTAGATTAGCCTCTTAAATTCTCTTTCTTAGGTATTACGATATTTAGTAACTCTTTGCAAAGGGATTACATTTACTGAATAACAGTATAACAGGTGAAATCCATTTAGTTCATGGTAAATGTTGCAGATATTTGAAGATAAAAAGAAAGTATGATGATTAGTTGATTAGGCATAAAAAGATTAAGCTTTATATTATTATTATTATTATGTGATGGTCCTGCATATAGGGTTTATATTTACCGTATTTCCAAAACTATATGTCTACTTTTTGTATTACTGGTGTTAAAGGGTTAGTTTACCCAAAACTACTATTCACTTATTTGTGAAAGCTGGTGATTTTTGGGCAGGATGCACTTAAAGTGGTATTAAATCCAAAACTAAACATTTAATATAGCAGCTTACCAATTCTTGGGTGTGATGGCTGTATTGGTTTTCTTTTTTAGGCTTTCTTCCCTTTAATTTCATCTGGTAACCCAGCCAGGATGTCTGTTTTGTTGTGTTTGTTTTTTATTAAGGAAGTTGTTCATGGTACAAAGTACAGATCTGCATGTCTAGTGACAGAATGTGACGTGCAGATTACAAAAAGAAAGTAATAGAACAGACAATATCAATTGATATGCCCATGAGATGTTATGAGAGAATAGTAAGAAATCAAGTAGCCAATATAGCAATATAAGTGATATAGGGATTCACGGATGAGGGAGGGGTACTACACATTAGGGATGAGCTTCGTGTTCGAGTCGAACATACGTTCGACTCGAACATTGGCTGTTCGATCGTTCGACGAAGATAGAACGATTTGGGCCGTTCGCGTCAAATTCGAGTGACGCGAACGGCCCACAATGCACTACGCCATCGCAGTGTCATCCAGGCGCTGTGATTGGCCAAGCATGCACTGTGACCCCGCATGCTTGGCCAATCACAGCGCCGGCTGCGAGGAGAGCAATGATTGGCCACAGGCAGGATGCCTGTGGCCAATTATTGCTGAGGGGGTTTAGTACATGCCCCACACTATAAAAGGCCGCCAGCGCGGCGGCCTTGTGTAGTGTGTTCCGGAGCAGGGAAAGAGAAGCATAGGCAGGGACAGTGACTTTTTTTTCCTTTACTAATCCTGGATTCCTTGTGTTTAGGGACAAATAAGGATAGGTAGGGAGAGTGTCAGTGTGTTATTCTGTGCTAAACCTTGTTTGTAGGGACAGAGAAGGACAGTGAGGGAAAGTGTCAGTGTGCTATTCTGTTCTAAACCAATCTTGCAGAACCATATTTGAAATCCTTGAGTTTAGGGACAGAGAGGTACAGTGAGGGAAAGTGTCAGTGTGCTATTCTGTTCTAAACCAATCTTGCTGAACCATATTTGAAATCCTTGAGTTTAGGGACAGAGAGGTACAGTGAGGGAAAGTGTCAGTGTGCTATTCTGTTCTAAACCAATCTTGCTGAACCATATTTGAAATCCTTGAGTTTAGGGACAGAGAAGGACACTCGTGGAAACTATCAGTGTGCTATTCTGTGCTAAATCTTGTTTGTAGGGACAGAGAAGGGCAGTGAGTGAAACTGACAGTGTGCTATTCTGTTCTAAACCAATCTTGCTGAACCATATTTGAAATCCTTGAGTTTAGGGACAGAGAGGTACAGTGAGGGAAAGTGTCAGTGTGCTATTCTGTTCTAAACCAATCTTGCTGAACCATATTTGAAATCCTTGAGTTTAGGGACAGAGAGGTACAGTGAGGGAAAGTGTCAGTGTGCTATTCTGTTCTAAACCAATCTTGCTGAACCATATTTGAAATCCTTGAGTTTAGGGACAGAGAAGGACACTCGTGGAAACTATCAGTGTGCTATTCTGTGCTAAATCTTGTTTGTAGGGACAGAGAAGGACAGTGAGGGAAAGTGTCAGTGTGCTATTCTGTTCTAAACCAATCTTGCTGAACCATATTTGAAATCCTTGAGTTTAGGGACAGAGAGGTACAGTGAGGGAAAGTGTCAGTGTGCTATTCTGTTCTAAACCAATCTTGCTGAACCATATTTGAAATCCTTGAGTTTAGGGACAGAGAGGTACAGTGAGGGAAAGTGTCAGTGTGCTATTCTGTTCTAAACCAATCTTGCTGAACCATATTTGAAATCCTTGAGTTTAGGGACAGAGAGGTACAGTGAGGGAAAGTGTCAGTGTGCTATTCTGTTCTAAACCAATCTTGCTGAACCATATTTGAAATCCTTGAGTTTAGGGACAGAGAAGGACACTCGTGGAAACTATCAGTGTGCTATTCTGTGCTAAATCTTGTTTGTAGGGACAGAGAAGGACAGTGAGTGAAACTGACAGTGTGCTATTCTGTTCTAAACCAATCTTGCTGAACCATATTTGAAATCCTTGAGTTTAGGGACAGAGAGGTACAGTGAGGGAAAGTGTCAGTGAGCTATTCTGTTCTAAACCAATCTTGCTGAACCATATTTGAAATCCTTGAGTTTAGGGACAGAGAAGGACACTCGTGGAAACTATCAGTGTGCTATTCTGTGCTAAATCTTGTTTGTAGGGACAGAGAAGGACAGTGAGAGAAACTGACAGTGTGCTATTCTGTTCTAAACCAATCTTGCTGAACCATATTTGAAATTCTTGAGTTTAGGGACAGAGAGGTACAGTGAGGGAAAGTGTCAGTGAGCTATTCTGTTCTAAACCAATCTTGCTGAACCATATTTGAAATCCTTGAGTTTAGGGACAGAGAAGGACACTCGTGGAAACTATCAGTGTGCTATTCTGTGCTAAATCTTGTTTATAGGGACAGAGAAGGACAGTGAGTGAAACTGACAGTGTGCTATTCTGTTCTAAACCAATCTTGCTGAACCATATTTGAAATCCTTGAGTTTAGGGACAGAGAGGTACAGTGAGGGAAAGTGTCAGTGTGCTATTCTGTTCTAAACCAATCTTGCTGAACCATATTTGAAATCCTTGAGTTTAGGGACAGAGAGGTACAGTGAGGGAAAGTGTCAGTGAGCTATTCTGTTCTAAACCATTCTTGCTGAACCATATTTGAAATCCTTGAGTTTAGGGACAGAGAAGGACACTCGTGGAAACTATCAGTGTGCTATTCTGTGCTAAATCTTGTTTGTAGGGACAGAGAAGGACAGTGAGTGAAACTGACAGTGTGCTATTCTGTTCTAAACCAATCTTGCTGAACCATATTTGAAATCCTTGAGTTTAGGGACAGAGAGGTACAGTGAGGGAAAGTGTCAGTGTGCTATTCTGTTCTAAACCAATCTTGCTGAACCATATTTGAAATCCTTGAGTTTAGGGACAGAGAAGGACACTCGTGGAAACTATCAGTGTGCTATTCTGTGCTAAATCTTGTTTGTAGGGACAGAGAAGGACAGTGAGTGAAACTGACAGTGTGCTATTCTGTTCTAAACCAATCTTGCTGAACCATATTTGAAATCCTTGAGTTTAGGGACAGAGAGGTACAGTTAGGGAAAGTGTCAGTGTGCTATTCTGTTCTAAACCAATCTTGCTGAACCATATTTGAAATCCTTGAGTTTAGGGACAGAGAGGTACAGTAAAGGAAAGTGTCAGTGTGCTATTCTGTTCTAAACCAATCTTGCTGAACCATATTTGAAATCCTTGAGTTTAGGGACAGAGAGGTACAGTGAGGGAAAGTGTCAGTGTGCTATTCTGTTCTAAACCAATCTTGCTGAACCATATTTGAAATCCTTGAGTTTAGGGACAGAGAAGGACACTCGTGGAAACTATCAGTGTGCTATTCTGTGCTAAATCTTGTTTGTAGGGACAGAGAAGGACAGTGAGTGAAACTGACAGTGTGCTATTCTGTTCTAAACCAATCTTGCTGAACCATATTTGAAATCCTTGAGTTTAGGGACAGAGAGATACAGTGAGGGAAAGTGTCAGTGTGCTATTCTGTTCTAAACCAATCTTGCTGAACCATATTTGAAATCCTTTAGTTTAGGGACAGAGAGGTACAGTGAGGGAAAGTGTCAGTGTGCTATTCTGTTCTAAACCAATCTTGCTGAACCATATTTGAAATCCTTGAGTTTAGGGACAGAGAGGTACAGTGAGGGAAAGTGTCAGTGTGCTATTCTGTTCTAAACCAATCTTGCTGAACCATATTTGAAATCCTTGAGTTTAGGGACAGAGAAGGACACTCGTGGAAACTATCAGTGTGCTATTCTGTGCTAAATCTTGTTTGTCGGGACAGAGAAGGACAGTGAGTGAAACTGACAGTGTGCTATTCTGTTCTAAACCAATCTTGCTGAACCATATTTGAAATCCTTGAGTTTAGGGACAGAGAGGTACAGTGAGGGAAAGTGTCAGTGAGCTATTCTGTTCTAAACCAATCTTGCTGAACCATATTTGAAATCCTTGAGTTTAGGGACAGAGAAGGACACTTGTGGAAACTATCAGTGTGCTATTCTGTGCTAAACCTTGTTTATAGGGACAGAGAAGGACAGTGAGTGAAACTGACAGTGTGCTATTCTGTTCTAAACCAATCTTGCTGAACCATATTTGAAATCCTTGAGTTTAGGGACAGAGAGGTACAGTGAGGGAAAGTGTCAGTGTGCTATTCTGTTCTAAACCAATCTTGCTGAACCATATTTGAAATCCTTGAGTTTAGGGACAGAGAGGTACAGTAAAGGAAAGTGTCAGTGTGCTATTCTGTTCTAAACCAATCTTGCTGAACCATATTTGAAATCCTTGAGTTTAGGGACAGAGAGGTACAGTGAGGGAAAGTGTCAGTGAGCTATTCTGTTCTAAACCAATCTTGCTGAACCATATTTGAAATCCTTGAGTTTAGGGACAGAGAAGGACACTCGTGGAAACTATCAGTGTGCTATTCTGTGCTAAATCTTGTTTGTAGGGACAGAGAAGGACAGTGAGTGAAACTGACAGTGTGCTATTCTGTTCTAAACCAATCTTGCTGAACCATATTGGAAATCCTTGAGTTTAGGGACAGAGAGGTACAGTGAGGGAAAGTGTCAGTGTGCTATTCTGTTCTAAACCAATCTTGCTGAACCATATTTGAAATCCTTGAGTTTAGGGACAGAGAGGTACAGTGAGGGAAAGTGTCAGTGTGCTATTCTGTTCTAAACCAATCTTGCTGAACCATATTTGAAATCCTTGAGTTTAGGGACAGAGAGGTACAGTGAGGGAAAGTGTCAGTGTGCTATTCTGTTCTAAACCAATCTTGCTAAACCATATTTGAAATCCTTGAGTTTAGGGACAGAGAGGTACAGTGAGGGAAAGTGTCAGTGAGCTATTCTGTTCTAAACCAATCTTGCTGAACCATATTTGAAATCCTTGAGTTTAGGGACAGAGAAGGACACTCGTGGAAACTATCAGTGTGCTATTCTGTGCTAAATCTTGTTTGTAGGGACAGAGAAGGACAGTGATTGAAACTGACAGTGTGCTATTCTGTTCTAAACCAATCTTGCTGAACCATATTTGAAATCCTTGAGTTTAGGGACAGAGAGGTACAGTGAGGGAAAGTGTCAGTGTGCTATTCTGTTCTAAACCAATCTTGCTGAACCATATTTGAAATCCTTGAGTTTAGGGACAGAGAGGTACAGTGAGGGAAAGTGTCAGTGAGCTATTCTGTTCTAAACCAATCTTGCTGAACCATATTTGAAATCCTTGAGTTTAGGGACAGAGAAGGACACTCGTGGAAACTATCAGTGTGCTATTCTGTGCTAAATCTTGTTTGTAGGGACAGAGAAGGACAGTGAGTGAAACTGACAGTGTGCTATTCTGTTCTAAACCAATCTTGCTGAACCATATTGGAAATCCTTGAGTTTAGGGACAGAGAGGGACAGTGAGTGAAACTGACAGTGTGCTATTCTGTTCTAAACCAATCTTGCTGAACCATATTGGAAATCCTTGAGTTTAGGGACAGAGAGGTACAGTGAGGGAAAGTGTCAGTGTGCTATTCTGTTCTAAACCAATCTTGCTGAACCATATTTGAAATCCTTGAGTTTAGGGACAGAGAGGTACAGTGAGGGAAAGTGTCAGTGTGCTATTCTGTTCTAAACCAATCTTGCTGAACCATATTTGAAATCCTTGAGTTTAGGGACAGAGAAGGACACTCGTGGAAACTATCAGTGTGCTATTCTGTGCTAAATCTTGTTTGTCGGGACAGAGAAGGACAGTGAGTGAAACTGACAGTGTGCTATTCTGTTCTAAACCAATCTTGCTGAACCATATTTGAAATCCTTGAGTTTAGGGACAGAGAGGTACAGTGAGGGAAAGTGTCAGTGTGCTATTCTGTTCTAAACCAATCTTGCTGAACCATATTTGAAATCCTTGAGTTTAGGGACAGAGAAGGACACTCGTGGAAACTATCAGTGTGCTATTCTGTGCTAAATCTTGTTTGTAGGGACAGAGAAGGACAGTGAGTGAAACTGACAGTGTGCTATTCTGTTCTAAACCAATCTTGCTGAACCATATTTGAAATCCTTGAGTTTAGGGACAGAGAGATACAGTGAGGGAAAGTGTCAGTGTGCTATTCTGTTCTAAACCAATCTTGCTGAACCATATTTGAAATCCTTTAGTTTAGGGACAGAGAGGTACAGTGAGGGAAAGTGTCAGTGTGCTATTCTGTTCTAAACCAATCTTGCTGAACCATATTTGAAATCCTTGAGTTTAGGGACAGAGAGGTACAGTGAGGGAAAGTGTCAGTGTGCTATTCTGTTCTAAACCAATCTTGCTGAACCATATTTGAAATCCTTGAGTTTAGGGACAGAGAAGGACACTCGTGGAAACTATCAGTGTGCTATTCTGTGCTAAATCTTGTTTGTCGGGACAGAGAAGGACAGTGAGTGAAACTGACAGTGTGCTATTCTGTTCTAAACCAATCTTGCTGAACCATATTTGAAATCCTTGAGTTTAGGGACAGAGAGGTACAGTGAGGGAAAGTGTCAGTGAGCTATTCTGTTCTAAACCAATCTTGCTGAACCATATTTGAAATCCTTGAGTTTAGGGACAGAGAAGGACACTTGTGGAAACTATCAGTGTGCTATTCTGTGCTAAACCTTGTTTATAGGGACAGAGAAGGACAGTGAGTGAAACTGACAGTGTGCTATTCTGTTCTAAACCAATCTTGCTGAACCATATTTGAAATCCTTGAGTTTAGGGACAGAGAGGTACAGTGAGGGAAAGTGTCAGTGTGCTATTCTGTTCTAAACCAATCTTGCTGAACCATATTTGAAATCCTTGAGTTTAGGGACAGAGAGGTACAGTAAAGGAAAGTGTCAGTGTGCTATTCTGTTCTAAACCAATCTTGCTGAACCATATTTGAAATCCTTGAGTTTAGGGACAGAGAGGTACAGTGAGGGAAAGTGTCAGTGAGCTATTCTGTTCTAAACCAATCTTGCTGAACCATATTTGAAATCCTTGAGTTTAGGGACAGAGAAGGACACTCGTGGAAACTATCAGTGTGCTATTCTGTGCTAAATCTTGTTTGTAGGGACAGAGAAGGACAGTGAGTGAAACTGACAGTGTGCTATTCTGTTCTAAACCAATCTTGCTGAACCATATTGGAAATCCTTGAGTTTAGGGACAGAGAGGTACAGTGAGGGAAAGTGTCAGTGTGCTATTCTGTTCTAAACCAATCTTGCTGAACCATATTTGAAATCCTTGAGTTTAGGGACAGAGAGGTACAGTGAGGGAAAGTGTCAGTGTGCTATTCTGTTCTAAACCAATCTTGCTGAACCATATTTGAAATCCTTGAGTTTAGGGACAGAGAGGTACAGTGAGGGAAAGTGTCAGTGTGCTATTCTGTTCTAAACCAATCTTGCTAAACCATATTTGAAATCCTTGAGTTTAGGGACAGAGAGGTACAGTGAGGGAAAGTGTCAGTGAGCTATTCTGTTCTAAACCAATCTTGCTGAACCATATTTGAAATCCTTGAGTTTAGGGACAGAGAAGGACACTCGTGGAAACTATCAGTGTGCTATTCTGTGCTAAATCTTGTTTGTAGGGACAGAGAAGGACAGTGATTGAAACTGACAGTGTGCTATTCTGTTCTAAACCAATCTTGCTGAACCATATTTGAAATCCTTGAGTTTAGGGACAGAGAGGTACAGTGAGGGAAAGTGTCAGTGTGCTATTCTGTTCTAAACCAATCTTGCTGAACCATATTTGAAATCCTTGAGTTTAGGGACAGAGAGGTACAGTGAGGGAAAGTGTCAGTGAGCTATTCTGTTCTAAACCAATCTTGCTGAACCATATTTGAAATCCTTGAGTTTAGGGACAGAGAAGGACACTCGTGGAAACTATCAGTGTGCTATTCTGTGCTAAATCTTGTTTGTAGGGACAGAGAAGGACAGTGAGTGAAACTGACAGTGTGCTATTCTGTTCTAAACCAATCTTGCTGAACCATATTGGAAATCCTTGAGTTTAGGGACAGAGAGGGACAGTGAGTGAAACTGACAGTGTGCTATTCTGTTCTAAACCAATCTTGCTGAACCATATTGGAAATCCTTGAGTTTAGGGACAGAGAGGTACAGTGAGGGAAAGTGTCAGTGTGCTATTCTGTTCTAAACCAATCTTGCTGAACCATATTTGAAATCCTTGAGTTTAGGGACAGAGAGGTACAGTGAGGGAAAGTGTCAGTGTGCTATTCTGTTCTAAACCAATCTTGCTGAACCATATTTGAAATCCTTGAGTTTAGGGACAGAGAAGGACACTCGTGGAAACTATCAGTGTGCTATTCTGTGCTAAATCTTGTTTGTCGGGACAGAGAAGGACAGTGAGTGAAACTGACAGTGTGCTATTCTGTTCTAAACCAATCTTGCTGAACCATATTTGAAATCCTTGAGTTTAGGGACAGAGAGGTACAGTGAGGGAAAGTGTCAGTGAGCTATTCTGTTCTAAACCAATCTTGCTGAACCATATTTGAAATCCTTGAGTTTAGGGACAGAGAAGGACACTTGTGGAAACTATCAGTGTGCTATTCTGTGCTAAACCTTGTTTATAGGGACAGAGAAGGACAGTGAGTGAAACTGACAGTGTGCTATTCTGTTCTAAACCAATCTTGCTGAACCATATTTGAAATCCTTGAGTTTAGGGACAGAGAGGTACAGTGAGGGAAAGTGTCAGTGTGCTATTCTGTTCTAAACCAATCTTGCTGAACCATATTTGAAATCCTTGAGTTTAGGGACAGAGAGGTACAGTAAAGGAAAGTGTCAGTGTGCTATTCTGTTCTAAACCAATCTTGCTGAACCATATTTGAAATCCTTGAGTTTAGGGACAGAGAGGTACAGTGAGGGAAAGTGTCAGTGAGCTATTCTGTTCTAAACCAATCTTGCTGAACCATATTTGAAATCCTTGAGTTTAGGGACAGAGAAGGACACTCGTGGAAACTATCAGTGTGCTATTCTGTGCTAAATCTTGTTTGTAGGGACAGAGAAGGACAGTGAGTGAAACTGACAGTGTGCTATTCTGTTCTAAACCAATCTTGCTGAACCATATTGGAAATCCTTGAGTTTAGGGACAGAGAGGTACAGTGAGGGAAAGTGTCAGTGTGCTATTCTGTTCTAAACCAATCTTGCTGAACCATATTTGAAATCCTTGAGTTTAGGGACAGAGAGGTACAGTGAGGGAAAGTGTCAGTGTGCTATTCTGTTCTAAACCAATCTTGCTGAACCATATTTGAAATCCTTGAGTTTAGGGACAGAGAGGTACAGTGAGGGAAAGTGTCAGTGTGCTATTCTGTTCTAAACCAATCTTGCTAAACCATATTTGAAATCCTTGAGTTTAGGGACAGAGAGGTACAGTGAGGGAAAGTGTCAGTGAGCTATTCTGTTCTAAACCAATCTTGCTGAACCATATTTGAAATCCTTGAGTTTAGGGACAGAGAAGGACACTCGTGGAAACTATCAGTGTGCTATTCTGTGCTAAATCTTGTTTGTAGGGACAGAGAAGGACAGTGATTGAAACTGACAGTGTGCTATTCTGTTCTAAACCAATCTTGCTGAACCATATTTGAAATCCTTGAGTTTAGGGACAGAGAGGTACAGTGAGGGAAAGTGTCAGTGTGCTATTCTGTTCTAAACCAATCTTGCTGAACCATATTTGAAATCCTTGAGTTTAGGGACAGAGAGGTACAGTGAGGGAAAGTGTCAGTGAGCTATTCTGTTCTAAACCAATCTTGCTGAACCATATTTGAAATCCTTGAGTTTAGGGACAGAGAAGGACACTCGTGGAAACTATCAGTGTGCTATTCTGTGCTAAATCTTGTTTGTAGGGACAGAGAAGGACAGTGAGTGAAACTGACAGTGTGCTATTCTGTTCTAAACCAATCTTGCTGAACCATATTGGAAATCCTTGAGTTTAGGGACAGAGAGGGACAGTGAGTGAAACTGACAGTGTGCTATTCTGTTCTAAACCAATCTTGCTGAACCATATTGGAAATCCTTGAGTTTAGGGACAGAGAGGTACAGTGAGGGAAAGTGTCAGTGTGCTATTCTGTTCTAAACCAATCTTGCTGAACCATATTTGAAATCCTTGAGTTTAGGGACAGAGAGGTACAGTGAGGGAAAGTGTCAGTGTGCTATTCTGTTCTAAACCAATCTTGCTGAACCATATTTGAAATCCTTGAGTTTAGGGACAGAGAAGGACACTCGTGGAAACTATCAGTGTGCTATTCTGTGCTAAATCTTGTTTGTCGGGACAGAGAAGGACAGTGAGTGAAACTGACAGTGTGCTATTCTGTTCTAAACCAATCTTGCTGAACCATATTTGAAATCCTTGAGTTTAGGGACAGAGAGGTACAGTGAGGGAAAGTGTCAGTGAGCTATTCTGTTCTAAACCAATCTTGCTGAACCATATTTGAAATCCTTGAGTTTAGGGACAGAGAAGGACACTTGTGGAAACTATCAGTGTGCTATTCTGTGCTAAACCTTGTTTATAGGGACAGAGAAGGACAGTGAGTGAAACTGACAGTGTGCTATTCTGTTCTAAACCAATCTTGCTGAACCATATTTGAAATCCTTGAGTTTAGGGACAGAGAGGTACAGTGAGGGAAAGTGTCAGTGTGCTATTCTGTTCTAAACCAATCTTGCTGAACCATATTTGAAATCCTTGAGTTTAGGGACAGAGAGGTACAGTAAAGGAAAGTGTCAGTGTGCTATTCTGTTCTAAACCAATCTTGCTGAACCATATTTGAAATCCTTGAGTTTAGGGACAGAGAGGTACAGTGAGGGAAAGTGTCAGTGAGCTATTCTGTTCTAAACCAATCTTGCTGAACCATATTTGAAATCCTTGAGTTTAGGGACAGAGAAGGACACTCGTGGAAACTATCAGTGTGCTATTCTGTGCTAAATCTTGTTTGTAGGGACAGAGAAGGACAGTGAGTGAAACTGACAGTGTGCTATTCTGTTCTAAACCAATCTTGCTGAACCATATTGGAAATCCTTGAGTTTAGGGACAGAGAGGTACAGTGAGGGAAAGTGTCAGTGTGCTATTCTGTTCTAAACCAATCTTGCTGAACCATATTTGAAATCCTTGAGTTTAGGGACAGAGAGGTACAGTGAGGGAAAGTGTCAGTGTGCTATTCTGTTCTAAACCAATCTTGCTGAACCATATTTGAAATCCTTTAGTTTAGGGACAGAGAGGTACAGTGAGGGAAAGTGTCAGTGTGCTATTCTGTTCTAAACCAATCTTGCTGAACCATATTTGAAATCCTTGAGTTTAGGGACAGAGAGGTACAGTGAGGGAAAGTGTCAGTGTGCTATTCTGTTCTAAACCAATCTTGCTGAACCATATTTGAAATCCTTGAGTTTAGGGACAGAGAAGGACACTCGTGGAAACTATCAGTGTGCTATTCTGTGCTAAATCTTGTTTGTCGGGACAGAGAAGGACAGTGAGTGAAACTGACAGTGTGCTATTCTGTTCTAAACCAATCTTGCTGAACCATATTTGAAATCCTTGAGTTTAGGGACAGAGAGGTACAGTGAGGGAAAGTGTCAGTGAGCTATTCTGTTCTAAACCAATCTTGCTGAACCATATTTGAAATCCTTGAGTTTAGGGACAGAGAAGGACACTTGTGGAAACTATCAGTGTGCTATTCTGTGCTAAACCTTGTTTATAGGGACAGAGAAGGACAGTGAGTGAAACTGACAGTGTGCTATTCTGTTCTAAACCAATCTTGCTGAACCATATTTGAAATCCTTGAGTTTAGGGACAGAGAGGTACAGTGAGGGAAAGTGTCAGTGTGCTATTCTGTTCTAAACCAATCTTGCTGAACCATATTTGAAATCCTTGAGTTTAGGGACAGAGAGGTACAGTAAAGGAAAGTGTCAGTGTGCTATTCTGTTCTAAACCAATCTTGCTGAACCATATTTGAAATCCTTGAGTTTAGGGACAGAGAGGTACAGTGAGGGAAAGTGTCAGTGAGCTATTCTGTTCTAAACCAATCTTGCTGAACCATATTTGAAATCCTTGAGTTTAGGGACAGAGAAGGACACTCGTGGAAACTATCAGTGTGCTATTCTGTGCTAAATCTTGTTTGTAGGGACAGAGAAGGACAGTGAGTGAAACTGACAGTGTGCTATTCTGTTCTAAACCAATCTTGCTGAACCATATTGGAAATCCTTGAGTTTAGGGACAGAGAGGTACAGTGAGGGAAAGTGTCAGTGTGCTATTCTGTTCTAAACCAATCTTGCTGAACCATATTTGAAATCCTTGAGTTTAGGGACAGAGAGGTACAGTGAGGGAAAGTGTCAGTGTGCTATTCTGTTCTAAACCAATCTTGCTGAACCATATTTGAAATCCTTGAGTTTAGGGACAGAGAGGTACAGTGAGGGAAAGTGTCAGTGTGCTATTCTGTTCTAAACCAATCTTGCTAAACCATATTTGAAATCCTTGAGTTTAGGGACAGAGAGGTACAGTGAGGGAAAGTGTCAGTGAGCTATTCTGTTCTAAACCAATCTTGCTGAACCATATTTGAAATCCTTGAGTTTAGGGACAGAGAAGGACACTCGTGGAAACTATCAGTGTGCTATTCTGTGCTAAATCTTGTTTGTAGGGACAGAGAAGGACAGTGATTGAAACTGACAGTGTGCTATTCTGTTCTAAACCAATCTTGCTGAACCATATTTGAAATCCTTGAGTTTAGGGACAGAGAGGTACAGTGAGGGAAAGTGTCAGTGTGCTATTCTGTTCTAAACCAATCTTGCTGAACCATATTTGAAATCCTTGAGTTTAGGGACAGAGAGGTACAGTGAGGGAAAGTGTCAGTGAGCTATTCTGTTCTAAACCAATCTTGCTGAACCATATTTGAAATCCTTGAGTTTAGGGACAGAGAAGGACACTCGTGGAAACTATCAGTGTGCTATTCTGTGCTAAATCTTGTTTGTAGGGACAGAGAAGGACAGTGAGTGAAACTGACAGTGTGCTATTCTGTTCTAAACCAATCTTGCTGAACCATATTGGAAATCCTTGAGTTTAGGGACAGAGAGGGACAGTGAGTGAAACTGACAGTGTGCTATTCTGTTCTAAACCAATCTTGCTGAACCATATTGGAAATCCTTGAGTTTAGGGACAGAGAGGTACAGTGAGGGAAAGTGTCAGTGTGCTATTCTGTTCTAAACCAATCTTGCTGAACCATATTTGAAATCCTTGAGTTTAGGGACAGAGAGGTACAGTGAGGGAAAGTGTCAGTGTGCTATTCTGTTCTAAACCAATCTTGCTGAACCATATTTGAAATCCTTGAGTTTAGGGACAGAGAAGGACACTCGTGGAAACTATCAGTGTGCTATTCTGTGCTAAATCTTGTTTGTCGGGACAGAGAAGGACAGTGAGTGAAACTGACAGTGTGCTATTCTGTTCTAAACCAATCTTGCTGAACCATATTTGAAATCCTTGAGTTTAGGGACAGAGAGGTACAGTGAGGGAAAGTGTCAGTGAGCTATTCTGTTCTAAACCAATCTTGCTGAACCATATTTGAAATCCTTGAGTTTAGGGACAGAGAAGGACACTTGTGGAAACTATCAGTGTGCTATTCTGTGCTAAACCTTGTTTATAGGGACAGAGAAGGACAGTGAGTGAAACTGACAGTGTGCTATTCTGTTCTAAACCAATCTTGCTGAACCATATTTGAAATCCTTGAGTTTAGGGACAGAGAGGTACAGTGAGGGAAAGTGTCAGTGTGCTATTCTGTTCTAAACCAATCTTGCTGAACCATATTTGAAATCCTTGAGTTTAGGGACAGAGAGGTACAGTAAAGGAAAGTGTCAGTGTGCTATTCTGTTCTAAACCAATCTTGCTGAACCATATTTGAAATCCTTGAGTTTAGGGACAGAGAGGTACAGTGAGGGAAAGTGTCAGTGAGCTATTCTGTTCTAAACCAATCTTGCTGAACCATATTTGAAATCCTTGAGTTTAGGGACAGAGAAGGACACTCGTGGAAACTATCAGTGTGCTATTCTGTGCTAAATCTTGTTTGTAGGGACAGAGAAGGACAGTGAGTGAAACTGACAGTGTGCTATTCTGTTCTAAACCAATCTTGCTGAACCATATTGGAAATCCTTGAGTTTAGGGACAGAGAGGTACAGTGAGGGAAAGTGTCAGTGTGCTATTCTGTTCTAAACCAATCTTGCTGAACCATATTTGAAATCCTTGAGTTTAGGGACAGAGAGGTACAGTGAGGGAAAGTGTCAGTGTGCTATTCTGTTCTAAACCAATCTTGCTGAACCATATTTGAAATCCTTGAGTTTAGGGACAGAGAGGTACAGTGAGGGAAAGTGTCAGTGTGCTATTCTGTTCTAAACCAATCTTGCTAAACCATATTTGAAATCCTTGAGTTTAGGGACAGAGAGGTACAGTGAGGGAAAGTGTCAGTGAGCTATTCTGTTCTAAACCAATCTTGCTGAACCATATTTGAAATCCTTGAGTTTAGGGACAGAGAAGGACACTCGTGGAAACTATCAGTGTGCTATTCTGTGCTAAATCTTGTTTGTAGGGACAGAGAAGGACAGTGATTGAAACTGACAGTGTGCTATTCTGTTCTAAACCAATCTTGCTGAACCATATTTGAAATCCTTGAGTTTAGGGACAGAGAGGTACAGTGAGGGAAAGTGTCAGTGTGCTATTCTGCTCTAAACCAATCTTGCTGAACCATATTTGAAATCCTTGAGTTTAGGGACAGAGAGGTACAGTGAGGGAAAGTGTCAGTGAGCTATTCTGTTCTAAACCAATCTTGCTGAACCATATTTGAAATCCTTGAGTTTAGGGACAGAGAAGGACACTCGTGGAAACTATCAGTGTGCTATTCTGTGCTAAATCTTGTTTGTAGGGACAGAGAAGGACAGTGAGTGAAACTGACAGTGTGCTATTCTGTTCTAAACCAATCTTGCTGAACCATATTGGAAATCCTTGAGTTTAGGGACAGAGAGGGACAGTGAGTGAAACTGACAGTGTGCTATTCTGTTCTAAACCAATCTTGCTGAACCATATTGGAAATCCTTGAGTTTAGGGACAGAGAGGTACAGTGAGGGAAAGTGTCAGTGTGCTATTCTGTTCTAAACCAATCTTGCTGAACCATATTTGAAATCCTTGAGTTTAGGGACAGAGAGGTACAGTGAGGGAAAGTGTCAGTGTGCTATTCTGTTCTAAACCAATCTTGCTGAACCATATTTGAAATCCTTGAGTTTAGGGACAGAGAGGTACAGTGAGGGAAAGTGTCAGTGTGCTATTCTGTTCTAAACCAATCTTGCTAAACCATATTTGAAATCCTTGAGTTTAGGGACAGAGAGGTACAGTGAGGGAAAGTGTCAGTGAGCTATTCTGTTCTAAACCAATCTTGCTGAACCATATTTGAAATCCTTGAGTTTAGGGACAGAGAAGGACACTCGTGGAAACTATCAGTGTGCTATTCTGTGCTAAATCTTGTTTGTAGGGACAGAGAAGGACAGTGAGTGAAACTGACAGTGTGCTATTCTGTTCTAAACCAATCTTGCTGAACCATATTTGAAATCCTTGAGTTTAGGGACAGAGAGGTACAGTGAGGGAAAGTGTCAGTGAGCTATTCTGTTCTAAACCAATCTTGCTGAACCATATTTGAAATCCTTGAGTTTAGGGACAGAGAAGGACACTCGTGGAAACTATCAGTGTGCTATTCTGTGCTAAACCTTGTTTATAGGGACAGAGAAGGACAGTGAGTGAAACTGACAGTGTGCTATTTTGTTCTAAACCAATCTTGCTGAACCATATTTGAAATCCTTGAGTTTAGGGACAGAGAGGTACAGTGAGGGAAAGTGTCAGTGTGCTATTCTGTTCTAAACCAATCTTGCTGAACCATATTTGAAATCCTTGAGTTTAGGGACAGAGAGGTACAGTAAAGGAAAGTGTCAGTGTGCTATTCTGTTCTAAACCAATCTTGCTGAACCATATTTGAAATCCTTGAGTTTAGGGACAGAGAGGTACAGTGAGGGAAAGTGTCAGTGAGCTATTCTGTTCTAAACCAATCTTGCTGAACCATATTTGAAATCCTTGAGTTTAGGGACAGAGAAGGACACTCGTGGAAACTATCAGTGTGCTATTCTGTGCTAAATCTTGTTTGTAGGGACAGAGAAGGACAGTGAGTGAAACTGACAGTGTGCTATTCTGTTCTAAACCAATCTTGCTGAACCATATTGGAAATCCTTGAGTTTAGGGACAGAGAGGTACAGTGAGGGAAAGTGTCAGTGTGCTATTCTGTTCTAAACCAATCTTGCTGAACCATATTTGAAATCCTTGAGTTTAGGGACAGAGAGGTACAGTGAGGGAAAGTGTCAGTGTGCTATTCTGTTCTAAACCAATCTTGCTGAACCATATTTGAAATCCTTGAGTTTAGGGACAGAGAGTTACAGTGAGGGAAAGTGTCAGTGTGCTATTCTGTTCTAAACCAATCTTGCTGAACCATATTTGAAATCCTTGAGTTTAGGGACAGAGAAGGACACTCGTGGAAACTATCAGTGTGCTATTCTGTGCTAAATCTTGTTTGTAGGGACAGAGAAGGACAGTGAGTGAAACTGACAGTGTGCTATTCTGTTCTAAACCAATCTTGCTGAACCATATTTGAAATCCTTGAGTTTAGGGACAGAGAGTTACAGTGAGGGAAAGTGTCAGTGTGCTATTCTGTTCTAAACCAATCTTGCTGAACCATATTTGAAATCCTTAAGTTTAGGGACAGAGAGGTACAGTGAGGGAAAGTGTCAGTGTGCTATTCTGTTCTAAACCAATCTTGCTGAACCATATTTGAAATCCTTGAGTTTAGGGACAGAGAGGTACAGTGAGGGAAAATGTCAGTGTGCTATTCTGTTCTAAACCAATCTTGCTGAACCATATTTGAAATCCTTGAGTTTAGGAACAGAGAGGTACAGTGAGGGAAAGTGTCAGTGTGCTATTCTGTTCTAAACCAATCTTGCTAAACCATATTTGAAATCCTTGAGTTTAGGGACAGAGAGGTACAGTGAGGGAGAGTGTCAGTGAGCTATTCTGTTCTAAACCAATCTTGCTGAACCATATTTGAAATCCTTGAGTTTAGGGACAGAGAAGGACACTCGTGGAAACTATCAGTGTGCTATTCTGTGCTAAATCTTGTTTGTAGGGACAGAGAAGGACAGTGATTGAAACTGACAGTGTGCTATTCTGTTCTAAACCAATCTTGCTGAACCATATTTGAAATCCTTGAGTTTAGAGACAGAGAGGTACAGTGAGGGAAAGTGTCAGTGTGCTATTCTGTTCTAAACCAATCTTGCTGAACCATATTTGAAATCCTTGAGTTTAGGGACAGAGAGGTACAGTGAGGGAAAGTGTCAGTGAGCTATTCTGTTCTAAACCAATCTTGCTGAACCATATTTGAAATCCTTGAGTTTAGGGACAGAGAAGGACACTCGTGGAAACTATCAGTGTGCTATTCTGTGCTAAATCTTGTTTGTAGGGACAGAGAAGGACAGTGAGTGAAACTGACAGTGTGCTATTCTGTTCTAAACCAATCTTGCTGAACCATATTTGAAATCCTTGAGTTTAGGGACAGAGAGTTACAGTGAGGGAAAGTGTCAGTGTGCTATTCTGTTCTAAACCAATCTTGCTGAACCATATTTGAAATCCTTGAGTTTAGGGACAGAGAAGGGCACTCGTGGAAACTATCAGTGTGCTATTCTGTGCTAAATCTTGTTTGTAGGGACAGAGAAGGACAGTGAGTGAAACTGACAGTGTGCTATTCTGTTCTAAACCAATCTTGCTGAACCATATTTGAAATTCTTGAGTTTAGGGACAGAGAGGTACAGTGAGGGAAAGTGTCAGTGTGCTATTCTGTTCTAAACCAATCTTGCTGAACCATATTTGAAATCCTTGAGTTTAGGGACAGAGAAGGACACTCGTGGAAACTATCAGTGTGCTATTCTGTGCTAAATCTTGTTTGTAGGGACAGAGAAGGACAGTGAGTGAAACTGACAGTGTGCTATTCTGTTCTAAACCAATCTTGCTGAACCATATTTGAAATCCTTGAGTTTAGGGACAGAGAGGTACAGTGAGGGAAAGTGTCAGTGAGCTATTCTGTTCTAAACCAATCTTGCTGAACCATATTTGAAATCCTTGAGTTTAGGGACAGAGAAGGACACTCGTGGAAACTATCAGTGTGCTATTCTGTGCTAAATCTTGTTTGTCGGGACAGAGAAGGACAGTGAGTGAAACTGACAGTGTGCTATTCTGTTCTAAACCAATCTTGCTGAACCATATTTGAAATCCTTGAGTTTAGGGACAGAGAGGTACAGTGAGGGAAAGTGTCAGTGAGCTATTCTGTTATAAACCAATCTTGCTGAACCATATTTGAAATCCTTGAGTTTAGGGACAGAGAAGGACACTCGTGGAAACTATCAGTGTGCTATTCTGTGCTAAACCTTGTTTATAGGGACAGAGAAGGACAGTGAGTGAAACTGACAGTGTGCTATTCTGTTCTAAACCAATTTTGCTGAACCATATTTGAAATCCTTGAGTTTAGGGACAGAGAGGTACAGTGAGGGAAAGTGTCAGTGTGCTATTCTGTTCTAAACCAATCTTGCTGAACCATATTTGAAATCCTTGAGTTTAGGGACAGAGAAGGACACTCGTGGAAACTATCAGTGTGCTATTCTGTGCTAAATCTTGTTTGTAGGGACAGAGAAGGACAGTGAGTGAAACTGACAGTGTGCTATTCTGTTCTAAACCAATCTTGCTGAACCATATTTGAAATCCTTGAGTTTAGGGACAGAGAGGTACAGTGAGGGAAAGTGTCAGTGTGCTATTCTGTTCTAAACCAATCTTGCTGAACCATATTTGAAATCCTTGAGTTTAGGGACAGAGAGGTACAGTGAGGGAAAGTGTCAGTGAGCTATTCTGTTCTAAACCAATCTTGCTGAACCATATTTGAAATCCTTGAGTTTAGGGACAGAGAGGTACAGTGAGGGAAAGTGTCAGTGAGCTATTCTGTTCTAAACCAATCTTGCTGAACCATATTTGAAATCCTTGAGTTTAGGGACAGAGAAGGACACTCGTGGAAACTATCAGTGTGCTATTCTGTGCTAAATCTTGTTTGTAGGGACAGAGAAAGACAGTGAGTGAAACTGACAGTGTGCTATTCTGTTCTAAACCAATCTTGCTGAACCATATTGGAAATCCTTGAGTTTAGGGACAGAGAGGTACAGTGAGGGAAAGTGTCAGTGTGCTATTCTGTTCTAAACCAATCTTGCTGAACCATATTTGAAATCCTTGAGTTTAGGGACAGAGAGGTACAGTGAGGGAAAGTGTCAGTGTGCTATTCTGTTCTAAACCAATCTTGCTGAACCATATTTGAAATCCTTGAGTTTAGGGACAGAGAGGTACAGTGAGGGAAAGTGTCAGTGAGCTATTCTGTTCTAAACCAATCTTGCTGAACCATATTTGAAATCCTTGAGTTTAGGGACAGAGAAGGACACTCGTGGAAACTATCAGTGTGCTATTCTGTGCTAAATCTTGTTTGTAGGGACAGAGAAGGACAGTGAGTGAAACTGACAGTGTGCTATTCTGTTCTAAACCAATCTTGCTGAACCATATTTGAAATCCTTGAGTTTAGGGACAGAGAGGTACAGTGAGGGAAAGTGTCAGTGTGCTATTCTGTTCTAAACCAATCTTGCTGAACCATATTGGAAATCCTTGAGTTTAGGGACAGAGAGGTACAGTGAGGGAAAGTGTCAGTGTGCTATTCTGTTCTAAACCAATCTTGCTGAACCATATTTGAAATCCTTGAGTTTAGGGACAGAGAGGTACAGTGAGGGAAAGTGTCAGTGTGCTATTCTGTTCTAAACCAATCTTGCTGAACCATATTTGAAATCCTTGAGTTTAGGGACAGAGAGGTACAGTGAGGGAAAGTGTCAGTGAGCTATTCTGTTCTAAACCAATCTTGCTGAACCATATTTGAAATCCTTGAGTTTAGGGACAGATAAGGACACTCGTGGAAACTATCAGTGTGCTATTCTGTGCTAAATCTTGTTTGTAGGGACAGAGAAGGACAGTGAGTGAAACTGACAGTGTGCTATTCTGTTCTAAACCAATCTTGCTGAACCATATTTGAAATCCTTGAGTTTAGGGACAGAGAGGTACAGTGAGGGAAAGTGTCAGTGAGCTATTCTGTTCTAAACCAATCTTGCTGAACCATATTTGAAATCCTTGAGTTTAGGGACAGAGAAGGACACTCGTGGAAACTATCAGTGTGCTATTCTGTGCTAAATCTTGTTTGTAGGGACAGAGAAGGACAGTGAGTGAAACTGACAGTGTGCTATTCTGTTCTAAACCAATCTTGCTGAACCATATTTGAAATCCTTGAGTTTAGGGACAGAGAAGGATAGGCAGGGGACAGTGTCAGTGTCATTGTTGCCAAGCCTCCTGCACAGTATACACCTGAAGGTAGCCCTTATTGCTGTTTTTCCCATCTCCCTGCAGGCCATCCATTAAAATGTCTGGAAGGCAAACAAGGAGAGGCAGACAGTCAGGAGGCAAAAAAAGAGGGCAAGCAGGCTCTGTGTCTGGGGGCAACAGTGCTGGTCGTGGACGCGGTGCATTGTCATCAGCACATGGCCATGGGACACGCTTGTCCTTCTTTTCGGCAGCTGGACATGTTGAGCTACATCATGCCGAAGACTTGGTAGAGTGGATGACCAAGCCCACCTCATCCTCCTCATCCTCTCTCACCCAGGCTCAGGGTACTGGCAAAGCAGCTGCCAAAGCGTCCTCTTCTCTGGTATCATTATCTTCATTAGTCAATCCTTCCCTAGACCCACCATGTCGTCCTCCTGAGGAGTCCCCCGAACTGTTTGAGCACAGTGTTGGGTACATGCTCCAGGAGGATGCCCAGCGTTTCGAAGGATCTGATGATGATACCCAGATAGAGGAAGGCAGTAGTGTGAGAGCAGAGAGAGGGGATGCTCAAGAAGGACACCAATCTGGCAGTCATGCTCCAGCAGCTGCAGCATACTGCCAGATTGGCTCCAGTGATGAGGAGGGAGGGGATGATGAGGTCACTGACTCCACGTGGGTGCCTAATAGGAGAGAGGAGGAGGAGGAGGATGAGGAGGAGGCACATCTCCAACGAGGCAGGATGCCCTTGGGTGGCCAGCGTATGGGCAGCACACCGACGGAATCACACTGCAGAGCTCCGCCTGTGCAGGGCGCTGCCTCTGCCCGTCATTCAAAAAGTTCTTTGGTGTGGGCCTTTTTTGAGGCGAGTGCATCAGATCGCACAGCTGCTGTTTGCAACATATGTCTCAAGCGTAAATCGCGTGGCCAAAACATCAGCCGCTTGGGCACCACATGCTTGATCAGACATATGTTGACCTGCCATGCAGCTCGTTGGCAAGCCTACCTTAAAGACCCACACCAAAGAACAAAGCGGACCTCTCCTTGCACCGCATCAGCTGGGATCTCCAACCCCACTATACCTTCAGTCCTCTCTGAAACCTGCACTGAGAGGAATGAAGGTGTAGAATTAGGTGTGTCACAGCCAAGTACTTGCGGCCACTCTGCTAGCAGTATACCGACGTCCGATTCTAGCAGGCAAATTTCCCTGCCCCAGCTGCTAGACCGTCGAAAGAAGTTCACTCCCAGCCATCCACATGCCCAGCGGTTGAATGCTAGCTTGGCTAAATTGCTAGCGCTTCAACTGCTGCCTTTTCAGTTGGTAGACTCGGCCCCCTTCCGTGAGTTTGTGCAATGTGCGGTTCCTCAGTGGCAGGTTCCCAAACGCCACTTTTTCTCACGGAAGGCGATTCCGGCTCTCTACAGGCATGTGGAAGGCAATGTCTTGGCCTCGCTGGACAGGGCGGTCAGCGGTAAGGTGCATATTACCGCTGACTCATGGTCCAGCAGGCATGGACAGGGACGTTACCTTTCTTTCACGGCCCATTGGGTCACTCTTTTGGCAGCTGGGAAGGATGCAGGATAAGGTGCAGTAGTGTTGGAGGTTGTTCCACCGCCACGCCTCCAAAATGCTACTACTGGTTGTGACACACCTCTCTCCTCCACCCCCTCCTCTTCTTCTTCCTCCATGGCCTCTTCCTGTGGTTTGTCCTCGGAACCAGCGGTGCTCCGTAGGCGTTCAAGGGGCTACGCAAGTACGCAGGCAAAAAGATGCCATGCCGTGCTTGCGCTGGTGTGTTTGGGGGACAGGAGCCACACTGGGGCAGAGGTCCTGTCTGCTCTGCAGGGGCAGGCCGAGAGGTGGTTGATGCCACGCCAGCTTAAGCCAGGAATGGTGGTTTGCGACAATGGCACCAACCTCCTCTCCGCCCTCCGACAGGGACAACTGACCCATGTGCCCTGTATGGCTCACGTCCTTAACCTGGTGGTGCAGCGGTTCTTGGGCAGGTACCCGGGCTTACAGGATGTCCTGAGGCAGGCCAGGAAAGTCTGTGTGCATTTCCGCAGATCTTATAATGCCAGTGCTCGCCTGGCTGAGCTGCAAAAGGAGTTGAACCTGTCCAAGAACCGCCTTATATGTGACATGCCCACCAGGTGGAACTCAACGTTGGCCATGCTGCAGCGGCTGCACACGCAGCAAAGGGCCATCAATGAGTACCTGTGCGACTACGGCACCAGGACAGGGTCAGGGGAACTCAGGTTTTTTTCACCACGCCAGTGGGGCATGATCAGGGATGCATGCACTGTCCTGGCACCATTTGAGGAGGCCACGAGGATGGTGAGCAGTGACAGTGCATGCATCAGTGACACTGTACCTCTTGTCCACCTGTTGGAGCACACGCTGCGTGGAATAATGGACAGGGCACTTGAGGCAGAATAGAGGCAGGAAGAGGAGGACTTCCTTGCCTCTCAAGGCCCCCTTTACCCAGACAGTGTTCCTTCTGTCCCACCCATCGCACAGGAAGAGGAGGAGGATTGTGTCAGCATGGAGGTGGAGGCTGGCACTCAGCATCATCAGCAGCAGTCTTTTAGGGATGATTTACAGTCCCAAGAAACCAGTGGACTTGTACGTGGCTGGGAGGAGGTGGCTGCGGATCATGTCGTCCTTAGTGACCCAGAGGACTCCGGACTGAATGCCTCAGCTAACCTACGCTGCATGGCCTCCCTGATCCTGCAAAGTCTGCGGAAGGATCCTCGTATTCTTCGGATCAAGGAGAGGGACCATTACTGGCTGGCCACTCTCCTTGATCCACGGTACAAGGGTAAGATTGCGGACCTTATGTTACCGTCGCAGAGGGAGCAGAGGATGAGACAACTCCGGGAGGCCTTGCAGAAAGGTCTGTGCAACGCGTTCCCAGAGACTGGGAGGTTACAAACTCCTGGTCCTGGACAACGAGTTGCTGAGGCTTCGGGCAGTCAAAGAAGGAGCGGTGGGGAAGGTGGCCGTCTGACCGATGCGTTCAGACAATTCTTTAGTCCGCAGCCCCAAAGTATGATCGGTTCCAGCAACCATCGCCAGCGTCTGATATACATGGTGCAGGAATACCTAGGGGCAAGGTCAGACTTGGACACCTTCCCCACCGAAAATCCTCTGGCTTACTGGGTCTTGAGGATGGATCACTGGCCAGAGCTTGCACAGTATGCAATTGAGCTACTGGCCTGTCCTGCATCCAGCGTTCTTTCAGAACGCACATTCAGTGCTGCTGGAGGATTTGTCACGGATCACAGGGTGCGCCTGTCCACCGACTCGGTTGATCGACTGACTTTCATCAAGATGAACCAGTCTTGAATCACCACCAGCTACCACACACCTGATGCTGATATAACAGACTAATTGATTTTAAAATGTCACATCCCTTCAAGACTGATGCTGATGCTGAGTTCCTGTGCTGTTATGTTGATTAGCTATCCTCCTCCTCCTCCTCAATGATCCGATTAATGATGATAGCTTGGAAGATCATTTTGGTTTATGGGTGCCGCCACCAGTGGCTAAGGCCCAATTTTTCAGCCCCTGTTTAACAGGGGCGTGTAATTACAATTTTTGATGCAATACTTTGCAACAGGCCTCATTGCTGTGCTCCAAGTACAGTATCTGTGAGGGGTTGCAGTGTTGTGCCACCAGTGCCTAAGGCCCAATTTTTCAGCCCCTGTTCAACAGGGGCATGCAATTATAATTATTGATCTAATAATTCACAGCAGGGCCCATTGCTGCGCCCACCAAGAGTAACTGTCAGGCCTTACAGTGTTGTGTCAACACCACCACCACCACCACCACCAAAGGCCCAATTTTTCAGCCCCTGTTCAACAGGGGCATGCAATTATAATTATTGATCTAATAATTCACAGCAGGGCCCATTGCTGCGCCCACCAAGAGTAACTGTCAGGCCTTACAGTGTTGTGGCACCAGCACCACCATCAAAGGCCCAATTTTTACTACCACTGTTCAACAATTATATGTTATTACAATTCCTGATATAATAGTTGACAGCAGGGCGTTCCAGCACCCACCAAGAGTAACTGTGAGTGCTTACAGTGTTGTGCCAACACCAACACCAACACCTAAGGGGCCAATTTCTGCAGAGTATATACGGCAGGACCCTACTTTCAAACATCCAACTTACAAACGACTACTACTTGCAAACAGAAGAAGACAACAGGAAGTGAGAGGAAATCTACCCCTTGGAAGGAAAATTCTCTCCTGTAAGAATTAATATGGGAGAAAGGTGTCTCCTCTCTACTGATGCTTTATCACCAATCCTTGTTTCAATAAAAACACCACATTTCAAAATCAGGTGTTGCAAAGTGAGGTGAAATGTTCTGAACAGGGGCACAGACAGCAAAACAAATGTTACAGGGGTGATAACCCTTCCCTATGTTTTCCAAAAAGCTTAAAAATAGGTATTTGGGCTGGAGCTACACTTAAACAATGTAGCTGTTCAAAATTACAAACAGATTCTACATAAGAACAAACCTACAGTCCCTGTCTTGTATGCACCGCCTGTATACGGCTGTTCAGAGTATATAGGGCCTTTTTTATTTTGTGTGCGGGGTTCCCCTTAATATCCATACAAGACCCAAAGGGGCTGGTAATGGGCTGGGGTAGGGGGGGGTTGATGGGGTAGCTATGCCATTTTTCTTAAAGATTTTCATCCATATTACCGGGACCAGACATTACATTAAAGCCGCAAGCAGTTTTAAATGGCTTTTTTTTCCTTTAGAAATGTTATTTTGTGCAGGGACAGTTCTAAACACGGGAAACACGTGGCACTTCACAGGCATACTTTAGACACCCCCCAGGTACAATATTTAAAGGAATATTTGACTTTTTTTTTTTTCACTTTATGCATCATTAAAATGACTGCTCCCGGAAAACGTCAGTTTTTAAAACTTCTTTTTGCATTGATACATGTCCCCTGGTGCAGAACCCGGGTTCCCAAACTCTGTTTAGGACAATAACATGGATAATAGTCGTTATAATTAGCACTTTAGAATCCGAACGTTCGCATCCATTGTATTTAATAGGGTTCTAATGTTCGTGCGAACTTTCGGTCCGTTCGCGGGTTCTGGTGCGAACCGAACCCGGGGGTGTTCGGCTCATCACTACTACACATAGGTGAGTAGGGTATTGTAAAGATGATGTCTAATGCCAGGGCAGGTTTAGACTTGGGATTATAGCCAGTTCTAGTTAGTTGAAGGACCTTGAATCCTGAAGCCAGAGATGCCATATTTAACGGGAATGATGGGTATTCAGGTGTGCCTTGGCAGAGTCCTTCCATCTTGCTGTGGTCATTGAGTGTGATGATCCTGTCTTGGAGAGAGGGGGAAGTGTGGAGTTCTATTTGCATGCAATGGAAAGTCTTGTTGCTATAAGGATATGTATGAGTATAGCATGTGTAGCGGAGGGGCCATCTATCAAGCCCAATATTGAAGAGAGCCAGTTGGGGGTTAGGGAAATTTTGGTGCCAATTAGGTCATCGATTAGATTCTGTACTTATGTCCAGAGGGAGAGAGAAGGACAGGACATTCCCACCAAGGGCAGCCATCAGAAATTTTTGGGCCCCCTACACAGCTTTGGGCCTGGGCCCCCCCCCCTCTCCGAGCCTGACCACCAACATTCCCCAGGGCTTGCCCATGGGCCATCCAACCAAATCCGCTCACCGGCCACCTCACCTGTACGCACTCAGCCCCCCCTCAATCCTGTATAAATGTCAGCCCCCCCCTAACACCTGTATATATGCCAGCCCCCCCCACACACCTGTATGTATATATATATATATATATATATATATATATATATATATACACACAGTGGGGCAAAAAAGTATTTAGTCAGCCACCAATTGTGCAAGTTCTCCCACTTAAAAAGATGAGAGAGGCCTGTAATTGTCATCATAGGTATACCTCAACTATGATAGACAAAATGTGGAAACAAATCCAGACAATCACATTGTCTGATTTGGAAAGAATTTATTTGCAAATTATGGTGGAAAATAAGTATTTGGTCAATATCAAAAGTTCATCTCAATACTTTGTTATATATCCTTTTTTGGCAATGACAGAGGTCAAATGTTTTCTGTAAGTCTTCACAAGGTTGTCACACACTGTTGCTGGTATGTTAGCCCATTCCTCCATGCAGATCTCCTCTAGAGCACTGATGTTTTGAGGCTGTCGCTGAGCAACACAGACTTTCAATTCCCCCCAAAGGTTTTCTATGGGGTTGAGATCTGGAGACTGGCTAGGCCACTCCAGGACCTTGAAATGCTTCTTACAAAGCCACTCTTTCGTTGTCCGGGCGGTGTGTTTGGGATCATTGTCATGCTGAAAGACCCAGCCACATTTCATCTTCAACGCCCTTGCTGATGGGAGGAGGTTTGCACTCAAAATCTCACGATACATGGCCCTATTCATTCTTTCATGTACACAGATCAGTCGTCCTGTTCCCTTTGCAGAGAAACAGCCCCAAAGCATGATGTTGCCACCCCCATGCTTCACAGTAGGTATGGTGTTCTTTGGTTGCAACTCAGCATTCTCTCTCCTCCAAACACGACGAGTTGTGTTTCTACCAAACAGTTCTACTTTGGTTTCATGTGACCATATGACATTCTCCCAATCCTCTTCTGGATCATCCAAATGCTCTCTAGCAAACCTCAGATGGGCCCGGACATGTACTGGCTTAAGCAGCGGGACACGTCTGGCACTGCAGGATCTGAGTCCCTGGCGGCGTAGTGTGTTACTGATGGTAGCCTTTGTTACGTTGGTCCCAGCTCTCTGCAGGTCATTCACTAGGTCCCCCTGTGTGGTTCTGGGATTTTTGCTCACCATTCTTGTGATCATTTTGACCCCACGGGGTGAGATCTTGCGTGGAGCCTCAGATCGAGGGAGATTATCAGTGGTCTTGTATGTCTTCCATTTTCTAATTATTGCTCCCACAGTTGATTTCTTCACACCAAGCTGCTTGCCTATTGCAGATTCAGTCTTCCCAGCCTGGTGCAGGTCTACAATTTTGTTTCTGTTGTCCTTCGACAGCTCTTTGGTCTTCACCATAGTGGAGTTTGGAGTGTGACTGTTTGAGGTTGTGGACAGGTGTCTTTTATACTGATAACAAGTTCAAACAGGTACCATTAATACAGGTAATGAGTGGAGGACAGAGGAGCCTCTTAAAGAAGATACAGGTCTGTGAGAGCCAGAAATCTTGCTTGTTTGTAGGTGACCAAATACTTATTTTCCACCATAATTTGCAAATAAATTCTTTCCAAATCAGACAATGTGATTGTCTGGATTTGTTTCCACATTTTGTCTCTCATAGTTGAGGTATACCTATGATGACAATTACAGGCCTCTCTCATCTTTTTAAGTGGGAGAACTTGCACAATTGGTGGCTGACTAAATAATTTTTTGCCCCTCTGTGTATATATATATATATATATATATATATATGTAGCGGGGTCCCCTTTAAGACTCTCGGGACTACCTTGCCCAGAATCCCTTTCGGCATGTTTCCACCCCAGAGACTCATGGGAGGGGTTATAAAAGGAGGAGGCGAGGCTGGGCTCCGCCTCTTTGGGACACGAGACTTTAGTGACTGATCCTCCTGTGCGGATGTGCCGGAGTGCAAGGCCTGAAGCCTGAGGCTTTGCGCAGCACCAAAGAGCCTTCCACCCCACTGCGAGCCTGGGTGGCATCTGACTTCGCTTGTTTACAGCCTTGGTTGGATCGGGGACCCGATCGCTGAAGACACTGTGTGTGAGGACACAGTCGGTGGAAGTTCCCGGACTGGGATCGCGTCCGGAGGGGTGAGCGAGCGTATGCTCAGACCATATACTGTTGTTGCTAATGTGCCTATAGACTGCCGTGGCCCACAAGTTTATATCTGATGCTCTCACTGGAGATCCATATCAGAGCTGAACTCAGAGTTCATTCAGTAAAGTGTTTATTTCATCACAACCTTCCCACTGGATTACAAATGGTATTCTGTTATGTGCACCACCTTTAAAGAATTGCCGGTGAAGAAACCATCATCCCCTATAGACTGAGTTTTAGATATCTGAGCCAGGCCTGGCCAGCTAGTTAGTTCATTTAGTTACTGCGCCACAGGGCGCCTCGTTAACGGTTGCCCACGCGGCGCACCTTTACTGTTCATTTAATGCATAGTATGTTTATTGCTGCAGGGCTCTGCAACTTATTACCTGTAAACTGTTACCATTGTTAATCTTTCTTCACCATAAGCTTAAAGTAAATTTGATACCCCTTTCATTATTGCCTTGGTGTCTGGGTTTATTCATACAGTATAAGAATTATATTGCTGCCGTAACTAACTGTGCCAGTAGGGGGTCGAGTACATTGCCGGGGGTTGGCGGAGCTGTTTTCAGGGCCCAAACTAAATCTGCGGCCTTCTTAGTTGAAGGTATCGCTACACGTGGGGATTCTCGTCCGGGATCCTGATACAGCAATTAAACGCCAGAGGTGCCGTCATAGACCCGCAAGGAATAAGAGCGTGGTGCGAAGTGGCTAAGACAGACCCAAGCCAGTCAGTGGTCATCAACCTACCAGGGGAGGAATGGTCAATTGAAACGATAGAGGAGCTAATGAAGTCAGTGACCCCAGATCACACACCGTGGGTGATGGGAATAAAGTCAGACCCAGACATCTCATACCAGTATGCACTAGTGGAATACTTGGACGGGATGCCAGAGGCTTGTAAACGCAACTGTGTACAGATGCCAGATAATAGATCCTATAGGTTGGTGCACGCAATTAAGAAGGAGCCATCACCGACGGGATCACCGCAGGCTGTGGCCCGTACCCCACCTGAAAGAGGAGACAGGGCGATGCCTGCGGTGGCGCCTGCACCTGTCACTGCTATATCACCAGAACTGATAAATGCAATAGGGGATCTGCTAACCAAGTGTCAGAAGACAAGCACGGTGCATGTAGAGACTAGCTACCGGAGACTAAAGACATTCTCGGGGAAGCTCCCTGTCCCTGCAGGGGAAGAAGATTTTGACACCTGGGTGGAGCAGGCATTACAAGCAGTAGAGGCATGGGAGGTGCCTGAAGCGCAGAAGAGGCAACGAGAGATAGAAAGCCTTAAAGGCGCAGCAGCAGAAGCAGTGAAAAGTTTTCGGTTTGGGAATGCAGACTGTACGGCTCAAGACTGTCTAGCCATGCTACAGGAAGTGTTTGGTCAATTGGAAAAGGTGACAGAGATGGTCTACCAATTTGAACATACTTTCCAACAACCGAAGGAGAAACTTTCAGAGTATGTTAGATGACTGAACAGGTTGCTGTGCAAGATTGTGTTAAAGAAGGGAATGTATGGGGAAAATGGTTAGAAGTGGAAACATGTTAATAGGTGGGGGATGGATGAGTAGGTGAGTAGGAAGGTTGGGTGGGTGTGAATGAGGGATAAAGTGAGGAATACATGGTTAAGTTATGTATGTATTACTGTATAAGGGGAAAATGGATGTATGTTGTTTTTTTTTAAATGGAAAAAAGAAATAAAGAATATTGGATTATAAAAAAAAAAGGAAGGGAATGAAGCCCCAAGATACAGATGCGGCAAGAATGAAGCAAGTCTTAAAGGGAGCGTTACGCTCGGATCCAGTCTGGCTGCACCTGAAGACCTCGGGAGGAGAAACGTTACTGACTTATGCTGACTTGATAAAAATCATCAGAGATGAGGAGGCGCTACAACAGGACCAGCAAATGATTAAGGCAAATGTTGTACCCACACAGGTGCTAGTCAATCCAGTGATGACCCCTGAAAGAGACTCAGAGGTAGACACTCTAAAAGCTCAAATGTCCAAGGTGTTAGAGATGTTGACCTCTCTGATGGCAAAAGACACAGAGGGTCCCAAGAGAGAAGTACCAAGGAAGGAATTATTCCCAATTGCCTCAGCACCCGCATCTTTACAAGAATGGGGAGATATAGTCTGCTTTAACTGTGGAGGAATTGGCCATATTGCAGCTACATGTTCCAGTCCCAAGAAGAAGAAACCAGACAACCGCAAGCCGGCGGGAAACTCCAGAGGGCCCCGGTGAAGGAGTCAACCAGGTGCCCATCACTTTCAGTGAGCTCCAAGCTGAATGCGAAGCAGAAGAAAAGGAGATAAAACACCTCAGAGGAAACGCAACATTCCTCAACAGAGATACACCCCAGAAAAAGGGGGCAAGACCCCTCAGAAGGGGCACAGCACTCCCCAGAGGGTGCACACCTAAGAAGAATAATAGTATCCCTCAGCGGGTCCGTACACCCATTGAAAGGAGGGAAATCAATGCATACCAGGCTCAAGAAAGATTAAAGTCCAAAGGGAATTGGACGAGAGAGAGTCCAAAAGGAAAAGGACTGAAGAAGGCGACCCCTGCCAGGCCATATCCGGAGAAGCTGGTAGGCCCATCTCCTATAGTGCCCATTCAAGTGGAGGGAGTCTACACCAGAGCCATCTTGGATACTGGGGCACAAGTGACTCTGTTATACCGAGATTTCTACGATAAGCACTTGAGTCACCTGCCCATCCAGAAGATAGAGGGACTAGAAATATGTGGGATTGGAACCCAGAATTTCCCCTACGATGACTATCTGCCCGTCAAGATGATCTTTGACCCATCTGTGGCTGGAAAAGCCGGAGTGTTTGACACCCTGGCGGTTGTGTGCCCTCGGCCGTCAGGAGCCAACAAGAGTTCCCTTATAATTGGGACGATCACGGACCTGGTCCGAAGACTTCTGACCCCTCTAGTGAAAGAGAAGGGGCCAGCGGCCACCAAGATCCACCCCATGCTGAAGACGGCCTACCAACGGCTGGTCCTAGAGCAGAAGACCCCTGGAGAGGGGATAGGGAAGGTGTGGAGACTTGGAAGAGAAGGGGTAGTGTTGCAGCCTGGCGAAGTAACCTGTCTCAGAGCCACTGTGAAGCTTATTTGGGAGCAGCCTGGACCCTTTGTCATGTTGGAGTCCGACCCAAGGGAAGAGTCCCCCGGTCTGGAAGTGATACCAGAAGTGATTCCGCTGAAGGCCCTGAAGAAGGCCCATTGTAGAGTTCCAGTGAGTGTTAGGAACAATACAGATGGCCCCATGGAAATCCCAGCCAGGATGCTGCTGGGCCAGGTGAGCCCTGCTGCCCCTGTCAACTTGTCAGAAGTGAAGGGGACGGGTGAAGGAGGAGATGCTTGGGAGAAGCTATCCATGGAAAACTCAAATCTTCCCAGGGCTTGGAAAGAGAGAGCCAAGGCCCAGTTGACCAGATGGGAGAAGATCTTCTCCAAAGATGAGTTCGATGTGGGGTGTGCAAGGAGTGCCACCCATCAGATCCCCCTCCAAGAAGATAAGCCCTTCAGAGAGAGAGTCAGGCGGGTCCCACTAGCGGATCTGGAGGATCTAAGGGAACAACTTGCAGAACTCAAAAGGACTGGTGTGATACGGGAGTCTAGAAGCCCCTATGCCTCCCCGATAGTGGTGGTCAGGAAGAAGAATGGATCGTTGAGGCTCTGTATCGACTACAGGACTCTTAACAGGAGAACCATACCCGACCAGTACACCACTCCAAGGATAGAGGATGCCCTACAGAGCTTGTCTGGAGCCAAGTGGTTCAGCGTCATGGATCTCAAGAGTGGGTACTATCAGATCCCTATGCACCCAGAAGATAAGGAGAAGACAGCTTTCATAACCCCGGTGGGGTTTTTTGAATTCGACCGGATGCCCCAAGGTCTGTCTGGAGCCCCAGCTACTTTCCAACGTCTCATGGAGAAGACTGTAGGAGACATGAACCTTATTGAAGTCCTTGTATACCTGGACGATGTCATTGTCTTTGGAAGAACCCTGGAGGAACACGAGGGGAGGCTGGAAAAAGTCTTGAGGAGACTCAGTGAGGAGGGACTCAAGCTTTCGCCTGAGAAGTGTCCGTTCTACCAGTCTTCTGTGAACTACCTGGGGCACATAGTGTCTGAAGAAGGGGTGGCCACAGACCCTGAGAAATTGGAGGCAGTTACCTCCTGGCCACGACCCACCACAGTAACAGAACTCAGATCCTTCTTAGGGTTCTGCTCTTATTACAGGAGGTTTGTGGAAGGATTCGCCCGAATTGCTAGACCATTAAATGAACTGCTCAAGGCTGAGGGAGAAGAGGATGACTCAGGGCCCAGGAAGCCGGGAGAGTCAGTCAAAGATCAGTGGAACCAGAAATGTGAAGAGGCCTTCCAGGCATTGAAGAAGAGCCTGACCACTGCTCCAGTCTTGGCCTACGCAGACCCAACCAAACCCTATGAGCTACACGTAGATGCTAGTCATGACGGTCTGGGTGGAGTACTTTATCAAGAACACGAAGGGCAACAACAGCCTGCTGCCTACGTGAGCAGGAGCCTGACTCCCTCTGAGAAAAACTACCCTACTCACAAACTGGAGTTCCTGGCCCTTAAGTGGGCGGTAGTAGACAAGCTCAAAGACTACCTGTATGGGGCGGAGTTCACTGTGAAGACCGACAACAACCCCCTGACCTACCTATTCACTACAGCAAAGCTGGACGCCACTGGACACAGGTGGCTGGCCGCATTGTCTGGATTCAATTTCAGCCTAAAGTACAGGCCAGGGATTGGGAATCGAGATGCAGACGCTTTGTCCAGAAGATCTCATGGTCCCACCCATGACATGGAAGACTGGACTCAAGTGGCACCAGACGGGGTGCGGGCCCTATGTCAAGGGGCTGAATTGCAAGCCAGAGGGGGCTCAAGGGGCGGAAGAGATAGGAGTTACCATGGTAGGAGTCCCCAAACAATACTGTGGAGTAACTAAACTGGAGGAAGACCATCTGCCAAAGCTGTCCAAGAAGGAGCTAAGATGTGACCAATTAGAAGACCCCATGGGGAAATTAGTTCTGGAAGCCCTGGAGAATCAGGACCCAAACAGACTTCTGAGTCACTCCTCAAAGGAAGCTCGCCTGTTGAGAAAAGAGTGGGACAGGTTACAGGTGTATCAGGGAGTGGTCTACCAAAGGGGCCCCTCTGATGACATGGAGGATAAATGGCAAATGTTTCTTCCGGAAAAACACAGAGAGACTGTTCTGATTGCCCTACATGACAATCATGGCCACTTTGGGGCGGAAAGGACTTTTCAACTTGTCAGAAGTCGGTTCTATTGGCCCTGCATGAGGGCAGAAGTGGAAGAGTACTGCCATTCGTGTGCACGCTGCATCCAGAGGAAGACTTTACCCCATCAAGCTGCCCCAATGGGCCATCTACAAAGTCAAGGCCCAATGGATCTGGTATGCATTGATTTCCTCTGCCTCGAACCCGATCTGAGTGGACTAGGAAATGTTCTGGTGATAACCGATCATTTCACCCGGTATGCCCAAGCTTTCCCAACCAAAGACCAGAAGGCTTCCACAGTAGCCAAGGTACTTATGGAGAAGTATTTTGTCCATTATGGGCTGCCCCAGCGACTTCATTCAGATCAAGGAAGTGACTTTGAGAGTCGACTGATCCGGAAACTCCTGGATTCGTTGGGAATCAAGAAGACTCAAACTACACCTTACCACCCACAGGGGGATGCTCAGCCGGATAGGTTTAACCGAACCTTGCTCAACGTGTTGGGGACTCTGGAAAGTGAGAAGAAACAACATTGGAGCAAACATATAGCAGCTATAGTACATGCTTACAACTGCACCACCAGTGATGCTACAGGCTACTCCCCATATCGACTTATGTTTGGGAGAGAAGCGAGACTACCTGTAGACTTGGCCTTTGGCACCTCTTTAGACCATTCCTCAGCCACATCCCACAAAGGATATGTGGACAGGCTCAGACACAGCCTGAAAGTAGCCTATAAACAAGCTCAAGCGGCCTCAGATCAAAGGGGAGCCCGAAACAAAAGAAACTTCGACTTGAAGGTCCGGATACAAGACCTGCAGCCTGGGGACCGAGTACTGCTACGCAATCTGGGGGTCCCTGGAAAACACAAACTTGCAGACAGATGGAGATCTGAACCCTATGTCATCTGTAGGAAGTTGCCGGGCCTACCTGTCTACAAGTTGAAACCAGAAGGAAAGGTAGGCCCATTGAAGACGTGGCATCGAAACCACCTGCTCCCACTTTCTGAAGCAGTCAGGATACCTCCAGTGAGAGAATCCCCTGAAACAGAGTCTATTCTGGATACCCCCAGGCCAAACACTCGGTCCCAGACCTCTCGGACTGAAGATATAGAAGCTTCTGAACTCAGTGGAGATGAAGAAAGAGAGCTTGACTGGCTGTGGCCTTCCCCAACTCAAGGGACTTCTGCTATAGATCTTCCAACTACTGAAGACACTACAGATACACAACTGAATGCAGAAGCCGTTGAATTCATCCCATATAGTCCTTCATTTGATTACTGGGAAGATGCCCGTGATGTTTACCCTGAACAGGACCCTAGAGACTCTATGTATCCCTCGGCTCCTGAAGCAGATGTTACAGAGCCTGCCGTGTTGCCTGAGCCTGTTACAGAAGAAGAGCATGTGGCGCCAGAGCCAGAAACCCCAAGGGAACAAAGGGCTCGCAGAGTCATAAGGCCTCCCAGAAAGTTGACCTACCCACAAATGGGGAAGAGCTCAGAAGATTCTGTGATCACTGCTAGGAGGAGTGTAGAGAATCCGGACCCCTCCACCGTACATTTGGTAGAGGGCAACCCCCACTCACTCTCTGGCACAGTTAGGCAGGTCACTCAGGATAGTATGACCTGTGGCAAAGGGAATCCAACCCCTCGGTTTTGGTGGGAATTCCCTATGCCAACCTCTTATGCAATGTTGTCTGGGGTTGTACGCAGTGTATGCTAAGGTTTCTTTGGGGACCAAAGAATTTAAGTGGGGGGAGTGTGTAGCGGGGTCCCCTTTAAGACTCTCGGGACTACCTTGCCCAGAATCCCTTTCGGCATGTTTCCACCCCAGAGACTCATGGGAGGGGTTATAAAAGGAGGAGGCGAGGCTGGGCTCGGCCTCTTTGGGACACGAGACTTTAGTGACTGATCCTCCTGTGCGGATGTGCCGGAGTGCAAGGCCTGAAGCCTGAGGCCTTGCGCAGCACCAAAGAGCCTTCCACCCCACTGCGAGCCTGGGTGGCATCTGACTTCGCTTGTTTACAGCCTTGGTTGGATCGGGGACCCGATCGCTGAAGACACTGTGTGTGAGGACACAGTCGGTGGAAGTTCCCGGACTGGGATCGCGTCCGGAGGGGTGAGCGAGCGTATGCTCAGACCATATACTGTTGTTGCTAATGTGCCTATAGACTGCCGTGGCCCACAAGTTTATATCTGATGCTCTCACTGGAGATCCATATCAGAGCTGAACTCAGAGTTCATTCAGTAAAGTGTTTATTTCATCACAACCTTCCCACTGGATTACAAATGGTATTCTGTTATGTGCACCACCTTTAAAGAATTGCCGGTGAAGAAACCATCATCCCCTATAGACTGAGTTTTAGATATCTGAGCCAGGCCTGGCCAGCTAGTTAGTTCATTTAGTTACTGCGCCGCGTGGGCGACCGTTAACGAGGCGCCCTGTACTGTTCATTTAATGCATAGTATGTTTATTGCTGCAGGGCTCTGCAACTTATTACCTGTATACTGTTACCATTGTTAATCTTTCTTCACCATAAGCTTAAAGTAAATTTGATACCCCTTTCATTATTGCCTTGGTGTCTGGGTTTATTCATACAGTATAAGAATTATATTGCTGCCGTAACTAACTGTGCCAGTAGGGGGTCGAGTACATTGCCGGGGGTTGGCGGAGCTATTTTCAGGGCCCAAACTAAATCTGCGGCCTTCTTAGTTGAAGGTATCGCTACATATATATATATATATATATATATATATATATATATATATATATATATATACATATATACACACAGTTGCAAAAAATATGTGAACCCTTTTGGAATGATATGGATTTCTGCACAAATTGGTCATAAAATCTGATCTGATCTTCATCTAAGTCACAACAATAGACAATCACAGTCTGCTTAAACTAATAACACACAAAGAATTAAATGTTACCATGTTTTTATTGAACACACCATGTAAACATTCACTCTCCTGTTTCTGCTGCTCGTATGTGTGTCATCAGGGACACCATGTCCTAGGAAAGGTGAGTGATCTGTGGACACAGCCAAGTCAACACCCTGTGCACAGACACCCTACATCATTGTCACCCTCCTCCTCAGACTGGCCTCTTCACTACACCTCCCCTCACTTGAACAGTTAACTGTCATCTGTGCTTGCCCCATGCAGAGGGTGTCACCTACCTGTGTGTGTGGGGTGCATCCCACCCCCCCTCCACTCACCTATGTGCTTAATTCTCCAAACCAAAACCCGCAGAGCCAGCAGGGACCCGGGACCCCGCACAGCCACCAAGGACCCGGGACCCAGCACAGGGACCAGGGACCCTGCACAACCACCAGGGACCCCGCACAGCCACCATGACCCAGGACCCTGCACAGGGACCCCGTACAGCCACCAGGGACCCCGCACAACCACCAGGGACCCTGCACAGCCACCAAAGACCCTGCACAGCCACCAGAGACCCCGCACAGCCACCAAGGACCCGGGACCCAGCACAGGGACCAGGGACCCTGCACAACCACCAGCGACCCCGCACAGCCACCATGACCCGGGACCCTGCACAGGGACCCCGTACAGCCACCAGGGACCCCGCACAACCACCAGGGACCCTGCACAGCCACCAAAGACCCCACAAAACCACCAGGGACCCTGCACAACCACCAGGGACCCTGCACAGCCACCAGAGACCCTGCACAGGGACCAGGGACCCCGCACCGGAACCGGGGACCCCGCACAGCCACCAAGGACCCGAGACCCCGCACAGGGACCAGGGACCCCACACAGCCACCAGAGACCCCGCACAGGGACCAGGAAGCCCGCACAGCCACCATGACCCGGGACCCTGCACAGGGATGCCGTACAGCCACCAGGGACCCGGCACAACCACCAGGGACCCCGCATAGCCACCAGAGACCCCACACAGCCACCAAGGACCCGGGACCCTGCACAGGGACCCCGCACAACCACCAGGGACCTGGCACAACCTTCAGGGACCCTGCACAGCCACCAGAGACCCTACACAGGGACCCCGCACAGCCACCAATGACCCGGGACCCCGCACAGGGACCAGGGAAACTGCACAGCCACCAGAGACCCAGCATAGGGACCAGGGAACCCGCACAGGGACCCCACACAGCCGCCAAGGACCCGGGACCCCGCACAGCCGCCAGAGACCCAGTACAGGGACCAGGGACCCCGCACAGCCACCAAGGAGGGGCGCCCAATTTTGGTCTTGCCTAGGGCAGCACAAAACCAAAATACACCACTGCATACACAAACATGTAAACATACAAGGCTCTGGCCCCTCCCTGTACACAAACAGCCCCCTCCCTTTCCTTCACAGCCCCTACTTGTAATGAAGATCTTCCTACCTAGTCCCAGGTCGTTTTCACAAAGCAGGCATGTTGCTGAAAAGCACAGTACGGATCACACGAAGGGTGCACATGCACATAGTAGCCAGAGGTGGCAGTAAAGAGCTTGATGTCTGAGCTTAGTGACACGAGAATAGCAGAAGCTATAAAACGGAAAATTGTATCATACTTACCAGTAATTTTCCTTTCCTGGTGCCTATCCATGGCAGCATACCTGTGATAGAGCTCCGCCTCGACTCCTCCTTCAGGACTAGTGAATAGCATAAATTAAAGGCATAGCCCCTCCCCCAACATTCTCTGTAATATAGAATACCGAGGGTGGGAACGTATGCTGCCATGGATAGGCACCAGGAAAGGAAAATTACTGGTAAGTATGATACAATTTTCCGTTTTCCTGGTGCCTCCATGGCAGCATACCTGTGATAAATAACTAGCTGACATGGGTGGGATAATTGCTTAACAATAAATGTTTAATTATAAGAGGACATAGCAGCCTAAACTGCCCTTCTTCCAAACTCAACAGTCGTGAGCGCTCCTGGATCAATATGGTAGTGTCTGAGGAATGTATGGTGAGAAGACCAGGTGGCGGCCCCTTGCTGCCCAGGAAGCTGAGACTGCCCTTGTAGAATGAGCATTCACTCGGGATGGAGGCTCCATATTCTTCACCCTGTAGGCCTTCTGGATTAACTTTACAACCCAAGATGCCAGAGTTCTGATGGAAGCTTCTTTGCCCCTGTATCTACCGAACTGTGCGATGAAAAGTCTCTCAGAATTTCTGAAGGGGCCGGTGGCTTCTAGGTAGACCCTGAGCACTCTGGATACATCCAGTTCGTGACAAGACTCTGAATCCGTGTCTGTAAACACTGGTAGTGCCCAGGGTTCCAACAGGTGGCTTGGAGTAGCCACCTTTGGTGTGAAGCCCCGAAGGGGACGAAGTTCCACTCTGTCTGAAGAAGGAGATGTGGTCGTCACCTATCCCTAAAGAGTGAAGTTCCGAGATTCTTCTGCCAGATGTAATGGCTAGCAGGAAAGACGTCTTTAGTGTCAGGTTCCATATTGTTACTTGTTCCACTGGAGCAAAGGGATGGTCAGATAGAACTTCCAGGACTAGGGACAGATCCCACTTAGGAAATGATCGTCTGACAGGAGGGCGAATCTTCAATATACCTCTGAGGAAAGTGACTACTGAAGGATCCTCCGCCCATCTCTTATTTGTTGCAGCAGAGATTACTGCTACCTGCACTTTGAGAGAGCTCAGACCAAGTCCCAGATCAAGTCCTGTCTGAAGGAATCCTAGAACATGAGATGTAGAAGGAAGGATTGGATGAAATCCATTTTCGGAAACAAATGACAAGAACTTGTCCCATATTCTTGAATATATGGCATTAGTTGCTGGCTTCCTAGCTTTTAGAAGGGTTGATATGACTCCTGGAGAACACCCTAGGGACTCGAACCTTCGCCTCTCAACCTCCAGATTCGAAGATTCAACTTCTGAGGGTTTGGATGAACTAGACTGCTCTGCGACAGAAGTTGAGGGAAAGGAGGGATCTTGATTGGAGAGCCCACACTGAGGCACAATACGGAAGTACTGCCACCACCTGGACTGGCTCCCTGAGGAGCCTCAGGAGGAATTTGAATATTAATGGCCTGGGAGGAAAGGTGACTTGTGGATGCGGCAGCCGAGAGAAGAACCTGTCCAGCTTGGCGTTCTTCGGGGAGGTGAACAGATCTACCTGAGGGGGATCCCATATGTTGGCAATCTGAAGGAAGACATGGGGGTGGAGAGCCCACTCATTGTCCAGAAAGTTTCTGGATAAAGTGTCTGCTTCCGTGTTCAACCTGCCTGGCAGATACATCGCTCTGAGGTCCAGGAGGTTCTGCTCCGCCCAGAGTATGATCGGCTCTACCTCCTTGAGGAGTGACCTGCTGCGAGTGCCTCCCTGCTTCTGCAGATAAGCGACAGCTGCTCTGTTGTCTAGGCGTAGGAGTATTCTTTGGCCGATGATTTGGGGTGCCAAAGAGGTCAGTGCCAAGAAGGCTGCCCTCATCTCCAAGATGTTGGATACCACTCCCTGGGTGGTGCATGCCCATCTCCCCTGTATTCTGGTTTGCCCACAATGGGCTCCCCAGCCCTGTCTGCTTGCATCGGACGTAATTGTGATCCAAGGAAGGGAGCCCAGGTGATGAGGCTTGGAGAGGTTTTCCGGAACTGTCCAACAGTGAAGGCTCCTGCGTATTTTTCCCATCAGCAGGATCGTCTGAGATAGTCGTTTCTTCCACTGCGCCAAGAAACCAGTCTGGAAATACCTCAAGTGCCAATGTGCCCAAGGAACCATGGGTATACAGGAAGACATTGTGCCAATGAGGCTCAGGCATTGTGAAGCCGTCAGATACAGGCTCCGGATGACTTTGATCATTCTCTGGATGACAATCCTTGCCTTCGGCGGTGGTAATGACACTGTCCCCTCCTGAGTGTCGAACATTGTGCATAGATTATCTGCTGTGTTGGCGTTAGTTGACTCTTGTCGGAATTCACCAGCCACCCTAGCTCTTTTAGGGACTGTAGAAGAATGTCCCAGTGACATACCAACTGATCCGGATTGCTTGCTAGGAGTAGGATGTCGTCCAAGTAGTGGTATATCCTCAAGCCCCTCTCCCGCAGGGGAACTAAAGCAGATATTAGTATCTTGGTGAACACCCTGGGAGAGGTGCACAGACCGAAAGGCAGGGCTTGAAACTGTAGGTGGGTCCATCCCACTGCAAATCTCATGTATTTTTGAAATGCAGGTAGAATTGGAACATGTAGGTATGCATCCTGCAGATCGACCAAAATCATCTAATCTGATGGCTGGACTGCCTGAATAATCGTCTGCAGGGACTCCATTTTGAAGCTTTCGGGGCGGATATACCGGTTGAGCCTCTTTAGGTCTATCACAGGCCTCCACCCCCTGTCCTCTTTGGGACCAGAAATAGGGTGGAGTATAAGCCTGCGAAGCACTCTGCCAAGGGAATTGAAACAGCCGCCCCCTGAAGCTGGAGTGACGTTAGGAAGTTTTTCAGAGCTTGAGCCTTCAGTGGAGAGGATGGAATCTCTGTTCCTTTGAAAGAGTTCCGAGGTGGGGGGGTGAGAAAAATTCCAAAAGTGCCCCCATTGAATTGTTGACAGAACCCAGGGGTCATGGCAGCAGGTGGCCCAGACTGGAGTAAAAAAACTTTAGCCTGGCTCCCACCGGGAGTGCCTGGGTTCCTTTGGCGTCAAAAAGACTGCTTCTGCTCCTGTGGAGCCGGAAGGGCTTTCATCTTCCTGTTCAAAAAGGATCCCCGAGTACCTTTCCAAGGTCTTTTGTTGTCTCTGGGCTGTCTCGACTGCCTAAAATCCCTTGGGTTTGACTGGCGGAACCTAGAGGAACCACCTCTGAATCTTCGCATACTTCTGTCCTGTGGAAGCATACCAGACTTCCCTCCTGACAGCCTGGAGATAGCTTTATCCATTTTGTCTCCGAATAGTGCTTTCCCATCAAACGGGATTTTGCACCAATTTTGTTTGGAGGACAAGTCAGCCATCCAGGGTTTCAGCCACAAGGCCCTCTTCGCCATCACTGAATGCAACATGGATCTTGCCGAGCACCTGATCGTGTCAATGGCCGCTACGCAGACAAAGTCTGCCGACAATCTAAGCTCTTCTAAGGCCTTAATTATATCCTCCATGGGGACATCCTGATGCAAAGCCGTCTCAATATTATCTGTCCAAGATCTTATGGCATTTGATACTGATGTGAGGGCAATAGCTGGCTTACAGTACATGCTGCTTCCGCGGCTAAGTAGCTCCTCTTCAGCTCCAGGTCGATTCGCCTGTCTAGAGGGTCTTTGAAGGAAGCGGAATCCTCCATTGGTAGAGTAAGTTTTTTTGCGAGTCGCACCACGGACACGTCTACCACTGGCATGGAGTTTAGTGACTGCGTTCCCGACTCTGGTAAGGGGTATATAGTTTATTGAACCGACCCCAAAATTATTATTTTTTTATCAGTCTTTGACCATTCCTTTTGAATGACTTGACTAATCTCGCCCATCAACGGGAAAAAAGAACCTGCTTCCTTTTGAGGAATGGGAAGTAGCTTGTAGACTCTTGGGGAGGCTATTCTGCGTCTTTCCAGGCGATTGCAGTTTTGACTGCCTGGATGAATGGCTTTACCAAGGAGAGACTGAAGCCAGAAGGTTCTGACTCTTCTCAAGAGTCCCCTGAAGAGTCTTCAGGTGGTGAATCTCTAGCTGGTCGGCCTGACGGCGGCAGAGGTGTACTGACTGCTGACGGACCAGGGAGATTAGGTTCTATATCCTGAACCAGGGATATCTGCTGAAGTGGTTGAGCGGGGACCGAAGCCAAAAGCTCAGAGAAGGAGTCCTTCATTGTTCGCTTGAGCAGATCTACAGCGTGCTGATTTTCTAGCTCGCGGTTGACGCATAGTCCGTAAAACAGCCCTTACAGACCACTCTGTCTGGTAGCGGTGTAGTCCCACATGTCCAGCACCTCTTCTTCCTATAGATCCTAGGAGAGGGGGGTCGATCACGTCCTCTTGATCTTGACCTCTCTGATCTACGACGTGAAGAATGGGTCCTACGCCTTGATGAGCGGGACCCCTTGGAGTGGGTAGGGCTACGGTGTAAGGAACTCACGCTAGACCAGTGAGCGCACTTTTTTTTTCTTTTTTTTTTTTTTTTTTTTATACTCACGTATAGTTGGTCACATACCTAATAGAAGTGTGAGGATCTTTGCTGCGAGATGAATGACTCATTGCGGAGTTGGGCACAAGGATCAGCTCCGGAAATATAGTAAGAATGGGAAAAGAATCAGGAGTTTTTGGCGTCACTTTTTTTTTTTTTTTTTTAATGAACATTTTTATATCGTCATCTTTTTTTATTTTATTTTTTAAACATAAACATTTTTATATTGTTATCTTTTTTTTTTTTTTAACATAAACATTTCTGATCGGCAACATTTTTTTTTGAGAAAATAAAAAGTACCTACCACAAAGCAGCATCAGAGAGACCTAGCAGGGCACAGCTGAGGAGACTGACAGCCATCCCTGAATCTGAACCTAATTAGGCTCAAGGTGCGTGGGCTAATCCCATAAACCACCAGTTGGAATTGATTGAAAAAAAGGGCAAATCTAGCCTTCTTTCCAGAATCCAAGATGGCCACCACTAAACCAAGCGTCTGTGCATGCGCAATCGCAGAAGATCCAGCATCGCCCAGTACAGAGAGCCGAGAAACTACGGCTCTGTATCACTCCCGAATCGCGCATGTGCAGACGGCGGCGAGGACGCTGCGCCGTGACACTCTCCTACCTGGCGGGACGTACAGAGAACCCGGAAATAAGCACCACAATGTTGTTGCACAGAGAGACACCTGCCCTATCCAGTTGCACAGTTTTAAAGGAACAAAAAAGTAAGACAACAATCATTTTGAAGGAGCCTAACAAGCAAAGGAAAGGGGAGGGGAGGAGAAGAGAGGAAAAGAAGGGAGGAGAAGAGAGGAAAAGAAAGGGGAAAAACACAAATGCCTGTAATAAAAAATGGAAACCACCAGCCTGGGAAGATGGAGCTGATCCTTTTGCGACTTCCACTGTATTCATCATGGATGTGATAGCAGACTGCGTTCCTGTGAGGAAACTCTGCGAAATTACCCCAACAGATCCACAGAGGGGTTCCCAGTCTTATCAGCACTGTGAGCGGCCCAAGAACAGGGACTGCGCACGGGAAAGGCTAAACCCAGCGGACGCTGCCGACTGCAGAGGTATGGACGTACTGCTACTCTTCACCAGCACAAGAAGGTATGAGGAAAAAAAGGAGAATGTTGGGGGAGGGGCTATGCCTTTAATTTATGCTATTCACTAGTCCTGAAGGAGGAGTCGAGGCGGAGCTCTATCACAGGTATGCTGCCATGGAGGCACCAGGAAAAACATTTCTATAATGCACAGCATGGCTCTCTTCACCAGTCCTGCCTTCTTCTGGCCCTGGCGGGCCCCTCGGACCACAAGGCCCCTTACACTTGTGACGGTTGTACCCCCCTGATGGCGGCCCTCCCACCAGATATGTTTTAGTGCGCCATGTGCATTGCATAAGCACCAACATTTGGATGATAAATCGTGGTGGAATTTGGCGAGTTTGTTGGGGGTGTAATACCATCCCAGGTAAAGTTTCATTGTGGTTTCCCAGTAGGAAATTTTGTTGGAAAATTGGTGTGGTTTTCGAAGTGCTGAATGCCACACTTGGGGAGTGATTTGGAAATGAAAAGTACGCTCCCAGTGTTCTATATGTAGCGATACCCCCAGTTAAGAGGGCTGCCTGTATGATTTTGGGCCCTGTAGTGCACCGCTGTCAACCCCTGGCAATCGGCTCTAACCTTCCTTGGCACAGTTAGTAGGGGATGATCGGATTGTGAGGCCTGTAACTCACAGCGGCACAGACCTATGACAAGAACACACAGTGATATTTTAAAACTTCCTTTACCTATCTCTTCTGTAAAGTAAAGAACACAGACACCAATACACTTAACCCTTGTATGTTTACTTAGATTAGTGGGTAAGCAATAAAACAGGAGGGTACATGTCATGTGCAGAGCCCTGCAATAAACAATGTTTAAAAGAGCAGACAAGTATACAATGCTATGCAACTCTAATAGTCCCCTTTGCAGCTATTTCCCCTCGTGGACAATATGGCGCTCAGGAATGTCTACGCTACCCAGTCAGGCCTGACTGAACTAAGTGGAAGTTCTGTAGGGAAATCTTCGCTAGCAACGGTTGTGCACTTGAAGAATAGAATTTGTAATCCACCAATGTAACAGGGATACTGTGTCTGTCTATGAGCAAGTGCTCTCTCACCCAACCGGACCAGTCCACGTCCGTTTCTTCCGCTGCGGTGTCTAAGTACACCGATCCCTCGACATCCGGGTCTTCGGTCCTCCTGGCAAAGGTGCAGTATCAAAGGAGAGACGTCCCTCAGGTTCCTCGGTGCGCTCGGAAGGCTCTTTGGAGAAAAGGCCAGGCTTCTGGCCTAAGGTCACAGGAGCTCACGCAGCAGTTTAACTTGCTGGGCGGGTAGTGTCCAAAGAGAAAGACTGAGCTCCGCCTCTCCCTTATAAAGTCCACCCCAGCAGTCCTTGCGCAGGGCAATGCACCCTGGGTGCCTTAAAGTGTACTGGGTAATGTAGTCTCTGAGGGATTAAAGGGCAATACCCCGCTACATATAGTTGGAGTTTTTTCATCTGATTAAGGGTTGACCAAAGATTTGTATATTAGCAATGTGCCCTTTAGTTTAGTGTCCTTGTCCTTGTAGAAGTCTGTTGTTTTTCAAAAAACAAACTCTCTTCCAGATGTATCAGTTTACAGGAAAGAAAAAAAACATTTACCACTGGCAGGGGTGCTTACAATGATCAGCTACAACAACAAAAAAATGTTTGCTGTAACTGATTATAAAATGTTAGCTGTAGTTTTGTTTCAGTTTGTTAGTGTATCTAAAACTGCTTTTAGATCCATCACTACCCTCTCCCCAAACTGATAATGCTTAGTGATAGTATGACCTGTGGCAAAGGGAATCCAACCCCTCGGTTTTGGTGGGAATTCCCTATGCCAACCTCTTATGCAATGTTGTCTGGGGTTGTACGCAGTGTATGCTAAGGTTTCTTTGGGGACCAAAGAATTTAAGTGGGGGGAGTGTGTAGCGGGGTCCCCTTTAAGACTCTCGGGACTACCTTGCCCAGAATCCCTTTCGGCATGTTTCCACCCCAGAGACTCATGGGAGGGGTTATAAAAGGAGGAGGCGAGGCTGGGCTCGGCCTCTTTGGGACACGAGACTTCAGTGACTGATCCTCCTGTGCGGATGTGCCGGAGTGCAAGGCCTGAAGCCTGAGGCCTTGCGCAGCACCAAAGAGCCTTCCACCCCACTGCGAGCCTGGGTGGCATCTGACTTCGCTTGTTTACAGCCTTGGTTGGATCGGGGACCCGATCGCTGAAGACACTGTGTGTGAGGACACAGTCGGTGGAAGTTCCCGGACTGGGATCGCGTCCGGAGGGGTGAGCGAGCGTATGCTCAGACCATATACTGTTGTTGCTAATGTGCCTATAGACTGCCGTGGCCCACAAGTTTATATCTGATGCTCTCACTGGAGATCCATATCAGAGCTGAACTCAGAGTTCATTCAGTAAAGTGTTTATTTCATCACAACCTTCCCACTGGATTACAAATGGTATTCTGTTATGTGCACCACCTTTAAAGAATTGCCGGTGAAGAAACCATCATCCCCTATAGACTGAGTTTTAGATATCTGAGCCAGGCCTGGGCAGCTAGTTAGTTCATTTAGTTACTGCGCCACAGGGCGCCTCGTTAACGGTCGCCCACGCGGCGCACCTTTACTGTTCATTTAATGCATAGTATGTTTATTGCTGCAGGGCTCTGCAACTTATTACCTGTATACTGTTACCATTGTTAATCTTTCTTCACCATAAGCTTAAAGTAAATTTGATACCCCTTTCATTATTGCCTTGGTGTCTGGGTTTATTCATACAGTATAAGAATTATATTGCTGCCGTAACTAACTGTGCCAGTAGGGGGTCGAGTACATTGCCGGGGGTTGGCGGAGCTGTTTTCAGGGCCCAAACTAAATCTGCGGCCTTCTTAGTTGAAGGTATCGCTACATATATATATATATATATATATATATATATACAGTTGCAAAAAAAAATGTGAACCCTTTTGGAATGATATGGATTTCTGCACAAATTGGTCATAAAATCTGATCTGATCTTCATCTAAGTCACAACAATAGACAATCACAGTCTGCTTAAACTAATAACACACAAAGAATTAAATGTTACCATGTTTTTATTGAACACACCATGTAAACATTCACTCTCCTGTTTCTGCTGCTCGTATGTGTGTCATCAGGGACACCATGTCCTAGGAAAGGTGAGTGATCTGTGGACACAGCCAAGTCAACACCCTGTGCACAGACACCCGACATCATTGTCACCCTCCTCCTCAGACTGGCCTCTTCACTACACCTCCCCTCACTTGAACAGTTAACTGTCATCTGTGCTTGCCCCATGCAGAGGGTGTCACCTACCTGTGTGTGTGGGGTGCCCCCACCCCCCCTCCACTCACCTATGTGCTTACTTCTCCAAACCAAAACCCGCAGAGCCAGCAGGGACCCGGGACCCCGCACAGCCACCAAGGACCCGGGACCCAGCACAGGGACCAGGGACCCTGCACAACCACCAGGGACCCCGCACAGCCACCATGACCCAGGACCCTGCACAGGGACCCCGTACAGCCACCAGGGACCCCGCACAACCACCAGGGACCCTGCACAGCCACCAAAGACCCTGCACAGCCACCAGAGACCCCGCACAGCCACCAAGGACCCGGGACCCAGCACAGGGACCAGGGACCCTGCACAACCACCAGGGACCCCGCACAGCCACCATGACCCGGGACCCTGCACAGGGACCCCGTACAGCCACCAGGGACCCCGCACAACCACCAGGGACCCTGCACAGCCACCAAAGACCCCACACAACCACCAGGGACCCTGCACAACCACCAGGGACCCTGCACAGCCACCAGAGACCCTGCACAGGGACCAGGGACCCCGCACCGGAACCGGGGACCCCGCACAGCCACCAAGGACCCGAGACCCCGCAAAAGGGACTAGGGACCCCGCACAGCCACCAGAGACCCTGCACAGGGACCAGGAACCCCGCACAGCCACCATGACCCGGGACCCTGCACAGGGACGCCGTACAGCCACTAGGGACCCGGCACAACCACCAGGGACCCTGCATAGCCACCAGAGACCCCACACAGCCACCAAGGACCCGGGACCCTGCACAGGGACCCCGCACAACCACCAGGGACCTGGCACAACCTTCAGGGACCCTGCACAGCCACCAGAGACCCTACACAGGGACCCCGCACAGCCACCAATGACCCGGGACCCCGCACAGGGACCAGGGAAACTGCACAGCCACCAGAGACCCAGCATAAGGACCAGGGAACCCGCACAGGGACCCCACACAGCCGCCAAGGACCCGGGACCCCGCACAGCCGCCAGAGACCCAGTACAGGGACCAGGGACCCCGCACAGCCACCAAGGAGGGGCGCCCAATTTTGGTCTTGCCTAGGGCAGCACAAAACCAAAATACACCACTGCATACACAAACATGTAAACATACAAGGCTCTGGCCCCTCCCTGTACACAAACAGCCCCCTCCCTTTCCTTCACAGCCCCTACTTGTAAAGAAGATCTTCCTACCTAGTCCCAGGTCGTTTTCACAAAGCAGGCATGTTGCTGAAAAGCACAGTACGGATCACATGAAGGGTGCACATGCACATAGTAGCCAGAGGTGGCAGTAAAGAGCTTGATGTCTGAGCTTAGTGACACGAGAATAGCAGAAGCTATAAAAACATTTCTATAATGCACAGCACGGCTCTCTTCACCCGTCCTGCCTTCTTCTGGCCCTGGCGGGCCCCTCGGACCACAGGGCCCCTTACACTTGTGACGGTTGTACCCCCCTGATGGCGGCCCTCCCACCAGATATGTTTTAGTGCGCCATGTGCATTGCATAAGCACCAACATTTGGATGATAAATCGTGGTGGAATTTGGCGAGTTTGTTGGGGGTGTAATACCATCCCAGGTAAAGTTTCATTGTGGTTTCCCAGTAGGAAATTTTGTTGGAAAATTGGTGTGGTTTTCGAAGTGCTGAATGCCACTCTTGGGGAGTGATTTGGAAATGAAAAGTACGCTCCCAGTGTTCTATATGTAGCGATACCCCCAGTCAAGAGGGCTGCCTGTATGATTTTGGTCCCTGTAGTGCACCGCTGTCAACCCCTGGCAATCGGCTCTAACCTTCCTTGGCACAGTTAGTAGGGGATGATCGGATTGTGAGGCCTGTAACTCACAGCGGCACAGACCTATGACAAGAACACACAGTGATATTTTAAAACTTCCTTTACCTATCTCTTCTGTAAAGTAAAGAACACAGACACCAATACACTTAACCCTTGTATGTTTACTTAGATTAGTGGGTAAGCAATAAAACAGGAGGGTACATGTCATGTGCAGAGCCCTGCAATAAACAATGTTTAAAAGAGCAGACAAGTATACAATGCTATGCAACTCTAATAGTCCCCTTTGCAGCTATTTCCCCTCGTGGACAATATGGCGCTCAGGAATGTCTACGCTACCCAGTCAGGCCTGACTGAACTAAGTGGAAGTTCTGTAGGGAAATCTTCGCTAGCAACGGTGGTGCACTTGAAGAATAGAATTTGTAATCCACCAATGTAACAGGGATACTGTGTCTGTCTATGAGCAAGTGCTCTCTCACCCAACCGGACCAGTCCACGTCCGTTTCTTCCGCTGCGGTGTCTAAGTACACCGATCCCTCGACATCCGGGTCTTCGGTCCTCCTGGCAAAGGTGCAGTATCAAAGGAGAGACGTCCCTCAGGTTCCTCGGTGCGCTCGGAAGGCTCTTTGGAGAAAAGGCCAGGCTTCTGGCCTAAGGTCACAGGAGCTCACGCAGCAGTTTAACTTGCTGGGCGGGCGGTGTCCAAAGAGAAAGACTGAGCTCCGCCTCTCCCTTATAAAGTCCACCCCAGCAGTCCTTGCGCAGGACAATGCACCCTGGGTGCCTTAAAGTGTACTGGGTAATGTAGTCTCTGAGGGATTAAAGGGCAATACCCCGCTACATATAGTTGGAGTTTTTTCATCTGATTAAGGGTTGACCAAAGATTTGTATATTAGCAATGTGCCCTTTAGTTTAGTGTCCTTGTCCTTGTAGAAGTCTGTTGTTTTTCAAAAAACAAACTCTCTTCCAGATGTATCAGTTTACAGGAAAGAAAAAAAACATTTACCACTGGCAGGGGTGCTTACAATGATCAGCTACAACAACAAAAAAATGTTTGCTGTAACTGATTATAAAATGTTAGCTGTAGTTTTGTTTCAGTTTGTTAGTGTATCTAAAACTGCTTTTAGATCCATCACTACCCTCTAACCAAACTGACAATGCTGCCGTTCAAATGTACCCCTGTGTGTCTTCATCCAGAGTGATGGGCCAGATCACTTGGTGAAAACAAAGGCAAAAATTTCTAAAAAAGAAAACTAATGCAGCCATCACATCTATTGATTGGTAAGCTGCAATATATTACATTTTTGGTTTTGGGTTTAATACCTCTTTAAGCTCATTTATACTTAATGTTTGCAATATTCAATCTTCTTAAGCAAGTTAAAGTGGTTGTAAATGTAGAAGGTATTTTATCTTAATGCATTCTATGCATTAAGATAAAAAAACTTCTGTGTGCAGCAGCCCCCCTCAGCCCCCCTGATACTTACCTGAGGTCCATCTAGATCCAGCGATGTTGCACGAGAGACTCGGCTACCTGGGACTCCCCTCCTCATTGGCTTAGACAGCAGTGCAACACCATTGGCTCCCACTGCTGTCAATCAAAGTCAGTGAGCCAATGAGGAGAGTCGTGGCTCCCTGTCTAAATGGACACAGGAAGCTGCGGCTCGGCTCGGGGGCCCCCATAGCAAGCTGCATGCTGTGGAGGCACCTAACAGGAGGGAGGGACCAGGGACCCTGAAGAGGGACCCAAGAAGAGGAGGATCTGTGCTGCTCTGTGCATCACTGCCCCCAGCAGCTAAGTGTAACATGTTTATTATTTTTAATTAAAAAAACAATCACTTTATTGTGAAAATGAAGGGATGAGAGACACTACACACCACTAGCTCAATGGATGGAGAGAAATGTGAATGGCCTCAGCCTTGAACACCTCCTAAACCATGCCCCTCTGATGCATTTCAGCCTGCCCATCGGGGGCATCCAGTGGGCGGGGAAAAATGCCTCAGAGTGGTGTGAGTTTAAGGCTGTAGCCGTTTACAGTCCTCTCTACCTGTTGAGCTAGTGGTGTACAGTGTCTCTCGTCCCTTCATGCTTCACTGCTTTCTGGATCATCACAAGACGGCCTGCACCCTTATACTGCTGTGAGATACTGGATTGTTTACTAGCAGAGCACCTTGAGCAGCACTATAAGTGGCTTCCGTGTGAAAATGGTTATATCACACTATCATTTACCATTCATTTAAGTATTGAAGTAAAATTTACTGACAAAATGTGGTATCTTTTGCACTGTCCTTAACTCTGATCCTCATGTCTTAAAAGAGAAGTGCAGAATTAAAAAATAACAAACACATAATCACCTACAGTATGTAGATCCAGCATCAATGAGATGCTGCAGCTGTCCCCTGCCAGCTCTACACCAAGAACTGAGAGAACAAAAACCGCTGATTGGTTCTTGGGTCTGCTTTGAGCACAGAGCGGTGACTGTCAGTTATCACTCTGTGCTCTGCCCCTCCAGCGCTCACTGGAGCACCAGACTGTGGAGAACTGGGATCGGCTGGCTCAGACTCTCAGTGGCACATTGAGAGGCTGAGCCAGCTGCCAGTCTGGCATCCAAGAGGAATCCAAAATTATTGTCGGGATCCCTGCAGAACCTGCAGAGTGAGTTTTATTGATTGAATGTCTCATTGTCTTAAAAATTTGTGTATGTAGCATGGGCAAAAGCTGTTGGATAACATGCTTCCTTGCATGTGTAGCAGGGTGCTATATTTAAGGGGAGTATCTGAGTGGTAGTTAGGCTCAGATACACTAATTGTCAGGTTTCTTGGACCATTTCTGTCTCTGGGAGATAGTATTGGTGTGCTGTTCCCTGTGGCCTACAGGTGGCGCCGTTGCCGTGGGCCAGGGTTGAACCACTGATACAAGGTTGTGCCTTTTCTTGTCCCCTCTCGGCAGCAGTACGGCGGGGCGGGGAACTTGCTGTGCCTGTCGGGAGAGGGTATAAAAAGGGGCGGCCATCTTCCAGCGGGGTTCGTTCGTGCCCAGGCACCTTCAGCCTGGGTGGTGCGTGTGTCGTCTCCGGGTGCCCTAGGCCCGGAGGCCGAGTTCCTGTTCTATCCCAGACACCTTCGGTCTGGGGTGAGGTACTATTTTGGAGGCCCGGAGCTCAGCACCTTCAGCTGAGTTCCGCCAGGGATTGAGGGCTCCCAGGGTACCGCCTTGCGAGGGGACCCGTATCCAGGATCGAGGAGGCCAGGGAGGTGACCCATTCTGAAGACCCAGCGCAGAGTCGTGGTGACAGTGGGGGCCTCTGTTAACTCTCCGGAGGGAGGTTCTTCTCCTTAACAAGGGCCAAGTTTCTCCAAGAAGGAAGTGCATGTTCTGTAGGTCATAGTGGCAGTGACTCTACGCACACCAGGTCAGTGGCAGTGACCAAATAGGGCAAGGCCCTGTTCACCAGGTCAGTGGCAGTGACCAACTTCAACAAGTCAGTGGCAGTGACTTTTCAAATTCATCAGGTCTGTGGCAGAGACCGTACGTCCAAATATGTTCGTGAAAGCAGAACAGTAAGAGAAACCTGAATTGAGTTTGTGCCTGGACCTCCTCCCACCTTATCTGACCTGTGTCTCGTATCAACCTGTCTGCTCTCATAGAGACTATTTGTTATCCGTGGTGAAATAAATACAAAGGTTGGATTCTCAGTTGGTGTGGACAGTTACTTTACTGAGGAGAATTAAGGACTTGTCTCTGGCTAATGCAGAGACGAGATCAGCTCGGGAGGATTCTAACACTAGCCGCAGGCAGGCCCGAAAACTAACACCGCTCAACCTCCTCATCCAGGAGGGTACGGGCTGCTAGTGCGGTGTGCCTCATTCTTTTCCTGCGGAGGAGCCAAGTAAAGAAATAAAAGCAGGTAAAGTCTGGGGTGAGTGCGCTAGACATGTTTTTCTGGATTGCTAGTGAACATTTTGTGTGGAACCTTTAACCCCAAATAGTGACTAATAAGGATGTATAATACTTCTTTATTTTATTTTTTTACATATCCTGTGATAAAGTAATCTGGAATCCCCATTGAATTATGCTGACACTGCTGAGTGGTGCCCTTGTTCTGTTGAAACCTGGTCTTCTTCTATAGGGAAGGTCCATTGCATATTATGTCACTGAAATGGTAAGGGATCCAGATGGCCTAAGAGAGTAATTTCTCACCCATTGTAGGGATATCCTCCCTTAAAAACAGAAAGCAAAAAAAACAAACAAAAAAAATGTTTTTCCCATTTCTTATGTAGCGATACCCCCAGTTAAGAGGGCTGCCTGTATGATTTTTGGGCCCTGTAGTGCACCACTGTCAACCCCTGGCAATCGGCTCTAACCTCCCTTGGCATAGTTAGTAGGGGATGATAGGATTGTGAGGCCTGTAACTCACAGCGGCACAATCCTATGACAAGAATACACAGTAAAGCCTCGTACACACGACCGAGTTTCTCGGCAAGAACCAGCAAGAAACTTGCTGGCAGAGCTTTCTTGCCGAGTAAATCAGTCGTGTGTACGCGGCTATCATGTTTCTCGTCAAGAAAACCGACAAGAATCTCGACGAGAAAAATAGAGAACCTGCTCTCTATTTTCTCGTTGAGATACTTGTCAGCATGTTTCTCGACGAGAAAAGTGTGTGTGTGTACACTTACCTGTCCTCCGGGAAGCCCGCGCATGCTCGAAATGACTTTGACGCATGTGCGGTAGCTTCCTAGGCATAGGTAGGGTGTAGCAAGATGGCGGCGACGGCATCGAATGTGACGAGCGCACGCTCGTCATAGTCGATTACGTCACCGCGTTCGCTCCATTCAAACAACCGCGGGTTCTTTGAAAGGAGTGTGTGTACACTCGGCCGGAACAAGTTTCTTGTCCAAGAATCTCGTCAAGAAAAACAACGTGTTTTTTCTTGAAGAGATTCTCGGCCGTGTGTACGAGGCCTAAGGCTTTAGAACTTCCTTTACCTATTTCTTCAGTAAAGTAAAGAACACAGACACCAATATGCTTAACCTTTGTATGTTTACTTAGATTAGTGGGTAAGCAGTAAAACAGGTGAGTACATGTCATAAGCAGAGCCCTGCAATAAACAGTGTTAACAAGCAAACAAGTATTCAACGTTATGCAACTCTAACAGTCCCCTTTGCCGCTACTTGCCCTCGTGGGCAATATGGCGCCCAGGAATGTCTACGCTACCCAGTCAGGCCTGACTGAACTAAAGTGGAAGTCCTGTAGGGAAATCTTTGCTAGCAACGGTGGTGCACTTGAAGAACAGAATTGTAATCCACCAAGGAAACAAAGGTACTGTGTCTATTTATGAGCAGGTGCTCTCTCACCCAACCGGACCAGTCCGCCTCCGTTTCTTCCACTGCGGAGCCTAAACACACCGATCCCTCGACATCCGGGTCTTCGGTCCTCCTGGCAAAGGTGCAGGATAAAGGAGAGACGTCCCTCAGATTCCTTGGTGCGCGCGGAAGGCTCTTTGGAGAAAACGGCCAGGCTTCTGGCCTAAAGTCACAGGAGCTCAGACAGCAGTTCAGCTTGCTGGGCGGGCGGTGTCCAAAGAGAGAGAACTGGGCCCCGCCTCTCCCTTATAAAGTCCACCCCAGCAGTCCTTGCGCGGGGCAAGGCACCCTGGGTGCCTAAAAGTGTACTGGGTAATGTAGTCTCTGAGGGATTTAAAAGGCGATACCCCGCTACACTTATATGACCTAAGGCTAAAAAAAGAGAAACACTTTAACCCCTTAAAGTTGATGTAAAACTTTTTTTTATTTCAGATACAGTAAGGGATTTTTTTTTTTTTGCCACCTGTGTCCCATTGGAGAGTTTTCCCTTCAGTTTCTATCCCATAGCCAAAACAGGTAGAGAGGAAATTCCTCCAAAGTTAGGGAATCCTAGGGTCACAAAAAGTAGTGTCACATATAGATTGGGATTTTCTTTAACTTTTTACACTTGATAATAATAGTAAACATTAGAATATAGAAATTATACCTTGTTTTTTTCTGGATAAATTGGGCCTTCATTTAGTGGCAAATGTTATTGGAAATCTCCTGACTTTTATTATCAAAGGAAAAACTAGCCCAAAATAGTAGCCCAAACTAGCCTCAAAAAATATATTTTTTTAAACTCTAGCTGTATATTTCTTGCCATTACGATAACTTACCACAAAAAAACCCAGATAAATTCTCCTATTTCTGGTATTCGTGGTGATACCATATATCTGTATATTATTTGTTGTTTACCCATAATAGGTCTAAGAAACAATAGTGTGCATTTTGTTGTTTTTTTTATCCTACCTAAAAACACATAAAAAAAAAGTTTTTTTAAATGCTACTACCTAAAGCGTACAGACCGTTGAGCATAATCTTTGACCCCGACACTAACCTAGATCAGTAACAAGATGTTAGGTGGTTTTCTTGCATCATCAAGGTCTTTCCGAAGGAGAAAGTATGCAGCAGACAAATGTTTCCAGAAGTGTTGCCCAAGTTCTTTTCCATAAGTATGAACTGGCAAAGTTTCAGAATGGAAAAGCATTGTTAGTTATGGACACATAGTGCAAAAAACATCAAGCATTCTTACCTTCAAAATTGGAAGATGTGAAGTCTGCTCAAAACTGACAGAAACGAGTAGGACCATGGTACAGTCTAGAAAAGTTTTGGCAGAAGTGGGCTTTACAGCGTGTACAGAATGAAATACAAAATAAAGCCAAATAACCAGTCTATGTTCCCGGACTAAGAAGGAGAGTGTGATGGACATTCAGAGGGGCTGAGTGTGCTTCAGCCTGCCAGCAGGCCATTCACCACTGCATTTGAGAGGGAGACAAGAGCAGTGTCAGACATCCTGGAACACCAGAGAGCACCACAGATGCGACTGAGTCCACTGCCTGATAAAGGGGAAGGACACAGCAGACACTGACTGGTTGTGCTGCCAACAGTAAGCAGAGGGAGATCCCCTGCTACTACAGGATTTGGTGAGAAGCCACTGGCCAAACTCCACAACAGTCTGACAAGGAGAAATAGTGTTGCCTGCAAGTAATACAGATCTAGTGCCTTTATCAGTGCTTGAGGGACATTATCCTGAGCGCTCCAACATAAGAGTTGGGCCCCAACAAGCTGGCCACCATAAGAGAGCGGGTATATTACAGACTGCTGAGCAGTTAGGGTGGCGTAACCCTCCTTAGTTAGGATCCCCCCAGTATAGGGGTTTGGAGGCGTTGCTATCTATGCCAATTGTTTGCTTTTACAGTATATTTTTTGCTATTTTTTACCCCTTTGCAGGATACAGTATTTCTTGGTATTGTTTAATTGTTTACGCTGTCATTACTGTCGTTCTTATCCCTTTTGCCACCAGGGTACTGCAAATACATCTGCAGTGCTATTTGAGTCATGGGCACATGGTTCTCTCACAAAAAGGCTGGAACTTGCCTTTGTGATACTCCTTTTGGCTTTAACCCACTAGTAAAAGCAAATGAGATGACAGAGAACAAAGTCTATGCATTGGTGTAGTCAATTCATAGACAAAAGCCCAGCAGAAAAGCATTGTCATGGTACAGATCAGAGGACAGGGAAGCCAGCAAAATGACAACAATCAGGAACCAGAAGCCATGTCAAGTTTTAACCAGAATACAGTCATTGCCATGGGTCAGGACATTGGAACCAAGGTATAAGCCAAATTGCTACCAGCAGTGGCTCTGGATAGAGGAGCAGTATACAACTCATGTTTGGCAGATTGGGATACAGGAAGGCAAAGGCTAAATAAAAAAACTTCCAGAAGCTTAAAGTAACAACCTTCCCAAGGCTGCACTTTACTCACGAGGTTTGGGAAGTTTGTTCCCTCACAGATCCTGTATTACAGCCTCCTTCTGAAATGCTTAAACTTGTTGTGTACACCTTATGTTTGACTCTAGTTTCCTCTGGTTATAACTCAGGCGGATTGTGGTTTCCGCCTTTTGCCTGTCCCCTGTCCTGGCATTCTGCCTGTTTCTGGTCTACAACTGTGTGCTGCAAGCCCTAACATTCTGACTTCGTCTCTCCTCTACAATTCAGTGTTCAGACCTTGCCTTTACTGTCAGCTGCCATAATCTAAGCAGTTCTGAGGGTCAGTCGCAAGTGCAATCTGCTGCACAATATGCACATCAGCAGCCCTGGAGAAGATCAGACACTGCTGAGGCCTTTACCTCAAGAGGAACCTTGTGCTACCTACCAGTGACACATCATAAGCAAACATTTAGTCTCAAAATATTACATTATCTATATGACTAGGATCTGACAGTAGTTAAGTTATCCATTACCCGTAATAGGAAGAGTTCACCAGAAGCAAAATATTTACAATAGATGTCAAAGAGCCTTGACTTCTAACATACAGTACAAACAGGGACATACAATAACATCCTCTCTAATCAGTCCAGCACTATCACATGACAAAAGGCATAGCACATGAATGTTCAAAGATTCAGCTGGCATGAGTGTCTCAGTTCCGATAAATGTAAATACAAAGGAATAAATGCCCAAGGGACTTTGCGAGACACAATTAGAGATATAAAATGTACAAAATGTATTATTTAACCGCTTGTCAACCACCCACCGTCAAATGACGGCGGGCGGAAGACCCTGTTGTTCTGGGTGGATGTCATATGACGTGATGGCCTTCAGAAGCCACTAGGGGGCCCCGCTGCGTCACTGGGGACCTGATGCGCGTGCCGCGATGGCCGCTGGGCACCCGCGATTGCCAAGTAACTGAGCAGGACCGTGGATCTGTGTGTGTAAACACACAGATCTACGTCCTGTCAGGGAGAGGAGACCGATGGTGTGTCCCTTGTACATAGGGACAACCATTGGTCACCACCCCCAGTCAGTCCCCTCCCCCCACAGTAAGAATCACAATCTAGGGAACACATTTAACCCCTTGATCGCCCCCTAGTGTTAACCCTTTCCCTGCCAGTCATATTTATACAGTAATCAATGCATTTTTATAGCAGGGATCGCTGTATAAATGTGAATGGTCCCAAAAATGTGTCAAAAGTGTCCGATGTGTCCGCCGCAATATCACAGTCACGATAAAAATCGATGATCGCCGCCAGTACTAGTAAAAATAAATAAATAATAAAAATGCTATAAATCTATCCCCTTTTTGTAGCTGCTATAACTTTTGCGCAAACAATCAATATACGCTTATTGCAATTTTTTTTTTACCAAAAATATGTAAAAGAATACGTATCGGCCTAAACTGTGAAAAAATTTTGTTTTTTTATAGATTTTTTGGGGATATTTATTAAAGCAAAAAGTAAAAAATATTTTTTTCAAAATTGTCTCTCTATTTTTGTTTATAGCGCAAAAAATAAAAACCGCAGAGGTGATCAAATACCACCAAAAGAAAGCTCTATTTGTGGGGAAAAAATTATAAAAATGTAATTTGGGTAAAGTGTTGCATGACCGCGCAATTGTCATTCAAATTGTGACAGCGATGAAAGCTGAAAAATGGCTTGGGCAGGAAGGGGGTGAAAGTGCCCTGTAGGCAAGTGGTTAAACATTAGACACATTTTACACACACTTAAAAATTGTTTTGTTAAACATAATTACAAGTATTTTTACACGAACATCAATAATTACATAGATCATGATAAAGCTGAGAATCAAGAAAGTAGATACTTGTATGTATTTGATCTCTACACGTTTCGCGAGATAACACTCGCTTCCTCAGGACTCAGGAGAGATACATATAGATGTCCAAAATTAGAGACAATGTTGTCAAGAGAGAGAGAAAAAAAAAGGGTGGTGGGGAGGGGAGGGGGGAAGGGAAGGGAGGAAGAACTCCAACCTACAATTGGGTAAAATGATCCTAAAGAGCTCCAAACTTGATTAAGATGATCTTAATCATATTTTTGCCCAATCAGCTCTCCATTCCTTCCCCCCTCCCCTCTGCCTCTCCCCCCTTTTTTTTCTCTCTCTCTCCCTCTTAACAACATTATCTCTAATTTCAGACATCTACAGTGCCTTGAAAAAGTATTTATACCCCTTGAAATTTGCCACATTTTGTCATGTTACAACCAAAAACTTAAATGTATTTTATTGGGATTTTATGTGCTAGACCAACACAAAGTGGCACATAATTGTGAAGTGGAAGGAAAATTATAAATGGTTTTCAAAATTTTGTACAAATAAATATCTGAAAAGTGTGGCGTGCATTGTATTCAGCCCCCTTTACTCTGATACCCCTAACAATATTCTAGTGGAACCAATTGCCTACAGAAGTCACCTAATTAGTAAATAGAGTCCATCTGTGTGTATCTTAATCTCAGTATAAATACAGCTGTTCTGTGAAGCCCTCAGAGGTTTGTTAGAGAACCTTGGTGAACAAACCGTATCATGAAGGGCAAGGAACACACCAGACAGGTCAGGGATAAGGTTGTGGAGAAGTTAGGTTAGGTTATAAAAAAATATTCCATGCTTTGAACAGCTTTGAACATCTCACAGAGCACTGTTCAATCCATCATCCAAAAATGGAAAGCGTATGGCACAACTGGAAATCTACCAAGACATGGCCGTCCACCTAAACTGACAGGCTGGGCAAAGAGAGCATTAATCAGAGAAGCAGCCAAGAGGCCCATGGTAACTCTGGAGGAGCTGCAGAGATCCACAGCTTAGGTGGGAGAATCTGTCCACAGGACAACTATTAGTCCCACACTCCACAATCCTGGCCTTTATGGGAGAGTGGCAAGAAGACAGCCATTGTTGAAAGAAAGCCATAAGAAGTATCGTTTGCAGTTTGTGAGAAGCCATGTCGGGGACACAGCAAACACGTGGAAGATGGTGCTCTGCTCAGAAGAGACCAAAATGCAACTTTTTGGCCTAAAAGCAAAACACCAAGTGTGGCAGAAAACTAACATCACTCTGAACATACCATCCCCACTGTGACACATGGTGGTGGCAGCAGCATATTGTGATTATGCTTTTCTTTAGCAGGGTCAGGGAAGCTGGTCAGAGTTGAGGGGAAGATGGATGGAGCCAAATACTGGGCAATCATAGAAGAAAGCCTGTTAGAGTCTGCAAAAGACTTGAAACTATTCTGCAAGTCCCCTTTGTTTCCCTGCTCCCCTGTCTTTTGATTACCCTCATTTTCTTTTGGACAGCGCATACCCAGCCAGGCTAGGACTAGGCATCACCACCATAAATGCGCTCTGGAAGTATAGTTCCAGCACTCTGTAAATTAAATTTACTACTGCTCCCTGCTGCACTTGAGGTGGCTTTGCAATTGTTTATGCTGATCTGGATGCCAAATCTCATCTTATGCCTATTCCTTACTGTTAATCACTTTGTATGCTAAATTGTTTTATTATCATTGTTAATACATTTTATGCCTGCCTAGTTACCAACCATATTGGGTGACAATTTATTAAGTTTGTCTTTACTCCCTGGTACATTAGACCAGTGTTTCTCATCTCCAGTCCTCAAGGTGCACCAACAGGTCATGTTTTCAGGATTTCCCTCAGATGAAACAGCTCTGGTAATTACTAAGGCAGTGAAACTGATTACATCCCCTGTGCAAAATATTCGAAAGCCTGAAAACATGACCTGTTGGGGCGCCTTGAGGACTGGAGTTGAGAAACCCTGCATTAGACAGACTGAGGTTTTTGGAAAAAGTTGAGGCAAAGAACAGAGGACCCATCCTAATAAGCAACTCCTATGGGGGTAGTGCTACACACCCTCCCTGGCAATAATTACAATTTCCGCATATGAACGTCCTTGTTGGTTTTTAATGGTCAAGTTTCCTTGTTTTATATTATTTATAAATATAAAACAAGGAAACTTGACCATAAAAAACCAACAGGGACGTTCATATGCGGAAATTGTAATTATTGCCAATATATGTATACTAGTAAGAATATAAATTTGCCCAATGGAGAAAAACTTAAACCCAAACATTTTGTAAATTGACGCACGGCAGGGGTCGTGTACCTACTGCGGTGCGAATGTGGGTGCTATTACGTAGGAAAAACTAAGCTTGAATTATGGCGAAGAATCTATACACATATTGTTAGCATTAACAAGAAAGTTCCCGGCCTTCCTCTTGGAAGGCACAGTAGAGCAGTGCATGGAGACCATACCCCCAATGTGCGGTTCCTCGCATTGGATTACATCCCTTCTAATTCTAGGGGTGGTGATACAAACAAACTCCTACTACAAAGCGAATTGAGGTGGATCTTCCATCTCCAAGTTACCTCACCACCTGGCCTTAATGAGGCATTCAACTTTAAACCATATTTGGAGGGATTCCAATCAGGGCTCTGTGAATTGGATTTATAGATAGAAACTTTCACATAATTTACGAATATTTGTATAGAGATTAGGGATGAGCTTTATGTTCGAGTCGAACATGACTTCGACTCGAACATTGGCTGTTCGCCCGTTCGGCGAACAGCGAACAATTTGAGGTGTTCGCGGCAAATTCGAAAAGCCGCGGAACACCCTTTAAAAGTCTATGGGAGAAATCAAAAGTGTTAATTTTAAAGGTTAATATGCAAGTTATTGTCATAAAAAGTGTTTGGGGACCCGGGTCCTGCCCCAGGGGACATGTATCAACGCAAAAAAAGTTTTAAAAACGGACGTTTTTTCGGGAGCAGTGATTTTAATAATGCTTAAAGTGAAACAATAAAAGTGAAATATTCCTTTAAATTTCGTACCTGGGCAGTGTCTAAAGTATGCATGTAAAGTAGCGCATGTTTCCCATGTTTACAACTGTCTCTGCACAAAGTGTCATTTCTGAAGGAAAAAAAGTCATTTAAAACTACTCCGGCTATTCATGAATTGTCGGTCCCGGCAATACAGAGAAAAGTCATTGAAAAAAATTACAGGGGTCCCCCCCAGTCCATTACCAGTAGTTTTAAATTACATTTTTTTCCTTCAAAAATTACATTTTGTGCAGGGAACCAAAATTAAAAAATAAAAAATGTGTGGGTGTCCCCCCCAAATTCCATATCAGGCCCTTCAGGTCTGGTATGGATATTAAGGGGAACTCCGCGCCTAAATAAAAAAAATGGCGTGGGGTTCCCCCAAAAATACATACCAGACCCTTATCCGAGCACGCAACCTGGCAGGCCGCAGGAAAAGAGGGGGGGACGAGAGAGCGCCCCCCCCCTCCTGAACCGTACCAGGCCACATGCCCTCAACATGGGGAGGGTGCTTTGGGGGTCTGTGACCCCTCAAAGCACCTTGTGCTGATGGGGACAAGGGCCTCACCCCCACAACCCTTGCCCGGTGGTTGTGGGGGTCTGCGGGCGGGGGGCTTATTGTTATCTGGAAGCCCCCTTTGCCGGGACCGACAATTCATGAAAAGCCGGAGTAGTTTTAAATGACTTTTTTTCCTTCAGAAATGACACTTTGTGCAGAGACAGTTGTAAACATGGGAAACATGCGCTACTTTACATGCATACTTTAGACTTCCCCCAGGTACGAAATTTAAAGGAATATTTCACTTTTATTGTTTCACTTTAAGCATTATTAAAATTACTGCTCCCGAAAGAACGTCAGTTTTTAAAACTTTTTTTGCATTGATACATGTCCCCTGGGGCAGGACCCGGGTCCCCAAACACTTTTTATGACAATAACTTGCATATTAACCTTTAAAATGAGCACTTTTGATTTTTCATGTTTGTGTCCCATAGACTTTAACGGTGTTCGCATGTACTGGTGCGAACCGAACCGGGGGGTATTTGACTCATCCCTAATAGAGATCTACTGGTATACCTATATGTGTGTATGCTTTGTGCACTCATATTGGTTATTATTTACATTTTGTTTGCTTATCTATATTGCACATGTATTATTATATATTGTGCTCTGACTGTATTGTCCAACATTGTAATATGTAAAAAATTAGGAGAAGAGTTGCCCCTGGGATGGTGTAGATTGGAACAATAACATGGATTTGCCACCAAGGAGTATATATAAAAGTAAAAAAGTTTTATTTCTACAAATTTTTTTCACATAATTTTAGCCATAATAAAATTAATTTGAAAAACGAGAACTGACATGCATTTATATTGACACCAAATACATACAATCACCCTATGTTTGTGACATGTAAGTCAATTATACATAGCGGCGAAAAGCAACCGACATGTTTCGGATATTGGTCGCTGTGTTCGTAGCAGCTTCCATTAAATTTCCTTCTTCAGGGTATTATGTATTGGTTATACATGGATTGACATTTCTAAGAAGAAAAGATATAATACATAATAACAGTGTATTGTGATACAAAATCATTGCATATCTTCAAATTCTAAACATCTCCCAAATATGGGCGATTTAAAACACACACAGAAAAGGGAAGAAGGAGGGGGAAGGGAAAGGGGAAAAAAGGGGGAAAAAAAACGTCCTGCTTGTTTCTTATTATGGTCGCTGGGTCGGCTTTACTAAAGCCGTGCGACTATTCACCTATAACTTTGGGCTGCATAAAAACTGCTTTGGCCTCTACTCCATCAGAGAAGTCCCTCCAACCGGCTGGCTCCTCTGTTTTGAATAAAGACGGATGCATTTATGACATTTGAACCTTAGTGGGATGTAAGTATTCTCGCACAAATGTTTATTGAATATATAATATGTATCCCTATATCACCAATGAGTATCTTATGGCCCCTCTGCCCCTCTCCCCCTTTTTTTTCCCCTTTTTTCCCCTTTCCCTTCCCCCCCCCCTTCTTCCCTTTTCTGTGTGTGTTTTAAAATCACTGCTCCCGAAAGAACGTCTGTTCTTTAAAACTTTTTTTGCATTGATACATGTCCCCTGGGGCAGGACCCGGGTCCCCAAACACTTTTTATGACAATAACTTGCATATTAACCTTTAAAATGAGCACTTTTGATTTTTCATGTTTGTGTCCCATAGACTTTAACGGTGTTCGCATGTACGCGTTTCCCATATATTGTTATGTGCATTACCGATGACATCACATCCCATGAAGTTCATTCTCGGGGTTGGGCGGGCGGTTTGGGTGCCCTCTCCCACTACCCGGCGCGCGGGGGTCCCGGGTTGGCGCATTGGTTAGCGATATTACCTGGGACCAGGGTTGCCAACTTTCAGTAAATCTTTCCCTTTATTTACGTTTCAGTAAATTTACGAACAGTTTGTAAAATCTGTACTTTTTGCAACTGTCCTTGAATGTCCATTACGAACATGTAGGTTGCATATTTGTAACTGACATTCATGGACAGATGCAACAATTATGGATTTTACGAACTGTTTGTAAATTTACTGAAAGTTGGCAACCCTGCCTGGGACACTATTGCCATTCGGAGCCTCTTCTGTTAGGTTCCTTCCTGTTTGTGCTCCATCTTGAAGTGCAGGCGGATGGCTCACAGTGCGCGTCGGTGGCGCGTGGCGTAACCCCACCCCCTGGGACGGGCTTGCGCCGCGCGTCACCGCGCCAAGGGACTCTGTGGAAGATCTGGGCTGCCATTGGCTTGGCGCCCATGATTTGTCACAACTGACCACCAGCTGATTTCAGTTGCACATCAGTGCAATTGATCTCAGCCAGCCTCACCAGGGGTTTAAAAGCTCACACCCCAGACATCATTAGTGATGATCTGGCGGTGGTGAGATAACACATTGTAGAACACACAGGCAGAGGTATGTCAACAGTAATTGAAAATCTTTTACTCTCTGTTTTCTTCATAAGTCCTGTATTTATCAGTTTTATTTGTTCTACCCCACTCAGTATAAACATACTGGGGGTGCAATTTTCTGATAATAAGGCTCAATCTGTTTTTACTCATTTATTTAAATGGTTATATTATTCTGGGTCAATAGTAACTCCTCTTTATCCCTCCTGTGTCCCTTATATTTATACAGATATATACCTGCAATACGTCATTACAGTGTATATTGATACTTCATTGTTTGTTGATAAGAGCTTTGGCAGGAGTCTCCACTCCATTTGCCTGGAGTCCTTGTAGCTGGGACAGGTGTCACCCCCTGAGCACACTCTTTTTCCAGCCCCTCTTCCATCTCCTGGGGCCTCTCTCGGTTCTTGCCTTCAATTATGTTCCTGGCCCCTTGGTGGGTTTCAGCGGTGACTGGTTCGCCCATGTAAGTATGGAGTTTTTCTTGCTCATATAATGTCATTAAACAATTTTGAGATGCATATTTTGTGTTGAAGAAAAACCTTGTTATTCTTGTGACTATTGTTAAACTGTTATTTCAATTGATTACCCTATTAATGTACTATTATATTTACATTATAGAATACTCATGACTTTAAAAAGATTAACATAAGCCTCTAAAGAAGGACTACAAGGTCCGAAACATGTTAGGCATCATTCATCATATGTGTTCTTGCCAGTCCAACTCTGTATACAGGGCAGCTGAGCCTCATACCAATGTAATTTGAGTAAATATTTGTTCAGTATGTTACACATACATTTTATTATGTATATTTGATTATTGACTTTTATGCTTTTGAAATTTTACTGTATCTTTATATTTAATAAAAAAAATTTTTTTTACTATACTACTTTGGTCTGTCTACAAAATCCTGAGGGGTATTACCGTGCCTTGTGCACCAGGTTCCTATATCTTTTTGTCTATATTGGATTGGACGGACCAGTAGTTTACACACACATCGCCAACTCCCACCTCATTAAGGTGGATATTGTGGTTTTATATCTGTTATACGTCTGTTTTTGTATTTCTGCTAGTTTTGGGTGTGGATACTGTCAATAGGTGGGGGTATGTGCTGCTTTCTATGGCTGCCTATGGCTATGTGTAGGTACCTTGAGAAAATTGGGCTTTGCCCATCTGCGTACTTCAGTCAGTGTCCATGTAAAAGCCAATTGGCAGATTTAGAGCTGGTGACATTGAGACACGGTGGCAAATGCCCATCACATTTGGCAGGTTTTCTTACTCCTTGTGGGCAGAGTGTGATAGGGCACAGTTGGCCCTCCTGCCCTTGGGGGCTCATGTGGGTTCGCACACATTGATGATACGGCACTGCAACAGACTGATAAGACACTGTGAATCTAGTTAACCCAGGACAGTTAAAGCTCCACTATGAACTAAATATGACCAAATCCCTTGATCCCACATCCTCTAACCCAGCGGTTCTCAACCTGGGGGTCGCGACCCCCTGGGGGGTCGATTGCCGATTCGCCAGGGGGTCGCGAACGCTAGTCCAATCTGCAAGGCTGGCCTAGACAGACCCGAAGTTACTGTGTGTACGCCGAGTCTGTCCGTCTCGGCCAGCAAGACGTCACTTCTGGGAGAGGAGAGATAGCGCGGAAGTGACGTTCCGTCGCGGTCTCACCTCTCCCTAAACGTCACGTCCGGTTAACACATTAGACGGGTTGCTGATTCTGACGGAACACCTGACAAAAGAGTGTCTTTGGTAAGTCAGACACATTTTTGTACTGTGGCAATCAATATATCAATCGTTATTAAATAAATATGACATGACTGTGCAAAAAAAAAAAAAAAATTATGGAACAATACATATCATTTATATATAAATGTCCCAGTTGGTTCCTCAAAAGTGGTGCCAGTGCTAGATACGTGTTTGGGTGCTATACACTTTGTATATCTAGCACTGGCACGGAATAACCACTTTTGAGGAACTAACTGGGACGTTTATATATAAATGATATGTCTTGTTCCATAATAAATAATTTTTTTCTTGCATAGTCACGTCATGTTGGACGTAAAGCGGAGTTCCGCCAAAATTTTTTTTTTCTTTTAAAGTCAACAGCTACAAATACTACAGCTGCTGACTTTTAAAATAAGGACACTTACCTGTCCAGGGCGCCCACGATGTCGGCACCCGAAGCCGATCTGTCCATCAGCTCCTTGGTGCTGCCACCGCCATCTTCGAGTGGCGAGGGACCAACGAAAATAACTTTACTGTTAGGGGTCCCCACAACTTGGGAAATTTTATCAAGGGGTCACGGCACTAGAAAGGTTGAGAACTACTGCTCTAACCCAACCTGCAGAGTTTGTATTTCTCTTTACCTGTGAAGCAACCCACATAAGTTATACTAACAAAAGTTCTTTGTCCACTTATTGTGAAAAAAAAAAAAGTTCTCTGTCCAGGCCTCCACACAGGTGCTTTTTCCAGGATGCAGAGATGCAGGTGGTCCCCCGCCAGCCAGTCCCTTACCATCCTTTGCGATGACACCAATCCCAATTTGGATCCTGACATGACCCTGCTGCAGGACAGCTAATAAGAAGCGTCCACTTCAAGCAGGTAGGCAACACCAGAAGAAAGACCCTGCCTAATACAAACAAAGGAAAAAAAGAAGACTCATGCCTGGAGGATCACATGACCGAGACTTTTGGTAAGTAAAATGTATACTTTTTTTTACTGTCAATGTTCAGTTGGAGGGCAGTAGGAGCGAGGGAGTTATAGTTTGATCCTGGAGCTGGGCTATAAGAAATAATCCTCTTCTACAGGGCCTGTTTTCTTTTATGGTAACAGAATAATTTTAAAGACAAAACCCAGGAAGTGAGAGTCAAATGTAGTAGGGCCAGCACTGAGAGGAACATGGAAGTGATTTGCAGAAAGCTGGTCTAGCTAAAAGTCTGAATGAACCCTGTGGCAAGTTAAAGTGGATCTGAACCCACTGATTTAACTGTTTGCCAAAACAGTTACATTCAAGGTATGCCATAACTGTCAAGGTTGACCTCCTGCCAGTTAGTTGTACTGGTTTGGACTAGGGATGAGCTTCGTGTTCGAGTCGAACATACGTTCGACTCGAACATCGGCTGTTCGATCGTTCGACGAAGATCGAACGATTTGGGCCGTTCGCGCCAAATTCGAGTGACGCGAACGGCCCACAATGCACTACGCCATCGCAGTGTCATCCAGGCGCTGTGATTGGCCAAGCATGCACTGTGACCCCGCATGCTTGGCCAATCACAGCGCCGGCAGCGAGGAGAGCAATGATTGGCCACAGGCAGGATGCCTGTGGCCAATTATTGCTGAGGGTGTTTAGTACACGCCCCACACTATAAAAGGCCGCCAGCACGGCGGCCTAGTGTAGTGTGTTCCGGAGCAGGGATAGAGCAGCATAGGCAGGGACAGTGACTTTTATTTCTTTCTTGCTTAACCTGGATTCCTTTAGTTTAGGGAAAGAGAAGGATAGGTAGGGAGAGTGTCAGTGTGTTTTGTGCTTGTGCTAAATTGTGCTTAAAAAAAACATTTTTTCTAGGGACAGAAAACTGTAGGTAGGGAGAGTGTGTCAGTTTCTTTCACTGTCAAAGTCCTTGTTTCCAGGGACCTGGAAGGACAGTGAGTGAATTCTCCTTGTGCTAAATTGTGCTTAAAAAAAACATTTTTTCTAGGGACAGAAAACTGTAGGTAGGGAGAGTGTGTCAGTTTCTTTCACTGTCAAAGTCCTTGTTTCCAGGGACCTGGAAGGACAGTGAGTGAATTCTCCTTGTGCTAAATTGTGCTTAAAAAAAACATTTTTTCTAGGGACAGAAAACTGTAGGTAGGGAGAGTGTGTCAGTTTCTTTCACTGTCAAAGTCCTTGTTTCCAGGGACCTGGAAGGACAGTGAGTGAATTCTCCTTGTGCTAAATTGTGCTTAAAAAAAACATTTTTTCTAGGGACAGAAAACTGTAGGTAGGGAGAGTGTGTCAGTTTCTTTCACTGTCAAAGTCCTTGTTTCCAGGGACCTGGAAGGACAGTGAGTGAATTCTCCTTGTGCTAAATTGTGCTTAAAAAAAACATTTTTTCTAGGGACAGAAAACTGTAGGTAGGGAGAGTGTGTCAGTTTCTTTCACTGTCAAAGTCCTTGTTTCCAGGGACCTGGAAGGACAGTGAGTGAATTCTCCTTGTGCTAAATTGTGCTTAAAAAAAACATTTTTTCTAGGGACAGAAAACTGTAGGTAGGGAGAGTGTGTCAGTTTCTTTCACTGTCAAAGTCCTTGTTTCCAGGGACCTGGAAGGACAGTGAGTGAATTCTCCTTGTGCTAAATTGTGCTTAAAAAAAACATTTTTTCTAGGGACAGAAAACTGTAGGTAGGGAGAGTGTGTCAGTTTCTTTCACTGTCAAAGTCCTTGTTTCCAGGGACCTGGAAGGACAGTGAGTGAATTCTCCTTGTGCTAAATTGTGCTTAAAAAAAACATTTTTTCTAGGGACAGAAAACTGTAGGTAGGGAGAGTGTGTCAGTTTCTTTCACTGTCAAAGTCCTTGTTTCCAGGGACCTGGAAGGACAGTGAGTGAATTCTCCTTGTGCTAAATTGTGCTTAAAAAAACCATTTTTTCTAGGGACAGAAAACTGTAGGTAGGGAGAGTGTGTCAGTTTCTTTCACTGTCAAAGTCCTTGTTTCCAGGGACCTGGAAGGACAGTGAGTGAATTCTCCTTGTGCTAAATTGTGCTTAAAAAAAACATTTTTTCTAGGGACAGAAAACTGTAGGTAGGGAGAGTGTGTCAGTTTCTTTCACTGTCAAAGTCCTTGTTTCCAGGGACCTGGAAGGACAGTGAGTGAATTCTCCTTGTGCTAAATTGTGCTTAAAAAAAACATTTTTTCTAGGGACAGAAAACTGTAGGTAGGGAGAGTGTGTCAGTTTCTTTCACTGTCAAAGTCCTTGTTTCCAGGGACCTGGAAGGACAGTGAGTGAATTCTCCTTGTGCTAAATTGTGCTTAAAAAAAACATTTTTTCTAGGGACAGAAAACTGTAGGTAGGGAGAGTGTGTCAGTTTCTTTCACTGTCAAAGTCCTTGTTTCCAGGGACCTGGAAGGACAGTGAGTGAATTCTCCTTGTGCTAAATTGTGCTTAAAAAAAACATTTTTTCTAGGGACAGAAAACTGTAGGTAGGGAGAGTGTGTCAGTTTCTTTCACTGTCAAAGTCCTTGTTTCCAGGGACCTGGAAGGACAGTGAGTGAATTCTCCTTGTGCTAAATTGTGCTTAAAAAAAACATTTTTTCTAGGGACAGAAAACTGTAGGTAGGGAGAGTGTGTCAGTTTCTTTCACTGTCAAAGTCCTTGTTTCCAGGGACCTGGAAGGACAGTGAGTGAATTCTCCTTGTGCTAAATTGTGCTTAAAAAAAACATTTTTTCTAGGGACAGAAAACTGTAGGTAGGGAGAGTGTGTCAGTTTCTTTCACTGTCAAAGTCCTTGTTTCCAGGGACCTGGAAGGACAGTGAGTGAATTCTCCTTGTGCTAAATTGTGCTTAAAAAAAACATTTTTTCTAGGGACAGAAAACTGTAGGTAGGGAGAGTGTGTCAGTTTCTTTCACTGTCAAAGTCCTTGTTTCCAGGGACCTGGAAGGACAGTGAGTGAATTCTCCTTGTGCTAAATTGTGCTTAAAAAAACATTTTTTCTAGGGACAGAAAACTGTAGGTAGGGAGAGTGTGTCAGTTTATTTCACTGTCAAAGTCCTTGTTTCCAGGGACCTGGAAGGACAGTGAGTGAATTCTCCTTGTGCTAAATTGTGCTTAAAAAAAACATTTTTTCTAGGGACAGAAAACTGTAGGTAGGGAGAGTGTGTCAGTTTCTTTCACTGTCAAAGTCCTTGTTTCCAGGGACCTGGAAGGACAGTGAGTGAATTCTCCTTGTGCTAAATTGTGCTTAAAAAAAACATTTTTTCTAGGGACAGAAAACTGTAGGTAGGGAGAGTGTGTCAGTTTCTTTCACTGTCAAAGTCCTTGTTTCCAGGGACCTGGAAGGACAGTGAGTGAATTCTCCTTGTGCTAAATTGTGCTTAAAAAAAACATTTTTTCTAGGGACAGAAAACTGTAGGTAGGGAGAGTGTGTCAGTTTCTTTCACTGTCAAAGTCCTTGTTTCCAGGGACCTGGAAGGACAGTGAGTGAATTCTCCTTGTGCTAAATTGTGCTTAAAAAAAACATTTTTTCTAGGGACAGAAAACTGTAGGTAGGGAGAGTGTGTCAGTTTCTTTCACTGTCAAAGTCCTTGTTTCCAGGGACCTGGAAGGACAGTGAGTGAATTCTCCTTGTGCTAAATTGTGCTTAAAAAAAAACATTTTTTCTAGGGACAGAAAACTGTAGGTAGGGAGAGTGTGTCAGTTTCTTTCACTGTCAAAGTCCTTGTTTCCAGGGACCTGGAAGGACAGTGAGTGAATTCTCCTTGTGCTAAATTGTGCTTAAAAAAAACATTTTTTCTAGGGACAGAAAACTGTAGGTAGGGAGAGTGTGTCAGTTTCTTTCACTGTCAAAGTCCTTGTTTCCAGGGACCTGGAAGGACAGTGAGTGAATTCTCCTTGTGCTAAATTGTGCTTAAAAAAAACATTTTTTCTAGGGACAGAAAACTGTAGGTAGGGAGAGTGTGTCAGTTTCTTTCACTGTCAAAGTCCTTGTTTCCAGGGACCTGGAAGGACAGTGAGTGAATTCTCCTTGTGCTAAATTGTGCTTAAAAAAAACATTTTTTCTAGGGACAGAAAACTGTAGGTAGGGAGAGTGTGTCAGTTTCTTTCACTGTCAAAGTCCTTGTTTCCAGGGACCTGGAAGGACAGTGAGTGAATTCTCCTTGTGCTAAATTGTGCTTAAAAAAAACATTTTTTCTAGGGACAGAAAACTGTAGGTAGGGAGAGTGTGTCAGTTTCTTTCACTGTCAAAGTCCTTGTTTCCAGGGACCTGGAAGGACAGTGAGTGAATTCTCCTTGTGCTAAATTGTGCTTAAAAAAAACATTTTTTCTAGGGACAGAAAACTGTAGGTAGGGAGAGTGTGTCAGTTTCTTTCACTGTCAAAGTCCTTGTTTCCAGGGACCTGGAAGGACAGTGAGTGAATTCTCCTTGTGCTAAATTGTGCTTAAAAAAAACATTTTTTCTAGGGACAGAAAACTGTAGGTAGGGAGAGTGTGTCAGTTTCTTTCACTGTCAAAGTCCTTGTTTCCAGGGACCTGGAAGGACAGTGAGTGAATTCTCCTTGTGCTAAATTGTGCTTAAAAAAAACATTTTTTCTAGGGACAGAAAACTGTAGGTAGGGAGAGTGTGTCAGTTTCTTTCACTGTCAAAGTCCTTGTTTCCAGGGACCTGGAAGGACAGTGAGTGAATTCTCCTTGTGCTAAATTGTGCTTAAAAAAAACATTTTTTCTAGGGACAGAAAACTGTAGGTAGGGAGAGTGTGTCAGTTTCTTTCACTGTCAAAGTCCTTGTTTCCAGGGACCTGGAAGGACAGTGAGTGAATTCTCCTTGTGCTAAATTGTGCTTAAAAAAAACATTTTTTCTAGGGACAGAAAACTGTAGGTAGGGAGAGTGTGTCAGTTTCTTTCACTGTCAAAGTCCTTGTTTCCAGGGACCTGGAAGGACAGTGAGTGAATTCTCCTTGTGCTAAATTGTGCTTAAAAAAAACATTTTTTCTAGGGACAGAAAACTGTAGGTAGGGAGAGTGTGTCAGTTTCTTTCACTGTCAAAGTCCTTGTTTCCAGGGACCTGGAAGGACAGTGAGTGAATTCTCCTTGTGCTAAATTGTGCTTAAAAAAAACATTTTTTCTAGGGACAGAAAACTGTAGGTAGGGAGAGTGTGTCAGTTTCTTTCACTGTCAAAGTCCTTGTTTCCAGGGACCTGGAAGGACAGTGAGTGAATTCTCCTTGTGCTAAATTGTGCTTAAAAAAAACATTTTTTCTAGGGACAGAAAACTGTAGGTAGGGAGAGTGTGTCAGTTTCTTTCACTGTCAAAGTCCTTGTTTCCAGGGACCTGGAAGGACAGTGAGTGAATTCTCCTTGTGCTAAATTGTGCTTAAAAAAAACATTTTTTCTAGGGACAGAAAACTGTAGGTAGGGAGAGTGTGTCAGTTTCTTTCACTGTCAAAGTCCTTGTTTCCAGGGACCTGGAAGGACAGTGAGTGAATTCTCCTTGTGCTAAATTGTGCTTAAAAAAACATTTTTTCTAGGGACAGAAAACTGTAGGTAGGGAGAGTGTGTCAGTTTCTTTCACTGTCAAAGTCCTTGTTTCCAGGGACCTGGAAGGACAGTGAGTGAATTCTCCTTGTGCTAAATTGTGCTTAAAAAAAACATTTTTTCTAGGGACAGAAAACTGTAGGTAGGGAGAGTGTGTCAGTTTCTTTCACTGTCAAAGTCCTTGTTTCAAGGGACAGAGAAGGACACCTGAAGGTAGCCCTTATTGCTTTTTTCCCATCTCCCTGCAGGCCATCTATTAGAATGTCTGGAAGGCAAACAAGGAGAGGCAGACAGTCAGGAGGCAATAAAAGAGGGCAAGCAGGCTCTGTGTCTGGGGGCAACAGTGCTGGTCGTGGACGCGGTGCATTGTCATCAGCACATGGCCATGGGACACGCTTGTCCTTCTTTTCGGCAGCTGGACATGTTGAGCCACATCATGCCGAAGACTTGGTAGAGTGGATGACCAAGCCCTCCTCCTCCTCCTCATCCTCTCTCACCCAGGCTCAGGGTACTGGAAAAGCAGCTGCCAAAGCGTCCTCTTCCCTGGTATCAATGTCAGACTCATCATCAGTCACTCCTTCCCTAGACCCACCATGTCCTCCTCCTGAGGAGTCCCCCGAACTGTTTCAGCACAGTGTTGGGTACATGCTCCAGGAGGATGCCCAGCGTTTCGAAGGGTCTGATGATGAAACCCAGCTAGAGGAAGGCAGTAGCGTGAGAGCAGACAGAGGGGATGCTCAAGAAGGACACCAATCTGGCAGTCATGTTCCAGCAGCTGCAGCATACTGCCAGATTGGCTCCAGTGATGAGGAGGGAGGTGATGATGAGGTCACTGACTCCACGTGGGTGCCTAATAGGAGAGAGGAGGAGGAGGAGGATGAGGAGGAGGCACATCTCCAACGAGGCAGGATGCCCTTTGGTGGCCAGCGTAAGGGCAGTACACCGACGGAATCACACCGCAGAGCTCCGCCTGTGCAGGGCGCTGCCTCTGCCCGTCATTCAAAAAGTTCTTTGGTGTGGGCCTTTTTTGAGGCTAGTGCATCAGATCGCACAGCTGCTGTTTGCAACATATGTCTCAAGCGTATATCGCGTGGCCAAAACATCAGCCGCTTGGGTACCACATGCCTGACCAGACATATGTTGACCTGCCATGTAGCTCGTTGGCAAGCCTACCTGAAAGACCCACACCAAAGAACAAAGCGGACCTCTCCTTGCACCGCATCAGCTGGGATCTCCAACCCCACTATAACTTCAGTCCTCTCTGAAACATGCACTGAGAGGAATGAAGGTGTAGAATTAGGTGTGTCACAGCCAAGTACTTGCGGCCACTCTGCTAGCAGTACACCGACGTCCGATTCTAGCAGGCAAATTTCCCTGCCCCAGCTGCTGGACCGTCGAAAGAAGTTCACTCCCAGCCATCCACATGCCCAGCGGTTGAATGCTAGCTTGGCTAAATTGCTAGCGCTTCAACTGCTGCCTTTTCAGTTGGTAGACTCGGCCCCCTTCCGTGAGTTTGTGCAATGTGCGGTTCCTCAGTGGCAGGTTCCCAAACGCCACTTTTTCTCACGGAAGGCTATTCCGGCTCTCTACCGGCATGTGGAAGGCAATGTCTTGGCCTCGCTGGACAGGGCGGTCAGCGGTAAGGTGCATATTACCGCTGACTCATGGTCCAGCAGGCATGGACAGGGACGTTACCTTTCTTTCACGGCCCATTGGGTCACTCTTTTGGCAGCTGGGAAGGATGCAGGACAAGGTGCAGTAGTGTTGGAGGTTGTCCCACCGCCACGCCTCCAAAATGCTACTACTGGTTGTGACACACCTCTCTCCTCCACCCCCTCCTCTTCTTCTTCCTCCATGGCCTCTTCCTGTGGTTTGTCCTATGAACCAGCGGTGCTCCGTAGCCGTTCACGGGGCTACGCAAGTACGCAGGCAAAAAGATGCCATGCCGTGCTTGCGCTGGTGTGTTTGGGGGACAGAAGCCACACTGGGGCAGAGGTCCTGTCTGCTCTGCAGGGCCAGGCCGAGAGGTGGTTGACGCCACGCCAGCTTAAGCCAGGAATGGTGGTTTGCGACAATGGCACCAACCTCCTCTCCGCCCTCCGACAGGGACAACTGACCCATGTGCCCTGTGTGGCTCACGTCCTTAACCTGGTGGTGCAGCGGTTCTTGGGCAGGTACCCGGGCTTACAGGATGTCCTGAGGCAGGCCAGGAAAGTCTGTGTGCATTTCCGCAGATCTTATAATGCCAGTGCTCGCCTGGCTGAGCTGCAAAAGGAGTTGAACCTGCCCAAGAACCGCCTTATATGTGACATGCCCACCAGGTGGAACTCAACGTTGGCCATGCTGCAGCGGCTGCACACGCAGCAGAGGGCCATCAATGAGTACCTGTGCGACTACGGCACCAGGACAGGGTCAGGGGAGCTTGGTTTTTTTTCTCCACGCCAGTGGGGCATGATCAGGGATGCATGCACTGTCCTGGCACCATTTGAGGAGGCCACGAGGATGGTGAGCAGTGACAGTGCATGCATCAGTGACACTGTACCTCTTGTCCACCTGTTGGAGCACACGCTGCGTGGAATAATGGACAGGGCACTTGAGGCAGAACAGAGGCAGGAAGAGGAGGACTTCCTTGCCTCTCAAGGCCCCCTTTACCCAGACAGTGTTCCTTCTGTCCCACCCATCGCACAGGAAGAGGAGGAGGAGGAGGAGGAGGAGGAGGAGGATTGTGTCAGCATGGAGGTGGAGGCTGGCACTCAGCATCATCAGCAGCAGTCTTTTAGGGATGATTTACAGTCCCAAGAAACCAGTGGACTTGTACGTGGCTGGGAGGAGGTGGCTGCGGATCATGTCGTCCTTAGTGACCCAGAGGACTCCGGAGCGAATGCCTCAGCAAACCTACGCTGCATGGCCTCCCTGATCCTGCAAAGTCTGCGGAAGGATCCTCGTATTCTTCGGATCAAGGAGAGGGACCATTACTGGCTGGCCACTCTCCTTGATCCACGGTACAAGGGTAAGGTTGCGGACCTTATGTTACCGTCGCAGAGGGAGCAGAGGATGAGACAACTCCGGGAGGCCTTGCAGAAAGGTCTGTGCAACGCGTTCCCAGAGACTGGGAGGTTACAAACTCCTGGTCCTGGACAACGAGTTGCTGAGGCTTCGGCCAGTCAAAGAAGGAGCGGTGGGGAAGGTGGCCGTCTGACCGATGCGTTCAGACAATTCTTTAGTCCGCAGCCCCAAAGTATGATCAGTTCCAGCAACCATCGCCAGCGTCTGATAAACATGGTGCAGGAATATCTAGGGGCAAGGTCAGACTTGGACACCTTCCCCACCGAAAATCCTCTGGCTTACTGGGTCTTGAGGATGGATCACTGGCCAGAGCTTGCACAGTATGCAATTGAGCTACTGGCCTGTCCTGCATCCAGCGTTCTTTCGGAACGCACATTCAGTGCTGCTGGAGGATTTGTCACGGATCACAGGGTGCGCCTGTCCACCGACTCGGTTGATCGACTGACTTTCATCAAGATGAACCAGTCTTGGATCACCACCAGCTACCACACACCTGATGCTGATATAACAGACTAATTGATTTTAACATGTCACATCCCTTCAAGACTGATGCTGATGCTGAGTGCCTGTGCTGTTATGTTGACTGGCTATCCTCCTCCTCCGAGTCCTCAATGATACGATTGATGATGATAGCTTGGAAGATCATTTTTGTTTATGGGTGCCGCCACCAGTGGCTAAGGCCCAATTTTTCAGCCCCTGTTTTACAGGGGCGTGTAATTACAATTTTTTTAGCAATAATTTGCCATAGGGCTCATTGCTGTGCTCCAAGTACAGTATCTGTGAGGGGTTGGAGTGTTGTGGCACCAGTGCCTAAGGCCCAATTTTTCAGCCCCTGTTTAACAGGGGCGTGTCATTACAATTTTTGAAGCAATACTTTGCAACAGGGCTCATTGCTGTGCTCCAAGTACAGTATCTGTGAGGGGTTGTAGTGTTGTGCCACCAGTGCCTAAGGCCCAATTTTTCAGCCCCTGTTCAACAGGGGCATGCAATTACAATTCTTGATCTAATAATTCACAGCAGGGTCCATTGCTGCACCCACCAAGAGTAACTCTGAGGGCTTACAGTCTTGTGGCAACGCCACCACCACCACCACCACGAAAGGCCCAATTTTTCAGCCCCTGTTCAAAAGGGGCATGTAATTACAATTCTTGATCTAATAATTCACAGCAGGGCCCATTGCTGCACCCACCAAGAGTAACTGTCAGGGCTTACAGTGTTGTGGCACCAGCACCACCATCAAAGCCCCAATTTTTACTACCACTGTTCAACAATTATATGTAATTAAAATTCCTGATATAATAGTTGACAGCAGGGCGTTCCAGCACCAACCAAGAGTAACTGAGTGCTTACAGTGTTGTGCCAACACCAACAACTAAGGGGCCTATTTCTGCAGAGTATATACGGCAAGTCCCTACTTTCAAACATCCAACTTACAAACGACTCCTACTTGCAAACGAAAGAAGACAACAGGAAGTGAGAGGAAATCTACCCCTAGAAAGGAAAATTCTCTCCTGTAAGAATAAATATGGGAGAAAGGGGTCTCATCTGTACTGATGCTTTATCAGCAATCCTTGTTTCAAGAAAAACACCACATTTCAAAAACAGTTGTCATTGGGACGGAAAGTGAGGTGAAATGTTCTGAACAGGGGCACAGACAGCAAAACAAATGTTACAGGGGTGATAACCCTTACCTATGTTTCCCAAAAAGTTTAAAAATAGATTTTTGGGCTGGAGCTACACTTCAACAATGTACCTGTTCAAAATTACAAACAGATTCTACATAAGAACAAACCTACAGTCCCTGTCTTGTATGCACCGCCTGTATACGGCTGTTCAGAGTATATAGGGCCTTTTTTATTTTATGTGCGGGGTTCCCCTTAATATCCATACAAGACCCAAAGGGGCTGGTAATGGGCTGGGGTAGGGGGGGGGGGTCATGGGGTAGCTATGCCATTTTTCTTAAAGAATTTCATCCATATTACCGGGACCAGACATTACATTAAAGCCGCAAGCAGTTTTAAATGGCTTTTTTTTCCTTTAGAAGTGTCATTTTGTGCAGGGACAGTTCTAAACACGGGAAACACGTGGCACTTCACAGGCATACTTTAGACACCCCCCAGGTACGATATTTAAAGGAATATTTGACTTTTTTTTTTTCACTTTATGCATCATTAAAATGACTGCTCCCGAAAAACGACCGTTTTTAAAACTTCTTTTTGCATTGATACATGTCCCCTGGTGCAGAACCCGGGTTCCCAAACCCTATTTATGACAATAACATGCATAATAGTTGTTATAATTAGCACTTTAGAATTCGAACGTTCGCATCCATTGTATTTAATAGGGTTCTAATGTTCGTTCGAACTTTCGGTCCGTTCGCGGGTTCTGGTGCGAACCGAACCCGGGGGTGTTCGGCTCATCACTAGTTTGGACTATATTTACAATACAGTTCTGTTTCTGCACCTACTTGCTGCATTACGCTGTTCCTCCCCACACATGCATCAGGGTTCTTTCCAGAATGGTCCAGTGAATATGCCTTTATATAGGTATGCTCTAGTTCTAATTGTTACATGCCCCACGCTGACCCAGGTGCAGAAAAAAAAAATACCCTATCCTAGACCCATCTTCTAGACATTTTGCCTAGGCACCAGTGACATAACTCTGCCTTTCTGTGTGTTTCTAGGAAAAATTAGAACCCCAAACCCTTGTGAAAATGTGCTCCTGAACTGTACAATAGTACAGTTGGCTGAGGATGGCTGAGTGATGTCTAGCAATCACCGGCTTTGTTAAATTAAGGGCTGTAAATACAGTATATTCTTCAAGTTGAAGGAGGCTGCAATCCTTATTTAAGATGAACAAAGAAGGACATGCTGAGCACTGTTTACTTTATGGACTGCAAAGACTAAGTCATCAATATGCTAAAAGTGTAGAAGAAAAGCTGCCATATAGACAGATTTTAACAAAACCACCAAACAAGAACTTACCAACCACTGTTGACCATTTCTGCTTTAGAGGCAAAATCTGATTCAGCAAATACTTCAGCAAGGTTGGGAAAGACTTTGGTACAACATTCCTAATTTCCTAATTTTTTTAACCCAAAAAAAAAGTTATTTTTATTGTTTGCTTTTTTTTTTTTTTTCAGTGATTAAGGAAGGAAGGGAATGTTTATGACCACTGTGTTTTTACATACTGTATGCATTTTGATAAAACAAGTTCCTGATGAGATTGTTGTCATTGTTCTTAAAATGCGAGTCAAACTAAAAAGTTTTTTTTTACTTCTGTTTGTATTAGCCCCCTTTCACATAGGTCATGCTAATCAGCAGGGGAGCTGTGAACTGATTCCCTGCTGCATCAGAGCAGAACAGAACGGAGGTCACTTTTGAAGTCCATTTTATAATTATAACAGTCCAAATTATAATATAATAAATAACTATAAATAATTATAACAAATAATAATGTAATTATAATAAAAATTATTCAATAATGTAATCAAATCAAAAACACTGAAATTTGCTCAGTTGCAGAATTGTCGCTGTCTTTACTTTCAGTGTTTGATGACGAATTTCCCCACAAATCGCTATCGTTCAATTCTGCAAGTGGTTCCAATTTATTATCGCTGTTTTCTAGCTGGTCTAAAACCACTTTTGACATAAAGGGACACTTTTTGTTTGCTATGGACAATCTCCAGTTTCCAGGCAGAAAGAACAGTTTTTATAATTTAAAACTGCATGCAGGACACTGGACAGACCACTAGGGACAAAGGGGGTGTGTAGTTATTTGATACAGTACTGTAATCTATAAGATTACAGTATACTGTATCTATACTGTGTTGTTCACTTTTTGAATTTGGCACCGAACTCCGCCCCTGTGCATCGCAACGCAACACTCGGGAACGGAGTTCGGCACTCGGCAGTGTGGATCGAGTGAGGAGACAGCTCGCAGACACAGCAGGGAGACATCGCAGGATCCAGGGGACAAGGTAAGTTACTTTCCCTGTATCCTGCAATGCGATCCCGAGTCTTGCTTGGGGTTACCGCTTTTGGTATGAAAAATTCACCCCGAGTCAGACTCGGGAATACTGCCAGGGAGGTTAAATAGAGTAGACAGCAATTAAAGTGGTTGTAACCCTGAAAAAAAAATGCTTGCTTCTGTCCCTTTAAGGCACGAGATATAGCACAGCACTTTTGTCACATCAATTGTCCCTTTCTTTATTGTACAATACCTGGTTTATCCTGCCTGTTCCTGTCTTCCCCTCTGTAAACTGACCACATTTATCATGGCTGCTGATCTCTGATAGCGTGGTCAGTGTACGTGCCTTCATCATCCAGCTGTCTCCTCAGTGTCTCTGCATCTCCTTCACTCCCTCTCTCCCTGTCTCTTCCATAGTCTGCGTGAGAGCTAATCTCCTCCCTGCCCCTCCTCCCCTCTCCTCTCACGTCTGTGTAATTCTATGGCTATGAGTAAGCACTTTTAATAGTGTGAAACGCGTCAGCCAGACGTGACCAGTTTGTTGTGTTGTGCAGAGTGTTTTTGGTTTCCTGAACCTTTTTTTGGAATAAAGGCTTTTTAACCGGAGTGCTGCGTCCAGAAGACCTTTCTTTCTTTCTTCAATTGCATTTGCATTTGCCTGCACCCTCGGTTGCTGGGAGGAGGTAATTCCAGGGACTTCCACACCTGAGCGGCTTCCTTTCTCCTGTGTAATTCTATTCCCTGCAGCCACTCTAGTGCCTGTAAAGTAAAGAACCATGTATTAAAGTGATTGTAAACTATCACCTTGTAAAACAACCCATTCAGTTTCAAATTGAAATGAAAGGCAAAACATTTATGTATAGATATAAAAGAAAACCTTTTAAATATGTGTTTCCCCTTTTTTATAAGTGATCACATTCCCTTCTGGGGGAAAAGAAGCAATAGTACACTGAGCTTTCCAGTAAATGGCTGTGCAGAGGGAGGCGTGTCAGCACAAGTCTGATCATTGGAGGAGAGCAGGCTGAGTTCCCAGCATTGCTAGAGAACTGACCATGATGTGTTCTCCTGTTTAGTGTGGTCATTTTTTTTTTGATAGGAAAGCAGAGTGAATGTCAGGAACACAAGGGATTTCACACAAAGGCACCGCTCATCACCTGGCCTATACCATCCCTACAATGAAGCATGGTGGTGGCAGCATCATGCTGTTGGGATGTTTTTCGGAGGCAGAAACTGGGAGACTAGTCAGGATTGAGGGAAAGATAAATGCAGCAATGTACAGGGACATCTTTGATGAAAACCTGCTCTAGAGCGCCCTGGACCTCAGTCTGGGGCAAAGTTCATCTGCCAACAGGATAACGACCCTAAGCACACAGCCAAGATAACAAAGAAGTGGCTATGGAACTAATGACTGTGAACCAACGCACCCCATCCAACCCGATGAAGCTTGAGAGATCCTGCAATGAAGAATGGGAGAAACTGCCCAAAATGTAGGTATGCCGAGCTTGTATCATCATACTCAAATAGACTTGCAACAATTACAGCCTCAAAAGGTGCTTCAACAAAGTATTGATCAAAGGCTGTGAATACTTATGTACATGGAATTTTTTATTTATTTATTACAAACTACTTTCACGTTGTCATTATGGGTTTGTAGAATTTTGAGGAACATAATTAATTTATTCCATTTTGGAATAAGGCTGTAACATAACAAAATGTGAAAAAAGTGAAGCACTGTGAATACTTTCTGGATGCACTGTATGTAATTTCAGCTTAGTGGCTAGAACTAATCAATATTCTAGCCAACATAATGAAATTATACACATACACCTTACGCACATGAACGTGTTTAAATACGCACCAGATCAAGCATTTTTTTGTATGCTGGATTTTTCTGCCAGCTCCTGCGGGAAAGATAAAGCACAAGTGGGCATAGATTTTAATACACTCATGTGTGCATATAGCCTTATAGTCAGGGTCAATTTGTAAATCTTTGTAAATCTTTTAAAAAAGGGACATGGAGAAAACAGCGGAGTAGTCAGAGCCTGAGAACTATACATATGGTTTCAATATCAATCTATTTCTGGGACAGGGAAAGAAAATGCCAGTAGATATGGTACACCTCTCTATAATTAAACTGTTGAGATCAAACAGCTGTTACACCTTAACCTGGGTTCACACTGATGCAAATTTACAGTGAGTTTGATGCGTTTAGGAACACACAGATTCGCAGGTCATGTAAAAAGCATAGTATTCCATGGCTTTGGTTCACATACATGTGTTGCGAATTTGGTGCGAAAAAAAAAAAAGGGTCCTGTGCGCGTTGACTGCGGGTGCGATGAAAATTCAGCCTGGGTTCACACTGGAGATCGCAGCGGCTCACATAGACAGCCAGTCACAATCTCCTTCTATGTGAATTGGATGCATCCAATTTGCAATAGTGTGAACCCAGCCTGAATGTTACACAAGCAGTCCAACCCGAAGAACCTCCAGCCCAAAGATCAGCCTTTTATAACAAAAACATAGACCATTCATCAACAAATTTTAATCAAAAGGATAACAGATTTTGTGGCTGCGATGTCCAGTTAAAATGTCAGGGTATGTCACACCAAAAATAGCATTTAAATATGCTAGCTAGGGTTTTTAATAAGATGAGAATTTTTTGATTTACATGTGCAGGAGAAGGAGTGCAGGTTTAAGTGGTCAGATTAATAAATAAAATATGATAGTGTAGCATGTTGATAGTGATAACAAAAAGGTAAAGAAATCCATGAAAAATAAATAATAGACTCATATAAACATACAGTTTTCATATTACTGTAGCACTTACCCCTATTTAAGGGACCGGCTGGTTTTGTTTGGGTCTGTAGCAATTACCTCTCTAGAGTGGATCCCCTCGTCTCGTTGTCTAGGTAAAAATCTCTTGGAATAAGGCCAATGTCCACACATGAGTAAAATCTAATCAGCAAGGTTTTATTCTTTATCTTTGAGTTACCTTGAAGAGAGAGAGTAGGAAGTTTGAGAAAAGCAGGGGAAAGGTTCAGGCACGCAACACTTAAAGCTCAATGTCAATCTTTTTTCGCCACTCAAGCCTGAGTAGGTATTGCTCACCCGGATAGTCCCTATGAGAGCGGTCCTAGCAGCCGGGATGTAGCACGAATCAATCTTTTCCTTTTCTGAGTATCTAAGGATACGATAGGGAGTAAGATGTGTGTCTTTGTATGTAGTTACATTGTACTGTTTTGTATTCAAAACTAATAAAAAGAATTTATAAAAAAAAAAAAAGGATACGATAGGGAAATCCTCTGCCACAAAATTTAAGTCCCAAACCTCCCAGTCAGACAATACTTGAATATCTGTGTCTTTGAAGATAGATCCCTTTTTAGGCGAGTTTCCAGGCCTCTTCCCGAGACAGCAGTACCGTCGCTAGTCTCCTCAGGGACTGATCCTCCCCTGGTCTCCTTTCCTAAAGTTGGGCTCCCTAGAAGTGGGCAGCCTGGGATCCCTCTCTGAAGCGTAGGCCCCAGCCAGCAGAGCCGGGCCCACCTTGAAACGAAGCAGCCCTGGGCTAAAGGTGCCCGAGGCCCGAATGCACCCGCACGCCTCGTGCCATACAGGCCATGAGACACACGCCCAGGACCAATGGGTCCTCTGGAACTCTCCTCAGCCCCAATGGCGTCTGCCCTTTATGTACCCTCTCCCAGCATGCACAGCTGCCGAGAGAGGACACCCATGGTGCTGTGATACCACTCACTAGTTCACCTATGCCGGCAGTGACAGTGCCACCTACAGGCAACAGAGAACACTACAGCAGGCAGTATCACACCCAGAGCAGAAACATTAAAGAACTTAACAATTGGTCTGAGCCCAACTACTGGCTCAGACTACCCTTAAATTTCACCTAGCGTCCCCCAAATATTGGGAGGGGCGCTACATTACAATATTTTCTTATTATAGTGGGCTTTCAACATAAGGAATTAAAGATTTCTGCACACATAATATTCTAAGACAAGTGTGTAAACCAGGGGTGTCCAAACTTTTTTCAAAGAGGGCCAACCATTTTCCTGACATTCTTTGAACTATTAAAATGAAATTCAAATGAACTAATACACTGCCCAACAAGAATTCTCTTGCCTTTGTGGCTGTGTGTGGTGAAGAGTCTAAGGATGAGCTTGGGTGTGTTATTTGGATATATATATCTTTTGTGGCCCCCAACAATTTCCTAAACACTGCTCAGGACTAAGGATGAGCTCAGGCGTGTTATTCGGATATACAGTATTTATCAGTGTATAACGCGCACAGGCGTACAACACGCACCTTCACTTTAAGAGGGAAGAACTGTGAAGCAAAATAAGGGTCAGTGCCCATCAATGCAGCCTAATCAGAGCCCATCTGCAGCCTCACCATTGCCATAATTTCAGCCTCACCATTGCCATGAATGCAGCCTCACCATTGCCATGGATGCAGTCTCACCATTGCCATGGATGCAGTCTCACCATTGCCATGAATGCAGCCTCACTATTGCCATGAATGCAGCCTCATAAGTGCCATGAATGCAGCCACACAAGTGGCATGAATGCAGCCTCACAAGTGCCATGAATGCAGCCTCACAAGTGCACTAAATGCAGCCTCAAAAGTGCCATGAATGCATCCTCGCCATTGCCATGAATGTAGCCTCACCATTACCATGAATGCAGCCTCACCATTGCCATGAATGCAGCCTCACCCTTGCCATGAATGCAGCCTCTGAATGCAGCCTCACAACTGACATGAATGCAGCCTCTGAATGCAGCCTCATCATTGACATGAATGCAGCCTCATGAGTGCCGTGAATGCAGCCTCGCCATTGCCATCAGTGCAGCCTGATCCATGCCCATCTACAGGCTTGGAGGGGATGGGGTGGGGACGAGTGCCAACAGATTATATAGAGGAGAATGTCCTGTTTACTCTGCGGCCTCTTTAACCACTTAACGACCGCTCACTGTATATATACGTCGGCACAATGGCACCGACAGGCACAATCACGTAGAGCATACGTGATTGCCTTTGTACAGTTGGGGGGTCCGATCGGACCCCCCTTCTGTACAGTGAGCGGTCGGAATTCGTCTGGGAGCGTTCCGAGATGGGGGGCGGCCGTTCGATTCCGACCACCCCCCCGCGATTGCTCCCGGCGAATAGAAATGCCCCCTCTGTCTGTGTAATGTTTACACAGACAGAGAAAGCAGGAGGAAGTGATGTCATCTCCTGTGCGGCGCTCACATATACCGAGCGTCGTACAAGAGAAGACACACAGGTCAGTGCACTAACACTACACTAACACCAGCACACATAGGCACATAAATCGCCCCCCCCAGGCCCCCCCAGATCACCCCCCAGCCCCCAGTCACAGTGTCACTGATTGCAGTGACCATTTATTTACTGATCACTGCAATCAGTGACATTTGTGACTGTAAAAGTGTCACTACATTTAGTTTTAGGTCCAGTGTAGCCCCCTAACCCCCCCCTAATAAAGGTTTAACCCCTTGATCACCCCCCAGATAACCCTTTCACCCCCTAGCACCGCCGTCGCTTGGCGATCATTTTTCTGATCGCTGTCTTGGCGTCGGTGATGCAGATCGGTACCCAGTAATTTTTTTTAGGTTCGCCGCAGGTTTTTATAGCGTCGGGTACCCCCATAAATTATCTAATAAAGGTTTAACCCCCTTGATCGCCCCCCAGGTAACCCTTTCACCCCCTATCACCACTGTCACTAAGCGATCGTTTTTCTGATCGATGTCTTAGCGTCGGTGATGCTGATCGGTAGCCAGTATTTTTTTTTTAGGTTCGCTGCAGGTTTTTATAGCGTCGGGTACCCCCATAAATTATCTAATAAAGGTTTAACCCCCTTGATCGCCCCCCAGGTAACCCTTTCACCCCCTATCACCACTGTCACTAAGCGATCATTTTTCTGATCGCTGTCTTGGCGTCGGTGATGCAGATCGGTACCCAGTAATTTTTTTAGGTTCGCCGCAGGTTTTTATAGCGTCGGGTACCCCCCATAAATTATCTAATAAAGGTTTAACCCCCTTGATCGCCCCCCAGGTAACCCTTTCACCCCCTATCACCACTGTCACTAAGCGATCGTTTTTCTGATCGATGTCTTAGCGTCGGTGATGCTGATCGGTAGCCAGTATTTTTTTTTTAGGTTCGCCGCAGGTTTTTATAGCGTCGGGTACCCCCATAAATTATCTAATAAAGGTTTAACCCCCTTGATCGCCCCCCAGGTAACCCTTTCACCCCCTATCACCACTGTCACTAAGCGATCATTTTTCTGATCGCTGTCTTGGCGTCGGTGATGCAGATCGGTACCCAGTAATTTTTTTAGGTTCGCCGCAGGTTTTTATAGCGTCAGGTACCCCCATATATTATCTAATAAAGGTTTAACCCCCTTGATCGCCCCCCAGGTAACCCTTTCACCCCCTATCACCACTGTCGCTAAGCGATCATTTTTCTGATCGATGTCTTAGCGTCGGTGATGCAGATCGGTAGCCAGTAATTTTTTTTAGGTTCGCCGCAGGTTTTTATAGCGTCAGGTACCCCCATATATTATCTAATAAAGGTTTTAACCCCCTAATTGCCCCTAGTTAACCCTTTCACCAGTAATCATCATATAAGTGTTACGGGTGACGCTGGTTAGTTAGTTTGCTTTTTATAGTGTCAGGGCACCCGCCGTATATAACCCAATAAAGGTTTAACCCCCTGATCGCCCAGCGGGTGATATCAATTAGGTTTTAGCGTCAGAGAGGGTCTGCGTCACACCCCAGGCAGCGTCAGGTTAGTGCCAGTAACGCTAACACCCACGCGTGAAGCATACACCTCCCTTAGTGGTATAGTATCTGAACAGATTAATATCTGATCTGATCAGATCTATACTAGCGTCCCCAGCAGTTTAGGGTTCCCAAAAACGCAGTGTTAGCGGGATCAGCCCAGATACCTGCTAGCACCTGCGTTTTGCCCCTCCGTCCAGCCCAGGCCACCCAAGTGCAATATCGATCGATCACTGTCACTTACAAAACACAACACACATAACTGCAGCGTTCGCAGAGACAGGCCTGATCCCTGCGACTCCAGTGCTGTAGGAGGTGATTTCACCACCACAGTTAAAAAAAAAAAAGCAAATATGCCGAAGCATTGGCGCAGCAGGGGAGGAGGAGCGATTTTGCTCCTAATGCCGCATACATACGGTCGAAATTCCGACGGAGGCTTGCCCGTGGAAAAGTCCGACCATGTGTGTGCGGCATAACTTTTTTGTGGGAGGATGCCCCCATGCTTCGGCATATATAAATGGTGCATGTATGCCCATCATTAGAAGTGGGTGGATGAAGGGCGGTATTCTAATGGTGGGCATACCCACCGATCAATCTCTTTTTTCGTTCAGCCACCTGGCTGCATGAAAAAAAAAGATTACAATACATGTCCAACAAGGACCAGCAACGTACTGGTATGTTGCTGGACTTTGAATGGTTATACCAGATTGATGCCTGCGGGTTTAGGTATCATCTTGGTATCATTCTTTTCAGCCAGCGGCCGGCTTTAATGTAAAAGCAACCCTAGTGGCTAATTAGCCTCTGGACTGCTTTTACAAGCAGTGGGAGGGAATGTCCCCCCCGGATATAAAAAGCGCCATTGGGAAATTGGGAAAGCATTTTATCACACCGATCTTGGTGTGGTCAGATGCTTTGAGGGCAGAGGAAAGATCTAGGGTCTAGACCCCAGTTTTTTCAAAAAAAGAGTACCTGTCACTACCTATTACTATCATAGGGGATATTTACATTCCCTGAGATAACAATAAAAATGATAAAAAAAAAAAATATGGAAGGAACAATTTAAAAATAAAATAAAAAAGCAAAATTAATAATAAAAAAAATAATAAAATAAAAAAAAAGCACCCCTGTCCTGCCCTGCTCTTGCCCAATGGCGAACGCAAGCGTCGGTCTGGCGTCATATGTAAACAGCAATTGCACCATGCATGTGAGGTATCACCGCGAAGGTCAGATCGAGGGCAGTAATTTTAGCAGTAGACCTCCTCTGTAAATCTAACGGGGTAACCTGTAAAGGCTTTTAAAGGCTTTTAAAAATGTATGTAGTTTGTCGCCAATGCGCGTTTGTGCGAAATTTTAAAGCATGTCGTGTTTGGTATCTATGTACTCGGCCTAAGATCATCTTTTTTATTTCATCAAACATTTGGGCAATATAGTGTGTTTTAGTGCATTAAAATAAAAAAAGTGTATTTTTTCCCTAAAAAATGCGTTTGAAAAATCGCTGCGCAAATACTGTGTAGAAAAAAAATGCAACACCCACCATTTTATTCTGTAGGGCCTTTGCTTTAAAAATATATATAATGTTTGGGGGTTCAACATAATTTTCCTGCAAAAAAAAATATGTTTTCATGGAAACAAAAAGTGTCAGAAAGGGCTTTGTCTTCAAGTGGTTAGAAGAGTGGATGTAAGCTTCCTAATGTTGTGTATAAAATGCCAGAACAGTTCAAAACCCCCCCAAATGACCCCATTTTGGAAAGTAGACACCCCAAGCTATATACTGAGAGGCATGTCGAGTCCATGGAATATTTTATATGTTGACAAAAGTTGCGGAAAAAAGAAAATTTTTTATTTAATTTTATTTTTTGCACAAAGTTGTCACTAAATGATATATTGCTCAAACATGCCATGGGCATATGTGGAATTACACCCCAAAATACATTCTGTTGCTTCTCCTGAGTACGGGGATACTACATGTGTGAGACTTTTTGGGAGCCTAGCCGCGTACGGGACCCCAAAAACCAATCACCGCCTTCAGGCTTTCTAAGGGTGTAAATTTTTGATTTCACTTCTCACTGCCTATCACAGTTTCGGAGGCCATGGAATGCCCAGATGGCACAAACCCCCCCCCAAATGACCCTATTTTGGAAAGTAGACACCCCAATCTATTTGCTGAGAGGTATTGTGAGTATTTTGCAGATCTCGCGTTTTGTCACAAAGTTTTGAAAATTGAAAAAAAAAAAAAAGAAAAAAAAAAAATTCTTTCTTCATTTTCAAAAACAAATGAGAGCTGTAAAATACTCACCATGCCTCTCAGCAAACAGCTTGGGGTGTCTACTTTCCAAAATGGGGTCATTTGGGGGGGTTTTGTGCTATTTTGGCATTTTATGGCCTTCGAAACTGTGATAGGTAGTGAGGAGTGAAATCAAAAATTTGTGCCTAGAAATCCTGAAGGCGGTGATTGGTTTTCGGGGTCCCGTACGCGACTAGGCTCCTAAAAAGTCCCACACATGTGGTATCCCCGTACTCAGGAGAAGCAGCAAAATGTATTTTGGGGTGCAATTCCACATATAACCATGGCATGTGTGAGCAATATATCATTTAGTGACAACTTTTTGTAATTTTTTTTTTTTTTTGTCATTATTCAATCACTTGGGACAAAAAAAAAAAATATTCAATGGGCTCAACAGGCCTCTCAGCAATTTCCTTGGGGTGTCTACTTTCCAAAATGGGGTCATTTGGGGGGGTTTTGTGCTATTTTGGCATTTTATGGCCTTCAAAACTGTGATAGGTAGTGAGGAGTGATATAAAAATTTGCGCCCTTAGAAATCCTGAAGGCGGTGCTTGGTTTCCGGGGTCCCGTACGTGGCTAGGCTCCTAAAAAGTCCCACACATGTGGTATCCCCGTACTCAGGAGAAGCAGCAGAATGTATTTTGGGGTGCAATTCCACATATAACCATGGCATGTGTGAGCAATATATCATTTAGTGACAACTTTTTGTATTTTTTTTATTTTTTTTGTCATTATTCAATCACTTGGGACAAAAAAAAAAAATATTCAATGGGCTCAACATGCCTCTCAGCAATTTCCTTGGGGTGTCTACTTTCCAAAATGGGGTCATTTGGGGGGGTTTGTACTGCCCTGCCATTTTAGCACCTCAAGAAATGAGATAGGCAGTCATAAATTTAAAGCTGTGTAAATTCCAGAAAATGTACCCTAGTTTGTAAACGCTATAACTTTTGCGCAAACCGATAAATATACACTTATTGACGTTTTGTTTTACTAAAGACATGTGGCTGAATACATTTTGGCCTAAATGTATGACTAAAATTGAGTTTATTCGATTTTTCTTATAACAAAAAGTAGAAAATATAATTTTTTTTCAAAATTTTCGGTCTTTTTCCGTTTATATCGCAAAAAATAAAAATCGTAGAGGCAATCAAATACCATTAAAAGAAAGCTCTATTTGTGGGAAGAAAAGAACGCAAATTTTGTTTGGGTACAACATTGCATGTCCGCACAATTTACAGTTAAAGCAGCGCAGTGCAAAATTCTGAATTCACCTCTGGTCCTTTAGCTACCAAATGGTCCGGGGCTTAAGTGGTTAATACAAAGTCCCGCCTCCTATGATAGACAGAACAGTTATCCAATGCCAGCACAGGAGACGGAACTTCCTATTACAGATGCCGCCGGGTAAACAAGAGATTCTCCTGTATGTAATCTGACGGCTTTCATCCTGCCCCCTCCCTGTCCCCTCCGAGAAACGATAAATACGGTATATATCTTTTGTGGCCCCCCCCAACGAATCCCTGAGCACTGCGCGGCGCTTGGGGATTCTTTGAGGGGCCACAAAAGATATATATATATCCAAAATACCAGTGGGGCCGTATAAAACCGGAACGCGGGTCGCAATTGGCCTGCAGGCTGGACTTTGGACATGCTTGTTGTAAACAATTACCAATATCCTGTTAATTGGTGGTAGTTTCTTGAAATGTCTTTTGTCAAGTGAGAAATGTTAAAATCTATTCAGTCAAAAGAAAAAGAAAAAGTACTCTGTTGATAATAAATAAATACACAGTTAAAAAATGCAAAAAAAAAACATTGTTAAAGTGACACCTATTAATGGCCAAATTAAAAAAAAAGCAGAACCAATATTAGTAAGCATTTGCAACAATGTGTAAGTATACATAGAGGTTTACTAAAGGCAAATATGCACTGCAAGTGTAGTTGGTCTAGGGCTAAAGCCGCGTACACACGATCATTTTTCCCGTCGGGAAAAATGAACATTTTTTTTTTTTAACAAGAAAAACGACCGTCTGTGGGCTTTTTGTAATTTTTCCCGATGGGAAAAAACGGCATTAATCACAACGAGAAAAATTAGAACATGCTCTAATTTTTCTCTTCGTAATTCCCATCGTTTTTTTCCGCGGCAGTTTTCCCATAGGGAAACACTGCCACGGAGCCCACACACGGTTGTTTTTCTCGACCAAAAAAAAAATGTCGGGAAAAACGGACGTGTGTAGGGAACCAAGCCGTTCCCTCGTTTTTCCTGTCGATTTTCTCAACGGTGTTTTCACCGTCCAGAAAATCGATCGTGTCTACGCGGCATCAGAGGAAGCTTTGAAATGAGGGGAAGCTTTGCTGATTTCTATCATCCAATGATGTTCAAGCAAAGATATTTATTTTCCTTGCATATGATATTCTTTGCAAAGTAAAGCTTTACCTCATTTACTAAGCTCTGGAGCAAGTGCACTTGCAGTGCACAGTATATTTGCCTTTAGTAAATAAACCCAATGGCATGACTAATTGGATTTGGTAAGGGAAGTTTCTTTTGTTTTCAGTGAATACTTTTTCTTACATCAGTTTAGCTTGGTCAGGGAGTGCAAGTATAAAATAACTTGTCAAACCACTTTTGAGCTTGGTGACTTAAAATACCATCAGCTAAACATCTGCTGAGTTCACTCACATCGTCTGATATCCAACCAGCAGAATGATCACCTATATACTGTATATGATTCACTGTTCAGTTGTGAATATTCGCTTTGTTATTCTGTTGGTGTATTTTTTCATCTATGGTACGATCACCGTCGTATCTAGTTGCTACTATTTTCTCTTTTTTATGTTTGTGCATGTGCGTCTTTTGTTTATGGTATGATCACTGCCATATCCAATTGCTGATAGCATTACATCTGTTAAAGCAGTATTAAACCCGAAAGCAAACTTTTATAATATTGCAGCTTACCAATTCTTAGATGTAATGGCTGCATTAGTTTTCTTTTTTAGGGTTTTCTTTCCTTTTATTTTCACCAGGTAATCTGGCCAGTAAGTCTGTTTTTCAACAAAACAAGCTGTTCTGCAGATGTAACAGTTCCAGGGTTGAGACAAACCATTTACTACTGACAGGGGTGCTTACAGTTATTAGTTTTCTTTTATTTATGATAAACCTTTATCCCAAAAGGAAAATAACTGTTTGCTGTAACTGCCTATATAGTGTTAGCTGGAGTTCAGCTTCCATTTTGTTAGTAAATAAAAATCTGTTAGTGCATCTCCCCCAGATTAATAATGCTGTTGTCCAAAGAGTGCCCTTGTGCTCCTTCATCCAATGTATCGGCACGCTAATACACAATGCCACCCCCAAATCTAAGGATTGGTAAGCTGCGGTATACCAACTTAATATGTTCAAATTACTGATTGTTTCATGGTATAGCTAAGCCCAAAAACAAAAATATATAATATACCGGTATATGTATATTTATTTCCTGGACCTCATGTCAGCCTACTATGGGTCAACTCTGCTCCTCTGACCCTCAAGCACCACCTATAACTAGCCTGTAGCCCCCCTTGTCCTAATCAATTTAGTTTTTGGTCAATTTCGTTTTTGGCTGGGCTGCAGCTAGCTCAGACTGATTGTATAACTGGTCATAGTATGAGATTTCACAAAATTAAGTTATGAATATATATATTTTCTTCAGCCAATCCATTAGGATGTTTATGCCACTGGGGCATGCTGGGGAAGAATAAACGCAAATATTTGGGACAGGTCATGTGTTCCCTCTCTTTCCCTGGGCAGAGTCCCAGGTAGGCTCTGCTGGGTGGAGCTCTGCTGTTAGCCCCAATAGCCTGTTTTGGGGCCTAACGTGTGCTGCATCGGTTCCTGAAGCTGTCCAGCCTGGTCTGGAGGAAATTTGGGAACGTGTTTATAGTGTTGCTGGGTCAGCCTAAAGGTTCTGACACTGTGAATTTGGACATTGATCTGGAGAGTCTGTAAATCACCTGCTATGATATCTGGGACCCTCACTTCCATGGATTGGAGTTTGGAGAAAGAAAATGGACTTTGTAGGCACATATAAAAAAGTAACAATTTTTAATATTTAACAAAGTAGTACAAAAAGATTACACTTTATGCATCCAATGGAATACACAATTAGAAAACATTTAACAGAAAGAACCACGTGATTAACCTCAGAAGATACTCAATTGTATAATTCACTTGTTGTGGGGATATACGAGGTAAAGATGCACACACTGGAAAAAAGGGGGGAGTATCTCCTTGTCCACGAAGCTCTTGAAACATTAAAATAAGCTCAACATGTTTTGCGATTCGAGAAATCGCTTCCTCAGGAGCTTCTAAATTGCAAGGAAAAAACTATTTTAATTGAATAATAATATAATACATGCCTAAACACATGGTAATGTCAATGGCATTGGTATAGATAATACTCACCAAAATTGTTGTTGTTGAGAAGTATTCGCTCAGTCGTCCCCAACCCCACAAACAGCGCAGCTAGGGCAAGCCCCACCACTATGGGAATAGGGGTGGTGAACCACCCTTACCCACCACTGGCCAAAGGCCGAATGGAACAGCGTGTATGAAGGGAATATGGGGGTGCACCGGGTAGCTAAAAATTATAAGAATAATGAAATTGTTTTAGCTACATATAAAAAATATATTGCAATTGTTCCTAATTACGGATCAATCTATAGGTACTTACAATAGTAATGATAGTATTAAAGTAACCGTTGGGATTCCTAAAAAACTCTGGATGCAGAAGTCCTGAAATGATTGCTGATTCTAATGAACAGAAAGGGAAATACTAACTTTTTAACAAGTACTAGGGGTGCCACCATATTGCACTGTGCTATATAGTAATGGTAACATGATTATATTGTAAAACATACCTTAGTTCAAAAATTGTTGCCCAAAGGTTGACTGCTATGTGGCAATGGAAGCCTGGAATCTCATAGGACTCCTATTCTGGCTGAAGTGGCCAAAACCTAACTATGGAAAAAGGTAAAATTGCTGCTAGCAAGTGTAATGCAAAACATGGGGGTCCATTAAGTACATATTTGGATAAGGGTTACTCATCTGAATCCCTTTCCAATACTCTTGAGTATGTGAAAAATGTTGACAGAGCTGGTCTGTTAGAAGAAAAAACTGATGGTGTCAATAGAGAGGGTTTTCGTAGTCCCTTTATTACTAACTATTCGTGTCAACATACTAAGATCAAACATATAGTCAACAAACATTGGCACATATTAAAAAATGACAACATTTTGAAAACCATTCTACCGGATAGGCCACAGGTGGTTTTCCGGGGGGCTCCTTCCCTTAAGGACAAACTGGCCCCCAATATATTAAACCCTCCAACTGTAAGATCTATGTTTTTTCAAAACCTGACTGGTTACTATCAATGTAGGAAATGTCAGGTTTGCTCCTTAACCCCTTCCATACCGGCCATAGCAAATTGACGCCGGCAGGAACCCTCTCTCCCTCCGGGTGGACGTCATATGACGTCCTGGGTTTGAGGGGGGATATCTAAATGATGCCTGCAGCTAGAGGCATCATTCAGATATCCTTTTTTTCAGCCGGTGATCCTGCGCACCATAAGAACGATCATATTGGCGGTTCCGCCGCTTGATCGTTCTTATAGGCGGCGGGAGGGGACATCCCCCCTCCTGCCGCCATCCGGTGCTTCTCCGGGCTCTCCCATGCGATCGGGGACCCGGAGAGAATCGTCGGCGCCGGTGGTGGGTCACGTGATGAGCATAGAGATGACCGGTGACCAGATGGTCACCAGTCATCTCTATGATCGTCGGAGGCCCGGGCGCGATGTGATGACATCACGCCCAGGTCCTCAAATGTAAACAAAGCCGCCATTGTGGCTGTAAGTATGAGATCATGAAAAAAATTTCACTGATCTCATGCTTTCCAGCCTGGAGGAGAGATGTGGGGTCTTATTGACCCCGCATCTCTCAATAAAGAGGACCTGTCACACACATTCCTATTACAAGGGATGTTTACATTCCTTGTAATAGGAATAAAAGTGATCAAAAAAAAAAAGTCTAAAAAAAAAGTAAAAATAAAAAAAATAAGTAAAAAAAATAAAATAATAATTATTATTTTTTTTTTAAACGCCCGTCCCCAATAGCTCGCTCGCGCTTAGAAGCGAACACACACGTAAGTCCCGCCCGCATATGTAAACGCCGTTCAAACCACACATGTGAGGTATCGCCGCGTGCGTTAGAGCATGTGCAACAATTCTAGCACTAGAGCTCCTCTGTAACTCTAACCTGGTAACCTGTAAAAAATTTCAAAGCGTCGCCTATGGAGATTTTTAAGTACCGAAGTTTGGCGCCATTCCATGAGTGTGCGCAATTTTAAAGCGTGACATGTTAGGTATCTTTTTACTCGGCGTAGCATAAGCTTTTATATTTTACAAAAAAATTGGGCTAACTTGACTGTTTTGTTATTTTTTAATTCATGAAACCATTTTTTTCCCAAAAAAAAGGCTTTTGAAAAATTATTGCGCAAATACCGTGCAAGATAAAAAGTTGCAACGACCGTCATTTTATTCCCTAGGGTGTCTGCTAAAAAAAACATATATATATAATGTTTCGGGGTTCTGAGTAATTTTCTAGCAAAAGAATGATGATTTGTACAAGTAGGAGAGAAGTGCCAGAATAGGCCCGGTATTGAAGTGGTATAAAAAGCCCTGTATGAAAGTGGTTAAATGGCTGTAGGACTAGGAGGACTACCACATTTAATTCCTTGTGTACCTCTAAGAATTATACTATAGATCCCTTCATTACCTGCTCCACGTCAGGAGTGGTGTATATGCTCCAATGCCCATGCGTCTTGCAGTATGTGGGCAGGACCAAGCGCCCCCTGCAAGTTTGTTTAAATGAGCATATTAATAATATCAGGCGAGGTTTCACCAAACATTCTGTGTCAAAACATTACCTCACAGTGCACAACAGGGATCCAAGGAATACTATATTTCTGGGTATTGACAAGTACACTCCCCACTGGAGGGGTAGTTGCCTTGTTAGGAGCATCTCCAGATTAGAAATGGCATGGGTGCATAAACTTAAGAGTTATACGCCTTTTGGCCTCAACATAGAGGTGGATGTTAATTGCTTTATAGACAATTCTTGAGGTTTTTCCTTTCTCATCTTTTCTCCTTGATTAATATGTAAATGTAATCAGATGTTTTAAATACAATATATGTTACAGTACTGTATAGGTTTCGGAGTTTCCTTGTTTCCATTTAGATGTGGGTCTAGGGTGGTACCTATATGGTGTGTACTTGTTGTGGGTCACGAATGGCAGCAACAGTCTTCGTTGCTAGTAACATAATATTCATAATTTCAAAATATATTATTTATTCCATTTTTATCAGTGTCTGATGTTGGGGTTAATTGTCTGGTGGGGAATGGCGTGAGTGCCCTCCGGGACCTTTGCCATTCAGCAGTTTAACCTCATGTCAAATCTATTATTATATTTTTATTTTTTATTTGTTTTGTCATGGCCTTTTGGTACCGTGATGTAAATCATTATTAGACAGAGGTACATAGTCTTAATCAGTAAATATATAGTTTTTTCGTTATGGTAATTTTTTTATATATTTGAATTAGCATAATTAATTTCCCTGTATGGGAGATGATTGTTTTGACTTGCACTTTACAGTACGTTGGGGCAGTTGGCATAACACATTTTCCCTAGCGAGTTACTTTGGGTATTGTTAATATTGTTGTGATTAGCTGAGTGCTTTTGCTACCTTTTCTTTTTTTGCCCATACCTATATATGCTACTCAATGTAGTTTTTAGCTGTTTCCATTAGTTAAGATGGCGTTTTGGTGGCCGTTCGGGACTCATAGCGAGGCTGCACCATTGTTGTTGCTATTTAAGCGGTGATTCAGAGCGCCGCCAGTATCCCGTAACCACGTCCTCTTGTGACGAAACGTTGGGAGGTACGACGTTCTGACGTCACCGCGTTTTCACCACAGACCTGGAAGATACGGGCTGCATATCGGCCGGCTCGATTGTTTTCATGTTTTATCCATCTACCTAATCGTAAGTGTATTTTAATTGCCTAAGAATAAAAGCTTTAAAAGGATTTTATGCTATGCGCATTTATTCGTTATTCCATGTGGCGTGACTCTGGGTACCACTGGCTGAAGTTTACATCCCCGGAAGCTGTATGCTGTATGCTGAGGTGCACATCCCAAAGAACCCCAGGCTGGGTCATTAGCCCATGCAAGTTTGATCTCCTATAATAAGAGATCACGTCCATCTGGTAAGCGGCTGTGTTTGCTAGAGGTAGGGGTGCTTTACTGTCATCACGTTTCCTAATCATTGTGGACAAGTGTGGCACTGTGGATTTGTTTACACTGACACCAACAGTTTCCTTTGCTTATTTTCCATTTGGACTTTCTTGGAACAAAGAACTTTATTATATATTATATTACATTATTATTGGTTGAGATTCACTTATACTCATTTCTAATTTTATATATTATATATGAATTGGTCACTTTCACGTAATGGTATACTAATATAATTTACTCACTGTTATGTATGGTATATCATCATTATCAAGTTTTAGCGCAACTTTCCTTTTTACTACATTAAGTACATATGAATGAATAAAAGGAATTGCACGTGAATACCTTGAAAGGAATTTGAAACTGTTCACATTGCATTCATGGATCTCCTGTATGCTGTAGTAAATACTAGGCTGTTTCCACTATAGATACTGTGGTAAATCTGGCAAGGAAAAATGTACATAATAGTGAGCTATAGAATGGTATGCAAAAGCCATAACTGTAGCAAGGATTGTAACTAACTAGAGTACATACCCTTTGTGTAAAGGACTTGTATATCTGCATCCAGATAGGGTTCTCCCACTGCCGTGTGTGCGAGGTGTACACAGCAACTCCACTCCTCAATAGCATCTGAGGAATGGAGTCCCTGCCTCGCTGTTTTGTACACCCCGCTCACGCGCTCTGCAGACGGCGTCTGACATCACGCGGGCCAGCTGAACATGTACACCGCGCATGCCCCAACCGGCACATGCGCACCCGGGAACTACTGGCGTACTCCGGGTGCAATGAAGGGCGGAAGTACTATGAAGATGACATCAGATGGAAGATGACTCTTGATGTGCCTTTGGCGGATATGGAATATCACTCTCCTCCCTGGATTGGGAGGAAGTGATCCAATCCCCAATGGCTTGGGCGGCCGCATATTCCCTACGCACCCAGGCATAATGGCCGGCGGCGAATGGAGCGCTGTAAATAAGCCAGGCTGCAGCATTGGGGAGTGGAGCGACTGAGCAATACAATTTGAGTGCATGACATAAATCATGCCGTAAAACACCACCATGCTGATGGCAATACAATAGCATATATAGTTAATATAGATAATGCGGTGAACAAAGTAAGAGCCTTGCCACCATTCTACTATAGTAAAGATACGTTGTCATTAAACTTATGACATTGTTTTTTGATTATCGAACAGGTTTTAGAAAACCAAAACTGAACATTGGGCTTCCCATGTGTACAAAGCTGTAATACATTTATTATAGTCATGAATACAGATCAATTGGAGGGTATATACTGCTTGGTGATATCCTATTCTGGACGGATGGGGGGCCTGGTATTGGGAAATTGATGGACAATTGATGAACAAGGCTCCAGGAACCAAATGGCTACCATACCAGGCCCCTCATAAAAAGGGCCGGTATGATAGAACCTCATTGATTCCTGGCGGCCTCGTTGCTTTAAGGCGCTCAATCCAGAGGGTCTCCCTCTGGAGAATGCGTTTATCCCAGTTCCTGCCACGTGGGTCTTGGGGTATTACCTCTAAGATAATAAATTTAACCATAGAGGTATCAAACCTATGGTATAGACCCAAATGGCGGCTAACTGGTGTAATAATTTTAGCATATTGAGAATAGTATATATGGTCATATATGCGTTGTTTTAGCTGGTGAATTGTTTTTCCAACATAAAAGGCCCCACACCTACAAGTCATAAGATAAACTACCCCCTCTGTATTGCAGGTGGCATGAAACCGAGGACGGAAAGTTTCACCATTTGGCAACTGAAAACGCGAGCCTGTTTGTACCCATGGGCAGTATGTACATTGCCCACATCCACATGCAAACAGGCCTCGCACTTGAGTCTGTCTATCGTGATTGGGTCTGTATTCACTAGCAGTTCATTTGTTTCCTATGGAAGAGCTTTTCCGGAAAACAATTTTTGGCGTTTCTCTGACATATTTGCTTAGCATTGGATCCTCGATGAGCAAGTACCAGTGCCTTTCCAAGCAGGTTCGTAGTGATTTCTGTTGAGCTGAATATTTTGTAATAAACTTTGTGGTCTGTTGATTTGGATTGATTTTTGGACTGGAGTAAAGTAGAGATACTCTTTCCCTTCCAATTGCCTTGTTGAAAGCCTTCCTCAGAAGGCTTTTGCTATAGCCGCGTTTTCGCAAGCGTATGCGCAGCTCATTGGCCTGCTGCCTGAACTCGGTCTCTTGTATGCTATTCCTTCGCAGGCGAATGTACTGTGCATACGGGATGCTATGTTGGCATGCAACAGGGTATTTCCTGCCGTGCTTTTGCTGTATAATTTGGTAGCTATATTGTCAAGGGGGTCTCTATATATAGTTAAATCCAAAAAGGATATAGAATTTGAATGCCACTCAAAAATAAATTTAAAATTGAAACTGTTGGTATTGAGTAGTTGTAAAAATTCATTTAAAGATGATATTGTGCCTGTCCAAATGATAAAAATGTCATCAATATACCTGAACCAGCACAAGGTACAGGTTTGCGCACGCCGGTGCACAACAAGTGCCCTTGGCGACGCCCTGCACCTGGACGTAGTGGGATACGAGAAAAGAAAAGCAGTTATGCTTGAGTATAAACGATAACAACTGAATGATAAAAGACTGGAATTTCCACTGTCTGTGGTCTTGTTCCATTAGGAATGTTTTGACGACTTTGAGGCCTAAATCATGAGGTATACTAGAATATAGAGCCTCCACGTCGATGGTGACAAAAAAAGCATTTGGAGGAATGGTGAGACCATCCAGTTTTCTCAAAAAATCAGACGTGTCTATCACATGTGAGGCAAGTCTCATAAAATGAGGCATTAGAAAGAAGTCTACGAACCTGCTCGCATTTTCCGTCATGGACCCCATACCCGAAATTATAGGTCTTCCTGGCAGTTTAGTCCTGTTTTTGTGTATCTGAGGGATGGCATAAAAAATTGCCTCCCTTGGAAAGGCTGTATTGAAATACTCATAGGTGGGCTTATCAATCAATGCATCTGTGTAGGCTGTATAGATCAATAACTTAAATTCAAGTTTGAACTGCGCTATAATTTCAGTTGTGATCGGTCTATACTACTCAGTGTTCCTCAAAATGTCAAAGCACATGGTCTCATATTGTTGACAAGTTAATAAAACTATGTTACCGCCTTTGTCTGAGGCTTTAATGACTGTGTCATCCCTAGATTGTAGGTTTTTTAATGCTTCTTGTTGTTTTTTGGTAAGGTTTGATGAAATGGGGAGAGATGGCATGTTTTTAATCTCTCTAACCATGGCTATAAGAAAGGCTGACACTTTGGGGTTGGTGTTGAGGTCAGGGAATTGATCTGATTTGTTTTTAAAGGATGGGGTTTTAGTTTGAACATTGGGCTCCTTGCTTGGTTCACTTTGTTGAATGTTGTCATAATCTTGATTTTCATCTAACAATAAAATGATGTCCCTTAATGCTCTAAAGTCTTTCATAGTAATTTTTTTTATTTTGCTCTGATAGGTCTTTTTCTGTCCTAAGTCTCTTTTTGTCAGGATCAAAAATGTGTTTGTACGTAAGTTTTCTCGCGAAGAGATAAAGGTCCTGAATGACCTCATATTTGTCTATATTGGCATTGGGACAGAAACTTAGTCCCATTTTAAGGACTGTTAGTTCATCATCAGATAAAGGATAGGGGTTAAATTAATAACGCTTAATTCTTCATCGATGATGGGGCAGGGGGTGTTTCCCATAAAGGGATGTCTTGGCGTATTGTCTGTGTAGTGGGTATTTTTTGTTGTCTATGTGTTTCATCAGTAAGGGTTAAAGTAGGTCTCAATTGATGTATAAGGGTCCCTGAGGGGCCTACATTACCACCCTCTGCTCCTCGAGATACTGTTAAAGAAGTGGTATTCAATTGAATATTTTGTGATGCATTTTGCGTGTGCAACTGTTGTACTGCTTTGGCTGCTATAGGTCCCATATAGGCATATTGTGAGAGATCATAATTTGGTGCTTCCCCATCACCTCTACTCTGTCCACCATGTATCGGTGCGTGTGAAGGTGTAAAGCCAGGTACATTGATCGGCTTCTTCTTAGTGCTCGGTGTGACAGGGTACCCACCACTATGATGACCCCGCTTACGTGATCCATTCTGAGGATGTGCATTTGCCATAGATTGAGTTCCTTGTGCCTGTGAAAAAGATGAAGATAGAGAAGAATCAGATTCAAAATCATCCTCTGATACATTTACATTACGGCGGTTTGTTTGTGATCGCTTTCTATAGCCAGGACCTCTCCCTCTAGTTGAATTGTCCCATCTATAGGCATAGCCTTCTGTGAAGGCCATCCTATCTTTAGCAAATTTTAGCTTGTTTTTTGGAGATGATGCTTTTATTCAATCCATCTAAAAATACTTTCAGTTCCTGGCTTTTGCCAGCATATTTGGCATGTGTTTTAATTTGTTCATATTTTGTGTGCAAATTGGCCAATTCTTGATCCAGCATGTTAGTATCCAGTTGGTACTGGGATAACAACAGGTGCATACAGTCTTGACTACATTTATTCAAAACTCCCTCCCAGGACCCTATTAGGTCCTGTGAGGTGTTTTTGATAGTAGAAAACATTTGAATTCTCAAGCCCATGGGGCTGATGTTCTCTCTAATATACTGTTTGAAAAACTCCATGTGCCAATGAAGGTTGGACTTCTTTTTAAGCAATTGCTTCAATTTATCGAAATACAGTTTTAAATCATCGTCTTCTTTGTTGGACCCATTATATGAGGTTTGGAATTCACTCATCAATCCTGATCATGCTGTGCCCACAAAGTCCATTCTATTAAAAAAAATAAGAAAATCAAATGGGTTGCAAATAATACAAGACCTGCTTGATTGGTATAAAAAAACAAGGGGGTAAGAAATAACAAAAAAAGGGGAAAGAATAATATTATTTTCCGAAAATTAAATGTGTTGAAAGAACAACAACATGTATCAAATAGAGCTGACCACACAAGGTGGACAAAAAATGGTGCTTCCACCTAACGTATAGTTTGTAATTTGATTACAGGTGCCCTTGGGAGGTAATCAAATTACAAACCCTCACTTCCTTAACCATTTGCAAAAAAACTTTAAAAATACAAAAGTGACTGGCGTCCAGTATCCTTTCTCTGTCCCCCCTGCCCCTCTGGAGGTGCTATCCTGCCTTTAGGGTGTCAGAGGGGTGCTACAAGCCCATATAAATGGGGCTGGACCCCCTACCACTTGTTTTTTTTCCATCCTTGCTCTGGTCAGTTCTGGATATTTGTTTTTTTTTATTTCTCTGTACCTTTCCTCTTTCCCAGGTTTAGCCTCTCCTGAAAAAGAAGACCATTAACACCCCCCCCTCTTTGGGCTGTAAACCTTCCCAAAAATGTGGGTACCCATAGTACTTGGGTGGATATTTAAATTCAATATAAATTACTGGGAGGTTACAGTGGGGCAAAAAAGTATTTAGTCAGCCACCAATTGTGCAAGTTCTCCCACTTACAAAAGAGGAGAGAGGCCTGTAATTTTCATCATAGGTATACCTCAACTATGAGAGACAAAATGTGGAAACAAATCCAGACAATCACATTGTCTGATTTGGAAAGAATTTATTTGCAAATTATGGTGGAAAGTAAGTATTTGGTCACCTATAAACAAGCAAGATTTCTGGCTCTCACAGACCTGTATCTTCTTCTTTAAGAGGCTCCTCTGTCCTCCACTCATTACCTGTATTAATGGCACCTGTTTGAACTTGTTATCAGTATAAAAGACACCTGTCCACAGCCTCAAACAGTCACACTCCAAACTCCACTATGGTGAAGACCAAAGAGCTGTCGAAGGACATCAGAAACAAAATTGTAGACCTGCACCAGGCTGGGAAGACTGAATCTGCAATAGGCAAGCAGCTTGGTGTGAAGAAATCAACTGTGGGAGCAATAATTAGAAAATGGAAGACATATGAGACCACTGATAATCTCTCTTGATCTGGGGCTCCACGCACGATCTCACCCTGTGGGGTCAAAATGATCACAAGAACGGTGAGCAAAAATCCCAGAACCACACGGGGGGACCTAGTGAATGACCTGCCGAGAGCTGGGACCAACATAACAAAGGCTACCATCAGTAACACACTACGCCACCAGGGACTCAGATCCTGAGGTGCCAGACGTGTCACCCTGCTTAAGCCAGTACATGTCAGGGCCCGTTTGCTGAGGTTTGCTAGAGAGCATTTGGATGATCCAGAAGAGCATTTGAATCCCAGAACCACACGGGGGGACCTAGTGAATGACCTGCCGAGAGCTGGGACCAACATAACAAAGGCTACCATCAGTAACACACTACGCCGCCAGGGACTCAGATCCTGAGGTGCCAGACGTGTCCCCCTGCTTAAGCCAGTACATGTCAGGGCCCGTTTGCTGAGGTTTGCTAGAGAGCATTTGGATGATCCAGAAGAGAATTGGGAGAATGTCATATGATCAGATGATTAGGCCATGGGGGCCGCTATACACAATTATGGGTAATCAATCCCTAATCACGAGGCACAAATAAATATATGTATATATATATATATATAAATATATATATATATATATATATATATATATATATATATATATGTGTATACAGGTGTGTATGTATATGTGTATATGTGTATGTAGGTTTTTTTTTTTTTTTTTCCTCACATTAAAAGAATAGTCACCATGGCCATTAGTGGCCTCTTTGGAAGTAGGAGGGGGCACTGTTCAAGGGACAAATAAGGACACAGTAGGATAACACATGACATAAGTAGAAGGAAGGGAGTGAGTGGGGACGGAGCAGACTTACTCCACCGCAGCCTGGGATGGCGTTGAGGGAGGGGGGAAAGAGAATTATATATATTTTATTTTATATAATTATAATTTTTTTCTGCTGGGGGGGGGGATACTATTTTGATAAGATAATGTTGTACCTAGTTCTTTCTCGCAATGCTCATTTGTTCTTATGTAAATGTACAATGTTGAATGGAAATATTGAAGCCTATAATAAAATAAAAAAAAATTGATTATATGGTCAGATGAAACCAAAGTAGAACTGTTTGGTAGAAACACAACTCGTCGTGTTTGGAGGAGAGAGAATGCTGAGTTGCAACCAAAGAACACCATACCTACTGTGAAGCATGGGGGTGGCAACATCATACTTTGGGGCTGCTTCTCTGCAAAGGGAACAGGACGACTGATCCGTGTACATGAAAGAATGAATGGGGCCATGTATCGTGAGATTTTGAGTGCAAATCTCCTCCCATCAGCAAGGGCATTGAAGGTGAAACGTGGCTGGGTCTTTCAGCATGACAATGATCCCAAACACACCGCCCGAGCAACGAAAGAGTGGCTTTGTAAGAAGCATTTCAAGGTCCTGGAGTGGCCTAGCCAGTCTCCAGATATCAACCCCATAGAAAACCTTTGGAGGGAGTTGAAAGTTCGTGTTGCCCAGCGACAGCCCCAAAACATCACTGCTCTAGAGGAGATCTGCATGGAGGAATGGGCCAACATACCAGCAACAGTGTGTGACAACCTTGTGAAGACTTACAGAAAACGTTTGACCTCTGTCATTGTCAACAAAGGATATATAACAAAGTATTGAGATGTTTGAATACTCTGTGCGTTTGGTGGGTTGTTCGCCCTGCCGAACGCACAGTCAATTTCTTGTGAAGGATCGGGGCTGGGGAAGCCGACTGATGCGTCCTTAACAATGGATGAGTCATAATCTGTCAGTGGGCTTCCCTGCTGACATCTGCAAGAAAGTCCATACCAGGTCCTCGCCAAAGTTTAAAAAAAAAAACGGGGTGTGGGTCCCCCCAGAATCCATACCAGACCCATATGAGACCCATATGAAAGCACACAAGCGCCCCCCCTCTCCCGAACCATACCAGGCCACATGCCCCACCCACCCACCCCGACTCATTCACCAAAAAATCAGTCAAAAATAAATTAAAATACTAGACAAGTTTTTGACAAAAGGAATTTTTCATTTTTATTGTTTCACTTAAGTCTGCCTGTAAACTGACGTATATGTAGCATTTAAAGAACCTGCTGCAGCAAAAATGACATTTAAAAAAAAAAAAGTCAAATCACATTTAAATTGGCTCATGGTTGAAATTGCCAGCCCGGGCATCACTGGGTCTCTGTGCCTCTCCTTGTAATTAAGGCAGACCATGATTAATGGGAGGGTCTGACAGGGTAATGTGCAGCACCCTGCATTATTATTCCTCTCGAGAGCCCTCAGTCCTGATTCAAACAGTGGGCTGGTTCTTGAAAATGCCAATATGGTGGATGTCAGTCTAGAGGAGTGATTGTTCCTAGGCAGGCTACATTTGCATGCAAACTGCCCTAGGCAATGCCCACATGTGAAGCTTAACCTCCATTGCTGACAGAACTGAAATGTTCTCTTTCTAAATTCCGATGGAAAAAAGTCAGATGGGGCACACACACGGTCGGAATATCCGATAAAAAAATTCCGTCTGACTAGTTCCATCGAAAATTCCGATCGTGTGTACAAGGCATAAGGCAGTGTTTCTCAACCTTTTTTCAGGCAAGGCATCCTTTAAAATTATGGATAGTCTCAAGGCACCCCATTCTAATATGTAAAAAATTGATCTAAAAATTTTACATAATGCGGCAGCGTAGGACACCAAACATTACAGCCAATTTATTCTTCCAAAGCAAATACACTTTTGCACACTAGTAGCGACTAGTATACCAGTGTTTCTCCTCTCCCTCAGTTTCTGTCAATCACCCAGCTAATGTGACCCCAGTGTTGACGGAGAGGGGCAGGGGAGGGTTAAACAAGGATTCTGTGAAGGGGATCAACACCCTTCTTATGAACACTGATGATATCACTGGTTGTTAGGACACCGGTGGCTGGAAGGTTGAAATGGTTCACAATAAAAACCTGTGGCTTTGTGTAACTAAAAATCAGGCTTGATCCATCTGCTGACTGGTATACATTTTTAGGCATTTTGCCAAGGCACCCCGAGGAAACCTCAAGATACCCTATTTGAAAAAGGGCTAAGGACAGTGAGTTGGGTGTCCTCCAGCTAGGAAATGCGGCCGTCTGTATCTGACTTTAGCAGCTTCTAAGCACACTGTAAAGCCTCGTACACACGGTACGATTGTTGGCCAACCGAGTGTCTGATTTTTGTCAAAAGGGAGTGTGCCAGGATCTTGTCTTGCATACTAACGTTACACAATTGTCATGCCACAAACACAAATGTAGTGACGTACAACGAGGAATTTCAGCTCTTGAGTGCCACCCTTTGGGCCCCTTCTGCTAATTTCGTGTTTGGTGAGCACTGATTCCGAGCATGCGTGTTTGTACTTTCGACTTTTGTGTGACGGATTTGTGTACTGACCATACGAAAATCAGACGTGGAGCCGTTGTCTGCCGAAAATTTACTAGACTGCCATTCAACATTTGTTGGCCGAAAATTGGAAAACAATTGTCTAAAGGAGCGTACTAACAGTAAGAATTTAGGACAACAATCTGTTAACAGACAATCCCCTTCCAACAATCGAACCATGTGTACGAGGCTTAAGAAGGTCAGAGTGTGCAGTGAAATCAGAATAGGCAAGTTCGTTACAGGAAAGGAGCCTGTATGCTAAAGGGAAGGCTGGAATTCAGCTTTAAAACCCAAAATCTCACAGCCTGCTCTCCTAACCCCTTTTTCTTGTGTTTATTTTCCCATGTACAGCGCTGTGTTATGAGCAATATGTTGAAGCTGTATAATTAAAGAATAGCACTAATGTAAAGGGCACTTAAAATACATTTTTATTATGATGTAAACATGACATATTTTCTTTATTTCATATTGATGCTAAAACATAAAAAATAAAAAAATAAAAATTGCAAACTTCAGTTAGAGTCATATAGAGTTCACGAGCTTTGCTATAAATAATGTATTTGTCCACTCAAAGTACAAAATGTACAGAACACCAAGTGAAGTCATATACTATAGCATGTTTGTACTGGATTAGCCCCAACATTGTTTTTCTCAATGAAGTTGCAGAAGTAAGTTTTCTGCTGCCTAACCTCAGTTGACAGACGGTCACTCACCTGCCTCTGCAAATTTCTATTTAAAAAACAAATACCAAGTCCAATGGTTACATGGCCCCGGCTGTAAAAAAAAAAAAAAGGAGCTTAATGCATGTTTTTTAGAATAACGTTTAAAAATTGACTATTATGTGTTGTCTTTAAAAGCTGTTGGATAATATTTTTATTCCAAAAAAGCCAAAAACTAGTTAATTTTTTTTTTCATTTTTATCGAATTTAACAAGAAGGTACCATTTTTCAACCATTATGTGAAGTACCAATTTAAATCAGTATTAAAACCAAAACCACTAACAAATTAAAGCAGAACTCCAGCTTACACTTTTTAAGCAGTTACAGTTTTGGGATAAAGGTTTTACATAAGCAAATAAAATCGATCATTGTAAGCACCCCTGCCAGCGTTGAATGGTTTATCTCATCCCTATATTTAATACATTTGCAAGGGCTTGTTAATTTAAAAACAACAGACTTAGAGCCGGTTCACACAGGGGCGACACGACTTGAACACGACCTGAGCGCGCACCACAGCGCGACCCCAGGCAACTTACAAGGCAACTTCAAGTCGCCTCCAGGACAGGAGGCTTTCCAGTGGCCAATCAAACAACAATCAGCTCTGTGGGAGGGGTTTGCCTGGAAAACAATTTTCTCTTCCTGTATTGTTGCTTCAGTTAAGACAGGGGATCCGACTTGGAGGCGACTTCCATTGAAATCAATGGGTACAAGTCGCCTAGAAGTCGGATTGAAGTAGTGCAGGAACCTTTTCTGAAGTCGGAGCGACTTCAGTAGTGTACATTAAGACGGCTCCATTCACTTACATTGACTTTCTCAACCGCGCGACTTGGGGCGACTTGGGGCGACTTCAAGTGGGATCCCAAGTCGCCTCTGTGTGAACCGGCTCTTACTGACCAGATGACTAGATGAGAGACTAAAAAAGAAAACAAATGCAGCCATCAGATCTTTAAAATTGGTAGGCTGCAGCATAATAAAGGTTTGTGTGTTGGGTTTAATACCGCTTTAATTTAGTGTCTACATGTCAGCTATTTTAATGTTAAAACAAAAAAAAAAAAAAGAAAGTCTTATCTCCTGTAAATGTGGTTTCACTTTATTACCAATAGCTTCACAAATTACCAAAAACTACTATGGTTTATTATAAAAAAGACAAAAGATTGTGATATTGGGAGGTGTTTAGCTGAGTGGTAGATGCTATTTTTGTGCAGCAAGTCCATGTCACACAGGCATTATCGTTAAGGGCCTGGTAGCCCATATTTAATAAAAGGAAAAACAAAACAAAAAGTCCATCCAGGACTCCCATGCAGGGGTTTCAACTTCATTTAGCACAAATAAATGAAAAACATACCGAGCCACCTGGCTCTCGTCAGCAGTACCTCTTGTTGTGTTACACTATGTGATTATTCTTGCTCTGTGTCTTTAAGATCTGTCCCCTTCTTTCTAGCTGAACTCTCTCTCTCACCGTAGTTCTTTATATATCTCCTCCACTTCCTGATTCTGGTCATTACTCCTGTATATCTTCCATGCTAAACATCTTACATGTGGCTTACAACTGCAACGTTTTTCTACCTATGAATATCCATCATTAAACGGAACATTCGAAAGGATTCATCGTCTGTCGTCCTAACTGTGAGTTTATTCATTGAGTTAAACTGCCTGTATCGATGCAAGGGATAATAGCAAACCAGCTTGAGTAAGGCCTACTTAAACCTGGAGATGAACTTTATCGCTTTGTAGTTGAGACAGAACAGTAGAAAAACGGAGTTTCACAGCCTAATTACAAGATTTCTGCATGTCAGTACTGAAACAGACAAGATTTACTGCCCTCATAGCAAGACAGAAAGGACAGAGCAGCACATGGCAGCCTTATAGCCTGAGACAATCTGCACAGTGTCATATTTCAGCACACAGATCCTGCCTGCTTTCACAGTCAGTCTGCTATCATGAGTGACCAAGCTTCTGCATGTGAACTCACATCTCCTTCCCCACAAGTTCCTGAAGAAACTGAGTTACCCAAACGCTCAGTTAAACCCACTTGGAAAGTAATGGAGAATTATGAAGCTTCAAGGACTGAATTGTCAAATAGCTTGGAATTAGTCTGGGAGAAAATCCTTGCTGAAGCCAATACAGTGTCTGTTGAACGTGAACTACTGACACTAGAGGGCGCCATTAAACAACTTTCTGCCTCACATGAGCTTTATCAGCTTACCAGCATCAAATTCACTAATGTCTTACAAAACATGAAGTCAGAAAATGCGATGAGGCAGTTAAAGCGTGTCAACATTCTTAATATTGAAAGAGACAGTTTTATCCAGCAAACCAGATTAAAGGCAGAAGCAAAAATAAAGCTGTTACAGGACACTGCATCTCACAGATCTGTTTCCACCAGACGTTCTAAAAACTCGTCAAGATCCCATAGTTCAAGATACTCAACACTCAGTGAGCGACTTATTAATGCCCGCGCTGAAGTGGAAGCCAGCAAAGTGCAGGTGGCATATGCAGAAAAAAGAGCAGAGTTGGAAGCGCTGTCAGCACGTCAAAGAGCAGAGTCGGAAGCTCAGTCAGCCCGTCAAAGAGCAACAATGGAAACCTTAAATGAACAGTGTAAACATGACGCAGCTATGGCAAAGCTAAGGGTCCTACAGCAAGCTATCAGTGCAGAGGAAGGTGCAAGTGAGAAAGACAGCATTAACCTAAACATAGCAGATATGGAAGACCCCCTCAAACGCACTAAAGACTATGTCCTAAGCCACTGCAGTGCACACTCCATTGTCTCTAATGCTCCCGACTACATAGAGACTCCTTCACAGCTTCAAGTTAAAGAGGTTCCAGCAACTTCCTGCACTCAAAATCACTCCACTGCATTTCCTACCTGTCTACCTTGCCTGCCTTCATACGTCACAGAGCATCAGCGCAAGCTTCAGGCAAGTCATCAATCTCCAGTCATCGGTACAGCCTTGAATCAATGTACCATTGGAACAACTGACTTCAAGCAAGCAACTCACCTGGATGCATCTGCTGCACCATATTTCCCTGTGTCCTTTAACAACAATGTCAAAGATAACGCAATCAGCACCATACAGCCAACAGCATCTCACATAAAGGCGGAGACAACTGAGACAGAAGAGTTTGTGAGGTACATGCTTCGCAGAGAGCTCACCAAGACTGGTCTTACAAGTTTTGATGACCAACCTGAGAACTACAAAAGTTGGAAATGTGCCTTCAGAACTACAATCAGCAATATTGGCTTTACAGCTGATCAAGAATTGAATCTGCTGATCAAATGGCTTGGTCCTCTATCTGCTGCACGTGTTAGGCCATTAAGATCGGTTTTCATGGACAATCCTACTGCAGGCCTTACAGCTGCATGGGAGCGACTAGAGCAAAGTTATGGCAGTCCAGAAGCTATAGAAAATGCTTTGTTCATGCGTCTGGAAACTTTCCCAAAGATATCCGGTAAGGACAACAAGGAGTTCCAGAGACTGAGTGACCTTCTCCTTGAGCTTCAGCTAGCCAAGACAGACCCAAAACTACCTGGACTCAGTTACCTTGACACTCCAAGAGGGGTAAACCCAATTGTCTCCAAGCTCCCGTATGGTTTGCAAGAGAAATGGACTGCACTAGGGTCATCATACAAAAGAGAGAACAAGGTTTCCTTCCCTCCATTCTCTTTCTTCTGTGAATTCATCAGGGAAATTGCAGAGACCAAGAACGATCCAAGTTTTTCCTACGGTGAGTACAGCCTCTTCTCACCCTTTCCTAAGAGTACCAGTCTTCAGGGCAACTATAGAAACCATAGAGGCCCAGTGTCCGTGAAAAAGACTGACATCCTTCCCACTCCTACCACAGTTCTGGCCACGAACAAACAGAGTAGGAAGATTGAAAACCCTAACAGAGAGTGTCCCATACACAAGAAGCCACACACCCTCAATAAATGTATCGGCTTTAGAAAAAAGCCTCTGGAAGAGCGCAAGGAGCTTTTAAAGACATTTAGGGTATGTTTCAGGTGCTGTGCTTCTACAGAACATTTTGCAAGGGACTGTAATGTGTCCATCAAGTGCATAGAGTGTGGCTCTGAAGAACATGTGCAAGCCCTCCATCCTCTTGAGCCCAGCTCTGCACAACCTGCCAACACTCCTCCCAGGTTAACGCATGGCGGGGAGAATACAGACCAAGTGCCTAATTCTACCATCATTTCTTCATCCTGCACTGAAGTTTGTGGAGAAGACCGCTGTGGTAAGTCCTGTGCTAAGATATGCTTGGTGAACATATACCACAAGGATCAACCAGAAAAGTCTCTAAAGGCATATGCTATCTTAGACGATCAGAGCAATCGATCACTTGCAAAATCGGAATTGTTCAATCTATTTGAAATAAAAGGCGAAGCTCATCCTTACACCTTGGGTACCTGTAGTGGAACTATAGAGGTTTCTGGAAGAAGGGCTCATGGACTCATGGTATCTTCTCTCAAAGGTAACTTGCAATTACCCTTACCTACACTTGTTGAGTGCAATCAGATACCTGCTAACAGGGAAGAAATCCCTACTCCAGCTGCTGCTTTCCATCACCCTCACCTCAAGGTAATAGCAAATGAGATACCGCCACTTGACAAAGATGCTCAGATCCTTCTTCTGTTAGGAAGAGACATTCTAAGAGTTCACAAGGTACACAGACAAGTCAGGGGACCCCCAGATGCCCCATTTGCCCAGCGCACGGATCTAGGGTGGGTCATCATAGGCAATGTCTGCATAGGCAAAATGAAAAGACCTACCAACATTTCGTCATTCAAGACAAATGTTCTGCCAAATGGCCGAAACACTTACTTTGAGCCATGCCCACATCACTACTGGGTGAAAGAGAAGATAGCCAGCCACGAATGGCAACATGGTATCTCAAGTGACACAAGCCCTTTCTCCTGCCATGATGGCGACTTCGGCTCTACAGTGTTTAATGCAACCAGTGAAGATGACATACTGGCTCCTTCAATGGAAGACAAAGAATTCATCAAGGTAATGGACAATGAGTTCTTTCAAGATGACTCCAATAACTGGGTAGCACCCCTACCCTTTCGTCTCCCAAGAGAGAGATTGCCCAACAACTTACAGCAGGCCATCAGTAGATTCTCCTCCTTAAAGCGAAACTTAAGCAGGAAACCAGAGATGCAAAAGCACTTTGTGGACTTTATGCAAAATGTATTTGACAGAGATCATGCAGAGCCTGCTCCCCCACTAAAGGAGGGAGAAGAATGCTGGTACCTTCCATCCTTTGGCGTGTATCACCCACGCAAACCAGACCAAATCAGAGTTGTCTTTGATTCCAGTGCTCAGCACGAAGGTGTTTCTCTTAACAACATGCTCCTTACGGGACCCAACTTGAACAACAGTCTAACAGGAGTCTTGATTCCTTGCAGACAAGAGCCTGTAGCAGTAATGGCCGACATTCAACAGATGTTTCACTGCTTCATCGTCAGAAAAGACAACAGAAACTACCTCAGGTTTCTATGGCACAAGGACAATGACCTCAACAAGGAAGTTATAGATTATCGCATGAAGGTACATGTCTTCAGTAACAGTCCTTCCCCAGCAGTGGCAACTTATGGGCTAAGGAGAACAGCTCAGACTGGAGAAGTTGAATATGGATCTGATGCCCGTCAATTTGTTGAAAGAAACTTCTACGTTGACGACGCACTTAAGTTCTTTCCAACTGCTAAAGAAGCAATTGATCTTCTCACCAGAACAAAGGAGATGCTGTCTGTAGCAAACCTTAGACTGCACAAGATTATATCCAACAGCCAGGAACTTATGAATGCCTTTCACTCTGAGGACTATGCCACTAGTCTAAAAAACCTTGACTTAGGTACAGATGTGCCTCCTGTACAGCGAAGTCTGGGTTTGTTGTGGAACATCAAGCAAGACAAATTCACCTTCCAAGTGTCAACTTGTGACAAACCCTTCACTAAGAGAGGAGTCCTGTCTGTGGTGAATAGCATCTATGACCCACTGGGTTTCCTTGCTCCAGTTACCATTCAAGGTAAGATTTTACTAAGACAGTTGTCTACTGAGAACATAGACTGGGATACTCCCTTGCCTAGTGAGAATCAACACAAGTGGGAAAGGTGGAGATATTCTTTGAAGTCACTAGGAAAACTTCAGATTCCCCGTTGCTATGTTCCAGGATCCATTTCAACTGCTAACCGGAGAGAGATTCATATTTTCTCTGATGCATCAGTTGAAGCTATTGCTGCAGTAGCCTATTTGAAGACCTCTGAACTGAATGGAGAATCACACTGTAGTTTTGTCCTAGGCAAGGCAAAACTCACTCCCAAGCCTGCACATACCATACCAAGACTTGACCTTTGTGCAGCCGTGCTAGCAGTAGAAATTGCTGAGGTCATACGAAGTGAAATGGACACTAGAATTGATTCTTTCACTTTCTATACAGACAGTAAGGTAGTACTTGGTTACATAAACAACCAAACAAAACAATTTTATGTGTACGTCAGCAACAGGGTTGAACGTATCAAGAGATTCTCTCTACCAAGTCAATGGCATCACGTTCCCACTGAACTCAACCCAGCTGACTGTGGGACCAGAGCCGTGTCACCTGCCGCTCTTCAGGACAGCTTATGGCTGTCACCTCCAAGGTTTCTGTGTGAGGACTCTTACTTACTCCCTATTGACACCACCTATGGGCTAGTAAACCCTGAAGATGATAAGGAAATAAGAACTGTGAACACCTCACTCCACACTTCTGTAAGTACAAAACAGAAGCTGCGGTCACACCATTACGAGCATCAATGGAAGCAGGTGCAGCATCTAGCCAATGTGTTCTGGCATCGCTGGAAGAAAAAGTATCTTCATCACCTTCAAGGTCGTAACAAATGGCAAGCATCTAAGCCGAATCTTAAGGTTGGAGACCTCATCCTTCTAAAAGACAAGGAAGTTTGTCGGAATGAGTGGCCTATGGGTCTTATTACTAAAGTTATGCCCAGCGACGATAACAAAGTCCGGAAGGTAGAGGTTAAGGTAACCAAGGGAGGATCGACACGAACCTTTAGTCGACCAATTACAGAGTTAGTACTCCTTTTGCCAGGTGAGTGACTTGTGCAAGGACTAGCCATGCTGTTGGCACGGCGGGGAGTACATTGCTGCCATCTACAGGTTCTACTCAGAACTTTGGAATTATTTGAAGACATCATACTGTGACTTTATGTTCTTCATCCTGTTGAACTTACGTTTATTATTTGCTTGTTGCATGTTTTTCATTACAGGTTCCAGGAAATTCGTCAGTATTGGGCTTTTTGAAAATATATATTTTAGTTTAAGGTTATGAAATCTAAAGATTTCAGATGGGGAGTGTTGTGTTACACTATGTGATTATTCTTGCTCTGTGTCTTTAAGATCTGTCCCCTTCTTTCTAGCTGAACTCTCTCTCTCACCGTAGTTCTTTATATATCTCCTCCACTTCCTGATTCTGGTCATTACTCCTGTATATCTTCCATGCTAAACATCTTACATGTGGCTTACAACTGCAACGTTTTTCTACCTATGAATATCCATCATTAAACGGAACATTCGAAAGGATTCATCGTCTGTCGTCCTAACTGTGAGTTTATTCATTGAGTTAAACTGCCTGTATCAATGCAAGGGATAATAGCAAACCAGCTTGAGTAAGGCCTACTTAAACCTGGAGATGAACTTTATCGCTTTGTAGTTGAGACAGAACACCTCTGCTTGCTCCCAAAAGACTTCTGTATTCCCTCCATCATCCTGGACTCACTGGCTTCCTCAATCCCCCAGACTCTCATAGCTGGCCAGCCTTTCCCAGCCCCTGGGCATAGAATCCTCCTTCCACGTGCTACAGTCTCCAACAGGGCAGACAGTTTTCACAATCTGATACGGATCTGTCTTCAAACAGCAGAAACTGTTACAACTCCACCTTCTACCCCCTACTGCTCTAACCAGCCCATTGGTACCTGGGCACACACCCTGCTGGTTGTCCAAAACACTCGGACACAGGGTTGGAAATTCTATTCCACCCAAGACTATCAGGAATCTCCAAACTACAGAGCCCCATCTGAAAATAGCAAAACCTGGAGAAAGCTGCCAGAACAGTTTTCTCCTCTTAAAATATATGCTCTGTAGCCCTGCCCATTCAAACACAAATTCAAGGGCCAAAGCTTTTTCCAGGTGTGCTTCCAGATATGCCCTACCTTGATTCTCAATAAGGTCCAAGGGTTCCTTATATCCAGCCTTCTCTCTCTTCTCTTGGGGTTCCTGGGCGTATTCTCTTTTCTTAGGGAAATTCTGCCTTCCATGATCCTTCCTTTCAACTCACTGATATCTGCTTCATACTTCACTAGAGGTCTTTCAGGTTCTAAAACCTTTTTCGGGTATCCACGGCAACCAAATCATTGTTAACAGCACCAATCATTAACAGATCCCAAATTCTGAAGTCACAACTTCCAATACCATCACTGCTTTCTTTCTCAGTCTTTGTTAAGACCAGTCCTGAGGAGGGATCATACACAGGTGAGTAACTATAATCCATGGGACCATTGAACAGCTCTACCTCACCTGTTGTCCAACACTCCATGAGTGACTGTCCTAGCAAATTACACTGATCCAAGCACAAACCACTTCTTACTGCCATATTGCAGACTGGTGTGCTCATTACATTGTTACAGCAACCAATACATTTAGCACGTTCCACCACAGTGTCTCCGAGTACCTTAACTTGTACCTCTTTGCAAGTGACAGGAAGCATCTCCGCTACTTTTATTCTGGGCCCTTCCTTCACATGAGGTCTCAGCGGCACCTCGGACCACACCAGCAGGAGTGCTCCCTCTGTTAATTAGCATTGGTCACACCGATTCCATTTTGGATCAAGGTTACCCAGCACGGCTTGAACCACCTGGCTCCATCCATTGGTACTATGCAGTACCACCTGGTCCGACTGTGGTGGAGACACCCAAGTGTACAGTGAATGGGTTTTTACCAACTCCAGCATTTCACGCAAGGTTTCTGTCATTTCTATACATCCCATGTCTAAAAGTGTGACCTCTTAAGGGACCTTTCCCTTGTCAGAGACGTGGAGGGGCTCATCCACTGCAGCTTGAGAGGTTGAGACATTTGAAGAGACCTCCACCTGCTTGGAGGTACCCATCATTATAGCCTGGTGCTCCACTGGAGCACTGTCAGACGCATGTATTCTACTCATCCCCTCTAAATCAACAATGTGCCTCTGCACATCAATATTATTCACATTGTCACCTTGACACTTGACATTATTCAGCTGCTGGGCTGAACACACATCTGCCGTGCCAGCGCCCTGAACTGTTCCTTTGGACTGAAGGAAATCAACTTTCGCAGGGGCTAACATGCCATTGAGCACTGGCCGCTATGCGAACACTTCTGTTGGGCATAGCAGGTGTTATGTCCACTGCATTATTACATACCATAGCCTTGTAATGCATGGTCACATTGTTTAGTATTGTGAGTGCATTCTCATACCCAGGGCTTTTTTTCTCAGAACAAAGGTGCAGGAACTCCCCCCCCTCCTAGGTCACGCCCCTACCCGCCCCATTGAACCACCCCCTCCTATGTCATGCCCCTAGAACCGCCCCCTCCCCTAAAACCACCCAGTCCAGCAAGAGACAGCCCAGTCCAGCAACAGTTACCAGGAGATTAGTGAGGAGGAGGATAGGCTACCTACCCACACTAGCCATCCAGGGCCATCTTTAAAATTGATTGGACCCTGGGTGAAAATTTTCTTTGGGCCCACCTGCATGCAATTTTGCTGTCCAACTGCAGCAATTGTCATTGGTTGCTAGAGATTACAGCCTAACATTACCACTCACTGATTAGTTGCTAGAAGTTACAGCATATAATTTCTGCTTTCTGATTGGTTGCTAGAGGTTACTGCACATCACACCGCCTCTAGCCCCAGAAACCAATGGATGTGCGGTGATGATCAGTGGCAGTGGGGAGGTGGAATGGTATTAATGGTAGGTCTGGGGAGGGGTGTGATCATTGGCAGTGCTGGGGGGTTGATGGAATCAGTGGCAGTGCTCAGGGGATGGGATTAGTGGCAGTGCTGGGGGTGGGATGATTGAAGACAGTGCTGGTGCGGATGGGATGAGTGGCAGGGCTAGTGGAGAGATGGGATCAGTGGCAGTGCTGGGGGGAGGGGGGATCAGTAGCAGTGCTTGGGGGAGGGGGGAATTAATAGCAGTGCTTGGGGGAGGGGGAGAATCAGTAGCAGTGCTTGGGGGAGGGGGGAATCAGTAGCAGTGCTTGGGGGAGGGGGGAATCAATATCAGTGCTTGGGGAGGAGTGGAATCAGTAGCAGTGCTTGGGGGAGAGGGGAATCAGTAGCAGTGCTTGGGGGAGGGGGAATCAGTAGCAGTGCTTGGAAGGGGGAGGATCAGTGGCAGTGCTTGGAGGGGGGGAATCAGTAGCAGTGATTGGGGGAGAGGGGGAATCAGTATTAGTGCTTGGGAGAGGTGGGAATCAGTAGCAGTGCTTGAGGAGGGGGAATCAGTAGCAGTGCTTGGAAGGGGGGATCATTGGCAGTGCTTGGAGGGGGGGAATCAGTAGCAGTGCTTGGGGGAGGGGGGGATCAGTAGCAGTGCTTGGAAGGGGGAATCAGTAGCAGTGCTTGGAGGGGGAATCAGTAGCAGTGCTTGGAGGGGGGATCAGTAGCAGTGCTTGGAAGGGGGGGTCAGTAGCAGTGCTTGGAAGGGGGGGTCAGTAGCAGTGCTTGGAAGGGGGGAATCAGTAGCAGTGCTTGGAAGGGGGGGATCAGTAGCAGTGCTTGGAAAGGGGGGGAATCAGTAGCAGTGCTTGGAAGGGGGGGAATCAGTAGCAGTGCTTGGAAGGGGGGGAATCAGTAGCAGTGCTTGGAAGGGGGGGAATCAGTAGCAGTGCTTGGAAGGGGGGAATCAGTAGCAGCACTTGAAAGGGGGGGGAATCAGTAGCAGTGCTTGAAATGGGGGGGAATCAGTAGCAGTGTTCAGGGTGGATGTGATCAGTAGCAGTGCTGGGTGCAGATCAGTGACACTCACTTGTCCACTCAGTTCCCCCTGCCTGCATGTGAGAGAGAGAGGTCACAGAGAGGGGGGATAGAGATACCCAGTACCTTCCATACGAGATTCATGCTGGCCAGCAGCAGGCAGGGCCCATTCTCCTTCTGGGTGAGGTGCTCTGCTCCTCCCAGCGGAGTCCCGGACTGCATGCACCTCCTGCCGGTCCTCGGGGAGCCCGATCTGCCTGTCCTCCAGCCCGCTGTTAGTGCTGGAAGTGGAGAGGAGGGCGGATAGCAGTCCCTGGCCACCCCGAACATCGCTCACACACAAAACAAGCTGTCGGTCTGTATTGAGAGGCAGAGTGGAGTGCAGATTGTTCCACCTTCCGCTCTCATAGGCTGCAGCCATTTGATCCCCCAGTGGCCTGGTGAAGGTGCCCCAGAGTAGGTAGCTTAGCGGTGGGGCAGTGCTCTGGCTGAGGTAGCTTTTTTTTTTTTTTTTTTTCTTTCTTTCTTTTTTTTCAAAATTTTTACTTTTTATTGTTTTTTTTTTTTTCATATCAGATATGCGTACATACAATTCAAAATATGGTGAGCAAAATGATGACACAAATATACAAAGAAAAGAAATTGTAACATTGTGCAATTAGCAATCACGTCTTGGCGTATTTACACCCTCCCAACCCTCCCTCCCCCCCCTCCCCCACACCACTTCACACTTAAAGGTTTGTGTGTTCATAAATTGCCTATAGTTACAAAGGCGGGAATGAGAGGGGTCGGGAAGAACGACAGAAAGAAGAAACCCAGGGCGGGTAAGGGAGAAAGGAGAAATCAAGTTAAGGGGTATGGAACGCAATATAAAGGGGAAAAATCAGAGGGAAAAAGTGGAGGAAGTCAGAAAAGAGGGGAACAGGAACGGGTATGGGGAAATCCTACCCGGAATAGCAGCATCCATATAGGAGCCGGAGAAGGACACGTTTATTACAGTGGCCACGGCCCTCTAGCTCCATACTCCAGACCAGGCCTACGAAAGGGTTCCCATACACCCTGTCCATCCTCCTATGGAGGGCACCCCACCTCATCCAGCCATCGCCTCCACATTCTCTCAAATTTTACAATCCTATTCTGCTTAATGTATAGCACCCTTTTGCTCCATACCATTGCGTTTATCGTCTCTACCCAGCTTCCCACTGATGGAGGGGTCTTGGACTGCCACCTCTGTGCAATTAGCTTGCGTGCTTGAAATAGGCACCTCAAGACCACCTCTGTAGTGTCTGGGTGGACTCTCCTCTCCTCTATTCCCAATAGGCAGGTCTTAGCTACCGGTTCTAGCAGGGTCCCAAATGGTCTTGCTATTATCGCCTCCCAATACCTAAATAGTTTAGGGCATCTCCACATCATATGGATAAAATCCCCTGGCGCTTTACACCTGGGGCATTCGTCGTTTTCCCTCCACCCAAGTCTGTACATCTTTTTGGGGGTGTAATAAGCTCTATGGAGGAAGTGTAAATGAGATATTCTCTGCGCAGGGGAAATCGAAACCAAGGTACCCTGCTCCAATACCCTGTCCCATTGAGCAGTGCTGATTGTCCCCACATCGCTTTCCCATCCTGTTTTACTCTTGGAGGGTCCCGCTCTACTTATTGCCCTAGCCCCTATTCTAGTATAGAGCTCTGAAATTAGGCCTTTAGATGTGTATTTCATCGCGATTTTTGAGAGGACGGGGGACTGAATCCATACTAAAGTTAATGACCCGAATTGGGCCTGTACAGCATGCCTAATCTGAAGATATTTGTAAAAGGTCTTATTTGATATGTTGAATTCGCTAGTTAAGTCTGAGTCTGCCTCCAGTGCCTCCGCCAATATGCGGTGTGGAGCCCCCGTTAGCATCATATTAACACTAGAATTGCCCTCCATCAGGAGTCCACAACCCGCTAAGTGTTGGAGTTGGGAAGCCAGGAAGTATGATCTAGGATGGGGAACCGCAAATCCCCCCTCTTTGTCCGAGAGTTGCAAGGTTTGCAAGCTGATCCTCGACTGCCATCCCTTCCATATCAGCTCCCTAAAGAGCGATTCTATTTTCTTAACCCAACTTTGATTGAGCCAAACCGGAGAGTTATGGAACAAATATAATAGTTGTGGCAGCCATATCATTTTTATCAGATTGCAGCGCCCTGCTACTGATAGAGGGAGTCGTTTCCATATGTCTGCTTTCTGTTTTAATTTGAGTAATAAAGGGGCGATATTTAAATTTATATACTGGTTTGTATCCCTACTAATCCAGACCCCCAAATATTTCAATGTGGTGACAACTTTTAACCGGGCTACACCGAGCAGGGCCTGGTCATCAAGTGGGTCTACCGGCAGCAAGGCCGATTTTTCCCAGTTGATGACCAGACCCGACAAGCGTCCAAATTCCTCAACCATCTGTATCACTGTATTTAGTGAGGATTCGACATCCCCCCAAAAAAAAGCACGTCGTCCACGAATAGTGCTATCCGTTCCTCCCCCTCCGGCCTACTAAATCCCCTTATGCCTGGCATTTGTCTGGACTTGATGGCCAATGGCTCCATTGCCAGAGCGAACAATAAGGGGGAGAGGGGGCAGCCCTGCCGTGTCCCTCTCTCCAGTTGGAACTGCTCTGATGATACGTTATTTATTTTTATTTCCGCGCGGGGTTCGCTATACAATATTTTGACCCAATTAATAAAAATCGGGCCAAAACCAAACCTCTCCAATACCCTCCACAGATATTCCCACTCGAGGGTATCGAATGCCTTTGCGGCATCCAGGGCTAGCAGTGCTCTAGAACCGTCCTTGTCTGTAGGGATTTGTATATTTAACCACTTCAATACCATGCACTTATACACCTTCCTGCCCAAGCCAATTTTGAGCTTTCAGCGCTGTCGCAATTTGAATGACAATTGCGCGGTCATGCAACACTGTACCCAAACAATTTTTTTATCATTTTGTTCCCACAAATAGAGCTCTCTTTCGGTGGTATTTTATCGCCTCTGTGATTTTTATTTTTTGCATAACAAATAAAAAAGAGCGAAAATTTTGAAAAAAAATAAGTTTTTCTTTGTTTCTGTTAATTTTTTTTTGTAAATAAGTACCTTTTCTACTTCAATGATGGGCACTGATAAGGCGACACTGATGGGCACCGATGAGGTGGCACCAATGAGGTGGCACCGATGAGGTGGCACTGATGATGGGCACTGATGGGCACTGATAGGCGGCACTGATGGGCACTCATAGGCGGCAATGATGAGCACTCATAGGCGGCACTGATGGGCACTTATAGGCAGCACTGATGGATACTTATGGGTGGCACTGATAGGTGGGCACTTATGGGCACAGTCGGGCACGGATGGGCACTGATAGGTGGCACTGATGGACACTGGTAGGTGGCACTGATGACACTGGTGGCTGGCATTGCTGGGCATCATACATTTTGGTTGTGCCATGATAGTGCCAGTTAGTGCCCATTTGTGGGCACTGATTGGCATATGTTTTTTATGTATTTGTGCATGTGGATGGCCATGGGGGACTTACCTGGCCATCCACATGCTTGGGGCTTCCCTGGTGGTCCTGGGGGGCTTCCCTGGTGGTCCAGTGTGGGTATCCGAGGGGGGGCTGCGCTGATAAACAATCAGCGCGAACCCCCCTGTCAGGAGAGCCGTCGATCGGTTCTCCTCTACTCGCGTCTGTCAGACGCGAGTGAGGAAGGGCCGATCAATGGCTCTTCCTGTTTACATCGTGATCAGCCGTGATTGGACACGGCTGATCACGTGGTAAAAAGCCTCCGCCGGAGGCTCTTTACCGAGATCAGTGCAGCGGTGTGTCAGACTGACACACCGCTCCACCGATCGCCGCGATGCGCAACCCCCCGGGCGCGCGGCAGCTGTTATCCTGCAGGACGTCAATAGACTTCCAGTGTGGATAACAGAACCACTTCCCGGACGTCAATCTCCTATTGACTGGGCGGGAAGTGGTTAAAATGACCCTTCTGATGTTTATACTCGTTGACCTATTTGGAATAAAGCCTGATTGATCCGGATGGATAAGGCTCTGGATACATCCGTTGAGACGCGTTGCAAGAACTTTGGCCAGAATTTTTACGTCGGTGCATAATAGTGAAATTGGGCGGTAGGAACGAGAGACGTCCAGGTGGTCTTTCCCCTCCTTGTGGATTGCAATAATCGTGGCTTCCGACATTGAGGTGGGGAGCCTCCCAGAGGCTAGCGCCCACCCCAATGTCTTCAGCATCTCTGGGAGCAATACCTCGCCATATCGCTTGTAGAGTTCGAATGGGAGCCCATCTGGGCCTGGTGCTTTTTGACTGGGCATTCCTGCCACCGCTATCTGGAGTTCCTCCAGGGTGATTGGTGACTCCAAGCCTGCCCTGTCCCACTCTGACAAGACCGGGACCACCATTCCCCGGAGGAAAGCCTCAAATCCCCCGTTCTCCACCTCTCTCCTAGATTTATACAGAGATTTATAGAAGCCACTGAATGTTCTCAATATCACTGGTACTTCAGTGGAGATCTCCCCCTTTGGTGTCCTAATCGATGTTACATCGACCGCAGGGGTGTTAGATCTAATCAGGCGGGACAGCATATTGCCCACTCTCTCACCTTCACCAAATTGATTTTGTCTTTGAAATATCCGTCTATTTTCGATCTTTCTTATAATGGCCATTCTATAAATTTGTTGCTTGTCCAGCCATTCCCTCTGTCTAGTCCCGGTGGGGTCCTCGATGTACCGTTTCTCTGCCTGTGCTACCTCCACTCTAATATCCCTTTCCCATCTCCTGGCCTCTTCCTTCACCCTGGCTACCTGCTGGATCAGGAGTCCCCTTAAATAGGCTTTCAAAGCGTCCCACACCACTCCAACTGACGCTGTGCCCTCGTTTATTCGTATAAAGTCCTTTAAACTATTGACCAGCTCTGGAGAGTTCCCGATCAATTCAAGCCAGCATGGGCTGATTTTCCAATCTCCCCGGTGTGTCGTGTCCCCTGTTTTTATCTTGAGCACTAGCGGGGAGTGGTCTGAGACGGTTCTAGGGTCATACTCTATCCTGCTAACCAGTACTGCCACCTCATCGTTTCCCAGGGCCATATCAATTCTGGAAAGCGTGAGGTGGGAGCAGGAAAAGCAAGAGAACTGGCGCTCTTGTGGATGGTGCATGCGCCATATGTCCCCCATTCCCATTTCCCCCAGGTAGCGAGCCAATCGGCTTTCATTTATCTTGTTGGCCCTGTTCCCCGAAGGGAATCTGTCCAGGCTCCTATCTAGAACTTTGTTGAAGTCTCCTACCGCTAATACTGGGGTACCTTCTTTGTCCAATGTAAATTCTACCAGTCTACATAGAACCTCAAGGTTAAATGGAGGTGGAATGTAGATGTTAGCCAGGACATATGGTTTATTCTCGATGGAACAAGACAAAAAGATGTACCGGCCATGTTCATCTATACAGCTCTCTCCACAAGAAAACACCAGTCCCCTCCCCACCATTATGCTCACTCCTCTCGAATAGGCGGAATGGACAGAGTGGTATTGAAATGGGAACCTCTGGTTGCGCATTTGTTTCACGCTATCTCTGGTTAGGTGCGTCTCCTGTATACAGAGCAAGCCAGGCCCCCTCCCCTCCAAAGCTGACATAACCAGAGCTCTTTTGACAGGATCCCCTAGGCCACAGACGTTCCATGATACTACACTAAACGTCTTATCCTGCATCTATAATTTTTGGGGTAGTAATAGCAGATAAGGCAAAAGGAAGAACAAAAAAAAAAAAATTATTAGGGCTACAAGTCCACCAACCTGGATCTGATCCCTCCCACCCTCCTGCCCCTCTCTCTCTCCTGCCTCCCGCTATAGTCCCCTCCGCCCTTACCCCCAGCATCAGGCTTAGTACTATTTTTTGTGGTGTGTGCTCCCTATCACCCCCCCTTTCCCCCTCCCACCCCCCATCCCCTCTCTTGCCTGTCCAGGCATCCCTCTGGGGCTGTACCTGTGACCTCTACCTCTTCTCTCTCTTTACAACCTGCATCCCATTCATACAAAAACCTTAATAGTGGACGTTTTAGTGGACAATTTACACTGTGAAAGAACCGCATAGGCTCACTGATTCATACTCTTGCGTGCCGCGACCTCTCCCCCCCCCCCTTGGACTACCAGAGAGGGAGGGAAAGGGGAGAAAAAGGGGAATTCCAGAGTTGAGAAGATCTTTTCCCAGTCCTTCCCCCCCCCCCCCCTCCCAAAGTGCAGTTTCAGTGTAAATCTAGTGTCATTGTGGTGCGATTTATAATGCAATTTCAATGCGGGTACACAGATACCAATATAGTGTATCAACCTCCTCCCCTTCCCCTAGTTAGTTAAATCACTTTAAATCAATCCAACAACCGAGAAGGAGAAAAAAAAAAGAAAAAAAAATAGGGATTGCTGGAATGGGATTACAATTCCCTTACAATCCGTTTATAGTGTCTAGATGCTATTTAGAAAGATAGTGTATCACCCTAAAATCCATCCCCTCCAAGGAGGGTGAAAAAGATAGAGAGAAAAAAAAAAAATTTTGGAAGACAGGAAAGGGAAAAAAAAAACCCTGAAAAAAAGAAAAAAGGGAGTAAAATCCCCAAAAAATCCATACCCCCTCTATACCCCTTGTGATCTAGTCTATTATACAAGCTGTAGAGAAAAAGAAAGAAGAGACTCCAAGTCCTCAGGCTGGTGGATCCTGTATGTGCTGCAAGTCCTGTAGATCCTTCCTGTATTTCTCCAACCACTGTTCCACCTCCCCTGGTGAACTAAAAAAAAAGTGTCCCCCAGTGCTGAAACCCTCAAACGTGCCGGGTACAGCAGGGCGTATTGAACTTTGTATTTCTGTAGAGCTCGCTTAACTGGCATGAATTCATTCCTACGCCTTTGGAGGTCTGGAGAGAAGTCCGGATACATAGATACCCTGACCCCATTATACAGGATACTCCCCATCTCTCTAGCCCTCTGGAGGAGGGTTACCTTGTCGTTGTAATTTAGGAATTTAAGGAGGAGAGGCCTAGGTTGAGCACCTTCTTGCCGAGATTTAAAGGGGACACGATGGGCCCTTTCTATCAAAAAAATTGTCGAAAAAGAATTTGGGCCAAAGATATCTCTAAACCATCCTTCTAAAAATAGAATGGGGTTAGAGCCCTCGCTCCGCTCTGGCAGGCCTATCAGTCGCACGTTGTTCCTTCGACTTCTGTTCTCCATCTCGTATAGTTTGGCTGCTTGTCTGTTCATTTGTACCTTTAAACACTCAATTTCATGCTTTAATGGATATAAGTCATCCCCGACAGTGCTTACTCGCTCCTCCAGAGCACTAGTCCTTTCTACAGTTTTTTTTGAGATCGTGGCCTGTCTGGAGCAGTTCCTCCTTGATACTCTCCAGCTGTAAATTCAAAGTGGAAATTGACTCCCGGCAGGCATTCACAGCATGTAATACCTCCCTTAACGTTGGTTCCTCTTTCTCAGGTGTGGAGCCCGCTGCGTTGGCCACCCCCATAGCTATAGCAGACTTTGTAGAAGTTGTTCCGTGCTTTTCACTGCCTGTCCCTTTGGTGCTAGCTGATTTGACGCTGCTTGAGGTGGTTCCTCCTTGACCGTAGCCCTGGCTTTTTCTATCTGATGTTGTCCCCATTTGTACTTTAGCCTGTGTTGGGTTCTGTTGGTGTATGCCTTTGGCGGGTGAGATGGAGGGAGTGTGAGCAAAACGCTCCAGCTTGGATGCTGTCATTGCTGCTGCAGCTGCTACTGCTGCGGCTTGAGCCCCCTTCTCCTTAGCAGATCGTGTTATCTGTGACCCCTCCTGGGGTAGCTGTTCCTCACCTTTTTTCCCCTTAGCCATATTTTCCGTTGGCGATAGGGTAAGAATATGTTACTGTGTTGGTTATTGATAGCGGCTTTGTTGTTTTAGACAAGGGAGGAGGTTGCCACTTGTGGATAACCCCGATCCCTTGCTTGTCCTCTAAATGAGGTCTGCGTGACCTTTTAGGGTCCTCCCTTGCCCTTCATTAGGTCATGGCCTGAGAGGGGAGGGGAAGGAGAAAAAAAAGGGAAAAAGCAGGAGGACTATGGGGCTGGGCCCCTCGCAAATAAGTTTTGGGCCAGTAGATGGTGATGAATTAGTTCTACAGGGCCTTCCCCTACTCCCACCCTCAGTTGTTCAACTGTCTCCTGGTGGTAGTGTTAGCTGTATTTTCAAAGTATTTACCAGCAGACCGGTTCCGGCCTGGTTATCAACGCAGCCTATAGATTTTACTGTTCAAGTGCTACAATGGCAATGATCAAGTCCTACAATGGTGATGTTCAAGTGCTACGATGGCAATGTTCAAGTGCTGCAATGGCAATGTTCAAGTGCTGCAATAGCAATGTTCAAGTGCTACAATGGCAAAGTTCAAGTGCTATAATGACAGTGCTAAAATGGCCATGCTCAAGTGCTGCAATGGCAATGTTACAATGGCAATGTTCAAGTGCTGCAATAGCAATGTTCAAGTGCTGCTATGGCAATATTCAAGTGCTAATATGGCCATGCTCAAGTGCTGGAATGGCAATGTTCAAATGCTACAATGGCTATTTTCAAGTGCTACAATGGTGATGGCATAAGTGTATAGCCTGGCCTGTTTGCTTCTACACTTGTCTGTATCAGCTTATGCAGAGTCTCTGGGTCAGGTTGTTGCACATCTCTACACATCACTGCACATCTTTACTCACATGACTTACAGCAAACCTCAGCCACAGTAGTGTTGCACATGCACATGCATCATATTTACAAACTATGCCAACTGTGCTTATAAGAATCCAGTCTAGTCTTGGTCTGTTGCAGCTGTATCTTCCCAGTATGCACAGTCTCTAATCAGCATGTTACATGTTGTTACTCCCCTTTTACTCACGTAGCCTTCTAGCAGGTCAGGGCTCCAAGTTCAGTCCTTTACTCACGTGTCCTTTCTGGCTAGAGATCCAAAAGGGGGAGACTCCTCTGGTCCAAGGAGCAAGGGGTGTTGCTTGTTCAGGGCACAGAGTTCAGGTTGGGGGCTGCTGCATTCGCGGCCATGAAGCACAGTTAGTATTCACAGGTGGTCCCGAGTCCCGGGTATCTTACACTCCGTAGAGCACTCGTGTACTGCGCCGACTGCGCCGACTACTGCTGTCACCCCCGCACTGCCGCTGGTATCGCACTAGCATCACGAAGCTCCGTGGCTTCCCTGCTGCCACAGACAGTTATGATCAGAAGCGAGAGGCGGGTTCAGACACGCTGCGGTGCCGCCATCTAGTTTCCCCAGCCGGGGATCATCTCCGCGCGGTCCGCGGCGATCATGGGGCGGGCGGGAGGAGACACGCACACTCGCTTCTCACTCACACACACTCTCTCCACACCTCCATCTGGTCACGCCCCCCTCGGCTGAGGTAGCTTAGCAGTGGGGCAGTGCTCTGGCGGAGGTAGCTTAGCGGTGGGGCAGTGCTCTGGCGGAGGTAGCTTAGCGGTGGGGCAGTGCTCTGGTGGAGGTAGCTTAGCAGTGGGGCAGAGCTCTGGTTGAGGTGCCTCCGCGTTTGATCCCTCCACGGCCGTCAGTGCCTTATTACAGGCGGCAGTGCAGCAGGCTTCACAGATTTGGACATGGGAGTTCTCTGGCGGAGGTGCCCCACCGGCGTTCCGCCACGTTCCAACAGAAAAAAAAAAGCCCCTGCTCATACCAACTAGACATGGGAGCTGTCAAAAAATTTGTTTTGTTTCGTTCTGTTCCGTTTCCTATTTAAAAAAATTCGTAATTCGTAATTCGTGTACAGAATTTAATTCGGATTTATACGAAATACGAATTTCGTGCGAATCGTTAATTTTGATAACGAATAGCGACACTCTACGAATAATAACGAATTATAACAAATGATTCGGAATTTCTGAAAGCCTTATTTTTAGTTGATTTATAATTCGTAATTTCGGTAGAGTACATTGTTTTCGTTGATTCTGGACACAACTCCTACTTTCGTAACTTTTTTTTTTGTTTGTTGATTCGTAATTTTCCGTGTCTCTTACAATGGCGCTGACTAACGTGCTTCGAATGGATTCGTAAATTTGTTACTTTTTTTTGTTTGTTGATTTGTAATTTTACGTGTCTCTTACAATGGCGCTGTCTAACGTGCTTCGAATGGATTCGTAAATTCGTTACTTTTTTTTGTTTGTTGATTTGTAATTTTACGTGTCTCTTACAATGGCGCTGTCTAACGTGCTTCGAATGGATTTGTACATTCGTAACTTTTTTTTGGTTCGTTGATTCGTAAATGTACATGTCTGACAGTGGCGCTGCGTGCTTCGAATGGATTCATACTTTTCTAATACATTGCGGTTATTCGTAACTATTCGAAATCTCGATTTTTTTACTTTCGTTTTTGACATGTGGCACTGGCTATAGTCTCTGCCCCTGTATGTCATGGCACAGAGACAGAACGTCCCACCTGCTGCTCATGTACACTGCTCATAGCTCTCCCTCTCCCAGCAGCACTCTTGCTGCTTTTTTGGCCTTGTTTGCTGCTCATATTTCCTTTAAAAGTTAGAAAAATATAGACAAAAAAAAATATGATTTTGATCGCAGCAAACCAACACCAAAATCACCAAATGTACAAAAAAAATAAGTAGACCAACAGAAAATATCAAAATATTAACTAAATGAAACAAGAAATAAAAAAAGAAAATTATCTCTCAAAACCAACCAAAAAACTAATAAAACCAGAAACTAAACACTAACAGATGATACACTCGCACACTACAAGAGATATAAACTAAAATGAACAACGAAAATCAAAGGATTGCAAAGATATTCGCTCAGATGCACAGACAAATTGTGTGATCTGCTCCACTACACTAACTAACCCACAAAGGGAAGTCACATGATCGGGCCTGCCCTGTAGGCCTCAGCATCAGAAAAAAACCTCTGATTGGTCAACCAACAGTCACATGTTTCTGTAGTAAAGAAATTTGGACCGAAAACGAATTCATTATTATTCGTAGAGTGTCGATATTCGTTATACTGAATCTCGAATTCATTCGAATCATTCGTTATATCCGCTATAATTTCTTTCATATTAGTTGAAATTCCTTATTTGGTAGTTTGGATTCGGATAATTTGGAGCCGAAATTCGTAAACGAAATTTCGTATTTCGTACAGAATTCGTATTCGTAAATATTCGTTATTCGGATTCGTAAAAATGTACGAATTTCGAAAAATTCGTACGAATTTCCGATTCGTACGAAACTAATCGCACATGTCTAATACCAACCATCCCAGTCTGTAGTGGCTCTATTATGGGCATTCCACAGTGCTGCATCACCTGCTCTAGAAGACCCCACAGGAATCTGGGATTCATTAGCAACATTTGTCACTTCTATATACATCACATTGTGACAACATGCTTTTACTCATATCACACTGAGATATTGCATCCTCAACCAAGGCAGGCTGCACTGCACAATTATGACCAGCTTGTTCTGGTGGCACCAGCACCACCGACACATCCAGCTTTGTACTCTCAGCTTTAGCAAGCTGAATTAATCTCTTACCAACTGGGTTACCTTTAGGGTTGTTGGGCTGCGCCCCCCACATTCTAACTGTGTTGTGTAGTCCCCCTTTGTTCCACCAGACCTGTACCAGTGTTGTCCTGGACAATCTCCAGCTCCAAAGACCCCTTGAGACTTCCTTGGACAACCCTGTGGCTCTGCCTCTAGTTGTCACAGGAGATATCCTACTCTCATCATTCTCAGACATGACATTACCAGAAATACATTTTTCCATGTCACTATTATCAATAACATTACATTTACCAACAGCAACACTTTGGTCAGCATGACCATCGGCATTCTCATTACATGCAGACATAACTGCGGCTTTTGTGGGTTGTCTCTGTGTATTACCCACCACAGCCTGTGAGACGCTCCTCACAGCACCCTCTCTTTTTGCACCCGCTCTCTTTAAAGGGGCACTCTTTCCTACTTGGGCAGCTCCATAGCTGACCTGGAAAACACTCTGCTCCATCACTGCGGGCTCTTTGGGAGTTTCCCTGGGCAACCCTGCAGCACCTGTCACTAGTCAAACATGGCACTAGGACAGTTTTGGTCACCCCTAGTTTAACTTTCCCAGCACTCTGCTGGATTATAGCTAGCTTCACCCTGTAGGCAAAGACAAAAAATGGATGATATGGACAGCCGCACTCCAAAAAACCTTTACGGTTGCCTTTATTGTAAAAAAACAGATAGGTGCACTACAAATCACAGCAAGACAGGGATAGCACCTGACGCGTTTCGCACTGTAGTCTAGTGCTTACTCATAACTCATAAGTTATGAGTAAGTACTAGACTACAGTGTGAAACGCGTCAGCTGCTATCCCTGTCTTGCTGTGATTTGTAGTGCACCTATCAGTTTTTTACAATAAAGGCAACCGTAAAGGTTTTTTGGAGTGCGGCTGTCCATATCATCCATTTTTTGTCTTTGCCTGCCTTGTGCATTGCCAGCACCCACGGTTTCCTGAGGGACTACTGATTGTCAAAGCATACTCACCTGGAGCGGTAACTCCCTTCCTTCAAGCTTCACCCTGTGCCTCCCCACTGCTCAGGGTAGTACATTGCAGCAAGTCCATACATGCAGCGGATCCCCGGCATACTCCCACTTTATTAGGATCAGTCCCATAAACTGTACCAGCCTTACCAGTTCCTGTAGCAGTTGTCATCGCCTTCACTTGAGTGCTCTGTCTATGATCTGTGGCATCTTAACAGGATAATCCCCTATGTGGTCATAGGGCAACACTGCAGCCTTTCCAGATCCACCGGCGCCCCCTGCAAGTAACACAAGATCCCTGTTGCTAGGGGGTAACAGCAGACTTGCACTCCAAAGATGGTTGGCTATACCTCATGCAGGATGCAGACCGTTGCCCTTCTTTCTGGGCTGACCACTTTCCTAAGCGGCCATGACATGAAACTTTGCATTTCCCTGAATTTCCAATACCTTGACCTTCCAGTGACACCTCTCCCATCCCGGAGCATTGCTGATGGACTTCTGGATTCCCTCCAGCCCACTGGAGTCACTGGCTTCCTAAGTCTCCAAGACTCTCATGGCTGGCCAGCCTTTTCCAGTCCCTAGGCAGACAGTTTTCCAGACAGGTATCTGTCTTCAAATAGCAGCATTTGCTACAACTCCACATTCCATCCCCTACGGCTTACACCAGCCCATCGTTATATGGGATGTATGCACCTGGGCACATACCCTGCTGGCTGTCCACAACACCTGGGCACAGGGTTGGAGATTCCATCCCACCCAAGACTCCTAAGAATTTTCAAACTACTAGAGCCCCATCCGGAAATAGCCAAACATGGAGAAACCTGCCAGAGCTGTTTTCTACTCTCAAAATATATGCTCTGTTGCCCTGCCCATGCAAACTCTGCATCCTTTTTCAACCTATTTCCATAGTGACAAAGCCTCACCGTGTCACAGGATTCTTTGTAATATACAGTCCTTGACATAGCTAATGAATAAAGAAAGTGCTGGCAGTGTGCCTTGGTGGTCCAAGCCAATAACTAAAAAGAACTTAATTTTCGTTAGAAAATTCTACATCGTAGATGCCTGGTTGACATGCTGCTGTGTATGAGCCTCTGTTTACTACACCTCGATTACATTGCTTAAATGATCCCATGATGCCACAGTAAATTTATCTGTAGCGCTACCCCCAGTTAAGAGAGCCGCTGGTTTGATTTCGGGCCCTGCATACAGCACCGCCAACCCCCAGCAATCTTACTCAACCCACTCTGGCACAGTTAGTCTAGGGTTAAACTTATATCACATTCAGTAATATTGCAAAGGGGCAATCTCTTTTAGCAGTAAGACAACACACTGAGGCGAGAGATCAAATGCAACAGCTTTACTTTATATCAAAAGTATAGGCAGAACAGAACACATGCAACTTGCTTACAGAGCCCTGTAGCAATAGGTAAAGCACACAACAATGGCCCAGTGCGGTAACCCACTGCGCGCAGCTATTATGGTGTGCGCGCCCTGTGGCGCAGTAAACAATATTCTATCTCCCCCCTAGTCAGGCCTGACATAGAATAAATCTCAGTCTTTTTACTTAGTATGTCTTCGCATGCGAACTTTCGGTGGTGCACTTGATGAAACAATATTTGTAATCCACAAGTAGGCAGTCTCAGGGAACACTAAACTGGAGACCCTTCAACTCTGTCCTGCTATGGGTCTCCTAATGGAACAACAAACAACAATAGGTGGGCCAGGGCAGTCTATAGGCCTAAACACGGTACAGTCTATTGGTTTGAGCAAGTGCTCGCTCACCACTCCGGACGCGATCCCAGTCCGGGACTTCCACCTGCTGTGTCTCCGCACACAGCGTCTGCAACGATCGGGTCCCCAATCTAACTGATGTCCTCACTCGACAAGTCCGGTGCCAGCCAGGCTCCGCAGTGGGGTGGAAGGCTCTTTGGAAGTTGCGCAAGGCCCAGGCTTCAGGCCTTGCACTGCAGTAGATCCGCACAGGAAGAAACTCTTGCTTGCAGCGCGGTGTCCAAAGAGGCCGAGCTCCGCCTCACCTCCTCCTTAAATAACCCCTCCCATGAGTCTCTGCGGTGGCTAACTGCACTCTGGGTGCCGAACGGGGTTCTGGGTAACGTAGTCCCGGGGCCTTAAAGGAGACCCCGCTACATATCTTTAACCTCTAATACACACTATTGTAACTAATATCCTGTATAATCACACATATCAATGACTTCGACTTGTGGACTAGAAATTAGCTTAAGATTCGGTCCAAACTCAAGCTTGGGCCGAACCTTGTCTGTTCGGGTGTTTGTCTAAATGCTGGACTTTTAGCCCATTCGGTAGGAACTAAATATCATATAAAGTAACAGTACTTCTACTGCTAGTAGCTATGGCGAGCTCCTATTGGTCAATAGTTGCCATAAGGATTATTGACCTGTTCCACGATAATCCTTGCAGCGGTAGCCGTTAAAGGGTTAAAGGAATTTATTTATTTTTAATATTGAAGCTAAAGCATTATTAAAAGTGCTGCTCCCCACCAAACAGAATTTTTTATAAATATTTTTGCTTTGGAACACGCCCCCATTGTTTTTTTTTCAACATTTTGCTCGTATTAACTTCAATGGTGTACAGATTTAGCACCCAAACTTTAGTCTTGCTCTGCAAACCAGCATCACACCAAACCCAAAAATATTTGGCCCACCCCTACTGTAGACTTCTCCTTCATCCATCTTGTATGTTACCCCAATACAAGTCTAGCATAAATATCATCCAGCAAAATAGGAAACAGAATGAGCACTGGATGTTGTATGCATCCATATTAGGCTTCCTTCCCATGGCAAGTTAAGCTGGGTACACACTAAGTATATTTTGTTCAACCCAACGTGCTGCCTCCCTCACCAGAACACACTAATCAGTGCTTGCAGTCATTGACTACCAGCACTGGTTGGATGCTGGTCGAAAGCTAATTTTCCAGCATCCCCGTTTGACAGAATCCCATTGTAAGACCAGCTTCTGCAGAACAGACAACTCTACACACAGGTCGAAAGTTGTCTGGCTCCTGCTGATTTTTGGCCCGTGTGTACCCTGCTTTACCTTTCCCATATTAAATGCATGTGGCCTGGTATAGTTTCAGAGGAAAGGCGGCCCCCCCGCCCCCATCACCTTTCCCATCCCCTTTCTTTTGCTCGTTTTGCTCATCCCCAGCCAAGAAAAATCTTGCTTTGTTATTGGCTAGCTTGGATGGAAAATATGGTCATTTGAAACTACATTAGCATATGTTTGTGGCTCTCATTGTTTTTATTATGCCTTGCATCTGCCACCCATCCATATCTGTAAGATTTGGCTATCAGCATGTCTTAGCAAGAAGGAGAACATTCGGGTGACACAATCTCCACATGTACAGTATAGGCTGCTTTAAAGCAGCAACTGCAACATCAGGAATACAGAGATGATGGAATTCCACACCAGTCAATTTCTCTACATGTTCTTCAGGGCAATTACCTTTTGTTGTTGAATTTAGTTATACAAGTGGCAGAATGGTGAATCTCATTTTATTTTCAACTACTCCAGTTTATACACGTGGATTACTGTCCATATTAAATTTGATTGAGCAATTATTAGACTTTGCATTTGTTATTGTAGGCTGGATAGTTGCAAGTGCAGGTGGTTGACCCTCTGTTGTTTGATCTTAGGAACTAGATAAGCTATTTTTGAAACTTTTGAAATTACTCAAGAGTTCAAATCAGTTTTATTCCATCCGTTCAGGGGAACAACATTAAGCACTATGCACATGTAGATTATTACATGTAGATTATTAGAATATAATACGTTTTTTTTTTTTTTACAGAAGACATCATTAGTAATACATAATAATGTAATAGTAACCTCACCTCCCTGCATCATTTTTATGTAGTGGTCCAGGGAGGAGCGAAGGGCAATACTAATGATGGCCACGTGAGTGACAGCTCTGATTCGGAGGGGGCTGTTGACATTGCATCCAAAATGACAGGGTCCAGCAGTCTTCCCCGAACATTTGGATGTCTACAGAAGGGAGTATTTGAAAATAAAAAAGCCTAAAAAATGCTAAAATGCACATATAAACTTATGGGAAGTTTGTTGTTAAAATGAATGGTTTATTTAGACTGTGTATGTTAGGATTATGTTGTGTGACTGCTTTGCTTACTTCCACAAAGTTCGCTGTCTGTCTCCACACACCGTTTTTTTGCACTCCAACTTGCTCACAATGCCTTTCTTAAAATGCTCTCTCTCTGGTCGTTGTTCCCGACCAGGGTTGCCAACTTTCATTAAATTTACGAACAGTTTGTAAAATCTGTACTTTTTGCATCTGTCCTTGAATGTCCATTACAGACATGTAGGCTGCATGTCCGTAACTGACATTCATGGACAGATGCAACAATTATGGATTTTACAAACTGTTTGTAAATTTACTGAAAGTTGGCAACCCTGTTCCCGACACACTGACAGGCTTAAGCCTGGGTAGTTTTGAAGTGCAGTGGATCGAGCCTTATGTGGAACTGGGAGACAAGTTCCCCATAAAGTCTACCTCACTGTTGATTGACAGTGCACAGCAGTTGACAGATCCTTATCCAATTGTCCAACAGAGGCTTTCAAATCCATTTACCATTTGTTTGTACTCAGTGGAGGCTGGTGGTATATTTTACCCCATCTAGGTCGCGGCGACAGCTTCCTCTGCGTATTCTCCTCCTCATCATCACGGCTGCTTCCGCTGTGCGTCTCCTCCTCCTAGGCAGCTAATAGATTTGCTTCTCCTGTCGGCCAATTGGGTGACGGGTCTCAGGACCCACTTCTTGATTGGCTGGGAGGAAAATCAGGAAGACCATAACGAATATTAATTCGCTATTGTCACATAACTGGGTGGGCTCACCCTTTTTTGAAGCCAATTAGAGCCTCAGGCTCTAAAAAAAAACACACATTGAAATCCATGAGTCAGGCGCCATGCATGTAGATTAGGGGGCCAGGCGCATGGATTAGGGGGAGCAGTGCCCCTGTGCCCCATATGGACTGGCCGCTACTGTTTGTACTGTTGGCTAATTGCTGCATAGGATGCATTGAGGTGAAAAAACACAAAGCTTTACAACCCCTTTAAAGTACATTGTGACAGAAACCCAGGAAAAACTATGGGTTGTGTCCAGGATGGGAGATATATTTGTCCCAGATTCATGCTGTATACCATTTGTTTTCCCTTTTTTTACTGGGTAGTAAGCCTGTTTGGCTCACTGAGGGGTTAACAAGCTCAGCTGTAGCAGGTCAAGTACTCTGGGCTCTATACAACTCTCAGGCTGCTTAAAGCGGAGCTCCGCCGAAAAAAAAAAAATTAAAAGCCAGCAGCTACAAATACTGCAGCTGCTGACTTTTAATATTAGGACACTTACCTGTCCTGGAGTCCAGCGACGTCGGCAGCAGAAGACGAGCAATCGCTCATCACTCTGCTGCCCCCACCGCCATTCTCGGTGAGGGAACCAGAAAGTGAAGCCTTGCGGCTTCACTGCCTGGTTCCCTATGGCGCATGCGCGAGTCGCGCTGCGCCGTTCTCACTGGTCCCCATTGTGTTCTGGGAGCCGAGTGTTTCCCAGAACATAACGGGTATTCTACGGGAAGTGACGTACTACCCGCAGAGAGGACTCCCGGAAGTGGGTGCAAATACCTGTCTTAGACAGGTATCTGCACCCCCTCCCCCCTGAAAGGTGCCAAATGTGACACCGGAGGGGGGGAGGGTTCCGATGAGCAGAAGTTCCACTTTAGGGTGGAGCTCCACGTTAAGAAAAATGTTCCAACCTGGAACCAGATTTCTGTGCAGGACAGACTGGGAGCAGCCATTTGCCTGTATGGTGAGATTAAGTCTGTGTGACTATGGGCTCTCATTTATTCTGTGTAAAGTAAAGTGTCTGGGCAGCAGTAGGCTGTTTCAGGACAGGTAGTTCGGTTACTGCAGTTGTAGTTAGTTGCCCATTTTTCCAGCTACAGTAGGTAAGTAAGAGTCTGAAAAAAACAAAACAAACCCCATACTTCTCTTTTAATGATTTTATTCCCCACCAGAAACACATGCCTGGGTGAAAACACATTAGAGCAATTGGTAGACAGGGATAGAGTGTTGTCACGCCATAGCAGGAAGAACAAAAACATAATAAATTGCATTTCCAAGTACTTTGATATGATGACTGCATTTGTTTTCTTTTTTTATATCAGGCTTTTTTCATGTTCACCTGCTGATATTGCCACTGACACACTTGCTGTCCTATAGTGACAATACTCACTCACAGAACAGTGTTGGTATCCGAATATAGGAAGTGTGTTATGACTACAGAACACCTCCCCCTCTAATTTTCTCCATAATACAGAAAAAGTGTTCTGTGGTCCAGAGAGAGTTGGAAAAACTTCTAACTAAGAGTGCAGTCCATTAGATTTTTGACAGGATCAACAGATGTGCACTTATCAAACAAATATAACAAAACATTATAATGGTATACTTAAAGTGGTATACTTTAATGTGACATAAAGGCTCATGGAGAGGGGCAGGGGGGAGGGTCAAACAAGGATGCTATTCTGGCGACTGACGTCCTCCTTATCACCTGATGGTGCCATTGGTCGTTAGGATGCCAGCAGCTAAAAGGTTGTAATGGTGCACAATAAAAACCTGTGACTAATGCCGCGTACACACGGCCGGACTTTGCCACAGCAAAACTCCGACGGAAAAATTTAGAACCTGCTCTCTATCTAAGTCCGTCGGAAATTCCGACGGGAAAAGTCCGATGGGGCATACACACGGTCGAAACACCTGATGAAAAGCTCCCATCTGACTTTTTTCATCGGAAATTACGACCGTGTGTACGCGGCATTAGTGTAACTAAAAAAGGTAGCCTTTATCTACGCGCCAGCTTGTATACAATGTTAGTATACTTTAGGTCAGGGCACCCCTGAAGAAACCTCAAGGCAGCCCAGGGCACCTGGGCACCCCAGTTGAAAAAGCCTGCTTTACATAATTCATCTATATTCTTCCATTTTACACAGTAAAGTGCCTAGTGCAAAAATTAAAGTGTCTAGGTCAAAAATAATTCATATATATATATATATATATATATATATATATATATATGTAGCGGCCATATTGCTTCTCCTTCACTAGTCCAGCCCGTACTGAACCTTGGCGCCAATGCGCCACGTGCAACTCACAGTGGACGGGTGTTCCCCCCACTTTTCTCTTGCTGCACGTAGCTCGCGGCTTTTCTATGTTTGAGACACGCCCACGAACTACGCAGTTAGAAAAAGTCCAGTACAGGCCTATATCTCCATTTTCTCAAATAAATTTTCACCTGCAGAGTAGGGCACTCCATGCCACATGCCGTATCCTCCTGGTATTAGAGGTTGAGTGGTGTTCATACAATTTTTGGGTCCTGCAGCGAGTTACCTCCTTCCGTTGGTTCTTGTCCCTAGAGTGTAGGGAAAAGTCTATTCTCTTTCCTAAAAGAAGGCCAATGTCCAGACTGTTTTAAACTCCAACAGACGAGTTCATTTTTCTTGCTTGGAACTTAGTGGGAAAACTGAAGATAGAGATAGAGTTGGGTAGGGAGGTAGGTTCAGGCACGCGGCACTTGTTTACCCTCGTCGCCACTCAAGCCTGAGTGGGTATTGCTCACCCGGATAAATCCCTCTCACGGTTCTAGCAGCTGAAGTGATGCAGTGATAGGATTTAGACAGTCTCTGCCACAAACTGCTATAGATGAACTTGGGTCTCTGCCACAGACCTGATGAGCTTGGGTCTCTGCCACAGACCTGATGAGCTTTAGGATGTGTCCGGGAATCCTCTGCCACAGGATTTTAAATGTCCCAAACCTCCCGACAAGCAATTATAGAACTTTTGAATATATCCCTCCTTGAATGAGTTTCCAGGCCTCTCCCGAGACATTGGCGCCTTGCCAGTCTCCTCTGGGGTAGGTCCTCCCCTGGCTCCCTCCTCAAGAGCTTTCCTCTCACGGACGGACAGTTTGGGATACTCCTCAGAAACGTAGGCCCAAACCAGCAGGGCTGGGCCTGGCAAGCAGAGATGTAGCCTTGGGCTGAAGGTGCCCGGGACCAGAACACACACATGCACCCCTGGCCTGGAGGGCCAAAGGGCGCAAACCGAACTCCTTAGATCATGGCGTCTGCCCCTTATGTATCCCCTCCCGGCATGCACAGTAGGCAGACCACGCCCACTGCACAGCTGCCGAGAGAGAACACCCAATCACGCCGCAACGCCACCTGTGGTTCGACCCAAGATCTGGGCAACAATGCCACCTGCAGGTCAAAGGGAACTATACAACCAGGTAGTATTCCAGCAGAGCAGAGTCCAATTTAGGCAAATCAAATAGCCTGAGCCAAACTATGGCTCAGGCTGCCCTCTAAATTCCAGGCATAGCGACCCCAATTTTGGGGGTCCACTACATATATATATATATATATATATATACATATCCACACACACACACAGGGGCTGATTTAAGAAAATTAATATTCTGTAAAATCCGCGCTTATGGAATTAGATAGGCTGCTGCCTCCCCTCAAGGCCCTGTTTCCAGGGACTGGTATGTAGTGCACTAATAATGGGGTGGGTGGCGCTGCCAAGGTATAAAAGGATAGAGTGAGACCAACGTACTATGTCCCCAATGGTTGGAATGGGTAGGAGATGACACAGCACCAGTGCTACCTTAATAGTATGCAGTAATAAAGTGACTTAGTGCATTGGAAATTAATAACAGTGATGGGGGCCCCCTGAGCAGGTCCTGGGCCCAGTATTGAGATGTGCAATGTGCAAATAATCAATATCCAAAAAACAATATGGTGAAAAATAATAAGGTGAAAAATAAACAATATGGTGAAAGATACATAAATAAATAAATAAATAAATAAATAAATAAATGTCAATATAAACTATAATCAAGTGCTGCCACCAGGGGCAGTGTACAAAAATGAAATATCTGATTAGAATTAATATAAGGTGCACATATATTAAATATACTATGATGTAACTTAATTTCAACACCAGGGGCAATCACTATACCCCAAGGGTGTGGGTTCTCAGCTCCTGTGTGAGAACGAAGGTCCGTGGCAGTGTATTAATGTCTCTTAGGCAGTTCAAACATTGTTAGGGAACTTGAATAGAAACTATGGCAAAACAGAACTAAAGATTAGATGAGTGACTTCTGTGGATGTCCTTTAGGTTCCCGGCAAATTTCAGGTGACACTTGTGCTCCCCCTCCAGGTTCCCCACTCACCAACAGTAGAAGCCCCTGCAGGGGTGACAGGCACGTAGAGTGGGTGATCCTTATTCTTTGGATAGCCGTGGGTTCCCTCTCTCCTCCAACACTCGGTTCCCGGGGATTGCTGTCCTCCTTCCTGGGTTCCTGGGTTCTGTGTCAGCTGGTTGCAAATTTCCTCAAAGGACCAACCAAAAAACGAGCTACCATAGCGTAATCCAGTTGGTTTATTTAAAAATGGAAATAAAAAAATGGAATAAAAACAAAATAAAGTACTGCTTGTCCGCACACAGGCGGATAAAAAATAAGCTTAAAATCTGAAAGGTTTTCAAATTTCCTGCACATGCTGTCTGGGATCAGCTGGATCAGCGGCGTGCGTTCCACCGCTTGGATCCTGACAACCGGAAGTGACGTGTCGTCGTGAAGATTGCACAGTGTATAGGGAAAGAATTGTCCAGAATGCACAATACACAGACATATGTTGAGAAGATGTTTTAATGGAAGTTTTGGCTCCACCAATGATTATAGACTATCACCATAAAATGCACAATTACAAGTCCAGTAAACATCTGCACAGTTGTTGATAGGAGGAAGATCTCTAGAATGAATATTGAGTTGTTTCAAAAAGAAGTGAATGAAAGGAATAAAGGTGGAACCAATATTCTCCTCTCCATGTGATAAGGAAAAGCTCATTAACATGATCAGCATTACAATGAGCACAAGCCCAATGTATAAGCAGTTGTGCACTCTGGAGAACGCAGATGTGCCCGTGTGCAACACTCATATTTAACAAGCTAAAGCGTGTGCGCCCTGTCAGGTGAGCATAAAATGGTGTGCTTTGTCAATGCACATGTGCAGTTGAGTAAGTTGAAAGAAGGGTGTAAAAAGGCTTGATTTGTTGTAAGACAGATCTACATGTTCTGGACAGAATTTGTGCATTTAAACAATATTATATACATACTTTTTAGCCTGGTAACAGAAGATGGTAAACTAGTAAAGTTATCTACAGTATTCAGACAAAAATGTTGAAGATTACATTGGCTGCGCTTGCTAATGGTAGGTGCGAAAGATTGCGCAAGTGCGCAACAGCACTTCCTATGTAAATATGGTTTGGTGCATATAAGTGCACCATAATTTTTTATAAATGTTTTGAGTCCCGTTTTTTGTGCAATTGCTCCAATTTCTCCACTGCACCAAAGGCGCAGGTCTTTATGCTACGTTTCCACTGAGCGGAACGGTTCGGGTCGGTACGGTTTGGAACGGTTAGAATGGTCCGGTCTATTCTCGTGAGCGTTTCCACTGCAAGTCGGACCGCCAGGGGCCATACAGATTTTAGAAAAAATGCCTTGCGTGATGTCACAATAGTGCGACGAGAAACGTGACGCAGCGTCAGTCAGCGCCAGCTACACAACAAAAACAATAATGGAGGTTATCCAGCAGCTTGTGTTTTTTCTACTGGCCTTTTGGTTCTTTGTAGTCCAAATACATGCCGCACTGTATGAGAGAAGGTTGCGAGCGGCAATGAGAAAAACAGCATTCAAGAAAAGAAATTTGCTAGCTTGGATATTTAGCCGGGAGGAGAAGTACACCTTTGTACGGCAAAGACAAAGACGGCAGCGCTATAGGGTAAGCACAACTGACCGACTTAACTCAGACCTACCTGACATACACACTACCTACCTTAAATACACACACACACTGACCCACCTACCTGACATGCAAACACACACTGACCCACCTACCTGACTTACACATACACACACTGACCCACCTACCTGACTTACACATACACACTGACCCACCTACCTGACATGCAAACACACACTGACCCACCTACCTGACTTACACATACACACACTGACCCACCTACCTGACTTACACATACACACTGACCCACCTACCTGACATGCAAACACACACTGACCCACCTACCTGACTTACACATACACACACTGACCCACCTACCTGACTTACACATACACACTGACCCACCTACCTGACATGCAAACACACACTGACCCACCTACCTGACTTACACATACACACACTGACCCACCTACCTGACTTACACATACACACTGACCCACCTACCTGACATGCACACACACACAATGACCCACCAGACACATATGTTATATATGTATAATGTTTTTTTTTTTAGTGATATGTTACCATCTGTGTTTTTTTTTTTTAGATGCTTCTGCTTTTGGCAAATCAGCGCCGCCGACCAGTCATTTGGGCTTTCCCCCGTGCCAATGAGTGGTGGGATGTGACCGTCCCGGGATTCACCCACACACAGTGGGTGCAGAATTTTAGAATGTCTGAGGAAACCTTCTCATACCTTTGTACCAAGCTACGTCCAGCGATGGAGAAGCAAAGCACCAACTTCAGAGCCAGTTTGCCAGTGAGGAAAAGAGTTGCCATTGCACTGTGGAAGCTGGCTACCAACAGTGAATATAGAAGTATTGGTCATCTTTTCGGTGTCAGTAAATCTTCAGTGTGCCGGTGTGTGCAGGACTTCTGTAAGGCTGTCTGCACATTGCTAGCTCCTGAAATTGTGCATTTTCCGGACAGGGAAAAGCTTAAAGACATGGCTGAGTACTTTGAGAACAGGTGGGGCCTTCCACAGTGTGTTGGTGCTATTGATGGCTCACACATACCAATAATAGCACCACAAGAATACCACACTGACTATTTCAACCGGAAAGGCTGGCATTCTATCATCCTCCAGGGAGTAGTGGATGGCAAGGGACTATTCTGGAATGTGAATGTAGGAAAGCCTGGGAGTTTGCATGATGCTCGTGTTCTACGATTGTCCACATTTTGGGACTGGGTTGGCCAGGGAGGACTGTACCCTGGTTCCACTAAGAACATTTGTGGGGTCAATGTTGGGTATTATGTTCTTGGGGACTCTGCCTACCCTTTACAAATTTGGCTCCTGAAACCATTTCCTGACAATGGCCGCCTGACAACAGAACAGCAAACCTACAACAAAAAAACATCCAGGGCACGTGTTGTAGTGGAAAATGCTTTTGGAAGACTGAAGGGTAGATGGAGGTGTCTTATGAAGAGGAATGACAGTGACATTAAACTTGCCAAATCCATGGTGCTTACCTGCTGTGCTCTTCACAATCTTTGTGAAAGTCATGGAGAAGACTTTGACCAGGATTGGAATACATCTTCAGAAGAGCCAGTACCAGTAATAGCATCCCATGATATGGAAGAAGAGTGCAGTGAAATACGCCAGGCTCTGATGCTGCACCTCAATGTTTAAATTTTTACCATGATTTATTAAAAATTTTAATACCTTTTTGCTATATTGTTAATAATGTTTTATAATAAAAAATACATACTCAAAAAATTCACTCATGGTTTTTATTTCACAAAAAACTCATCGTTCCATATATTCTGTTAAAGAAAACTAAGATTTTTTTTTTATAAAAAAAGAATAAAAAAATAAAGGGTACAGGTCCTTTGCTACATGAAAGGCACTACGGTCTGGGTGGTGACCTGGGTTCACGACTGGCTGAAAGGACTTGAACAAGCTGACCTAGGACACCGAGGAAGGCCTGGTTGAAGGTAGACAGCTGCTCCATCTGCTGACGGGCGATTTCTGCCTCCTGGCGCATAGCTTCCTGTGCATCCTGACGCAGTGCCTGAAACCGCCTTTCAGATTCGTTCTCAATTCTTTCCAGCTGCCTTTCTTCTGCTGCCCTCATATCCTCCATGACTGTGCGCAGATCCAACTGCAAACGTCTCCTATGACCTATAATATACAAAATATCAAACTAGTGTTTTTGGTAACATCTGTCAAAACAATACTGTAACCCCCTTTCTCATCTGCCACACCAGACTACATCACATTTATCTACTGCCCCACAACTGTAACCCCTGCACATCTGCCCTACTGCTCTTCTGCCCCACTGCTGAACCCCCTTCTCACCTCTTACACCTCTGTACCCCCTGCACATCTGCCCCACTGCTGAACCCCCTTCTCACCTCTTACACCTCTGTACCCCCTGCACATCTGCCCCACTGCTGAACCCCCTTCTCACCTCTTACACCTCTGTACCCCCTGCACATCTGCCCCACTGCTGAACCCCCTTTTCACCTCTTACACCTCTGTACCCCCTGCACATCTGCCCCACTGCTGAACCCCCTTCTCACCTCTTACACCTCTGTACCCACTGATTAGTTATTTTAAGAAAATGCACACATTTCACTATTATCATCATGTCTTACCATTGTGCCGGGGTGCATTGGGCGTACTCTGTGGTTGGGTACTCTGTAGGCTAATCTGTGGTTGGGTACTCTGTGGTTGGCTCGATGAGATACTACTGGTGCTGCTGAAAGACGTTGAAGGTCCATCATCTGACAAGTTTGACGCATCATTGGAGAGTCCATCAGCTGTTTCTGAAAAAAACATTTGGTTATATATATTTTTTTTACAGGTTAGCATAGCGAAATCCTATGGCATCAAAAAAAATTAAAACTTACCAAAGGGGTCTACCATGGATTCCAGAATTGCAGTTGCAGAGTCCAGACCACCCTCCCTGCCTTGGTTTGCCGGCCTATGTCCGTAAATGGCGTCCATGTCGTCGTACCACCTCCAAGTACTCCGACTGTTTCCACTACGGCTGTTGTCGTCCTTAATTTTTTTATATTGTCCTTTAAGCTTCTTAAGCTTTGCCCTGCACTGCCCCGATGTCCGTTCAAATCCCTCGGCTGCCATTCGTTGAGAAATATCTTTGTACACCTTTTCGTTTCTCACTGATCCATCAAGCTCACTCTGAATAACGCTATCCCCAATAATCCTTAGGAAAGTAGATAGTTCCTCAGATGACCAGACCCTGCTGTTGTTTGCAGGCATCCTTCTCCTTTATATTGAGGGCGACAAGGTGCTTGTTTGGCGCTTTGCTTTGACGTCAGCATTGACGATTTTCTGTCCACCAATCAGTGGAATGTATTGTGTGACGCCAGTAGCTCCGCCCTAACCGTACCGTTCCATTTTCTATGGCCCCACGTCTGAAGCAGGACCCTGAATGGTGCGGTACGGTTCGGTTTAATGGCACGCTTTCATAATGGAAACACCCAAAATAGCGTACCGTACCGAACCGTACCGAACTGATCCGCGCAGTGGAAACGAGGCATTAGTAAATCACCCCCACAGTATCTCACAATAGTGAATACACCCCTAACATTTTTGTAAATATTTAATTATATCTTTTCATGTGACAACACTGAAGAAATGACACTTTGCTACAATGTAAAGTAGTGAGTGTACAGCTTGTATAGCAGTGTCAATTTATTGACCCCTCAAAATAACTCAACACACAGCCATTAATGTCTAAATAGCTGGCAACAAAAGTGAGTACACCACTAAGTGAAAATGTCCAAAGTGTCAATATTTTGTGTGGCCACCATTATATTCCGGAACTGCCTTACCCTCTTGGGCATGGAGTTCACCAGAGCTTCACAGGTTGCCACGGGAGTCCTCTTCCACTCCTCCATGACGACATCACAGAGCTGGTGGATGTTAGAGACCTTGCGCTCCTCCATCTTTCGTTTGAGAATGCCCCACATGCTTGGCCAGTCCATCACCTTTACCCTCAGCTTCTTTAGCAAGGCAGTGGTCGTCATGGAGGTGTGTTTGGGGTCGCTATCATGTTGTAATACTGCCCTGTGGCCCAGTCTCCAAAGGGAAGGGATCATGCTCTGCTTCAGTATGTCACAGTACATGTTGGCATTCATGGTTCCCTCAATGAATTGTAGTTCCCCAGTGCCGGCAGCACTCATGCAGCCCCAGACCATGACACTCCCACCACCATGCTTGACTGTAGGCAAGACACATTTGTCTTTGTACTCCTCACCTGGTTACCGCCACACACGCTTGACACCATCTGAACCCAAAAAGTTTATCTTGGTCTCATCAGACCACAGACTACAAACAGTTTTGTCTTCAACAAACTGTTTGCAGGCTTTCTTGTGCATCATCTTTAGAAGAGGCTTCCTTTTGGGACGACAGCCATGCAGACCAATTTGATGCAGTGTGTGGCGTATGGTCTGAGCACTGACAGACTGACCCCCCACCCCTTCAACCTCTGCAGCAATGCTGGCAGCACTCATACGTCTATTTCCTAAAGACAACCTCTGGATATGATGCTGAGCGTGCACTTAACTTCTTTGGTTGACCATGGCAAGGCCTGTTCTGAGTGGAACCTGCCCTGTTAAACCGCTGTATGGTCTAGGTCACTGTTCTGCAGCTCAGTTTTAGGGTCTTGGCAATCTTCTTATAGCCTAGTCCATCTTTATGTAGAGCAACAATTCTTTTTTTCAGTACCTCAGAGAGTTCTTTGCCATGAGGTGCCATGTTGAACTTCCAGTGACCAGTATGAGAGAGTGAGAGCGATAACACCAAATTTACCACACCTGCTCCCCATTCACACCTGAGACTTTGTAACACTAACGAGTCACATGACACCGGGAGGGGAAAAGGCTAATTGGGCCCAATTTGGGCTTTTTCACTTAGGGGTGTACTCACTTATGTTGGCAGCGATTTTAGACATTAATGGCTGTGTAAAAAATAATAAGAATTTGTTGCGCTATAGATATTTAGTATCAGTTGGTTCAATAAGATATCAGCCGCCAGCACAATATTGAAGGAAGTCAATAACAAGATATATATGGTAAGTTTGCAGCGCTTTAAATCCCAAAAGGACAATCCAGGAAGAAAAGTTCAATAGTAGTTCAATCTGCTATATGCAGGGAATAAGGAGACCCGTCACCAGCACCCGACAATACAGCCGCTTACCCCATGTAGTGGACCCTCATCATCACAAAGGTCACATCAGCTTATATAAAGTAAACTCAGGTAAGAAGGAAGCCCATCAATCTTCATACACTTAGTGGCAGCAGACCGGATAGTGGATGCAGCAAACCTGGATGTGACTCTCCTTGTTCAAAAATTACCCTCCAGTAATCATCAAATATATGTCATCCCATGCAGACAAAAAGCGATAAACCTCATTGTGCCGTACAGCACATTTACACTGTTATACAAGCTGTACACTCACTACTAGGGATGAGCTCGGTGTTCGAGTCGAACATAAGTTTGACTCGAACATCGGCTGTTCAACCGTTCGGCGAACATCGAACGATTTGGGCCGTTCGCGCCAAATTCGAGTGACGCGAACGGCCCACAATACACTGCGCCATCGCAGTGCAATCCCGGCGCTGTGATTGGCCAAGCATGCACTGTGACCCCGCATGCTTGGCCAATCACAGCGCCGGCAGCTAGGAGAGCCATAATTGGCCACAGGCAGGTTGCCTGTGGCCAATTATAGCTCAGGGGGTTTAGCACACGCCCCACACTATAAAAGGCCGCCAGCGCGGCGGCCTTGTGTAGTGTGTTCCGGCGCAGGGAAAGAGTTACATAGGCAGGGACAGTGTCAGTGCTATTTGTACCTCAAACTTGTGTGTAGGGAGAGAGAAGGATAGGCAGGGAGAGTGTCAGTGTCATATTCTTTGCTAAACCTTGTGTGCAGGGAGAGAGAAGGATAGGCAGGGGACAGTGTCAGTGTCACATTCTTTGCTAAACCTTGTGTGCAGGGAGAGAGAAGGATAGGCATGGAGAGTGTCAGTGTCATATTCTTTGATAAACCTTGTGTGCAGGGAGAGAGAAGGATAGGCAGGGAACAGTGTCAGTGTCATATTCTTTGCTAAACCTTGTGTGCAGGGAGAGAGAAGGATAGGCAGGGAGAGTGTCAGTGTCATATACTTTGATAAACCTTGTGTGCAGGGAGAGAGAAGGATAGGCAGGGGACAGTGTCAGTGTCATATTCTTTGCTAAACCTTGTGTGCAGGGAGAGAGAAGGATTGACAGGGAGAGTGTCAGTGTCATATACTTTGATAAACCTTGTGTGCAGGGAGAGAGAAGGATAGGCAGGGGATAGTGTCAGTGTCATTGTTGCTAAGCCTCCTGCACATTATACACCTGAAGTTAGCCCGTATTGCTGCTTTTTCCTGGTGTGTTATACCAACAGGCATTTGCAGCACTTACAGCGGGCGGAGTGTGCCTCCTGATCATATTACACCTAAAGTTAGCCTGTATTGCTGCTTTTTCCTGGTGTGTTACACCAACAGGCATTTGCAGCACTTACAGCGGGCGGAGTGTGCCTCCTGATCATATTACACCTGAAGTTAGCCTGTATTGCTGCTTTTTCCTGGTGTGTTACACCAACAGGCATTTGCAGCACTTACAGCGGGCGGAGTGTGCCTCCTGATCATATTACACCTGAAGTTAGCCTGTATTGCTGCTTTTTCCTGGTGTGTTACACCAACAGGCATTTGCAGCACTTACAGCGGGCTGAGTGTGCCTCCTGATCATATTACACCTGAAGTTAGCCTGTATTGCTGCTTTTTCCTGGTGTGTTACACCAACAGGCATTTGCAGCACTTACAGCGGGCGGAGTGTGCCTCCTGATCATATTACACCTGAAGTTAGCCTGTATTGCTGCGTTTTCCTGGTGTGTTACACCAACAGGCATTTGCAGCACCTACAGCAGGCGTAGTGTGATTCCTGCAAAATATACTCCTGAAGCTAGGCCTTATTGCTGGTTTTCCCATTTCCCTGCAAGCCATTAGAATGTCTGGAAGGCAAACAAGGAGAGGCAGACAGTCAGGAGCCAATAAAAGAGGGCAAGCAGGCTCTGTGACTAGAGACAACAGTGCTGGTCGTGGACGCGGTGCATCGCCATCAGCACGTGGCCATGGGACACGCTTGTCCTTCTTTTCAGCAGCTGGACGTGTTGAGCCGCATCATGCCGAAGACTTGGTAGAGTGGGTGACCAAGCCCTCCTCATCCTCCTCATCCTCTCTCACCCAGGCTCAGGGTACTGGCAAAGCAGCTGCCAAAGCGTCCTCTTTCCTGGTATCAATGTCATCATCAGTCACTCCTTCCCTAGACCAACCATGTCCTCCTGAGGAGTCCCCCGAACTGTTTGAGCACAGTGTTGGGTACATGCTCCAGGAGGATGCCCAGCGTTTCGAAGGGTCTGATGATGATACCCAGCTAGAGGAAGGCAGTAGCGTGAGAGCAGAGAGAGGGGATGCTCAAGAAGGACACCAATCTGGCAGTCATGTTCCAGCAGCTGCAGCATACTGCCAGATTGGCTCCAGTGATGAGGAGGGAGGGGATGATGAAGTCACTGACTCCACGTGGGTGCCTAATAGGAGAGAGGAGGAGGAGGAGGAGGAGGAGGAGGCACATCTCCAACGAGGCAGGATGCCCTCGGGGGGCCAGTGTAAGGGCAGCACACCGACGGAATCACACCGCAGAGCTCCACCTGTGCAGGGCGCTGCCTCTGCCCGTTATTCAAAAAGTTCTTTGGTGTGGGCCTTTTTTGAGTCGAGTGCATCAGATCGCACAGCTGCTGTTTGCAACATATGTCTCAAGCGTATATCGCGTGGCCAAAACATCACCCGCTTGGGCACCACATGCTTGACCAGACATATGTTGACCTGCCATGCAGCTCGTTGGCAAGCCTACCTTAAAGACCCACACCAAAGAACAAAGCGGACCTCTCCTTGCACCGCATCAGCTGGGATCTCCAACCCCACTATACCTTCAGTCCTCCCTGAAACCTGCACTGAGAGGAATGAAGGTGTAGAATTAGGTGTGTCACAGCCAAGTACTTGCGGGCACTCTGCTAGCAGTACACCGACGTCCGATTCTAGCAGGCAAATTTCCCTGCCCCAGCTGCTGGACCGTCGAAAGAAGTTCACTCCCAGCCATCCACATGCCCAGCGGTTGAATGCTAGCTTGGCTAAATTGCTAGCGCTTCAACTGCTGCCTTTTCAGTTGGTAGACTCTGCCCCCTTCCATGAGTTTGTGCAATGTGCGGTTCCTCAGTGGCAGGTTCCCAAACGCCACTTTTTCTCACGGAAGGCGATTCCGGCTCTCTACCGGCATGTGGAAGGCAATGTCTTGGCCTCGCTGGACAGGGCAGTCAGCGGTAAGGTGCATATTACCGCTGACTCATGGTCCAGCAGGCATGGACAGGGACGTTACCTTTCTTTCACGGCCCATTGGGTCACTCTTTTGGCAGCTGGGAAGGATGCAGGACAAGGTGCAGTAGTGTTGGAGGTTGTTCCACCGCCACGCCTCCAAAATGCTACTACTGGTTGTGACACACCTCTCTCCTCCACCCCCTCCTCTTCTTCTTCCTCCATGGCCTCTTCCTGTGCTTTGTCCTCGGAACCAGCAGTGCTCCGTAGGCGTTCAAGGGGCTACGCAAGTACGCAGGCAAAAAGATGCCATGCCGTGCTTGCGCTGGTGTGTTTGGGGGACAGGAGCCACACTGGGGCAGAGGTTCTGTCTGCTCTGCAGGGGCAGGCCGAGAGGTGGTTGACGCCACGCCAGCTTAAGCCAGGAATGGTAGTTTGCAACAATGGCACCAACCTCCTCTCCGCTCTCCGACAGGGACAACTGACCCATGTGCCCTGTGTGGCTCACATCCTTAACCTGGTGGTGCAGCGGTTCTTGGGCAGGTACCCGGGCTTACAGGATGTCCTGAGGCAGGCCAGGAAAGTCTGTGTGCATTTCCGCAGATCTTATAATGCCAGTGCTCGCCTGGCTGAGCTGCAAAAGGAGTTGAACCTGCCCAAGAATCGCCTTATATGTGACATGCCCACCAGGTGGAACTCAACGTTGGCCATGCTGCAGCGGCTGCACATGCAGAAGAGGGCCATCAATGAGTACCTGTGCAACTACGGCACCAGGACAGGGTCAGGGGAGCTCGGGTTTTTTTCACCACACCAGTGGGGCATGATCAGGGATGCATGCACTGTCCTGGCACCATTTGAGGAGGCCACGAGGATGGTGAGCAGTGACAGTGCATGCATCAGTGACACTGTACCTCTTGTCCACCTGTTGGAACATACGCTGCGTGGAATAATGGACAGGGCACTTGAGGCAGAACAGAGGCAGGAAGAGGAGGACTTCCTTGCCTCTCAAGGCCCCCTTTACCCAGACAGTGTTCCTTCTGTCCCACCCATCGCACAGGAAGAAGAGGAGGAGGAGGAGGATTGTGTCAGCATGGAGGTGGAGCCTGGCACTCAGCATCATCAGCAGCAGTCTTTTAGGGATGATTTACAGTCCCAAGAAACCAGTGGACTTGTACGTGGCTGGGAGGAGGTGGCTGCGGATCATGTCGTCCTTAGTGACCCAGAGGACTCCGGACCTAATGCCTCAGCTAACCTACGCTGCATGGCCTCCCTGATCCTGCAAAGTCTGCGGAAGGATCCTCATATTCTTCGGATCAAGGAGAGGGACCATTACTGCCTGGCCACTCTCCTTGATCCACGGTACAAGGGTAAGGTTGCGGACCTTATCTTACCGTCGCAGAGGGAGCAGAGGATGAGACAACTCTGGGAGGCCTTGCAGAAAGGTCTGTGCAACGCGTTCCCAGAGACTGGGAGGTTACAAACTCCTGGTCCTGGACAACGAGTTGCTGAGGCTTCGGTCAGTCAAAGAAGGAGCGGTGGGGAAGGTGGCCTTCTGACCGATGCGTTCAGACAATTTTTTAGTCCGCAGCCCCAAGGTATGATCGGTTCCAGCAACCATCGCCAGCGTCTGATATACATGGTGCAGGAATACCTAGGGGCAAGGTCAGACTTGGAAACCTTCCCCACCGAAAATCCTCTGGCTTACTGGGTGTTGAGGATGGATCACTGGCCAGAGCTTGCACAGTATGCAATTGAGCTACTGGCCTGTCCTGCATCCAGCTTTCTTTCAGAACGTACATTCAGTGCTGCTGGAGGATTTGTCACGGATCACAGGGTGCGCCTGTCCACCGACTCTGTTGATCGACTGACCTTCATAAAGATGAACCAGTCTTGGATCACCACCAGCTACCAAACACCTGAAGCTGATATAACAGACTCATTTATTTTCAAATGTCACATCCCTTCAAGACTGATGCTGATGCTGAGAGACTGTCCTGTTATGTTGACTGACTATCCTCCTCCTCCTCAATGATCCGATTAATGATGATAGCTTGGAAGAACATTTTTGTTTCTGGGTGCCGCCACCAGTGGCTAAGGCCCAATTTTTCAGCCCCTGTTTAACAGGGGCATGTAATTACAATTTTTTATGCAATGCTTTGCAGCAGGGCTCATTCCTGCACTCCAACTAGAGTATCTGGGAGAGGTTGCAGTGTCGTGGCACCAGCACCAGTGGCTAAGGCCCAATTTTTCAGCCCCTGTTTAACAGGGGCGTGTTATTACAATTTTTTATGCAATGCTTTGCAGCAGGGCTCATTCCTGCACTCCAACTAGAGTATCTGGGAGAGGTTGCAGTGTCGTGGCACCAGCACCAGTGGCTAAGGCCCAATTTTTCAGCCCCTGTTTAACAGGGGCGTGTTATTACAATTTTTTATGCAATGCTTTGCAGCAGGGCTCATTCCTGCACTCCAGCTAGAGTATCTGGGAGAGGTTGCAGTGTCGTGGCACCAGCACCAGTGGCTAAGGCCCAATTTTCAGCCCCTGTTTAACAGGGGCGTGTAATTAAAATTTTTGATGCAATACTTTGCAACAGGGCTCATTGCTATGCTCCAAGTACAGTATCTGTGAGGGGTTGCAGTGTTGTGGCACCAGTGCCTAAGGCCCAATTTTTCTGCCCCTGTTTAACAGGGGCATGTAATTACAATTCTTGATCTAATAATTCACAGCAGGGCCCATTCCTGCGCCCACCAAGAGTAACTGTGAGGCCTTACAGTGTTGTGCCAACACCACCACCACCACCACCAAAGGCCCAATTTTTCAGCTCCTGTTCAACAGGGGCATGCAATTACAATTCTTGATCTAATAATTCACAGCAGGGCCCATTCCTGCGCCCACCAAGAGTAACTGTGAGGCCTTACAGTGTTGTGTCAACACCACCACCACCAAAGGCTTAATTTTTCAGCCCCTGTTCAACAGGGGCATGCAATTACAATTCTGGATCTAATAATTCACAGCAGGGCCCATTCATTCGCCCACCAAGAGTAACTGTGAGGTCTCACAGTGTTGTGGCAACACCAACATGTAAGGGGCAAATTTCAGCTGAGTATATACGGCAGGCCCCTACTTTCAAACATCCAACTTACAAACGACTCCTCCTTGCAAACGGAAGGACACAACAGAAAGTGAGAGGAAATCTACCCCTAGGAAGGCAAATTCTCTCCTGTAAGAGTTAATATGGGAAAAAAAGTGTCTCCTCTCCACTGATGCTTTATCACCAATTCTTGTTTCAATAAAAAACCCAAATTTTCAAAAAACATTTGTCATTAGGACGGAAAGTGAGGTGAACTGTTCTGAACAGGTGCACACTGCACAGACAGCAAAACAAATGTTACAGGGGTGATAACCCTTCCCTATGTTTTCCAAAAAGCTTAAAAATAGATTTTTTGGCTGGAGCTACACTTAAACAATGTACCTGTTCAAAATTACAAACAGATTCTACATAAGAACAAACCGACAGTCCCTGTCTTGTATGCACCGCCTGTATGCGGCTGTTCAGAGTATATAGGGCCTTTTTTATTTTGTGTGCAGGGTTCCCCTTAATATCCATACAAGACCCAAAGGGGCTGGTAATGGGCTGGGGTAAGGGGGGGGCTGTGATGGGGTAGCTATGCCATTTTTCTTAAAGATTTTCATCCATATTACCGGGACCAGACATTACATTAAAGCCGCAAGCAGTTTTAAATGGCTTTTTTTCCTTTAGAAATGTAATTTTGTGCAGGGACAGTTCTAAACACGGGAAACACGTGGCACTTCACAGGCATACTTTAGACACCCCCCAGGTACAATATTTAAAGGAATATTTGACTTTTTTCACTTTATGCATCATTAAAATGACTGCTCCCGAAAAACGGCCGTTTTTAAAACTTTTTTTTGGATTGATACATGTCCCCTGGTGCAGAACCCGGGTTCCCAAACCCTTTTTAGGACAATAACATGCATAATAGTCGTTATAATTAGCACTTTAGATTTCGAACGTTCGCATCCATTGTATTTAATAGGGTTCTAAAGTTCGTGCGAACTTTCGGTCCGTTCGCGGGTTCTGGTGCGAACCGAACCCGGGGGTGTTCGGCTCATCACTACTCACTACTTTACATTGTAGCAAAGTATCATTTCTTCAGTGTTGTCACAAAAAAAGATATAGATATAGATACATCTATCACCTGATTTGGATGTAAATACCCTCAAATTAAAGCTGAAAGTCTGCAGTTAAAGCACATCTTGTTCGTTTCATTTTAAATCCATTGTGGTGGTGTATAGAGCCAAAAAGATTAGAATTGTGTCGATGTCCCAATATTTATGGACCTGACTGTATATGCTGGTGTAAACCAGCCACGAGCGCATTATAACATATAACAATCCGGCAGGCTCACTCAGTGGATCGCCTTTTACTCCCCCGGCAACTCTCAACAATGTCAGCTTGACTCACATAATAAAGTACAGAGTACAGACCACTCGTATCATGAGATCTCAGCTCTCTCACCATCTCTTCCTTCTTCTAGGTAAAGTTCCATCATATGGGTATTCCCCATCAAGGAAAGAAGAGATCATGAGAGAGCTGAGGTTGATATGAGCGGTACTGACCCACAAGGGCCTTATGTTAAATACTACCAGATAAATAGGCAGAAAGACATTTAGGAGGTATACGCAGATATGTATAGTTGCAGGAAAAGGTTTGTGAACCTTTTAGAATTATATGGATTTCTGCATGAATTGTTCCTAAAATGTAAACACACAAAAAAAGCACTGAAAAAATAAATATATAATAGGACTTGCATGTCATATATAAATAAAAACCAGGCCGCATATTATTTTAAAGACTGCCTGTCTCAATCCCTATTTCACAAACATAACATAATTGACAAATTATAATTACTTTACTCTCTAGAGCGGTGAACTTTAGACCCCTTCCCCTCTAATCCTATCTTGAGAGCTTCAATTAATGTTAACACAATCCTATAATCCGCTTTCTAGGGAAGAATGTTTATTTCACTGCTATAGTTAGAACTGCATCGGTGCACTGTGTCTCCTTATTATATAAATACATCAAAATGTGTTTTCCGATCAAGCTAAATAAGTAGTAATGAAAACATGATATGGTGCAACAATTACAACATAAAAAGTATACTTTGTTAACATCTACCCTCTGAAATGCTGCTCTATAAAATACGCATGCATTTCTTTTTGCTGCCGGTAATGTTATTGGATGCTGTATTTGTACACAACTACACATCTTGTGTGCACACATGCACCTATGAGGGGACATTCAAAAGGCTGCTTACCTGCATCACAGTCTGAATACTGATGCCAGAGGATCAGAATGTTAGCCAAGCAACAAGCTTTAACATAAACTAAACATGGGGATATTTTACACTTTCTAATTAAAGGTGTCTTTTCAATTGACTTTAGACTCCATGACTTTTTGTTAAGCAAAATGTAGTTTGAATAAAAAAAAGTGTTTTTCTAGCCTATTAGTAGTTTTATAAATCTGCATGAATATATTCCTGGCATGTCACAATTGGTGCCAGAAATGTATCTAGGTTTAAGTTTGACAAGCTTTACTGAAGTTCAGGTGCCCCACTAAAGTCAATTGGAGCTATAGTTTAAAAACAGTCAAGGCCATTTTCTTCTGTTCACAGCTTTTTATTCATTTTAGCTAAAGGTTGAATAACAATGGAATTGCCCATATAGTATGAATGAACATACACTAGATTACCAAAAGTATTGGGATGCCTGCCTTTACACGCACAGGAACTTTAATGGCATCCCAGTCCGTAGGGTTCAATATTGAGTTGGCCCACCCTTTGCAGCTATAACAGCTTCAACTCTTCTGGGAAGGCTGTCCACAAGGTTTAGGAGTGTGTCTATGGGAATGTTTGACCATTCTTCCAGAAGAGCATTTGTGAGGTCAGGCACTGGTGTGGACGAGAAGGCCTGGCTCCCAGTCTCAGCTCTAATTCATCCCAAAGTTGGGTTGAAGTCAGGACTCTGTGCAGGCCAGGCAAGTTCCTCCACCCCAAACTCGCTCATCCATGTCTTTATGGACCTTGCTTTGTGCACTGGTTCAGATCATTTGGAAGGGAGGGGGGATTGTGGTGTGGGGTTCTTTTTCAGGGGTTGGGCTTGGCCCCTTAGTTCCAGTGAAGGGAACTCTTGAGAACCCTGTTCATTCTGCCCCCCCGCTCTCCAGCTCTCCCCATCCTTCTCCAGCCACCATCCCAGTGCTTTCCACTCTCCCCCAGTGCTCTCCACCCCTGTGCTTTCTTCCCTCCCAGTGCTCTCCAGCTCTCCCAATCACTCTCCACTCCCCCCAGTGCTCTCCGCCCCCACAGTGCTCTCCAGCCCCCCATGCTCCCCACCCCTGTTCTTTCAGGCCCCCCGGTGCTCTCAAGCTCCACCCATCGCTCTCCAGCCCCCCCAGTGCTCTCCGCCCCCATGCTCTCCACCCCTGTTCTTTTTGGCTCCCCCTCCAGTGCTCTCAAGCTCCCCCCAGCACTCTCTTCTCCCCACCCCTGTACTCTCCACTCCCCCCTGTACTTTGCCTACAGCCATGTGCTCTCCAACCCCACCAGTGCTCTCCACTCCCCCCTGCATTTTGCCCCCACCCATGTGTTCTCCAACCCCGCCAGTGCTCTCTGCCCCCCATAGTGCTCTCCAGCCCCCGTTCTTTCTGGCCCCCCGGTGCTCTCAAGCTCCACCCATCGCTCTCCAGCCCCCCCAGTGGTCTCCGCCCCCCGTGCTCTCCACCCCTGTTCTTTTTGGCTCCCCTCCAGTGCTCTCAAGCTCCCCCAGCACTCTCTGCTCCCCACCCCTGTACTCTCCACTCCCCCCTGCATTTTTCCCCCACCCTGGTGCTCTCCAACCCCACCAGTCCTCTCCGCCCCCCATAGTGCTCTCCAGCCCCCCGTTCTCTCCACCCCTGTTCTTTCTGGCCCCCACTGGTGCTCTCAAGCCCCCCCATTGCTCCCCACCCCCCAGTGTTCTCCACTCCCCCCTGCTCTTTGTCCCCACCCCAGTGCTCTCCACCCCTGTTCTTTCTGCCCCCCAATACTCTCAAGCTCCCCCAGTGCTCTTGGCCCCCCACACTCTTAGCCCCCTCAGTGCTCTCCAGCCCCTCTCAGAGCTTTGAGCCTCCCATGCTCTCCACCCCTGTTCTTTTTGGCTCCCACAGTGCTCTCAAGCTTCCCCCGAGCGCTCTCTGCTCCCCACCCCTGTGATCTCAACTCCCCCCTGCTCTTTGCCCCCACCCATGTGCTCTCGAACCCCACCAGTGCTCTCCGCTTCCCCTTCTCTCCAGCTCCCACCCAGTGCTCTCCACTTCCACAGGACCAGAGGACAGGCTGACTGGGGCTGGAAAACGAGGACGGCTGAAGGTGCAGGTGGCCAGGGACCACTCCATCTCACAGCAAACAGATCCTCTGGAAGGAGCACTGTCCCCATCCAAAACGAGAACAGACCCTGCCTGCTGCTGGCCATCATGGATATCCTGCTAGCATGGAAGGTACCGTACCGAGCATGAACAACACAACACACCTTCCCACAGACAGGGACTGCAGACTGGGACATGGGGCACAGGAGGGGCTGCAGACAGGGACAGAGCTAGGGATCTCTCTCTCCCTCACCCCTCTCTCTTTCTCACTCCTCTCTCTCTCTCCCCCCCTCTCTGCCCCACTCTCTCTCCCCCCTCTCTCTCTCTCTTCTCTCTCCCCTCTCTCCCCATGCTGTTCTGTGATCTCCCCACTCTTCCTCCCCTGTGGATGTAGAATGACTCAGTGACACCCCCTCCTCATTCTCCCAAGGCACAGGGAAAATTCCTAGAGGGGTTGTCACCTTGCTGGGCTCCAGATGTTTTATTGGCTGCATATGTTTGATGGGTGAGGAGGGTGCCCTGGAAGTGGTGCTGATGAACTGTAATGTAGATCCGTGCATCTTTCTGCAGCCATTTTTATTGCTTGAATTTGTTTTCCCATTATGGGCGTGAGTAGGGCCTCATGTCTAAGTTTTGCCTAAGGCCTCACAAAGCCTAGAGCCACCTCTGCCGCTGCAATGGTGGGCACAGTGAGGCTGCAATCACGGGCACAGCGAGACTGCAATGATGGGCACAGTGATGTTGCATTCATGGGCACAGTGAGGCTGCAATGGTGGGCACAGTGAGGCTGCAATGGTGGGCACAGTGAGGCTGCAATGGTGGGCACAGTGAGGCTGAAATTGATGGGCACAGTGAGGCTGCAATTGATGGGCACAGTGAGGCTGCATTGATGGGCACAGTAAGGCTGCATTGATGGGCAGTGAGGCTGCATTGAGCTCTTGTATCATGTCTGCAGTCTCTGACCATCTCCTGTATCATGTCTGTAGTCTCTGAGGGAGTCTGTAGAGGAGTCAAGAGTGGGATTTTTTGCTTGACGTGATTCTTCTCAAGCCTGACTTGCCTACACACTATCGTGAAAAAAAATGCTCGAGCAAAGCGCGGTGACGTACAACGGCACTATAAAGGGGAAGTTCCATTCGGATGGCGCCACCCTTTGGGCTGCTTTTGCTGATCCTCGTGTTAGTAAAGTTTGGTGAGAGACGATTCGTGCTTTTTAGCCTCGTGCTCTTCAGTCCGTTACAGCGTGACAAATGTGCTATCTCCATTATGAACGCTAGTTTTACCAGAACGAGCGCTCCCATCTCATAACTTGCTTCTGAGCATGCGTGTTTTTTTCACATCGTTAAAGCCTACACACGGCCGTTTTTCACGACGAGAAAAACGACGACGTGAAAAACGACGAGAAAAAATAGAGCATGTTCCAAATTTTTAATGCCCATTTTTCACGTCGCAAAAATGCTCTGGAGCCTACACACAATCGTTTTCAATGACCAATTTAAAAAATTGCATTTTTCTCGTCATGAAAAACGGTCGTGTGAACGCGGCATAAGAGTGTGACCTGGGGTTACCGAATGAGTGTGGAGATCGATTGAAGGACCATATAAGATGTCAGCCCTCTCAACTTTTGTGATTACCCTTGAAAAGGGACTGCATGAATGACCTTTCTGTTAAATCAGAGGTCCATGTATTAAGGTGAGCGGCCTGTACCTCTGGTGGTGGAAACACTGAAAAGGATGCACAGTGACTAATATAGTTTTTAAGCACCCTGTTCACTATCAAGGAGCCTTCTCTCTTCCTGTCGGTGTGTCAGTTGGTGACACCTTTTTTGCTTCAGAAACTCCTCACTCTGGGACTCTCTGTTCTATGTGTTATAGTAGTTTTATTTAAGCTCTGCACTGCTTTTTTATTGATGGTCATGGGAGAAGTCAGACATGTGTGGACTATGGTGAGGAGACTATAGGATAAAACCAGAGCCACCAAGCTGGAGCCGACTGACTAAGCCCTGCACGGTGCACCTGAGAGGAGGTCAGTGACAGTGCCGCCAGGCCAGTCTGAGGGGGGGGGGGGTCACTGATGTAAGGGGGGAGTGAATACCATAATGTAAGGGGGCACTGATATAAAGGTTTCCCCCCTATATCAGTAACCCACCCCCCCTTACCTTAGTGTATTCTTTCTGCGGAAGGTGGTGCTCCCCCCTCCCACGTTCTGAGTTCCTGGGGTCCCCCTTGATGATTGACCACTTTTACCACTTTTAACTGGAATTTGCTTTTATATATAAGAAGCCCTATGTGATTTCATATCTGTCTTATCTTTGGTTGTAGAGGATAGGAGGATTTAGTTTCACTTTAATCTCCAGTACAATGATTTAGCTTGGTCTGAGAGGTGCATCTTGGGAGAATGATGTCATCATTCAGCTGCAGGCATAAAAAACATTTTCTTAGTCCCCATTTCTATAGTAATCAGTCAATGGGACTGTAACGGGTGGGCCAGTGGAACCCAGAAGTTCTTAGAAAGTATGAGCCAGAAAATAATGGACATTGAGAATATGTCTTGGATTGCTTTAAAATGGGTCTGTAATATTAATCCACAATATTCCCCAGGATATCTGTAAAGGACTATTTACTGGTTGTTTGATTCTGAACTCAACAGGTTAATTGAGAGATGCTGATGTGCTCAACTTCAACCACCTGTCTGCCTGTGTAATGTAGATTAAATCCAGACTAGCTTCCAAAGACCTTTTCATTGTTGTTTGTGGTGATGTGGATTGGAGCTGGTAGACAGTCTGGCTGCCTATTATGGGATGTTTAAGTATCTTGCTGTGAGGAAAGGGGGGGGGGATCACTCCAGCAACCCCTCCTGCTAAGACTGTTTACTGAAGGAGAAGTTTGAACACACCTGACCTGTATCACCATTGTCATTGGACAGTTTAACCTGCCCTTTTTCCCAAGGATAGGAGGGAAGTGTTTTGAAGAGAAGTGTGTTACCATGTGCTTGTAATAGAGATTCATTCCCTGTTTGGAACCTGAAAACAGAGCTGTGTCTTGTGTTTAGGGGGGAATTATCAGTATGGATCTTGTTCGCCTGACTATGGAGTGTCAGTAGCTGCCTTGTGTTCGGAAAGGGAATATTCTAAAAGGCGTTAACCCCTTTCCTACTTGGGGTGCCGTTACAGGGACTGTTGTAACTTTTTAGCAGAAAGAGAAAGCTGTTCTGTGTAAGACATGTACTTGGATAAAACCAGTGTAAACCAGTGCAGACACTGGGATTTACATTGATTGCTATCAATAAGCCAATATAAGGTGCATCTAAACTGAAGAACAACAATTTTATACATATCAAAGTTTAATGCCGCGTACACACGATCGTTTTTAATGTCATTTTCAAAAACGACGTTTTTCTCAACGTGATTTTTCGTGTTTCCTCTCAAGCCTGTCTTGCATACACACGTTCATTAAAAAAAACGCTCGAGCAAAGCGCAGTGACGTAGAACACGTACGACGGCACTATAAAGGGGAAGTTCCGTTCGAATGGCGCCACCCTTCATGCTAGTAAAGTTTGTTGAGCGACGATTCGCGCTTTTCAGCCTCGTGCTTTTCAGTCCGTTACAGCGTGACGAATGTGCTATCTCCATTACGAACGCTAGTTTTACCAGAACGAGCGCTCCTATCTCATACTTGATTCTGAGCATGCGCGTTTTTTTCCCCTCATAAAAGCATACACACTACCGTTTTTCACGTCGTTAAAAAAAACGACGTGTAAAACGACGTGAAAAAATTGAGCAGGTTCTCATTTTTTTTTAGGCCATTTTTCACATTGTTAAAAATGCTCTGGAGCCTACACACGATCGTTTTTAATGCCCAATTTAAAAAATTGCATTTTTAACGTCGTAAAAAACGGTCGTGTGTATGCGGCATAAGAGTTCTTAGATGTGGTAGCTCTATTGATTTTCTTTATCCTTTCATTTTCACCTGGTACATAAGGACACATGTGTGTACACACACACACACCGGACACATGTACACGCACACACACACACATACAGACACATGTGTACACAGACACATGTACACACAGACACATGTACACACACACACACACATACAGACACATGTGTACACACACATACAGACACATGTACACACACACACACACATGTACACACAGACACATGTACACACAGGGGTCCTTGTGTATGCTCGTCTGGCCACTTTGAGGAACCTTTCCGGCCCCCCTTGGGGACAACCCTATGTTGTCATCCCATTGAACAGGAATCTATGTGATTTTACGAATTTTATGTGTCTCTGTGATTGACTTCAGGAAGTATCAATAGCAGCCTGTGTTTATGCAAGATCTAAAATCTGATATATGTACAATGAAGCTATTATTTCTAAGTAACTAATGTTATTATTATTATTATTATTATTAATAATGTTCATTATGTATCTATGTTTTAGAAGCTAAAATACGCAGTTTATTCCCTGAGGAAGGACTACAAGTCCAAAAAATGTTGGGTTCGATCACAACTGTCCATTGGAGCTGCCTAGGAGTTGCATATGGGTAGCCCTATGGTTGTGTCTGATGTGTGCAGGGTATTATAGATGTCATGTCATGATGATATGTCAATACATGTATGCTTATATGCTGTAATGTTTTTTTATCAGGACTAACGTCCCCCCTTTTTTTTATACATTTGTCTAAATAAAACTATACATTTTTAATACAGTTTCACATATTAGTCTGCCTCCAAAGTCCATGAGGGTTTTTTGGTGCACTACATGCACATAGTTTTTGTCCACACACACACATACAGACACATGTACACACACAAACACACGTATACAGTGCTCTAGATAACACAGCTGAGCTGGGAGGACTAATAACAAAGCTTGAGATAACACTGCAGACTTTGTGTCGGTGCAGACATTTCTTATGGATAGACTCTTCAAGGAGAACCCCCGAGCCGAAGATTTGGAACAGTAAGGTAACATGCAAAGACCCACAACTAAACCAGCAGCTCCTACTGGGGTACCGCTACACACGCCTCATTCAGCACATCCTGTATATTTGTGAGCAACTATGTTCAAGGATGAAGCACACAAAGGGCAAAATTAGTGCCAAAATATCTGATGAGCACCTTGAGAATTCATTGAGAATTGCTACTACACCCATTGAACCAGATATTGATACACTTGTTTATTAAAAACAGTGTCAAATATCGCACTTGTTTCATGTTGCCCTCTTTTACTTTTATTAAAACAATATTAGAGAAAATTTAATTTATTACTCAGGTATGGTATTTTTTATCAGTGATCATTAATTTGTGATCTGCCTGACTTTTTCTGCTCATCAGCTATCCTAAGACCCCATACACACTATACAACTTTTGTTGTCTGATTTCCTTCAGATTTACCAAAACCATGTAGTACAAACTGTATAGTGTGTATCCAGCTTTAATGTTAGTGTATTTCATGTATGGCCCAAGACAATTCTTCTTCTTCCTATGTGGCCCCGCCCCATGTGAATGAGTAGGGGTAAGTTGTACCCCTACTCATTCACCAAAAAAGTGTCAAAAAGTAAATAAAAATGCACACACAGTTTTTGAGCCCTTCATAAAAAAAAAAAACATCCCCCCCCCCCCCCCCCGGTGTAGATCCATCATCAATCTCAATGATCTCTGTCCACCGACTTTAAAAAAAAAGGTCCGCACCAGACAAAGGCTCCTGCCTTCTATGTGCATGTCTAAACTCATTCACATGGAGAGGACAGGATCTGGGGGGCCCCTTGTTAAAGAGAGCTTCCAGATTCTGATAAATCACCCCCACAACCACCAGGTCAGGGTTGTAGGGAAGAAGCCCTTGTCCTCATCAACATCAAAGCCCCCTTCCCATGCTGAGGGCATGTGACCTGGTATGGTTCAAGGCGGGGAACCCCACTGATAGCTGATGAGTCACCAATTGTTAAAGGAGAAGTCCAGCCTGAGCTCGTTTGGCTGGGCTTCTTCTATGGGTCACAAGAGTGCAATTTGTTTTGCACTCCTGTGACCCGTTTTCAGCAGAGAGCGGTCTGAAGTCCACTCCCTGCTGACGTCACCAAGATCTGTCCAGGCACCACGTCATCCTGACTCTGGAAGTCTGAATCCGCCAGATGCCAGGACTGATGGCTGTCTCAGCCTCTCAGCGAGCCACTGAGAGGCTGAGACAGCCGCTCCCCGCCCCTCCACCGCTCAGCACTCCAGTGAGTGGAGGAGCAGAGGGGAGAGCTGCTCATTGACAGGAAGCAGCTCTCCGCTTGGGGAGGTGAGAGAACTCCCTGAGCGGAGAGATGTGACCACATGTTAACAACATGTATTGCAATATAAGTGAACTAAATATCCCTGTTTTTCATTGCATAGTTTTTGCTGGGAAGGGTGTATGACAGTGTGCAGAAGGTCTATTCAGATTTTGAAGTGTTAACACGTGGTCACATCCCTTTAGCACCTGGTAGTTCAAATACATGTACAAGCTATTTGGATCTGAGCACAGGTATATCTTTTCTTCAATGCTGTGAAAGGCACAGGATTCGCTGTGTTTCCCGCATCGCAAATATGTGAAGGGAGACTCAAGGTCTAACCGGAGAGCAGATAGTCGCATAGGACCCAATGTTTGTCAATGAATGTGGATCACACCATGAATGATGTCTGAATAGTGACATATCTTCACTCAGGACCACATCAGCCCAACATATCCTGGGAGTACAGATGCCCCACTGCCCCCAGCCCAGTCCACCATGATAGACAGTTCTATAGAGGTCTATAGGACCCCAATGCACAGGCACAGTCAGCAGCAAAGATGATTCTGTCTGCAGGCTGTAAACATTGCAGAAAACCACAGCTGTCAGATTTAGTATGCAATCAAGGCAGGGCAAGGTTGGATACTTTTGATCTGTACACCAATCCTTTAAATTGAATGCATACCGATTTAACGGCTTGTAGCTTGTTTTCAACAGTGCTTGTTTTTATTCAGTGGAAAATTTTTAAAACCTAAGGCCTCTTTCACACGGGACGGATCCGTGCAGATCCGCCCCGTGAAGCTCCGCTTGCTCAGCGGGGATCGCTCCGTTGATCCCCGCTGAGCCGACGGATGACTGGGCGGTCCCCGCACACTGTGCAGGGACCGCCCTGTCAGAGCGCCGCTCTCCCCTATGGGGAATCGGATGACGACGGACCGTAGAGTCCGTTGTCATCCGATCCGCTCCGCCGACGGAAGGAAAAATAGGGTTTTCCTCCGTCACACTTTGGCGGAGCGGAGCGGGTCGGATGTCAGCGGACATGTCTCCGCTGACATCCGTGCCTCCATAGGGGTACATGGAGGATCCGTTTCAGGTCCGCCTAAAAAACTGACAGGCGGACCTGAACGGACCTCCGTGTGAAAGGGGCCTAAATGACACAATTTTATGCATCATGATACAAAATGTCTTTTGGAAGAGCAGTTCCTGTTTCTTATTGCAACCAATCTAACTTGCTTTGCTCCATATGGCTATGGATACAGGAAAGGGAGAACAACAAGAATGGTACATTAATTGCCTGCTCTTTTGCTGCTTTATATGAGGACAGATTTCCTATGTGTGATATACCTGCTTATGACTGTTTCATATATCCACTTACTGGCTGGAATAACTGTTTTTTTTACATCCAAGGTTATCACCACTCCCATAGTCCCTAGTCAGATCGCCCAGCCACATTCTGTGCATAGTTTATGTTCCCTTGGAACAGGTCAAACCCTATTGGCTGACCTTATTGCCATCAGGGTAACTACCTGGATTCTTTCCAGATGGTCACCCTATTAGCACCACTTGCATGCATGCATTCCCATTGAGCTGATTAACCCTGGTGTTGGTGGAAGATATTTTTTAAGTATTAATTAATTTTGTAAACTTTTCATATTTTGTACTATTAAAAGCATTTATACAAGCGGTGTGGTCCACCTGTGGCGTCTTTATCCTGGGGCGTCTATTCTTCTTTTACTCTCTCCCTGGTGGGCTTTTTCTTATCTTTCATCCAGTGCTGCACTGACATTTCTGGATTCTGAGTTATGGGGAAAGCAAAATAATTGTCAAAGGATCTGCAGGAAAAGGTAGTTGAACTGTATAAAACAGGAAAGGGATATAAAAAGATATCGAAGGAATTGAGAATGCCAATCAGCAGTGTTCAAATTCTAATTAAGAAGTGGAAAATGAGGGGTTCTGTTGAAACCAAACCACGGTCAGGTAGACCAACTAAAATTTCAGCCACAACTGCCAGGAAAATTGTTTGGGATGCAAAGTGTGACGGATCTCGGATACCCCAGGTGGGTACATCCGCCAGACCTGTGTCTCCTGTCCTCCAAACGCACCCGCAGCCTGCAGATTCGCCATAACCAGCCCTTAATCCCTTAATCATGAGACAATCCACACAGGTGTTGAGGGGTAAACATGCAGAGCATCAACTCTCTATTAAATACAAAACATACACTTTTACACACAGTTAGGGACACTCCCCTTAGCCTTGTCATAGAGGGGGGTAGGGGACAAGGAAGAACCAATGGGAACTCAACACTTGTACATCATGGAAACAGAGACTACAGTTAAACATAAAGGGATTGTGGTAAGCAGGCAGCCCCTCAATACACATCCCCTGCGGAGAGATGTCTCCAGTCCAGACCATTGTCTACATGCCCTGAACCAACACAATTAAACACAGCAACAAGAGGGGGGGAGAAGGGATGTAGCATTACATTACATTATCTCAATGCCAGCTTGTCCCCAAGACTCTCAGTCTCTTCTGGGCCATAATCTGTGGGTAAGAGGCCAGCCCTCAGTCCCTTCCAAAACACACAGTGACAGTGGGTTCTGTCACACAAAGAAAAACCCACAAATAACTTCAGGTGAAATACAGGACTCTCTGAAAACATGTGGTGTGGCTGTTTCAAGATGCACAATAAGGAGGCACTTGAAGAAAGATGGGCTGCATGATTGAGTCACCAGAAGAAAGCCATTACTACGCAAATGGCACAAAGAATCCCGCTTACAATACGCCAAACAGCACAGAGACAAGCCTCGAACCTTCTGGCACAAAGTCATTTAGAGTGATGAGACCAAAATTGAGCTTTTTGGCCACAACCATAAACACTACATTTGGGGAGGAAGTCAACAAGGCCTATGATGAAAGGTACACCATTCCTACTGTGAATCACGGAGTTGGATCGCTGATGTTTTGGGGATGTGTGAGCTACAAAGGCACAGGAAATTTGGTCAAAATTGATGGCAAGATGAATGCAGTATGTTATCAAAAAATACTGGTGGAACATTTGCATTCATCAGCCAGGAAGCTGCGCATGGGACGTACTTGGACATCCCAACATGACAATGATCCAAAACACAAGGCCAAGTCGACCTGTCATTGGCTACAGCAGAATAAAGTGAAGGTTCTGGAGTGGCCATCTCAGTCTCCATCTCAGTCTCCTGACCGCAATATCATTGAGCCACTCTGGGGAGATCTCAAACGTGCAGTTCATGCAAGACAGCCCAAGAATTTACAGGAACTGGAACCTTTTTGCCAAGAGGAATGGGCAGCTTTACCATCTGAGAAGATAAATAGCCTCATCCACAAATACCACAAAAGACTTCAAGCTGTCATTGATGTTAAAGTGGGCAATACACGGTATTAAAAACCAGGGTATGTAAACTTTTTATCAGGGTCATTTGGGTAGTTTCTCTTGTCATTATGATTTAAAAAGAGTAAACACAGTTGATTGATAATAAATGGCTTCAGCCAAACACTAATGCCGTGTACACACGATCGATTTTCTCGACGGTGAAAACATCGTCGAGAAAATCGACGGGAAAAACGAGGAACGGCTTGTTCCCCTACACACGGCCATTTTTCCTGAAATTTTTTCTCTTGGTCGAGAAAAACGACCGTGTGTAGGCTCCCTGGCTGTATTTCCCTATGGGAAAACTGCCGCGGAAAAAAATGCAGTGAATCACAATGAGAAAAATTAGAGCATGTTCTAATTTTTCTCGTCGTGATTCTTGCCGTTTTTCTCGTCGGGAAAAATGATGAACAGCCCACACACGGTCGTTTTTCTCGTCAAAGAGAAAAAATTTCATTTTTCCAGACGAGAAAAATGGTCGTGTGTACGCGACGTAACAATGAGTGAAATAAACGTTTTTGTGTTATTCATATTCCCTGAAAAATGGCAAAGAAATCATAAATTCTGCCAGGTTACCATATATACTCGAGTATAAGCCGACCCGAATATAAGCCGAGGCACCTAATTTTACCACAAAAAACTGGGAAAATTTATTGACTCGAGTATAAACCTCACTGTGCCTCACTTTGCCTCACTGTGTCCATGCCTCACTGTGTCCATGCCTCACTGTGCCCATGCCTCACTGTGCCCATGTCTCACTGTGCCCATGCCTCACTGTGCCCATGACTAGACTGACGTTTAACATGGGAGTCTATGAAAATCTGTGCTCCCCAGCCGTAGGTCTCCCAGACAACAAACTTTGCACACTTGTAGAAAAGAAATGGGGCTACATGTGTGCCAAGTTTCGGGTCCAGGGGACCTACGACCGGCTGGTACCGGGTCCCCAAATTCACCAGAGAAATTACCGTTTAACATGGGAGTCTATGGAAGGGGTGCCCGGCTTTGAAAAATCGGTGCTTCCAGACAACAAACTTTGCACACTTGTAGAGGAAGAGTGGGGATACATGTGTGTCACTTTGGGGTCCAGGGGACCTACGGTCAGCCGGTACCGGGTCCCCAAAGTCCGGGAGATCAGGCACAAAAAGGTGACTTGAGTATAAGCCGAGGGGGCATTTTCAGCACAAAAAAATGTGCTGAAAAACTCGGCTTATACTTGAGTATATACGGTATGTAAACTTATGAGCACAACCGTATATTCCTATATGTGGTGCTGTCTGCCTCTTATTAACAACAACCAGGACTTTTGACTATCTCACACAGAGGCATATGGTATTATAATAAGGCAATAGAACATTTGCCTATCTTAGAAACAACAGCAATTTACAAATGGTTCTTACTTTATTTGTGAGCAGTTGTGAAATTAAAACACATAGACTATCATAAAATATTATCTTTTCTGATAAATCCTATGGTCAAATTCCGTGAACTGCAGCATGAGACTAGTCACAGATTAGCACTTCATTTTAGATAATCCCTAATGACGGTATACACCCAATTACAGTTAATCATTCACAATACCTGGGGGTAAAACTCGGGTCACTAAAGGTTCCAATCGGAAACAGAAAATATACATCGCTGTTATTACTACATAGTCAAAGGTTCAAAAGCACAACAAATAAAGAACACTGTGTTTCTATATTTCTGTAACAGAACTATCCAAAGTACAGTAAATATACAACGTTGTTATTTTCACGAAGAGATATAAGAGATAGAAATGATGTTCAGGATTAACAAATACCTATAGTGATATATATATTAATTAAAAAATATTTTTCACTTCCGTGCTAATCTGTAATATGCTTTCATACCCACACTCCAATTAATATATTCTTTTATCATATTTTATTTTTTTATTTTTTGGCGAATCCATCTGGTGGTTCCCCCCACTGATAACTTTGACGTTACAGCCATCCTCTTGCTGAGGTGATCTGCGGCATTTTTTCACTCCAGGCGTCCCTGTGAGCATGTCTGCCGGTACATAATTGCACTATTAGGCTTAGGTAGGTGCTATTTGCCCTGGGTTTATATGATGTACAACCTCAATATCCTAAGATCCTTTTGTTTGTGTGCAATTGTTCTTATCTATATGTTGTTATTCCTAGGTTTCCATTTTTTGGACCCCAGTACACACACAATAGTACTGTATCTGGTTCAGTATACAGACTATTTTTTGATGCACTTGGGGTTGTTGTCCCCTCAGAGGATATGGGTATCTTTCCTCCCTCTATAATTCATGTTATAGTTGAAAAATTAAGCAACTGGATGAGATGCATGGGGAGCTCTGCATGATGGTGTCAATTTCTCTTTTAATCTTGCGGATACTTATATGCATTAGCAAATGGATATGATGTAAGTGATAGACACCCTCAGGACTGTATGTATTATGGACAGTACTAATTGTGAAGGTATATCTGTATATGCATTGTTTATTGATTATCTTGCATTTTTCTCTAGATATGATATTTTCTGCTAAATCCCTGATGAAGGAGAAAACTTTTTCCGAAACGCGTCGTTTCAGTAGATCATATGCTCCATTGACCTTTTTATCCATATTATATCCATATTCATGTGCAATATTTATATGTGTTTTTGAATAAAATTTTTGTTACTTTACTACTTTATAATTGTGTGGTAGTGCCTTTAAAGTCCCACTCTGGGGGTTTCCTCTCTTTTTGGTAATATGCCTTCATAATCATTTTTCTGTTTTCAATAGGGATGAGCTTCGTGTTCGAGTCGAACATACGTTCGACTCGAACATCGGCTGTTCGATCGTTCGACGAAGATCGAACGATTTGGGCCGTTCGCGCCAAATTCGAGTGACGCGAACGGCCCACAATGCACTACGCCATCGCAGTGTCATCCAGGCGCTGTGATTGGCCAAGCATGCACTGTGACCCCGCATGCTTGGCCAATCACAGCGCCGGCAGCGAGGAGAGCAATGATTGGCCACAGGCAGGATGCCTGTGGCCAATTATTGCTGAGGGTGTTTAGTACACGCCCCACACTATAAAAGGCCGCCAGCACGACGGCCTAGTGTAGTGTGTTCCGGAGCAGGGAAAGACAAGCATAGGCAGGGACAGTGACATTTATTTCTTTCTTGCTTAACCTGGATTCCTTTAGTTTAGGGAAAGAGAAGGATAGGTAGGGAGAGTATCAGTGTGTTTTACTGTGCGAGTCCTTGTTTCTAGGGACAAAGAAGGAAAGTGAGGGGAATTCTCCTTGTGCTATAGTGTGCTTTAAAAAAACATTTTTTCTAGGGACAGAAAACTCTAGGTAGGGAGAGTGTCAGTTTCTTTCACTGTGCGAGTCCTTGTTTCTAGGGACAAAGAAGGAAAGTGAGGGGAATTCTCCTTGTGCTATAGTGTGCTTTAAAAAAACATTTTTTCTAGGGACAGAAAACTCTAGGTAGGGAGAGTGTCAGTTTCTTTCACTGTGCCAGTCCTTGTTTCTAGGGACAAAGAAGGAAAGTGAGGGGAATTCTCCTTGTGCTATAGTGTGCTTTAAAAAAACATTTTTTCTAGGGACAGAAAACTCTAGGTAGGGAGAGTGTCAGTTTCTTTCACTGTGCCAGTCCTTGTTTCTAGGGACAAAGAAGGAAAGTGAGGGGAATTCTCCTTGTGCTATAGTGTGCTTTAAAAAAAACATTTTTTCTAGGGACAGAAAACTCTAGGTAGGGAGAGTGTCAGTTTCTTTCACTGTGCCAGTCCTTGTTTCTAGGGACAAAGAAGGAAAGTGAGGGGAATTCTCCTTGTGCTATAGTGTGCTTTAAAAAAACATTTTTTCTAGGGACAGAAAACTCTAGGTAGGGAGAGTGTCAGTTTCTTTCACTGTGCCAGTCCTTGTTTCTAGGGACAAAGAAGGAAAGTGAGGGGAATTCTCCTTGTGCTATAGTGTGCTTTAAAAAAACATTTTTTCTAGGGACAGAAAACTCTAGGTAGGGAGAGTGTCAGTTTCTTTCACTGTGCCAGTCCTTGTTTCTAGGGACAAAGAAGGAAAGTGAGGGGAATTCTCCTTGTGCTATAGTGTGCTTTAAAAAAACATTTTTTCTAGGGACAGAAAACTCTAGGTAGGGAGAGTGTCAGTTTCTTTCACTGTGCCAGTCCTTGTTTCTAGGGACAAAGAAGGAAAGTGAGGGGAATTCTCCTTGTGCTATAGTGTGCTTTAAAAAAACATTTTTTCTAGGGACAGAAAACTCTAGGTAGGGAGAGTGTCAGTTTCTTTCACTGTGCCAGTCCTTGTTTCTAGGGACAAAGAAGGAAAGTGAGGGGAATTCTCCTTGTGCTATAGTGTGCTTTAAAAAAACATTTTTCTAGGGACAGAAAACTCTAGGTAGGGAGAGTGTCAGTTTCTTTCACTGTGCCAGTCCTTGTTTCTAGGGACAAAGAAGGAAAGTGAGGGGAATTCTCCTTGTGCTATAGTGCGCTTTAAAAAAACATTTTTTCTAGGGACAGAAAACTCTAGGTAGGGAGAGTGTCAGTTTCTTTCACTGTGCCAGTCCTTGTTTCTAGGGACAAAGAAGGAAAGTGAGGGGAATTCTCCTTGTGCTATAGTGTGCTTTAAAAAAACATTTTTTCTAGGGACAGAAAACTCTAGGTAGGGAGAGTGTCAGTTTCTTTCACTGTGCCAGTCCTTGTTTCTAGGGACAAAGAAGGAAAGTGAGGGGAATTCTCCTTGTGCTATAGTGTGCTTTAAAAAAACATTTTTTCTAGGGACAGAAAACTCTAGGTAGGGAGAGTGTCAGTTTCTTTCACTGTGCCAGTCCTTGTTTCTAGGGACAAAGAAGGAAAGTGAGGGGAATTCTCCTTGTGCTATAGTGTGCTTTAAAAAAACATTTTTTCTAGGGACAGAAAACTCTAGGTAGGGAGAGTGTCAGTTTCTTTCACTGTGCCAGTCCTTGTTTCTAGGGACAAAGAAGGAAAGTGAGGGGAATTCTCCTTGTGCTATAGTGTGCTTTAAAAAAACATTTTTTCTAGGGACAGAAAACTCTAGGTAGGGAGAGTGTCAGTTTCTTTCACTGTGCCAGTCCTTGTTTCTAGGGACAAAGAAGGAAAGTGAGGGGAATTCTCCTTGTGCTATAGTGTGCTTTAAAAAAACATTTTTTCTAGGGACAGAAAACTCTAGGTAGGGAGAGTGTCAGTTTCTTTCACTGTGCGAGTCCTTGTTTCTAGGGACAAAGAAGGAAAGTGAGGGGAATTCTCCTTGTGCTATAGTGTGCTTTAAAAAAACATTTTTTCTAGGGACAGAAAACTCTAGGTAGGGAGAGTGTCAGTTTCTTTCACTGTGCCAGTCCTTGTTTCTAGGGACAAAGAAGGAAAGTGAGGGGAATTCTCCTTGTGCTATGTGTGCTTTAAAAAAACATTTTTTCTAGGGACAGAAAACTCTAGGTAGGGAGAGTGTCAGTTTCTTTCACTGTGCCAGTCCTTGTTTCTAGGGACAAAGAAGGAAAGTGAGGGGAATTCTCCTTGTGCTATAGTGTGCTTTAAAAAAACATTTTTTCTAGGGACAGAAAACTCTAGGTAGGGAGAGTGTCAGTTTCTTTCACTGTGCCAGTCCTTGTTTCTAGGGACAAAGAAGGAAAGTGAGGGGAATTCTCCTTGTGCTATAGTGTGCTTTAAAAAAACATTTTTTCTAGGGACAGAAAACTCTAGGTAGGGAGAGTGTCAGTTTCTTTCACTGTGCCAGTCCTTGTTTCTAGGGACAAAGAAGGAAAGTGAGGGGAATTCTCCTTGTGCTATAGTGTGCTTTAAAAAAACATTTTTTCTAGGGACAGAAAACTCTAGGTAGGGAGAGTGTCAGTTTCTTTCACTGTGCCAGTCCTTGTTTCTAGGGACAAAGAAGGAAAGTGAGGGGAATTCTCCTTGTGCTATAGTGTGCTTTAAAAAAACATTTTTTCTAGGGACAGAAAACTCTAGGTAGGGAGAGTGTCAGTTTCTTTCACTGTGCCAGTCCTTGTTTCTAGGGACAAAGAAGGAAAGTGAGGGGAATTCTCCTTGTGCTATAGTGTGCTTTAAAAAAACATTTTTTCTAGGGACAGAAAACTCTAGGTAGGGAGAGTGTCAGTTTCTTTCACTGTGCCAGTCCTTGTTTCTAGGGACAAAGAAGGAAAGTGAGGGGAATTCTCCTTGTGCTATAGTGTGCTTTAAAAAAACATTTTTTCTAGGGACAGAAAACTCTAGGTAGGGAGAGTGTCAGTTTCTTTCACTGTGCCAGTCCTTGTTTCTAGGGACAAAGAAGGAAAGTGAGGGGGAATTCTCCTTGTGCTATAGTGTGCTTTAAAAAAACATTTTTTCTAGGGACAGAAAACTCTAGGTAGGGAGAGTGTCAGTTTCTTTCACTGTGCCGGTCCTTGTTTCTAGGGACAAAGAAGGAAAGTGAGGGGAATTCTCCTTGTGCTATAGTGTGCTTTAAAAAAACATTTTTTCTAGGGACAGAAAACTCTAGGTAGGGAGAGTGTCAGTTTCTTTCACTGTGCCAGTCCTTGTTTCTAGGGACAAAGAAGGAAAGTGAGGGGAATTCTCCTTGTGCTATAGTGTGCTAAAGCATTCCTCATCAACCATCTTTGAAATCCTTGTTTTTTGGACAGTCAGGGAAATTGTCGTTGTGCTATTCTGTGCAAAAGCAATAATCCTCAACCATATTTAGAAATCTTTAAGTAAAGGGACAGAGAAGTACACCTGAAGGTAGCCCTTATTGCTTTTTTCCCATCTCCCTGCAGGCCATCTATTAGAATGTCTGGAAGGCAAACAAGGAGAGGCAGACAGTCAGGAGGCAATAAAAGAGGGCAAGCAGGCTCTGTGTCTGGGGGCAACAGTGCTGGTCGTGGACGCGGTGCATTGTCATCAGCACATGGCCATGGGACACGCTTGTCCTTCTTTTCGGCAGCTGGACATGTTGAGCCACATCATGCCGAAGACTTGGTAGAGTGGATGACCAAGCCCTCCTCCTCCTCCTCATCCTCTCTCACCCAGGCTCAGGGTACTGGCAAAGCAGCTGCCAAAGCGTCCTCTTCCCTGGTATCAATGTCAGACTCATCATCAGTCACTCCTTCCCTAGACCCACCATGTCCTCCTCCTGAGGAGTCCCCCGAACTGTTTGAGCACAGTGTTGGGTACATGCTCCAGGAGGATGCCCAGCGTTTCGAAGGGTCTGATGATGAAACCCAGCTACAGGAAGGCAGTAGCGTGAGAGCAGACAGAGGGGATGCTCAAGAAGGACACCAATCTGGCAGTCATGTTCCAGCAGCTGCAGCATACTGCCAGATTGGCTCCAGTGATGAGGAGGGAGGGGATGATGAGGTCACTGACTCCACGTGGGTGCCTAATAGGAGAGAGGAGGAGGAGGAGGATGAGGAGGAGGCACATCTCCAACGAGGCAGGATGCCCTTTGGTGGCCAGCGTAAGGGCAGTACACCGACGGAATCACACCGCAGAGCTCCGCCTGTGCAGGGCGCAGCCTCTGCCCGTCATTCAAAAAGTTCCTTGGTGTGGGCCTTTTTTGAGGCTAGTGCATCAGATCGCACAGCTGCTGTTTGCAACATATGTCTCAAGCGTATATCGCGTGGCCAAAACATCAGCTGCTTGGGTACCACATGCCTGACCAGACATATGTTGACCTGCCATGCAGCTCGTTGGCAAGCCTACCTCAAAGACCCACACCAAAGAACAAAGCGGACCTCTCCTTGCACCGCATCAGCTGGGATCTCCAACCCCACTATAACTTCAGTCCTCTCTGAAACATGCACTGAGAGGAATGAAGGTGTAGAATTAGGTGTGTCACAGCCAAGTACTTGCGGCCACTCTGCTAGCAGTACACCGACGTCCGATTCTAGCAGGCAAATTTCCCTGCCCCAGCTGCTGGACCGTCGAAAGAAGTTCACTCCCAGCCATCCACATGCCCAGCGGTTGAATGCTAGCTTGGCTAAATTGCTAGCGCTTCAACTGCTGCCTTTTCAGTTGGTAGACTCGGCCCCCTTCCGTGAGTTTGTGCAATGTGCGGTTCCTCAGTGGCAGGTTCCCAAACACCACTTTTTCTCACGGAAGGCTATTCCGGCTCTCTACCGGCATGTGGAAGGCAATGTCTTGGCCTCGCTGGACAGGGCGGTCAGCGGTAAGGTGCATATTACCGCTGACTCATGGTCCAGCAGGCATGGACAGGGACGTTACCTTTCTTTCACGGCCCATTGGGTCACTCTTTTGGCAGCTGGGAAGGATGCAGGACAAGGTGCAGTAGTGTTGGAGGTTGTTCCACCGCCACGCCTCCAAAATGCTACTACTGGTTGTGACACACCTCTCTCCTCCACCCCCTCCTCTTCTTCTTCCTCCATGGCCTCTTCCTGTGGTTTGTCCTATGAACCAGCGGTGCTCCGTAGCCGTTCACGGGGCTACGCAAGTACGCAGGCAAAAAGATGCCATGCCGTGCTTGCGCTGGTGTGTTTGGGGGACAGAAGCCACACTGGGGCAGAGGTCCTGTCTGCTCTGCAGGGCCAGGCCGAGAGGTGGTTGACGCCACGCCAGCTTAAGCCAGGAATGGTGGTTTGCGACAATGGCACCAACCTCCTCTCCGCCCTCCGACAGGGACAACTGACCCATGTGCCCTGTGTGGCTCACGTCCTTAACCTGGTGGTGCAGCGGTTCTTGGTCAGGTACCCGAGCTTACAGGATGTCCTGAGGCAGGCCAGGAAAGTCTGTGTGCATTTCCGCAGATCTTATAATGCCAGTGCTCGCCTGGCTGAGCTGCAAAAGGAGTTGAACCTGCCCAAGAACCGCCTTATATGTGACATGCCCACCAGGTGGAACTCAACGTTGGCCATGCTGCAGCGGCTGCACACGCAGCAGAGGGCCATCAATGAGTACCTGTGCGACTACGGCACCAGGACAGGGTCAGGGGAGCTTGTTTTTTTTTCTCCACGCCAGTGGGGCATGATCAGGGATGCATGCACTGTCCTGGCACCATTTGAGGAGGCCACGAGGATGGTGAGCAGTGACAGTGCATGCATCAGTGACACTGTACCTCTTGTCCACCTGTTGGAGCACACGCTGCGTGGAATAATGGACAGGGCACTTGAGGCAGAACAGAGGCAGGAAGAGGAGGACTTCCTTGCCTCTCAAGGCCCCCTTTACCCAGACAGTGTTCCTTCTGTCCCACCCATCGCACAGGAAGAGGAAGAGGAGGAGGAGGAGGAGGAGGATTGTGTCAGCATGGAGGTGGAGGCTGGCACTCAGCATCATCAGCAGCAGTCTTTTAGGGATGATTTACAGTCCCAAGAAACCAGTGGACTTGTACGTGGCTGGGAGGAGGTGGCTGCGGATCATGTCGTCCTTAGTGACCCAGAGGACTCCGGAGCGAATGCCTCAGCAAACCTACGCTGCATGGCCTCCCTGATCCTGCAAAGTCTGCGGAAGGATCCTCGTATTCTTCGGATCAAGGAGAGGGACCATTACTGGCTGGCCACTCTCCTTGATCCACGGTACAAGGGTAAGGTTGCGGACCTTATGTTACCTTCGCAGAGGGAGCAGAGGATGAGACAACTCCGGGAGGCCTTGCAGAAAGGTCTGTGCAACGCGTTCCCAGAGACTGGGAGGTTACAAACTCCTGGTCCTGGACAACGAGTTGCTGAGGCTTCGGCCAGTCAAAGAAGGAGCGGTGGGGAAGGTGGCCGTCTGACCGATGCGTTCAGACAATTCTTTAGTCCGCAGCCCCAAAGTATGATCGGTTCCAGCAACCATCGCCAGCGTCTGATAAACATGGTGCAGGAATATCTAGGGGCAAGGTCAGACTTGGACACCTTCCCCACCGAAAATCCTCTGGCTTACTGGGTCTTGAGGATGGATCACTGGCCAGAGCTTGCACAGTATGCAATTGAGCTACTGGCCTGTCCTGCATCCAGCGTTCTTTCGGAACGCACATTCAGTGCTGCTGGAGGATTTGTCATGGATCACAGGGTGCGCCTGTCCACCGACTCGGTTGATCGACTGACTTTCATCAAGATGAACCAGTCTTGGATCACCACCAGCTACCACACACCTGATACTGATATAACAGACTAATTGATTTTAACATGTCACATCCCTTCAAGACTGATGCTGATGCTGAGTGCCTGTGCTGTTATGTTGACTGGCTATCCTCCTCCTCCGAGTCCTCAATGATACGATTGATGATGATAGCTTGGAAGATCATTTTTGTTTATGGGTGCCGCCACCAGTGGCTAAGGCCCAATTTTTCAGCCCCTGTTTTACAGGGGCGTGTAATTACAATTTTTTTAGCAATAATTTGCCATAGGGCTCATTGCTGTGCTCCAAGTACAGTATCTGTGAGGGGTTGGAGTGTTGTGGCACCAGTGCCTAAGGCCCAATTTTTCAGCCCCTGTTTAACAGGGGCGTGTCATTACAATTTTTGAAGCAATACTTTGCAACAGGGCTCATTGCTGTGCTCCAAGTACAGTATCTGTGAGGGGTTGTAGTGTTGTGCCACCAGTGCCTAAGGCCCAATTTTTCAGCCCCTGTTTAACAGGGGCGTGTCATTACAATTTTTGAAGCAATACTTTGCAACAGGGCTCATTGCTGTGCTCCAAGTACAGTATCTGTGAGGGGTTGTAGTGTTGTGCCACCAGTGCCTAAGGCCCAATTTTTCAGCCCCTGTTCAACAGGGGCATGCAATTACAATTCTTGATCTAATAATTCACAGCAGGGCCCATTGCTGCACCCACCAAGAGTAACTCTGAGGGCTTACAGTGTTGTGGCAACGCCACCACCACCACCACCACCACGAAAGGCCCAATTTTTCAGCCCCTGTTCAAAAGGGGCATGTAATTACAATTCTTGATCTAATAATTCACAGCAGGGCCCATTCCTGCACCCACCAAGAGTAACTCTGAGGGCTTACAGTGTTGTGGCAACACCACCACCACCACCACCACCACGAAAGGCCCAATTTTTCAGCCCCTGTTCAACAGGGGCATGCAATTACAATTCTTGATCTAATAATGCACAGCAGGGCCCATTGCTGCACCCACCAAGAGTAACTGTCAGGGCTTACAGTGTTGTGGCACCAGCACCACCATCAAAGGCCCAATTTTTACTACCACTGTTCAACAATTATATGTAATTAAAATTCCTGATATAATAGTTGACAGCAGGGCGTTCCAGCACCAACCAAGAGTAACTGTGAGTGCTTACAGTGTTGTGCCAACACCAACAACTAAGGGGCCTATTTCTGCAGAGTATATACGGCAGGTCCCTACTTTCAAACATCCAACTTACAAACGACTCCTACTTGCAAACGCAAGAAGACAACAGGAAGTGAGAGGAAATCTACCACTAGGAAGGAAAATTCTCTCCTGTAAGAATAAATATGGGAGAAAGGTGTCTCCTCTGTACTGATGCTTTATCAGCAATCCTTGTTTCAAGAAAAACACCACATTTCAAAAACAGTTGTCATTGGGACGGAAAGTGAGGTGAAATGTTCTGAACAGGGGCACAGACAGCAAAACAAATGTTACAGGGGTGATAACCCTTACCTATGTTTTCCAAAAAGTTTAAAAATAGATTTTTGGGCTGGAGCTACACTTCAACAATGTACCTGTTCAAAATTACAAACAGATTCTACATAAGAACAAACCTACAGTCCCTGTCTTGTATGCACCGCCTGTATACGGCTGTTCAGAGTATATAGGGCCTTTTTTATTTTATGTGCGGGGTTCCCCTTAATATCCATACAAGACCCAAAGGGGCTGGTAATGGGCTGGGGTAGGGGGGGGTCATGGGGTAGCTATGCCATTTTTCTTAAAGATTTTCATCCATATTACCGGGACCAGACATTACATTAAAGCCGCAAGCAGTTTTAAATGGCTTTTTTTTCCTTTAGAAGTGTCATTTTGTGCAGGGACAGTTCTAAGCACGGGAAACACGTGGCACTTCACAGGCATACTTTAGACACCCCCCAGGTACGATATTTAAAGGAATATTTGACTTTTTTTTTTTTCACTTTATGCATCATTAAAATGACTGCTCCCGAAAAACGACCGTTTTTAAAACTTCTTTTTGCATTGATACATGTCCCCTGGTGCAGAACCCGGGTTCCCAAACCCTTTTTAGGACAATAACATGCATAATAGTTGTTATAATTAGCACTTTAGAATTCGAACGTTCGCATCCATTGTATTTAATAGGGTTCTAATGTTCGTACGAACTTTCGGTCCGTTCGCGGGTTCTGGTGCGAACCGAACCCGGGGGTGTTCGGCTCATCACTAGTTTTCAACTCTGTGATAGATTCGAAAAGAATTACTCAGCCATGAAATAGTGTACACAGATGAATTTTATATAATTTTTGAGACCGACAGAGCCTTCTTTTGGTGGTATTTAATAACCAGTGTTTTTTTTTTTGTTGTTTAATGTATAAAGAAAAAAAATGTGATTGAGTTCATATATTTTGGCATTTTAGTGCAGGAGGATTTTTGTATATAAAAAACACAAAATCAGACAACACTTTGGAGGCGAAGTTCCTAGCACAAAAGGTGACCAACCTGATATGATATTAATAGCCAAGAAAGTGCAGCACTAAAATTATCAAATCAAAATATGTGGATCAATTAATACAACACCTTGCAAAATTTATAAAGTATACCTATTAAATCAAAAAGTCCATATTGTGACAAAACTGTATGGAAGTATCAAAAAATCTTCTAAAAGTGACACTTCCCAATATGACAACACACAGTAAAGTGACTTCAGTGCTCATTCCTTCACCAATATGTACTCACCAGAATGCCATTGATAAAATTTTAGAAAAGCCATTTTGTAATTTAAAGGGACTCTAAAGGTACAAGTTTTTTCACCTTAACGCATCCTATGCATTAAGGTGAAAAAACATCCGACAATACCGGCCCCCCCAGACCCCCGGTTTTACTTACCTGAGCCCTGGAAAGTACTGGGCTCGCCCCCGACATCCTCTTCGCCGCTCAGCCTGGCCGTTGATTGGCTAAAGTGGATGGATTGAAAGCAGCGCAGCCATTGGCTCGTGCTGCTGTCAATCACATCCAATGACGCGGCGCGCCAGGGAGTGGGGCCGAGTGATACAGTGAGCGGCTATGGCTGCCGGCTGTATCACGGGAGCGCGCCCGCAAGAACTCTACACCATGCGAGCTCGCATGAAGGTGTTGAGTTATTGCGGGGGGAGCCGAGGCAGCTGCCGAGGGACCCCAGAAGACCAGGTTCGGGGCCACTCTATGCAAACCGAGTTGCTCAGTGGAGGTAAGTTTAACATGTTTGTTATTTAAAAAAAAAAAAAATTGCCTTTAGTGATCCTTTAATACTGTTAAGATGACCTTCCTATATTTCACTGCATTTGTCCCTAATTATTTAATTCAGGGGTGTCCAACCTTTTGACCTTCCTGGGCCACATTGGAAGAAGAGGTATTGTCTTGAGCCACACATAAAATACACTAACAATAAAGGATAGCTGATGAGTAGAAAAGACAGATCATTTAAATCTTCAAATATATCAAAGGGGTGAAAAAGGTTCAAGAGGACAGTATATTTAATATGAAACCAAGATCAAGAACATGGGAACATGACCTCAAAATAACTGGAGGAACGTTAAAAACTAATCTTAGAAAGTATTATTTTACTGAAAGGGTAGTTGATGCTTGGAATAGACTTCCAGCAGAGGTAGTGAGCCAGTCAACATTAAGTGGGTTTAAACATGCATGGGACAAACATAGATCTATACTCAGACAAAATAATTACAAAAAAAAAAACCAACATGCATGTATGTGTGTGTATATATGTATATATATATATATATATATATATATATATATATATATATATATATATGTATATGTGTTTATATATGTGATACATGGCACATGAGAAAAAGGTGAATGACAGATGGTGATAAAAGTCCAAGAGAGACACAGGTGGTGGTCCTAATGTGGTATTGAAGATGTGCACCTCACACCAGACTCCTCAAGCCGTGCGTCACTCTCCCCTTAGAGGAAGTCTTGATGACGAAACGCGTCAGTGCGTGAACTTATGGCGACCGGAAGTGACGTTTTGCATTCCACGGCCAGGAAGAGACAACCGTAAGTAAGCGGTGGACGCTGTCTTCCTAATACATGAGAATCCTGTATCTCTCCTGTGCTGTGAATAACGCTTTTTAATGCTGATAAAAGATAAGAACCATCTTACTGTCAGATTTTATGGAGCCTGCCATTTGAGATGAATAAAGGATAAGAGAACGGAATTACGTTATTGTGAGCTTTTTTTCTATCCGAGTACCTATGGGATATCCAGTATAGCTCTGACACCCTCCATGACGTGGGTGACATTTGTTGGGAACATATCAAGGCTTGATGTGTTCTACTTTCGTTTCTGGTGAGTGAGAACCCCTATGGGGAGTGTGACGCACGTCTTGAGTCTGGTGTGAGGTGCACATCTTCAATACCAAATTAGGATCACCACCTGTGTCTCTCTTGGACTTTTATCACCATCTGTCATTCACCTTTTTCTCATGTGCTATTTATCATATGGAAGCTGGTCATATTAAGTAATGACGGTAGCGCTGCGTTAGTAATCAGGGCCCAGGGTACATATTGAAGTACCTTTGTACATTTTACTATTGTATTTACTGGTAATATGTCTGCAGACTAGTGATGAGCCGAACACCCCCGGGTTCGGTTCGCACCAGAACCCGCGAACGGACCGAAAGTTCGCACGAACATTAGAACCCTATTAAATACAATGGATGCGAACGTTCGGATTCTAAAGTGCTAATTATAACGACTATTATCCATGTTATTGTCCGAAACAGAGTTTGGGAACCCGGGTTCTGCACCAGGGGACATGTATCAATGCAAAAAGAAGTTTTAAAAACGGACGTTTTCCGGTAGCAGTCATTTTAATGATGCATAAAGTGAAAAAAAAAAAGTCAAATATTCCTTTAAATATTGTACCTGGGGGGTGTCTAAAGTATGCCTGTGAAGTGCCACGTGTTTCCCGTGTTTAGAACTGTCCCTGCACAAAATAACATTTCTAAAGGAAAAAAAGCCATTTAAAACTGCTTGCGGCTTTAATGCAATGTCTGGTCCCGGTAATATGGATGAAAATCTTTAGGAAAAATGGCATAGCTACCCCATCAACCCCCCCCCCCCCCCTACCCCAGCCCATTACCAGCCCCTTTGGGTCTTGTATGGATATTAAGGGGAACCCCGCACACAAAATAAAAAAGGACCTATATACTCTGAACAGCCGTATACAGGCGGTGCATACAAGACAGGGACTGTAGGTTTGTTCTTATGTAGAATCTGTTTGTAATTTTGAACAGCTGCATTGTTTAAGTGGAGCTCCATGCCAAATTCCTTTTTTTTAGCTTTTTGTAAAACATAGGGAACGGTTATCACCCCTGTCACATTTTTTTTGCAGTCTGTGCCCCTGTTCAGAACATTTCACCTCACTTTGCGTCCCAATGACAACTGTTTTTGAAATGTGGTGTTTTTATTGAAACAAGGATTGGTGATAAAGCATCAGTAGAGAGGAGACACCTTTCTCCCATATTAATTCTTACAGGAGAGAATTTTCCTTCCAAGGGGTAGATTTCCTCTCACTTCCTGTTGTCTTCTTCCGTTTGCAAGTAGTAGTAGTTTGTAAGTTGGATGTTTGAAAGTAGGGACCTGCCGTATATACTCTGCAGAAATTGGCCCCTTAGGTGTTGGTGTTGGCACAACACTGAAAGCACTCACAGTTATTCTTGGTGGGTGCTGTAACGCCCTGCTGTCAACTATTATATCAGGAATTGTAATAACATATAATTGTTGATCAGTGGTAGTAAAAATTGGGCCTTTGATGGTGGTGCTGGTGCCACAACACTGTAAGGCCTGACAGTTATTCTTGGTGGGCGCAGCAATGGTCCCTGCTGTGAATTATTAGATCAATAATTATAATTGCATGCCCCTGTTGAACAGGGGCTGAAAAATTGGGCCTTTGGTGGTGGTGGTGGTGGTGATGGTGGTGCTGGTGCCACAACACTGTAAGGCCTGACAGTTACTCTTGGTGGGCGCAGCAATGGGCCCTGCTGTGAATTATTAGATCAATAATTATAATTGCATGCCCCTGTTGAACAGGGGCTGAAAAATTGGGCCTTTGGTGGTGGTGGTGGTGGTGATGGTGGTGCTGGTGCCACAACACTGTAAGGCCTGACAGTTACTCTTGGTGGGCGCAGCAATGCTCCCTGCTGTGAATTATTAGATCAATAATTATAATTGCATGCCCCTCTTGAACAGGGGCTGAAAAATTGGGCCTTTGTTGGTGGTGGTGGTGGTGATGGTGGTGCTGGTGCCACAACACTGTAAGGCCTGACAGTTACTCTTGGTGGGCGCAGCAATGGGCCCTGCTGTGAATTATTAGATCAATAATTATAATTGCATGCCCCTGTTGAACAGGGGCAGAAAAATTGGGCCTTTGGTGGTGGTGGTGGTGGTGATGGTGGTGCTGGTGCCACAACACTGTAAGGCCTGACAGTTACTCTTGGTGGGCGCAGCAATGGGCCCTGCTGTGAATTATTAGATCAATAATTATAATTGCATGCCCCTGTTGAACAGGGGCTGAAAAATTGGGCCTTAGGCACTGGTGGCACAACACTGCAACCCCTCACAGATACTGTACTTGGAGCACAGCAATGAGGCCTGTTGCAAAGTATTGCATCAAAAATTTTAATTATACGCCCCTGTTAAACAGGGGCTGAAAAATTGGGCCTTAACCACTGGTGGCGTCACCCATAAACCAAAATGATCTTCCAAGCTATCATCGTTAATCGTATCATTGAGGAGGAGGAGGAGGATAGCCAGTCAACATAACAGCACAGGCACTCAGCATCAGCATCAGTCTTGAAGGGATGTGACATTTTAAAATCAATTAGTCTGTTATATCAGCATCTGGTGTGTGGTAGCTGGTGGTGATCCAAGACTGGTTCATCTTGATGAAAGTCAGTCGATCAACCGAGTCGGTGGACAGGCGCACCCTGTGATCCGTGACAAATCCTCCAGCAGCACTGAATGTGCGTTCTAAAAGAACGCTGGATGCAGGACAGGCCAGTAGCTCAATTGCATACTGTGCAAGCTCTGGCCAGTGATCCATCCTCAAGACCCAGTAAGCCAGAGGATTTTCGGTGGGGAAGGTGTCCAAGTCTGACCTTGCCCCTAGGTATTCCTGGACCATGTATATCAGACGCTGGCGATGGTTGCTGAACCGATCATACTTTGGGGCTGCGGACTAAAGAATTGTCTGAACGCATCGGTCAGACGGCCACCTTCCCCACCGCTCCTTCTTTGACTGCCCGAAGCCTCAGCAACTCGTTGTCCAGGACCAGGAGTTTGTAACCTCCCAGTCTCTGGGAACGCGTTGCACAGACCTTTCTGAAAGGCCTCCCGGAGTTGTCTCATCCTCTGCTCCCTCTGCGACGGTACGATAAGGTCCGCAACCTTACCCTTGTACCGTGGATCAAGGAGAGTGGCCAGCCAGTAATGGTCCCTCTCCTTGATCCGAAGAATACGAGGATCCTTCCGCAGACTTTGCAGGATCAGGGAGGCCATGCAGCATAGGTTAGCTGAGGCATTCAGTCCGGAGTCCTCTGGGTCACTAAGGACGACATGATCCGCAGCCACCTCCTCCCAGCCACGTACAAGTCCACTGGTTTCTTGGGACTGTAAATCATCCCTAAAAGACTGCTGCTGATGATGCTGAGTGCCAGCCTCCACCTCCATGCTGACACAATCCTCCTCCTCCTCCTCCTCCTCCTCTTCCTGTGCGATGGGTGGGACAGAAGGAACACTGTCTGGGTAAAGGGGGCCTTGAGAGGCAAGGAAGTCCTCCTCTTCCTGCCTCTGTTCTGCCTCAAGTGCCCTGTCCATTATTCCACGCAGCGTGTGCTCCAACAGGTGGACAAGAGGTACAGTGTCACTGATGCATGCACTGTCACTGCTCACCATCCTCGTGGCCTCCTCAAATGGTGCCAGGACAGTGCATGCATCCCTGATCATGCCCCACTGGCGTGGTGAAAAAAACCCGAGCTCCCCTGACCCTGTCCTGCTGCCGTAGTCGCACAGGTACTCATTGATGGCCCTCTGCTGCGTGTGCAGCCGCTGCAGCATGGCCAACGTTGAGTTCCACCTGGTGGGCATGTCACATATAAGGCGGTTCTTGGGCAGGTTCAACTCCTTTTGAAGCTCAGCCAGGCGAGCACTGGCATTATAAGATCTGCGGAAATGCACACAGACTTTCCTGGCCTGCCTCAGGACATCCTGTAAGCCCGGGTACCTGCCCAAGAACCGCTGCACCACCAGGTTAAGGACGTGAGCCATACAGGGCACATGGGTCAGTTGTCCCTGTCGGAGGGCGGAGAGGAGGTTGGTGCCATTGTCGCAAACCACCATTCCTGGCTTAAGCTGGCGCGGCGTCAACCACCTCTCGGCCTGCCCCTGCAGAGCAGACAGGACCTCTGCCCCAGTGTGGCTCCTGTCCCCCAAACACACCAGCGCAAGCACGGCATGGCATCTTTTTGCCTGCGTACTTGCGTAGCCCCTTGAACGCCTACGGAGCACCGCTGGTTCCGAGGACAAACCACAGGAAGAGGCCAGGGAGGAAGAAGAAGAGGAGGGGGTGGAGGAGAGAGGTGTGTCACAACCAGTAGTAGCATTTTGGAGGCGTGGCGGTGGAACAACCTCCAACACTACTGCACCTTGTCCTGCATCCTTCCCAGCTGCCAAAAGAGTGACCCAATGGGCCGTGAAAGAAAGGTAACGTCCCTGTCCATGCCTGCTGGACCATGAGTCAGCGGTAATATGCACCTTACCGCTGACCGCCCTGTCCAGCGAGGCCAAGACATTGCCTTCCACATGCCTGTAGAGAGCCGGAATCGCCTTCCGTGCGAAAAAGTGGCGTTTGGGAACCTGCCACTGAGGAACCGCACATTGCACAAACTCACGGAAGGGGGCCGAGTCTACCAACTGAAAAGGCAGCAGTTGAAGCGCTAGCAATTTAGCCAAGCTAGCATTCAACCGCTGGGCATGTGGATGGCTGGGAGTGAACTTCTTTCGACGGTCCAGCAGCTGGGGCAGGGAAATTTGCCTGCTAGAATCGGACGTTGGTGTACTGCTAGCAGAGTGCCCGCAAGTACTTGCCTGTGACACACCTAATTCTACACCTTCATTCCTCTCAGAGCAGGTTTCAGAGAGGAGTGAAGGTATAGTGGGGTTGGAGATCCCAGCTGATGCGGTGCAAGAAGAGGTCAGCTTTGTTCTTTGGTGTGGGTCTTTAAGATAGGCTTGCCAACGAGCTGCATGGCAGGTCAACATATGTCTGATCAAGCATGTGGTGCCCAAGCGGCTGATGTTTTGGCCACGCGATATACGCTTCAGACATATGTTGCAAACAGCAGCTGTGTGATCTGATGCACTCGCCTCAAAAAAGGCCCACACCAAAGAACTTTTTGAATGACGGGCAGAGGCAGCGCCCTGCACAGGCGGAGCTCTGCGGTGTGATTCCGTCGGTGTGCTGCCCATACGCTGGCCACTCAAGGGCATCCTGCCTCGTTGGAGATGTGCCTCCTCCTCATCCTCCTCCTCCTCTCTCCTATTAGGCACCCACGTGGAGTCAGTGACCTCATCATCCCCTCCCTCCTCATCACTGGAGCCAATCTGGCAGTATGCTGCAGCTGCTGGAGCATGACTGCCAGATTGGTGTCCTTCTTGAGCATCCCCTCTCTCTGCTCTCACGCTGCTGCCTTCCTCTAGCTGGGTATCATCATCAGATCCTTCCAAACGCTGGGCATCCTCCTGGAGCATGTACCCAACACTGTGCTCAAACAGTTCGGGGGACTCCTCAGGAGGAGGACATGGTGGGTCTAGGGAAGGATTGACTAATGAAGATAATGATACCAGAGAAGAGGACGCTTTGGCAGCTGCTTTGCCAGTACCCTGAGCCTGGGTGAGAGAGGATGAGGAGGATGAGGTGGGCTTGGTCATCCACTCTACCAAGTCTTCGGCATGATGTGGCTCAACATGTCCAGCTGCCGAAAAGAAGGACAAGCGTGTCCCATGGCCATGTGCTGATGACAATGCACCGCGTCCACGACCAGCACTGTTGCCCCCAGATACAGAGCCTGCTTGCCCTCTTTTTTTGCCTCCTGACTGTCTGCCTCTCCTTGTTTGCCTTCCAGACATTTTAATGGATGGCCTGCAGGGAGATGGGAAAAACAGCAATAAGGGCTACCTTCAGGTGTATACTGTGCAGGAGGCTTAGCAACAATGACACTGACACTGTCCCCTGCCTATCCTTCTCTGTCCCTAAACACAAGGATTGAAAATATGGAACAGCAAAATTGGTTTAGAACAGAATAGCACACTGACACTTTCCCTCACTGTCCTACTCTGTCCCTCCCTACAAACAAGATTTAGCACAGAATAGCACACTGATAATTTCTATGAGTGTCCTTCTCTGTCCCTAAACTCAAGGATTGAAAATATGGAACAGCAAAATTGGTTTAGAACAGAATAGCACACTGTCAGTTTCACTCACTGTACCTCTCTGTCCCTCAACTCAAGGATTGAAAATATGGTTCAGCAAAATAGTTTTAGAACAGAATAGCACACTGACACTTTCCCTCACTGTCCTACTCTGTCCCTCCCTACAAACAAGATTTAGCACAGAATAGCACACTAATAATTTCTACGAGTGTCCTTCTCTGTCCCTAAACTCAAGGATTGAAAATATGGAACAGCAAAATTGGTTTAGAACAGAATAGCACACTGTCAGTTTCACTCACTGTACCTCTCTGTCCCTCAACTCAAGGATTGAAAATATGGTTCAGCAAAATAGTTTTAGAACAGAATAGCACACTGACACTTTCCCTCACTGTCCTACTCTGTCCCTCCCTACAAACAAGATTTAGCACAGAATAGCACACTGATAATTTCTACGAGTGTCCTTCTCTGTCCCTAAACTCAAGGATTGAAAATATGGAACAGCAAAATTGGTTTAGAACAGAATAGCACACTGTCAGTTTCACTCACTGTACCTCTCTGTCCCTCAACTCAAGGATTGAAAATATGGTTCAGCAAAATAGTTTTAGAACAGAATAGCACACTGACACTTTCCCTCACTGTCCTACTCTGTCCCTCCCTACAAACAAGATTTAGCACAGAATAGCACACTGATAATTTCTACGAGTGTCCTTCTCTGTCCCTAAACTCAAGGATTGAAAATATGGAACAGCAAAATTGGTTTAGAACAGAATAGCACACTGTCAGTTTCACTCACTGTACCTCTCTGTCCCTCAACTCAAGGATTGAAAATATGGTTCAGCAAAATAGTTTTAGAACAGAATAGCACACTGACACTTTCCCTCACTGTCCTACTCTGTCCCTCCCTACAAACAAGATTTAGCACAGAATAGCACACTGATAATTTCTACGAGTGTCCTTCTCTGTCCCTAAACTCAAGGATTGAAAATATGGAACAGCAAAATTGGTTTAGAACAGAATAGCACACTGTCAGTTTCACTCACTGTACCTCTCTGTCCCTCAACTCAAGGATTGAAAATATGGTTCAGCAAAATAGTTTTAGAACAGAATAGCACACTGACACTTTCCCTCACTGTCCTACTCTGTCCCTCCCTACAAACAAGATTTAGCACAGAATAGCACACTGATAATTTCTACGAGTGTCCTGCTCTGTCCCTAAACTCAAGGATTGAAAATATGGAACAGCAAAATTGGTTTAGAACAGAATAGCACACTGTCAGTTTCACTCACTGTACCTCTCTGTCCCTCAACTCAAGGATTGAAAATATGGTTCAGCAAAATAGTTTTAGAACAGAATAGCACACTGACACTTCCCCTCACTGTCCTACTCTGTCCCTCCCTACAAACAAGATTTAGCACAGAATAGCACACTGATAATTTCTACGAGTGTCCTTCTCTGTCCCTAAACTCAAGGATTGAAAATATGGAACAGCAAAATTGGTTTAGAACAGAATAGCACACTGTCAGTTTCACTCACTGTACCTCTCTGTCCCTCAACTCAAGGATTGAAAATATGGTTCAGCAAAATAGTTTTAGAACAGAATAGCACACTGACACTTTCCCTCACTGTCCTACTCTGTCCCTCCCTACAAACAAGATTTAGCACAGAATAGCACACTGATAATTTCTACGAGTGTCCTTCTCTGTCCCTAAACTCAAGGATTGAAAATATGGAACAGCAAAATTGGTTTAGAACAGAATAGCACACTGTCAGTTTCACTCACTGTACCTCTCTGTCCCTCAACTCAAGGATTGAAAATATGGTTCAGCAAAATAGTTTTAGAACAGAATAGCACACTGACACTTTCCCTCACTGTCCTACTCTGTCCCTCCCTACAAACAAGATTTAGCACAGAATAGCACACTGATAATTTCTACGAGTGTCCTTCTCTGTCCCTAAACTCAAGGATTGAAAATATGGAACAGCAAAATTGGTTTAGAACAGAATAGCACACTGTCAGTTTCACTCACTGTACCTCTCTGTCCCTCAACTCAAGGATTGAAAATATGGTTCAGCAAAATAGTTTTAGAACAGAATAGCACACTGACACTTTCCCTCACTGTCCTACTCTGTCCCTCCCTACAAACAAGATTTAGCACAGAATAGCACACTGATAATTTCTACGAGTGTCCTTCTCTGTCCCTAAACTCAAGGATTGAAAATATGGAACAGCAAAATTGGTTTAGAACAGAATAGCACACTGTCAGTTTCACTCACTGTACCTCTCTGTCCCTCAACTCAAGGATTGAAAATATGGTTCAGCAAAATAGTTTTAGAACAGAATAGCACACTGACACTTCCCCTCACTGTCCTACTCTGTCCCTCCCTACAAACAAGATTTAGCACAGAATAGCACACTGATAATTTCTATGAGTGTCCTTCTCTGTTCCCTAAACTCAAGGATTGAAAATATGGAACAGCAAAATTGGTTTAGAACAGAATAGCACACTGTCAGTTTCACTCACTGTACCTCTCTGTCCCTCAACTCAAGGATTGAAAATATGGTTCAGCAAAATAGTTTTAGAACAGAATAGCACACTGACACTTTCCCTCACTGTCCTACTCTGTCCCTCCCTACAAACAAGATTTAGCACAGAATAGCACACTGATAATTTCTACGAGTGTCCTTCTCTGTCCCTAAACTCAAGGATTGAAAATATGGAACAGCAAAATTGGTTTAGAACAGAATAGCACACTGTCAGTTTCACTCACTGTACCTCTCTGTCCCTCAACTCAAGGATTGAAAATATGGTTCAGCAAAATAGTTTTAGAACAGAATAGCACACTGACACTTTCCCTCACTGTCCTACTCTGTCCCTCCCTACAAACAAGATTTAGCACAGAATAGCACACTGATAATTTCTACGAGTGTCCTTCTCTGTCCCTAAACTCAAGGATTGAAAATATGGAACAGCAAAATTGGTTTAGAACAGAATAGCACACTGTCAGTTTCACTCCCTGTACCTCTCTGTCCCTCAACTCAAGGATTGAAAATATGGTTCAGCAAAATAGTTTTAGAACAGAATAGCACACTAACACTTTCCCTCACTGTACCTCTCTGTCCCTAAACTCAAGGATTGAAAATATGGTTCAGCAAGATTGGTTTAGAACAGAATAGCACACTGACACTTTCCCTCACTGTACCTCTCTGTCCCTACAAACAAGGTTTAGCTCAGAATAACACACTGTCACTGACACTCTCCCTACCTATCCTTATTTGTCCCTAAACACAAGGAATCCAGGATTAGTAAAGGAAAAATAATGACACTGTCCCTGCCTATGCTTCTCTTTCCCTGCTCCGGAACACACTACACAAGGCCGCCGCGCTGGCGGCCTTTTATAGTGTGGGGCGTGTACTAAACCCCCTCAGCAATAATTGGCCACAGGCATCCTGCCTGTGGCCAATCATCGCTCTCCTCGCTGCCGGCGCTGTGATTGGCCAAGCATGCGGGGTCACAGTGCATGCTTGGCCAATCACAGCGCCTGGATGACACTGCGATGGGGTAGTGCATTGTGGGCCGTTCGCGTCACTCGAATTTGGCGCGAACGGCCCAAATCGTTCGATCTTCGTCGAACGATCGAACAGCCGATGTTCGAGTCGAACGTATGTTCGACTCGAACACGAAGCTCATCCCTACTGCAGACATACCAGAAATGCTTTCTTTCATTTATCGCAATACTGGGGTTGATCATATAATCGCAGACAGACTGGGAAAATTACTGCAACTGAATCTTTCATCATTTACAAAAGGGAAGCACATTAAAAGAAAGAATAATCTAAATGGTTCCTGCAAAATCCTTGTAATACACTAGAGACCTGCAGAAGTTTTTTTCCAACAAATGTGAAGTTTTACTTTAATTTGCCTTTTACATTTTTTTTTTTCAGCAGAGAGACCTAAACCGTGATTTGTTGCACAATACATATGCTTCTGGCTTCAAGCTACATTTTTCACTGACCTTGTAAAATCTGATGCAGTGTGTTCTGGAACAACATGAACAATTATGAAATATCAGCAAAAGTGCTGAGACAAAACAGCTTAACAAGTTGATCACATTGTGCATCTAGGATCAGGTGACTAATAGTCATGAAGTGACCAAGCATTTTTTATTACCTTTATATAAGACTGCAATTATTTATTTGCCAACCATTGAATAAAGCTTGTGGGCTCGTCCTTTAACCACTTGCCTACTGGGCACTTTTACCCCCTTCCTGCCCAGGCCAATTTTCAGCTTTCAGAGCTGTCACATTTTGAATGACAATTGCGCGGTGATGCAGCACTTTGCCCATATGACATTTTTTATCAATTGTCTCACACAAATAGAGCTTTCTTTTGGAGGTATTTAATTACCACTCGGTTTTAATTTTTTTGCTAAACAAACAAAAAAAGTCAGAAAAAATAAATAAATAAATGTTTTCATAGTTTGTTATAAAGTTTTGCAAACAGGTAATTTTTCTCCTTGATTGGTGTGCGCTGATGAGGCTGCACTGATGGGCACTAATAGGCTGCACTGATGGGCACTGTTAGGCTGCACTGATAGGCACTGATGAGGCGGGACTGATGGGAACTGATAGATGGCACGGATGGGCACTGATGAGGCGGCACTGATGAGACTGCACTGATAGGTGGCACTGATGGGCACTGATAGGCAGCACTGAAGGGCACAGATTGGTGGCACTGATAGACACTCGTAGGTGGCACTGATAGGTGACACTGATGATGAGGCACTGATAGGCACTGATTGGCAGCACTGATGGGCACTGATAGGTGGCAGTGGTGGGCACTGATTAGCAGTACTGATGGGCACTGGTACAGTGCCTTGAAAAAGTATTCATACTCCTTGAAAGTTTCCACATTTTGTCATGTTACAGCCAAAAGACATGCGGCTACAACCCCTGTCACTGTTTATTAGTGTGTATTTTCACTTTTTAGCCTGCTGCTTATTTAGGTGTATTTAGTTGGTTCAGCGCTGTATTTTTCCTGTTTTCTACAACCAAAAGACATACTCAAAAAAGACTTGCAGCTGTAATTGCAGCGAAAGGTGGTTCTACAAAGTGTTGACTTTGAATACAATGCACCCAACACTTTTCACATATTTATTTGTAAAAAAAATTAAAGAACATTTATAATTTTCCTTCCACTTCACAATTATGTGCCACTTTGTGTTGGTCTATTACATAAAATCCCAATAAAATACATTTACGTTTTTGGTTGTAACATGACAAAATGCAGAAAATTTCAAGGGGTATGAATACTTTTTCAAGGCATTGTAGGTGGCACTGATGGGCACTGATGGGCACTGATTAGCAGCACTGGTGGGCAAATGTTGGGACTTATGTTCCTTTAACAGAAGCTGGTTATCTTTATTCTTTGCTCCTCTTGTTGTCAGCGTGAGGGAAAAAAAAGCCGAAAACCGGCTTCTGTTAATATTGTGTGATCAGCTGTCATTGGCTGACATGTGGTAAAGGGCCGCTGTCATTGGCCCTTTACTCTGATCTGTGATTAGCTGAGTCCGAAGGACTCGGCGATCACAGAGCGCGCCGCAGTGGGTGCGTTGGCAGCGCACACGCGGGAGGATATCCAAGGGGACCAAGGGGGGATATCTGACATCACAGCTAGTGATATGGAGCACCTAGGAAGATATGACATGTACTTTAATCCAATCATTAAAAAAAGTTAAAAAAACTTCTTTAACACATGTTGGGATAACAAATAATGGAACTCACCTATATAAATGTGACATCAGAATGTTTTTCATAATCAGCCATGTAGGCGTGATTCCAGGGAGGTGTTTACCAATACACGTGGCAAGACCACAGAACATACATAATCTCAAAATAGTTACAACTGTTTTTGTTTTTCTAAACTAGGGATGAGCTTCGTGTTCGAGTCGAACATACGTTCGACTCGAACATCGGCTGTTCGATCGTTCGACGAAGATCGAACGATTTGGGCCGTTCGCGCCAAATTCGAGTGACGCGAACGGCCCACAATGCACTACGCCATCGCAGTGTCATCCAGGCGCTGTGATTGGCCAAGCATGCACTGTGACCCCGCATGCTTGGCCAATCACAGCGCCGGCAGCGAGGAGAGCAATGATTGGCCACAGGCAGGATGCCTGTGGCCAATTATTGCTGAGGGTGTTTAGTACACGCCCCACACTATAAAAGGCCGCCAGCACGGCGGCCTAGTGTAGTGTGTTCCGGAGCAGGGATAGAGCAGCATAGGCAGGGACAGTGACTGTTATTTCTTTCTTGCTTAACCTGGATTCCTTTAGTTTAGGGAAAGAGAAGGATAGGTAGGGAGAGTGTCAGTGTGTTTTGTGCTTGTGCTATAGTGTGCTTAAAAAAAACATTTATTCTAGGGACAGAAAACTGTAGGTAGGGACAGTGTCAGTTTCTTTCACTCTGCAAGTCCTTGTTTCCAGGGACCTGGAAGGACAGTGAGTGAATTGTCCTTGTGCTATATTGTGCTTAAAAAAAAAATTTATTCTAGGGACAGAAAACTGTAGGTAGGGAGAGTGTTTTTTTTCTTTCACTCTGCAAGTCCTTGTTTCCAGGGACCTGTAAGGACAGTGAGTGAATTGTCCTTGTGCTATATTTTGCTTAAAAAAAACATTTATTCTAGGGACAGAAAACTGTAGGTAGGGAGAGTGTCAGTTTATTTCACTCTGCAAGTCCTTGTTTCCAGGGACCTGGAAGGACAGTGAGTGAATTCTCCTTGTGCTATATTGTGCTTAAAAAAACATTTATTCTAGGGACAGAAAACTGTAGGTAGGGACAGTGTCAGTTTCTTTCACTCTGCAAGTCCTTGTTTCCAGGGACCTGTAAGGACAGTGAGTGAATTGTCCTTGTGCTATATTGTGATTAAAAAAAACATTTTTTCTAGGGACAGAAAACTGTAGGTAGGGAGAGTGTTTTTTTTCTTTCACTCTGCAAGTCCTTGTTTCCAGGGACCTGTAAGGACAGTGAGTGAATTGTCCTTGTGCTATATTGTGCTTAAAAAAAACATTTATTCTAGGGACAGAAAACTGTAGGTAGGGAGAGTGTCAGTTTATTTCACTCTGCAAGTCCTTGTTTCCAGGGACCTGGAAGGACAGTGAGTGAATTGTCCTTGTGCTATATTGTGATTAAAAAAAACATTTATTCTAGGGACAGAAAACTGTAGGTAGGGAGAGTGTCAGTTTATTTCACTCTGCAAGTCCTTGTTTCCAGGGACCTGGAAGGACAGTGAGTGAATTGTCCTTGTGCTATATTGTGATTAAAAAAAACATTTTTTCTAGGGACAGAAAACTGTAGGTAGGGAGAGTGTTTTTTTTCTTTCACTCTGCAAGTCCTTGTTTCCAGGGACCTGTAAGGACAGTGAGTGAATTGTCCTTATGCTATATTGTGCTTAAAAAAAACATTTATTCTAGGGACAGAAAACTGTAGGTAGGGAGAGTGTCAGTTTATTTCACTCTGCAAGTCCTTGTTTCCAGGGACCTGGAAGGACAGTGAGTGAATTGTCCTTGTACTATATTGTGATTAAAAAAAACATTTTTTCTAGGGACAGAAAACTGTAGGTAGGGAGAGTGTTTTTTTTCTTTCACTCTGCAAGTCCTTGTTTCCAGGGACCTGGAAGGACAGTGAGTGAATTCTCCTTGTGCTATATTGTGCTTAAAAAAAACATTTATTCTAGGGACAGAAAACTGTAGGTAGGGAGAGTGTCAGTTTATTTCACTCTGCAAGTCCTTGTTTCCAGGGACCTGTAAGGACAGTGAGTGAATTGTCCTTGTGCTATATTGTGATTAAAAAAAACATTTTTTCTAGGGACAGAAAACTGTAGGTAGGGAGAGTGTTTTTTTTCTTTCACTCTGCAAGTCCTTGTTTCCAGGGACCTGTAAGGACAGTGAGTGAATTGTCCTTGTGCTATATTGTGATTAAAAAAAACATTTTTTCTAGGGACAGAAAACTGTAGGTAGGGAGAGTGTTTTTTTTCTTTCACTCTGCAAGTCCTTGTTTCCAGGGACCTGTAAGGACAGTGAGTGAATTGTCCTTGTGCTATATTGTGCTTAAAAAAAACATTTATTCTAGGGACAGAAAACTGTAGGTAGGGAGAGTGTCAGTTTATTTCACTCTGCAAGTCCTTGTTTCCAGGGACCTGGAAGGACAGTGAGTGAATTGTCCTTGTGCTATATTGTGATTAAAAAAAACATTTTTTCTAGGGACAGAAAACTGTAGGTAGGGAGAGTGTTTTTTTTCTTTCACTCTGCAAGTCCTTGTTTCCAGGGACCTGGAAGGACAGTGAGTGAATTCTCCTTGTGCTATATTGTGCTTAAAAAAAACATTTATTCTAGGGACAGAAAACTGTAGGTAGGGAGAGTGTCAGTTTATTTCACTCTGCAAGTCCTTGTTTCCAGGGACCTGGAAGGACAGTGAGTGAATTGTCCTTGTGCTATATTGTGATTAAAAAAAACATTTTTTCTAGGGACAGAAAACTGTAGGTAGGGAGAGTGTTTTTTTTCTTTCACTCTGCAAGTCCTTGTTTCCAGGGACCTGTAAGGACAGTGAGTGAATTGTCCTTGTGCTATATTGTGATTAAAAAAAACATTTTTTCTAGGGACAGAAAACTGTAGGTAGGGAGAGTGTTTTTTTTCTTTCACTCTGCAAGTCCTTGTTTCCAGGGACCTGTAAGGACAGTGAGTGAATTGTCCTTGTGCTATATTGTGCTTAAAAAACATTTATTCTAGGGACAGAAAACTGTAGGTAGGGAGAGTGTCAGTTTATTTCACTCTGCAAGTCCTTGTTTCCAGGGACCTGGAAGGACAGTGAGTGAATTGTCCTTGTGCTATATTGTGATTAAAAAAAACATTTTTTCTAGGGACAGAAAACTGTAGGTAGGGAGAGTGTTTTTTTTCTTTCACTCTGCAAGTCCTTGTTTCCAGGGACCTGTAAGGACAGTGAGTGAATTGTCCTTGTGCTATATTGTGCTTAAAAAAAACATTTATTCTAGGGACAGAAAACTGTAGGTAGGGAGAGTGTCAGTTTATTTCACTCTGCAAGTCCTTGTTTCCAGGGACCTGGAAGGACAGTGAGTGAATTGTCCTTGTGTTATATTGTGATTAAAAAAAACATTTTTTCTAGGGACAGAAAACTGTAGGTAGGGAGAGTGTTTTTTTTCTTTCACTCTGCAAGTCCTTGTTTCCAGGGACCTGTAAGGACAGTGAGTGAATTGTCCTTGTGCTATATTGTGCTTAAAAAAAACATTTATTCTAGGGACAGAAAACTGTAGGTAGGGAGAGTGTCAGTTTATTTCACTCTGCAAGTCCTTGTTTCCAGGGACCTGGAAGGACAGTGAGTGAATTGTCCTTGTGTTATATTGTGATTAAAAAAAACATTTTTTCTAGGGACAGAAAACTGTAGGTAGGGAGAGTGTTTTTTTTCTTTCACTCTGCAAGTCCTTGTTTCCAGGGACCTGTAAGGACAGTGAGTGAATTGTCCTTGTGCTATATTGTGCTTAAAAAAAACATTTATTCTAGGGACAGAAAACTGTAGGTAGGGAGAGTGTCAGTTTATTTCACTCTGCAAGTCCTTGTTTCCAGAGACCTGGAAGGACAGTGAGTGAATTGTCCTTGTGTTATATTGTGATTAAAAAAAACATTTTTTCTAGGGACAGAAAACTGTAGGTAGGGAGAGTGTTTTTTTTCTTTCACTCTGCAAGTCCTTGTTTCCAGGGACCTGGAAGGACAGTGAGTGAATTCTCCTTGTGCTATATTGTGCTTAAAAAAAACATTTATTCTAGGGACAGAAAACTGTAGGTAGGGAGAGTGTCAGTTTATTTCACTCTGCAAGTCCTTGTTTCCAGGGACCTGGAAGGACAGTGAGTGAATTGTCCTTGTGCTATATTGTGATTAAAAAAAACATTTTTTCTAGGGACAGAAAACTGTAGGTAGGGAGAGTGTTTTTTTTCTTTCACTCTGCAAGTCCTTGTTTCCAGGGACCTGGAAGGACAGTGAGTGAATTCTCCTTGTGCTATATTGTGATTAAAAAAAACATTTTTTCTAGGGACAGAAAACTGTAGGTAGGGAGAGTGTTTTTTTTCTTTCACTCTGCAAGTCCTTGTTTCCAGGGACCTGTAAGGACAGTGAGTGAATTGTCCTTGTGCTATATTGTGATTAAAAAAAACATTTTTTCTAGGGACAGAAAACTGTAGGTAGGGAGAGTGTCAGTTTCTTTCACTGTGAAAGTCCTTGTTTCAAGGGACAGAGAAGGACACCTGAAGGTAGCCCTTATTGCTTTTTTCCCATCTCCCTGCAGGCCATCTATTAGAATGTCTGGAAGGCAAACAAGGAGAGGCAGACAGTCAGGAGGCAATAAAAGAGGGCAAGCAGGCTCTGTGTCTGGGGGCAACAGTGCTGGTCGTGGACGCGGTGCATTGTCATCAGCACATGGCCATGGGACACGCTTGTCCTTCTTTTCGGCAGCTGGACATGTTGAGCCACATCATGCCGAAGACTTGGTAGAGTGGATGACCAAGCCCTCCTCCTCCTCCTCATCCTCTCTCACCCAGGCTCAGGGTACTGGAAAAGCAGCTGCCAAAGCGTCGTCTTCCCTGGTATCAATGTCAGACAAATCATCAGTCACTCCTTCCCTAGACCCACCATGTCCTCCTCCTGAGGAGTCCCCCGAACTGTTTCAGCACAGTGTTGGGTACATGCTCCAGGAGGATGCCCAGCGTTTCGAAGGGTCTGATGATGAAACCCAGCTAGAGGAAGGCAGTAGCGTGAGAGCAGACAGAGGGGATGCTCAAGAAGGACACCAATCTGGCAGTCATGTTCCAGCAGCTGCAGCATACTGCCAGATTGGCTCCAGTGAAGAGGAGGGAGGGGATGATGAGGTCACTGACTCCACGTGGGTGCCTAATAGGAGAGAGGAGGAGGAGGAGGATGAGGAGGAGGCACATCTCCAACGAGGCAGGATGCCCTTTGGTGGCCAGCGTAAGGGCAGTACACCGACGGAATCACACCGCAGAGCTCCGCCTGTGCAGGGCGCTGCCTCTGCCCGTCATTCAAAAAGTTCTTTGGTGTGGGCCTTTTTTGAGGCTAGTGCATCAGATCGCACAGCTGCTGTTTGCAACATATGTCTCAAGCGTATATCGCGTGGCCAAAACATCAGCCGCTTGGGTACCACATGCCTGACCAGACATATGTTGACCTGCCATGCAGCTCGTTGGCAAGCCTACCTCAAAGACCCACACCAAAGAACAAAGCGGACCTCTCCTTGCACCGCATCAGCTGGGATCTCCAACCCCACTATAACTTCAGTCCTCTCTGAAACATGCACTGAGAGGAATGAAGGTGTAGAATTAGGTGTGTCACAGCCAAGTACTTGCGCCCACTCTGCTAGCAGTACACCGACGTCCGATTCTAGCAGGCAAATTTCCCTGCCCCAGCTGCTGGACCGTCGAAAGAAGTTCACTCCCAGCCATCCACATGCCCAGCGGTTGAATGCTAGCTTGGCTAAATTGCTAGCGCTTCAACTGCTGCCTTTTCAGTTGGTAGACTCGGCCCCCTTCCGTGAGTTTGTGCAATGTGCAGTTCCTCAGTGGCAGGTTCCCAAACGCCACTTTTTCTCACGGAAGGCTATTCCGGCTCTCTACCGGCATGTGGAAGGCAATGTCTTGGCCTCGCTGGACAGGGCGGTCAGCGGTAAGGTGCATATTACCGCTGACTCATGGTCCAGCAGGCATGGACAGGGACGTTACCTTTCTTTCACGGCCCATTGGGTCACTCTTTTGGCAGCTGGGAAGGATTCAGGACAAGGTGCAGTAGTGTTGGAGGTTGTCCCACCGCCACGCCTCCAAAATGCTACTACTGGTTGTGACACACCTCTCTCCTCCACCCCCTCCTCTTCTTCTTCCTCCATGGCCTCTTCCTGTGGTTTGTCCTATGAACCAGCGGTGCTCCGTAGCCGTTCACGGGGCTACGCAAGTACGCAGGCATAAAGATGCCATGCCGTGCTTGCGCTGGTGTGTTTGGGGGACAGAAGCCACACTGGGGCAGAGGTCCTGTCTGCTCTGCAGGGCCAGGCCGAGAGGTGGTTGACGCCACGCCAGCTTAAGCCAGGAATGGTGGTTTGCGACAATGGCACCAACCTCCTCTCCGCCCTCCGACAGGGACAACTGACCCATGTGCCCTGTGTGGCTCACGTCCTTAACCTGGTGGTGCAGCGCTTCTTGGGCAGGTACCCGGGCTTACAGGATGTCCTGAGGCAGGCCAGGAAAGTCTGTGTGCATTTCCGCAGATCTTATAATGCCAGTGCTCGCCTGGCTGAGCTGCAAAAGGAGTTGAACCTGCCCAAGAACCGCCTTATATGTGACATGCCCACCAGGTGGAACTCAACGTTGGCCATGCTGCAGCGGCTGCACACGCAGCAGAGGGCCATCAATGAGTACCTGTGCGACTACGGCACCAGGACAGGGTCAGGGGAGCTTGGTTTTTTTTCTCCACGCCAGTGGGGCATGATCAGGGATGCATGCACTGTCCTGGCACCATTTGAGGAGGCCACGAGGATGGTGAGCAGTGACAGTGCATGCATCAGTGACACTGTACCTCTTGTCCACCTGTTGGAGCACACGCTGCGTGGAATAATGGACAGGGCACTTGAGGCAGAACAGAGGCAGGAAGAGGAGGACTTCCTTGCCTCTCAAGGCCCCCTTTACCCAGACAGTGTTCCTTCTGTCCCACCCATCGCACAGGAAGAGGAGGAGGAGGAGGAGGAGGAGGAGGAGGATTGTGTCAGCATGGAGGTGGAGGCTGGCACTCAGCATCATCAGCAGCAGTCTTTTAGGGATGATTTACAGTCCCAAGAAACCAGTGGACTTGTACGTGGCTGGGAGGAGGTGGCTGCGGATCATGTCGTCCTTAGTGACCCAGAGGACTCCGGAGCGAATGCCTCAGCAAACCTACGCTGCATGGCCTCCCTGATCCTGCAAAGTCTGCGGAAGGATCCTCGTATTCTTCGGATCAAGGAGAGGGACCATTACTGGCTGGCCACTCTCCTTGATCCACGGTACAAGGGTAAGGTTGCGGACCTTATGTTACCGTCGCAGAGGGAGCAGAGGATGAGACAACTCCGGGAGGCCTTGCAGAAAGGTCTGTGCAACGCGTTCCCAGAGACTGGGAGGTTGCAAACTCCTGGTCCTGGACAACGAGTTGCTGAGGCTTCGGCCAGTCAAAGAAGGAGCGGTGGGGAAGGTGGCCGTCTGACCGATGCGTTCAGACAATTCTTTAGTCCGCAGCCCCAAAGTATGATCGGTTCCAGCAACCATCGCCAGCGTCTGATAAACATGGTGCAGGAATATCTAGGGGCAAGGTCAGACTTGGACACCTTCCCCACCGAAAATCCTCTGGCTTACTGGGTCTTGAGGATGGATCACTGGCCAGAGCTTGCACAGTATGCAATTGAGCTACTGGCCTGTCCTGCATCCAGCGTTCTTTCGGAACGCACATTCAGTGCTGCTGGAGGATTTGTCACGGATCACAGGGTGCGCCTGTCCACCGACTCGGTTGATCGACTGACTTTCATCAAGATGAACCAGTCTTGGATCACCACCAGCTACCACACACCTGATGCTGATATAACAGACTTATTGATTTTAACATGTCACATCCCTTCAAGACTGATGCTGATGCTGAGTGCCTGTGCTGTTATGTTGACTGGCTATCCTCCTCCTCCGAGTCCTCAATGATACGATTGATGATGATAGCTTGTAAGATCATTTTTGTTTATGGGTGCCGCCACCAGTGCCTAACGCCCAATTTTTCAGCCCCTGTTTAACAGGGGCGTGTAATTACAATTTTTGAAGCAATACTTTGCAACAGGGCTCATTGCTGTGCTCCAAGTACAGTATCTGTGAGGAGTTGCAGTGTTGTGCCACCAGTGCCTAAGGCCCAATTTTTCAGCCCCTGTTTAACAGGGGCGTGTCATTACAATTTTTGAAGCAATACTTTGCAACAGGGCTCATTGGTGTGCTCCAAGTACAGTATCTGTGAGGAGTTGCAGTGTTGTGCCACCAGTGCCTAAGGCCCAATTTTTCAGCCCCTGTTTAACAGGGGCGTGTCATTACAATTTTTGAAGCAATACTTTGCAACAGGGCTCATTGCTGTGCTCCAAGTACAGTATCTGTGAGGGGTTGCAGTGTTGTGCCACCAGTGCCTAAGGCCCAATTTTTCAGCCCCTGTTCAACAGGGGCATGTAATTACAATTCTTGATCTAATAATTCACAGCAGGGCCCATTGCTGCACCCACCAAGAGTAACTGTCAGGGCTTACAGTGTTGTGGCACCAGCACCACCATCAAAGGCCCAATTTTTACTACCACTGTTCAACAATTATATGTAATTAAAATTCCTGATATAATAGTTGACAGCAGGGCGTTCCAGCACCAACCAAGAGTAACTGTGAGTGCTTACAGTGTTGTGCCAACACCAACAACTAAGGGGCCTATTTCTGCAGAGTATATACGGCAGGTCCCTACTTTCAAACATCCAACTTACAAACGACTCCTACTTGCAAACGCAAGAAGACAACAGGAAGTGAGAGGAAATCTACCACTAGGAAGGAAAATTCTCTCCTGTAAGAATAAATATGGGAGAAAGGTGTCTCCTCTGTACTGATGCTTTATCAGCAATCCTTGTTTCAAGAAAAACACCACATTTCAAAAACAGTTGTCATTGGGACGGAAAGTGAGGTGAAATGTTCTGAACAGGGGCACAGACAGCAAAACAAATGTTACAGGGGTGATAACCCTTACCTATGTTTTCCAAAAAGTTTAAAAATAGATTTTTGGGCTGGAGCTACACTTCAACAATGTACCTGTTCAAAATTACAAACAGACTCTACATAAGAACAAACCTACAGTCCCTGTCTTGTATGCACCGCCTGTATAGGGCTGTTCAGAGTATATAGGGCCTTTTTTATTTTATGTGCGGGGTTCCCCTTAATATCCATACAAGACCCAAAGGGGCTGGTAATGGGCTGGGGTAGGGGGGGGGTCATGGGGTAGCTATGCCATTTTTCTTAAAGAATTTCATCCATATTACCGGGACCAGACATTACATTAAAGCCGCAAGCAGTTTTAAATGGCTTTTTTTTCCTTTAGAAGTGTCATTTTGTGCAGGGACAGTTCTAAACACGGGAAACACGTGGCACTTCACAGGCATACTTTAGACACCCCCCAGGTACGATATTTAAAGGAATATTTGACTTTTTTTTTTTCACTTTATGCATCATTAAAATGACTGCTCCCGAAAAACGACCGTTTTTAAAACTTCTTTTTGCATTGATACATGTCCCCTGGTGCAGAACCCGGGTTCCCAAACCCTTTTTAGGACAATAACATGCATAATAGTTGTTATAATTAGCACTTTAGAATTCGAACGTTCGCATCCATTGTATTTAATAGGGTTCTAATGTTCGTTCGAACTTTCGGTCCGTTCGCGGGTTCTGGTGCGAACCGAACCCGGGGGTGTTCGGCTCATCACTATTCTAAACCAACAGTACAGTCAGCTACCCACATACAGTACCAGCAAGTTATATTGTAACAAGGTTAATGCCGTGTACACACGACCGTTTTTAATGTCATTGAAAAAAACTATGTTTTTCTCGACGTGATTTTTCGTGTTTCCTCTCAAGCCTTCCTTGCCTACACACTATCGTTGAAAAAAATGATCTAGCAAAGCGCGGTGACGTCCAACACGTACAACGGCACTATAAAGGGTAAGTTTCATAATGATCGCGCCACCCTTTTGGCTGCTTTTGCTGATTTCGTGTTACCGCGTGTTAGTAAAAGTTTGGGAAGAGACGATTCGCGCTTTTCAGTCTTCGTGCTTTAAAGATCGTTTTCGGGAGTTCAGTTTGTGCTTGTGGGTTCGTATCTGTCTTTCAGTGCTTGTAGTCAGTTCGTATCTGTTTTTGCAGTGCATTCTTGTCCGCTCGTTACTGTTTTTCAGCTCGTTCTTCAGAGGCCTTGCTGTTCTTCAGTGCGTTCTTTTAGTTCGTTCTGATAAGACGACCGTTTTGAAGCCATGTTGCGGGTACGTTCTTGTCGCCGAGATCGTGCTGTGCTTGCTTCTGGGCTTGTTGCTATGTCCCAGATCCGGTCCATGAACAGGGTGAGGAGGAGTTCTTGGACCAAGAATTGGTTGCTCCAGCAGGACCAATTCTGTCACATGCCTCTGCTGCGGGAGATCCAGGAGAATAACCCTGATGACTACAGGAATTTTCTTAGGATGTCTGACCCCGTTTTTCAGCAGCTCTTGGCTTTGGTGTCCCCCTATATCACCAGGCAGGACACTGTTATGCGGGAAGCCATTACTGCTGAGCAGAGGCTAGTTGCTACGTTGCGCTACCTGGCAACAGGGAGAAGCTTGCAAGACCTCAAGTTCTCGACAGGCATCTCCCCCCAGGCTCTGGGCGTCATTATCCCAGAAACCTGCTCTGCCATAATCCAAGTCCTGCAGGAGGACTATATTAGGGTAAGTTTTCTCCTTTAACATCACATTCTATGTATTTTATGCTTGCTAATGTATAGTATTTTTTTAACTGTCTCTAATTACCATGATTGTAATATGCTGTGAATGTCCCCTTTGTCCCCATGCATGTTGTAAGCTTTTAATGGTCCTTTTTTTGGGCCTACATGCATATTTCCAAAAACCAACCTCTCCAGCATTCTATCCTGGGCCCAAACACACCTAGCCTAGTCACTTCCCAATGTTTTTGTCCGCTCCATTGTAGACACTCGGCTCCCAGAACACAGGAGGACCGGTCAGAACTGTGCAGCGCTTCTCGCGCATGCGCGGTAGGGAACCGGGCAGTGAAGCCGCAAGGCTTCACTTCCTGGTTCCCTCACCGAGGATGGCGGAGGGGGCAGCAGAGTGACGAGCGATCGCTCGTCCTCTGCTGCGGACGTCGCTGGACTCCAGGACAGGTAAGTGTCCAAATATTAAAAGTCAGCAGCTGCTGTAGCTGTAGCTGCTGGCTTTTACTATTTTTTTTGGCTGCGGAGCTCCGCTTTAAAATACTCCTTCCAAATTAATGCTATACTGATGTTTTGCCAAGAGGGTTTTGTGATAATCTGCTTTCAATGTTTAGGTATCAAGTCTAAATTTTTTTTGGGGTTTGACTCCACAGTTACCTTCGACGCCACAGAAATGGCAGAATGTGGCATCTGAGTTTTCTCAGCGGTGGAACTTTCCCAACTGTGGAGGAGCCATTGATGGCAAGCACGTCCGCATCGTGCCACCACCCCATTCGGGATCCTTTTTTTTATAATTATAAAGGGTTCCACAGTATTGTGCTAATGGCGGTGGTGTCTGCCAACTATGATTTCCTTTATGTTGACGTTGGGAAAAATGGGCGGATGTCTGACGGTGGAGTTTTTGCCCAGACAGATTTCGCCGACCGGCTTCTATCAGAGGACCTGGCATTGCCACCTGCGGAAGAAAATGAAGATGGCCTCCCCTTTGTTTTCCTGGCAGATGAGGCGTTTGCGCTAGGTCCCCATTTGATGAGGCCTTTTCCACAAAGGACCCTCACCCCTGAGAGGAGGGTCTTTAATTATAGGCTGGCCAGAGCGAGAAGGGTGGTAGAAAATGCCTTTGGCATCATGGCCAGTCGTTTCCGCATTTTTATGACCTCTCTCAACATGGCGGAGTACAAATGGAATCATCTAATAATGTGCTGTTGCATACTACACAATTTTTTTTAAAAACATTCCAAGAATTACCTTTCGACAGTTGCCCTTCAGGGCACACAGTTCTCAGATGGACCATTGCCAGCCCAGGTAGCTGGCCCTACAGGCTTGGCCCCCCAAAGCGAGCGTGATGTGCGCCAACGCTAAGTCGACTATTTTATGGGTAGGGGGGCCATTGCAATGCCTGATCACATTTGAAAAAAATATTTAGAATTAAAATAAACTTTCTAATGAAAACATCTTGTTTGGTTTTATTTTGGTTGATTTGATCTTTCTCCTAGGTCAGTGATGGTGAACCTTGGCACTCCAGATTTTTTGCAACTACATTTCCCATGATGCTCAACTCCACTGCAGAGTGCCTTAGCAACATGCGAAATGTAGTTCAAAACCATCTGGGGTGCCAAGGTTCACCATCACTGTCCTAGGTTATACTAGGGCAGTTGCAGTGCCATGTTTCTTTTTTTGAAGTAACTTACCATCATTTTCAGTGTAAACACACCCATTTTTTTTGGGGGGGGGGCAACATTGATATAAGAAGCCACACTTTGTTGATTGCAAAATATTTTTAATAGGAGCACAATTTTGGCTTATTTTTATAAAAATATAAAATGTTATTAAGAATTTTGTTTTTGGGGATATTTTTTTTGCTAAAACGCATGAAACATATGTTCAACATGTACAATAGTACTTAAAACAATTAAAAGCTTACAAAACCAATTCTAAAATCAACAAACAACAAACAAAAAATCAAATATCATTTTCGCCCATATAAAATTTTTAAACCCTCCCAAGAACCTGTTGTATTTATTTTATTCTTTGCTCCAGCTGCTTGCTGTTTTGCCTCATCTGGAACAAGTTTTCTTTAATTTGTTGCAGGTCACGAGAGCAGACCTTCAGTTCTTTTAGCAACATCTGGGCAGCGTGTCTGGTGAAGGTTGCTTGGGCCGCAGGCATTAAAGTACCTTAAAGGGAGAGGGAGTGAGAATGTCGGTGTGAGTGTGGGAGATCCTCCGCTCTATACCCCCCCACTCTGACTGAAATATGCTCCATACGAAGACCTACCGCTAACCGGGTCTATTACTGCACTACAGCACTACAGTTGCCGTTTCCCTACCTTTTGCTGCGGAGCCGGGTAAGCTGTGCCGGATTGGAACTGAGCCAGGAGCCTGGAACTTGGAGCTGGATACCGCTGCTAGTGGACGAGACGCTGGCTGCTGGCTGCAGAGACAGAGACTGCCGTGAGCGGACGTGGAAGGGGACGCAGGTGGCTCTCCCTGGGTATGTCGGATTGAGAGAGGGAGTGAGAGAGGGAGGTCGGGTTTGGCGCCTGGCGGAGGCGGTGGAGTGCGGCTGAAAACAATGAGCCGCGTAGTCTAACGGAATCCAGTGGCCCCATGTGACCCCGCGAAATAGCCGGGGGAATTGAAGTGAAAGAGAGAGAGAGTGGGCAAGGGGTACTGGATACTGGAGGGGAGCGCGTCAAAGATACAAAGATGTAATGACTAAAAAAACATATTCAATTGCACAGATATTTGACCCCCCCCACTATTAACCATACCAAGTGACTTTTTTTTTGGCTTTTGTATTGGCTTTTGTATTGGCACATTGGCATATTGGCTGCATGGTAACTTGTATACCAGCAGTACAGTGCAGAGGGAGTAATAAATTGCATAGACCCCCTTATATAAGCCTATATCAGCAACTACAGGCCATTATAGGAAGAAAGCCAGATAACGGAAACTGCCGTTTTTTTTCTTCTCCCCCTTTTTTTTTTTGCTGTTCTGATTGGATCATAAATATTTATATGAGTAAAAATCTTTTCTCTTTTCACTGCGATACCCTATTATGCCCAGGAAACGGGTAACGGAGGAGCAGACAAACCAGAACCAACCACAACAAGAGGGAGCTCAGGTTACACGTTCTGCAAAGAGCCAGGCAAATCAAGCAAAGGCGGCAGCAGCAGCAGCAGTAGCAGCAGCAGCGGCAGCAAAGCTTGAGCGATTTGCTCGAAACACCCTTTCACCCGTAAAGCCACAACAGCAAGCTCAAGTAGGAACTTCGGCGGCTAGGAAAAGCCAAGGCAGTCAAGATAGAGGTCAGGTAACAGCATCGGTATCGGCAAGCCCGGCAGTAACACTAAGCACAAAAACAGTAAGCGCAAAAAGGCAAGGGGTGGGAAAACCCAATATTACAACTGCAGTAATTGCTGCAACAAACCACGCCAATATAGCCAAGGTGAATATGGAGGGGGGCCCTAAAGGAAAGGAGGGAGAGCCCACAATGAGGGATCTGCTGCATGCTATAAATGCGTGTAAGGAATCGATAACCAGCTTGGATACCCAGTTGAAGGATATTAAGGAGGAATTAGTGGTAATGGGGGGGAAAGCTGAAAGAGACAGTTGAAAGAACTACAGCTTTGGAGGAAAGGCTAAGCGCAGTTGAAGATGAGTTACTCCCGCTTAGACAAGACATTGTTGGGATGAAGAAACAAATGGATACTCAAGCCGCTAAAATCGATGAATTAGAAAATAGGAACCGTAGCAGTAATATCAGAATAATAGGCATGCCTGAACGGAGCGAGGGAGCCGATCCTATAGTATTCCTGGAGGGGTGGTTTAAGGAGACATTTGGGGCTGCATCTTTTTCCCCCTTTTTTGGCATCGAACGAGCCCACCGAGTTCCCTTTAAGCCCCGCCAGGGAAGTGAGCACTCAAGACCTTTACTCATAAAAATGTTTAATTTTAGAGACAAAATGACCCTGCTCCGGAAGGCCAGAGAAATGAGGGAAATACTATATAGAGGGACAAAAATCTAATTTTACCAGGACTTCTCCCCAGACCTTCAAAGGCGGCGAGTGGCTTTTATGCCAATCAAACAAACTTTATAGCAAAATTGACATCTTGAACTGTTCAAGATGTCCGGTTTCATGTTCTTGGGCACAAGAATCAATCGTAGAAATCCTCGTTCATTATCAATAATACGATGTTTTGGGGGAATACAGTGATAACTAAATTTGAACATGCCTATTATTAGGAATGCTCAAATGTACTTAACACTGAATCGGACCAAAACATCGTCATTTAGTCAACGTTTGAACGAGGATTTCTACGATCGATTCTTGTGTCCAAGAACATGAAACCGGACATCTTGAACTGTACTACATACATTAAATAAAAACCAATGCAGCACCAGGCTATTAATAAAAATCAGAGTAAATGTAAATCTACTTACTTTTTCGGATCACTTTTTTTATTTTCTTGTATTGCTCCGGCTCCCTCAACTTAATGTCCGACCATCTTTTGCGGATCTGTTCTTTCAATCTGCGAACCCCAAATTTCCTGGCCAGAGTTTGTACCACTTTATCCATGATCTGACCCTTCACCTGATTCGGCTTTTTGTATGGGCCATGTTTCGCATGATAATCCTCCCTCAGCAATATGGTGACCATTTCCACCATCTCCTCAAATGCCATGTTTGTGGCTTTGTATCTCCTGGATCTGGTCTTGCCTACTTCCACAGTTTCCTCCTCATCTCGGTGAGTCTCCGCCATGTTGTCAGTCTCCGTCATTAAGGACGAGCGAGAAGGGGCGGGGAAAGTAGTATAACGAACGCCAGGGGCGGGAAAGCGCGTGGAGCGTCACGCATGCGCACTGTAATATAACGGAAATAAGCATCGTTGAAAGCGACGTTCAGTGAGTGGAAGAAGGTCGGAAGCAACGAACGTGTAGATCGCGGGTACGTAACATTTTTCATACTTGATATGTCGAGGGTTGAGCGGACCCGAACTGTAAAGTTCGGTACCGTACAGAACTATTGTGTTTTTGGGTCCCGGACCCAAAACCTAACAATTCACTGTATGTTCGGGTCCGGTGTTGGGCAATATGCATGTAAATTTGCGCTTGTTTCCCGTGCTTTTAGAACTGTCCCTGCACAAAGTGTCATTTTTGAAAGCAAAAAATACATTTAAAACTCACTCGCGCCTAGAATGAATTCTCGGGTCCCGGCAATACATACAAAAGTCATTGATTTAAAAAAAAAAAAAACGTGGGGGTCCCCCAAAATTCTATTTGCAGGCCCTTCAGGTCTGGAAAGGATTTTAAGGGGAACTCCACCCCAAAATAAAAAAAAATGGCGTGGAGTCCCCCAAAAAAATCCATACCAGACCCTTATCCGAGCACGCAACCTGGCAGGCCGCAGGAAAAGAGGGTGGGACGAGAGAGCGCCCCCTCCTGAACCGTACCAGGCCACATGCCCTCAACATGGGGAGGATGTCCCCATGTTTATGGGGACAAGGGCCTCATCCCCACAACCCTTGCCCGGTGGTTGTGGGGGTCTGCGGGCGGGGGGCTTATTGGAATCTGGAAGACCCCTTTAACAAAAGGGACCCCCAGATCCCGCCCCCCCTATGTGAATTGGTAATGGGGTACATTGTACCCCTACCATTTCACCAAAAAAGTGTCAAAAATGTAAAAAATGACAATAGACGGTTTTTGACAATTCCTTTATTAATGTCTTTTTCTTTCTTCCATCTTCTTCCTTCTTCTTCTTTTCTCCATTCGGGTTTCTTCCTCCATCTTCCTCTTCCTCTTCATCTTCATCTCCATCTTCATCTTCCTTCTTCCTTCGGTGTTCTCGTCCGCATCTTGCTCCGGCATCTTGCTCCGGCTTCTTCTTTCTTCGTCCGCTCCGTTTGAATTGGAGGTTCTCGCTGTGTGACGCTTCAGTCCTTCAGTTCTCCTCTTGGTCCGGTGACCCCACCCCCCTCTGACGCACATGGATTTCACGGGGACTTTCCCCATGGTGTCAGAGGGGGGCGGGGCCACCGGGTGCCAGCGGACCTAGAGGAGAACTGAAGAACTTAAGCGTCACACAGCGGGAAACTCCAATTCAAACGGAGCGGACGAAGAAAGAAGAAGCCGGAGCAAGATGCGGACGAGAAGACCGAAGGAAGAAGGAAGATGAAGATGGAGATGAAGATGGAGATGAAGATGGAGATGAAGATGGAGATGAAGATGGAGATGAAGATGAAGAGGAAGAGGAAGATGGAGGAAGAAACTCGAATGGAGAAAAGAAGAAGGAAGAAGATGGAAGAAAGAAAAATACATTAATAAAGGAATTGTCAAAAACCGGCTCTTGTCATTTTTTACATTTTGGACACTTTTTTGGTGAAATGGTAGGGGTACAATGTACCCCATTACCAATTCACATAGGGGGGCTGGGATCTGGGGGTCCCCTTTGTTAAAGGGGTCTTCCAGATTCCAATAAGCCCCCCGCCCGCAGACCCCCACAACCACCGGGCAAGGGTTGTGGGGATGAGGCCCTTGTCCCCATCAACATGGGGACATCCTCCCCATGTTGAGGGCATGTGGCCTGGTACGGTCCAGGAGGGGGGGCGCTCTCTCGTCCCCCCCTCTTTTCCTGCGGCCTGCCAAGTTGCGTGCTCGGATAAGGGTCTGGTATGGATTTTTGGGGGGACTCCACGCCATTTTTTTTTTAAATTTGGGGTGGAGTTCCCCTTAAAATCCATGCCAGATCTGAAGGGCCTGGTATGGATTTTTGGGGGAACTCCACGCCATTTTTTTTAAAATTTGCGGCAGGGTTTCCCTTAATATCCATTCCAGACATGAAGGGCCTGGTAATTGAATTTGGGGGAACCCCAACGCTTTTTGATTTTTAGTATCAATGACTTTTCCATGTATTGCATTTGACGGGAGACAACAATTCATTATAGCCAGGAGTGATTTTTTATGGAATTTTTTAAATTCACAAATGACACTTTGTGCAGGGACAGTTCTAGGTACTCCTTTACTTTTTTGGAGCCATTTTAGTCCTCAGAATCTCGGGGCCCCATTGACTTCAATGGGGTTCGGGTTCAAGTTCGGGTCAAGTTCCGGCCCGAACTCGAGCTTTTTACGAAGTTTGCCCAAAAGCATAGAACACAAACATCCAGATGTCCGCTCAACTCTATGATGACTGATCAATTGCTGAGTTTGTGGCCTATATATGGTGAGAAAGATTAGTAGTAGTCTTGACTGACATTAGATTTTTTGTCTGTTTTTTGACTTGCAGAAAAAATGTAGGTATTTAAAGACCCTGATTTCATGTTAGAATTCCTGCAAAGGTGGAAAAATCTTCCGGTTTTATGGGAGACCAAAAATAAACAAAATAAAAATAAAGACGCCAGGAAGAGAGCACTGGAGACTTTGCTGGAATTTGTGCAAACTCAGATCCCCACAGCAACAATACAGGATGTGAAGACGAAAATTGGGACCATTGGGGGCACATATCGGACTCAACGAAACAAAGTCCGAACATCTATGCAGTCAGGAGCAGCTGCAGAGGACAAATACAAGCCAAATCTATGGTACTACCAGCATCTAAGTTTCCTGGATAACCACCTGGAATCAAGGGAATCCCTTTCCAGCCTTCCCCCCAGAAAGAGCTCCAGCCTTCCCTGCAGCCAACCCTCCAGCCTTCCCTCCAGCCTTCCCTGCAGCCAAGTTGAGGTTTCTTTGGAGGAACAAGCTGAACTCCTGGAGGAGCCTGATTTGAACATTTGGAGCCAGGTATAATATTTAGCTAAAGATTTCTTGTACTAAAAGTCTAATGTTGTCAAAGATGTTAAACTTGTGTGAAAATTTTTACCATTTAACAAAAAGTGTTTGACATATCAATAGACAGTAGTGGCCAAAAATTATGGGGACAAGAATGAAAAATGCTGGTGTCAGAATGATTAACTTTAATATTTATTAGCATTCAATTAGCAAATGTCATGAGGTGACAAATGTGTGTGATAGATGAAGCAAAAAATTACAATATGTACCTTTTTTATACAGGATGAGGAGGCAGGCGCCAGTGTGACCCAGGAGGAGGCAGGCGCCAGTGTGACCCAGGAGGAGGCAGGCGCCAGTGGGACCCAGGAGGAGGCAGGCCCCAGTGGGACCCAGGAGGAGGCAGACCCCAGTGGGACACAGCGGAATACCAGACCCCAGAAACCTCCGCTGCGTATTCCCCAAAAAAGGGCCAGGAGGCTTATTCAGATGGAGGAGGAGACGCAGGCCCTAATTAGGGAGGCTACTGTGGCCCTCAGAGAGCCCCCCACCGCTGCAGAGGGATTTGCTGCCCTTATTGGGCACAAACTGCCCGAAATGCAAATGGCACAGCGGCTAAAATGCGAGACCCTGATCTTGAAGGTCGTAAATATGGGCATGTTGGAAAAACTCAACGACTTTACGGACGTTGTGGATGTTTCTTTTTTTTTTTTTTTTTTGTGGATGTTTCTTATGTCCATGCTCATGTTCCTGCTCCAGTTCCTGCCCCACTCCCTGCTCCTGCCCCACTCCCTGCTCCTGTCCCACTCCCTGCTCCTGCCCCACTCCCTGCTCCTGCTCCAGTCCCTCCTCCACGGACACAGCCTCCAAAGAAGGCTGCAGGGAAGCCTGCAGGCAAGGCAACAAAGAAAAGCAGGAAATAAGCCCAGGATATGTCCTTCAGATGGTCCCAATTTTCGTCTCTTTACATCCTTTGTTGTTTGTTGTGGTGATCTGTGTCTGCACTAATTTAAGCAGGGTCTCCAGTGCTGTCTTCCTGGCTTCTTTAGTTTTCCTTTACCTGTGGTTTTGTTTTGCCTTAACCTTTAATTTGTTTTTAGGCCAGAATAAATGGTATTTTTGTTTCATGATAAAAATTGAACATGTGTTTTTATTCTAAATAGAGAGTTTGCTAGTGAGCAGGCAGGGACATTGAAAAAAAAAATTGGGAAATTAACAAGGAACACTAACCTCCTTGAGGGTAAATTAGAATAAATAATAATGTTGTTGTGGTAACTTGACACACTCAAAAATATCAAATGATATTGGAAAACAGTCTAAAATATTATCCAAATAATAATCTAAAATAACATCTTCAATACAAGATGGAAACTCAAAAATATTGGGTATTTAGGGAGATCTGGCTTACAATAAATATAGATTAATCATGAGAAAACAATAAATAATAAAGAAAAAACTTTTTCATAACTCTGTGAGAATATCAGCAGCAAAAGAATTGGATTATTGCAGCATTATAACGAAGAAAATAATGCGCTGCATTAAACGATGCAATAATTTCCAGCAAGACGAATGTGCTATCTCCATTACGAACGGTAGTTTTACCAGAACGAGCGCTCCCTTCTCATCACTTGCTTCTGAGCATGCGCGCTTTTTTCACGTTAAAGCCTACACACGACCGTTTTTCATGACGAGAAAAATTATGACGTGAAAAACAACGAGAAAAATTAGAGCATGTTCCAATTTGTTCATGGCCATTTTTCACGTCGTGCTCTGAAGCCCACACACGATCGTTTTTAATGACCATTTTAAAAAATGACATTTTCCTCGTCATTAAAAACGGTCGTGTGTACGCGGCATGACAGGTCTGTTACATTTTTAAAAACAATGTTTAGGGAATTCAAATTAACTCTTTACTTAAATCCACAGAACACACATCATCACTATCACTTCCTTGCCATGAATAAAAAAAACTTTTGCCAGTTCCTAATCTAGATCACATGGTGTCTGGGTACTAATCATTGCTACATTGTTTTTTACTTATGGGGATGACAGGCTACGCTTTGGGACAGACAGGCGATGGAGGTAACGTCGGCGTGCGAGCTCACCGCTCGTGGTGTTTAGCTTTTTACCTTTGTGTAAGATGTGAGTACCACAGCTGTTTTTTAGAAATAAAGTATTCTGGTTTTACATATTACACTATCTGGAATCCCCCTTCTTTCCTCCATATTACACACGGACTAACCTGGAGAGAGATACCATCGCTGCTACTGACTCCAAGGGAGTTTACCCATAAGAAGCCACTAGCATGATTTACTTCACCATTCAGGATCTCTATTACTATTCACACACGCTGTTATCTTACAGCTGTAAGTTAAGAGGCCACCCTGCACTGAGGTGTATTTGCACATAAGAGAAAAAGCCACTTTGCACACTGTTTCTATTTGCACAAAGTGTAATGCCACGTACACACGACCGTTTTTCATGACGAGAAAAATTCAATTTTTTAATTTGGTCATTAAAAACGTATGTGGGCTCCAGAGCATTTTTCACGACGTGAAAAATGGGCATTAAAAATTTGGAACATGCTCTAATTTTTCTCGTCGTTTTTCACGTCGTCGTTTTTCTCGCCATGAAAAACGGCCATGTGTAGGCTTTAACGACGTGAAAAAAACGTGCATGCTCAGAAGCAAGTGATGAGACGGGAGCGCTCGTTCTGGTAAAACTAGTGTTCGTAATGGAGATAGCACATTTGTCGCGCTGTAACGGACTGAAGAGCACAAGGCTGAAAAGCGCGAATCGTCTCTCACCAAATTTTACTAACACAAGGATCAGCAAAAGCAGCCCAAAGGGTGGCGCCATCCGAATGGAACTTCCCCTTTATAGTGCCGTCGTACATTTCGGATGTCACCGCGCTTTGCTCAAGCATTTTTTTTCATGATAGTGTGTAGGCAAGGCAGGCTTGAGAAGAATCACGTCGAGAAAAACGTCGTTTTTTTCAATGACATTAAAAACGGTCGTGTGTACGCGGCATTAGAGGGAATCCAGCACCTGTTTCCACTTCCCTTCCACCATTCATTACATATAGACTTTTGCATATTATGTGGACTTTATCACATTTATACTGCTACATTTAGCACTCGGCACTTTATTCAAGTTTTTTATTTTAAGTGTGACCGATATTTTTATCACATTTATTTTATTTGCATACCTTTTTTATTTTATTTTTATTTTGTTTATGTAACAGCGCAGCACCATCTATTTTATTAATATCTCACCTTGTGGCTATGGACTAACCATTTTGGTGTTTTGCAGCAGTTACTACTAGTATTTATTTCTCTGGTAGCGCAGGAATATCTATATATTTTATGATCGTTAATACCAGTCGATTTTTTCCTTTCAATACTTTTAGTATTCATTTTAGATTAATTAATTAATTTTTATTTTTAATATTTTATTTATTTTTCCTTTATACATATAAAATTTAGTAACCATTGGTCCTTGTCCCATAATATATCGTTAGGTTCAGATATCGGCTGCTATTTTCAATATTTTTTATATGTTTAAAAAATGATGTACAGGCAGTCCCCGAGTTACGAACACAATAAGGACTGTAGGTTTGTTCGTAAGTCGAAGCTGTTCGTAAGTCGTAACACTGCATTTGTAAGTGTAACTTCCGGTCTAAACACTGCATTCGTAAGTGTTCGTAAGTGTAAGTTACACTGTGTAACTGCCGCCTGTGCATCGATTTGGGATGTTTCGGGCGCTTGTTATGTTATCTGGGGCGTAGTACGGCAGTGCGGGATGTGTCCGGAGGTGCTCGAAACGTATCTAGGACCAGCGTGGAGCACAAGTGGCCGGCATTTGAGGCCATTCGTAAGTAGGAGTTGTTTGGAACTCGGGTGTTTGTAACTCAGGGACTGCCTGTACTAATAAAAATATTTTATTGTTATATGTTAAGGTTATGCTGGGGGTGGCCGTGAGATGATGTATAATATTATTAGGCTCAGGTAGGTTGGACTTAGTTTATTTCTATCGGATTACAAACTCTAGAGAGGGTGTTCCCTTGGTATCATGAGCATGTTTGCTCTATGTGACACCAGTGAGGAGTTCCGGCCCCTGGCAGCTCCCGAGGATGATTAATGAGGCTGATCGCTTGGTAACCAGCAGTCACACATATAAAAGCAGCGGGGACATAGTGTTACTCCACCACTTCCCAGGACGTAACGCGTATGGGGGGAAGAGCCGGATCTCTTACATCATCCCACGGCCATCCTTAGCTACACTGCAGTAAGCTGATATGATTCTACCAGCCTTATTCAGCTGGCACGGCTCAAGTGCCATTTTTATAAGTGTAATCATACTTTTTTTTATGAAAATAAATTGTTACCGTACGGAGAGCACTAGATTTTGTATATTTTTTGTTGTATTTTTATCATCCCTTGAGTGCATCTATGATGCAGAGAGCTCATTAACCACTTAAGCCCCGGAAGGTTTCATCCCCTTGATGACCAGGTAATTTTTTGCGATACGGCACTGCGTTACTTTAACTGACAATTCGTGGTTGTGCAATGCTGTACCCAAACAAAATGTATGTTCTTTTTTTCCCAACAAATAAAGCTTTCTTTTGGTGGTATTTGATCACCTCTGTGGTTTTTATTTTTTGCGCTATCAACAAAAAAATACGAAAATTTTGAAAAAATAAATAAAAACGAAACTAAAAAAAATATATATTTTCTAATTTCTTCATCACTTTAGGCCAATATGTATTCTGCTACATATTTTTGGTATAAAAAATCCCAATAAGCGTATATTGATTGGTTTGCGCAAAAGTTATCGGGTCTACAAACTATGGGATAGAGTTATGGCATTTTTTTTTGTACTAGTAATGGCAGCGGTCAGCAATTTTTAGCAGGACTGCGTAATTGTGGCGGACAAATTGCACACTAAGTGACACTTTTTGAGGACCAGTGACACTAATACAGTGATCAGTGCTAAAAAAAATGCACTGTCACTGTATAAATGACACTGGCAGGGAAGGGGTGAACCCAGGGGCAATCAAAGGGTTAAAGGGTTAAGTGTGCTCCTAGGGAGTGATTTTTAACTGTGTGGGGGATGGACTGACTGAAAGAAGAGAGACGTCTGTGTTCCAGATTAGCAGGAACACAAGATCTCTCTCTTCCTCTCTGACAGAAAGACGATCTGCCTTGTTTACATAGGCAGGCCCCTGTTCTGCCTCTCCAGCGTACGATCGGGGGTCCCGGCGGCCATCGCGACCGCCGGACCCGCTGATTGGCTCCGGCTGTGTCCAATCACAGCAGGAGCAAGTCGCCGGCGGCACGCCCATGCGCCCCAGACCCAGAAGAGGAAACAACGTACAGGTACGTTGCTTTGCGCAGCCAGGCCGCCCTGCCGCAGTAAATGTGCAGTGGGTGGTCCGGAAGCAGTTAAAGGAAAACGGAAATATAACACGCTATGCAGATTTTACCATATCCCTTCACGGGAACAGCTTGCTATGACTCACTGGTAAAACAGGGGGGGGGGGGTCATACCGTGAGGTGAGCGGCCAGTGGGCACTGGTGAAGAATCGCACGGGCACTTTACAGTGTTTTTTGTAATTTTTTCATATGCACAGAGTTAGAAGATTTATGGACTATTATTAGGATCTACGTTTGAACTATATGGGCATGTGGCACTGATTATATAATAAAAAATTTAAGTGGATTTATTAACACAGTTTATGAATATATGTGAGACTCAATGATATGAGATATTTTGAACTTTACTTTACTGATTGGTGTGTTGTGCTGCACTAAGATTTAATTTAAGTATTAGCATACACAGTTCAGCCTTTCTAACTCAGATAGTAACTTCATGTTACTCCCATGAGTAAGTTGTGATGACGAAATGCGTCAGAAAGGGGCTGTACAGCAACCAATTGTGACGTTGGATGCTAAACCAGGAAGTGACGCTCCGAGGTTTATAAGCTCATGTGAGTGAGATACAGGACACACACGCCGGGTCCGCTGTGACCACAATATGCCAGTGAAATGTTTGAAGACTTTTATTAATAATTGTAATACATTTATCATAACGTTACTGCACTATCCGAGCACTTTATCTTATTCGATGTGGAGAGGCTAAGACATCTGATGCATGTTTTGGATATCTGTGGATGATTTAACCCTAAGAGGGTGGATGTCTATTTGCCAAGCATGAGAATGCACGGCATCTTCATCTGGTGAGTTTATTTCTAAAGAGAAGTGGAATCTCCATATGCACACGATGTGGTGGAAGATTTGGAAGAGATCATTTTTTGCAAAATGTCATCAGTGCCAGTTTGGTTCATCTACGAACTATGATTATATTATTATTTATTTATTTGTTATTTACACTTGTCACTGGGTGGTATTGTGTAGTTTTTAGGCACTAGCACCACTATTTACTTTGTTACACAGGGTATATCTTTTTTCATATTTAATCAATTTAAAGTGGCAGCTTTAAATTGATTGCATTTTTCCTGGCACAGTGGAGGCACTCCAAGTGTGGGTGTTCGAATCTTGTGGACCATCAGTTTTTAACTTCATATCTTACTTCCACCACAAATCCAAAGACATGGGGTCCATTCTTCATTTTAGAATAGAGGGCAGAGCCTGTGCACCTAGTGCATCTAGAACCACTGGTTTAAGGACTTTTACTTAATTTTAGGGTAGTGGCCATGAAAATCATTCATTTAGCACTTCAAACACTAACTGGAGCAGTAGTGGGTTTTTGAATGTATCTGCAGTTTGAATTTCACACCAGGTCCTATGACTGTTAGGCTGTTGGCATGGTTTAGCACCCATGTGAAAGCCCACATGAGCTCTACCAAAGTGCTATGAACTTCAGATGCAAATTGGGTGTAGCTGCTATCCCAGGGGGTACTGTACATCGAAGCTTGCACTCTGCTTCAATAAGCCCTGCTCTGCTTGCTTTGGAGCTTGAAGACTGCTAGGCTGTCCCTCTATATAGGCCTCTAGATGCACCTTTCATCTTCACTGTAGTGATATTGGGGAAATAACTAAAGAATACAAAAATGCAACTCTGCACAATTTTTATACTATGATCCCATCTCTAAAGCCTTGTACACATGGCCGGTTTTCTCGTCAAGAAACAACAAGAAAATTGCTGGGAGAGCTTTCTTGCTGAGAAAACTGGCCGTGTGTATGAGGGTTTCAGGTTTCTCGTCAAGAAAACTGGCCAGAATCTCAACGAGAAAAATAGAGAACCTGCTCTCTATTTTCTCGTCGAGATTCTCGTCAGGCCTGTTTCCCGACGAGAAACCCGAGAGTGTGTACGCTTACCTGTCGCTGTGGAAACCCGCGCATGCTCGAAATGACTTTGACACGTGTGCGGTAGCTTCCTAGGCATAGGTAGGGTGTAGCAAGATGGCGGCGGCGGCATCGAATGTGACGAGCGCACGCTCGTCGTAGTCGATGAAGTCACCGCGTTCGTTCCATTCAAAAGAACGGCGGTTCTTTTGAATCGAGCGTGTGTACACTCGGCCGGGGCAAGATTCTTGTCAAGAATCTCGTCAGGAAAAACTATGTGTTTTTTCCTTACGAGATTCTCGGCCATGTGTACGAGGCTTTAGGGTGAGCAAGTGATTTCAAGAGCATCAACCCAACATCAAAAAACTTATAGCTGGTTCAAGGGATCAGACCATCTAATGTTTGGGCAGCTCTACGCATAATAAAATTTAAATAAAAACACAATCTAGGATAAGCGTTTACCCCTGAAGCGTTTGCTCCTCTGAAGTTTTCTATTACAGCTTTCCTTAGCCAATTCAACATCACCTGAGCAGACACACCCAGATTACATGTTATTCACCTCACAGTTGACCTAATATAACCTCTGTGATATTTGTTAAACTCTTCCTTATGCTGTAGAACAAGATCTAGGATGCCAGAATGTATATATTTGCAGAAGCGGTTTCCCAGGTGTATTTCTTAGCATGTGAAACAGTATAAGCTTTAGGTTGGTTAACATTTGTGCAGTGCAGTCATTTTGAACGTTCTTCTAACTCACTTTATCGAGGCAAAAGCTGCACCTGACCCTTTCTCCAGACTGCAATATACGACCATACATTGCCTTGTGTTATGGAACCCTGTATTGTGTATTGCCTTTCACATGGGGTGGACTTCGTTTAGATCAGCAGGGGATCTGTCTGCCGATCTTATGCTGATCAGTGCAGAGCGGGGGGGTGACAGGTCCGTGTCTGCTCAGTTTATGCAGAGCAGACATGGACAGAGCCCGCTGTACTCTATTGGGGTCGGGTGTAAACAATGTCTGCTTGTCCGTTTACATCCAACTGCCCTCTGATCTGATCGACCTAGACAACGGAGGACAGATCAGCTTCTGTTTGTTTTTAGCAGACCAGATCAGATCGGAGGTAGGCAGGTGTAAGTGGACACAAGTCCATTTATACCAGCTGGTCCATAGGGGTGAATGGACTGTTCGATCAAGTCCACCTGAAAAACTGAGAGGTGGACTTGATCGAACCCTTCGTGTGAAAAGGGCCTTAGTGCTTTGGGGTGCATAAATTCCACAGTTCAGGTCTTATTTAACCACTTAAGGACCAAGCCTCTTTTTTAGATCTGGTATTTACAAGTTAAAAACATTTTTTTTTGCTAGAAAATTACATAGAACCCCCAAACATTATACATTTTTTTTTCTAACACCCTAGAGCAGGGGTGTCAAACTCCATTTACTTGCAGGCCACATCAGCATTATAGTTGCCTTCAAAGGGCCGGTTGTATGAGCACCCCACCCCCCTTAAATCAGATGTCAAGAGCCCCCCAACCATCAGAAGTCGAGCATCCCCCCCCCACTATCGCTTACATCAGTGCACCCCCTTGCCTTGTGCTGCTGCCAGGAGGGCTGTAGAGAGAAGTGCAGAATCTGGTGGAGTCCTGTCTTCTCTGCTTCTGACTGCTGAGACCAGGTGGGGGCGGAGACGAGGGGGGTGTGAGAGCCACATGAAATGGCCCGCAGGCCTTGTGTTAGACACCTGTGCCCTAGAGAATAAAATGGTGGTCATTGCAATACTTTTTTTTTTTTTTAAATACTTTTATTTTTCATTTGCTCAATCCATACATGTGATTTGTGCATTTAGTCTTACACATTGATATATAAACAAAAACATATTAAAATTCCTGTCCATACAAAAAAAAACAACCTAATCAATTTACAGTACAACAGTGACGTTTTAATTTTTCCCTTTTACCCCCCCCCCCCCCCGCCCAACCCTTTGAATCTTAACAACCTGGGTCTTTTCTCCTGTTCGCAAACTCTCCCAAATCGAATGCATTGTCATTAGCGCATTTAACTTATAATTCCCCCCCCAACCGCCCCATAGGTTTCTACCTCAGGAGCCTATCCTTTATCAGTTGCAATGGCACAAGGCTAGGATCCTCCAGCCATGGTTGCCATATAAGATTGAATTTATCCACTGCCTTTCTACGTCTGTAGGCGAGCCGTTCTCTGAAAAGCAAGGAATTGACATACGCAATCCACTGCTTCCCTGTGGGAACCGTCTCTGCCATCCAATATCGCGCTATTAGCTTTCTAGCCAGGTACATCAATCTTATTACCATATAGTACCTTCCTTGTGGGAACTTTTCAGCTTCAATCGCCCCAAGCAGGTACACCAAAGGGTCCAAGGGTATTGGTACCTGGGCCACTCTTGTGATGTTCTGGGAAACCTCCTCCCAGTATCTGTGAGTTTTGGGCACCTCCAAATTAGATGTATAAAGTCCCCTTGCTGTACTTTGCACTTTGGGAACAAGGGGGAGTCCCTTCCTCCCCACTTGTAAAGCTGTACTGGTGTTCTATAGGCCCTATGCAGAATAAATAATTGTGATAATTTGTGGGACGCTGATACAGATACCGCCAGAATAGAGTCCAACGCCATATCCCACTGGTCCCCATCTATATCTCCGATGTCTTCTGCCCATTTACTACGACATCTAAGGGAGGCATAGTCCTGTATTGAGGATAGTAATTCCGCATATGTTTTTGATATTAGTCCTCTCCGGGTATCCGCCTGGAGGACCTCCATCAGCAGACGTGACGATGATATTACTAAGGATTGTGTCATTTGCTGTGCCTGCAGAGCATGCCGAAGCTGAAGATATTGATAAAAGCCCCTTGGGGCTAACTGGAATTCCTGGCACATCTGTTCGTATGTTTTTAACACTTCTCCCTCGTACAGTTGCGAAAAAAAAACAAATCCCTCTCTCTTTCCAGGAGGTAAAGCCCTCTAGGTCCTGTAACTCTGGGTATCTAGGGTTTTGCCATATCGGGGTAAAGGGCAGTGGGCCCCTTAACCTCAAAGCCTTCCGGATCTCCCCCCAGACCTTTTTAAGGAGAATACCCGTAGGTGCAGAGTGTGGTATACTAGGCAAGTCCATCTCCAAATGAGATGCTGCCTTTAGTGTAGGAGCCACCGTAGTCACCAGGATACTTGTAGGATCCTCTTTTTCTTCCCTGCCCCATCCCGCCAACTGCTGGAACTGTGAGGCCAGAAAATACATTTTGGGGTGGGGTACTGCCAATCCCCCCTGTCCTTACTATATTGCAGGGTGGTTAAGCTTATCCTGGCTATCTTTTTTTTCCATATCAAATCCTGCATCAGGGTATCTATTCGTTTGAACCATTTATTTGGGATCCACATAGGGGAGTTGTGAAAAACATATAATAACTGTGGGGCCCATACCATTTTTATTAAATTTGCTGTCCCACCACTGACAGAGGGAGCTTGCACCAGCTATTGCATTTCCCTCTCTGTCTTTCCAGTAGTGGGCCCAGATTCAGCTGAAGATATTCCGCTGGATCCGGGGATACCACTACCCCCAAATATTTAAAGTTCTTGGTTATGGCGATCTGCTCCGCACCAGCTGGTAGTGGTTCTGTCAACGGATCTATGGGCATTATTGTTGATTTAGACCAGTTTATAGTGAAACCTGAAAAACCTCCGAAATCTCCTATGATACCCATCACTGTTTGCAACGATGCGGCCGTATCCCCCAGATAAATAAGTGCATCATCCGCATATAAGGAGATTTTTTCCTCCCTTTGACCCCTACGAAATCCGACCACCTCCGACGCAGTACGAATCAAGATAGCCAGGGGTTCGACCGCCAAAGCAAACAGCAGTGGGGATAACGGACACCCCTGCCTGGTACCTCTATGTACCTCAAATGAGGAAGAAAGATTGTTATTGATACGGAGTCTGGCTCTCGGTTTGGAGTAAAGCACCTTCACCCATGTTATGAATTTCTTCCCCAATCCAAATCTTGTCAGGATTTCCAGGAGGTAGGGCCACTCCACACTATCGAATGCTTTAGCAGCATCCAGCGACAGAATGGCCCTACCCCCCGGGTTATCCACCGGCACCTGTAAATTTAAGTACAGCCGTCGTATATTATTTGCCGTTGAACGTGTTGGTATAAATCCAGATTGATCTCTATGGATCAGCTTATCAATCACCTTGGATAGTCTCGTAGCCAGAACTCTAGCCAAAAGCTTGACATCCGTATTCAATAAAGAGATCGGGCGATAAGAGTCTAGCTGGAGCTTGTCTTTGCCTGGCTTGGGGAGTACTATTATTATAGCTTCTTGCATACTTTCTGGCAGGCTACCTGTCTCCGCTGCCTCTGATATGGCCTCCAGTAAGGGTGGAAGAAGAATCTCTCCATACTGGGAGTACACCTCCGCCGGTAATCCATCCGAGCCTGGGGACTTATGGTGCGGGGCTTCATCTAGGGAATCTTTCAATTCTGTCAATGTAATAGGGAGGTTTAACATCTCCCTATCTACCTCTGACAGTTGGGGGAACGGGCAAGTTTGCAAAAACCGGGCCAGTTCTGACTCCGTATAATTCGTTTTAGAGGAATATAAATCCCTAAAAAACTGATGGAAGTCATCTAAGATTTCAGAGCCAAGAGTGTGTGTTTCCCCAGACCCCACTCTTATAGCCTGAATGCCAGAAGAGTCCCGCTATTCCCTAGCCACCAAGGCAAGAAGATGACCCGTTTTTTCCCCTTCCTCAAAATAACTCTGCTGATGGAAATATCTCCTCTTCTCTGCTGCTGTTAACAAAACAGAGTTGTATAAAGATTGCGCCTCATTCCAGGAGTCATGATTAGCTTGGGAGGGGTCTGCTACCAGTGCCTGTTCTCTAGCTTTCATTTCATCTCGTACTTTGCTCTCCCATTTCCTAGAGCCTTTTTTAATACCTGTAATTTCTCTAATGAGACGTCCCCTCAAGAAAGCTTATAAGTGAGTCCCATACAACCGCTGCACTAGCCGATCCCCTGTTAAAATATAAGAATTCCTGCAATGCCCCCACGGTCTCATCTGGGGACGGGAACAGGGTCAGCCAAAAAGGGTTCACCTTCCACAATGGGCGGCCCGATGTAGCAGTAATATCTAGCTGTACCCAAAATGGAGAGTGATCTGACAATAATCTTGGCTCATAGGCGGAGTCCCTTACCCTCTGCATTAAAACCTTGTTTCCTAGACCCATGTCGATCCGGGAGAGTCCACCATGTGAAGCAGAATGGCACGAATAGCATCTCTCCCCATCATGTCTCTCCCGCCAGACATCGTGTAGTCCCAATTCAGAGAGCAAGGAGGCAAAGGCTGTCCTACCGACTGTGGACCTTGCCCCTCTAGAAACCAGTTGCATTCTATCCAGTCCTGGATCTAGGGTATTATTATAATCCCCCAACGCTAGCACCGGGACCTCTGGGAATAATGCCATAAGTTGCGCCAACTTTCTAAGAGGTGCCTCCGAAAATGGCGGAGGAATATAAATCGCAGCAACAATACATAGTAACCTGTTAAGCTTACACAGCAAAAAGACGTATCTGCCCTCTCTGTCCACCTGTTGCTGAATGAATTCAAAGGGGACATTAACAGACACCAGAATACTGACTCCCCTGGAGTAAGAGGAGTACATGGAATGATATTGCGTCGGGTATTTTCGTGAACGCAACAGGTGGACAGATTCAGGTCGCATGTGTGTTTCCTGGAGACAAATTATCTGCGGTTGCAATCTACCGAAGTATTTAAACATTGCATCTCTCTTGACCTTATCCCCCAACCCCCTGACATTCCATGTCATAAGTAATATGCCCATTTAATTTACGTTGGCCATTGAGAAAAACTAGGTAGTACTTGTGCAAATAAAAAAAATGCTCCTCTAAATAAATTACCATCAAACCCAGAATATATATACCTATATAAAATTAACCTAATATTGGCAGTGTTACCCAAAAGCTTACAAATAGTGTTTTTATACCATCTAGTGTATTTGAAAAACATATATGTCCATGCTTGTGTTTGCAGTTGTGAATCATTTTCAAAATCGTATCTCCTAATTTTTGATTGTAATGTGTCTCCCCTCCCCTCCCTTATCCTACTTCCCCCTATTCCTTCCCCCTCCCCTATCCCACCTCTCCCCCCCTACCCCCCTTTACTTCCCTCCCTCTCTCCTTCCATTGCAATACTTTTTGTCACACAGTATTTTCGCAGCGGTCTTACAAGCGCACTTTTTTGGGAAAAAAACTACTTTTTTGGATTAAAAAATAAAACAACAGTAAAGTTAGCCTAATTTTTTTTTTTATATTGTGAAAAATAATGTTACGCCGAGTAAATTGATACCCAACATGTTACGCTTCAAAATTGCGCCTGCTCGTGGAATGGCGTCAAACTTTTACCCTTAAAATTCTCCATAGGCGATGTTTAAAAAGTTCTACAGGTTGCATGTTTTGAGTTACAGAAGAGGTCTAGGGCTAGAATTATTGCTCATGTTCTAACAATCTTGGCGATACCTCACATGTGTGGTTTGAACACCGTTTTCATATGCGGGAGCTGCTCACGTACGTGTTCGCTTTGGGACGGGGCGCTTTAAATTTATTTTTATTTTTTCTTATTTATTATACTTTATTTTATTTATTTTTACACTGTTTTTTTTTTTTTTTTTTTTATGTTATTCCTATTACAAGGAATGTAAACATCCCTTTTAATATAAAAAAGCATGACAGGTCCTCTTAAATATGAGATCTGGGGTCAAAAAGACCTCAGATCTCATATTTAGACTAAAATGCAATAATTTAAAAAAAAATTATGTCATTTGAAAAAATTACAAAAGAAAAATGTCCCTTTTAAGCGCTATGGGCAGAAGTGACGTTTTGATGTTGCTTCCGCCCTGCTATGGTATGGAGATGGGTGGGGGCCATCTCGCCCTCACTCGTATCCATACCCAGGAAGGAGAAGGACCCGATCGCCTCCGCCGCTACCGACGGCTCCGGGAGAGCGGTGTAAATAATATTCGCTATTTCACACTAAATCTCCCCCCTGCCAATCAGGAAGCAGGTCTGAGATCCATTTCTCGATTGGCCATTGAGGGGGAGGGAGGAGACGGAAGCTGCCGAGCAGGGAAAGGGAAAGCCGCTGTGCCCGTGATGGCCGCAGAGGAATGAATGAATGAATGAGTGACATGTATAGCGCTACACATGCGAACTGAATCGCCTCTAGGCGCTTTTTGCAGCCAGTGTCTGCCTGGCTGGTGCGGTCATTTACCCCGTAGGATCTCGACATGCTTGGGACACACAGTCATACACATATACACTGGGCTAATTTGGACAAGATCCAATTAACCTATCAGCATGTCTTTGGAGAGAAGGGAAAGCCACCCGTGGTGCCTGCTGCCCGTAATGCCCGCCATAAATGGGGTAAGTGCTCCAGACCTGACCGACAGAGTGGCTGTGGATGCACTGTTTACCACCAGGCACCACTGTATTCCTCTGTAGCATGCATTTGTCTCAATCCTGAGCACTAAGTGTCACTTTTGATTACTGCTTCTTTCCTCTGCTATCAGCATGAATCGCTTCTGACAAGTTTTCCTGACACCAAGGGAAAAATGGTGACAGGGGATGGACCTTCAACTGATTGAAGGGGAGGGGGGGTGTCCCTTCCCTCCAATCAACTCTCAGAGCTCTCCTCACTGAGCTCTGCAGAGTGTGACTTCATCTCGCCACCCCCTACTTTTCTGAACGCTCACGCAAACTTTATAATTTAGCACTTGGAACAGATGTAGAAAAGTGGGGGATGCAGATATACAGATACAACTTATGTAGGAGGATTTGTTTCATCTTCATGTATCACCTGAGGCCAGTCACTTCACTGAGTATATGTACTACTTTAATGTAAAAATGATTAGATTCCCCAAATACAGTAAATACCACCTGACCACAACTGCACTGTATGGCCAAAGAAACTTCCTTGTGCCCTCACTATGCCCACCTCTTGTTGTGGCATTGGGCTGTGGCTGTCCGAGTTTCTCCAGGGATGATGCCTATTCGCCACCCATCTTTGGCTCTCCTTATCGGCTGGTGAGTCCTTGGATCATGGGGGATTTGTCCCTGCCTCAACCCCGGGGGAGACAGTTCATTCAGGCCCATCATTCCACCCCCACTTGGAGGTCACTGGTCAACTTATCTGGGATTTGCTATTGGTAATGTATTAATCCTTAACTTTGCTCTCTTATTGAAAGCATGATTCATTCCTGAGACCCCATTGACCTACTCATTTAATTTATTTTTCTGTAGTTGATATCTACGCACCCCACTCCTGATGACTGGCTTTAAACGCCGAGAAACGCGTCGAGTCTATACTCAGGGATGCCAAGTCAAGTTTGCCCAATTATGAATTTTTACCAATTTCCTTTTTGTACCCATTCATTAGGATAATCATGGTCACTCCTTCTGTATCTCCATCTTTGATTGGTTTCTGCTGTTTTAATTATGTCCATTCCTTGTGAACATCAAATATGTTAAAATGTGATTAACACTATATGTATTATGCCACTGTATGCATGATCTTTGTATTATTCAATATGATACATTACAATATATATTTTCATATCTACCTATTGATTTTCATTTATTGAATCAATTGTCCAGCAGTTCCTCATGGCCACAGAGATTTCCCGTATCGGGACTGTGACAATTTATTTACTGTATATTTTCTGATATCCTAGACTTTTTACCCATCCATACCCATGCCTCATATAAAGTCCCACAGCCCATTTTTCCTTTTTTATATAAAGATAACTAATTTGTCAGACAAATTTACCCTCTTACCTGTCAATGAAGGCCTGGGAGGACAGAAACCTTCACCTACTGTATCCCAACAATCACCCAATTGTACAGTAGGAGGTACAAGATGGGGCCCAACAGCAAACTAAACTGGAGCCTTTCCCTGCAGTGCCCCCCAGTGGCAGAAATGCCTATTTCTCTTGTTTGAGGATGGCATTGAGAAGTACAGAGTTACTTGGAATTGTATTCCAGGATTTGATTGACGTCCTTTTTTTCCCACAAATAGAGCTTTATTTTGGTGGTATTTGATCACCTCTGCAGTTTTTATTTTTTGCGCAATAAACAAAAAAAGAGCGACAATTTTGAAAAACACACAATATTTTTTACTTTTTGCTATAAGAAATATCCCAATTTAAAAAAATATGTATATATTTTTTTTCTCAATTTAGGCCGATACGTATTCTTCTACATATTTTTGGTAAAAAAAATCGCAATCGGCGTTTATTGATTGGTTTGCGCAAAAGTTATAGCGTTTACAAAATAGGGGGTAGTTTTATGGCATTTTTAGTAATTTTTTTTTTACTAGTAATGGCGGCGATCAATGTTTTTTTTCGTGACTGCGACATTATGGCGGACACAGCGGACACTTTTGACACTATTTTGGGACCATTCACATTTATACAGCGAACAGTGCTATAAATATGCACTGATTACTGTATAAATGTGACTGGCAGGGAAGGGGTTAACACTATGGGGGCAAGGAAGGGGTTAAATGTGTGCCCTGGGAGTGATTACTACTGTGGGGGGAGGGGACTGACTGGGGGAGTTGACCGATCTGTGTCCCTATGTACAAGGGACACAGCATCGGTCTCCTCTCCCTGACAGGACGTGGATCTCTGTGTTTACACACAGAGATCCACGTCCTTGTCTGTGTACCGGCCGATCGCGTGTACTTGGCGGACATCACGGCCACCAGGCACGCGCATCGCTATCACAGTGACGCACCGGGCACGCGCGCGTGCCACCGGCGGCGCTCACGCGCCCCCCCAGTGGCCGGAGGAGCGGAGGCCGTAAAAAGACGGCCTCCCGGCATTGTAGAGCCACTTTGCGGCCGTACATAGTCGTACGGCGGGCGCGAGGTGGTTAAATAACAAACATGTCATACTTACCTCGACTGTGCACTTCATTCTGCACAGAGTGGCCCCCATCCTCCTCTAATGGGGTCCCTCAGCAGTGCTGTTAGCTCCTCCCCGCATCGAGTGACCCATCGGACAAGCGCTCTTCTATGGGACACTCGTGTGGGTGTGCTCCCGCGAGTCCTGCTTCTGCATCTATTGAAACACCTCCCACGTCATTGGATTAGATTGACAGCAGCGGGAGCCAATGGCTGCTCTGCTATCAATTCATCTAATCAGGACACGAGACACCAGCTAGAGCTGCTGTGCTCGTCCCCGTGGAGAAGAAAACCGGGTTCAGGTAAGTAAAACAGGGTCTCTGGTGGGCTGCAGCACTACAGAAGGTTTTTCACCTTAATGCAAGGAATGCATTAGGGTGAAAAAAACACAAAAAAAATCCATGTCCCTGGGGGAAATAAAAACTGCTTTGAAAAAACCACGAAAAAAAAATAATTCCCAAATGTTAAAATTTTTATCCAGGTCTTCCCATCTCGACTCCCGAACACTGTAATCTGTGTGCTGAGCCTTAAATAACATGCTCCTAGCCACTGCGCTCTGTGAACTGTGCTGTATATAACATGCTCTCGCCCCCTGCACTCTGTGCCTCAAAGTGTGTATGTCACGCTCCTGACCACTGCATTCTGGGCTGTATGTGACATACTCCTGACCACTGCACCCTGGGCTGTATGTGACGTACTTCTGCACTCAGTACACAGGATTGTATGCATGACACGCTTCTGTTTGGGGCTGTATATGACATACTCCTGACCAATGCACCCTGTACACTGGGCTGTATATAACATGCTCCTGACTACTGCACTCTGTGTGCTGCGTTTTATATGATATACTGCCGTCTGTGTGCTGGGTTTTATATTAAATGCTCCTGACCACTGCACCCTGGGCTGTATGTGACATACTCCTGACCACTGCACCCTGGGCTGTATGTGACATACTCAAGACCACTGCACCCTGGGCTGTATGTGACATACTCCTGACCACTGCACCCTGGGCTGTATGTAACATACTCCTGACCACTGCATTCTGGGTTGTATGTGACATACTCCTGACCACTGCCCTCTGTACACCGGAATTTATGCATGACACACTTCTGTTTGGGGCTGTATGTGACATACTTCTGACCAGTGCACCCTGTATACTGGGCTGTATATGACATACTCTTGACCACTGCACCCTGGACTGTATGTGACATACTCCTGACCACTGCACCCTGGGCTGTATGTGACATACTCCTGACATGACATACTCCTATCCACTGCATCCTGGGCTTTATATGACATACTCCTGACCACTGCACCTTGAGCTGTGTGTGACATACTTCTGACCAGCGCACCCTGTATGCTGGGCTGTATATGACATACTCCTGATCACTGTACCCTGGGCTGTATATGTCATACTCCTGACCACTGCCCTCTGTACACCAGAGTGTATGCATGACACGCTTCTGTTTTGGGCTGTATATGACATACTCCTGACCACTGCACCCTGGGCTGTATGTCACATACTCCTGACCACTGCATTCTGAGTTGTATGTGACATACTCCTGACCACTGCCCTCTGTACACCGGAATGTATGCATGACACACTTCTGTTTGGGGCTGTATGTGACATACTTCTGACCAGTGCACCCTGTATACTGGACTGTATGTGACATACTCCTGACCACTGCACCCTGGGCTGTATATGACATACTCCTGACCACTGCCCTCTGTACACCTGAGAGTATGTATGACACTCTTCTGTTTGGGGCTTTATATGACATACTCCTGACCACTGCATCCTGGGCTTTATATGACATACTCCTGACCACTGCACCTTGGGCTGTATGTGACATACTTCTGACCACTGCCCTCTGTACACCGGAGTGTATGCATGACACGCTTTGGTTTGGGGCTGTATATGACATACTCCTGACCACTGCACCCTGGGCTTTATATGACATACTCCTGACCACTGCACCTTGAGCTGTGTGTGACATACTTCTGACCAGCGCACCCTGTATGCTGGGCTGTATATGACATACTCCTGATCACTGCACCTTGGGCTGTATATGTCATACTCCTGACCACTGCCCTCTGTACACCAGAGTGTATGCATGACACACTTCTGTTTTGAGCTGTATATGACATACTCCTGACCACTGCACCCTGGGCTTTAAATTACATACTCCAGACCACTGCACCTTGGGCTGTATGTGACATACTTCTAACCAGTGCACCCTGTATGCTGGGCTGTATATGTCATACTCCTGACCACTGCCCTCTGTACATCGGATTATATGCATGACACGCTTCTGTTTGGGGCTGTATGTGACATACTCCTGACCACTGCACCCTGGGCTGTATGTGACATACTCCTGACCACTGCTCCCTGGGCTGTATGTGACATACTCCTGACCACTGCACCCTGGACTTCATATGACATACTCCTGACCACTGCACCCTGGGCTGTATGTGACATACTTTTGAAAACAGAAAAACAAACACTCCTGCGTACGAGTGGATTACCAGACAGTCTATATTTCGTGATGGTATATGTCACTGGCCTTGCTGCCCTTCAAGGATAGGGGTATCCTAGCAATAAACGAGAAAAAGAAAGAAAAGGTGCACCAGCCTAGTGCATCATCCTTTGGATAAATATTTATTAAAAAAGACTAACTAAAACTAAATAAAACGCGGAACTCGTACCAAAGTGTGTGCCATCTTCGCTATGGAGGCCCATGGGGTACTGAATCTAGTGGCCATACACAAGTAAGAAAAGCGACTGCTTCTTTCTTTCTCCTTTCTTATACATGTGCCACTGTGCTACAGCCTGTGAGAGGCCCCCATATATACTATCCTCTCTGAGTGTGTCCTGTGTATGGTCTATCTCTATGGCCGCTAGGGATGAGCTTCGAGTTCGAGTCAAACTCATGTTCGACTCGAACATTGCCTGTTCGCCCGTTCGCCGAACAGCGAACAAATTGGGGTGTTCGCGGCAAATTCGAAAAATCTATGGGAGAAATCTAAAGTGCTAATTATAAAGGCTGATATGCAAGTTATTGTCCTAAAAAGTGTTTGGGGACCGGGGTCCTGCCCCAGGGGACATGTATCAATGCAAAAAGAAGTTTTAAAAACGGCCGTTTTTTCGGGAGCAGTGATTTTAATAATGCTTAAAATGAAAAAATAAAAGTGAAATATTCCTTTAAATTTCGTACCTGGGGGGTGTGTATGATATGCATGTAAAGTGGCGCATGTTTCCGGCGCTTAGAACTATCTCTGCACAAAGTGTCATTTTTGAAAGAAAAAAAGTCATTTAAAACTGACTCGCGGCTATTAATGAATTGTCGGCTCCTGGCAATACATACAAAAGTCATTGATAAAAAAAAAAAGCGTGGGGGTTCCCCAGAATTCTATTACCAGGCCCTTCAGGTCTGGAATGGATATTAAGGGGAACCCCGCCGCAAATTTAAAAAAAATTGACGTGGGGTTCCCCCAAATATCCATTCCAGGCCCTTCAGATCTGGCATGGATTTTAAGGGGAACTCCACCCCAAATTTAAAAAAAAATGGCGTGGAGTCCCCCTAAAAATCCATACCAGACCCCTTATCCGAGCACGCAACCTGGCCGGCCGCAAGGGAAAAGGGGGGGACGAGAGAGAGGCCCCCCCTCCCTCCTGAACCGTACCAGGCCACATGCCCTCAACATGGGGAGGATGTCCCCATGTTGATGGGGACAAGGGCCTCATCCCCACAACCCTTGCCCGGTGGTTGTGGGGGTCTGCGGGCGGGGGGGCTTATCGGAATCTGGAAGACCCCTTTAACAAAGGGGACCCCCAGATCCCGGCCCCCCCCTATGTGAATTGGTAAGGGGTACATTGTACCCCTACCATTTCACGAAGAAAGCGTAAAAAAATGTTTAAAAAAACACACAAACACCTTGAAAAAGTCCTTTATTTAAAAAAAAAAATTCCAGCTGTGAAATCCAGTGTCCCGCGGCGATCCCGATGTCCAGCGCTGTCCTTCATTGGTTGTGCCTGAGCGGACCTGATGGGGAACTCCCTCTCAGTATTTTAAATGTATAGACCCGCCCCTTCTAAAGTTCCCCATCAGGTCCGCTCAGCGGACCAGATGCGGAACATGAGAAGGGGCGGGTCTATACATGTATTACCAAAGTGAGAGCAGTTCCCCATCAGGTCCGCCCCCTCGGTATGTCGGACCCGCCTACGTCATTGGCTTGAGCGGGGAACTTCCTTCACTATGTAAATTTAAATTACACAGTGAAGGAAGTTCCCCGCTCAAGCCAATGACGTAGGCGGGTCCGACATACCGAGGGGGCGGACCTGATGGGGAACTGCTCTCACTTTGGTAATACATGTATAGACCCGCCCCTTCTCATGTTCCGCATCTGGTCCGCTGAGCGGACCTGATGGGGAACTTTAGAAGGGGCGGGTCTATACATTTAAAATACTGAGAGGGAGTTCCCCATCAGGTCCGCTCAGGCACAACCAATGAAGGACAGCGCTGGACATCGGGATCGCCGCGGGACACTGGATTTCACTGCTGGAATGTTTTTTTTTTTTTAAATAAAGGACTTTTTCAAGGTGTTTGTGTGTTTTTTTAAACATTTTTTTACGCTTTCTTCGTGAAATGGTAGGGGTACAATGTACCCCTTACCAATTCACATAGGGGGGGGGCCGGGATCTGGGGGTCCCCTTTGTTAAAGGGGTCTTCCAGATTCCAATAAGCCCCCCGCCCGCAGACCCCCACAACCACCGGGCAAGGGTTGTGGGGATGAGGCCCTTGTCCCCATCAACATGGGGACATCCTCCCCATGTTGAGGGCATGTGGCCTGGTACGGTTCAGGAGGGAGGGGGGCCGCTCTCTCGTCCCCCCCTTTTCCCCTGCGGCCGGCCAGGTTGCGTGCTCGGATAAGGGGTCTGGTATGGATTTTTAGGGGGACTCCACGCCATTTTTTTTTTAAATTTGGGGTGGAGTTCCCCTTAAAATCCATGCCAGATCTGAAGGGCCTGGAATGGATATTTGGGGGAACCCCACGTCAATTTTTTTTTAAATTTGCGGCGGGGTTCCCCTTAATATCCATTCCAGACCTGAAGGGCCTGGTAATTGAATTCTGGGGAACACCCACGCTTTTTTTTTTTTTTTTTATCAATGACTTTTGTATGTATTGCCGGGAGCCGACAATTCATTAATAGCCACGAGTGAGTTTTAAATGACTTTTTTTCTTTCAAAAATGACATTTTTTGCAGGGACAGTTCTAAACATGGGAAACATGCGCCACTTCACATGCATATCATACACACCCCCCAGGTACGAAATTTAAAGGAATATTTCACTTTTATTTTTTCATTTTAAGCATTATTAAAATCACTGCTCCCGAAAAAACGTCCGTTTTTAAAACTTCTTTTTGCATTGATACATGTCCCCTGGGGCAGGACCCGGGTCCCCAAACACTTTTTAGGACAATAACTTGCATATCAGCCTTTATAATTAACACTTTAGATTTCGAACGTTCGAGTCCATTGTATTTAATAGGGTTCTAAAGTTCACACGAACATTTTGTCTGTTCGCAGGTTCTGGTGCGAACCGAACAGGGGGGTGTTCGGCTCATCCCTGATGGCCGCTAACTACCTCTTCTATGTGCCTCCTGTTATCGACCTGTTCACTGCTAAACACCAAATACTGAATATTGCTAATAGCAATACCAGTAACACTAGTACTACCACTGCCACTACTTGTTTATGATCATGGCCATAATTACAGCCATGGTCTGTTGCTGCTCAGCTGTGTATGGCTGTGTGTGTTTTTCCCTGCTTCCAGTAAGAATCCGTGGGCGTCAACATTGCTCCTTTGACCGCCCACATTAGTGGGAGGAGCTCCCCAAGTCTCCTGGGAGGTCCTCGTTTGCCTGATTAGTGGTGCTCATGTGTGTATACACACTTATATATAGGGACTGCATGGGGAAGAAACACTGCTGAGCTCTGATGAAGAGGCTCATCCTTTGAAACGCGTAAGTCGGCAGTGGCCCTCATCACATCCCATAGGATTATCTGGAGTGCGTTCGGGCTCGATCTATTGTCACCACTTGTGGGAATTTGTTACATTGTGAACCTTTTAGCTACACTTGTGAGTAGTTTTACTTATCTTTTTTAATAAATATTTATCCAAAGGATAATGCACTAGGCTGGTGCGCCCTTTCTTTCTTTTTCTCGTGTATGTGACATACTCCTGACCACCGCACCCTGGGCTGTATGTGACATACTCCTGACCACCGCACCATGGGCTGTATGTGACATACTCCTGACCACCGCACCCTGGGCTGTATGTGACATACTCCTGACCACCGCACCCTGGGCTGTATGTGACATACTCCTGACCACCGCACCATGGGCTGTATGTGACATACTCCTGACCACTGCACCCTGGGCTGTATGTGACATACTCCTGACCACTGCACCCTGGGCTGTATGTGACATACTCCTGACCACCGCACCCTGGGCTGTATGTGACATACTCCTGACCACCGCACCATGGGCTGTATGTGACATACTCCTGACCACTGCACCCTGGGCTGTATGTGACATACTCCTGACCACCGCACCCTGGGCTGTATGTGACATACTCCTGACCACCGCACCCTGGGCTGTATGTGACATACTCCTGACCACCGCACCCTGGGCTGTATGTGACATACTCCTGACCACCGCACCCTGGGCTGTATGTGACATACTCCTGACCACCGCACCATGGGCTGTATGTGACATACTCCTGACCACCGCACCCTGGGCTGTATGTGACATACTCCTGACCACTGCACCCTGGGCTGTATGTGACATACTCCTGACCACCGCACCCTGGGCTGTATGTGACATACTCCTGACCACCGCACCCTGGGCTGTATGTGACATACTCCTGACCACTGCACCATGGGCTGTATGTGACATACTCCTGACCACTGCACCCTGGGCTGTATGTGACATACTCCTGACCACTGCACCCTGGGCTGTATGTGACATACTCCTGACCACTGCACCCTGGGCTGTATGTGACATACTCCTGACCACTGCACCCTGGGCTGTATGTGACATACTCCTGACCACTGCACCCTGGGCTGTATGTGACATACTCCTGACCACTGCACCCTGGGCTGTAGACACAATCCTGACCACTGCACCCTGGGCTGTAGACACAATCCTGACCACTGCACCCTGGGCTGTAGACACAATCCTGACCACTGTCCCACAGGTTACCATATATATATATATATATATATATAGCGTGTTGTCTGGTGTTTTACGCCCTCCCACAGTAAGCCCCAGTTCTGGTACAGTGTGGCTTCCTAATTCTTCTCTGGGTGCCACATCCTGAACCCCACAGTACTGATTGGACATCAGGAGAGATCTCGTGTGGCCGCCTGGCCGGAAGGACTCGTATCCGGGGTCACTGCCCTGAAGGGAAAGGCTCTCTGGATATGGCGGGAAATCCCTCATCCTCCAGCTGTTCCTCACTCTGCGCGCCCCTGACACATCCTGCGCGTCGCCGCCTCTTGTTTTGATTTTTTTTTCTTCCCAGAGAAGGAAGGTGTGTGGTGTGTCCGCTACGTCATATGGGCAGCCCGCCGCTGATTGGCTGCTGGCGCCTCACCAGACACGCATGTTGTTTTGGGTCGGGGCCGGTGCGGCTCCCCCCCCCCTCCTCTGTCTGATTCACTGCGAAGGAGGAGGATGATGGGGGAGGGAGCAGGGCATAGGAGGACAGAGGAGGAGGACAGCGCAGAGCTACCTGGGGGCGGGAGGAGCCGCACTTCACCCTGAGAGACTCATATTTATAGAGGAGCTCACAGGAGACACTCACTGACCGGACACCTACCGACCTGTGCCCCCCTCTGACCGGTGAGACCCAAGGAGGGGATTGTACTGCTATAGAAGTGTGTGGTGGGGGCTGCCATATGTCTGTGGGGTGCCATGGTGGCACTGATGGAATGGGCGCTATGCTGTCATATGTCTGGGGGGTAATTGTACTGCCTTGTTATCTATGGAGGGGTTCAGTACATGGTGCTGGGGTGGAATGGGCACTGTGCTGCCATATGTTTGGATGGGGGGGGGGATTGTACTGTCCTGTATGTACCTGTATTGGTGTCATAGTTTGGGGGGGGCATGTTACTATTGTGTTGGAATGTCATGGGGGGGGGGTGCCATGGTGCTGGATGGGATGGTGGCACTGCTGTAATGGGCACTGCTGCTGCCATATGTCTGCATAGTGATGTACCTGGAATGGGGGGGATCTGCTCATTTAGCTGTAGACCCCCCCCCCCCAATCTATGGTGGGTGCATTGCCTGTGATGATGGTGCTGTGCTGCCATATGTCTGAATGGTGATTATATCTGGAAAGGGGGGGCATACTGCCCCATTGCCATGGTGTTGGGATGCTGTCATATGGCTGGGGATGAAGTGTGTGTGTGTGTGTGTGTGAGATTGTACTGTAGTTGGAGCGGTTATGTTGTGTTGGAATAATGACAAGTGGGGGGCATCATACTGCCAGGTTGGGATGTTGGCATTGTTGCAATGGGTTCTATGCTGCCATATGGCTATTCAGTGATATCATTGGGGGGGTTGGGTGATTGTATGGCACAGTATTGGACTAGTACCATATGGCTGGGCTGGTGCTATGGCCTGGAGTAGGGGGGTTGTTTTACCACCATACTGTTGTATTACATACATTGCTGAGATCTGTACTCTTCATACACATATCAGAACCTGTAGAAGTCGATGACAGATCACTTACAGTAGGTGACATGAGAGTGACAATTGACTGACAGCGGGGTGGGGGGGGGGGTCATTCTCTGGTCCATGGCCTGCTTACCCCAAACTGACGCTAGCTGAGCTCTGATTGGCTACCCTGTGATGGCATACATCACTGCTTTGATAGGAAGTCACTCCCATGGTGGTTGATATGGCTGGAAGTAAAGCTGGCACTAAGTGGCTTATGGCGGGTGATGGCACGGCTTCATTCAGAACCAGCTATGGGTCATGATTGGTCAGTAATCTGCTGCCAGTGAGGTCTACAGCTGTCCACCAGCTACAGGCATGGACCAGATGGGTGTTCCCCCTGACATTATGGGGGTTTCCCCGATTGGCAGTGATCAGGTTCTCCATTCCTCCAGCATGTAGTGAGCGGATAATGTACATGTACTTTGCTTGGTTAAAATGTGACAGAGGAGGCAGATCACCTCCCATGGAACCCCTATACTCCCAGCAGGACAGTGTTAAGGTTTTGGAGGGGGTTGGGTAAGGATTGACACAGAACCCAGGACACAGTGTACAGCAGACTACAGGACTCCTTTTGTTCCACATCAGAGACACAATACAGTCATTGCTGCACACACATTCTGGGACGGGGGGGGGGGGGGATTATTGTATGGTCACGGCGTGCACATTTCGGAGTCTATAAAGTAATGATTTCAGTCCTGTGTCTGGGGATAACAGTCAGCACACGGCTTCTTTAGTCCTCCATTGATAAATCGCAATGAATGGAGTCTGGTGTCAAAGTGCAGAGATCCCGGTAATGGAAGCTATTGATTATCCAGTCACTCCGGAGATTCATATCGCTGAATGACTTCACAAACTATGACGCCAGGAAAGGGGGGAGGGGGGAGTCTGGTCATTCATGAGTAGACAGATGGAGACGTGGATATGACAAGTTTTCCAAGTTTGCTAAACATTTACCTTCTAAGCGTTTAGTCAGATCGTCATTAACCTTGACTAACCGATTTATATTCATGAATGGGCATATAGACAGAGGCCTGCTCTAATAATGTTAGTTTGTAAAAGTTTGGGGTCCTCGTAATAAGAAGTGGTGAAGTTGAAGGTGGTTTCCTGCACACACAGCGCTTGTCCTCTCCAGGTATCAAACCAATAAAAATGGCAGATACCTGTTAAACAAATCTGAGACTTTAGTATTACTTTATTACAAGTACATTCCTCTTCACCTATTAATCACTGAACAGTTAATTGTTTATAACAAGGCCAGCAAACACTCACGTGTACATCATGTTACTCACCCAGCCTCCAGCTTCTTCTGTGCTGCTTTCCTGAACTTCCAGTTGGGGAGCACACACTCTGAATGTAAAATAAGTCTCCTGATTACCCCCCTCATGACTATATTATAAAGGCTTTGAGTAGCACCAGCCATTTGCACAATGCTTTACAAAGTAGAGGCAGACAATACGGTTACAATACAGTTCAAATCAAGAGGAATCAGAGGCCCGGCTTGTTTGGAGCTTTTTATCTAAAAAGAACAGTCAAGTGACTACCTGTCCCATCATCCCTAGCACCATTGTGTATGTGGCCTAGTTTCTAGCCCTCTGGGCTGCCTGTGTGTGTCCAGCATAGGTGGCAGCTGTAATATTCTTCATAGGACCCTGCAAGCAAAGGAGCCACCCTTACAACAGAAATTGGGGCCAGCGATTGGGGGATCAGGTGATGAGGGAGAATAGAAAAGTAGCCATTTCAGAAGTAGTAAACCTATTGTAAGGCTTACAACAAGGCCTGAGGGAATGCCCAGGAAAAAACCAAGCCTACTTACCAACCAGCTCGCAGACAACCAATTAACCTGTCTAACAGTATGCGTTAAAAACAGGGGTTTTGTCCGCACACATTTACAAACGCATGCGAGAGCCACGTCAAGGCACCCTGTTATCTGTGGTCCTATACTAACCTATGAGTGTCCCCACAATGGAGGCACATGCATTCTGATGGATAGCTGAGGACAGGTGGACTGAAGGGGAGCCACCCCTCCTTAAAGGTACAGGAGCACACTTGTAAGGCTTACCTCTCCTCTTTCTTGCCAACCATGTAACACGTATGTGTTGGGGGTCGGCTTTAGCGTCCACATGCTGCACATATGTGTTCATGGATGCTGAGGTTTCTGTCCTGAGTGTGCTCCCAGCACTGACTACACTGTCAGACAACTACCGGTTTCTGTTTGTGATCGGGAGCTAGTGGGACACTCTCCTGATCATGTGATAGCCGATCACAGCGATCACATAATCGGGAAATACTCCCTGCCTCCTTGCATTAAAGGAGTTTTAAAGGCAGGTTTTTTATCTTCATGCATTAAGATAAAAAAAAAAAAAAAACTTCTGTATGTAGCAGCATCCCCCAATTACCTATCTGTGCCCCTTCTCTCTCCAGCGATGTCCACGATACCTTCAGCCATCCAGTACACTCCTCCTGATTGGCTGAGACAGAGCAACTGCGCTATTGGCTCCCGCAGCTGTCAAAGTCAGTCAGCCAATCGGGGGAGAGAGAGGTCGGGCCCTGTCTGAATGGATACACAGAGCTGACTCGGCTTGGGTGCCCCCTGTAGCAAGCTGCTGGCTGAGGGGTACTCAAAGGAGGGAGGGGCTAGGAGCAGCAAAGAGGTACCTGAGAAGAGGAGGATTCGGGCTACTCTGTGCAAAACCAACTGCACAGAGGAGGTAAGTATTTAAAAAACAAAACAAAAAAACAAGCCTTTACAATCACTTTAAGACCTAGTTGACGGGCCAATGGGAGGAGGGTAACGTGGTTTCAAACCCTTGCATATACCAAGTGAAGTGAATGGCCTCAGGTGATGCACAGTGATGAAACCTATCCTCCGACTTAAGTTGTACTGATCTGCAACCATCTCTCCTCCTCCTTTTTAAAATGCAGAATTTATAAAGCTTGTCTGAGCTGTCAGAAAAGAGGCGGAGAGCTGAAATTAAACCATGCAGAGCTCAGTAGGGGGGGCTCTGTGCGCTGATTGGAGGAAACTGCCCCCCCACCTTTCACACAGCACAGAGGAACAGAGCTGAGGCTGTCAATCAGCAGGATGTCCCTCTCCTGTCACTATTTTTCTCTTAGTGTTGGGACAACTTCTCAGAAGTGACTTGTGCTGATAGCAGAGGAATGAAGCGGAAGACAGAAATGACACTCAGTGCTCCCAATTGAGACAAGTACACACTATAGAGGGATATGCTTTGTTCATATTTCATGTCTGATCTTAACAACCACTTTAAATTAAGATGAGCCAATGAATGTTTTAGCCACCGCGAATGTAAAGGAAATCGCTCAGAAAAGTTCCACTTCAACTTTACTTTAGGTGATCTAGACCATTGGTTTATATAATTTTATATATATTTTTTTTTTTTTCTTCTTTGCCTCAGCTACCTCTTAAACAAATGCCAAGACTCGAGGAGCACTGCTGGAGTTGCTCTTGCACCAGAGGAAGAGACAAGAACGACCCAAAGATAAGCATTTGGCTTGCCCACAGAATTGGAGAAGCTATGTCCTCCTTAAACTCCCTCATTACTTTGGCCTACAGCACCTTAGCCAGCAGTGAAGGCCGTAGCCTGATCCGGAGAAGTGTGGTCCTATTTACTGTTGGTGTTTTTCTTGCCTTGGTGCTTAATCTTCTCCAAGTTCAAAGGCATGTGACGCTATTTCCTGAAGAGGTCATCGCGACAATATTTTCCTCCGCATGGTGGGTGCCTCCTTGCTGCGGCACTGCAGCTGGTAAGTATTACAGCTGGACAGGCTGTAGTGTATTACTGCTGATGCAATTGGTAGATAAAATTGTTTGTGTTCGGTGGTAGAGCTCTTGCTACTAGGTTCTACAGGAGTTGTAGGAACCCGGCAGGTAAATGAAAGCGAGGGGACAGGAGAAGGTCCTGCTCATAGAAGCTAGATTGTAGCTGTCACTTCTCTGAGTTAAAGCCGAAGTAAACTCATTGATTTAACAGCTTCAAGAAGAAGTTACATGATCGGCACGTGCCGTGACTATAACTGTCATTTACTTGTGTCTGCAACCAAACCATCCAATGGCTGGTGTCATAACTGATCATGTGCCGCATCATGGCAGTTGAAGATTAAACCGAGGCCAAGATATCCGCTTCCTTGGCTTAAAACAATAGGAGGGTTAACTTCAACTTTAAGGCTAAGTTCACACTGGCATTAAAAGCAGGCATTTGAGAAGCGGTAAAAACACCCCTCAAACGCCTATGCACAAGATGCAATGGACAGCACACAGTGCTGTTCATGCTATCAAATCACGAAGCGTTAGCGTCGCATTTGAAGCCTCATGTTGAGTCAGGAGACGTTTGAAGCCTTTCAACGCCTCGCATTCAAGTCTATGATAACGCCTCACAAATGCTCTGTAATGGAATAGGCATTTGTCGAGTGGTTTTAACACGCCTTGCATGCTCCTGAAACGTTTCACAAGTGCCCATAGGGCATTTGGAGAGCATTTTTAACTTGTCATTGACACTTTTAAAATGCCAGTCTAATGCCCATACTAAAGCTCATTAACGCGTTGTCAAGTGTAGTTGTAGTGTGGAAGGAAACCCATGCAAGCACAGGGAGAACATGCAGATAGTGTCCTGAATAGGATTTTAACGTCGAATCCCAGTGCTGCAAGCCTGATATGAGCCATTGTGCTGCCCCTGTTTTTTTTTTTTTTTTTGGACTGTCGTTGCCCTGTGTTCATCAGCCATGCTGTATAATGCCATTCCAAAAGATATTCACCGATCAGTCCTAGAGTCAGCTATGTGACTGTCCCTGGGATCATTGACCTCTGTGAATAACGCTGAGTTCCATTTACGTGCATCTGCACTAATAAGTGCCAAGTAGAAACATAATACCGGTACATTGTTTTCTCTGAAATTGTGTGTATGTGTGTGTGTGTGTGTGTGTGATGCAAGTGGTCTCTGTAAGATCTGCATTGCTCATCTTGGGGCCAATTGCCTGTATTGTTGGTAACCTGATCTTGTCACTTTGGTGTCCGTTTATGAAACTGATCAGCGGTGATCCCAAGCCACTACCATGTCCCCCTTCCCAAACGGACATGTGAATTTCTGGTACTGTAATCTCGTTATGTCTCACGATATTCCAGTATCGGGGGCCGTTCTCCACTGTTTCACTTCTTTAAAGGAGAAGCGATCTACACCACTTCATAAACTGGCACCAAAAGGAGAGAGATCTCCTCTGTGAATGCCGGAGAATGAAGCAGTGAACATTTTTCACTGCTTCATAAACGGACACCTTTGTACAACTTCTTAGGAAGTACCTGCGTGAGAATCCTCCTCTAGAAGCATTTTCTTAACTTCCAGAATTCATGCTTGTAGTAGAACAGCCAAATGTAATTTCCCTCCCCCCCAGTGATATCCATATATGGCAGTGATATCCCTATATCGCTGCCATGAAGCAGCAAGTTGTTACTTCAGGAGTCTGAGGCTTTTAGATTCTTTCTGAGGCTTCTCACACAGGCATTTCGTCTTGTGACCACTTCCCTTTATTAGCCATTTCTTATAATTGAGTCAGATTGTGTAGTAGAGTGAGCAGGCACTCTATAAAGAATCTGTATCTCTACTAGTATAGTATTGCTTATTCACACCAGCCTGCATACTAAAACATCTGTGTGTTGGTGAATGTTGTATAGGGTGCAATACTTTATTGAAGTGTCACAAAAAATACACTTCATATAACTTTATGCAATACAGCGCTTTGCGGCAACATGTGATGAAATGTGTTGCGCTGTGTAAAAATAGACATGCTGCACTTATATGGTGTGGACTGAGGAATTAGTTTTTTCTTTGTGCCCTTTCTCTAAGCCTGTGTGGATCAGCACAGCTCAACAGACATGGGGGGGGGGGGGGGGGGTTATTTACAAAAGGCAAATCCACTTTGTACTACAAGTGCAAAGTGCACTGAAATTGCACTTGGAAGTGCAGTCACTGTAGATCTGAAATGAGGGGAAGCTCTGCTGATTTTATTCAATCAGGTGCAAGCTAAAATGCTGTTTTTTTTTTTTTTTCCTTGCATGTCCCCCTCGGATCTACAGCGACTGCACTTCCACACTTTGCACTCGTAGTTTGCACTTGTAGTGCAAAGTGGATTTGCCTTTAGTAAATAACCCCCATGGTGTCAACGAACCCTGTTTCATTTCTTGCAATTACAGCTTGTTTTATTGTCTCCAGTGATGACTTGTTATATTTGATTATTACTGTAAATGTTGTTCCTTTATATAATGTGTAATACTTATCACTTGCTAAATCAAGGGTGATGCATTAAACATCCTTCTACCTTTTTTAATATTTAATCAGCTTGCACCATAGGGCAGTTATCAGACTGAAACTCAATATGAGGATTAGAGCCGCTGCTCCTCTTGACTGCAGACGTCTACTTGGCATACTCCTAGATAGCACAGGAAATGTTGTAAGCTCTGAGCCTTGTGATTGGCCACCTCCTGAACTGGTGAGCTGCATGCCTCAGACCTCATTGGCCTTCGTGTTTAACATACCACTACTGGGAAAGTGAAAATAAGGAAGTAATCATAGGAGGAGAATTATTTGCCTGCCAGCCCTGCCATAAATATCTCTAGAGACAACGAAAGTGAAAAATAAGATGTCTGAACTTTTATTTTTTTTCTCTATTTGCTTGCTTTTATTGTTTTAATGTGTTTTAAATATATAAATGAAAGTATATAAAACAGTCTTATTCTGGAAAAAAAAATCATAATGATTATTTATCTGTTTATATTGAGAACAGAGATAATTAAATTAACTTAACCTCTAAAATGTGAGGCTGAGAAAAGCATATGGCATGCAAATCAGCAGTTCAAATAACATAACAGTCTGCCTAAGTTTAGTTGTATTCAGATTTATTTTTTTTTATTTATTTTTTTTAACTGGCCTCATTAAAGGTAACACGTCAACCCCAAAAAAAAAAATATTGATGCTCTCTGCTCCTTCTGAGAATACCAGTTGCCTGACTGTCAATTGTTCCAATGAGCCTGCATACCAGGCAAATCTCTAGCACTGTGTAGATAGAGGTCGTTATGATGCAGAATTTCTTAGTCACTTTCCATCTAAAATATTATTAATAGAGGCAAGGGGATCACATAAAGAGGATATGGTTTCTACTGAAAGAATCAATTAAACCCGCTAGTTGTGTGCAGGCACTTCTAAAGGCTTTAATAGTTATCCATTTTATAATGAAGTAAACCTAGTCACTAAAATCTCATTAATTACCATGTTAATGTAATTTCAAAACTAATTTTTAAACTTTTCAAATAGCATGAAGTTCCTTGTTCAGCTACTTTCTGTTCTGTAGGGTGACAACGCTGTCTAAATTTGTGCTTCCACTTTGTCACCCTGTCACATGCTTAGACATGCTTCTCTGTTATCAGCAAGTCCCCACTGAACAGATACCTCTGGAGTAAATGCATATAAAGCAAAAGTAGCTGCCGAAGATCTGCAGCAATGAGCTGCAGAAAAGGATGGGGGGAAAAAAGACATTTTGGGAATTCAGCTTTCATTTGCTGGAACCTATGTACATAAAAAAGCACAGTTTGGACCCTAAAGACTGTTGGCTTCCATTTAACGCTTCTTTAATTGTTTGTTTTAATGCCACTGATGGAAGTAATAATTAGAAAGTTCTGGAGCATATATTTAAGGTTTGTTTTCTTTTCCAGCTGTTGTTGGCCTTCTCTATCCTTGCATCGACAGCCATCTTGGAGAACCACACAAGTTCAAGAGAGAATGGGCCAGCGTCATGAGATGTATAGCAGTTTTCGTCGGCATTAATCATGCTAGTGCAGTATCCTTTTAACCTGCGTAAAAAGAAAAACCTTTAAACATTGTTTAAATTTTGGTGAGAGCTGGTTGGAATGTCTACATTTTATACACTCAAAGTAACAACATAGATGCAGAGATTAGGCTGCTTATCAGGTTTTATTGTTGCATATTTAGGTTGAAAAAAGTTTTTTGTTCAGCAAAAAGGGGAAAAATGAATATATTTAAAACCTCCTCCATATATAGAGCCAAACAGCCACAGTTGATCCAGAGGAAGGCTTAAAAACGCTTATAAAGCATGGTCCAATTTGCTCCAATAGGGGGGGGAAAAAAATCCTCCCTGATCTTCAGTCAATCATATATTCCCTGGATAAACAAGCTCTGGTGTTACCTTTTTAAATATTAGTCAGTTATATTCTGTGCCTAGGATCGCATCCAGCTCTTCTAAAATTTAGAATCCATAGTGACTAATACAAGCGTTCCTCCACTAATTTGCAGTGATGTGGCCCAGTGACAAATCGGATTTCTATGAGTGTCGTGCAATCTGTGCAGGCTCTCCTGGAAGAATAGCCCAGTATGGGTTTTCCTACATGGATGCCGGTTTTCCCCTTAAAGTGGCTGTAAACCCCATTCATGAAATCTGACCTGGGCACATATATCTGTAGTGTTTACTTATCTATCGCCAAAGCCCTAATCCCCGTGTCTTTCTGCTGCTGCTCCACTCCTCTGTTATCAGCATGATAACTTCTGACACAGGAGATAAAAGCATCTAGAAATTTGTGTCGGGAATGGAACTTGGAGATAAGCAGAGAGCTGGTCTATTCACAGCACAGCTCTGCAAGTTTCTTCGTTCTTCTGCCTATGGGGAGGGGGGGGTGCCGCGCCGCCTTTCCTCCAATCAGCTCACACACAGTGTATGCACAGACTCTCCTTCCACTGCTGAAACCGGAAGAAAATGTTCTAAAGAGTGTAGAAAGCTTAAGACTGCAGATATATATGTAGGGAGATTTGTTTAATCTCTGTGTGTATCATCTGAGGCTGTTCACTACACTGGGTACATGTGAGGATTTACATCCACTTTAAAGCAGGAGGAACCTTTTAGTGCATGATCAGTTAGTACAGTGTATATTTATGCATCGTTTTGTTCTCAGTCATTCAGTACCTAAGTAGACTTCCAACTTCAGCACATTTATTTTGCAGAATTATCCAGGAGTTAGATTTCTGTTCATATAGAAAAAGTCACAAAAGCTAAAAAAAATTATACAGAGCAATGCTTGGTTCCAGTTGCTGTTAGGAAAAAAGGGAAACCCTTTTCTTGTTCTTTTCAGGTAAGTTAGACAGGAGAAGCTTGATGTTTTGGTGTCATCTGATTGAAAAATATAGGAAATGTTTTTTTGGGTTGGGTTTTTTTTTTTTTTTTCTCCTTCTTTTTTTTTTTTTAAATGTGATTTTGTACGAAACAGAGTGTCTAGAATTATAATTATTGGATGATATTATGATAGTGAGTCTTCTCCTTAACATTATACTCCTCCAGAAACTGGATTTTGCAAATAACGTTCAGCTGTCACTAACACTAGCAGCCTTGTCTCTGGGCCTTTGGTGGACCTTTGACCGCTCACGCAGTGGTCTTGGACTAGGAATCACAATAGCCTTTCTTGCAACACTCATAACACAGTTTCTTGTATACAACGGAGTGTACCAGTAAGTATCCTCCATGTTGCAACATTTATATAATTTTTGTGTTGGTTTTTGGCCCTCTGGAGTTTTGTGATGGTATCCTGGTGTGCATCTGTCCTGAAATAAATCTCAGAGTATCCCTAACATAAAAGCACCCTTATGCTGCGTACACACGACCGTTTTTCATGCAGAGAAAAATGCAATTTTGAAAAATGGTCGTGAAAAACTGTCGTGTGTATGCCCAAGAGCATTTGTCTTGCCGAGAAAAATGCCCGAAAAAATTAGAACCTGCTCTATTTTTTTTCCGTCGTTTTTCACGTAGTTCTTTTTAACGTTGTGAAAAAAGGTCGTGTGTATGCTTTTACAAGGGGGAAAAATGCTCGGAATCAAGTATGAGACGGGAGCGCTCGTAATGGAGATGGAGTCTGTAACGGACTGAAAAGCGCGAATCGTCTCTCACCAAATTTTATTAACACGAGGATCAGCAAAAGCGTCCCAAAGGGCGGCGCTATTCGAATGAAACTTCCCCTTTATAGTGCCGTTGTACGCCACCGCACTTTGCTTGAGCGTGTTTTTTTCATGAATGTGTGTATGCAAGGCAGGCTTGAGAGGAAACGCGAAAAATCACGTTGCGAAAAACACCGTTTTTTTCTTCCATGACATGAATAACAGTCGTGTGTACGCGGCATTATACTTAATCTACTCTCATCCTGACACTAAGGCTGCTTTCACACTGAGCAGTGCTGGGGGTCGGCAGTAAAGCACGCTATTTTTAGCGGCGCTTTGCTGGCGGTTCGGCGGCGCTGCCTATTGATTTCAATGGGCAGGTGTGCTTTAGGGCTTCAAAGATGCAGCTAGCAGGACTTATTTTACCATCCTGCCAGCGCACTGCTCCAGTGTGAAAGCCCTCGGGCTTTCACATTGAAGAGAAAAGAGAGGCTCTTTCAAGGCGCTTTTCAGGCGCTATTTTTAGTGCTATAGCGCCTCCAAAGCGCCTCAGTGTGAAAGCAGCCTTATCCCAACCTCTGAAAACAGCCCTTAATTTTTAACAACCCAAACTACAAGGGCGACAACTTCGTCTTTCATGTCTCTAAATTCAAAGCGCATTGTCCTCTCTAGAATATGTTAATGTACAGAGAGGCAAGCACTTACAGTTGTGAAAAATGTATGGTGTAAATTTTTGTTGGATTTAAGGTTTATATGTAGGCCATGCCTGGGGTCTAGGAGTAAGTAAGCACTTTTGTACATAAAAAAATAAATAAAAAAAAAATGTGCAAGGACCTTTTTTGAGATACTTTCTTCTTTTACTAATGATGTTTCAATCCTGTGTTTTTATTTTTGATTGTGCAAATATGGTAGCAGTAGAATATTTCTGCTTTATGACAGCCCAGGCCTGTATATTGTTGAATCCTATGCAATTTAATTTACTTAATTTAAATTTCCTTGTATGTTTCAGGTATACCTCCCCAGACTTTCTCTACATCCGTTCCTGGCTGCCTTGCATATTCTTCTCTGGAGGCGTGACTGTTGGGAATATAGGACGACAACTAGCAATGGTGTGTGTATATATATATATATATATATATATATATATATATATATATATATATACAAAATAATTTTTATATTGTGTGTGTTTTTTTTTTTTTTTTTTTGTTCAGTTCTTTTGGCCATACTTCGCCCTGTGAGTCACATGAGTGCACTTAATTCCGCAGTCCTGTGAACCAGATTCAGCCAACAACGAGCTAAAGTTTGCTGTCTGCTGACATCAGAGCCGGTCCAGGCTCTGCATGGATCCTGAGCCAGACACCTAACCATCACCTGGCTCAGCCTCTCAATACACTGCTGAGAGCCTGAGCCCAGCCACTCCCACCTCCTGCACAGTCCGGCACTCCAGTGAGTACTGTAGGGGCAAAACAAACAGTAGTGACTGGCAGTCATCACACTGTGCTCAGAGGGGACCCAAGAACTGAGCGATCAGTGGTCTTTGACTGCTCATTTCTTGGTGTAGATCCAATAAGGGACAGCTGCAGCATTGATCCCATCTAGGTAAATATGTGTTTCATTTTATTTTTATTTTAACTTTTGCTACCCCCTGCTTTCGCGCAGATCAGTGTGTTCTAGCATACCACCTGTCAGAAGGCACAATGGGGAAGATCGCTGCACCAACATTGCTTGTGTTGGTACAGTGATCTGTCACCTCCCCCCCCCCCCCCCCCCATTTGGATTTCATCTGGGTTGTCCGAGGGGAAAAAAACTTTACAATTGTTTAACATGCTTAAGACATATTCAGTAGGGAGCATCCAAAAACATCTGGGAATGCATCAACCCAAGAGAATTCCAGAGCCTGTCATTGCTGATCTGCTGAAAAGGACAGATGTCTTGCTGCATTACTTACCTGTACAATAGAATTCTGCTGTCCAGAAGTTTTAGTGGTTAATTATGACTAAGAATGTGAGAGGTGAGCTGTTTTCTGGCTGTCTCAAAGCAGGTATGCAGATCAGAAAACTAGTTATCGAGCGAGGACGCCTTAAATTCCAAGACAATGTGTGGTGTGTTTTTTCATTATTTTTTTTCTCCCCCTATCACATGTACCTGAATCGATTATTGATTTAAGTTTTGGTGGGTTCCTGGGCCAGGCTGTTATGCCTAACTGCAGTGTGGTCTGTGGAGAGGTCCAGGATCTGGCTACAGTTTCTGGCAGGGATGTCTGGATCTCAAGCAGAGATTTGAAATTCATTGGCGTCTGTAAATTTTAGCTGTGTATTTAGCAGTTTGCCTGGAGTTCAGCTTGAAGAAAATTACCTGTAGCAATGGGGTGCAGGCTTTTTTAACACAATTTTATAATTTTAAAACTGCGACACCTAGAAATTTTTACTTTCAGGAAAGGTCCTGTCCTTGAGAATGAGGAGTTCAAACTTCCATTTCCTGGCCACTTTTTTACCAGGTCCTTCAGTTGGATAACTCCAAGACAGCAAGTTCAGAAAGGGGGCAACAGTTGTATCACTTGGTGCAAATTTCCTTTAAATAAAAAAACCAGACCATTAACTAAATTTGTTCTTTCATTGCAGGGTCCCACAGAAAAAGCACATGCCGATTAGATGCATCCAAGAAAAGGCCATATTGTAGAAGAATCACACTGGTGTTGTAAAAGCTTGCATTATGTTACTGAGTAACAACCTGTGAACTTTCCACGTGCAAACACGTTAAAATGTGAAGCCTATTTTCTTCATCGTTTGATTACTACATTTTATGGTATGCAGGACTTTTATTATTGCTCCATGGATTCTTGCACCAGACCAGGACTTTTTTGGTGGAGCCAAAATGAGGAAAACAAAAAACTTGTTCAGCAATGCATCTGTTCTTCCATGATTGATGCAGGTTTTGTTAATCTGTCACTTTAGAAGTAGAATTTCAAAGTGTTCTTTTGCATGGTGTAATAAGCTGTTTGCCAGCTTCAAGTACAGCGTACCAGTATTATGATTTCATTCGAAGGGGATGAAATAGGACATGCCTATTACAAAGCTTTGCAACAACCATGTCCCATGAAAGCCTCACAAGTGCAAGGTGCTTAAATGGGAGAAGAAGATGAAGTTGTAACTAAGTAGGAGTTTATTTATCTAAATGGTAAATAAGGCTGTGGGCAAAAAGTCAGAGATGCATCTAATGCCAGCCAAGCTTTGGGTTGACCTCAACATGGCCAAGAATTGAGGAAAAATATTTTGTTCATATTTGAAAATGGGCCAATGGCCAACTATCCAGAAAAAGAAGTATCTGTCTTTGCCCTGTGGCAAATGATTCACATAATAATCTGATTATTCTCATCTTTAAGCCAGTTATGCAATCTTTGACTCTGTAGCTGTGGTGGACCTACAAAACGCAACATGCCTTCTACCCAAGGCCTTTTAGCAAAGTATCTGGAGGTATAAAGACAGTCTGTGTTGACTGTAGCAGCCAATCGGATTCTTTCTGTCATTCTCTGACAAAAATGTATTTTGGGATGGAGGCGTTGAGTGCTAGAAGGGCTGAAATACAATTCATGGAGAAAATGCTGCTCTGAGTGCTGACCACGTGTCTGAAGGCCTAGGTCAGATTACAATGAATTTGCCTGTCTGAACAGTTCTTAAGGGAGACTGGGGCAGCATTTTCTCCAGGATACACAGGCATTTTATACGATTTATTTATTTTGCCTTTTTTAAAGTGGATGTAAACCCGAATTTTTTATTTATTTTTCCTGTCACAATGTAGAGTATAAGATTTCCTATCATTTGTGCCAGGTCTTGCCACAAAGTTAATCCAGCTCTGAGCAATCCTCTTATTGTTCAGTGAGATAAAACGGACATACAGAGAAAAACCTTTGTCCGTTCCGCCCCCTTGCTTTGAGTGATGGGTTATTTACATATCTCATGCACTAGCTTTAGACAGGCATTATTTTTTAATTCCCACCCCCACTCCTTTTTCTGAAGTCATGTGGTTACTTTTCTGGATGTTAGTGATCATAGCACAGGAGAAAATACATGTTGACAAGGGGAGTGTAGAGGTGGGTGGGGAGTCTACTGACATCACGACTCCACCCACCGAGCTCCAGACAACAGATCCACCCACATAATCTGCAGTTTTTCAGGTCTTATGACAGACGGAGGGAAGACATTTGACAGATAAGGATACATGCAGGAGGCATCTATATCCTTATAGATCAGCACTATGGCAGTAGTTTAGAAAGGATGATGCCGCGTATACATGAACGATTTTTTTCGACGGTGAAAACACCGTCGAGAAAATCGACGTTAAAAACGAGGAACAGCTTGTTCCCACCCCCCCACACACGGCCGTTTTTAAATGTCATTTTTTTTTTTTTTGGTCGCAAAAAACAACCGTGTGTGGGCTCCGCGGCAGTGTTTCCCTATGGGAAACACTGCCGCGGAAAACATGTCGAAAAAAACGACGAGAAGAATTAGAACATGTTCTAATTTTTCTCGTCGTTTTTAATGCCGTTTTTTCTCGTCGAAAAAAACGGCAGCCCACAGACGATCGTTTTTCTCGTCGAAAGGAAAAAATTACGTTTTTCTCGACGAGAAAAACGGCCGTGTGTACGCGGCATTAGAGTGGGTTTACATCCACTTTAAGATCTTCTTAGTTTTGTCTAGATGAATAAGCAGGTGGTGATCTGTTTGGTTGTTGCATAGGCTTACCCTCTGATACTAAATGCCTTCTGATCGACTTCTGAGTCCCAGAGCCAAATCGGTGTTTGGAGCTGAATAGTTCAGTATCCATGAGGGCTCAGAGAAGCATGCACTTTGCTGTGCCTCACTAACATGAACACTGGCTACAGTTTCGGTTGATACTGTAACCCTCATTCTTCCTATTGCTCCCCCCACCATCAGAAGAGCATTGCAACTGGCAGAAGAAATTCAAATAGAACTGATGGTGTGTATGAAATGTATGATGTTTGCAGGCCCTATACCTCTCCATGCCATTTATACACAACATTTTTCTGTTGGCAGAAAAATTTATTACAGGGAGAAGAGAAGACCCCCCCCCCCCCCCCCTCTCTGTCTTTTGTCTCACAGCTTTATTAATATTTGCAGTCTGTGATTGCCTTGTAAAGAGAAAAGTGCATTTGTCACTTCATTAAACATTTTTTGTTGTTTTGGATATTATATAGTATTTGTGAGCACAAGTTTTCATTGCAATTTATTTAATTACATGCAGTTCAATTTCAGTACAATTATTAACAAACCTTTAACAATTCTAAGTGCAATGTGTTTAAAATAACTTCAAGGGAATCTGTAGCATGTTTTCTTTTATTGCATCTCCTTATTATTTAAGGGACATTAACAATACTACATTTGCTTTTGCATAGCTTTTCATGCATGGATCAAAACTAACTTATGAGAAACCATCTGTAACACAATACATTGAGTTCCAGGTTACAAGCAGTCATTTCTTCTGTGAAATAAAATCAATGTTTGTGTCCCCTTTTTTTTTTTTTTTTTGAGATGATCTTAATGAAAATCCTAGTTTATGTTGGGAATTAAAGCGTTAATTATATTGGTGCAGGTAACTGGTGCAAGTGGCACTTTGACAAAGTAGATAAACCTGTTTCAGGTCTGTACCAGTTCAAGAGTGAATCAAAAATTGGCGCCAGTTCCCCACCTAATTAACAAAGGGATCGCTGCAGTTTTCTATTAAGACAGCTCCAGCAGATCGTCACCAGATTGGACCTGTTGAAGAGAATGTGAAGTATCTGTCAGCTCACTTGCCTCTGCCCATTCAGTGAACACACTACAGAGGCAGAAACTGCATATAGACAGGGAAAGCGTATTTTCCTGCTGATATGCCTGAATGTTAACCCTGACAAATGCAGACTTGACAGCCTTCCTCCTCACTCTCAGCTGAGCTGTAGGGGGCAGGCAAAGGGAGCCAAAGCAAGCGGCTCTTGCTCCAGTATAGAAAATAGAGCAGATTGCTCTTAATTAACAATGCTTGTGCCCCTTGTTTACTACTGAGCAGGATCAGTTCCATCTTCTCAGTTTAGTAGTGCAGACTTTGCCTTTAGCCGACTGTAGATCATTTGAGTTTCAAACCATGTATGGGCAGGCTGAATGTACCCAAGTTGATTGATTAACTTTTGATACAAGCAGTCTGCTGGATTTTACATGCGATTGTCTCTAGTGGCTGTTATAGTCAAGCAAATTTCTTTCCTGCAACCTGTGGTCTCAGGAAAGAAATTCACTCCATCTATGGCTGGCCTTTAATTTTTCCCCCGATGGTATGTGGTGGCCCAGAAATATCAAATCTCAAAGCATCTGATTACAGTTTTGATTGGCATACTGAGGTAACCTAAATTCAGAAGCTTTCAGACCATAGATGGAACATAATGGATTTCTTATGTTCTATTTCACCCTTTAAAGCTACATATTTGATATTTCAGGGCCCTCATATATTAGCATTATTTTCTGACTATGGAAGCATCTCTTTTTTAAATGTGCCAGTCTCCTATCAAAAGGGGATGGGGGGGGGGGGCAAACACATTTGTAAGCTTAGCCTGTATATGTAACCCTGCAGGCTGTCAGAAAATCACTTTAGCATGAGCCCATGTACCTGTATGCTAAGGAAATGATAGTGTGAAAACCATGTGTCAGAAAATTGCTGTTTCTGGTGGTGACTTTTTTTTTTTTTTTTCTCCCAACACATAAGACTGCCTTACATTTCATGTGCTTGCAGTTAAAAAAAAAAAAATTGCTAAGAAAATGGAAATGCCATTTAATTAGTGATTCTCCTTGTAAGGTGGGCCTGACTTCCACAGGCCCAAAGTGAACAGTGGGACCCTCCTCTTGCTGTTATTTACAGTACTTGGCATACTGGAGCCCAACCAGTAAAATAGCAATTCTCTGTCAGAATATTTATGGTCAAACTGCAATACCAGACTTCACCAGAAGATGATGCTGCCAAAGGCCCCTGTAATTGCAGTGTTTCACAGTCCTGAGGAAACCCTTTGTTATCACACAGGGTGTCCTGATCCAACGTGCTTTTCAAATTTCCTTAGGATTCCACCTCAAGCAGCTTATTTGACAGGCTTACAGTTCTACATGTTGGCAATAACTTCATTACCTGTAATACTCTTCTGTCTTTCTGTAACGTTAAAGTTCAGTGTAAAGTACTCCATTTATTGTTTGTATGTGTAGTTTATTTGTGAAGTTGCCTTTACCTATTTTACTTTATGCAAGGAAATCTTGCTTTTGGTTTCCATTCTTGCTGCAAGAGTGATGCAAAATCATTTACTCAACTTGCCAACAATATTTTTTGAGCTTTTGATGCTTTTGCAAAAAAAAAAACGCAGAAAATTATTTATATATATAAAAAATATATATATATATATATATATAATTTTTTATTTGTCATTATTCACTTAGTACCTAAAAGCACACAACTTGAAATAAACCACTTTGGAGTCTTAAAACCAATGCCTTAAGGCTAGAAGGAAATGTGCTATTTATTATGTAATTATACAATTTTTTTTAATACAAATAAAATTTTACAATGCAAGGTCATGAAAGTAAAGCATTAACTGACTACAAATCCTTGCATTTTATAGTGTGTGTATGTTAAGTTCTGTCTAGTTTTGAGACACTTTAAAGCTTGCTTTTTCTAGAATATTTTTACCTAGTCCATCTTCCATGCCCAGTGAGGTTCAATGGGAACCTTTTTTTTTTTTTTTTTTTTTCCAGTAAGTTCCAAGCAGGATTGCAGATTTGAAGCAGAAAAAAGTCAGGAAAGGCAACTGTTCTGTTACATGTTGTTGTTTATACAACGTCTCACTACCACCCAATGGAGACATTTGGTATTGCAACAGTTTGTCTCTCCATGTAGACACCGATATAAATTGGCCAAGTACCGGTATTGGGATTCATACATTAGTTGAAGAGGACTGGGTAACCCTACTGTTTGTTGCTTTCATGTTTATGATTCCCTTCTATATTTTTCTAAGGACTTTTCTTTTTTCCTGATTCAGAAATCTAGAGCCAAGTGGTGTATATGGAGTTCAGATTTTATGTTGCCAACACTTGTAGCAAGTTTGTTAACCAAAGTCAGCCAAGTTGAAAAAGGTAATAAAAATATTGCACTATGCTGGATTTACAAAAATTATATATATATATATATATATATATATATATATATATATATAATTTTGATTTAGCTATGAGTTCCTCATGTGTAGGATTTCTGTGGTATGCTTTATAGATGTATATAACTTTTTTATTAAAGGTTGTGGATTATTTCACATTTGCCTCTGTCTCTTTTATTGGATGATTGCGTTGTTCTCAAATGTACTGTATTTGTGTATAGAGGGCCACTCTGTATAGGGGTACCTCACTTCCTCCTCATGTTCTTGGCAAAGTACTGTATCTCATTCACTTGCTATGGCTGAAAGAACAGGGTAAGAGGTAGTGACCACTGAGGCTGTGGGGCAACCTGCTCCAGGGCCAAGATAAGTATTTGGGGGATGGTGGGAAGGGTTCTTTTTAGAATTTATTTTCTCCCCCACTTTAACTTTTGGTTAATGAGGCATTGATGCCCAGATGACAAGGCAATAACCAATCCTCAGCACAAGGGGAGCATTCCGAGAACCTATAATCCTGTAGTGAAAATCCAGTGCAAGCTATTTAGTGTTGGTATGGTTGGCAGTTTGCGCTGAGATTACTGAATGTTCTTTAATTTCGAGTATTAATATAATGTCCTCTAAGGGTAAGAGCTGCACAATTATCAATAAAATGAGAATCACAATTTTTTTTGCTTAGAATAAAGATCATGATTCTGAAGAACCCTTCCTATATTTTATTTTTAAAATTTTAAAGATTTACAACCCCTGGGCAATAAAGTAAGACCGAATACTCTTTGCTTCAATCAAAATTTAAAGCAATGTAATGTGTAAAGAACTAAAAAATTACAATTAAGTTATGTTCTCCTTTTTTTTTTTTTTTTTTTTTTTAACTACCGATACCGCAACTTTTTTGTTTACACTTCAGCTGTCAGCAATGGTAAAAAGCATTGAAAAGTTTTACAAATGAAATAGAATTTTTTTTTTTTTTTTTTTTATGGCCTTTTTTTTTCAATGTGAAATATGTAAATATATGTTAAAGGTGTAAACCTTTTTATTATGAAACAAAGCAAACAAACATTTTTTAATTATTAATAGTTTATAAAATAGAAGTAAATAAAAATCCTCAGGAAAATAACAATTGAATGGAAAAGGAGAATAAGGAGTTAATGAGGCTGATTAGAGTAAATCAGTGTTTCTCAACTCCAGTCCTCAAGGCGCCCCAACGGGTCATGTTTTCAGGATTTTCCTCTGATGAAATGGCTGTGGTAATTACTAAGGCAGTGAAACTGATCAAATCACCTGTGCAAAATAATGGAAATCCTGAAAACATGACCTGTTGGGGCACCTTGAGGACTGGAGTTGAGAAACACTGGAGTAAATCAAGCGTAATAAGCGGTAGAGGAACAAAAAAAAAAAAATGTACTTGACAAGGTTGCTTTAAACTGATTTCATTTGCAGACCAAAGGTCATCCCTTTCATCTGTAAATGAATAAACAAAGATACAATGTTTCTTTTTATCTGTCTCTTTCAGCACTAAGCAATGTTGTTAACTTCCCTGGCGGTTTTCCCGAGTGTGGCTCGGGGTGAGATTTCAGTACCATTAGCGGTAACCCCGAGCCACACTCGGGATTGCATTGCAGGATCCTGGTGCAGGTTACTTACCTTGTTCCCAGGATCCTGCGATGTCCACGGTCTGTGTCCTCCTCCCCGATGCCTCTGTGTGCCAGGCTCCGTTCCCTGCGAGTGTCGTGATGCACGGGGGCCGGAGCCTGGTGGCAAATTCAAAAATGACAAAATTCATAATACATACAGTAACGTAATCTGTAAGATTACGGTGTGACCTTTTTTTCACATCCCTTTTGTCCCTAGTGGTCTGTCTAGTGCCCTGCATGCACTTTTATATTATATATATATATACTGTTCTTTCTGCCTGGAAACTTGAGATTGTCCATAGCAACCAAAAAGTGTCCCTTTATGTCAAAAGTGGTTTGAGACCAACTAGAAAACAGTGATGGTAAATAAGAACACTTGCAGAATTGAGTGATAGTGAATAGTGAGGAATATTTATTTTTATTATATTATTTAGAGTTCTTTTAATTTATGATTTTGTGTTTCAAACTTTATTCTACTCGCAATGTCTACTAGACTCTGGTTTGGACAGATTTAAGTGAGTTATTACTAAGAATTATGGTGTTTTATATTTTAGGCCTTTATTTCCATGCAAAATAATGGTACCGCTTTCAGCATCAAAAGTCTGACATAATCCTACCGCCAGGGAGGTTAATAAACATTGCTGGCTGCTTTATTTATTTGACAGCTGTGAGCATGAATTGTGGAAATGCTGGATTGAGATCATGTGGGGGGGGGGGACGAATCGAGGTTGCGATCTTTTAATGATCATGCAGGTGTACTGAAGGTGCATTACTGCTGTACTAAAACTGCACTTTAAAACTAAAACATGGGTCTTTTCGACCTGTGATGTTTCAACATAAGTCTGCATAAATTAGTTGTAATGTAGTTTAGTAGATAAAAGGCATCATTGGCCTAGTTTTAATTAATGCTAAATATTCAAAATGCAGTATGTGCACACTATATGGAATAAAGTTTGTGGGTGTCTAACAATGAGATTTTTGGACATTCCATTGCAAAACTACTGTGTGTGCATAAGGAGATGTCATTCCCCTCCCCCCCCCCTTTGAGACTAGAATGGCCTCCACTCTTCTGAGCTTTCCACCATATTTTGGAGCATATCTGAGAATTTGTGCCCATTCAGCCAAAAATGAATTTGAGGTCAGATATTGATGTTGGACAAGAAGACCTGGCTGGTAATCGCTGTTGCAAATTATCACAAAGGTGTTCAGAGGTCAGGGCTCTGCGCCGGCCACTTGAGTTTAGGCACCAGACTTCAAATCATGTCTTTATGGACCTGTCTTTCTGCAGAGGAGTGTAGTCATGCTGGAACAGAAAAGGGTCGCCAAAAGGTTTGAAGAGCACAATTGTATAAAATTTTCCGTGTGCTGTAGCACTAATAGGTACCCGTCAATGGAAACATCTGAACGCCATCATTTGGAGGGATATCCACCTACTTGTGGGCGTTGTTTATAGGAAGAGTATGGCTCAGTAAGATATTAAACAACCTTAACTACTTAAGCACCGGACCATTTCGCTTGCCAAAGACCAGAGCACTTTTTTGTGATTTGGCACTGCGTCGCTTTAACTGACAATTGCACGGTCGTGCGACGTGGCTCCCAAACAAAATTGGCGTCCTTTTTCCCCATAAATAGAGCTTTGTTTTGGTGGTATTTGATCACCTCTGTGGTTTATTTTTTGCGCTACAAACAAAAATAGAGCGACAATTTTGAAAAAAATATTTTACTATTATAAATATCCCCAAAAAAATATATAAAAAAATGCATTTTTTTCACAGTTTAGGCCGATACGTATTTTTCTACATATTTTTGGTAAAAAAAAAAAATCGCAATAAGCGTATATTGATGGGTTTGCACAAAAGTTATAGCGTCTGCAAAATGGGGGATAGTTTTTTTTTTTATTTATATATATATATATAATATCATGACTGTGACTTTACTACGGACACTTTTGACACATTTTTGGGACCATTGTCATTTTTACAGCGATCAGTGCTATAAATACTGTATGCACTGATTACTGTCAAAATGACACTGGCAGTGAAGGGGTTAAGTGTGTCATAGGGAGTGATGCTAACTGTTAGGGGGCGTGGCTACGAGTGACACGTCGCTGCTCCCGATGAGAGGGTGCATACAATCAGTGACGGTGTCACTAGGCAGAATGGGGGGATGCTAGTTTACACTTGCCTCTCCCGGTTCTGCAGCTCTGTGATCCGATCGCGGGACACCGGCGGGCATCGAGTCCGCGGTCTCGCAGCTCGCGGCAGGGGTGCGCGCGTACCCGCACGGCGAGAAATATACGTTACTTTGCCCAGCCGTGCCATTCTGCCAATGTAAATGTACAGGAGCTGGTCCTTAACCGGTTAATAACTAAGATAATGCTTAAAAACGAATTCACAAAATAAAATAAAAATAATACGCATCTTTGTATGGCAGTTAACCTAGGAATGGGAAGACTGGGCTCAGGTTAAGCAAAGCTTTATCACACAAAAAGAGTGAAGTAGGCCGACTGAGGCCTGATTCACACCTATGCATTTTTAGTGCTTGTTGCATTTTGCAGATTTGCGTTACATAAAGCGTTCCATAGGAAACCACGTTAAATGGACTGCAGTGCAAATCTGCAGAAAGCACTAAAAATGCATAAGTGTGATTCAAGCCTAAAGCCTGGTACACAAAAAAACAAAACAAACTGACAGCTCTGGTCGGAGCTGCTGTACTATTAGTACAGCGACCCCCCCCCTCCCCCTAAGCTGTTGTGTTCTGATAGGGGTATGCCCCCCCCCCCCCCCGCCAGAACACTCCGGTAGCTGGTCGACTGCTGGTTTTCAAGCATGCTTGTCTGACAAAAGCCAGCCAAGCGGCTGTCTGACCAACTGACGTACACATGGGCCAAATGTCAGCTGGTTTTTATTGAACCGGCCAATGTCTCCCGACCATTGGCCCATGTGTACTAGACATTAGTGTAGTGGGTAGAAAAGAGAGAGGGGTGCCAAGACGATCATAGAGTAGTTAGCAAGTTTATTGTAGAGATAAAAAAAAAATCTAAGTTGCTCTCACAAACAAAAGTAGATAAAAGCCTGGACATGTGTAGCTGCAAGGGCTGTCAGGAAATGCATTTCCGAGGGTAGGACCCACCTCCTTCCTCAGTCTCTGTAGTGGGTGTGTAAACATTTATTAACCACTTCCTTACTGGGCACTTAAACCCCCCTCCTGCCCAGACCAATTTTCAGCTTTCATCGCTGATGCACTTTGAATGAAAATTGCGCGGTTATACAACGCTGTACCCAAATCAATGTTTTATAATTTTTTTCACAGAAATAGAGCTTTCTTTTGGTGGTATTTAATCACCGCTGGGGTTTTTATTTTTTGCTAAACAAACACAAAAAGATAGGAAAAAAAAAAATCCTGTTTCATAGTTTGTTATAAAATTTTGCAAACAGGTAATTTTTCGCCTTCATTGATATGCGCTGATGAGGCTGCACTGGCGGGCACTGATAGGGTGCACTGGCGGGCACTGATAGGGTGCACTGGCGGGCACTGATAGGGTGATACTGATGGGCACAGATAAGGCGGCACTGGTAGGTGTTACTGACGGGCACTGGTAGGTGACACTGGTGACACTGACAAGTGGCACTGTGGGCACTGGTAGGTGGCGCTGGTAGGTACTGGTAGGCAGCACTGTTGTGCACTGGTAAATGGCACTGGCAGGTGGCACAGATGAGCAAGCAGCTCCTCTCCTTGATGGGGACCGATGTCCCTCCAACAGCCACCGGTGATTGGCTTTTTTTGTTCTCCTCACGCTATCAGCGCGAGGAGAAAAAATATCCGATTACCGGCTCTGTTTACATCACATGATCAGCTGTCATTGGCTGACAGCTGATCACGTGGTAAGGGAGAACATCCAGGGACGCCCTCCCAGCAACTTAGGTCCGCGCTGTAGCCGTCTTTCGCCTATAGCGCGGATCTGAAGTAGTTAAAGGAAGACAATTAGTGACTTGCATAAAGTAAGATGATTTCTGCTTAGCATGATTCTCGTAAAGATTTTCAGCTGGGGAGGACACAGAGGAAACTGTCACAAGGGATACACTAGATATGGTCTGTATGGCACCTGCAATAGGCTATTGCAGGTTCCATCCACACTATATCCAGAGTTTACACACCCACTACACTTAGTTTGCACACTTTGCTCTTTTTGTCTGTTTGCCCCTTAGAGATCTTTTTAGTCTCTCAGAAGTGCTGCATTGGATTCGTCAGCGGTTCCTAAAGCCATAAGATATATCCTGAAGCTTTGGACCACACTGTGCTTTCCATCAATGTAGTTTGTCTCAGCCCAGGCTGCACCCATCGCATTATATTGAGAATTTTTATCCTTGAAACTTCAGTTATCTGTCATGATGATATAATAGTAAATGTGGGTGTGGATATAACTCCTAATGCTCTTATGGGTCTTGTTCTGAGGTCTGATTTAGGAGATCCGATATATGAGTATTTACTGATTTCCCACCTTCAAAACTAAGATGAAATGGCTAAGACTCCTTTCACACAGGGGCAACACGACTTCCAGCACGACTTTGGGAGGCAACTTGGACACAACTTCAGTATGAATCACAGCGCGACTTGGGGCGACTTACAACACGACTTGAAGTCGCCTCCAGGACAGGGGACTTTGCCAGTGGCCAATCAAAGAGTAATCAGCTCTGTGGGAGGGAGGGGTTTGCCGAGAAAACTATTTTTATTTCCTGTAAAGTTGCTTCAGTTAAGACAGAGGATCCGACTTGGAGGCGACTTCCATTAAAATCAATGGGTACAAGTCGCCTAGAAGTCGGATTGAAGTAGTACAGGAACCTTTTCTGAAGTCGGAGCGACTGCAGTAGTGTGCATTAAGACGGATCCATTCACTTACATAGAGTTTTTCATGTAGCGCGACTTGAGGCGACTTGAAGTCAGATCCAAAGTTGCCCCTGTGTGAATGGGCTCTAATAGGTTATATTATTTAGATACGGTATCTAAATTTGTGTGTAGAAACTGTTTTGTTTAGACAAAAGTTCTATTCTTATAAGGGTTTTAGCCACCTAAGTTTTAGCCACCCAAGCCAATTCTGACATTTCTCTCCTACGTGTAAAAAACATAATTGTTTTGCTAGAAAATTACATAGAACCCCCAAAAATAATATATGTTTTTTTAGCAGAGACCCTAGAGAATACAATGGCGGTCGTTGCAACTTTTTATCTCACACGGTATTTGCGCAGCATTTTTTCAAATGCGTTTTAAAAATAAATAAAAACAGTTTCATGCTTAATTAACCACTTCCATACAGGGCTTTTTATACCACTTCCATACCGGGCCTATTCTGGCACTTCTCTCCTACATGTACAAATTATCATTCTTTTGCTAGAAAATTACTCAGAACCCCAAAACATTATATATGTTTTTTTAGCAGACACCCTAGGGAATAAAATGACGGTCGTTGCAACTTTTTATCTTGCACGGTATTTGCGCAATAATTTTTCAAACGCCTTTTTTGGGGGGAAAAAATGCTTTCATGAATTAAAAAATAACAAAACAGTAAAATTAGCCCAATTTTTTTTGTAAAATATGAAAGATTATGTTACGCCGAGTAAATAGATACCTAACATGTCACGCTTTAAAATTGCGCACACTCATGGAATGGTGCCAAACTTCGGTACTTAAAAATCTCCATAGGCGACGCTTTGAAAATTTTTACAGGTTACCAGGTTAGAGTTACAGAGGAGATCTAGTGCTAGAATTGTTGCACGCGCTCTAACGCACGCGGCGATACCTCACGTGTGGTTTGAACGGCGTTTACATATGCGGGCGGGACTTACGTGTGTGTTCGCTTCTAAGCGCGAGCTATTGGGGACGGGCGTTTTAAAAAAATATATATATATATTTATTTATTTTTTACTTTTTTGTTTTTTTTACACTTTTTTTTTTTTTGTTATATCACTTTTATTCCTATTACAAGGAATGTAAACATCCCTTGTAATAGGAATGTGTGTGACAGGTCCTCTTTATGGAGAGATGCGGGGTCAATAAGACCCCACATCTCTCCTCCAGGCTGGAAAGCATGAGATCAGTGAATTTTTTTTCACGATCTCATACTTACAGCCGCAATGGCGGCTTTGTTTACATTTGAGGACCCGGGCGTGACGTCATCACATCGCGCCCGGGCTTCCGACGATCATAGAGATGACTGGTGACCATCTGGTCACCAGTCATCTCTATGCTCATCACGTGACCCACCACCGGCGCCGACGATTCTCTCCGGGCCCCCGATCGCATGGGAGAGCCCGGAGAAGCACCGGATGGCGGCGGGAGGGGGGGGATGTCCCCTCCCGCCACCTATAAGAACGATCAAGCGGCGGAACCGCCGCTATGATCGTTCTTATGGTGCGCAGGATCGCTGGCTGAAAAAAAGGATATCTGAATGATGCCCCTAGCTGCAGGCATCATTCAGATAACCCCCCTCAATCCCAGGACGTCATATGACGTCCCCCCGGAGGGAGAGAGGGTTCCTGCCGGCATCATTTTCCAATGGCCCGGTATGGAAGGGGTTAAAATACCCAAATGTCACTCTTCAAAATTGCACACGCTCGTGGAATGCCGCCAAACTTCGGTACTTAAAAATCCCCATAGGCGATGCTTTAATTTTTTTTACTGGTTACCAGTTTTGAGTTACAGATGAGGTCTAGAGCTAGAATTATTGCTCTCGCTCTAGCATTCGCGGCGATACCTCACGTGTGGATTGAACACCATTTTCATAGCGAGCACACAGGGACAGGGGCGCTTTAAAAAATAAATAAAAATGTTTTTGTTAATTTTACTTTTAGTTTTCCATTTTGACACTTTTTTTTTTTTATCACTTTTATTCCTATTACAAGGAATGTAAACCTCCTCAGCTTCCCAGCCGAGGCAGCCCCATTTGTTTGAATGCAGAGGCCGGGCATGACGTCATAACATCGCGCCTGGCCTCCGATCGATCATAGAAACTCTGGGGACCATCTGGTCTGCCGGAAATCTCTATGGTCAGCATACAGAGGCGGCAGAGCCGTTCTCTGACTCACCAATAGCAGGGTTGAGTTGGTAGAAGTCCCTTCTCGCCGCCCGTAAAAACAATCTAATAGAGTGGAAATGTTCTTTGAGAGGAGGACCAAGGAGAGAAATCATAGCGATTAACTGATTCAGAATACTTTATTAATCCCAAAGGGAAATTATTATCATACCGTTACATTTAACAAAGACAACACAAAATCACATTAATGAAAGGAACAAGACACAACTGCCTCACCATGTTAAAAAGAACGCAAAGCATATCAACAGGTTTGCTTTATTGTAGCTCTCCCTAGCAGCACGTAATTACCTTCTATGTGCTCCCCCACTGCTGCCTTCAGCCACCAGGAGGCAAGTAAACGCCTATGTAAGATACTAGTCACTAGAGCCCAAGCTTACACAGGGCAATGGACTTACTAAAGCTCCGATTGGCTCAGCTATGTAACATGCTCCTCCACCATACCTACAATCAATGGTTATTTTTGGCTCCCAGGACAGAACAGAGCAGCGGATATGCGAAGGAAAGGTAATTATATTTTGTGGGGGAATATAGCGGCTGTCACTACTGACCTCTCCATAAAATATTGGTTGCCTGGCTGTCATCCAATGACTTCAATACCTGAAAAATTTACACTGACCCTGGCCAAGTATGCAGATCAGTAATTCATACTTTTTCCAGGTCAGTGACTCAAAGTGCTGGAGTCAGATATACAGTAGTCTTTAGATTTATTTTATTTTATTTTATTACAGGTTTACTTTAAATTGGTTCTGTGAGTAGTATTAGCACAGCAGTTTTGTTTTTTGAGTCTCCCTCGTAACAAAGTTCTAGTACCTGTTGGATCTGTTATTTTTACACTTTCTGTAAACAGGTGGACAGCAGTGATATAGCACAGTAGCGTTGTCACCCCGTGGACAGGGCAGTTTTAGATGGATATGTACTGTCGTTTTTAAATAGATTTTAAAGGGTTTATTACCCCAACACTTCATATTTCTGATATGAGCCTGCTGTACCATCTACTCGTATGAGAAAGTATGCTGTTCTCTTTGTATTGCGTGTGAAATCCCTGGTGTTCCTGCCAGTCCCTCTGCTTTCCTATTAAAAACTGACCACACTAAGCAGAAGAACACACTGTGGTCAGTTCTCTAGCTATGCTGAGAACTCAGTGTGCGCTCCTCCAATGATCAGACTTGTCCTAACACGCCCTTGCTGCACAGCTTTTCACTGGGAAGCTCAGTCTGATGTTGCTTCTCCTCCCCCCAGCTCTTATGCAGCTGAGAACAGAGGGAATGTGATCACTTCTAAAAAAAGGGATTTATAATTTTTTAAATATCTATACAAAAATGTTTTACCTTTCATTTCTATTTTAAACTGCATGGGTTGTTTTACAAGGTAATCATTTACAATCATTTTTACCTCAGCTGACAGTTCTTAAGCAACTGTGTTAATTCTATTAGACCACAGGTGTCAAACACAAGGCCCGTGGGCCGAATCCGGCCCTCCAGGCCATTTCATGTGGCCCTCGCACCTCCACCACCTTTTTGCAGCTGCAGGAGAGCTGCAGCCCTTCTCTGGTCCTCCTTCAGACCCTGTACTTTCTGCTTTCAAGCAATGCGTCCATCTTCTTCCCAGCAGCAGCATAAGGTAAGGGGGTGCACTGTGATGTAAGGGAGTATGGGGGACTCAACTTCTGATAGTGGGGTGGCTCTTGACATCTAATGTAAGGGGAGGGGATGTGCTGGACATCTAATCATACAGATACAACTGGCCCTTTTAAGGGCAATCATAATGCTGATTCGGCCCACAATGAAACTGAGTTTGACACCCCTGTATTAGACTATAAAACTATTATTATTTTAATACGGTATATAGTTCCATTTTAAATACTTCTTGTCAGTTTGTGGGTGCTGGCAGTCCCACAACCCCCAGCTGAGCTCAGACCTAGGTAAAGTCTAATTTTTGTGCCATGAGTACACGCTCTCAGTGGGAATACATTAAAGTTTGTATATGTTGTAGTAAAGGCTATAAGGTTATTTACGTAGCTTACATTTTCTTTCTTCACTACTTTCAGACCTTGTATTAATGAGCATGGAGCATGTTACTGAAGAAATATTAATATCACAACTATGATGTACGGTAAATTGTATAACCAAATATTTTATATCTATCTTAGGGGTGTCCAGAAGGGGGCCAGTTTAGCGTAGTTGTCAAACAAACTGTGCATGTTTGAATATGTGGAACTGGGAGGCCCTATTTTTTTTATATAAAAATACCTAGGCATGTGTTTTGGTATGTAGCAATGTATAAAGGGTAAAAGAAAATCTGTGGTCACAGCATACACTTTCATTTTAAAACTTTAGCACGGTATTAGCAATACAAATAATAATTATATTTGGCAATCCAGTATAAGCTTATTTGAAAAATCTCTTTAATGTTGTGAGTGCTGCCTGTTTGCTGGCCATCTCTTTCCAGAACTTCCTAGATTCCATGCATGCTCTGCAGCTTCTCCTCTGCTGTTTACTTTTAATTTCTAAGGCCCCATCCACACTTGGGTGATTAGGAATCTCGGGCAGATGCGGCCTGGCTCAGGGCCAAAACTTGGTCCTTGAGCTTCTGTGCCATGACAAATACACATAGGGCGGCCCATTTACTTGAATGGGATGCCCTATGTGCGACACATGGAATCACATGAGAATCGCCCAAGCAAAAAAATAATTTGAGTGGGAACACAAGTTCCCTCTATGCGTAATGTGATCAAGGCCTTAGTACTACATATCCTATGGTACCTTGCTGCCTGTAAGCAGTGATTTTCTGTACTGACTCCACCTCCTGAAACTCTCCATCTCAGCACCTCTGTAGCTCAGAAGGCAGGCTCTGTGAAATGTGTGACACAGCAGTGCCTACTGACAGGAGAGTCAGGGGATCTTCACAAGCTACTGTCAGTTTGCAAACTTCAAGATTGTTCAAATTGATAGGAGTAGTCTAGAAATAATTAAAATACAATGTGGATATGAATATATGCTTTTATATTTTGACAATATTAACAGTTTAAATAGTAACTTGTGTAATTTTAAATGGGTGCCTCATCTAGCCCCTCCACATCTATATGTTTCAAAAATTGATAATACAGTGCCTTAAAAAAAGTATTCACACCCCTTGAAATTTTTCACATTTTGTCATGTTACAAAAACGTAAATGTATTTTATTGGGATTTTATGTGATGGACCAACACAAAATGGCACATAATTGTGAAATGGAAGGAAAATTATAAATTGTTTTCCAAATTTTTTTACAAGTATATATGTAAAAAGTGTGGCGTGCATCTGTAATTAGCCCCCTTTACTCTGATACCCCCAACTAAAATCTAGTGGAACCAATTGGCTTCACAGGTCAATTAATTAGTAAATAGAGCCCACCTGTGTGTAATTTAATCTCAGTATAAATACAGCTGTTCTGTGAAGCCGTCAGAGGTTTGTTATAGAATCTTAGTGAACAAACAGCATCATGAAAGCCAAGGAACACACCAGACAGGTCAGGGATAAAGTTGTGGAGAAGTTTAAAGCAGGGTTAGGTTGTAAAAAAAAATATCCCAAGCTTTGAACATGTCAGGGAGCACTTTTCAATCCATCATCAGAAAATGGAAAGAGTATGGCGCAACTGCAAACCTACCAAGACATGGCCGTCCACCTAAACTGACAGGCCGGGCAGGGAGAGCATTACTCAGAGAAGCAGCCAAGAGGCCCATGGTAACTCTGGAGAATCTGCAGAGATCCACAGCTTAGGTGGGAGAATCTGTCCACAGGACAACTATTAGTTGTGCACTCCATAGATCTGGCCTTTATGGAATAGTGGCAAGAAGAAAACCATTGTTGAAAGAAAACCATAAGAAGTCTCGTTTTCAGTTTGCAAGAAACAATGTGGGGGACGAGACCAAAATGTAACTTTTTGCCCTAAAAGCAAAACGCTATGTGTGGCGGAAAACTAACACTGTACTTCACCCTGAACACACCATTCCCACCATGAAACATGGTGGTGGCAGCATCATGTTGTGGGGATGTTTTTCTTCAGCAGGGACAGGGAAGCTGGTCAGAGTTGATGGGAAGATGGATGGAGCTAAATACAGGGCAATCTAAGAAGAAAACCTGTTAGAGTTTGAAAAAGACTTGAGACTAGGGCGGAGGTTCACCTTCTGGCAGGACAACGTCCTTAAACATACAGCCAGAGCTACAATGGAATGGTTTTGATCAAAGCGCATTCATGTGTTAGAATGGCCCAGTCAAAGTGCAGACCTAAATCCAATTGAGATTCTGTGGCAAGACTTGAAAATTGCTGTTAACAGACGCTCTTCATCCAATCTGGCAGAGCTTGAGCTATTTTGTAGTAGAATGGGCAAAAATGTCACTCTCTAGAATAGATGTGCAAATCTGGTAGAGACAACCCAAAAAGACTTGCAGCTGTAATTGCAGTGAAAGATGGCTCAAGTATTGACTTGGGGCTGAATACAAATACACGCCACACTTTTCAGATATTTATTTTGTAACACATTTTGAAAACCATTTATCATTTTCCTTCTACTTTACAATTATGTGCCACTTTGTGTTGGTCTATCACATAAAATTCCAATAAAATAAATTTTTGGTTGTAACATGACAAAATGTGGAAAATTTCAAGGGGTATGAATACTTTTTCAAGGCACGGTATGTATAATAAATGGTCACCCAGCACCCTGACATTTATATCTATATTTCTAAGATCTGAGCTCAGACCTGTTCTGTTATATTTTGCCGGTCAGTGACAAGTCATTTTTTAATTGTTCTCCCTCAACTGCTCCAGATGTTTTTCTTGTTTTTTTGTATACTATTTTTGCTATGTATATACTGTATCTGAGTGTGTAACAGAGAAAAGGCACAATTATACTACTGGATAAAACTCTGCAATAATCCTAACTTCTTATGTAGAGATTTCTAAACAAGTGCTCCATCTAGTGGACAGCATTTTGACATTTTTACATAAAAGTCCTGAGGAATATTCACTGCTGTCAAAATTCCTTTTGTAAGACAGAAACAAAAGTTGACCATATTAGTAAATTGCATGCCTGACAAATGTAGGGAACAAGAGGGGGGTTCATGACTTTGGGGTCCATGGGTCCAAGAGGGGCTGGAAAAATTTCAATAAAATAGTTTTTCAACTGTGTTTATAACATTTAATAAGAGGGTCACCTCTGATTATTCAAACCTCTCACAACAATGACCACATGTCTATAACTCCTGTTTGGGCTTATTAGGTGTAGAACATGGAAGCTTTTACTGCTCAATCTAAAAATCCCTTTTAGAAGAGCCTCTGATTGTAGTCCTGTCTAGGGTAAACATGTGAAATAAGGCTCCAAAACATCTTTGCATTGGCTTGAAAACACCATCCATTCTGTCTCCATCTTGTACCATTTACCCATGTCATAGCTATAGGGACAGAAGGACAGAGACATGGTAAATATTTATGATGATGGAGATAATCCCAGCAATGAGGATATGTGGCGATATACAGGACAAAATTAAAGGGATGTGGATATTTACAGTATGGTTGCAAAATTAAGATATATAGGGCTGCATGGAGGTGATGTGAGCATAACAAAGGGATATATTCTCTCATCGGTCACTTTATTTGGTACACCTGTTCAATTGCTTGGTAACATAATTTGCTAATCAGCCAATCACATGGCAGAAACTGAATGCATTTAGGCATCTAAACGTGGTGAAGACGACTTGCTTAAAATCAACCCAAGCAACAGAATGGGAAAGAAAGGAGATTTAAGTGACTTTGAACGTGGTATTGTTGTTGGTGCCAGACTGGCTGGTCTGAGTATTTAAAAAAACTGCTGATCTTGCTGGGATTTTCACGCACAACCATCACTATGAAAGAAAAAACAAATATCCCCCAAGATAAGAGTAGGGACTTTCAAGGCAACAAAGGATGTAAACAGAGAATTGTCTAATATTTATTGATAAAGATTAAAAAATTGATCAGGTGCAAAACTTCACCAATAATAGAATATTATAAAAACAACGATATACAGTGTTGAATTCTTTAGTGCATATTGGATGCCGTTATTGTAACCGACGCGTATCGGAACTATTGTAGATCCCTTCTTCAGGGGTATTTCAGGTAGGCTGAGAGTACCATAGCACGTTCTAGAACAAACATAAAATAATACATAATAGAAACAGACAAATATTGGGTAGGCAACTTCTTGGTCCCCATTGGTGGAATTATTTAAAAATGCACAACCATCTCTAGGTCTCTAGGGTTTACAGAGAATGGTCAGAAAAGAGAAAATATCCAGTGAGCGGCAGTTGTGTGGAGGAAAATGCCTTGTTGATGTCTGAGGTCAGAGGAGAATAGGCAGACTGTTTTTAGATAATAGAAAGGCAACAAACAGTAACTCAAATAACCACTCGTTACTACCAAGGTATGCAGAATACAATCTCTAAATTCACAACACATCGAACCTTGAAGCAGATGGGCTACAGCAGAAAAAGACCACACCTGTCGGCTAAGAACAGGAAACTGAGGCTACAGTTCGCACAGACTCACCAAAATTGGACAATAGAAGATTGGAAAAACGTTGCCTGGTCTGATCAGTCTCGGTTTTAGCTGCCACATTCCGATGGTAAGGGTCAGAATTTGGTGTAAACAACATGAAAGCATGGATCCATCCAGCCTTGTATCAACAGTTCAGGCTGTGGGTGGTGTAATGGTGTGGGGGATATTTTCTAAGCACACTTCGGGTCCCTTAGTACCAATTGAGCATTATTAAAACACCACGGTCTACCTGAGTATTGTTGATAACCATGTCCATCCCTTTATGACTACAGTGTACCCATCTTCTGATGGCTCCTTCCAGCAGGATAATGCACCATGTCACAAAGCTCAAATCATCTCACCACTGGTTTCTTGAACATGACAATGAGATCACTGTACTCCAATGGCCTCCACAGTCACCAGATCTCAATCCAATAGAGCACCTTTGGGATGTGGTGGAAAGGGAGATTCCCATCATTGATGTGCAGCCAACAAATCTGAAGCAACTGAGTGATGCTATTATGTCAATATGGACCAAAATCTCTGAAGAATGTTTCCAACACCTTGTTGAATCTATGCCATGAAGAATTAAGGCAGTTCTGAAGGCAAAAGGGGGTCCAGCCTGGTACTAGCAAAGTGTACCTAATAAAGTGTCCGGTGACTGTAAATCTGCCCAGGGGAAGGATAGGGACATACAAGTCTACAGTAGGCATATGGAATATATAACGCCAAAGGGATCTACAGTTTAATACTTGAAAAAGTATTCATACCCCATTGAAATTTTCCAAATTTTGTCATGTTACAAAACGTAAATGTCTCTTATTTGGATTTTATGCGATAGACCAATACAAAGTGGCACATAATTGTGAAGTAGAAGGAAAATTATAAATTGATTTCAACATTTTTTACAAAGAAATATGTGAAAAGTGTGGCGTGCATTTGTATTCAGCCCCCTTTACTCTGATACCCCTAACTAAAATCTAGTGGAATCAATTGCCTTTGTAAGTCACCTAATTAGTAAATAGAGTCCACCAGTGTATAATTTAATCTCAGTATAAATACAGCTGTTCTGTGAAGCCCTCAGAGGTTTGTTAGAGAACCTTAGTGAACAAACTGCATCATGAAGGCCTATGAACACACTAGACAGGTCAGGGATAAAGTTGTGGAGAAGTTTAAAGCAGAGTTGGGTTATAAAAAAAATATCCCAAGCTTTGAACATCTCACAGAGCACTTTTCAATCCATCATCCGATAATGGAAAGAGTATAGCACAACTGCAAACCTACCAAGACATGGCCATCTACCTAAACTGACAGGCCGAGCAAGGAGAGCATTAATCGGAGAAGCAGCCAAGAGGCCCATGGTAACTCTGGAGGAGCTGCAGAGATCCACAGCTCAGGTGGGAGAATCTGTCCACAGGACAACAATCTGGCCTTTATGGAATAGTGGCAAGAAGAAAGCCATTGTTGGAAGAAAGCCATAAGAAGTCCCATTTGCAGTTTGCAAGAAGCCATGTGGAAGAAGGTGCTCTGGTCAGATAAGACCAAAATTTTACTTTTTGTCCTAAAAGAAAAACACTATGTGTGGTGGAAAACTAACACTGCACATCACCCTGAACACCCCATCCCCACTCTGAAACATGGTGGTGGCATCATCATGTTGTGGGGAGGCTTTTCTTTAGCAGGGACAGGGAAGCTGGTCAGAGTTGATGGGAAAATGGATGGAGCCAAATACAGGGCAATCTTTAGAAGAAAACCTGTTAAGCCTCGTACACACGGCCGGTTTTCTCGACAAGAAATTACAAGAAAACTGCCGGGAGAGCTTTCTTGCCGAGAAAACCGGCCGTGTGTACGAGACTTTCAGGTTTCTCGTCAGGAAAAGTGGCCAGAATCTCGACGAGAAAAATAGAGAACCTGTTTTCTATTTTCTCGTCGGGATTCTCGTCGGCCTGTTTCCCGACGAAAAACCCGAGAGTGTGTACACTTACCTGTCACCGTGGAAACCCGCGCATGCTCGAAATGACTTTGACGCATGCGCGGTAGCTTCCTAGGCATAGGTAGGGTGTAGCAAGATAGCGGCGACGGCATTGAATGTGACGAGCGCACAACGCAACGTGTTTTGTCCTGACGAGATTCTCGGCCGTGTATACGAGGCTTTAGAGTCTGCAAAAGACTTAAGACTGGGGCGGAGGTTCACCTTCCAGCAGGACAACAACCCTAAACATACAGCCAGAGCTACAATGGAATGGTTTAGATCTAAGCATATTCTTGTGTTAGAGTGGCCCAGTCAAAGTCCAGACCTAAATCCAATAGAGAATCTGTGGCAAGACTTGAAAATTGCTGTTCACAGACGCTCTCCATCCAATCTGACAGAGCTTGAGCTATTTTGTAGTAGAATGGGCAAAAATGTCACTCTCTAGAATAGATGTGCAAAGCTGGTAGAGACAACCCAAAAAGACTTGCAGCTGTAATTGCAGCAAAAGGTGGTTCTACAAAGTATTGACTCAGGGTGGCTGAATACAAATGCACGCCACACTTTTCAGATATTTAACACATTTTGAAAACCATTTATCATTTTCCTTCTACTTTACAATTATGTGCCACTTTGTGTTGGTCTATCACATAAAATTCCAATAAAATACATTTTTGGTTGTAGCATGACAAAATGTGGAAAATTTCAAGGGGTATGAATACTTTTTCAAGGCACGGTATGTATAATAAATGGTCACCCAGCACCCTGACATTTATATCTATATTTCTAAGATCTAAGCTCAGATCTGTTCTGTTATATTTTGCCGTTCAGTGACAAGTCATTTTTTAATTGTTCTCCCTCAACTGCTCCAGATGTTTTTCTTGTTTTTTTGTATACTATTTTTGCTATGTATATACTGTATCTGAGTGTGTAACAGAGCAAAGGCACAATTATACTACTGGATAAAACTCTGCAATAATCCTAACTTGAAAACCATTGATCATTTCCCTTCCACTTCACAGTTATGAGCCACTTTGTGTTGGTCTATCACATAAAATCCCAATAAAATACATTTACGTTTTTGGTTGTAACATGACAAAATGTGGAAAATTTCAAGGGGTATGAATACTTTTTCAAGGCACTGTACATGTTCTTCTACAGCTAGTGAATGTTCTTTATGTTTATCAAAAACTTCAAGTTAGTAAAAAACAGAATATTGTTTTTCAATCTAGGAAATAGCTGAGCTCTTTATATTTCACTTGGTTTCTTAAAATTTTTAAAGCGGAGGTCCACACAAAAATGGAACTGTCCGGATTCCTCCCCCCCTCCGGTGTCACATTTGGCACCTTTCAGGGGGAGGGAGGAGCAGATACCTGTCTAAGACAGGTATTTGCACCCACTTCCGGGCATAGTCCCCCGCATTATCTGCGGGAGTCTAAGCCACTTCCCCCCCCCCCCGCTGTCTTCTGGGAGACACACGGGTCCCAGAAGACAGCAGGGACCAGTGGCATTGCGAAGCGCGAGTTGCGCACGCGCAGTAGGGAACCAGGAAGTGAAGCCGCAAGGTGGCAATATCCGAGGACCGAGGGACGGGTCGGCCTCAGGTGCCGACATCGTGGGCGCGCTGGACAGGTAAGTGTCCTTATTTAAGTCAGCAGCTGCAGTATTTGTAGGTAGCTGTTGACTTTAAAAAATAATAATAATTGGCGGACCTCCGCTTTAAGTTTTCAAGCAGTATAAAAGAGAAGGATTGTATCATATCAGGGGCATCCAACAATAACAAAAATATGTCTTCCACCTAAGAGAACAAATGTGGGATAGGATTTATATTAATCACAGATAGTCCTAACTCACATAGAGCTCATAACAAGTAGCGCATAATCATCTACTGTATGAATATTGACTACATATCATACAGTAGTAGCCGAGTCTGGCTGAGCTTTTTAACACAATTTAAAAGCTAGAGAGTGGCATCCACCACTTCTGGCTGGGAGAAAGAAAAGCCCGGAGCAAAAAGTAAAATGACATAGGCGAAGGGCTGGCATGACTAAGGGAACAGGGGACTGAGAGAGAGAGCCAGCCATTGGTTAGTAAGAGGGGGGGGCAGGATTGGCTGAGCTGGAGTGGGGGGGAGGGCCAAGGGGAATAACAGTTAAAAGGTTGAGTCCCCTCCCCCCCCGGGCAACACAGCGGGGTGAAGTGTGAGAGATGGCACACGTGCAGGAGTTGCTGGCTCAGCTGCGGGCTGAGGCGGCGCAACATGGCCCAGGTTGGCTCCAAGAGACCTTGGGGCCGATGCTGGCGGAGCCGGCGTGTAATGCAGCCACAGGGGGAAGGACATCGGGGCGAGCTCGGCAAGCCAGGGCGCCGGAGCGCTTCTCTCCCGACCCCCCCCCACGAGCTCAGCGTCGCACTGGGAGTCCCTATTCGAGGGCCCCTTCGGCCCCCCCCGCTAAGCGAACAGCCAAGCAGGCGGGGGGAGGCGCCGGAAGGAATCCCCAACCTGGACGGAGCTCGGCGGGCGGTCGTTCCGGGTGCTCCGGAGCGGCCACGAGGCCCGCGCTACGAGTGGAGTCGGACGCGGCGGGCCCCGCCCCCCGGGTGTCGGCTCAGGGGTGGGCGCCTCGGCGAGGGAGATCGGAGAGCGTGGTGGCCGGGCCTTCCACCGCGGCCGGCGGCCGGTCACCGACGTCGGGGGTGCGGCATGGTGCGGTGGCAGAAGTTACAGCTGCAGGAGAGCGACGTCGTGGCGGCGGGAAAAAAGCGACGCGGAAGTCGGTGAACGGGTCTGGAGGGCGGAGCCGGATGGAGTCGGGACCCGCGGCAGCCAGGGATCCTTCACCTGGTGGGCCTTCTTCGGCAGAGGAAGAGGTGGATCGCTCGGAGGGAGAACTGGTGGACTCGGAGGGTGACGGCGTTCCACAGCAACGGTCGGCGGCGGTGGAGACGGGACGATCGGCTGGTGGGTCACTTCCTGGGCAGCCTGGTAAGTCAATTTCTCAATTATTCTCCATGGGGTTAGCTGAGGTGCGGCCTGCTAGGATGGGGTCGGCAGGGGGTAGTCAGGAGGTTCCCCTGGGGGAGTTTGCTGGGGACGGTTTAGTGCACGGAGCTGCGGAGATGGATATTGGTTTTAAGGGGTTTTTAGCGGGGATTAAGGAGCTTGTGGGTAAGTTTGAGAGGCAGAGCAGTGCCCCCGTTAGCCCGGCAGCGGCGTGGGTTCCGCCGCAAGATGGGGACGGGGGTCTGGGGGTGATGGCGATGGCGCCAGCGGTTTTGGTGGCGGCGGTGCAGACAACAGCAGCGGAGGACGCGCTGCAGGCGGCGGTTGAAAAGGGGGATGGGGCCAGACAAGACATTGTCAGGTTGGCGGATTCAGCTAGGTGCGAGATGTACATTTGTTTTGCGGGGCCGTTGGGGGCACATTTGAAGTCGGAAGTTCGGGAGAAGATTTGGAAAGGTGAGTACATGGAGATTTTCTCGCTGCTTCCACTGGGGAAGTTTAATTTGGATAGGGTCAAGCCGGACGATTCCAAGAAGGAGGATGAAGAAAAACGTAGGTTTCGCCTGATCCCGCGGACGTTCATGAATTGGCTGCAGGCATTCGCCATCCTTGCTAGCGTAATCGGGCAAAAGAAGCCTGAACAGTGTTCGGGTCTTTTTTGTTATCAAGATGCGGTTGGGGAGGCCTACAGGGTGTATGGGGGTTCAGCCTGGTTGAGATACGATGAGGAATTCAGACAAAAGATGTCGGTGCGTTCGGAGTTGAGGTGGGACCACAAGGACATTAGTTTGTGGATGCGTTTGATGAACGCGCCGAGGGCTCCGAATCAGTTTTTTCAGGGGGGAGCCGGTGGATCATCATCCCCAGGACAACCGGCCGGAAAGGCAAAAGGGGTCTGTTGGCAATACAATTCGGGATCTTGCAAGTTTGGAGGATCGTGCAGATTCAAGCATGAATGCTCCGGTTGTGGGGGTTCACATACCTTGTCCAGGTGTTTTAGGAAAGGGAGAGCTGGTGAGTCTTCAAACAAGAGGGATGACTCCGGTGATGGTGGCAAGGATGCGCCCGTTTCTCGGTAGGTATCCGGATAGGCAGGCAGCTCATTTATTAGAAAAGGGTTTTACAGAAGGGTTTGAAATTCCGTGCGTTTTGGGGGCGGTTCCACCAGTGGCTCGTAATCTGCGCTCAGCTTTGCAATACCCGGAGGTGGTTTCAGAGAAACTGCGGAAGGAAGTTGCATTGGGCCGCATGAGTGGCCCCCTTTTTCGGTAGCTCCACTGGCGGATTTGGTGGTGTCTCCGCTGGAAGTGGTGCCAAAGAAGGAACCTAACAAATTCCGACTTATCCACCACCTGTCTTTTCCAAAAGGAGGGTCTGTGAACGATGCTATCGATCCTCAGGCTTGCACGGTGGGATATACGTCTTTTGATGCGGCGGTGTTTTGGGTTAGGCACTATGGGCAGGGGGCATTGATGGCAAAAGCGGATGTGGAGGCGGCGTTCCGCCTGCTGCCAGTGCACCCCGATAGTTTCCAATTTTTGGGTTGCTCGTGGAATGGAGAATTCTATGTGGATCGCTGCTTACCGATGGGATGCTCCGTATCCTGTGCGCTGTTTGAGAAGTTTAGTTATTTTCTAGAATGGGTGATTAGGGATGTATCGGGGGTAAGTTCAATCATACACTACCTGGATGACTTCCTCTGCGTGGGCCCAGCCTCATCCAAGATCTGCGCGGTGCTGTTGGCAACGCTGGAACACATCGCGGAACGCTTTGGGGTGCCTTTGTCGCCCGACAAGACGGAAGGGCCGAGAACGGTCATTACGTTTTTAGGGATTACGTTGGATTCGGACGCAATGGAATGCCGTTTGCCGGTGGAGAAATTGGTGGCGTTGAAGTCGGAGATCAGAGGTATGTTGGGTTTACGGAAAGTGCAGCTGAGGACGTTGCAGTCATTACTGGGAAAACTCAACTTCGCTTGTCGCATTCTGCCAATGGGCAGGGTATTTTGCCGACGGCTGTCGGCAAGTACAGCGGGGGTACAGTCACCACGGCATTTTGTGCGCTTGGTAAAGGCTCACAGGGAGGATCTACAGGTCTGGCATGCGTTCCTGGAATCTTTTAATGGCAGAGCGTTGTGGATGACAGGCCCTGTCAGTAATTTTGACATGGAACTTTTCACGGACGCGGCTGGCTCCACTGGTTTTGGAGCTTTTTTCCGAGGCAGGTGGAGTGCTGGCCCATGGCCGGTGTGTTGGGTGGAAGCTGGCTTCACAAAAACCTGGTGCTGCTGGAATTGTTTCCGGTGGTATTGGCGGTCGAACTGTGGGGCGAGGCGTTCAGGGATCTGAAGGTACGCTTCCACGGGGACAACTTGGGTGTGGTGCAGGTGATCAACAGAGTGTCGGCTTCATCACCTCCGGTAGTTAGGTTGCTTCGGCACTTGGTGCTGCGGTGCCTACAATTGAATGTTTTCATATATGCAGTTCATCTTCCCGGGGTAGAGAACGTTATTGCTGACGCTTTGTCTCGGTTCCAGTGGGACAGATTCCGAGAGTTGGCGCCGGAAGCGGAGCAACTGGGGGTGCCTTGTCCGGACTGGCTGTGGAAAATTGCGTTGGTGTAGTCTCCGGATGGATCAGAAGGTCGGTGAGTGAGACGACGTGGGTTGCGTATAACAAGGTATGGCAGGAATGGGAGGCTATGGGTCGGATGACGGATGTGGATACATTAGGACCTGAAGCGAAGTTGTTGTTGTTATACTTTCTATCCCGGCAGATGGAAGGGGGGGTGTCCGTCTCGACGTTGGGAAAGAAGTTGGCTGGGTTGGCCTTTTTATTCAAGTGGCAGGGTGGCCCGGACCTTACTAAAGACTTCTGGGTGCGACAGGCACTTAGAGGTTATAGACGATCCAGGCCGGGTAGGGACACCAGGCGTCCAGTGTCTTTTGACCTTCTGCAGGGAATTTTGGCTCGGTTACCGGAGATCTGCGCCTCAGTATACGAGAGTTGCTTGTTTAGAGCTGCTTTTGCGTTAGCATTCTTCGGGGCATTTAGGATTAGCGAACTGGTCAGCCCTTCTAGGAAGGTTCATGGGGGTATTTGGGGTTCGGAGGTGCGATGCCAAGGTGAGAGTGTGGCGGTATGGTTACGGAGGTCCAAAACAGACCAAAAAGGGAAGGGTAGGTCGGTGCAGGTCTTTTCGCTGCCGGGCTCCCCGCTTTGTCCAGTAAGGGCCGTGAAGGGGTTCATGGGGGTGCGACCGCCGGATGAGGGGTCGTTTTTGATACATGCTGATGGGTCCCCATTATCAAAATTTCAATTTGTGTCTGTGTTCAAGAAATGTTTGACGGTTCTCGGGTTAGACGATAGGGAGTTCGCGTCGCATTCTTTCAGGATAGGGGCGGCTACTGAGGCGGCTCGGTGGGGGTTGGACTCTGAGGCGGTAAAGCGCATTGTCAGGTGGGAGTCCAGCAGATTTCGCCTATACATTCGTCCCCAGCTAGTAATGGGGGTGTGAGGGTTGGGGGCGGGGGGAGGCGTTTGTCATTCATTTTGGGGGGATGGTCTGCTGGGCTTTCGTTGGGTCTGCTGTTGGTTACGGTGGTGTGCTTGTTTTTTTCTTTCAGGTGCGGGGCCGGCCCTGGTCTGGATTTTGGGCCATTCCTATGTGTTCTGGGGGGCAAAGAGGGCAGATGTTAGGCCGGAGGGCCGGCAATTGGGGTTTCCTAGACAGGAGGCCTGTGTTCGCTGGTTGGGAGTGCCGGGAATGTTATGGAGTAGAATGGTCCCGGAGGTGCATCGTTTTGCACGTCTTGACCGGCCGCCTGACGTTATAGTCTTGCACGTAGGCGGCAATGACCTAGGAGCCAGATCTATGTTGGACGTGACAAAGGATATCAAGTTTGATATACTGCGTCTGCGCATGGCATTCCCGGACATGGTAATTGTTTGGTCCGACATGGTGGCTAGGACATCATGGAGGATGGCTAGGTCATTGGAAGGCATCAACAGGGCCCGGAGAAAGGTCAACAGGGATGTGGCTAGGTTTGTAGTGAGGAATGGGGGGCTGGTAATACGGCACATGGAGCTGGAGGTGGACACATGGCGCTACCTTCGGGGCGATGGGGTTCACCTGAATGACGTGGGGATAGACCTGTGGGCGTTGGGGATTCAAGATGGCATCCAAAGGGCTCTTAGGGTGTGGAGGAGCACACAATTGTAAAGGTTTTTCCAATTGGGTGCTGTGGCGGGTGTCTGGTCTTTGCAGGGGAAGGAGGATACCTCGGGAAGAAGAGTTCAGGACCCGTCGTTGGTATGGGTCCTGATTGGGGGGTTTACAGTTAACGGAGGTTAGCTGTAAGCATGGGTAAAGAGGGCACTGCGGTCATGGTTGTCTCTGAGCCAGCATGTCGGCTTGAGGCCTATTAACAGATTCAAGAGGTACCGCAGTGCAAGAGTTACACAGATGGTAATCGAGGTTCCTGCAAAGATCGTCACTGGGATTTTTGACTGATGGGTTTTTTCATAACAGATGTTTTTAGGTTATTGTTAATGAAAATATTATTTTAATAAATAAGGCTGCTACGGCCTATGTTTTCCCCAACGCTAGTGTGGGCTCGTTTACTTAAGTAAGGAGGGTTAATGTGGGATTGTGTAAGGTTAAAATGTTAAGCAAAGGTACCTCTGTTATACGATAGTCATGGTCACAGCTGCCACTCAAACACTCGTAGCATTCCAGAGTAGGTCATCATTTCTGCATTGTCCTCATGTCTCTACATTCCAGGAAACGATTGCTAATCTGCAGCTAATAGCAATCATACTGTCTGGGGCAGAGGTTGAATAAATGCTGTAACTAAGGCAAATTCTTTGTTCCCTTGTAGTGTTACAGCTGCAGTGAAGCATTGAGAAAGCTTATGGCTTTCTACTGCAGAGATTAAAATGGGTTACTGTGAATGTGACAAACATTCTATGAATGTACTTTATTGTGAAACACTGAAATATTGGCCAGTAAGGTCAGAGGTTGGCATATCCATCAGACGTTGATTTGCAACTAGTTCAGGGATCTTGGGTGTCACATGCTGTGGCTGGGCAGAGGGGACATTCCAGTTTGCTATTGAAATCCAAAACTCTGCCCTAAGTTACATTACCAACCAGATCTCAAAATAACTGTTCTCTTTGCCCTCCTAAAACCTCTTGCTCTTTAGCTCCCTCATCACCTCCTCCCATGCTCTGGGATTTCTCCTAAACATCTTCATTCCACTGGAACACCCTACCTCAATCCATCTGACTATCTTCTGTCATGTCCGCCTTCAGGTGATCCCTGAAAACGTGTCCCTTTAATGGAAGCCTACCTCACCTCTACCTAACAACTGGGATTTAATGTTATCCATCAACTTATCCCCCAGAGTCATCCTTTTGTATCACTTGCCTTTCCATTTAGATTGTAAGCTCTCACAAGCAGGGCCCTATGTAAGAGGGCGCTAAACCAATAATAGTGAATGCTATGGTTTAGATAGCATATACAAAATGTTGACCAAATGTGCTTGACAATTGTAAAAACAGCAATGTAAAGTGCATAACAAATTCTAAAGTGAACAGTAGTGCATGATTGGAAACCAATAATAATACACGCTATGGTTTAGATAGCATATAAAACGTGCTTAGCAATGTATAATCAGCAATATAAAGTGCATAAAAAGACTCTAAAGTGAACAATAGTGCATAGTTGTAAGCAACAACAATTGGATGAATAGCACAGTAAAGGTCCATAGGAGGTATAGGTGGTTGAGTCTTTACACCATCACCATGGGAAATGAAAGATCCTGTAGAAAGGCACACACCCGATGGGTAAGGTAAGTAGCCTACTTACCAACTGACCGTGACCCCTTTAACTAAAAAGGCAGGTCAGGTAAAGCTTAACTGATTGGAATAGAAACCGAATCAGTAGGTAAGTCTAGGAGACACTCCGCTGGACGAATCAACAAAGTAGATCTGGGGGACACTCCACCTCACATTAATCAGAGAAAGAAAGAAGGCACCGCTATAGCATGATATCGTTTAATAAAAACTTTTTTTTAAAACAAAACAAGCCAAATGGCCTCTTACTATAGATGGTTGGTGCCTTTCCTCGGCACTGGAGGAAATCTGCATGTAAACCCAGGGGTTAGTAGAACAGCCGTCTCGCTCGCGCTGGAATGGCATGCGCTCCACTACCCGGATACCGGAAGTAAAACACGTGACCGGGAACAAGCCTCGACGTACGTTTCGTCGTATGACGTCGTCAGGAAGCGTGCTAAGCACGTTTTATATGCTATCTAAACCATAGCGTGTATTATTACTGGTTTCCAATCATGCACTACTGTTCACTTCAGAATTTGTTATGCACTTTATATTGCTGTTTTTACAATTGTCAAACACATTCGGTCAACATCTTATATATGCTATCTAAACCATAGCATTCACTATTATTGGTTTGCACCCTCTTATTTTAATACCACCCACATGTCACAAAGTCATTATATTGCACTTTGAGGGGAGTAGCTTACACACACTATTATTATTATTTTATTATTTAACCATAGTGCAGGGTTCTCCTTTTCTCAGGGCCCTATGTAACCCTGCTGGATTGGATTGGGTTGGAACTGTTCTGTCTCTCTTAATTTTATAAAGCACTGTGCTAATTGTTGGCGCTAAATAAGTACTGTATAGTAATAATAATAATAAATAATCGAATAAAATGGAAGAGTTGGAGGGTATTGGGATTTGTATTTTGCCTATAATTTGATACAGTAATAGAACTACTACCTATGATGGCTATGATAGCATTACGGATGCTTGACTGTACATCAGTAAAGCCATTGAAGGCCAATATCCTCTATACTAGCTATCTATAATAGTGTCTGTCATCTCTCATTGTCACTGATCACTTAATGCATAATGTACATTTTTTACACCCCTTCACAAGAAGTAAACAATGTTGTGCCTTTACCTGGTTTTCTGGAAAACAGTGAAAAGCTTCTGGCATATGCAACTTGTTTTAACCACTTGCTTACTGGGCACTTAAACCCCCTTCCTGCCCAGGCCAATTTTCAGCTTTCAGCGCTGTCACGCTTTGAATGACAATTGCGCGGTCGTGCGACGTGGCTCGCAAACAAAATTGACGTCCTTTTTTTCCCACAAATAGAGCTTTCTTTTGATGGTATTTGATCACCTCTGCGTTTTTTTTTTTTTGCGCTATAAACAAAAAAACAGTGACGATTTTGAAAAAAACACAATATTTTTTACTTTTTGCTATAATAAATATCCCAATTTTTTTTATATTTTTTTTCTCAGTTTAGATCGATACGTATTCTTCTACATTTTTTGGTCAAAAAAAATCGCAATAAGCGTTTATTGATTGCTTTGCGCAAGTTATAGCATCTACAAAATAGGGGATAGTTTTATAGCATTTTTATTAATATTTTTTTTTTTACTAGTAATGGCGGCGATCAGCGATTTTTATTGTGACTGCGACATTATGGCGGACACATCGGACACTTTTGACACCATTTTGGGACCATTGTCATTTTTACAGCGATCAGTGCTATAAAAATGCACTGGTTACTGTAAAAATGACACTGGCAGGGAAGGGGTTAACACTAGGGGGCGAGGAAGGGGTTAAATGTGTACCCTGGGATTGATTACTACTGTGGGGGGAGGGGACTGACTGGGGGAGGTGACCGACCTGTGCCGCTATGTACAAGTGACACAGCATCGGTCTCCTCTCCCTGACAGGACGTGGATCTCTGTGTTTACACACAGAGATCCACATCCTTGTCTGTGTACTGGCCGATCGCGGGTGCCTGGCGGACATCGCGGCCGCCAGGCACGCGCATCGGCATGTCAGTGACGCGCCGGGCACGCGCGCGCCCCCAGTGGCCGGAGGAGCCGAGGACGTCTATTGACGGCCTCCCGGATTTCAAGAGCCACCTTGAGGCCGTCATTCGTCTATGGCCCGGCTCTCAACAGGTTAAAGGAAAACAGTACTTTAAAGCATAACCATCTTTTTTTCATGGCTGCCCTTTAAGTTTACAACCCCCCCCCCCCCCCTCTTCCACTTTAATTCTATCCCATTGCAGTCTCAGATCTCTGTCATGTAGAGCCAGTCTTCTAAGCGGAATGAGGCCGAGTGTCATCCAACCTACATTCTGTGTCTACAGGGTATCATGGGGCTTCACAAGGTGCTCTACACTTTCTGTATAATAATGCAGAAAACTGTGATGAAGTTATCTCCATTCTCTGCTTTATCAAGAACTGCCCTGTGCCAGAGAAGAGGTGAAAGGAAGAAGACATCCACAAATTGGTAAGTGTAAATAAAACAACCAATACAGGCTGGGAGCATCCAGAATGACAGGGGTGAGTAGTGTTGGGCATGAGGTGAAGGGTAGAGTTGGGCATTTTTAAGGTTAAAACTGTTTTTTTTTTGGGGAGTTGTATTTCAGGGTTGAAGTTTTGAGTGAAGGGATCATTTTTAGTGTGAGGTTGCAGTATTAGGTTTAAAGTTCTGGGTTAAATATATCAAGATGCTCAGTGGCAGCACGCTGGAGATCCAGACTGCCACTCTCACACAGAGTGCAGTGGTCCAGATCTTAGATCTACAGCATTCTGACATGTCCTCTGTACAGTGCCTGTAGTGGGGCATGTTGGACCACTATCCCGATCTCCAGGATGCTGCCAACACACGGCAACTTGATATACAGTAGCTACAAAGCACTAACACATAATATTTATAACAAAAATTAGAAACTAAATAAAATATTCTATAATATGATAAAAAAACAATAACAATAATAGTGAAAAAAAATAAGTGAAAAAGGTCTATAAAGTAAACAATTTAATTCAGTTTGCTCCTCTTTCTTACTATTCATTTATTGGCTGGTATAGTGCCCCTTTATCTGTAAACCCTCCTATGGTGATGTAGTGGGTGGAGTTGATGCCCCTTTATATGTCAGCAGTAGTTGGGGTCTGGGGAGTTGAGGTATGAGAGCAGGACACCCCTGATCAGCAAGATGTAGTGCTGTGCTTTGAGGAAAGAGAGGAAGCCCTCTGCGGGGCTAAACTACCAAGGTGACCAGAAGAGGACACATAGGGGAAATATGGGAAACCTTTCTACCCCGACCTTCATTTAGCAGGTCCTGTGGCTTGGTTTGGGACAGCTTCGGGGCCTAAGTGAAGAGCACCCTATGTGTGAGGATGAAATACCCTAGTGTGTATCCCCCAGAGGAAGAGTTTGTTACACCTGGGAAGACGGTCGTAATAGTACTATGACTGAATCCAGTGTTCTCCACTGAGGCTGGATGCACACCTATGCATTTTTAGTGCTCTTTGCATTTTGCAGATTTGCACTACAGAACGTGTTCCATAGGAAACCATGTTAAATGGACTGTAGTGCAAATCTGCCGAATGCAAAAAGCACTAAAACTGCAAATGTGTGAATCCAGCCTAAGAGACTACTGTCTAGATGTCATGCAAAAGAAATATAGTGTTCTGCACTGAAGGCTACTGTCGGAAAGTCATGATAATGACTGGTGTTTTGTGAAGAAGATGTACTAGAGAATGTGTCTGAGTTGTGCAGTAAATCATTAAAATGCAACCAGACTGGACATTCTTTTAATTACGGGTGTCAGACCTGTGGCCAGGAATATGGAGGAGGTAGGCCAGTGGAAGGAGTAACACAAAATGGCCAAGTATCTCCTAAAACAACAGGTAGGAGACTATCCCATCCAAGAAGAAATGGGGCTGGTCCCGAGTCAGCATGGCAGGAACCGCCAACACATTGCCAATCAGTAAGAAAAATCCTCAAATGCTTGTATTGCTCCATTATAGCTCTTATTATGCTCCCTTAACCAAAGTTTCCCAACCAGAAAGAGAAAATGTTCACCTTACGCTGGCCATACACAGCTGAAATTTCTGGCGATTGACAGGAAATTCAAGCTGTGGATGGGCCAACCGATACTGCCTGGTTTGACAAACTTCCATTGACAAAATCAAAGGACCCAGGCAAAAAAACAAAACAACGGCCAAACAGTGACTGCTAATGAGTAACTGCAGTCACTGTTTGGGTTATCTGACAGCTGCTGGTGCTGGCCGTCAGAATACAACAGCCAGCAGCGGGAGATTCGCCCATCCAAGCTTTTTAATGTATGTATGGATTTCTCTCATTTAATTCAGTGTCCTTTATGTATATGACCAGCTTTTTTTATATCCTTTCTGTTACAGAATGGATATAATAAATAATTAGGAGATGTAGCGCCCATCCTTCTCAGCTTCCTTTTAATGTAATATAGGCAATAAATCTTTCAGTATGAGTCAGCGAAACAGCTTGAAGAAAGGAAGACAAATCACCTCCACATAGCTGGCCATATACAGAGCAATATGTGGGAGGATTGCGCTCTCCACCAGGGTGCGCCCCCTCGGAAACGCGTCGCGAGCACACCGCTGACGCCATTCCGACCAGCACTGCGGTCCAGGGAGCATTCCAACCCTCAGCTACGGCTTTCCTCCATCACATCACCATCTTGCCAGCCACCACAGCCATCAGAGCAGCTAAGACAGCTCTCTACCACGGACCAGTGCAATTGATGCACCACCGGATGAACAACTTTCCATGATGTGCCTGCTATTATTGTCCCACATGTGAGTTTTTACTTATTATGATTTTAAGTCTACTGTCAGAGGCGACTGTATTTCTTCTTCCCTTTACAGAACAAATTTATGCTGGTTCATCAGGAATTGACTCAATTTTGCTCTGTAGGTGCATCCTGCCACCTGACATTCTTCCATTGAAGAATCAAAAGAGCCAGGCCAAAAACTAAAAGCTGAACCAATGAGCTGTTCCGAAACGCGTCCCGCCTCTATGACACACTTCCTGTCCACTTCCTGTTTGTGTTCCATGCTGGTTTCTGTCTCGCTTCCTCTGACATCATCCCCAGGCTCCAGCGTTACTGTGTCCTCTGAACATTCACAGCACAATCAGCTGTTATCTCGTGGACTTCCTGGAAGCTTTACCATCACAGACTGGGACTGCCCTGCCACTGGAACATCTCCTGGACGCACTTACCTGCTACATGCCTGTTTCATCCACTATCTTGTAAGTGTTTTTAACCCTTTTAGGGGATATTCAAAGTTTTATACTTCTGCACTTAGAGGCGCCTTGTTTGTTTTTCTGTTTCCATTAGAGATTGCTTGTCTCTCTGAGTGGTACCTAAAGTGTGTGAAGATTTGCTACCCTCTCCAACACAGACCTTATCTGTCAGGATTCAAATGCTTGGAGCGCCCTGGATATACACATTTTTCTGCATCCAATCATTGAGTATTTTGACAGCTGGCAGAGTTGACTGTCAGAATACAATAGGCACCAAGATTTGTCTATTTGCATTGTTTAGCAGGGATAGAGGAATCCTTTAGATCCAGTTCAGCCTGGAGGGTGAATGAAAAAAATCTCTGTTTGTATGGTCAGCTTAACTTTTCTATTTAATGTGATGTCACGCTGCCACATCGGAGGTCCGAGTGGCAGCAATCGATGTAAGTGTCAGCGGCATGTTTTTAACTTTTATCCAATGTATGTGGATTATATGTATATACTCTTGCTGCTGCTCATAATAAAATACTACACTATATGGTCCTTTTTTTGTTTCATTGTCTATGGTGTATATTGAGCAATGAGCGGAGTATTGCCCGCTGGAAGATATAGAAAGGAAAGTCAAGGATGTTTCAGATTGATGTCTGTATTTGTTATTATTATTAAGCTCTTTTTGCTGTACACTCACCTGGCAGCACCATGGGCGATGAGTGCGCATTGCATGTGGGTGAAGGCTGGTGGTCTGTTGGACACTTTCACTTTGCACAGGGTGGCTCTTCATTCAAGGGTGTAACCTTTTAGCTGACAGTTTTTAGAAGTTTTAAGGCCCTTACACAGGACACAATCAGAAAATCGTACAAAAAATACCGATTTGAAAGCGATCATACGATAATCTGATCGCTAGTACACAGCTTTCGTCCAAAATTATCCGAAGGGACAATTTTTCTCGTATGATATGTTTAACCAGTACAGTTTTCATTAGAAAACACAATACAATTACAATATTACATCACTTCCAAATTATTGTTCTGTCGTATGAGAATTTTCATACTTAAAGGGGTTGTAAAGGTAAAAGTTTTTTCACCTGAATGCATTCTATGCATTAAGGTGAAAAAACATCTGCGGCTTAGCGGCCCCCCAGGCCCCCCCATTTACTTACCTGACAATTGAAAGTCCAGCGCCGTGAACGCGCTTGCTTCTTGTTCAGGCTTCTCGGGTCATTCATTGGTTGATTGAAAGCAGCGCAGCCATTGGCTCGTGCTGCTGTCAATCACATCCAATGATGCAGTGCGCCGGGGGGCGGGGCCGTGTGATACAGTGAGCGGCTATAGCCGCCGGCTGCATCACGGGAGCGCGCCCACAAGAACTTTCCACCATGAAGGTGGAAAGTTCTTGCGGGGAGGAGCAGATACAGCCACAGAGGGACCCCAGAAGACCAGGTTCGAGGCCACTCTGTGCAAAACGAGCTGCACAGTGGAGGTAAGTATAACATGTTTGTTATTTTTTTTTTTTAATTGTGCCTTTAGTGTTCCTTTAATAACCTCTTAATTTTCAATATGAAACTACCATGCAAAAAAAAAAAAAAAACGGACGATCATAGTTTCTTTAATGAGTTCCAGTTTCTAAGAGGACGCTTTGATGGTGAGATAGGCCGGACGAAGTGAAAGTGGTTCCCAGTGTCTGTGCACTTACTTGAGCAGCCTGGATCTCTGGTGAGTTAGTAATCCAGCTGGCTGGAACTTTTTTTCTTCATTTTGTTTTAATTTAATGGTGTTTGTACTTTAAGCACTGCATTTATATGTTTTTGGTGTAACCTTTTGATTGCCCCTTGATGTTAACCCCATCCCAGCCAGTGTCATAGTGTAGTACAGTGTACTGTATTATCATTGATCACTGCATTAGTGTCACTAGGGACGTCAGTGTCAGTTAGGCATTTAGTGACCCTCCCAACTAGTGTCAGTTAGCACCAGATTGTTCACCACACTATCAGTCACACTATAAGTTGCTGATCACCGTCATTACATGTATAGCATCTATAGCTGTGTAAATTCCAGTTAACCACTTACAGACCGGAAGATTTGCCACCTTAATGACCAGGCCATTTTTTGTGATATGACACTGCGTAGCTTTAACTGACAATTGCGTGGTTGTGCGACGCTGTACCCAAATTTACGTCCTTTTTTTCCCAAAAATAGAGCTTTCTTTTGGTGGTATTTGATCACCTCTACGGTTTTTATTTTTTGTGCTATAAACAAAAAAAGAGCGAAAATTTTAAAAAAATAACTATATTTTTTACTTTTTGCTATACTGCAATAACTATCCCCTAAAATTAAAAAAAAAAAAAAATTTCTTCATCAGTTTAGGCCGATATATATTCTTCTACATATTCTTGGTAAAAAAATTGCAATAAGCGTTTATTGATTGGTTTGCGCAAAAGTTATAGAGTCTACAAAATAGCGATCAGTGATTTTTAGCGGGACTGCGACATTGCAGCGGACAGATCGGACACTTTTTATACAGCGATCAGTGTTATAAAAATGCACTGATTACTGTATACACGTCACTGGCAGGGAAGGGGTTAACACCATGGAGCGATCAAGGGGTTAACTGTGTTCCCTCATGAGTGTTTCTAACTGTGGGGGGGTGGGACTCACTGGGGGAGAAAGGCAAGGATACTGATGCGCAAACCAACGTAACAGAAAAGGAAATGCTAAGAAGTAGCTGCCAACATAAAAAGGTGTTCTCACAAAAATAAAAAGCATAAAAATGTGGCGTTCACATAATGAATAAATAATCTATCATAAACTACAATGCATCATAAATCTTTAACATACATATAAAACAATCAGTGCTTCATAAATCTTCAAAAAATATAAAAATGTGCGAAAAAGCTATTCAATCAGTGCAAAATAGCAAAACGTGCAAAACACAGTTATTTTCAGAGATAAAGTGCAAAGAAGTGCAAAAAGTGAAAATGAGCACTGTAAGGTGATGATTAGTTCAGAAAAATATGTTCATAATGTTCAATCAGAAAATCAAAGTTCATAGAATAATGTCCATGTGCATATAGATATGAGACCCAGTCCATCCAAGAAGTTCCACCATCCACAGTGCACAAATCGTTTGCCCCAGCCTCTCACCTCATTCATAGACCTATTACAGGTCAAGCCAAGCCTCAAGAACACTCAATATGTATCCAAGGATATCCAAGACCAAAGCGCGTTGACCCAAAGCACAGTATCCAAACTCATCAGAATGCAGATTACATGCAATGAGAAAATAGGGGCTCCATAGTGTAGTAGTCAAAAATTATTTATTAAGGGATAAAATAGTAACTCACAGTTAAAATTCAGCAATACAGCTCCGAACACAAGTGACGACACCTGGCTCCTCCCTAACGCGTTGTGTCACTGAACACGTGACTTCATCAAAGTGTATCAAGTGAAGTCACGATGAAGTCACGTTAAAATTATACTAAACACACACTGTTTATTTTACATTGTCCTTTCTATTTCTGTAATATGGGTGATGGCATTGTAATTATTTAAAAAAGGAAAATCAAAGTACCTTTTTCCTAATTAACCGCTTGCCGACCAGCGCACGACGATATACGTCGACACAATGGTACGGCTGGGCAAATGGGCGTACAGGTACATCCTCTTTAAGATGCAGCATTGTGGGCGCGTGCCGCCAGCGGGGCGCGCGCGCGTAATCAGCACGCCCACGCGCCCGCCGCATGCCGCAAGCTCTGTGAGTCCGACCACGGGTCCTGCGGACTCGATGTCCGCGGGGATACCCGCGATCGTCTCACTGAGAGGAAGAACGGGGAAATGCTGATGTAAACAAGCATTTCCCCATTCTTCCTAGTGACAGGACACTGATCACCGCTCCCTGTAATTGGGAGCGGTGATCAGTGTCGTGTTACATGTAGCCCATCGCCCCCACAGTTAGAACACATCCCTAGGACACACTTAACCCCTTCAGCGCCCCCTACTGGTTAACCCCTTCACTGTGTCATTTTTACAGTAATTAGTGCATTTTTATAGCACTGATCACTGTATGAATGACAATGGTCCCAAAATGGCGTCAAAAGTGTCACGATAAAAATTGCTGATCGCTGCCATTACTAGTAAAAAAAGATATATTATTAAAAATGCCATAAAACTATCCCCTATTTTGTAGACGCTATAACTTTTGCGCAAACCAATCAATAAACGCTTATTGCAATTTTGTTTAGCAAAAATATGTAGAAGAATACGTATCGGCCTAAACTGAGGAAAAAAAACATTTTTTTAATATATTTTTTGGGGATATTATTATAGCAAAAAGTAAAAAATATTGCTTTTTTTTCGAAATTGTCGCTCTATTTTTGTTTATTGCGCAAAAAATAAAAACCACAGAGGTGATCAAACACCCCCAAAAGAAAGTTCTATTTGTGGGAAAAAAAGGACATCAATTTTGTTTGGGAGCCACGTCGCACGACCACGCAATTGTCAGTTAAAGCGACGCAGTGCCGAATCGTAAAAAGTGCTCTGGTCTTTTACCAGCCAAATGGTTCGGGGCTTAAGTGGTTAATATACATCTGTCACATGACATAGATCTTTCCCAGGGAAACATAAGCAGGACGGGCTTCTAGTCCTCTGTTGCTGGCCACATGTTAAAAAAAATAGAGCCTTTGGAATAGGGAGTAAAAATAAATAAATAATATCAATAAACTTAAATTGGCATACAAATATATATTTTAAATCAAATCTTTATTATTTTGTGGAAATAACATGGCGTGGGCGGATTTCTGCCAGTCACAGGCCAGGGGCGGATCCAGAGTCTTTTCTCGGGAGGGGCACTGCCAAAAAATGTTTTTTTTGTGGGAAATTTATCGGGGAAATGGATGGTGTCGGCGCTTCAATCATCCCGGCACCATGGTTGTTATGGTGTCAGGATGATTGAAGCGCATTATTTCTATTATTACATTGTAATATAAAATTAAATAGTTCAATGCAGAATCAGTGGGAGCCCCGAGTGTGTCACTTGCCACCGTCGCCTGCAATTAGTGGGAGCCCTGAGCATGTCACTTGCCACACGTTGCGGATTGTCACTTGCCACATCACCTGCCACATCTTGTGGATTGTCACTTGCCACACCTTGTGGATTGTCACTTGCCACTCACCTGCCACTCACCTGCCACACCTTGCTGATTGTCACTTGCCTGCCACCAGATGCAGATTGTCATTTGCCACGTCACCTGACACAATTTGCGGATTGTCACTTGCCACGTCGCCTGCCACACCTTGCGGATTGTCACTTGCCACGTTGCCTGCCACACCTTGCGGATTGTCACTTGCCACGTCGCCTGCCACACCTTGCGGATTGTCACTTGCCACGTCGCCTGCCACACCTTGCGGATTGTCACTTGCCACGTCGCCTGCCACACCTTGCGGATTGTCACTTGCCGCGTCGCCTGCCAAACCTTGCGGATTGTCACTAACTTGCCTGCTAAGGTGTAGTTTTGGTTGTCTCTTGCTGTGTCCCAGACTCCCAGAGTCAGGCAGCAGAGAGATAATGTAATCTCTCTGCTGCCTGCACAGTGAGGGCGGAAGTCACTGCAGGAATGCAGGGCAGGCACGGGCGGTGAGAGATGAGCCTGCTCTCTCACTCTCACCTGCGCTGCCAACACACTGAGCAGCACGGTCTGCCCACGAACCGCACTGCCCGCCCACAAACCGCGCCGCAAGCGGAGCCGCCCACTTTCTTACCCGTCTGTGGAGCCACACGCTATCGCACCTGCCTGCAGAGCGGCCCGACGTGACTCACTGACATCACTCGTTGCTAGACGCCAAGCGGCCCAGGCGTTAGCAACGAGTGCAGGGAAGAGGCTCCACCCACCTCCTCCTCCGCTCCTGGTATCGTTTCAGTGAGCCACGTAACTACATTAGACGAGTCTCTCTCTCTCGGCGCCGCTGATCGGCTGATGTGAGAAACTGAGAGAGAGACTCAGAGAGGCAGCGGCAGCCGCAGAACAAGTACTGTATATACTTGAGTATAAGCCGACCCGAATATAAGCCGAGGCACCTAATTTTACCCCAAAAAACTGGGAAAACGTATTGACTCGAGTATAAGCCTAGGGTGTCCATCTGCATGCCTCACTGTGCCTCACTTTGCCTCACTGTGCCCATGCTTCACTGTGCCCATGACTAGACTGATGTTTAACATGGGAGTCTATGGAAGGAGTGCCCGGCTTTGAAAAATCGGTTCTCCCCGGCCGTAGGTCTCCCAAACACCAAACTTTGAACACTTGTACGGGAGACAAGGGGCTACATGTGTGCCAAGTTTGGGGTCCAGGGGACCTATGGCTGGCCGGTACCGGGTCCCCAAATTCTGGGAGATCAGGCGCCAAAAAAAAAAACCAGAGCAAGCAAGTGAGTGTGACAGATGGTCTCGGGGGGGCAATTTCCCTGTTGCCCCCCCCCCCCTGGATCCGCGCCTGTCACAGGCTGTGTCACACTCCTCCAGCTTGTGTCTTAGAATAAGAGGGAGGTGTAATATCCTGCCCTCAATGTGTTTAGCTGGTTAGGGGGCATTGAGGAACGAGGGAGGGATTGGGCTGTCATTTACCACTGTGTATACACCCACATGAAAAAATGTGAATATGTCCTTCGCGCCACTGTGAGTACATATGAAAATATTAAAATATTCAGAAAAAGTGATAAATAGCAAAAAGCAGCAAAACCTAGTAGTGTTCACAAAACACAGAATAAGAATAAATAAAATAAAGTGATCTTGCGCTATATTGTGTTATCACTATAAACACTGAAATACCCTCAAAGAGGTGTACTAATGTCCAAAGTAGAATATGTGTGAATAATATAAAAATCTTAAATAAACAAAATATATAAAATAATGAAATAATGTCCAACAACATCAATGGATATTGGAAAAATCCTTCCGATAAATATCAAAGTGAGTGGATGTATGATCCAGGTGCAATATAAAGAAAAAGTGATTAATAAAAAAGGGGAGTGAATGGATCCTAATACCACTTTCCAAAATCGTATAAAGAGTGCTTGGTGTCCAAAGACTGGTCTCTGAGAACTCTCACCTCATTTGATGCAACAACTCACATTGATTAGATGTGGATATAATTCAACCTCAAGCAAAGTAGTCCCCCAGCATCCTCTTCGGATCTCTCCGGCTCTATTGTAGCTATAGCTGTTGGCTTGCACTAATCCTGTAAGCCGCAGTTCCTTCCACAAATGTATCGTCACTTCCGGTTTGCCTCAGCCTCTGGCCACTCCCTACGCGTTACGTCACACCACGTGACTTCTTCAGGGGAAAACACTCACATGTGTGACTCTATAGTCACTTGGGTTCAGGGCTCGAGTCCTGCAGGAATGCATGGGAACGGCGTTCCTGTACTTTTTCCATAACAGGAACGCCATTCTTGTTAGCAGCCGCGTCCTAAGGTTGAATAAAGACACTAGTCCATCCAGTCCAACCTGTGTAATTGGTGTATGTGTGTTCATGTCGATAATCATTTCACATATACCTGTATATTGTAGATGCACGTCCTTTTAAAACCTTTTAAATCAATACTTCCTGCCGAAATTGTTGCTTTAAATGTTTGTTTTTTTTAATCACTTTTATTGCTGTCACAAGGAATGTAAACATCCTTTGTGACAGCAATAGGCATGTGACAGGTACTCTTTATGGAGGGATCTATGCTCTATAAGGCCTCCAAATACCTTCTCTGCTCTTGAAAGCATTCAAAACACCAAGATCTGTGTTTTTGAATACTTTCACTTTTTAATAAAAAATGGAGCCGTTTACATACGGATAAACTGGAAGTGATGTCATCTCATTGATTCCAGGTTACCATAGTGTAGATCAAAGCCAATCCCTTTTTTTTTGTATGTGTTTCCGACTAGCTGGTGGACGTGGCGGCTGGTAGCTTGGGTCTCCTAGTGCGATGGGAGGGCCCAAGCAAGTTAGCCCCTTGGCTCTAAAAAACAGTACTTGGGTGATGCCTGCAGCTCCGGTACAACCACTTGAAGTCAAATGATGTACTCGATATGTGATTTGGCGGTAAGTGGTAATCTGAGCATGCAGCCTAGCTGGCCAGATATGGGGAAGATGAGTATGCCTCAACATGGGGGGTATCTTGACAGTGTAAATAAAATCACTTTACAAAGTACACAACCTTTACTCCTTTAGCAATTCAACCCTATTATCCAAAGAATGAAAAAAGTGAGACGGATAAAAATAAAAAATAAACTGTTCTGACACGTACACACGAGCGGTTTTCCTGTCGGAAAAAAACAATGGGTTTTCCCAACGGAATTCCTCTCAAGCCTGCCTTGCATACACACGGTCACACAAAAGTCCGGTGAACTTTTGACTGCCAAGAATGCGGTGACGTAAAAGACTACGACGAGCCGACAAAATTAAGTTCTATGCTTCCGAGCATGCGTCGAATTGTTTCCGAGCATGCGTGTGTTTTTTCCCATCGGAAAAGCATACAGACGAACGGTTTTCCCACTAGGATTTTTTCCTGACGGTAAAAAATAGTTCCTGCTCTCTTTTTTTTACGGCAGTTTTCCTGTGGGGAAAAAGTCTGATGGAGCAGTTTTTTCGACGGGAAAACCGGTCATGTGTACGGGGCATTAGAGTGCCCACTGTAAAGTCTGTATCAGTCACCACCGACATGTCTTACACTGAATTATTAGACTGCCTGAATCTAGGACTCTAGGTTCCATTTACACTGTACCATGTATATATATATATATATATATACAGTATCTCACAAAAGTGAGTACACTCCTCACATTTTTGTAAATATTTTATTATATCTTTTCATGTGACAACACTGAAGAAATGACACTTTGCTACAATGTAAAGTAGTGAGTGTACAGCTTGTATAACAGTGTAAATTTGCTGTCCCCCCAAAATAACTCAACACAGCCATTAATGTCTAAACCACTGGCAACAAAAGTGAGTACACCCCTAAGTGAAAATGTCCAAATTGGGCCCCAATTAGCCATTTTCCCTCCCCGGTGTCATGTGACTCGTTAGTGTTACAAGGTCTCAGGTGTGAATGGGGAGCAGGTGTGATAAATTTGGTGTTATCACTCTCACTCTCTCATACTGGTCACTGAAAGTTCTACATGGCACCTCATGGCTAAGAACTCTCTGAGGATCTGAAAAAAAGTGTAATTTCTTCAGTGTTGTCACATGAAAAGATATAATAAAATATTTACAAAAATGTGAGGGGTTTACTCATATTTGTGAGATACTGTATATATATGTTTATTTTTTTTCTCAGTCGGTGGCTGGCTTTTTCATTGAAGAGGTAGTAAACGGCATTGTTTTTTTGTAGGACAATTGCATTATGAAATACTTACCTTAGAACTTACCTTACCTTAGAACGAAGCCTTCCAGTGGCACGCTGTCACCGCTGACAGGGCTTCCATCTTTACCCGGTCTTCCTTCCGGGTTCGTGTCCTCTGGCCGTCTGATTGGCTGCGCCGCAATCTGATTGGCCGCGCCTAGGACTGAGGCACGGAACTGTGAAGGAATGACATGGGTATGCCGTCCCTTCTGAGTGCATGCTTCGGTGACATCACCGGCTGCATGCAATGTGAATATCTCCTAAACCGTGCAAGTTTAGGAGATATTTACTGAGATATTCACTGTACCTACAGGTACTGTAACTTGTAGGCACAAATAAAAACAAAGGGTTTACTCCCACTTTAAAGTGATCCTATCCGCTCATTAGCCACTCGATCTCTTTAGGAAACGGCAGGAGGGGACTCCCGCCACTCACCAGTGTTTCTCGGGCTTACCGTTTTTACTGGAGCACCCAAGAAAATATCTGATGGTGCGACTGGCTGATCACAGAGATAGTCTCTGTGGCCCTGGAAGACCGGAGCGACGTTGTGATGTCTCTTCTGGTCTAGGGCGGAAGTAAACAATTTTTTTTTTTTTAGTAGCATTACTAATGGGCACTGATTGCTGCCTCTGGTGGGCACTGATTGTTGGCACTGGTGGGAACAGATTGCTGGCACTGGTGGGCAGTGGACACTGATTGCTGGCAGTTCTGGTGCCCTGATTACATCTCTTACTGTCCCAGACAGGCGGACCCGATTGGACCTCTCGTATGAAAGGGGCTTTTTTTCCTTTACTCCCCCAGCAGCTGGCTCTCTGCTCCCGGCATGTGGGTGGGCCTTTGACATCTTAAAGTGGTTCTAGAATCAGAAGGTTTTTTTACTTTCATGCATCTTAAAAAAAAAAACTCTGCCAGCCCCCCACCCCCCTTTATATTTACCTGCACCCAATGTAATTCCCCCTCTGTGCATGAGAGCAGGATCGCCACTCTCTCTCTCTCTCTCTTTCTCACTGGTTTATGCCTCATAAACATGATAAGAATATGGGACCAATAATAGTCCTTTTTTTTTCTTTTGAGATTAGGAGGTTACTAGAATTAGGAAAATTCTCACAGACTGCAACTTCCCGTGAAGATGTAATGTATTGTATTGTATTGTAATATAGTCTTTCGTTTCTGAGCATGCGCAGTCTTGTTCACTTGATTTTTTTACAGACAAACAATGTAGTTATTAACCACTTCCGGACCGCCCACCGCACATTTACTGCAGCAGGGCAGCCCGGCTGCGGGAAACAACGTTCCTGTATGTTGTTTCCTCTTCGGGGTCTGGGGGCACGTGTGCACGCGCCACTAGCACCTGCTGCCGCTGTGATTGGACACAGTGGGAGCCAATCAGTGGGTCCGGTGGCCACGATGGCCACCGGGACCCTCCGATCGTTCACTGGAGAGGTAGAACGGAGGTCTGCCTATGTAAACAAGGCAGACCGCTGTTCTGTCAGGGAGGAAGAAAGAGATCTTGTGTTCCTGCTAATCAGGAACACAGATCTCTCTCTTCCTCCAGTTAAACCATCCCCACACAGTTAGAAATCACTCCCTAGGAGCACATTTAACTCTTTGATCGCCCCTGATGTCAACCCCTTCCCTGCCAGTGTCATTTATACAGTGACAGTTCATTTTGTTAGCACGGATCACTGTATTAGTGTCACTGGTGCCCAAAAAGTGTCACTTGGTGTTCAATTTGTCCGCCGCAATGTCGCAGTCCCGCTAAAAATCACTGATCGCCGCCATTACTAGTAAAAATAAAAATGGCATAAAAATATCTCATAGTTTGTAGACGCGATAACTTTTGCGTAAACCAATCAATACACGCTTATTAGGATTTTTTAACCAAAAATATGTAGCAGAATACAATATTGGCCTGAATTGATGAAAAATTTCGATTTTTTACATTTTTTTAATTGAATATGTTTTATAGCAGAAAGTAAAAAAGAATGTTTTTTTTTTTCAAAATTGACGGTCTTTTTTTTATTGATAGCGCAAAAAATTAAAACTGCAGAGGTGATCAAATACCACCAAAAGAACACTCTATTTGTGGGAAAAAAAACGACATACATTTTGTTTGGGTACAGCGTAGCATGAACATGCAATTATCAGTTAAAGCAACGCAGTGCCGTTAATTGCCTGGTCATGGAGGGAGTGAAATGAAAATTGTTCGTTCTGTTACCATATGAGAAAAATCTACGTGCTTGCCCCTTCTGATAATTTTGCATGAACTGTCATGATCAGTTCTCGAAAGCTGTTTTCTAACTATCAGATTATTGGACAATCGCTGCGAAAGCGGTATTTTTTGTCCGATTTTCTCATCATATGTACTAGGCATTAGGCACAACAGCCATTGGCTCCTGCTGCTGTAAATCACAGCCACTGAGGCAGGAGTGAGCGGGCAGGGCTGAGCCACACTGTGTGTGTCAGTGGACACACAGAGCATGGCTCAGGATCATGTCTGCACGAGTGCCCCCATAGCAAGTTGCTTGCTATAGGGGGCACTCAGCAGGGGGGAAAAGGCCTAGAGCACTTGCAGGGGACCCAAGAAGGAGAGGGTCGGGGCTGCTCTATGCAAAACCATTGCACAAAGTAGGTAAGTATGACATGTTTTCCCTTTACAATCACTTTTTAACATCCAATGCTGGGCTGAATTGCATGTGATGGCACTGAGGTGTGTGTGTGTTTGGTTGTAACTTACTGATTTTTTATTGCTGGCTGCATTACTGATTTAGGACTAGAAAGGCAGAATAGCTTGTATTTTTATTTTTATTATTATTATTATTATTATTATTATGCTGCATTCACACAGACTTACCTTAAAAAAAAATGTATTTACAAGCTTTTTTTTATTTGTGGATCGGAACACAGCTGAATAGTTATCAATGGAGACACTAACTCAGGTGCAAATACATGCACTGCATTCAGATCCATAAAAAAAAAATCTAAAAATCTGCATCTATATACATGTATAGTATACCAGATGCAGGTATTGGGAAAAAAAAACAGGACAATTTTATGCAAGTATTTACTGATCATTAAACAGGAACTTTTGTACTAGAAAAAAAACATGCCTAATAAAATCAGTAAAATGTTTATGCCCATGTGAATGTAGCCTGATTATTATTATTATTATTATTAAAATTCTACTTACATTATTATTGTTGTTGTTAATATTATTATTATGTTTTAATTACCAAGATCCAGTGGCGGTGCGTCCATAGAGGGATAGAGGGCGCAGGAGCGCCGCCCCCTCTCGCTCCTGCACCGCCACTGAAAAACAATACATACATTCATGCATTGCATGAATGTATGTATTGTCGCCGCTGACGCTGCCACCCACTATTCAGATGGCCGGCCCCCTGGCGAGCGCCGGCCATCTGAATAACGGCAGCTGATTGGCTGTGGAAGTGTCTATCAGAGCCAGCGGCTCTGATAGGCTTTCCGATTACAGCCTAAGGGCTGTAATCGGCTTCCAAATAGTTATCCAGGGAACGCACGGGGGTGTATTCCTTGGTTAACACTGACACGCATCTCAGCCAATCAGGTTCACCGGATCTGGTTACCGGTAACCTGATTGGCTGAAGCGACATCGAAGGCGGGACTACATCGAAGGATCGTGGAGGAGGATCCGAGGATGGCTGACCGAGAAAGGTAAGTGCCAGGCGGGGGGGGGGGCAATCTGGCGGCATTTTAGGGGCAAACTGGCGGCAATTGATGGGCACAGTGGTGACAATGGCATGGCACAGTGGCTGCATTTGGCATGGCACAGTGGCGACAATTGATGGGTACAGTGGCGACAATGGCATGGCACGGTGGCTGCGTTTGGCATGGCACAGTGGCGACAATTGATGGCACAGTGGCTGCGTTTGGCATGGCACAGTGGCGACAATTGATGGGCACAGTGGTGACAATGGCATGGCACAGTGGCGACAATTGATGTCATGGCACAGTGGCGACAATTGATGTCATGGCACAGTGGCGACAATTGATGGGCACAGTGGCGACAATTGATGGCACAGTGGCTGCGTTTGATGGCATGGCACAGTGGCTGCGTTTGATGGCATGGCACAGTGGCTGCATTTGATGGCATGGCACAGTGGCAACAATTTTATGGCACAGTGGCTGCGTTTGATGGGCACAGTGGCTGCGTTTGATGGGCACAGTGGAGGCAATTGATGGGCACAGTGGAGGCAATTGATGGGCACAGTGGCGGCAATTGATGGGCACAGTGAGGCTGCAATTGATGGGGTTTTTTTTTTTGGTTTTTTTTGCGCCCCCCAAAAAATTTTGAGCACCAACCTCCACTGCCAAGATCAGATATAAATATGTATTTTTGCTTTAGCTCTCAATTAGATTTGAAGCTCTAATTAGATACTTTATAATTTAGTATTGCTATTTTTGTTTATTATAGTTATGCAGTTTTATGATTTAAAAAAAAATATATATTTTAGAAAACAATACATTTTTTTTTTTTTAAACCTATATAGCGATGGATAGATAGATAGATAGATAGATAGATAGATATTACAATTGTGAACATGTATAGATTTTCTGGGCTTTACGTAATCCTCTATACTTAGAAGATGAAATCATTTTCTCTGCAGAGGCAGCAAAATATCATATTTCATAAATCTAGTAAAATGAATAATAAAATCAAGTACACATGTGTAATATAATACGAACAGACCTTGCAGTTTACGAACAAGTCAGTGTAAAATGCTGCCTCTAACTATTCACAGAACAATGATCCCTTTGTCTGCAGAAGCTGCCAGTGACTTTTCATGAATAACAAGTCATGCGTGGAGTTTTTGGCAATCAGCTGCTAAGGTGCTAGATAGAGCTGGTAATTGTCCTCACTATACGCTGAACAGAGCTGCCCCCTGCTGGGTAAATGAGGTACGACCTTATTGCAACTTCGCCAACCCAACCTGAGTCACACTTCATGCTGAGAAGTAAGCTGTACAAGGCTCTATCCAATACCAATCCATTTCAGCGTGGAAAATACGTTATGGGGATCTTTAAGTTGGTCACACTGCTAATGTTTCCAATTGCTGCTGTTCCTTTTCACAAACACTGAATAAACATTGTTCTGCAGTCTGTATCTTCTATTTGAATGTGTGCTTGGAAGACCAGGAGAAAGAAAGAAAGAAAGAAAGAAAGAAAGAAAGAAAGAAAGAAACAAACAAACAAACAAACAAACAAACAAACAGTACATATACATACATACATACACACCTAGATTAAATGATGATAAATATGAAGAAAATTGAATTTAGACAACTCAAAAAATAATGAAACAAGAAAATATTACAGATGGATGGGAAGATAGATAAATAGATAGATAGATAGATAGATAGATAGATAGATAGATAGATAGATAGATAGATAGAAGAGGTAGCTAAAACCAGGATATAACACTAAAGAATATAGCCTTATCTGTACCATACAACATGATTGATTGAAAGATGTAAAGATAGATAGATAGATAGATAGATAGATAGATAGATAGATAGATAGATAGATAGATAGATAGATAGATTGATTTATTTGTGGACAAGCTAAAATAGCATATGGATAGAGATAGAGGTAGAAATCTAATTATAACAGAATATTTTTGCAACAATAGTACCAAAAATCAGGCTTATGGATAATTAGAAACTTTGATATGTGTAGAGATTAACAAAGCACTAACTGTTGTAGTAAAAAAATAACTAGATAGACAAATACATAGATACATAGTTAATTTAGGTTCACACACACCTAGATTATGGAATGATAGATAGATAGATAGATAGATAGATAGATAGATAGATAGATAGATAGATAGATAGATAGATAGTATAAAAATTCTAATAATAATAATTATATATATATAAATGTAACTATAAAAATAAGAAATAAACATTTATATATATATATTTATAATTGTAACAAATAAACAGTGTAAAGGGAAATATTACAGATGGATGGAAATAGGTTCACTTATAGGATGTTCAATCTCAGTACCCAAAGATAGATAGCTGCATGCATTCGAATGTGGACAGACTAAATTAAACTTGCATTCATATATACATGTTGGGCAGATAGAAGAACAGATACATAATTATAATACAGTATTGCTATAATAATGCAGCGCAAAATATTCATTTTCAGTAGCTGAGCAAATATAATAGATAGATAGACGATGTTTTATCACAAAGAACAATTATTTTATTTCTCTGGGAAGTTGGTGAAAAATAGGTACTCCCGGTCGCTGAGATTACCTCCTACACCACTGATGCAGACAAGATTCGTTGTTAGGATTTGTATGTAGTATGTACACACATTGTATCCCCTGACAGCGCTAATAATTCAGCTGTGTATCCCACCAATCTCCATTATTCGTTGCATTCGGAAATATAGAACATCCCTGATTCCAGTTTGATTCACATTCCTCATTAATGAGCTCAGGGAGATGTCTCTCCAATAAAAGGAGCAGTTTTCTGTCTGCCCCACTTCCACTTGTCTCATCTTTATAGAATGGAATATATATATATATATATATATATATATATATATATATATATATATATATATACGTGTGTGTGTGTATACAATGAAGTATATATATAAATATTTGTAAAAATTAGAGTCAATGTGTAACGTTTTGAACTTGGATAGATTGCTGTCTTCCTAATAATCAGATAATAAAGAAGCAGCGCAGATCTCTCCCAAAATTGCGCTCAGCACTGGGAGATACTGTATTGGCGAGCTCCCAAACACAAATGATTTATTCCATATTTGAATCTCATTTAATTATTAATAATCGTCTGAAAGCCTGGAGATATTACACCTACAGCCTGGACAACAAAGCGCCGACTATATAATAAAGCGATGGATGGGGTGATAGGGACAATGTGATAATAAAGGGATGGATGGGGTGATAGGGGCAGTGTGATAATAAAGGGATGGATGAGGTGATAGGGGCAGTGTGATAATAAGGGGATGGATGGGGTGATAGGGGCAGTGTGATAATAAAGCGATGGATGGGGTGATAGGGGCAGTGTGATAATAAGGGGATGGATGGGGTGATAGGGGCAGTGTGATAATAAAGCGATGGATGGGGTGATAGGGGCAGTGTGATACTAAAGGGGGGCAGTGTGATAATAAAGCGATGGATGGAGTGATAGGGGTAGTGTGATAATAAAGGGATGGATGGGGTGATAGGGGCAGTGTGATAATAAGGGGGTGGATGGGGTAATAGGGGCAATGTGATAATAAAGGGATGGATGGGGTGATAGGGGTAGTGTGATAATAAAGGGATGGATGGGATGATAGGGGTAGTGTGATAATAAATAGATTGATTGGGGTGATAGGGGCAGTGTGATAATAAAGGATGGATGGGGTGATAGGGGTAGTGTGATAATAAATAGGATGGATGGGGTGATAGGGGTAGTGTGATAATAAATAGGATGGATGGGGTGATAGGGGTAGTGTGATAATAAATAGGATGGATGGGGTGATAGGGGTAGTGTGATAATAAATAGGATGGATGGGGTGATAGGGGTAGTGTGATAATAAATAGGTTGATTGGGGTGATAGGGGCAGTGTGATAATAAAGGATGGATGGGGTGATAGGGACAGTGTGATAATAAAGGATGGATGGGATGATAGGGGTAGTGTGATAATAAAGGATGGATGGGGTGATAGGGACAGTGTGATAATAAAGGATGGATGGGGTGATAGGGGTAGTGTGATAATACAGGATGGATGGGGTGATAGGGGCAGTGTGATAATAAAGGATGGATGGGATGATAGGGGTAGTGTGATAATAAAGGATGGATGGGGTGATAGGGACAGTGTGATAATAAAGGATGGATGGGATGATAGGGGTAGTGTGATAATAAAGGATGGATGGGGTGATAGGGGTAGTGTGATAATAAAGGATGGATGGGGTGATAGGGGCAGTGTGATAATAAAGGATGGATGGGGTGATAGGGGCAGTGTGATAATAAAGGATGGATGAGATGATAGGGGCAGTGTGATAATAAAGGATGGATGGGATGATAGGGGCAGTGTGATAATAAAGGATGGATGGGATGATAGGGGTAGTGTGATAATAAAGGATGGATGGGGTGATAGGGACAGTGTGATAATAAAGGATGGATGGGGTGATAGGGACAGTGTGATAATAAAGGATGGATGGGATGATAGGGGTAGTGTGATAATAAAGGATGGATGGGGTGATAGGGGTAGTGTGATAATAAAGGGATGGATGGGATGATAGGGGCAGTGTGATAATAAAGGATGGATGGGATGATAGGGGCAGTGTGATAATAAAGTATGGATGGGATGATAGGGGTAGTGTGATAATAAAGGATGGATGGGATGATAGGGGTAGTGTGATAATAAAGGATGGATGGGGTGATAGGGACAGTGTGATAATAAAGGATGGATGGGGTGATAGGGGTAGTGTGATAATAAATAGGTTGATTGGGGTGATAGGGGCAGTGTGATAATAAAGGATGGATGGGGTGATAGGGGTAGTGTGATAATAAAGGATGGATGGGGTGATAGGGACAGTGTGATAATAAAGGATGGATGGGTGATAGGGGTAGTGTGATAATAAATAGGTTGATTGGGGTGATAGGGGCAGTGTGATAATAAAGGATGGATGGGGTGATAGGGGTAGTGTGATAATAAATAGGTTGATTGGGGTGATAGGGGCAGTGTGATAATAAAGGATGGATGGGATGATAGGGGCAGTGTGATAATAAAGGATGGATGGGGTGATAGGGACAGTGTGATAATAAAGGATGGATGGGGTGATAGGGGTAGTGTGATAATAAAGGATGGATGGGGTGATAGGGGTAGTGTGATAATAAAGGGATGGATGGGGTGATAGGGGTAGTGTGATAATAAAGGATGGATGGGGTGATAGGGGCAGTGTGATAATAAAGGATGGATGGGGTGATAGGGGTAGTGTGATAATAAATAGGTTGATTGGGGTGATAGGGGTAGTGTGATAATAAAGGATGGATGGGGTGATAGGGGCAGTGTGATAATAAAGGATGGATGGGATGATAGGGGCAGTGTGATAATAAAGGATGGATGGGGTGATAGGGGTAGTGTGATAATAAAGGATGGATGAGATGATAGGGGCAGTGTGATAATAAAGGATGGATGGGATGATAGGGGCAGTGTGATAATAAAGGATGGATGGGGTGATAGGGGCAGTGTGATAATAAAGGATGGATGGGATGATAGGGGTAGTGTGATAATAAAGGATGGATGGGGTGATAGGGGTAGTGTGATAATAAAGGATGGATGGGGTGATAGGGGTAGTGTGATAATAAAGGGATGGATGGGATGATAGGGGCAGTGTGATAATAAAGTATGGATGGGGTGATAGAGGTAGTATGAGAGGCGCTGCTGACTTCAGCTCTGTGTTCAGTACCGGGGCGTCAGACGCCTGGGGGGGCGGAAATTGCGCTGGAGCCGCTCATCACCATTCACCTGGAACGGGGGCTCAGAGAGGAGGGAGCCCACGACTAATTCCGGCCACTCACTTCTCTTGTAGTTGGCTGCCTGTTTCTGTGTTAATGGAAATGAAGCAGTGCGGTCCCTAGATGGGAGTCCTAGCTCTGCAGACAAGGAGAGGGGGAGGGGGAGATAAGTAATATTTTGAAACCTATCTGCATCCTCCAGGGTGTACAATGTGAAGGTCAAGTGTCACATCCTGTCTCAGTCAGCTTTCAATATCCCTTTAGTGTCTGAAGAGAGATGGAATCATTAGCTGCGGCGTGTGGCTTCACATCAGAGCCATATATATATCACACACATTATTATTATATATATATATATATATATATTATATACAAGTCGTGCTAAGATCTGATTTCTTGTTCCTAAAATGAGCAACGAAATCTACGAAGACATGTAATAAGATTATTATAGTGCCCCGACCCAGGGAGGAGACATTGGGATGAGTGCTAGGTCTGTGCTCATTTTATAATTACAAAATCAAAGAGCATCGATTGGTGAATAAAACAAAGCTGTGCTCACCCCAGTCATCCAATCCAGTGCATGGAAATCCTGTTTCGTTTTAATTTCTTCATCAGTAATTGGGTACTTAAATTAAACATAACTTCACTTTTTCTATAAGTACACACTGTTTTTCTTTCTATCTATTGATTGTTTTCAATTAGTAATATGTCCCTTTACGCTGTTTATTTTTACATTTTTATGTATCTGTCTATATCAATATATATATATCATATTTTTTTTTTATCTATCTATCTTTCTATCTATTCTTCTATTTATTTTCAATTAGTTATATTTCCCTTTACACTGTATATTTTTAAATTTTATATGTATCTGTCTATATATATTAATCATGGTTTTTTAATTTATTTATTCCTTTTTCATCTATCTATCTATCTATCTATCTATCTATCTATCTATCTATCTATCTATATATCTATTATTTTATACTTTCTATTATATGAACTTGTATATATGTTCTTTCTTCCTTCCTTTTTTCTTTCCTCCTTCCCTCCCTCCCTCTGTTTCTTTCTCTTTCTTTCTTTCTTTCTTTCTTTCTTTCTTTCTTTCTTTCTTCTTTCTTTCATCATATGGTAGTACACAGGCGTATTTTAGTCGGTGGCCTTACAGAAATGCATGAGGTTCCGAATAGGCACACATAAACAACATGGAAATTTAAAGAGAACTTATCACCAGCAAAAAAGCTAAACATTCAAGAATTCACTAATTAAATATAAGAAAAACGTTTCTACTGTGTCTGACAGTTCCTGGCTAAGTGGCATGGTAATGATAATGTAATATGGGTGCAGCCATGTTAAATTCTCGGTACCTACTGCCTAGGTACAGAGCAGGGTGAAGTGGTGGTGCCTACGGCCTAGGTACAGAGCAGGGTGAAGTGGTGGTGTGGGTGCCTACTGCCTAGGTACAGAGCAGGGTGAAGTGGTGGTGCCTACTGCCTAGGTACAGAGCAGGGTGAAGTAGTGGTGCCTACTGTCTAGGTACAGAGCAGGGTGAAGTAGTGGTGCCTACTGCCTAGGTACAGAGCAGGGTGAAGTAGTGGTGCCTACTGCCTAGGTACAGAGCAGGGTGAAGTAGTGGTGCCTACTGCCTAGGTACAGAGCAGGGTGAAGTAGTGGTGCCTACTGCCTAGGTACAGAGCAGGGTGAAGTAGTGGTGCCTACTGCCTAGGTACAGAGCAGGGTGAAGTGGTCTGCCTCCATTCAGCTCCTATGCAGCCTATGGGCCACTGTGCGACATTGGTTTTGTCCTTGGTGACAGGTTCGCTTTAAACATGGCCAACATTCAAATCGTGTACTTGTAATGATTTCTAGTGAACCAAGCGCAGTGATTAAACCCCTCAGCTTATTTTCTGCAATAGAAGAGATGGCCTTTTGGTGGTGTTTGGCTCAGATCTATATCATATAATTACACAGAACAATACACTATAAACTAACTATTGTTTCTCAGCATTAATCACAAGGAAAAACATTAATTAGCTTTTGAAATGGACAATAGCAATTCTTGTGCTCTGACTCAGGGATTCACTGTATGATTTGTAGGATATCATCATTCCCAATGAGAATGATCTGTAATGAGACTGGTATCTTCAAGATAATATTTATGTAGAAATTTCACCACCAATCCTACACTACTGAGCACACAACTATTCATCTATCTTTATTTAGCATAATATTATAACAGTGTATACATTCACAGGATAACACAAAGATTTGATCATTCACAGTATTTTAGATACTAGACAGGCTGTGTTGCATTTTAATCATTCATAATAATAATAATATAAATATAACACCAATCAACTACCCCGTGTACCTGGAGGAATTTTACATTCACCTGCATGAAAGGTATTGTCCAATCCCATAATACAATCTGAAGTCTCTGCTCCTTGTTATAATACATTTATTCTTGAGCTGGAATAAATTATGAATACACCTTTTAGCCAGTAAAAGACTTTCAGTTCCTTCCAATAAAACTTGAAATTCAACTGAATACAAAAGAAGGACATCCGAAGTGGTGCAAAGTGGAGCTTGCTGGAGTATTATCTTCTATCTGAGCATTGTACTTGCTTCGAAAATGGCAGATATACGGAATAGTGGACGTATATAAATAAGCTCACAATAATTACTTACACTATTTTTTTGACTATTCCTATCTGTCTACGATGTATAAAGCATGTATAAAAATCCAAAGACACAAAGAGAAACTGAAAGAAAAGAAAAGAAAAGAAAGAAAAGAAAGAAAGAACGAAAGAAAGGAAGAAAGAAAGAAAGAAAGAAAGAAAGAAAGAAAGAAAGAAAAAGAAAGAAAGAAAGAAAGAAAGAAAGAAATAGAAATATACAAAACAGATAGATAATAGAAAAATAATAAAATAATAGATAGATAGACAGGCTATAAATCTAAAGATTATAACCACATTTGTATTATATAATATGATAAATAAATAGATAGATAGATAGATAGATAGATAGATAGATAGATAGATAGATAGATAGATAGATAGAATGTTATGTAGGAATATACAGGATGGGTATAATGAAGATCAAGGAGTTATAATATATCATATGTAAAGTATATATATGTATATATATATATATATATATATATATATATATATATATATATATATATATATATATTATGGATTTAATAATAGAAGTAAAATAACGTTTACTTAAATAGATGAAAATATAATGGAACATACGAAAATTCAGGATGGATAAATATAAGGGCAGAGGGATAGTTATAATACAGAAAGTGGATATATTAGTAGAATAAACATACATTTTCCTTAAATAGATGGTAATATGGATGATGGACAGATTGATCAGTAAATAGATAGATAGATAGATCGATAGATCGATAGATAGATAGATAGATCGGTAGATAGATAGATAGATAGATAGATAGATAGATAGATAGATAGATAGATAGATAGATAGATAGATAGCATATACTGGACAAGATGGGCAAATAGAATTAAAGGAGTAAAAGTATAGTAAGTGAATATAATAATAATAATAATAATAATAATAATAATAATAATAATAATCATAATAAATACATTTTACACAAACAGATGGAAAGTATTTATTGATGATAGAAAGATAATAGAATTCACATAGATGTAGGTGTAGATATAAGTAAATGTAGATAGATAGATAGATAGATAGATAGATAGATAGATAGATAGATAGATAGATAGATAGATAGATAGATAGAAAACCAAGGACAATACTTTCCCCAATCTGACATGCACCTCAGTTACAATTTTAGTAAGAAGATGAAATACAAATATTTATTTTCCAGCTTTTATCCCGGACTTGATTTGATCTTAAACTCCTGATCCAAACATAATTACTTTTTACACCGTCTTTAATAATTAAGCATCCATCGTGTTCAGTAAATGCTTCTAGTCTATTCGTTTGTCAATAGAAAAATGAAAATCCCTCTGTGTGTATTTACTCTGGACTGCCCAGAGATAATACTTCTCCAAAACTTTCTGTCCACTTTCCCAGAGTCCACCTACCCCCAGCTCCAATACTGGAGGGGTGACTGACAGCACTACACACGTGCGATGTTATCGACAGTGTTTATACATGTATGTAATATATATATATATATATACTTGAAATGTATAAACTTAATCTAAACCGATTGACAGATTATATTATAGACAACTAGAGAAAATAATTAAGTGGAAGTATATAACAGACAGGTACAGTCCTGAACAGGACATTATATATAGTGCCATAGATATAGAGTTCACATTATTTTTTAATATCGGTATATATATGTTTCCAGCTTTTATCATTGAAAAAAGTGTGAGTAGGGTTTAAGATTCTGACCTCCATACTGAAGGTTTTAATCTTCCCTAATAACTGAATGTAACAGATCAGAACCAATCACACTGTACTGGCAGGAAGGTCATTGTGTCTAAAATATGATGAAACCAGGGAAGGGTTAATACATACATAAACACACAGTGTCATAAACAAATACACAGACCCCACTCTCACATGCACACACACTTTTACTAATAATACTAGAATATATATATATATATATATATATATATATATATATATATATATATATACCACTATGCGCACACACTCAATACACTGACACACACAGATCCATGGACACATATACACACAGATACACCAACAGAAACACATATTGATAAACACACACAGTATAGATGGAAAAGTCCTATTGCCATGGTTGTAGTTAAAATTGACTAGTCTTAATCTTTACTCATTTCCATATGGCTCTCAGACCAATCTGGTGAACTCCTTTTTCCCCCACTCCTCTCTCCTCCTCTATATTCCTGTCCATTTCTTCTCTTTTCTTTTCCTTCCCCTATCTTTCCCTTTTTTTTAAATTATTTGTGAACATGATTTTATTCAGATTCGTTGTTCTTTTTATAATGTAATAAAATGTTTTCATTGCATATCTTTAGTTTTAGATTGGCTGACTAATTCAGCAATAATTTGTAGACTTTAGAGTCTTCACTCTAATACCTTTATATATATACAATGACATTTTATTTTATTTTTTATTTTTTTTATTTTTTGCTTATCCTTAATTGTCCCATGTAATAGCAAAATATGACTTTAGCTGTTCATAAGCTATTAATTTAATATGTATGTTTTGCTGATTGATGTGTATTCAATAAAAATCTTTTGACAAGGGATAAACACACACACACACACACAAATCCATACATACACACAGATCCATACAAGCACACCCATATATCCATACACACACACACACACAAATCTATACATACACACAGATCCATACATACACACACATATATCCATACACACACACACACAAATCCATATGCACAGATGCATTCACATGCAAATCCATATACACAAACACACACAAATCCATGCACATACACAGATTCATATACAAACACATAAACATAGACCAAAACACACACAGATTCATATACAAACACACACATATACACAGATTCATATACAAACACATACACAGATTCATATACAAACACATACACACACACACACACACACACACTCACAGATCCATGCTCACATATATACACCACCAAAGATCCATACACTTAATTAAAAAAAAAACACACATAGTTGTGTGCGCACAGGGTGTGCCGGATGTGCCTGGGCACACCCTAATCACCCCATGCCCATTAGTATTATCGCTCTGTGCATCAGCAGGAAGATGGGAAAGAGCTCCCTCTTACCTGCAGTGCTATAAGAGAAGTGTAGACACACCTGTGTTTGAGTTTTAGGGTGCACATCCTAATGCAATAGGCTGCACATACCTATGCATTCACACATATACAGATCAATGTACAAACACACACACACAGATCCATACACACATGCACACATACACACATCCAATTCATACACACACATCCAATCTTTGCACAGGTACACACAGATCCATACACACAAATACACACACACACACACAATTCATACACACACACACACACACATCCAATCCATGCACACATACACACAGATACACACACAGATCCATATACAAAAACACACACACCTTCACATACATAAACACACACACACACACACATCCACTCCATACACACACACAGATATCCATACACACATATACACCCACACCCATGCACACACACAGATACACACACACACACATCCAATCTATGCACACACCCAGAGGATCTATACACACATCTACACACACACACAAATCCATTTACAAAAACACACACAGATACATACATACACACATCCACGTTCACATAGATACACTCAGATCCATATACACACATATACACACACACACACTGGCCGGCACATGACAGATTACACGCCGCCTGTTTGTTATTCTGCTGTCAGCCCGGCTTGTCAGGTACTGAGAAATGTAATAAAAGGTCAGGTAAGTGGGGCTGTCGGCAGCTGCTGAGATAGAGACATGTGTCAATCATCACACTGACAGGCAGTACATCTCACCTCCTGGCCAGCCCTTCACCAATGGCCAAAGTCCTACTGATACAGTCACAGAGCAGAGAGAATTAAAATGTCACAAATAGTATTGAACTTCCAGCCAGATAAGAGGCGTCATGATAGCAGGAGATGAATGACTGTCTGTATAGTCTGACTTCCAACAGGTATATCTGCTCCTAACACCAAGGATATACTCCTACTACCAGCATCCCAGCACTCTACACACATCACTACACCCGCAATCCAAAGGGTTAATCATTAAGGCTGGGAGAGACAGAAGGAGAAAATATAAGAGAGAGAGAGAAACTGCAAATAAATTACTTTTTATAGGGAATAGAGGTATAAAAAGGTGTGCAGGGCAGGGAAAGAAAAACTTTGCCAGTTTGAAAGCAGCACAACTTCTCCTTTTACTATGATTATAATCTGTGACAACTTTAAACATCAATATATATCTATGTATATATAGATATATAGCTATATCTATCTATCTATCTATCTATCTATCTATCTATCTATCTATCTATCTATATATATATATATATATCTATATATATATATATACTGTACATATATAGCTATATATCTATAGCTATATATATATATATATATATTTTAACATCCCTAAAATTACACAGTCACACACACACAAATATATATATTAGTTTGTGTGTTTTATTGTTCTTATTATAATTAGTATTAATATTATTATTATAAATGTGTGTGTGTTGCTTTATAGTACCTTGCTGTTTTTGTATCAAAACCCTAAATATTGATTTTCTTGTGGACGGATTTTTACTTCTCAGTAGAAAACTTTGGTGATTTAGTTAATGGTCCAAATCATGTACCAGAACCTTCTGCCTTGGCCTGAGATGGGTCATCAGTTCTTTGTTAACACTCTAATTACCTGATCGCTGATATCCTTTCATCTCTTCTATTCAGACCTTGTCCTATTGACAGTATACTTTGAGAGAGTTTAGAGAGTTTTTCTCCCAAAACAATTATATATTATATTATATTTTTATTATATTATATTGTATTTTATCTATATATAGTATTTCATCATATTTCAAGTAATATCTTATATATCAGAAATAATTCATCTAATCGGTGACATTTTAATGCCTTGTTGCACCTTGTACTTTTTGTGTCCTACACACTTTCCTCCTGTGTGTACAATCCTGTGTACAATGCATCCATTTGTGCACACCAGGCAAGTGTGTTTTCATTGAAGCAAATTACAAACCTTTGTATGGGAATAACATTTGTTTTTCAAAACTTTTCAGTTTACTTGAAAAGGTTCCCCCCCCCCCCCCAAACATAGTCTAATTTAAGTCGATTTATTACAGGGCTGCATATAAATTTATATTATAATTGCACAGGAATTGTTATAAATTATATCTATGAAAAGGAATATGTGTATGGTTTTACTATATATTTGCATGTCTGTATGTATATTTAAAATTACAGCTAATCTTACATTTAAATATATATATATATATATATATATATATATATATATATTTATATATATATATATATTTAACAATCCTTAATTGACACATTTTACTTGTCCTTTAAGCACACAGAAATCCGAATAGAAAATCTAATTGAGAAAATAAATATCATGCTTGCATCCCCAGCTGCCTCCACCAGGGGGGGACAAGAAATTGGAACAGCATTGTGCTTAATAACTATGCCTGTGTCCCTTATCCCTGGGAGGACCCTTCCTGAAATCATTAGGGTGTTAAAAACAAATTAAAACAATTACAGAAGTTATATTTATATGGCTGATATTGGTAGAACAAACAAAACAAGGCTGAAATGTGTAATATAAAAGGCAAGACATATGCCCAATCCTGATAGAATTCCACAATTTACTGCACATAGCTATTAATCCTACTTACCTTGCTGATATTTTCAGCTAATCCTATTTCTTCATGTATTACAATGACTGTGAAATGACATATTTTGTTCCTGTGGCGGACGTTTTACATGACAAACGCTTTGTTTGGGTGTCCCTGTCGCCATAGGTATAGAGAGAGCTGCTATCTGTGTGTTGGGTATTGCTAGTGAGCTCAAGGCCTTAGGACTTTCCAGGCTGCAAGACTAGACAGAAACAAAATGGGACCACTCAAGGGAAACTTCACTGGAGGAAAAAAAAACACATTCAATTTCCTGATTTTTTTCTGCCCTTTCAGGAACCAGGGTTATTTATTTATGCTGCCTCAGAAGTACAAATTGAATGTTCTTTGCAGTGGGCTCAGGCTACATTCCTTCCAAATCCTGCTGCTGTTCAAATAAACTGCGGCCTTTCTCTGTCTGCCAAACTTTTGGGCGCTCTGTATATATAATCAAGTCTAAACTGTGACCTGGAATATTTACTGCTCTATAGATCTGAGTTACTTGCATCCATATCATACCACCCTACCTAATTCACCGACAAGGTGATGCCACCTGTACTGGGACAAGATAAGGCTTATTGGGTGAAATTGTGCCAGGAGGCATGCTGAGTGCAGCACCCATTCCAACCAATCAGATCTTGTATTGATCTGGCTTCAGAAGTCATTTGAAGTTTGAGTTTTGTTGTGGGTCATTGCTTTATTTTTTGTTGGCCCTTTTTTTATTTTTTAAATAGCATCATCTATTCTATCTATCTATCTATCTATCTATCTATCTATCTATCTATCTATCTATCTATCTATCTATCTATCTATCTATCTCTCTATCTTTCTCTCTCTATCTATCTATCTATCTATCTATCTATCTATCTCTCTATCTTTCTCTCTCTCTCTATCTATCTATCTATCTATCTATCTATCTATCTATCTATCTATCTATCTATCTATCTATCTATCTATCTATCTATCTATCTATGTATCTATCTATCTATCTATCTATCTATCTATCTATCTATCTATGTATCTATCTATCTATGTATCTATCTATCTATCTATCTATCTATCTATCTATCTATCTATCTATCTATCTATCTATCTATGTATCTATCTCTTCATCCATTCCCTGTTTCGCTAGTTATTTGACCACTTGCCCTCCAGAAGATTTACCCCCCTTCAAAATCAAGCCATTATTTGCTATATGGCACTGTGTTACCCTGAAGCCCTGTACACACGATCGGTTTTACCGATGAAAACAGTTTGATGGACTTTTCTCATCGGACAAACCGATCATGTATGGGCCCCATCGGTCTTTTTTCCATCGGTGTTAAAAAATAGAACATGTTTTAAATTTATCCGATGGAAAAAAAAACAATAGCAAATTACTATCGTCTGTGGGGAACTCCATTGGATAAAAAACCCACGCATGCTCAGAATCAAGTCGACGCATGCTCAGAAGCATAGAACTTCATTTTTCTTGGCTCATCGGAGTGTTTTACGTCACAGCGTTTCGGACGATCGGTTTTTGGACTGATGGTGTGTAGGCAAGACTGTTGGAAGTCAGCTTCATCAGTTTTCTGATGGAAAAATCCATTGGTTTAAAATCCATAGGAAATCCGATCGTGTGTACAGGGCTTAACTGATAATTGAGCGGTCATTTATGTCATAAATTTATGTAATTTTTTTCCCCACAAATAGAGCTTTCCTTTGGTGGTATTTGATCACGACTGCATTTTTTTTTCTTTGCGCTATGAATAAAAACAATAAAACACTATAAATGTATTACTTTCTGCTATAAAACATGTCCAATAAAAAATGTGAAAAATCAAATTTCTTCATAAATTTAGACCAATATGTATTCTACTACATATACTGTATACTGATTGGTTTGCGCAAAAGTTATAGCATCTGCAAACTATGGTATGTATACTGGATTTTTTTTTTAATACTAGTAATGACAGCGATCAGCAACTTATAGCAGCACTGCATTATTGTGGTGGACAATCTGACACCAACTGACACTTTTGACACGTTGTGGGCACCAGTGACACTAATACAATGATTAGTGCTAAAAATATGCACTGTCTGTAACTGAACTAATGAGATTAAATTGATTGCAATGCCTTGGGGTGGCAATCAAACACCAAGAGTGCCACATCCTAGCAAACTGAGAAAATTGTGTTAGAGGAAAAATGGACTTTGTAGGCACGTATAAAATGAGTAACTGTACCAATGACAACGTCTGGGAAGGGGTTAAACATCTAGTGCGATCAAAGGGTTAAATCAGTGTTTTTATTATGTTGTGATTTTACTAAGGCATGTGCTGGATTTTATTTCCCGCTTTGCAGGGAAACAAAATCCAGCACATCCCCGTTGACAGGACAGAGCCCTGCCTTGTTTACATGGCAGAGTTACATTCTATCTTTCTCCTCGCTGATCAGTGGGTGCCGGCGGTCATCCATTGGCCAGCAACCACTAAACAGCTCGTGCTGTGACTAATCACAGCTCAAGCTGCGTGTCAGCGGCGCGCACACGCATCCCCTAACCGGAACTGCCGGATCACGTACTATGTACATGATCTGGCACAGGGGAGCCACTTTGCCACTGTATAACTGCGTTATGCGGTTGGCAAGTGGTTAATCTCACTTCTCTTCATTATTATCATTGCCTCTGTATTTAATTTATATTTTGCTCCTTATTTTAAAGCCCAAATACGGGCAAAAAAAAAAGTTTTCCCAGTGGGGCTGTGCCCAAACAGCACTGGTCAACTGCTCGTTTTGTCCAGGGGAGAGGAGAAAGCTGTATACTCACCTGATCCTCCACTCCACCAGCAAACAGCACTCCCCCATGATCTAGGGGTGGACTGTTCACGTCTAGAGGAGGTCTATGGGCTTGATGATGTCAGGAACAGTCATTGCACAATACCGCTAGACCAGGCTGGGGGAGGGGCCACAGGGACTGGGGGGGGGGTTGGAGGATTAGGTAAGTATATATCCATTCTCCACTACTCTATACAAAAACAAGAAGTTGACTCATGCAGTGCAGGCTTTAAGCTGGCCATAGATGGATCAAAGTTCAGCTTGGTCATCAGAGACCAGCTAAATTTCAATCCATCTATGGCCATTCTCGTTCATGAGAAGTCGATTTAATGATTGACTTCCACAATTATCTTTTTGTAAAAGTTTTGTCTTCGATCAGCACTGCAGCCAATGAGCTGCAGCACTGATCAGTGTATTCTGACAGCAGAGGAGTCACCACTGTCAGAATACAATAACAGCGGGGCGGATTCCTTCATCCACCTTATTTGGAAGGGGGAATCCATTCAGCCTGCTGGCTGATTGAAAAAACTGATCCATGCATGGCCAGCTTTAGTGACAGTAGTCAAGATTCAAGTAAGAAAGGAAATATCTGTAGACATTAATGTTATTTTTATTATTCAACTGTTTCAAATATCACTCAGGAAAATCTATCTATGTCTGTCTGTCTGTCTGTTTGTCTATCTATCTATACAGGCATACCCCACTTTTAAGTACACAATGGGGTTTATTTACTAAAGCTGGAAAGTGCAAAATCAGGCTCATTTCTGCATATAACCCAACGAGCTTCCAGGTTTTATTACCAGGCTTAATTGAACAAGCCGGGCTTAGAATCTCATTGGTTTATATATGCAGAAGTGAGACTGATTTTGCGCTTTCCAGCTTTAGTAAATAAACCCCATTGTGTACTTAAAAGTGGGGTATGCCTGTATATCTATCTATCTATCTATCTATCTATCTATCTATCTATCTATCTATCTATCTATCTGTCTGTCTGTCACTAATTTAAATATATTTTATAAATTGAGTGATTTAATTATGTGAAAATTAATTCCTGTGTATTTCAATTGCACATAATTGGGTATTAAGGCTGGATTCACATATGAGCACGCAGCGGCTCACAGCAGGAGTCTGGTGCGTCCTTGTTCACTGTTTTAGGTCCGATTTCAGCCCAAACTTTGGGCTAAATTCGGACCTTAAACGGACCAAAGGACGCACATGGACACTGCAGTGTCAGTCACAATCTCCTGCTGTGCGAATTGGATGCGGGGAAACCCACATCCAACTCGTACTAGTGTGAACCCAGCCTCACAGTGACATACTAGGGCCAACTTAGACAGTAGCCAGTTAGCCTATCACCATGTCTTTGGAGTTTGGGAGGAGACCAGAGTACCCAAAGGAAAACCACACACTCATAGGGAGAGCATGCAAGCTCCATGTATATCATGTTCTGAGCTGGATTCAATCCATGGACCTCAGTGCCGTAAGGCAGAAGTGCTAACTATCTGTCATTGAGATAAATAGGGTAATGTATTTCCCTACAGAGATTCCTTCAGGTGTTTGAACAAACAAATGTTGCTGGGTTCAGATCTGGGGAATACAATGGTTGTTTAACAATTTCAGACTTTGCTTGTCTGTTGTCATCCACTGCAAGTCCAGAGTGGTGTGCAGATGTGTCTTCTTCATAGAACTGATCTCTGTATAACGAAAAGATAAAGTGTACATTAGTCACAATTTTTGAAATGCAATCTGAAAGGGTCACTCTACTTAAAGCAGAAGTAAACTGCATCTGAGCACCAAAAAACACAAATCTATTTAAATCATTTTCAGTATTCAAAGCAATATCTCCATGCTTTATTTTGCTGAGAAATCACTTTGACATCCCTGTATGTATGTATGTATGTATGTAGACCCAATGCATATATGCATTGGGTCTCTCACCCCCATTTTTACAGCAACCAGGGGATCTTCTCCCCCGCCCCCTGTCACACTATTAAAAAAACAAGGCAATGCGGGGCCCTGCCCAGCCACAACATTCATTTACAGTGTTCTGAGAATGTGAAAACTACAAGTACCGACAGCCCTAGTTCTCAATGAACTACCAGGGCGCTGTCGAGCACTCTAGGTAGTTCATTAAGCTTCTTGTCAGAATGGGGTTGATTTACTAAAACTGGAGAGTGCAAAATCCGGTGCAGCTCTGCATAGAAACCAATCAGCTTCCAGTTTTAATTTTTGTCAAAGCTTAACCTCCCTGGCGGTATGATTCTGTCAGATTGTAGGTGCTGAAAGCGGTACAATTATTTTGCATGGAAATTTGGCATTTTATATTGTAGGCCTGCAATTCTTAGGAATAACTAACTTAAATCTGTCCAAACCAGAGTCTAGTAGACATCCCGGGTATGATAAAGTTTGAAACACAAAATCATAAATTATAATATAATAAATAACTATAAATAATAAAACAAATAATAATATAATAATAATAAAAATTATTCAATAATGTAATCAAATCAAAAACATTGAAATTTGCTCCGTTGCAGAATTGTCGCTGTCATTAGATTTAGTGTTTGATGACGAATTTCCCCACAAATAGCTATCGCTCAATTCTGCAAGTGATTCTAATTTATTATCGCTGTTTTCTAACTGGTCTAAAACCACTTTTGACATAAAGGGACACTTTTTGGTTGCTATGGACAATCTCCAGTTTCCAGGCAGAAAGAAAAGTATTTATAATATAAAAGTGCATGCAGGACACTGGACAGACCACTAGGGACAAAGGCGGTGTGTAATTATTTGATACAGTACTGTGATCTGTAAGATTACAGTATACTGTGTCTATACTGTGTTTTTCACTTTTTGAATTTGGCGCCGAACTCCGTCCCCGTGCGTCGCAACGTCGCAGGGAACGAAGCTCGGCACTCGGCAGTGTGAATCGAGCGAGACACGAGCCGCACACATTGCGGGGAGACATCACAGGATCCAGGGAACAAGGTAAGTAACTCTCCCTGTATCCTGCGATGCAATCCAGAGTCTGGCTCGGGGTTACCGCTAATGGTACTGAAATCTCAACTCCGAGCCAGACTCGGGATTACCGCCAGGGAGGGTAATTGAACAAGTTGAAGTTAGAAGCTGATTGGCTATCATGCACAGCAGCACCAGATTTTGTATTCTTCCGCTTTAGTAAATCTTTCCCAATGTAATTGCCTGCCCGTATCAGAGGCCCCATCAGACAGCTACACAGACAGTCTGCAGGACTGTGGCATTACACATGTGATCTGTTGATCGTGGGTGCAATGCTTTACAGGCTCCTAACAAAAAAAGAATAAACGCATTTTTTTTTTCCTGCAAAAAATTTGCATTTTTTTTTGTAAAGGTGAACTTATCCTTTAAGGGAAGATGATTTATGTAACATTAACCACTTCAATACCATGCACTTATACAGCTTCCTGCCCAAGCCAATTTTGAGCTTTCAGCACTGTCGCAATTTGAATGACAATTGCGTGGTCATGCTACACTGTACCCAAACAAATTTTTTATTATTTTGTTCCCACAAATAGAGCTTTCTTTCGGTGGTATTTGATCGCCTCTGCGATTTTTATTTTTTGCACAACAAATAAAAAAAGAGCGAAAAAAAAAAAAAAAAAGTTTTTCTTTGTTTCTGTTAATTTTTTTTGTAAATAAGTACCTTTTCTACTTCAATGACGGGCACTGATAAGGCGGCACTGAAGGGCACTGATAAGGCGACACTGATGGGCGCCGATGAGGTGGCACCAATGAGGTGGCACTGATGAGGTGGCACTGATGGGCACTGATAGGCGGCACTGATGGGCACTGATATGTGGCACTGGTATGCGGCACTGATGGGCACTCATAGGTGGCACTGATTGGCACTCATAGGCGGCACTGATTGGCACTCATAGGTGGCACTGATTGGCACTCATAGGCGGCACTGATGGGCACTTATAGGCGGCACTGATGGGCACTTATGGGTGGCACTGATAGGTGGCATGGACGGGCACTGATAGGTGGGCACAGATTGGCACGGATGGGCACGGATGGGCACTGATAGGTGGCACTGATGGACACTAGTAGGTGGCATTGGTGGCACTGGTGCCCAGCAATGCCAGCCACCACACATTGTGAAAGTGCCAGTCAGTGCCCATTTGTGGGCACTGATTGGCATATTTTTTTTTATGTTTTTATTTTATTTTTATTTTTTTACTACATGTGGATGGCCATGGGGGCCATCCACATGATTGGGGCTTCCCTGGTGGTCCTGGGGGGCTTCCCTGGTGGTCTAGTGTGGGTATCCGAGGGGGGGCTGCGCTGATAAACAATCAGCGCGAACCCCCCCTGTCAGGAGAGCCGCCGATCGGCTCTCCTCTACTCGCGTCTGTCAGACGCGAGTGAGGAAGAGCCGATCAACGGCTCTTCCTGTTTACATTGTGATCAGCCGTGATTCGACGGAGGCTTTTTACCGAGATCAGTGTAGTGGTGGGTCAGACTGACCCACCGCTCCACCGATCGCCGCGATGCGCGCCCCCCGGGCGCGCGGCGGCTGTTATCCCGCAGGACGTCATATGACGTCCAGTGTGGATAACTGAACCACTTCCCGGACGTCAATCTGCTATTGACGGGGCGGGAAGTGGTTAAAGTGGAGGTCCACCCACATTATTCACTCCTCACCATGCAGTACTAATGTGTATCCTTAAAATTAATTGGCAATTTATTTTTATTTTTTCTGTTCACTTACCTGATTTATGCCTATATCTAATTTCACTTCCTCCTTTAGCCGCCGCGGCACCGTACGTCTTTTCTGGTTTTGCATTCGCTCCTGGGAGATCTTGGTCTGCTTGGCATGGCACTGCTCCCGTAACATTTAATATTGGCGTCTATAGAAATTCTTGGTCAGCTTGGCATGGCATGGCACGGCTCCAGTAACATTTAACATTGGTGTCTATCGAAAGTCTTGGTCAGTTTGGCATGGCACAGCTCCAGTAACATTTAACATTTGCGTCTATGGAAAATCTTGGTCAGCTTGGCATGGCAAGCTGACCTAGATTGCACCGCACTGCACATGCACGAGATCAGCAGGTGCATGCTGGGTAGTCAGCATGCACGGAATCCAGGAAGAAGGACACTGTGGTTTCAGAGGCCCACACTGGAGATGGCTGTGCTGTGCAGGAACTTCACAAAGTAAGAAAACGATGCTGCACAATACAGCATATCTTAAAAGTCATATTTTGGCCGTAACTCTGCTTTACCTTCCTGAAATCCACCTACTCTACCTTCAAGCATGCAGGCAGGAGGTACATAGCTGAGGAAACCCCTCCTCTGCTTCTGAAGACTCCTAGTATATATGAAATAATTTACTTAGCTTTGTAAACCATCAAGTAACTGAATAAATGTAAAAAAAAAGTTTAAAGCAAATACAGTTGTGCTCATAAGTTTACATACCATGGCAGAATTGATGATGATTTCTTGACCATTTTTCAGAGAATATGAATGATAACACAAAAACTTTTCTTTCACTCATGGTTAGTGTTTGGCTGAAGCCATTTATTATCAAGCAACATTGTTTACTCTTTTTAATCATAATGGCAAGAGAAACTACCCAAATGACCCTGGTCAAAAGTTTACATACTCCAGTTCTTAATACTGTGTATTGCCCCCTTTAACATCAATGAGAGCTTGAAGTATTTTGTGGTATTTGTGGATGAGGCTCTTTATCTTCTCAGATGGTAAAGCTGCCCATTCCTCTTGCCCCTTTAAATTCCTGTAAATTCTTGGGCTGTCTTGCATGATCTGCCCATTTGAGATCTCCCCAGAGTGGCTCAATGATATTGGGGTCAGGAGACTGAGATGGCCACTCCAGAACCTTCACTTTAGTCTGCTGTAGCCAATGACAGGTCGACTTGGCCTTCTGTTTTGGATCATTGTCATCTTGGAATGTCCAAGTACATCCCATGCACAGCTTCCTGGCTGATGAATGCAAATGTTCCTCCAGTATTTTTTGATAACATACTGCATTCATCTTGCCAACAATTTTGACCAAATTTCCTGTGCCTTTGTAGCTCACAGATCCCCAAAACATTCATCATAGGCCTTGTTGACTCCTCTCCAAATCTAGCGTTTATGGTTGTGGCCAAAAAGCTCAATTTTGGTCTCATCACTCCAAATGACTTTTTGAGGCTTGTCTCTGTGCTGTTTGGCGTATTGTAAGCGGGATACTTTGTGGCATTTGCGTAGTAATGGCTTTCTTCTGGCGACTCGACCATGCAGCCCATCTTTCTTCAAGTGCCTCCTTATTGTGCATCTTGAAACAGCAACACCACATGTTTTCAGAGAGTCATGTATTTCACCTGAAGTTATTTGTGGGTTTTTATTTGCATCCCAAACAATTTTCCTGGCAGTTGTGGCTGAAATTTTAGTTGGTCTATGTAACGGTACCCCAAATATAAAGGGGGTAACGCCGTTTAACTCTCTCCCCTCTCCTGGACACAAATTCCCTGTTGCTCCTCCACAGCAAGGCGATCACTTCCCATAAGATTAATCCTTCCAGAAGAAACGAGACGTACTCTGTCTCTTCCAGGATAGACTCTTTATTGAAAAAGATATTGTAACTTTTATACACATCTACTACTGCATTAGTTTAACATGAACAATGGCCCAGCTCCACCCACACATAACAAGCCCAATACACACAAGTATGCAGGTCATTCATCAACATCTCTTCAATTAACCCGTCTGCTGCTAGTTCCACAACCTATAATTATAGGCTTAAGTCCCCCAAACCACAATGGACAATAGAATGTAAATCACCACAAACAATGAACAGGTCTTTTTAGAAGCTGGGATTAGCATTACACTGCAGACATGTGATTGAGGCTGAACACATCAGTATCTCTCAATTAACCTGTTGAGTTCAGAAACAGTAAATAGTCCTTTACAGATATCCTTGGGGATATGGTGGATAAATATTACAGACCCATTTTAGGTAGCCCAAGATATATTTCTTAATGTCCATTATTTCCTGGCTCACCCTGTGTCCAAAGTGACCCTCCTGTCACACATCTCCCCTTTTGGCAGGAGACTAACAAAGGAGGTGACCCCAGACGGGTTGACTCCGAAGTTAGTCCATAGGTCCATTCTTCTAATGCCGGTATGCACACAGTACCCCAAATAAATTGCTCCAAACAGAGCATTACTTACCCAGCCAACCTCTGCCTCTTTCAGAGAACATACCCTCCGCTGGGGAGAAGACAGTGTGACTGGGCTCAGTCCATCATGCTGTTGGGGATCTGAGCCGACTGCCCAGCATCCCTGAGGTATACAAGTGGAGACTGAAGTCCCATCCCCTTGTGGTAGGTGAAAATCCCCCAGTGCTTGCAAAGCAAGGCTGACATCCTCCTGTCCCAGTGTCACACCATTTTCTGGGGTTGTGTCAGTGAGGACCGAAGTCCCATCCAGTACCACAGGAACTCCCTCTTCTGTTAGTTGAGAGCAGAGGCCCGCGGCACTCTGCTCTGTTGCCAGCTCTTCCGCTGGGTTGCTGTGAGTGGAGACCGTAGTCCCATCCACCGATATCCGCTCAAGTGGCAGTTGTGTGCAGCGGCCAGTAGCATTCTGCCCTGCTGCCAGTGATTCAGCTGGGGGTAAAAGCTTTACCACCTCAGCTTGTTGCTGGAGAGATGGGCCAACTGCCCCGGCTCCCTGAAACTCCACAATTGTTTCCGGTGCTGGGCAGAGGTTGCTAGCACTCTGCCCTGTTGCCAGCACTTCTGCTGGGGACTCCACCCCATCTGCTCTGGCTAACTGTTGGGGAGGGAAAAGGGCTGCTTCTCCCCCCTGCATCTCTGAAATCCCCTGGGGAAGAGGAACCATCACCTTCTCATCTCGGGCCTCCAAAACTGCCACGGGTGTAGAGCAGGGGTCTGCAGTACTCTGTCCTGCTGCCAGTACTTGGGCAGGCGATGTATAATCCATAACATCCTCTGAACAGTCCCTTAAGTCCATACCTTCTGTAATCTGTAGCTGGGAAGATGAGCCAACTTCCCTAGCTCCCTGGAACTCCATATAATCCACTTCAGCTTTAGGGAGGGCAATCTTCAGATTTTCCACTGCCGATTCTTCAGCCAGGCTAGCTCCCTGGAACTCCATATCATCCACTTAGGCTTTAGGGATGGCAATCTTCAGATTTTCCACTGCTGATTCTTCAGCCAGGATTCATAGTTGTCAACTGGTATTTCCTGATAGTCCCAGGCAAAGGTAGCCCCACCCTGCTGCTGAGCCGAGTCTAGCAGCTGTTTGTAGGCAATTTCCAGCTCCCATTCCTGAACGGCCAGAAACTCCAAATCTTCCTGTGCCCAGTGCCCTTCCGAGACATTCAGTCTTTGCTCTCTGTGCTCCATTATTTCCTCCAAACGCCACTCCCGATCACTCCCAAAGTCAGGGTCCTCGGACAGCCTCCAATACAACAATCCCAGGCCATTATAGTCAAAGCCTTCCGTGGGGCTGTCATCCGCTGACCACTGGCACTCTTGGGCTACATACCACCGGAGGGCTCTGTAGCTCTCGTCCAACCGCATCTCTGCCCGGATCAGCCTGCTTAACTCAGCTGTCCACTCCTGCTTCGGTTGTTCCCCCAATAACAGCATTCGTACTGCATACTGCGACCAGTACCTTACATGGATGGAGGGGAGAACTTTTCCCTGGTGTTGCTGCTCGAGAGCTAGCACTTTCTTCCAGAGTTTGCAGCGGATTGAATCAGACCATCCCAGCAGGACCTCCTCTGATACTGGTCCTCTATGCTGTATCTGCATCTCTCGCAACCTCCTTCTGAATTCCTTTTCCACGTCGGCTGGTATCTGTATCTCTCCTCTCCTTTCAGTTGGTGCTGCTTCTTTAGGTGTTGTCTCCGATTGCCGTATTTCTGCCATTCTCTGCTCATGTTGCCACTCATCCTGCCGCTCGATTTCTCTAATGGCTTCCTGTATGGCGGTCTCTGATGGGCTAGCACCGTACAATGCCAACCGCTGTCGAACTCGTTGCTGAAACAAATCTTCAACTGACCGGGGTCCTGCCTCACCATCCCTCTGATCCATCTCGGCCAGCTCCCTGATCAAGGTGGCCCCGTTCTTTGTCCCACTGGTCCCTCCACGGCTCTCAAGTAGGTCCTTCAGTGTGGCTTTCCTGCAGGCTGCATAGCTGGTCATTCACTGTGGTGGCTTGGAGTGTCCAAGGAACTGGAGGGAAAATCCCACTGCTGCCAACCAATGTAATGGCACCCCAAATACGAAAGGGGGTTAACGCCGTTTAAGATGTTCCCTCTCCTGGACACACATTCGCTGTCGATCCTCCACAGCCAGCCGACCACTTCCCCTAGGAATTAATTCTTCTGGAAGAACGAGACGTACTCTGTATCTTCCAGGATCGAGTCTCTTTATTGAAGAAGATATTGTAACTTTTATACACATCAACTACTGCATTAGTTTAACATGAACAATGGCCCAGCTCCACCCACACATAACAAGCCCAATACACACAAGTATGCAGGTGATTCATCAACATCTCTTCAATTAACCCGTCTGCTGCTAGTTCCACAACCTATAATTATAGGCTTAATTCCCCCAAACCACAATGGACAATAGAATGTAAATCACCACAAACAATGAACAGGTCTTTTTAGAAGCTCGGATTAGCATTACACTGCAGACATGTGATTGAGGCTGAACACATCAGTATCTCTCAATTAACCTGTTGAGTTCAGAAACAGTAAATAGTCCTTTACAGATATCCTTGGGGATATGGTGGATAAATATTACAGACCCATTTTAGGTAGCCCAAGATATATTTCTTAATGTCCATTATTTCCTGGCTCACCCTGTGTCCAAAGTGACCCTCCTGTCACAGTCTACCTGACCGTGGTTTGGTTTCAACAGAACCCCTCATTTTCCACTTCTTGATTAGAGTTTGAACACTGCTGATTGGCATTCTCAATTCCTTGGGTATCTTTTTATATCCCTTTCCTGTTTTATACAATTCAACTTCCTTTTGCCACAGATCCTTTGACAATTCTTTTGCTTTCCCCATGACTCAGAATCCAAAAAAGTCAGTGGAGCACTGGATGAAAGATGCAAGGGTCTGTCAGGAGTCCAGAAACTCATTGACCTTTTATACACACACACTAATTACAAGAAACAGGTGAGGATGGTTACCTTTAATAGCCATTTAAACCCCTTTGTGTCAACTTGTGTGCATGTTTCAGGCCAAAATCACCAGGGTATGTAAACTTTTGATCTGGGTCATTTGGGTAGTTTCTGTTGTCATTATGATTTAAAAAGAGCAAACACAGTTGATTGATAATAAATGGCTTCAGCCAAACACTAACCATGAGTGAAAGAAAAGTTTTTGTGTTATCATTCATATTCTCTGAAAAATGGCCAAGAAATCATAAATTCTGCCAGGGTATGTAAACTTATGAGCACAACTGATATACTCCTATCTTGCAGCATAAGGATTAAAAATAGTGAATGTTGATTGAGAGAGTGAAGTTTTGCTTTAACCATATAATATAAGACAGATGTCACAGGCTGCTGGGAATGATTCTATTAACATATTGTAAACCTCATGTATATACAACTGTATACAGTATGTAAATGCTAACAGCGGTTCTCTCTTTTTTGTTCTCTTTTGGTCTGTTAGGGCGGAATTAAACCCTTTTCTAAAGAAAAATAAATAATCCCCCCAAGAGCTAAAAGCAATAGCAAACTGCAGTTGATGGAGAAAAAAAATACCCTGCAAGGCATACTAGCACATTATGATGGACTTAACTTAGAACAAAGCCCTCCAGCTGCGCGCTGTCACCGCGGAGAGGGGTGGCATCTTCCCCTGGTCTTCCTTCTAGGTTCACGTCCTTTGGCTACATGAGTGACCGGGTGCGCAATGACGTCACTCCCACGCATGTGCACCGGAGACGCCGTTTACGGTATGGGCACTGAAGGCCGGGCACTGAAGGCCCGGCACTGTATGCCAGAACTTCAGAGCGCATGCATCGGTAACATCACCGGCTGCATGCACTTTGAATATCTCCTAAACTGTGCAAGTTTTGGAAATATTCACAGTACCTACAGGGAAGCCTTATTATAGGCCTGCCTGTAGGTACAAGTGGTAGAACAGAGTTTACTACTACTTTAATGCCATCATGTACTAAACTGCATATTAGCACATTTTCACAGACTTGTCTGCCAAACAGCACTCTTGCCTGTCATGGATGCTGCCATCTTCTCCATGTCTTCATTCTGGGTTTGGACTCTTCAACTGCTTGACTGGCTGGGCCGCAATGATGTCTTTCCTGTACATGCACATAGGAGTCACATCATCTCAGCACAGAGCTGTACTGTAAATGTACACTGAGCTAAACATGCACAGCGTCTTATACAGTAATGTTCAAAGTCAGGGAGAAGCACTTATGACTGTAAACACCTATAGGCAGTGGCGTATTTAGGGTATGGCAGCCATGGCAAGCGCCATGGGTGCCATGCGGGGGGGGTCGACAAAAGCCGCCCCCCCGCACAAAAAAACAACCCCACCCGTTCTCCCGCGTCCGCTTCCCGCACTAATATGGCCCCAGGCGCCGCGGCCGGCCTACTGGAGCGCGGCGCCGGCACAGCAATTGCTAATATCGGCCTGGGACAGGGAGTGACAGGCGCCCCCATGACAGCCAATGACTGGTCAGACTGGGTCCACGTGGGTAGGGGAACAGTGGTGGAGGCGGAGCCTAATGCTCCGCCTACCCTCCTCCGTGACATCATCTTCTCCCCAGAGTGGGGAATGTGACATGAGGTGAGGAGGAGAAGAGAGTAGGGGAAAAGGAATGGATGTCGGCCCGACGGGGAACCGACGGGGAACCCCCAGCAGCAGCACCAAGGATAGCAGCCAGGTACTACTTCTTCATCATCATCATGTTAATGTGTGTGTGCAAACTGCCAACAGGAAAGCAAGCAGCTAAATATAGTGCTCAGTGGATTAAATAAATATGCATAGCCATAGATATTATAAATAAACTGTAATAAAGTGATTTGTGAATAGCTGGGGATGTGTAATTTTTTATACAGTACTGTAATCTGTAAGATTACAGTATACTGTATGTGTATTGTGTTTTTACTTTTTTGAATTTGGCGCCGAACTCCGCCTCCGCGCGCCGCAACGTGTGTGAATTGAGCGAGGAGACAGCTTGCACACACAGCGGGGAGACATTGCAGGATTCAGGGGACAAGGTAAGTAACTCTCCCTGTATCCTGCGATGCAGCCCGAGTCTGGCTCGGGGTTACCGCTTATGGTACTGAAATTCCACCCCGAGCCAGACTCGGGAATACCGCCAGGGAGGTTAATGCAATCTACTGAGCTGGCCAGAACCAGCTCTTGAGGGAGTTTATTCCACATTTTCACAGCTCTTACTGTGAAGAAGCCTTTCCACATTTGGAGGTTAAATCTCTTTTCCTCCACACATAAGGAGTGCCCCCTTGTCCTCTGTGATGACCTTAAAATTAATAACTCAACACCAAGTTCACTATATGGACCTCTTATATATTTATACATTCTGACAGGATCATCAGGTGAAAAAAAAGGAAAATAACCGTAAAAGAAAAATAATGCAGCCACCACATCCAAGGACTGATAGCAGCAATTTAGGGATGAGCTTGAGTTCAGTCTGAACCTGGGTTTGATCAAAACCCATAATGTTCTCATTCCTGGGCCAATCAGCTACGGCTGAAACATTTCACACCTGCATGCACACAAAGGGGCAGGGATGCTTGTGACATTATTGACCTAATATGGCCCCATGGCTATTCTGAGTCAATGATATTGACCTAAGCCTGGGTAAACATAGGCTGGAAATGGTAGGCTCTGCAAGAACCGGCCGACTTTCGGCCCATGAGTACAGTTCCCTGTCCGACAGAAGCCGGTCTTGCAGCTTCTGTTGAACGAGCATGCTGGTAAACCAGCATCCGATCAGCCAATGGCTGCGAGCATTGTGTTCTGGCAGAAGGACAGCCCCCCCTCTTTGAACACAATAGCACATGGCTTTGTTATGCAGGCCATACATGGATCGAATTTCGAACAAATTTTCTTTAGAAAAACTGAAATTAAGTGCATTTTGTGATCTGATGATGCCACTATTGATTTCGAAATTCAACCAACCAAGCCTTCAATTTCACCTCATGTTGCTACAGAAAACATTTTTTGTGGCTGGGAATCTTCTCTTCTTTCCAGGAATTTATTTTATCTGCTCAAGCGCATTTCTTTTTCGATTATATTTCTCACACGATTGTCCCATCATTGATTAGAAAACTTTCCAACATGCCCAATCACTCAAATTCAATGGCCGCATAAAAATCAGCAGTTGCTGTGGCCCACTAATGGTGCGAAATTTGAACAAATTTTTTTAGAAAAGATTTTCTAAAGAAAATCCTTTAAGAATTCCACCCAGGTATGGCCGGCCTAAGTAAGGTGATCTGTAAGGTTTTTTTAGTTCACGCGCTGGGTTGAACAAAAAAAAAACTTAGAGTGTGTACCCCACTTACTGTGGTACTATGGTCGAATGGCCATATTAGGTCAATGATGTCCCCCACCCGTTTGTATGCATCCAGCTGTGGGGTTACATAGTTAGTCAGGAGGAATTTGCTGAACAGCCCCCTGTTTGGTTCACACCAGAACTTTCGAACATCGCAAAGGTTCAGAAATGAATAACGAACCCCATTGAAGTCTATAGAACCCAAAATGGAAACATTTTATTTTGAAGGCTTATATGCAAGTAATTGGACATACAATGGTTATGGGGGTCTGGGTACTTTCCTGTATTAATAAAAAAAAGCTTGTAAAAACTTCATATTTAAATGAGCAGTGATTTATTGATGTTTTAAGTGAAAGCATAAAAATTAATAATTCCATTCAATATAATGCATGGGGGTCCCCTTAGTCTACCTGTAAAGTGGCACATCTATACTGTGTATAGAAGCTGCTTCAGCAATAATTGCATTTATAAAGCCAACAAAAATTAAAATGACATTTTCCCTGCAAGCTTTTTTTTATTTTGTAAGCAACGGCTTGGAGAGCCAGTCTGTATGATGAGGCCACAATGTAGTTCACTGGGAACAAGATTAGAGATTTTTTAAATACAATTCTGGTGTCTCTTCCACAGACTTTGGATAGAAGTAATAGGTGTGGAAAAATCTGGCTTTGGGTGTCAGTGGCGCCTTCACACCGTAACCCTACAGAGGTATTCTTGATAAAAGCAAGAATTGGCCTTGCTGTCAAAAGTTGCAATGATATGCACCTGTCAAACAGGTGCAGAAAAATTGGTCTTTGGGTATCGGTGGTGCCTTCACACCGTAACCCTATAGAGGTACTCTTGATGAAAGCAAGAATTGGCCTTGCTGTCAAAAATTTAAATGATATGCACCTGTCAAACAGGTGCTGAGAAATTGGTCTTTGGGTGTTAATTGTGCCCATGAAACCTACACCAAAAGAATTCTTCCAGATGAAATCAACACCCACAACGCTAGGCAGCCTAGAAGTCCTGCAGAGATTCCACATCCCAAAATCACTTAATCAGCGACATTGGCATCAGGGGCTTCATAGTTGCTGGTAATCCAGGACTTAGGCCGGGTTCACACCTATGTGAATTGGTTGCGGCTTACACCGCATCCAATAAGCATAACATTTTAAAATACATTGATTTCAATGAGGCTGGTTCACATATGTGCGATGCATTCGCACTGCGCATTGCCAAAAAAACATGTGCGTTTTCTAGGCATTGCGGTGCGGCTCAGGTGCGAATTCAGGTCCATTATCTTCTATGGGTACGCATGTCATTCGCAGATGTGTTTAGTTCTCATCAGGATTTCTCTCCTTCACTTCACTACACTTCCCCCTCCCCCTCCTCTCTCTCAGGTCACCAAATTCGCAGCTAAAACGGAGATGATCTGCTGAACAGTTCTCTTATCTTTTTGCAGAGATAAGAGAGCTGGAATTCGCACCGCACAAGTGTGAATCCAGCCTTATTCATTTTGATAAATGTCAGGTGGTCCATGGAGTCTGTGGACAGACATGTTCTATTATCAGTAACAAAACCTCCAGTAGCACTGAATGCCCATTCGCAAAGTACGCTGGATCCAGGGCAGTCCAGCAGCTCAATTGCATACTGGTCTATTCTCATGACCCAGTAAGCCAGTGGATTGTCGACTGGAAAGCTCTCCATCTCTGTTTTTGCCCCTAGATAATCATCCACAATATGATGCAGAAGCTGCCGATGGGATGTGGAAGCTGACAGCCCTTGGCGGCGAGGACAAAAAAAATTGTGAAATGTATCACTTAGGCGGCCGCCTTCTCAACTGTTCCTCTCTTGACCAACAGAAGCCTCAAAACTGCATTTTCCACTGCACTGTAACTTACCAGAGTCGGGAAAGGCATTAGATAAACTCCTCTTTAAGGTGTCCTCAAGAGATTTCATCTTCTGCACTCTCTGTGGGGACAGGATGAGGTAGGAGACTTTCCCGTTGTAACGATGCTCAAGGAGGGTTGCCAACCAATAGTGATCCTTCTTCTTTATGCCACTTATTCTTGGGTCCTTTCGCAGGCTTTGAAGCATAAGGGAGTCCATGTACCGCAATTTTGCGGAGGCATGAGAAGCAGATTCCTCAGGGTCACTGAGGATTATAGTATCTGGAACTGCCTCCTCTCAGCCACGTACTACTCCCAAGAGTTCTGGGGATGGAAAACTATCTCTTACTGTTTGACGTATGTCTTCCTCTGCTTCACTGCCTCCGAAACTGCCAGAATCATCCTCCTCCTCCTCGCTCTCCTCTTGTGTATTCTGTGGCGTAGGAAGAATGGTGTCTGCATAAAGTGGGCCTTGAGAGGAAAGGAAGTCCTCCTCTTCTTCCTACTGCTCTGCCTTGAGTGCCCTGTCCATAATCCAGCAGGAACACAACAGGGATTGTGTCCCTGATGAATGCATTGTCACAGCTCACCATCCTTGTGGCCTCCTCAAATGGTGACAGTAAAGGGCATGCATCCTTTATGAGCAGCCATTGGCGTGTGGAAAAAAAACCGAGCTGACCTGAGCATGTCATTGTGCCATACTCACAAAGGTACTCATTGACGGCCCTCTGCTGCATGTGCAGCCACTGCAGCATTGCCAAAGTCGAGTTCCACCTGGTGGGCATGTCACTAATCAGGCGGTTTAGGGGCAGGTGGAATTCACGCTGAATTTCAGCTGAAATGGCTACAGACTCTTCTGGCCTGTTTTATCAGATCCTCCAACCCTCGGTACCTATTTAAGAAATGCTGCAGCACCAAACTGAGGACATGTGCCAGGCATGGCACATGTGTGAACTTTCCCTGTCTAAGGGCGGACAGGAGGTTTGTGCGATTATCGCACAACACAATTCCCAGTTCCATACGGTTTTATACGGTGTTAAACTTGCAGTTACGCGCTGGAATATACTGCGTTAAACGTGCACTGACGCACAGAAATATACTGCGTTAAACGGCATGTAACGCACTGAAATATATGACGTTAAACTTCCAGTAACGCACTAAAATATACTGCGTCAAATGGCACGTAATGCACTGAAATATACGGCGTTAAACAGCACATAACTCACTGACATATATGACGTTAAACTTGCAGTAACGCACTGAAATATACGACGTTAAACTTGCAGCAACGCACTGATATATACTGCGTTAAACAGTGCATAGCACACTGAAATATACATTGTTAAACTTGCAGTAACGCGCTAAAATAGGCACGTTACATACAGAAATATTCTGCGTAAACGCGCACTAACACACTGAACTATACTGCAGTAAACCTGTAAAGTATATTGACACTAATGTAAAAATTAATGGTCACTACACTCACACTGACTGAACGATCACTAGATTCACACTAAACTGATATTCTACATTGACAATAGAATCAGAATTGCACACTATAGCACACTAACTCTCTAATAGCACTGAACAGAGCCCTGCCCTATCTCTCTCCACGCCGATATCACACTACAAATGGCCGTTATTGAAAGAATACTTTTATAATGTGGGGACTAAGAGCAATGAGCCATGATTGGATAGAGTCATCATGACAGCGTCCAATCATGGCTCTGACAGTGCTCTATATCCTAAATGTGCAAAGCTTTCATTACTTCATCCAATCAGGGTTTCCAATGCACTGTGCTGTGGCACAGTGCATTGCGGTCATTTGGTGGGCCGAACAAAAAGTCAAACGCCACGATAATTTGAGTGTTTGTTCAAAGAGCGAACAGTTAATGTTCGACCCAAACTCATGCTCGGGCCGAACCGTTCGCCCATCCCTATTAGTCAGATTGAAAAAATACACAAATCCATCTAGAAATTGGGAGATGCCTTCAAGATTTGGCCGAGTGAAACCCAAGCTCCTCCCTTAGGGCAACATATAACATTTTTGTTCTTGGATTTAGATATACTTCAACCTTGGCATTTCTTTATGTGCACAGCTTGGTGACGTAATATTTACAGCAGTTTGCCTACAGGCTGCAGTTGGTGACAACAAGTCAGAATAGTTTTTGAGGAGATGTTTTATTGTTAAATGATGAGATGGATTTCTCTCTCTCTCTCTCTCTTCCTTTCCTGTTCTCTCTCTCTCTCCCTCTCTCTCATTCCCCCTCATTCAGAGATTTTATTATACAGGTCGCTTTTCGGATAGTGAACTTGGTATTTTCAGGCAAATGCAGCTTCTGTTCCCTTTCAAAACAATGGTGATTGTCAAAGGCCTTGAGCTCTCCAGTAGAGCCTTTCTGTGTGCTCAGCCAGCGTTAAAGCCTTCTGCAGCACAGTGCCTATGTCTGACCTATGCCACACAAAGGCAACTTCCACCTTCTGAAACACTAAAGGCATCAAAAAAAAGAGCAAAGAGAAAAGAGGAGGGGGCCTGCAAGCTAAACTCAGTCTAGTTTAAATACCCTTGTCTGTTTTAATTAAAGGTCAGTTGTATGCCAGCAATGGGATGGGGCCTGGGCTGGCTCTGGTCATGGGGAGCTTGGCTGTCATTGCCATCTCCTGTCTATGCCACCCTTTACTGTGGCTCTTCAGCCAGTGAAAAGTTGCCTTTAAGCTACAAACCTATTAGTTACGGAGTCTTTAACTTCATCTATTTTACTCATGTAATTGGTCTAATTAAGATTAGTGTATATGGCACCATAGAGCCTTGAAGTTAAGTGATTGGCAGCAAAACTTGGATGTTAGCGGCTTACTACGTGTGTCCCTATTTGAAGAATTAAATATTTATTTTTAGACAATTAGCGTTGGTTTGTGAGGAGCAAATACATTGACCTGGGTACCTATAGGGCTAGTCCCTTACGAGGATCTGTACATGAGTTTGATTATGTGTGAAAACAAAGGTACATCCTACACGGCCAATAATTCAAAACAGAAGTGTTTTACTCCATTATGACTGATCTGAGCATAGCTAAACACAACAGTTAATTTTATGTGATCATTTAGGAATACTTTTAACCTAGTGTTTGTTTTAAGATGGTACATATTTCTGTATAATATTCCATAGTTTTATATGTATGGACACAAGTTTTTCATCATTATCATATTTTTTGTTTTTATTTCTATTTATTTCGTTTTTTATCTGGTTTAGCTCAGAGGAAGGGGATTTTTTTTGTCCCCCGAAACGCGTTGGATTTTTAGTATGACAGTGTTACGAACAGTTAAAGGTACGTTGGACTCTTTCACTTATATAGTTACATTGTTAATCTGGCTGAAAAAAACCACTAGTCCATCCATTTTCATCGCTGGATTTCATAGATTATTAATTGGGACTTTTGTTTTTATATTTGTTTGCACTTTATTTTGTGGGACATATACAAGTTTATTTATTTTTTGATTGATTTTATTTTTGTGATTAAGTTACATACTTTATGCGCTTTTTTTATTGTTAATTTTGTTATATATTATTATTTTTTTGCATTGTTTGGTACTTTGTTATATATTTATAACTCTTTTGCTTTTTATATACGGTATTTTTGCACTTTAGAACTCTTTTGCACTTTATATATTTTTGCACTTTTTGAGTCATGTTTATAGCATGTTGATGCTATTTCTTGATTTCTTGATTTTTATTTATTCATATAGTCGATTTAGTGGGTGAGCGCACCTGTCTTTCTTAATTCTAAGTTTAACCCCTTGCCACCACCTCCCAGCAACCCTTTAAGTGGATGTTAATGCCAGGGGATGGAGTTGGCTTCCTAATCACACATTCATTGTGACTGGCTGTTACAACGTTCACATTATCAGCAGCGCCCGTCTGATTGCAAACAGTGACTGGGACCTGTCGGTGTGCTGGGAGTGTGCAGAGAGCGTGATCTCATTACAGAATCTCAGAGCCTAATGGACTCATATGTGCAATGGTTGGGCGTTAAAGCCCACCTGCCCTGCCTCTGCATATATGTGTTGCCTGGTCAGCAAAAGGTTAATATTAGGACTTAAAATGTATGCATAAACCTTTTGAAACCAATGTTTATGCAATTTCACATGCCATGCCATAGATTTCAATGGACACTCATGAACTGCTCTATGTAGGGCTTGAAGGCATGTAAAAAAAAATATATATATTGTTACAATCCCCATTCCTTACTATGCAGTACTCCACTGCCTCTTGTACACAAGGCCTAACATGTTCTTTTTTTCTATAGAGAAAGAAACACTGCATGAAGAGGTAAAGTCTTAGGTGATCAGGTGTGTAGTCAAGGACAGAAGACGTTATATTGCCCACTAATCTTGGTCTAGGAGCTCTCTATGATCTGGACCAAGTAGTAGCGAAAAATAAAACAATCAGTGAGCTGCTAAGGATTTCCAGGAAATGTTGCATTTGTGCAGCTATTATTGGACACAATCTCTTGCAAAAAGATTCAGCAGGTTCTTTCCAGTGCTTCCAGTTGGAACTGCAGCATCTCCTCACATGATTCTTTGATGTGCAACTTCCTCCCATTTATAGTAAGGATATTGTGAAGATAGGAGTAACAGCAGCTGCAGGGATTTATCTAGCAAGGAGGCCAGCTGAGCCAGGGTCAATAGCAGAGACAGTCAGCAGTTGAGCTGCATCCTTTGAGTTAGTTTGAAATTCAAACCTTTCATATTTGAATAGAATGGAGGCATCAATCCACCAAAAACCCATATTCCAAACAGAATTACCCCTCCTGGATTATTATACCTCTTAAGGACACCAGAGATGTGATGACTGCACTCAACGTCATCCACCTGCCTCTACCAGGGCAATTGCAACAAGATTTTGCTGTTCCTTCCTGCCGTTGCAATTATTTTACATTGTAGAGAATGCAGCAGTAGGGATGAGACTCCGTTGATTGGTACACTGGTGATAGTAGAAATGTTAGAACTAGATAGTGTTATCCTTTGCTTGTGGTCCAGCTATTTTAATTTTTTTAGCATGGAAGGAAGGGAAGTGGAAGTGGTGTAAACAAATGACAATCACCCCAACCTATAATTGGCCTTTGCAGCAAGGAGCATGTGTTCCTTTGGTTGGGGTGGTTTCCATTCGTTTGTACTGTTGGTGAATTGGAGAGGGGACTCACTGGATGCCTACGCTGCCATTGTGCTATTGCTGGATGTCCAGTACATTCCTATAAGTTTAAGGAGGGGTGGGCTCCCTCCAGGCATACCTGTCCTTAATCTATCCATTATTATATAATGTATGTGCTCCAACTTTGGAGACTCTCAAAATGTATAGTTAGGACTGCAGTACACTGGGGTGCCATGACCTGGCCTCTGCAGCTTTAGCATTTATTTGCAAATGTGTGCAAACTAAACCTCTTGTTTTAACGTGAACTGTTAGACAGGACAATTCAGTTTGTTGCAGGCTGGTTGGTAAGTGAGCTGGGAATTTTTCTTATTTGAAGTGCAAGTGGTGCCCACAACAACCACTTAGTTCCTTCTTATTATTTCCTTCCCTCCAATGCTTTTGCTTTGAAAAATACAGCCCACTGTGGCTACCAGTCTCAGAACACTTTACAGGCATGCTGGGACTTACAGTTCTATACTTGCTGAGCAGACTTTGGTTACAAAAACCTGTTGTGAATAAGTAGTTTGAATTACCATAATGGAAAACTGCAGATCTACTAAAAATATAATGAGGGTAGGGCATTGCCTTAATTAACAACACTGCACACCACATATTGTGCCCCTGCGATTGCAACATTGGATCCCCAGGGCACCAGCAGCCAGCAACCCTACTCTGGCCAATCACTCATGCAAAACCGGCCTAGTTTCTTTCTATGGGTGCTTTTTTCAGTTTTTTTTTTTTATATTATTAGTCAGAGTTACCAGTTGCAAGTTTTTGTGAAAATCCTTTCCTTTAAATCCTTGAAAGTGAAAGTGTTCTAATGGAGTGAGCTGTGTGTGATTCCAATCCCCTTTTGCCTGAGCCATAGCCAGGGCAACCCAGCTTCCAGTTACTGACCCGTGCAAGGCTGATAAGTATGAGAGGTCTTCCTGCGACCTTTACAGTTCAGCAGCAGATAGCAGCAAAAAAGTCAGTAGCGTGAAAGCAATCTTCTAATGAGCACAGCTTGGGAGGGGAAGGGGGACGGAGCCGGCCACCAAGGGACCTCTTCAGGGTCTATGGGAAAACATCCAGGTCTGTGTGGCAAGGACACTAAGCCAATAAGTAAGTGGAGCGCAGACACTTTGGAATGAGCATCTTGTACTACTTGTTGCATCAGGACACTTTAATAATACATTATATATTTTGATTGAACTTGTTAGCATTATAGTTCCTGGGTGACGTCACTGATACTTGAATGCTTTACGGATGAAGAATTGTTTGTGGCAACTGAGCAAGCTAAAGTTGGCATTCAACGCAGATGAAAAAAAAAAAAAATATATATATATATATATATATATATATATATATATATATATATATATATATATATATATATATATATATTTTTATTGTATCAATATTTTTTCCTGCATATATATATATATATATATATATATATATATATATATATATAATTATTTATATTACTATTATTACGTTTTCTTATTATCATCTTTACATTAATATATATATATATATATATATATATATATATATATATATATATATATGTATACATATATAACAATTTAGTGTATGCATAATTATATAGATATTTATACATTTTTACTTATTATTTATATTTATACATACATACATACATACATACTGTATCTAAAATTTATATTTAGAATGTTTACACATTTTAACTCCTAAACTGAATGCAGGTTCTATGGTCCACTCCTTTAGTCAATAACATCTTTCATCATTTTTAACAGTTGTCAGTGATCTCCATGGTGCTAAAGATTGTAATTTAAAGCTAATGTTCTTGGTGAAAGATTCCCCTTTATATCCAGATTTCCTAGCAGTCTTGGCACCCAGGGCTTGTCTCTTACCACCAATGTTCCTGAGTGGTGCAGGCACAGCATAGGACTCGCCCTCTAACAAGAGCTGCAGCACTTTGCGGGTCAGCAAAAAATCACTGAGTCAGGAACATTTACATGAGATCATTATGGTGTACAGCCAGCCTGAGTCCCTGAGACCTCACCCGGGCTGACATTCGCCAGTCGCCCTAAATACTTCACTGCTTAATCCTGCAGGAGGGCCAGAAATAGGACAGGCTGGTGCCATTGGGGATTAAATTCAGCAGATATGTGCACAATGTAAAATGGATGGGGTTTACGCTAAAATAAATAAATAAAACAAGAGTATTTTTCTGTATTTTAATTTCTGGTAAACAACTACTGTATCTTGCAGAGCCTGGTTTTAGTCCTCACGCGCCTCTGTGCACTGAACATATTCTTATGCTTATAGTTATATATATATATATATATATATATATATATATATATATATATACATATATTGACACATACAGTATTTTGCTACATATATATTTTTTGAGCTCATAGCTTTTAAAGCTTTAAATATATATTTTTTAAACTCTACCTTTAGGCTTTTTATTTTATGCATTTGTTTTATTTTTATTTACATAATTACATAGTTTGAAAAGTGATTTTTACTCGTGCACTGTAGCCTTAAAAATATAAACTTAATACACTTAATATTAAACTTTATGAAACATATTTTTGTTACCAATTCAGCTTATAAGGTGGAGTTTATTAAAACAAAATGGATAGACAAAGGAGGAAGTTGCTTGATTTAGATTTATAGTGCCTGTTTTAATAGGAAGCAATGTTTTAAATATTTGAGGAATTTTGACAAAATAAAATGAGTGGGATGGTGTGCATTGTCCCATTCAGATATGTGTCTTTCTGATTCACTGGTGCTGTAAGAGATGTTATATAGATGACGTAGAGGTCATGTAAGGATATATTCTCTTGAACTGGTTAGCTGACACACAGCTGTAGGACAGAAAGCTCCATTGTTTAAGGCTGAGCTCTACAATCACGTTGTTTGTTGATTGCTGGTGGTAAATTTGAAGTAGCGTTTATTATTATTAGATGCATGCATTAGGGTTGCTAACTTTTATGGTGTATTTTATCTCGTATTTACTACGAAAATACATATCAGACCTAAAAAATAATATTTTTAAATGTATTGGCGTGGTAACATGTACATAAAATGCAAAAATTTGAATAAACATAATTAGATTTATTTTATTAAAGTACATTTTATGATGGGATGTATAATTGATTTTATATAAATAAATAAATAAATAAATATATATATATATATATATATATATATATATATATATATATATATATTATTTTAAATATGCCAACATAAAAATTTATTTTAGTCTTATGAAAGAAAATGGTGTATATTCAATATGCATTTTAAGGACCATCTGCTACTGTATTGCTAGTTTTAAATTGTGTCCATATGGTATTTCACCTTATCTGCATAGTTCCCACGTTTCAGTATTATTTTTTGGCGTATTCAAGGTATACAATTTTCATGATGATTAGAATTGGTATTATTTATTTTTGATTTGCTAACATTAGTCTTATATTTTCTTAATATACAATAGAAATGTAACACAAAAATATATAATGTGTAATAAATACATTATAGCATTAAAAGTAGGGTTAATAAAAGTATAGCATAAGGGTAAAAAGGCAAAAGTAAACTTAAAAAAATCTAGAATTGTACTCTTTGTACACCTTTTCTTAATATTTTTCTTAACTATACATCCAGTAAATTAGACAATTAACGTACCCACCTTTACTTAATTGTGTACAATTTTAATGAGTTCTCCTGCTGATAGAGGGGGCTGCAGTACACGTTTGCACAGTAGCTGTTGCCAAAAAGACTCCTTCATCCACAAAACCCTCACACATGACCTCATCAGTGGTGACTCTCATCTCATGATCAATATCTTGTCAGTTTGTCAAAACAAAGTCGTGTAGAAAAAAAAAAAAAAAGGTTCACCCTCTGCAACACAATATATTCATGCTAAACATCTCTGATATGTTTCTAATAAATAAATTCAGAAGATAATCCCAAAGTTGAATTATGTGAACCTGTTTGACCAATGATTATTAAGGACAATTTGCATTAAAATATGTGATGAAATAGATTTTATTAAAAGGACTATCTCGCACCACATGATATTGAACTAATAATAGTGGCTTGGATATTGCTATCTGATACAATTGACTGGGGGAATCAAATTAAAATCAGATATCTAAAAATTTATTTGTAATCTTACTACCTGGGTTACCCTAGAATCATGTGCTTCAAGGTTTAGCTGTAAGCAAATATGAATTACTTATTATTTTATTGTAAATTCTTAAAGTATGTGGATTTTTTTTTTTTACTCCAGACTACAATTTGTCTTTTTTTTTGTATATTTATAAATATTTTAAATGCTAACATTATGAAAGTAATAAAATCACAATAAATAGATGGCAAGGTAGATTATTTATTTTATTTATCCAAGGTAGAAAAAAAAAGCCTAATAAGGTTTTATGCTACGATATGGCATATAACAATCACAAATTGCCTTGCAATACTGCCTTAATAATATATATTTTTTGATACACCAGATATTATTATAGATAAAAAAGAAATAAATGCATGCTCATAAACATTTTTACATCATCAGCAATGCTAAACACCACAAATAAATATTGAGTTTCATGTATTTTTACAATTTGATTTTGCTATGCGTGGTATATAGGCCATATCTAGATTTTGGCCATATCAAATATAATTTCCTAAATGCTTAATCTATATGCCATTATACAAGAACCTAATATTGTAAGACGTACATTTACTCACAGACCAAAGATAACTGGAGGCGGAAGCCCTTTACAGAAACCATATGCTCTGATCATTTGTGAAATATTTTACCAGTGATAGAGTCTTCAAAGGAAACATTAGGTTTGTATAATAAACATAAAATGACATCTGTATGTTGTAATATTATGAACATCAGAAGGGATTACTTAAACAATATAGGTTATTATTATATCGTTATTGCACTTGTAATAGTTGTCTATTTTTATAAAGCAGAATCCTTAAACTCCCTAGCAAATCTTGTTTCCTTTTCTTATTCCTTGTCCTTCTTCTATTCACGTTGTTGTTGAATCTAATGGTTTTCATTGTTTTCCTATTTCTTTCTATTCCAATTACTTTAAGCAGTTACTAGTGGTGGCTTCTACTGCTTACAAGACAATGTAAGACACAAAAGCTGCTATGGCACAAGATCACTAGGTCAGGCTTGATGAATTCTGTTATTTATTTCTTTTTGTTGGAATTACACTTACCTTCGAATCATTCATGCAGCCCTTTATAAAGCTGGCTATATACCAGCAGAACTGGATACCCAGACTGACCGTCCAGCTGACAGGACAAATGTTTGTCAGAGTTGGCCAGGCATACTTATTGGAATATTTGTAGGATCTGGCGGATCAGTGTCCAGGTCAAATGTCTGGATCATTCATGCCATTAAAAAATACTTAAATGTGAACCGCATATACAGTCAGTTGTGTCACTATAATGATTATCGCAACATCCATTATTAGTTTAGGACCAACTGGATAATGGTCAATTTTGAGAGTTATTCTTGTACCATACACAGGAAAAATAACAACAAATGTGGTCATATTTGCTAGCCTGGCGTCTTCCAACTGATTGGCTATGGTTCCTCCAATATAACAATGATACTGGAAGTATCTGCTGTCCACATAAAAATGTATTGATGTATCAATGGCTTTGTGCTTTTTAGCAGCAAGAAAGATTTCTGTCAATTTTTTTAACATATTTTCCTACTCCATGTATCACCAGTCATATCTTCTAAGGCAGTATACGTCAATGGACCAGTGCAATGCAGAAATATAAAGGGTCTCATGTATGGTCACATATTACTAGCATGCAACGTGTCATATAATTCCAACATCATTATTTGGTAAACTGAACAAATAAACATAATAAATAACCTTGGCATATTTGGTTGGCTTGAAATACATGATATATATTTACCATAAGGAGTGTCTACGTCATCAGAGATTGAGCTGGAAAAAATGTCCCTTCTATGGGTAGTATAATATTGAAGTAGATCTGAATTAGACCTAAATACTAAGTGGAAAACATTTAGTTTGCAAAAACGCTGTCAATCATAAACATTTGCACATTTTTTCATAGGACACATTGGAGGTGTTTAACTAAAAGTGGTGCACACAGAATCTTGTGAAGCTGTGGGCAGTAACCAATCAGCTTCTAACTTCACTGTGACATGGGAAAAATGTGTGGGCCGCTCAGGCTTGATAGGGAGGGGGTATGTAGGTAGTGCATCCGCAGAGTGACAGGGGATGGAGACCGTCCTGGCTCCTGCAAAAAATTAAAGAAAGTAAGGGTAACCCCTGGAAGTCGTACAACCATAGTGTCCTACTGCAATGCATGGAGTAGCAAATTCAGACTGGACTCCGACCAGGCCATGCCCCCAACGCATTTCACTTTGCCCCCCCCAGAGCTTAGTCATGGGGAACCCCATGACTACCTCCAGGAGATTCACAGTCTCTATTTGTCTTGTTTACCATTATCATTGAAAGTGAATATAAAAAAAATACCCAAATTTTGGGTTGTCCCTAGAAAAGTAATAATGGGGAAATCTTCCAATGGGCACACTAGTTCTGGTGACCTGGTGGTGCCCAAGGAATTCCCTTAATTTTCAGGAATTCCCTCTCACTTCCTGTTTGGTTATGGGACAGGAAGTCAAGGAAAATCTCCGCAATGGGATACAGATGGCGAAAAAAAATCTGACAGGGGTTATTACCCTCCCTTGTTCTATCCAAAATGAAAAAATATGTTTTGCCCATAGTTCTACTTTAAGATTTGGCAATAAAACCTAGTAGCTGATTGGTTAATAATGCACAGCTGCACCAGATTCTGTGTGAACCAGTTTCAGTGAATCTCCCCCTGTTTTCACCTCTTTTCACCAGCTTATTTCAGTCATTTCCCGTCTACATGCACTTCAGTATCAGTTCTGGACCCGTTCCCCGATGGTGACAACAGTGAACTATTACTGCACAGGGTGGGGTGTGTCTGCACAACCATTTGTAGTATCATCCAGAGGCGCATGTAACAGAGCGACAATGCAGAAGTCCATTTGGGAGACAGTTGTCTCTCTAACAGGAAGTCTCTGAACAAGGACCGTCATGGTAGGATCATCAGCTATTCTTTTAATAAAAGATAAAGAGATTTTGAAAGATTTAGGCATTGATTTACTAAAACTGGAGAGTGCAAAATCTGGTGCAGCTGTGCATAGTAGTCAATCAGCTTCTAATTTCAGTTTGTTCAATTAAGCTTTACCAAAAAAAAAAATGGAAGCTGTACCATTTTACACTCCTAAGTTTTAGTAAATCAACCCCATAGAACAACTTTTAAAAATGGAACTAACCTGGTAAAACGTATGATATTTTGGCGATTGGGTTTGGATCTACTTCAGGTAAAAGAGTAACTCCACTTTTGTTGAGAAAAAAACATTCCCCTCTGGGTGATCTGTGTACATTACTAGGATCTTAACAAACTTTTCTGCATGTTCCTAATTTTTGTTATTCTAAAATAATCCCTGTGTATTTGTTGGTGTCCATGTGGAAAGGGAATCTAATGGGAGTGGTTTCATAATTATAACAGCTGCTGCACCCCCAGGGCTCTAATGAGGAAAGTGGCAGGCCTGCATAGATGTGACATCCTATTGGGAGCATCTCACCAAAAATGACATTTTTGTTGCAGGGGATGCCTGAAATCTGACATGTATCTTAGTGTAGGCTTCTGGGAAAATCAGTGAGCCAATCACACAAGCAGGAAATTATGTTTCTGGGGGGCGTTCTGTACACAATCTTTGTACAGAACACCTCCAGGTTGCCATATTGTATTGCATTTTACAGAAAATTACAGTGGCTGCAGATTGAAAAGAGGGAACCCTTTCACACTGAGGCAGTTTTCAGGTGTTTTAGCGCTAAAAATAGCGCCATTAAAGCGCCTGAAAACTGCCTCTCATGCCTCCCCACTGTGAAAGTCAGAGTGCTTTCACACTGGGGCGGTGCGCTTGTGGGACGGAAAAAAAAGTCCTGCAAGCAGCATCTTTGGGGCGGTTGGAATTCCATTGGAATGAATCGGCAGCGCTTCTGAAGCACCTGTAAAGTGCTTCGGAAGCGTCACAACATGGGCGGTTTTAACCCTTTCTTTGGCTGCTAGCGGGGGTTAAAAGCACCCCGCTAGCGGCCAAAAAGCGGCGCTAAAACGACTGTAGAGTGTCACTAAAACTAGCAGCGCTTTACCGCTAACGGACCCGCTCCCCTATTGTGAAAACAGCCGAAAGGTAATTTTTAATAACATTTAATTACAATATAAGTCGCAATTGTAAACGCTGTATTATTATTTCATTTATTTGCCATTTTTTTCCCCACGAAAGTGGAGTTACCCTAAAAGTAAACGTGTTGGAATCATAGAATTAAAAGTAACAAGACATTGAATGTGACCTTTGTGACTCAATGAGCAGCAGCAGTTACATTTGAATATGTTCTACATACAATAATTTACAATATCATAACTTGTGGCACAGTTGAGTCTTTAGTAAACCATGCCAACACTGAATCATTTTCCAAGCAATTTTTTTTTTTAAATTGTCTTTATTTGAATTCCATACAAATTGATGATGTCTTTACCAAACGCAGGCCCTGGCAGATCTACACCCAATCTATGCTGCACAAAGAACTCTTTTTGCCTTTTGGGATGCGTCCATTAATGATGAGCTCTGCAATGTATGGAATAGAAGGTGTAATCATATGGTAACAACATCTGCAACCACATGTGGGCTTTGTATATTTTCTATACTCTTCTGCCAGATATGTACATTAGGATTGGGCACTGAGTAGTGTTGAGCGGACCCGAACTGTAAAGTTCGGGTCCGTACCGAATTTTGGCGTTTTCCCGACCCCGGACCCGGATTTTGCGCTAAAGTCCGGGTTCGGGTTCGGATTCGGGAATTTAATGGCGCAGTTAGAAATGCTTCAGGGGCCAGCCAATCACCATTTGATTAGCTGGTGTGCCCTTAGAAGCCATCATAGCCATGCCTACTAATGGCATGGCTGTGATTGGTCAGTGCAACATGTGACCCAGCATGTGACCAGCTTCTATATAAGCAAGAGGCACACAGCACAGATCGTCACTCTGCTTTTAGACAGTGTAGGGAAAGGATCCTGGCTGCTGTTGCTGTGAGGGAGAGAATTATATGATAGGAGTTAGTCCTGATTCTGCAATCTACTGATAGAAAAGATAGGGAGACAGTGTAGTGTAGTGTAGGGGCAGGATCCTGTTTGTGCTTTCAGGGAGAGAGATTTAGATAGGAGTCCAGATTGAGAGATATAATAGCTCAGCGATCTGCATAGGTTTATCTGTTTGTGTTGCAAGCTCAGTGCACCAGCACTGCATTACGTTGAGTGATACACCTATTCCATACTGTGGCTGTATTGTGCTCTTGCTAAAAGACCCATTTCGGGCAGAAAAAAAAAAAAAAAAAAGGCACTTTATTGTGCTTTTGCTAAAAAGACCCATTTTTGGGCCCCAAAAAAAAAAAAAAGGCACTTTATTGTGCTGTTGCAAAAAAAAAAAAAAGGCACTTTGTTGTGCGCAAAAAAGACCTATTTTTGGGCAAAAAAAATATTTTGCAGTGTATATCTCTAGTTGTGTGAAATAACCAATTTCTATATATTTTTCTTGTACTATGCTATACTAAAAAAAAAAAAAAAATCTTTTTTTTGAATAGCATTCTCTGCAGCTGTGCGATTCAGCGGTTATATACTGTTGGGGTTGTTGTGCTCTTGCAAAAAACGCCATTTAGGGCCACAGAAAATATTTTGCAGTGTGAAATACACATCTGGAGGTGTGTGAAAAAACAACATTATTTTTGAATAGCATTCTCTGGCCTCTGCAGCTGTGCGATTCAGCGGTTATATACTGTTGGGGTTGTTGTGCTCTTCCAAAAAACGCCATTTAGGGCCACAGCAAAAAAATTGCAGTGTGAAATACACATGTGGAGGTGTGTAAAATAAACAATTTCAATATATTGTACAGTGCTATACTAAAAAAAACAAAATTTTTTTTGAATAGCATTCTCTGCACTTCTATAGCTGTGCGATTCAGTGGTTAAATACTGTGGTTGTGTTGTGCTCTTCCAAAAAACGCCATTTAGGGCCACAGAAAATATTTTGCAGTGTGAAATACACATCTGGAGGTGTGTGAAATAAACAATTTCTATATATTTTCCTTGTACTGTGCTATACTAAAAAAAACAACCTTTTTTTTTTAATAGCATTTTCTGTAGCTGTGCGATTCAGCGGTTACGTGCTGTGGGTGTGTTGTGGTCTGGCAAAAAACGCCATTTAGGGCCACAGAAAATATTTTGCAGTGTGAAATACACATCTGGAGGTGTGTGAAAAAACAACATTATTTTTGAATAGCATTCTCTGGCCTCTGCAGCTGTGCGATTCAGCGGTTATATACTGTTGGGGTTGTTGTGCTCTTCCAAAAAACGCCATTTAGGGCCACAGCAAAAAAATTGCAGTGTGAAATACACATGTTGAGGTGTGTAAAATAAACAATTTCTATATATTGTACAGTGCTATACTAAAAAAAAACAATTTCTATATATTGTACAGTGCTATACTAAAAAAAACAACATTTTTTTTGAATAGCATTCTCTGCACTTCTATAGCTGTGCGATTCAGTGGTTAAATACTGTGGTTGTGTTGTGCTCTTCCAAAAAACGCCATTTAGGGCCACAGAAAATATTTTGCAGTGTGAAATACACATCTGGAGGTGTGTGAAAAAACAACATTATTTTTAAAAAGCATTCTCTGGCCTCTGCAGCTGTGCGATTCAGCGGTTATATACTGTTGGGGTTGTTGTGCTCTTGCAAAAAACGCCATTTAGGGCCACAGAAAATATTTTGCAGTGTGAAATACACATCTGGAGGTGTGTGAAAAAACAACATTATTTTTGAATAGCATTCTCTGGCCTCTGCAGCTGTGCGATTCAACGGTTATATACTGTTGGGGTTGTTGTGCTCTTCCAAAAAACGCCATTTAGGGCCACAGCAAAAAAATTGCAGGGTGAAATACACATGTGGAGGTGTGTAAAATAAACAATTTCAATATATTGTACAGTGCTATACTAAAAAAAACAAATTTTTTTTTGAATAGCATTCTCTGCACTTCTATAGCTGTGCGATTCAGTGGTTAAATACTGTGGTTGTGTTGTGCTCTTCCAAAAAACGCCATTTAGGGCCACAGAAAATATTTTGCAGTGTGAAATACACATCTGGAGGTGTGTAAAATAAACAATTTCTATATATTTTCCTTGTACTGTGCTATACTAAAAAAACAACCTTTTTTTTTGAATAGCATTTTCTGTAGCTGTGCGATTCAGCGGTTACGTGCTGTGGGTGTGTTGTGGTCTGGCAAAAAACGCCATTTAGGGCCACAGAAAATATTTTGCAGTGTGAAATACACATCTGGAGGTGTGTGAAAAAACAACATTATTTTTGAATAGCATTCTCTGGCCTCTGCAGCTGTGCGATTCAGCGGTTATATACTGTTGGGGTTGTTGTGCTCTTCCAAAAAACGCCATTTAGGGCCACAGCAAAAAAATTGCAGTGTGAAATACACATGTGGAGGTGTGTAAAATAAACAATTTCTATATATTGTACAGTGCTATACTAAAAAAAACAAAATTTTTTTTGAATAGCATTCTCTGCACTTCTATAGCTGTGCGATTCAGTGGTTAAATACTGTGGTTGTGTTGTGCTCTTCCAAAAAACGCCATTTAGGGCCACAGAAAAAAAATTGCAGTGTGAAATACACATCTGGAGGTGTGTGAAATAAACAATTTCTATATATTTTCCTTGTACTGTGCTATACTAAAAAAAACAACCTTTTTTTTTTTGAATAGCATTTTCTGCAGTTCTGTAGCTGTGCGTTTCAGCCATTACGTACTGTGGGTGTGCTGTGGTCTTCCAAAAAACGCCATTTAGGGCAAGATCCTAAATTTGGAAAATATGAGGGGAAGGTCAAAGGGACGTGGTGGCCCCGGGCGTGGTGCTGCTGGTGGAGCTCCTGTTGCAGGGAGAGGACGTGGTGGATCTGTGCCAGCTACACGCACAAGTGAAACACCTTCCTCAGGTGCGAGTAGGCGACCGAGCCTGCGGCGGTATTTTGTCGCGCCTAATGAGGCTGTACCAATGTTTAGGCCAGGACAAGTACAGGCGATAGTAGATTGGGTTGCTGACAGTGCCTCGGGTTCCTTCACATTGTCTCCCACCCACTCTTCTGATGAAAGATCAGAGTTGGCACCTGAAGCCCATGTCCATCAGTCTTTCACCTCACCCCCTTGCAAATCAGCCAAGCAGTCTGAGCCCCAAATCATGCAGCAGTCTCTTCTGCTTTTCGATGACTCTGTTAGCAGGGTTTCCCAGGGCCATCCACCTAGCCCTGCCCCAGAAGTGGAAGAGATTGAGTGCACCGATGCCCAACCACTTATGTTTCATGATGGGTACATGGGAGGACCATCGCAGCACGTCTCGGATGATGACGAAACACAGGTGCCAACTGCTGCTGCTTTCGCAATTGTGCAGACAGACATGGAGGGCAGGGGTGAAGACTGGGTGGAAGATGATGTGGAGGACGATGAGGTCCTCGACCCCACATGGAATCAACGTTATGCAGGTGACCAGTGTAGTTCGGAGGAAGAGGCGGTGGTCGCACAGAGCCACCAGCACAGCAGAAGAGGGAGCAGGGTGCAAAAACGGAGCATTCGTCCCCTAGACAGTACATCTGCTACTGCCCAACGCAGCAAGGGACCGAGCACACCAAAGCCAGGTCCAAGGACTTCCCTAGCGTGGCAGTTCTTCACACAGTGTGTTGATGACAAGACACGAGTGGTTTGCACGCTGTGCAATCAGAGCCTGAAGCGAGGCATAAACGTTCTCAACCTGAGCACAAGCTGCATGACCAGGCATCTAAGTGCAAAGCACGAGCTGCAGTGGAGTAGACACCTCAAAAACCAAGAAATGTCTCTGGCTCCTCCTGCTTCCTCTTCTGCTGCAGTCTCGGCCTCTTCATCCACCTCTGTAGTGACAGTGGCACCTGTCACCCCGCAAACAGAGGATCTGCCAGCAACACTACCACCTGGGTCACCAACCATCTCCACAATGTCCCATGGAAGCGTTCAGCTCTCTATCTCCCAAACATTGGAGCGGAAGAGGAAGTACCCCCCTAGCCACCCGCGATCCCTGGCCCTGAATGCCAGCATTTCAAAATTCCTGGCCTTTGAAATGCTGTCATTCCGTCTGGTGGAGACGCAGAGTTTTAAAAGCCTGATGGCATTGGCTGTCCCGCAGTACGTCGTGCCCAGCCGCCACTACTTTTCCAGGCGAGCCATCCCTTCCCTGCACAACCAGGTGGGGGACAAAATCAGGTGTGCACTGCGCAACGCCATCTGTGGCAAGGTCCACCTAACTACGGATGCGTGGACCAGTAAGCACGGTCAGGGACGTTATATCTCCCTAACAGCACACTGGGTAAATGCAGTGGCGGCTGGGCCTGAGGCAGATAGCGGTTTGGCGCATGTCCTTCCACCACCGAGGATTGCAGGGCACTTCAGTTTGCCTCCTGTTGCTAACTCCTCCTTCTCCGCTTCCTCATCCTCTACCGCCTCCTCATCTATTCAGCGTAACACCTTCACCACCAACTTCAGCACAGCCAGGGGTAAACGACAGCAGGCAGTTTTAAAACTTTCCTGCTTGGGGGAAAATCCCCACACCGCGCAGGAGTTGTGGAGGGACATGGAACAACAGACCGATGAGTGGTTGCTGTCAGTGAGCCTCAAGCCCGGCCTGGTGGTGTGCGATAATGGGCGAAATCTCGTAGCAGCTCTGGGTCTAGCCGGTTTGACGCACATCCCTTGCCTGGCGCATGTGCTGAACTTGGTGGTCCAGAGGTTCCTTAAAAATTACCCCAATATGCCAGAGCTGCTGCAGAAAGTGCGGGCTGTGTGTGCGCACTTTCGGCGTTCTCACCCTGCTGCTGCTCGCCTGTCAGCGCTGCAGCGTAACTTCGGCCTTCCCGCTCACCGCCTCATATGTGACGTGCCCACAAGGTGGAACTCCACCTTGCACATGCTGGCCAGACTGTGCGCGCAGCAGCAGGCAATAGTGGAGTTTCAGCTGCAGCAATCACGCGTGAGTCGCTCTGCGGAACAGCACCACTTCACCACCAATAACTGGGCCTCCATGCGAGACCTGTGTGCCTTGTTGCGGTGTTTCGAGTACTCCACCAACATGGCCAGTGCCAATGACGCCGTTCTCAGCGTTACTATCCCAGTTCTATGCCTCCTTGAAAAAACGCTTCGTGCGATGATGGAAGAGGATGTGGCACAGGAGGATGAGGAGGAAGAGGAGGAAGCGGGATCATTTCAAAGGCTTTCAGGGCAGTCTTTCACAAGTGGCTACGAGGGTGGGTTCCTGCACCAACAAACGCCAGGTACACAATTGTCCGGCAGAAAGGGCACAGTTCTGGAGGATGACGAGGTGGAGGAGGAGATGGAGGAGGAGGAGGAGGAGGAGGAGGAGGAGCCATGTTCACAGCAGGGTGGCACTCAGACCAGCTCGTGGCCATTACTGGTGCGTGGCTGGGGGGATACAGAGGACACAGACGATACACCTCCCACAGAGGACAGCTTTTCTTTGCCTCTGGGCAGCCTGGCACACATGAGCGATTACATGCTGCAGTGTTTCCGCAACGACAGCCGAGTTGCCCACATTTTAACTGGTGCTGATTACTGGGTGGCCACCCTGCTGGATCCCCGTTACAAGGACAACGTACCGTCCTTAATTCCCTCACTGGAGCGGGATCGTAAGATGCGCGAGTACAAGCGCACGCTGGTAGACGCGCTGCTGGTGGCATTCCCACCTGACAGCGGGCGTACGGTGGAAGCACAAGGCGAAGGCAGAGGAGGAGGAAGAGGTCGCCAACGCAGCCGGGGCACCGGCAGCACCTCAGAAGGCAGGATTAGCATGGCCGAAATGTGGAAAAGCTTTGTCAGCACGCCACAACAACCAGCACCACCAGCTGAGATGGAACGTCTTAGCAGGAGGCAGCATTTCACCAACATGGTTGAGCAGTATGTGTCCACAGGCCTACACGTACTGGATGACGGGTCTGCCCCCTTTAACTTCTGGGTCTCCAAATTGGGCACATGGCCTGAGCTTGCCGTTTATGCCTTGGAGGTGCTGGCCTGCCCTGCAGCCAGTGTATTATCTGAACGTGTATTTAGCACGGCAGGGGGCGTTATCACAGACAAGCGCAGCCGCCTGTCCAGAGCCAATGTGGACAAGCTCACGTTCATTAAAATGAACCAGGCATGGATCCCACAGGACTTGTCCGTACCTTGTGCAGAATAGACATGTATACCGGTGTTGTGACAAAAACTGTCCGGCCATCGGATTGTGCCCGGCCCGTACTGCGCAGGCGCAGCGCTTGCGCAGTACAGAGGACAAGGAGATTCACAAAATCTCCGAAGATGAACGGCGCCTGCGCTGTGAGTGCAGGTTCAAGCCCCACCATCCAAGAGGACATACGGTAGCACATAGTAACAGGGCCCCTCACGGGCTCGCTTCGATCGCGGCCTTGCTTGGCTCGGCTTGAACCACGGATGGTGTGGCCTTCACCTGAACTCAACACGCAGGCGCCGTTAGTCTTGGGAGATTTTTGAAATCCCCTTGTCCTACATACTCAGCAAGCGCAGTACAGGGCGGACACTATTCGACAGGGGACAGAATTCGACACATCACCGGCCTTACCCAGCCATTGTTGTATTTTTGAACCAGTGTTGGCTACCTCGTCCTCCTCCACCGCCGCTTCCACCTACACAGCCACATCCACCGCCACCTCAACCTCCTACTCCATATGGACCTCGTCCTGCTAGGCCAAGATTAAAATTTTTATTTTATTTTTTTGTAGCGCACAGATCCTTTCCCCCTTACCTGCCTTTATGTTGTTGGCTCTTCGCAGGAGGGAGAAAGGCACACCGCACTACCAGCCCGTATCCTCCTATATAAAGAGGTTGAGCGGTGTACTTGACGGGCCGTGTCCACAGCCGGAGTCAAAACTCCTCCAGAGGATGATTCTCACCTCTACTGTAGGTAGAGGCAAGTCCTTTAATTGCCAGTAAAGTCAATGTCCACACCAGCTGAAACTCCAACTCTTATTCTCTCATGGCAAAATAAACTGTACTCAGATAGAAAAGGTTAGAGCAAAGAAACAGGACAGCTTAAGGTGTGGAGGAGGTCCAGGCACAAACGTAGCACATTCACTTCACTGCTTAGGTTTCTCAAACAGTTTTTGGCGCACGGTCTCTGCCACAGACATTGAGGTTGGTCTCTGCCACAGACCGGGTGTACAAGGCCCCTGCCACGGGCCTGGAGAACTTTGGTCTCAGCCACAGACCAGGGTGTATAAGGCCCCTGCCACGGGCCGGTTGAATAAGGCCTCTGATACAGTCAAGGTGACCTTGAGCTTCTCCTTCTACGAACCTAGCCCATATCAAGGGGAAGACATCTCTCCAGGGAGTCAACAGATCATTCCTTCACCGTGACTCCCGCATCGGTCCATCAGAATGATCCTCCCTTCCCTGGAACAGGGTCCCCTACACGAGGCGGCTCTGGACTCCAGGCTTTACTCCCGCCCCTAGGCCTCCATACCCAGGGCAGCAAGAACTCCAGGATAGTACCTCACCCCGGGCTAAAGGTGCCCGAGATGGAACAGGAACACATGCACCCAGGCCGAAGGCACCTGGGCGCGGACCCCACTGGACATCAGCCCCCAGGCCAAAGGTCTGCCCCTTTTATATGCTCTCCCGGCATGCACAGCAGGTTCCCCGCCCCGCTGTACTACTGCCAAGAGGGGACACAAAAGGCGCCACCTGTAGGCCGCAGGGAACTGCACACCAATACTGTCCCCCGAGGACAAAATGGTCCATGAATCCTACAGAATTAGGGTATTTGAGCCTATTTACCACTCAAACACTTTCCTTAAATTTAGCACCCCGCTACATTTTTATTTCAAAGTATTTTATTTTCCCACTAGCTTATCCATTAAATTAAATAATTTATTCCATAAAGGGCGTATTCTGGGGCATTCCCACCATATGTGTGGCATCGTGCCGTTGAGTTTCTGAGGTTCTTAATGACTTCCTGTACCTCTTCTGCTGAAAAGGGGGCCTCCAGCATATTTTTTAATTTTTTTATTTTTTTTATGTTCTTTTAAGTTATTTCCTATCCACCTATTCCTATTTGTTTGCAGAGCACTTGCCATGTTCTTAACAACATTTTGCTGCCATTTGCAGCCCTCTAGCCCTTTCCATTACTTTTTTAGAGCCTTTTTAGTCGTCAGAAGTCCGGGTCCCCATTGACTTCAATGGGGTCCGGGTTCGGGCTAAAGTTCGGTCCCGAATCCGAACTTTTTTCCGAAGTTCGGCCGAACCCGCCGGACCCGAATATCCAGCTACCCGCTCAACTCTAGCACTGAGGCAAAATCTGTGATAGCTGAACTCCAGGCAAACAACTAAATACACAGATCAAAAAAATATATGGGGCTGTTTTATCTGTCAAAGGTTTTTTATTTACATTTATCCAATGCTAAGATGTGCATAGCACTGCTATATAGCATAGCCCTGCATGGCAGTGCTGGAGGCCTGAATTTCCTGTGGAACTAAACCCTCTCAGTCTTCATGAGCTAATCCTTATGCCACTAGCTTTAGTACATAGATAGGAAGGTATATTATATTTATTTGTTTTCAACTTTTTTTTTTGTTTACATTTCTTCAGTTGCTTCCTGGTTTCTGGCCTAGGCCACAATGATGTCTAACATCTAGGATTGCCACCTGTCTGGGCAGTTCGTGTTTGGAATCATGCATCCAGGTTTCAGACTGCCTGAAACCCGGACACATTTTTCAGACCGGACTATGGCTTCAGATGCATCTGGATGAGAGGTGCTGACTGCCAATGGGTGAGTGAGCTCACCATCCATCCCTGTCTGTGACGGAAGTCTCCTCCTTCTCTCTCCTGCCTCTGAGTGAGTACACTAAGGTAATTCAGGGTTCTCAGAGCACCCCTTACATCAGAGTTCCCCTTTACATCAGAGGCCACAGTATTCCCCCTTACATCAGAGTCCTCTCCGTACATCAGAGTTCTCAGTGTCCCCCTTTAAATCAGGGTTCCCAGAGCATCCCTTATGTTAGAGTCCCCAGAGTTCTCCCTCACATCAGAGTCTGCAGAGTCTCCCCTTACAGTGAAAGGGAACTCTGCAAATTCAGATGTAAAAGAGGAACTCTATGGACTCTAGTGTAAAGGGGGGCACTTGTTATTACCTTCACATGATTAAAAATGTTATTTAATAGCAAAATATATGTATAGTTTATACTATAAAACAAAAATAGCTGTGTGCCGCTAAAGTGTTCGGGTTTGACTTGAAGAAAAGGTGGCAACCCTACATACATCCCAAGAGTTTTCATGGGCAATTTTATTTATTTAATCTGTAGGAGGGGGGGGGTTCTCAGCTAAGCACACCCTCCTGCCTGCATGCCTGAGCTAAGGGCAGATGGATTACAGGAAGTAAATGCTACATGAATTATCTGGTCTTACTCAAGATGACCACAGGCAGAAATGCTAGTGTTTTTCAAAGTGACTTCTCAACAAAAAAAATATGGCGACATGGATGGATGAGTTTGCTTTGAATATCAATAATGAATTAAAGTGGTTGTAAACCCTCTGTGACATGTTAATGTTATCCTGTTGTGCATAACACAGGCAGCTGATCGCTGCCTGTGACAGTGTACTCACCGCTGTTTTTTCACATAAAATCGTCTTTTTCTTTCTACTTTCGTCACCCGCGATTGCGCACAACAGCCCCTCATTCACGGCACTAAAAGAGTGCCGTTTATTTATTTCTACTTTCACAGGAAATGCCTTTGAGCGAGCTTACCCTCTGTATGGCACAGAGGAGAAGTCTTGCGCTGTTTCATTCATTTTTTTCTTCCTGATACTCCTCCTTGTGACTGAACAAGACGTCACATAGGGGAGTGAATCACAGCAGCCGCAGCACATAGGAAAGAAGTTTGTAAACAAACAGTTATCGTCTTCACTGGTTACGGCGCTACGGCGCATGCGCAAGATTTTGAACAGGGAAACAGTAAGGGCAGAAGTGATGTCACAAACGGAATCACTAAACGGCAGAAAAAATGGCGATTTCTATACCCGGAAATAGAGAAAATAACAAGAGGAGAAAAAAGGTATTTGCAGCCCTTGTTTTGGGGAATTTTACATGTACTGTGCATTGCAATAATATTGTGTAACATAGTAAATGAAAAAGAGAAAAAATCGGCCGGGGTTTACTTCCTCTTTAAATTGTGATTTCTGTTTGTGTTGCTCAGATACCATTACGTTCTGCTTTAAGCAACACTTATGCCTCGTACACACGACCGGTTTTCCTGTCAGGAAAAAAACCGAAGTTTTTCCCAACGTGATTCCTCTCCAGCCTGCCTTGCATACAGACGTTCATGCCAAATCCCGCCCAACCAAAGCGCTGTGACGTACAACACCTACGACGGGACTATAAAGGGGAAGTTCCAACCAAATGGCGCCACCCTTTGGCCTGCTTTTGCTGATCCTCGTGTTAGTAAAAGTTTGGTGAGAGACAATTCGCGCTTTTCAGCCTCGTGCTTTTCAGCCTCGTTCTTTTCAGTCCGTTATAGTGTGACGAATGTGCTATCTCCATTACGAATGCTAGTTTTACCAGAACGAGCGCTCCCGTCTCATACTTGATTCTGAGCATGCGCGTTTTTTTTCCCCTCGGAAAAGCATACACCCGAGCAATTTTCGCAACAGGAAAAAAGAGAGCTGGTTCTAATTTTTTTGCGGGCAGTTTTCTCGTCTGGAAAACTGCTATGGAGCATACACACGGACGGTTTTCCCAACAAAAAGCAATAATGGCAGTTTTCCCATTGGGAAAACCGGTCGTGTGTACGAGGCATAACAGCTCTTGTCCCTTCCTACCACCAGTTACTGAACAGTCAAAGGAGAAGCAGCAGACTGTGGTGCCCGTGCACATTACTACGGATGACTGTGTGTTGTTGCGAGCTGCTGTGATGGGTCCCAGGGCAGTAAAAGTGCCTAGGCATCCGGAAGCCATCGTTCTTCCAGGTGCGGGAGACCGTACCACACTTCCTCCACTCTCCAGGATGCAGCGGCTATTTAATCAAAACGTGGCTGCTGATTACGTGTGGGAGTACCCGTATGTTGCTGTTTGAGGTGGAGGCCTACAGAGAGAGATGGTACGCAGACTTTCTGTGGAACCATTTGAAAGTACCAAACGCCCGCAGGTATCTCTCATGTTCCGCGGCTGTTGCAGAGGGATACATGGGGTGCAAGAAAGAATGGATGTTAGGTTGGCACATTAATGCGGATCGAGTGGTTGTGTGTCGGAAGGAGCATGAGGATGCAGTCTATTCAATAGAGACCTTTGACAAAAAACGGAAGATCCTCATCTTGCCTGATCCAAAGTTTTATCTTTAAGAGACTGAACTCTGTGTTTTTTTTGTCCTTTTGTTCTGGAGTGTACTCTCCTGGAGTTCAGGAACTTTGCCCTTGTGAATCAGGGTGGTCTTCTCAGCTGGAGAGCAGGGGAGCTGTTGCTGTTTTCTCTCCTCTCACAGTGCAACAAAGATAGAGACTTTGGGGTAGAAATAGTTTAGGGCCACAGCCAGGTTCAAGGAAGAAGAGGAAGATTTACCTAAAAGACAAAAAAGTTTTGGGACAAGTGTCTTGACGGTGGCTCTTCCACTAGGTGGCGGTGTTGCTCAAGTTTGAGCTTACATTTAAAAGTGTGTTTACTTGTTAGAAGGAAATGATTTTTCCCTCGGGGAGAATTTTTTCCCTTCTAATGTACATAGAGATTAGGATGTGTAATTTGTTGGTTTTATGTGGGTTTTTTTTTCTCCCTCTGCCGGTGGACACCAAGCAACCACTGAGGATGGGTGGGTTTAGCTATTGCAGGAGGGGAGGGAAATAAAAAAAAAGAGAAAATGTGTGTTTTGTTTTAAAATATGTGACATTTGAGAATGGAATGTACACATTTGTTTCCTGTTACTCTTCTTTCATCTGTTCGTTTTAACTCCCTTTCCCTGCATTCAGGTTCCGGCACAAACAAACAATTTTTTTTCAAATTCAGTTTTTTTTGTAAGATAGTTTCTGGAATAGGTCCATGCTGACTCAGGCTTGAGAGGCATGGGTTTGCTCCAGACACTGGGGACAGTGTCTAATTTAGTGGGGGGAGTGTGTAGCGGGGTCCTAAATTTAGGGGTGGTGTTTGAGTGGTATTTATGCTCAAACACCTTAATTGTTAGGACTTATCCACCATTTTTTTTGTCTGCAGTTGGAATATCAGTGTATAGTTCCCTGTGGCCTGCGGGTGGCGCTGCCATAGTGGGCCAGGGTTGAACCGCTGGTACAGTGCTGTGCCTTGTGTGTCCCCTCTCGGCGACCGTACGGTGGGAGTGGTTAGCCTGCTGTGCATGCTAGGAGAGGAGATAAAAGGGGCAGACGCTGCCTGTAGGGGGGTCGTTTTCCACCCCAGGATTAGGGTTCCAGTTCGCTTCCCAGGGGTCCTACTCCCAGGGGGGGAGTGGGCGCTCTCTGTCCACCCTGGGCACCTTTAGCCTAGGGGTGGTGGTCGGTGAATCAGTCCCAGGCTCCTTTAGCCCTGGGGCTGCAACAGAAGAGCCTTGGGCCCAGCGCCTTTGGCTGGGGCCTACCAAGGATCGAGGAATCCCAGGGTGCCGCCTTGCAAGGGGACCCGTATCTTAGACGAGGAGGCTGGGGGAAAACCATTCCGAGGGGCTGGTGAGAAGTCACGGTGAAGGAAGGGGCCCGGTAACTCTCTGGAGGGATGTCTTCTCCTTAAAAGAGGTCTGTGGCAGAGACCAAGCTCACCAGGTCTGTGGCAGAGACCAAGTTCACCAGGTCTGTGGCAGAGACCAAGTTCACCAGGTCTGTGGCAGAGACCAAGTTCATCAGTTTGTGCAGAGACTGATATATCTGTTTAGAGTGCCATTCTGGCTGCTAGTCCCCTCTCTAGGGAGACTATCCAAATGGGGTGAGTCTGCTTGAGAGACCAAGCAGTGAAATGTATTTCGTTTGTGCCTGGACCTCTCTCCCACACCTTATGCTGTCCTGTTTCTCCCTGCAACCTTTCTGTCTAGAGACTGTGCTTTAAGACAAATAAACTCTACGTTGGAGTTACAGCTGGTGTGGACCTTGGAGTTATTGGGGGAAATAGAGACTTGTCTTTATTGAGCATAGAGATGGGAACCATTCTCTGGAGAACCTCGCTGCGGAGACCTGTTTCATAACACCGCTCAACCTCTTCACACAGGAGGGTACGGGCATGTAACGTGGTGTGCCCTCTCTTCCTGCGAGGAGCCAAAGGCAGGATAAAGGAGGTGAGTGCGCTACACTTGTAAGCACATGAGCATTGCAGGGTAACTGATTAGCTACATCTTCATCTCCCAGTGTGAGCTGTTCAGTGGATTTAAAGAGGCTGAAATCTGTTTAGACCTGGTACTTAATGTGATTGCATTTTATAAATACATTTAATAATATTTTAAAGAATAGAGAGCTAGATTTTGTTGTGTTTCTTATATATACCTGTAGGTGAGTTTTAAGGACTTGGACATTTGGTGGTTGAATTAAATATGTGTGTGTTCTGGTGTTGGAACCACAGACAAGAAAAAAGCTTGAAGTTCATTTTGTCTCAGTCTTAAAGCATTTCTAAACCAAAGAAAAAAATGTAACATACTGCAGTTTACCTGTCCGTAGTGTAGTGGTTGCATTCGTGTCCTTTTTTAGACTTTTCCCTTTATTTTCACATGATGATTCTGCCCGGAACACACTTCCTGTCCAAGGGTGACAATGCTCACTCACCATGCTATGTCTATGTTGGAGCAAAGTTGCTACCCTAGAACAGGTCTACAGAACACTTCCCACCCTTCTTCTCTCCATAACTTAGAAGGGGGGCATTCTGTAGTCTACATAGATTGCTGGGAACAATGTAACTGATAATAATGGAGCACAGGCAGAGAACACAGAAAGTTATAAGTTAGAAAGATTTCTTGCAGTGTCAACAGGTTACATTTTGCAATTGACAACATTTTTCCAATTGTATATTTACTAGACCAAAAGGGAGCAAATAAAGAAGGTTTTTGTTAAGATTTCGGTTAGACATAGACATGAGATGTTCATTGTCCAATGGTTGAAATTTGATTATGGAATAATGAGAAATGGGCTGCCAATTACCACTGTCTTCACCATTAGACCTGTAGCTCTGCAATCAGTAAAGCTCTCACTCCCTGCTGAAGAAGTTTCTATCTGAATCAGCAGGGGATGTGTTTGATCTCTACAGAGAGACCACTGCTTCTACACAGATAGCAAGAATCCTTCTCTGCAGCATGCATTGGATTTTTTTAATTTATTTTTTTACACAGGCTGCGGCTGTTTTCTAAAGAAAATGAACTGTAGGACTTTGCACACCTTATGTTTTGATGCCCCTGAAATGTATTTAACGGATTTAAAGTGGTTCTAAAGACTGAAGTTTTTTTTACCTTCATATATTCTATGCATGAAGGTAAAAAACCTTCTCTGTGCAGTGGCCCCCCCAAACCCTGCCTAAGCTCCTTCAGATCCAGTGATGTTTACGATAGCCTTGGCTGTCCCGGGGCTCACCCTCTTCATTCAATGAGACAGCAGCAGGAGCCCATTGGCTCCCACTGCAATCAATCACAGCCTGTGAGCCAACGAGAAAAGAGCTGGGGACGGGGCCGAGCCGCGGCTTTATGTGTTTTATGGACGCATAGAGCAGCGGCTCAGGAGCAAGCACGCAGCGGTGCCCGCAGGGCAAGCGGCTTTCTCAGGGGGCACTGCTCGAGGGGGAAGAGCCAGGAGTGCCGACAGAGGACCCAAAAAGAAGAGGATTGGAGCTGCTCTGTGCAAAACCACTGACCAGAGCAGGTAAGTATCACATGTTTGTTATTTAAAAAATATTGTATTTATTGGCGTATAACACTCACTTTTTTACCCTGAAAATAGATGGTAAGCTGTGCCTGCGTGTTATACGCAGGGGGCTGTGGAAAGTTTTTTTCCTGAAACTTCCCTCTTAAAGTTAGGGTGCGTGTTATACGCCTGTGCGTGTTATACGCCGATAAATACGGTAAATAAAAAATGAAGCTTTAATACCACTTTAAACTGAAAGCTAAGTTGGGTTTTAAAACTTTACAAAAACTGACTCCCTATAGCGAAAGTCTAATTAAATAGCTATGAAAATTCAAACAAATGGCCAACTCCACACCTACACAGTCGTATTATTAAAAAGTTTAATTTCTCTTACCTAAATAGTAGTTTGGGTAAAAATCATAAAACTGCAAATATTTGTTGATAACTGCACTGTGATTGAAGCTTGGATATCTGGATCATACTTTAGAAGATATGTGTTTTGTTTACTTTTGTGATTTTCTTGGTTGACTATACCAACCCAAATTTCCTCTCTGTTTTGTGACAAGTAAATAAAGCTGAATGGAGCATGTATGTCAGGATTTGAAGTAATAAATCTGTTTGTGTTTAGATCAGATTTGCTTATTGAAGAGGATTATAGTATCTAATATTTGCAGAGATTAGTTTAGCCTGTCACACTCTAATATGTCAACCCAACCAATGCATGCTATTGCCCTTTTTTAAGAACTACTAAACATTAAATATGATTTTTTCCTGAGCAAGAATGGTTAGAAAGATGAACAAATATGAAAGTCAGCCTCTTGGAAACTTGTAAGAACCCATTTCATGTAAGATAAGATATTGTGACATTTTCCTTACATTGACAGGTCAGGACATATTATTGGCCTACAAAATATTGCTGAACAGTGCTTACTATTCTGTCTCAATCTTTTTTTATTCAGTTTTTAAATGGCAATAAAAAACTATTTAATGTAGGACAGGGATGTGCAGGATGACATTGTCATCAATATCATTAAACAAGAAGATGGCGACAATAGCATATTAAAAGGATAAGAGGTTTAGTCAGGGACCCAGGGAAAGTCCATTAATAGGTACCAGGAACTGCGCCAAGGTGGTCAACCGTGAAAAATCCCATATAGCAATACATGTTAGGCTATATGCCAAGAAGATACCAAACAACCAACGGGTCTTATTTCAGGCCAACATTGCAGTCTCGGCGGAGGGGTCAAGCAAGACTACACCTGCCCACCCTACCACCAGAGCAGGCTATGACCATAATAATAAAACTATGGCAAACATAGTAACCACTATGACGCCTAACACTAAACTTATTTATCTTACTCTAAGAACATCAAATAACTAGGAAAAGCAAATGTATGGAACTTGGATCCTATTATGATAAAATATCACATAAAAACCTGGACAAAAGCCTTAAGTCGGGACAGAGGGCCCAAATAAAGGACCAATATTGCACCTGAGGAGGAAGATATAGAAAGCAGGTTTAGTAAAAAAGAGAAATAAAATTTAGGTAAAAGAGCAGAGGAGTGAGACCACACCTGCCCAGGAATCCATCCTACCAACGATCCAGTGTCAACCCTGAGTGTTGGGAACCTGTAGGTAAGAAAGCCAAGGGGTCCTTACCTTTTCAAAAAGGTGTTGTTTGACTTGTTGGACACTAACCATTTTTTTTTGTGGAGCATGAACAGCTCAGCTTTTGCTTCATTAAAGGTATGTCAATTACTGGGCTTTTCATTGCTTACTATTCTATAGAGATTGATAAATTGGTTTGTCCAAACTGAGAATTGGGTAGATTTTCAGATACCTAAATAGCCATGAAGTATTCATGATCCACCAGCTTAAGAAATCCTGTTGAGCTGCCTATACATGTCCATTTTTATTTTCTACTATACACTAGTAGAATGTCCATTTTTCATCTTAAGAATGTTAGTCTGATGCAAAGGAGAAGGATGGAAACATTTTCCTGAACAAACAAACTTCTAACAGTGAATATAGTTTGTGTTTGGGAATGTCCATTCGTTCCAAATTAAAAGTTAAAAGCAAATGGAATTTTGAGGTACTTTTGAATAATATTAGTCAGGTCATCATATGTACTAAGATATTTCTTATAAATGTTTGTATTAAATGTACTAGTGTAGGGGAAATCCAACAGGCTGGTTGTACAGAAGTCGATCAGTAGATTGACTTCAGAACAACCTTCCTGCCTATAAATGGATCGAAATTCGGCTGGTCCCTGCTGAACTGGCCAAATCTTGATCCATGTGTGGCCCGGCTTCAGAGATGTTCTCTGAATCATTCTCCTGTTAGTCAAAAGCAGCTTAATGATGCATCCTTGAGATTATTGCTTGACTTCCTGGGCTCACAGGAAGTGGGTTGAGCCCCCAAGGTTTATACACACAGAGCTTTATTTACTAACTCAATATGGTTTATTCTATTTTAGGTTTAGCAGGACTTTGGTAAGTTATTTTGTTTCCGCTAAGAATGATTTTAGTGTATTTTTAGCAAAAATATAATTTTTATATTTTTTTTCAGGTAGGCTGTATGGGACCCCTTGATTACTAATAGCAGATCTGCATAATTTTTAGAAGTGAGAGGAGGGAGTTTTATATTTTAGTCAAATTGGGTTTTAATACAAACTCAATCTGTGCTCTTGTCCTTAGTCTTTGCAGGGAAAAAGCAAATGGTTCACTTTAATGATGGACTTAGTGGCTGCATTTGCTTACATTCCCTTCACTCACTTCCCCCTTCAGATTGGCCCAGCACTGTAACATGGGGCAGAGAGAGAATCTTCAGCTCTGTGTAAGCTCCAAGTCATGACTACAAAAGGCTGCAACCTACAACGGGCACCCTCTCATTATTTCCAGTAGAAAAATGGAGCATTGGAGGCACAAATGGAAGGTAACTTAAAGCTGCTGGTGGGGCCAAAATAGGGCCTATTCACACCTATGCGATTCAACACACGTTTTGCACACATAAATACATGTATATGTGTATATTGTTATTATGGTGCTAGTTCACACCTGTGGGGTGTGTTGTCCAATCTTTGATAAAATTGATGTATGCTGTATATACTGTACAACCTATTGATGACAATGGCAGCACATAATTACATCATTGTTTATAACGCACATAAAAATACATGAAAACACAAGAAAATCCTTTATTTTAAGTAAATAAATAAATAAAAATGCCCCACAATGTAAATCCATCATCAGTTATGATGAACACTGGCCACCGACCTACAAAAAAAACATTGCCTCCCGAACATGACTTGACACTCACTGATTGAAAGCGAAACTTCTCCCCACTGCTAAGTAAACAAAGGGGCAGTGTGGTCCAGTGATGTTATTGGGTTTGTCCGCCCCTATGACATCCCTCAGAGACTCCGCCCCATGAAGTCATAGGGTAAGGGGTGATCCCACCCCTTTGTTTACTTAGCAGCAGGGTGAAACGGCGCTGTCATTCAGTGAGTGTCAAGCGATGGTAGTGGTCATGTTCGGCATTTTGCATTTTTCTTTTTCATGCAAATCGGCATTCATTGTGATTGATGTTGGATTTACATTAGGGGACATTTTTATTTTTAGTAAGGAACTTGTCAAAAACTGTCTACCCCCCACAACCACTGGGCTGGAGTTGTGAGGAAGAGGCCCTTATCCTTATCATCAAGTGTCCCCCATGTTGAGGGCATATGGTTCGGGAGGGGTGCTTGCTCATCCCCCCTTTCCTAGCCTGCGAGGCTGCATGTTAGGATAAAGGTAAGGTATAGATTTTGGGGGTGCCCCCATGCCATTTTTTTGTTTTTTGTTTTTTGGGGTTTACCTTATAATCCATACCAGACCCAAGGCCCTGGTATAGATTGTGGGGATCCCCACGCTGTTTTATTTTTTTAATTGACAACTTTTTCGTTTACATTCTGCTGCGGGGAATTCCCTGCCAGCGGGTGCCGCCTCCTAACAACCAATGACTCATTGGTTGCAGTAGTAAAACACATATTGAAAACTTATCAAAAATGCACCAAGCCACACTGCAGCTGTACTACAATATTGCATTGAAAATTGGATCTGGTTTTGCACAGAGCAACCAGCATCCTCTCTTTCTCGGGATTCCTTGCACGGTGCTCTTGCCGGTGCTCTTGGCCACTCCCTCCATTGGGGGCACCCAAGCAGGCTCGTTCCCGAGCCATGGCTCTGCATGTTCCATCCACACACAGAGCCACGGCTCAGCCCTATACCATCTCTCTCATTGGCTCACAGGCTGTGATTGACAGCAGCAGGAGCCAATGGCCCCTACTGCTGTGTCAGCCAATGAAGAGGGAGAGTCCCCGGAGAGATGAGGCTCTCATGCACATCGCTGGATCAAGATGGGGATCAGGTAATAGGTGGGGCTGCTGCACAGAGAAGGTTTTTTTACCTTCATGCATAGAATGCATGAAGGTAAAAAACCTTAAGCCTTTACAACCACTTTAAGGGATTAGTAAGGGATTAGCTAAATTTAACCCAACCCAGTAACCCTAAACCTGAAAATAAAAATGTTTCATGGCAGAAAGAATAAAAGTGTTCTATTGTGATCATAATAACACTGAAATTAATCCAAAAACTGTTAGAGTCAAAGGAGAATATGGAGGAAACAAATCTTCTGAAGCTGTTTTTACGTGGTAAAGGTACAGACAGGAGTTATGTTATTACCGGTGGAACTGCAAAAGTAACAATCTGCACTAATCTTATAAATGTACTGTATCTAGTTCACCTAGAAGTAAAATAGAAAATCCTTAATGTTATCTCTCACTTGCTGACTAGAGGTCTGATGTGGAGATCAGGAAAGAGACAAAAATTGGCTCCCGGGGAAGTTTTTATTTTTTTTATTTATTTAAAACACAGTGAAATTTAGAATTGGGTAACAGTCAAGTAACAAACCAAAATTTTGTGAATTTCTTATTTTGAGAAATGGATCACAGGGTCAGTTTTAGAAGACAGTTGTAATCAATATAGTGCAACCCTACTTAAAGTAACAAAATATATTAAATAAAGATATCTCCAGTTGCAGCTTACACCATAAAAGTGTTTTCACTACAAAAAAATAAAATCCAAAAGTGGTGCAGCGCTACTGTGAAACTTCAGTGCATACCAGTACAATACAAATCTAATCTAACATACCTTTTGGAAGACCATTGGAAGAACATGATTTACCAAGTTTACTTGTTTTCTCTATTGCTCAATCACCCATTAATCTTGAATATTACATGGTAGATGATATGCTACCTTCTGCATGGTCCAATATGATTGTTATAAAGGGGCCCTAAGCTTATGTATGAATTCTTTAGAGAAAGTTACAGGAATAAGATTGCTTGTTTTAAATTGTATTCTCAATTGTTTTTGAGAATTTCCCACTTTTAGCACAAGGAAAATTGGATATCCACTTCTATTTTGTCATAATATCCAGCTGTGTCCACCGCAACAATTTCCATTCCAGTCGTTGACATATGCTCAAAGGTCCCGGTGTGCACCATTTGTCATCATTCTCCAACTGTAAAAAAAAAAATCCAATACAGAGACATTTTACTCCAACACATATTAATGGAAATCTGCAGAATGGCACCCAATGCACATTGCCTGTGCAATTACATGTGCATGTCTATACCATATTGTGGGTATGAGAAAAAAAGGGTGCACTATTTAGCATATTAGGATACACTGACAGCCTTGCTGACCAGGCTTTTTCTGGCACTCTTTGTTTATGGCATTTATTGCTAGAAAATTACTTATAACGCCCAAACATTATAAAAAAAATTTGCAGCGACCCTAGGGAATAAAATGGCAATCATTACAAATTTTTTTTGCCACCGCAATTTTTTTGAAAAAAGACACTTTAATGCATTTAAAAAAAAAAAAAAAAAATACAATATCTACCCCAATTTTTTTGTATAATGTAAAAGATGATGCTTTAAACGCATTACCTGTTACCTGTTTACAGTTACAGAGGAGGTCTAGCGCTAGAATTATTGCTCTAGCTCTAATATTTGCTCTGATACCTCACATGCGTGGCGCGAATACAGTTTACATATGCGTGTGCGACTTACGTATGCGTTCGCTTCTGTGCGCGAGTAGGGAAGAATGGGGGCACTTTACTTTTTTTTTCTTATTCATTTTATTTTTTATTTTAACACTGTTGCTTTATTTTTTTTACTTTTTTAATTTTTTTTTATTCCTATTAAAAATATGGATGACAGGCCCTCTTTATGGAGAGCTCTGGGGTCAAAAATACCCCAAATCTCTTCTTTACCTTTAAAAGCAAAAGATTTTGCCTTAAAATAAAAAATTACTTCCAGCCTGAACCGCAAGTGATGTCATGATATCACTCCAGTCCTCCAAGGCCATAGAGTTGATTAAAGAGTACATACTCTTTGATCACCTGTGGGAGCAGCCGGCTGCACCGTTTGATCATTTCTCGGTTGAACTGATGCAAGCCCTAGAAATACCGGCAAGCGGTAAGGGGGGGGGGGCGTCCACTCCCGCCACTTTGGAAACCGTTCATGAGCCGTTTTTAGTTTAGTATTATTTATTTTTATATTTATTTTTTATTTTTTTATTTCTTACCTTCCTCCCCTATACAATTTCAGTTTGTTCTTCAATTGAGTTGTATGGTTTATAGGTCACATTAACCTCCCTAGCGGTATTCCCGAGTCTGGCTCGGGGTGAAATTTCAGCACCAAAAGCGGTAACCCCGAGCCTGACTCGGGATTGCATCGCAGTAATCCAGGCAGAGTTACTTACCTTGTCCCCTAGATCCTGCGATGCCTCCCCGCTGTGTGATCGAGCTGTCTCCTCACTCGATTCACACACTTCCGAGTGCCGCCGAGCTCCGTTCCCTGCGACGTTACGACGCACGGGGACGGAGATCGGCGCCAAATTCAAAAAAGTTAAAACACAGTACACATACAGTACACTGTAATCTTACAGATTACAGTACTGTATAAAAAATTACACACCCCTTTGTCCCTAGTGGTCTGCCCAGTGTCCTGCATGCACTTTTATATAATAAAAACTGTTCTTTCTGCCTGGAAACTGGAGATTGTCCATAGCAACCAAAAAGTGTCCCTTTATGTCAAAAGTGGTTTTAGACCAGCTAGAAAACAGCGATAATAAATTAGAATCACTTGCAGAATTGAGCGATAGCGATTTGTGGGGAAATTCGTCATCAAACACTGAAAAACACTTTTATTATTATTATATTATTATTTGTTATAATTATTTTATAGTTATTTATTATATTATAATTTATGACTTTTTTTTTTTTTACTTTATCATACCCGGGATGTCTCCTAGACTCTGGTTTGGACAGATTTAAGTGAGTTATTCCTAAGAATTGCAGGCCTACAATATAAAACGCCAAATTTCCATGCAGAATAATGGTACCGCTTTCAGCACCTAAAATCGGACAGAATCATACCGCCAGGGAGGTTAAAGGTGGAATATGTTCTGAAATTATTTATCTTTGTCTCATTTTTTTACATCACAGAAACCTGACATTTTAATAGGGGTGTGTAGACTTTTTATATCAACTGTATATATATATATATATATATATATATATATATATATATATAGCAGAGACCCTAGAGAATAAGATGCAATATTTTGGACAAAATACACTATATGAATTGTAATGCAAGAAAACACAATAGATAACCCAATTTGGTCAAATATAAAAGATGATGTTACGCCGAGTAAATAAATACCAAACATGTCACGCTTTAAAATTTTGATCACTTTTATTTCTATTACAAGCATAGGTGTGCACAGCCTATTACATTCGGGTGTGCACCCCAAAGCGCAAACACATGTGCGTGCATGTGTATACAGTATATAATGACAGTGTCAGTAGGGCAGAGATTGGTGTCAGTGGACGCTGACAGAAGTTTTTTATTTGTATTACTTTATTTTTTACAATTTTATTTTTTTATTTATCTATTTTTTTTACAATTTTTTTAGGAGCCCAATTAGGGGGCTTTGGTGAAATATCAAGGGTCCAAACAGGGGTAGCTGCGCCACACGGGGTGAATAGGGTGTGCCCAGGCACACCTGGCCCACCCTGTGCACATGCCTATGATTACAAGGAATGTAAACATCCCTTGTAATAGGAATTGGGCATGACAGGTCCTTTTTACGGAGAGATCTGTGGTCTATAAGTCCCCACATCTCTCCTCATTGTTGGAAAGCCAGAGATTTAAAAAAAATTGATCTCAGGCTTCTCCAGCAAAAAAAATGGTTTACATCTGCCAGAGCCATAAGTGACGTCATGACATCGCTACCGGCCTTCGAGGGTTGACCGCTGCCGCCAGATTCATTATTGGCCCCCTGACAGCACAAGAGAGACTAGAGAAGCACTGGAGGGCGGCAGGACAGGGGGAGGGGCATCCCTTCCCGCCACCTGTAAAAGCAATCAAGCCGCTAAGATGGCTTTTACACTGTAAGCAATGGCTGGCTGAAAGTCAATGACATCATATAGCTTACACACAGGGGAAGTGGTTAAAGCCTGATTGCTTAATGTGCTGCCTCTTCCTCTCCCAGCCTGAATTCTGATGTGCAAGGATTACAAGAAGCTAGGGCAAATGCAGTCTGAGGTGTTATTTAAAATACATTAAACTATTTTTTTAATGAATAATAACTGCATTTAATGACCACATCATGCTGGTTGGACAAAGCTTGCTGGCACTTTCAAAGCTTCTTCCACAGATTTCTATTGGCCATGGGCAGTGAGGCGACTCAAAAATGTCAATTGCCAATATGAATGTGAACTGAATGGGGTTGACTTACTAAAACTGGAGAGTGCAAAATCTGGTGCAGCTTTGCATAGTAGCCAATCAGCTTCTACCTTCAGCTTGTTCAGTTAAGCTTTGACGAAAAAAAGAAAACCTGGAAGCCGATTGTTTTCTATGCAGACCTGCACCAGACTTTGCACTCTTCAGTTTTATGAAATCAACCCCATTTTATCTGGCTGGATTGAGAAGCCATTAGAGTATTGAAATCTGAATCTTGTGTATTAAATCTTAGATGATCTATGTAATGACATCGTCCTACTTTTATATGTATTTGTAGTGGCAAGTAATTCAGCCTTAAAACTAAGCCAATTGATGAATTTGCAAATATCCTATTTTTATTTTCTTCTCTTGAATATGTACAAGCAGACTTGTACAATCTACAGTGAATAATACAGATCAAAATTTGTGACTTCATGAATTCCTTAACTGCTTGGCTTTCCACATTCTCAGGAGAATTGAAAAGTTATGAAACAGCAACTCTCTTAATTCAAATATCCCCATACACTGGCCAAAGCTGTTTTCTATTCTTATTAATGGCTAAGTTAATGGTCTAATTTCTTATTTTTGCTGATTAAGTGCAATTATGTAGATTTTTTTTATATTTGACAAGAAGCTGACTGTTATTGAAAGAGTGACAAAAAGGAGAAAGTCATTTTATCCTGATAAAAGTGACATTATGCACTTACACAGCAGTAACAATTTCACCACAATTGTGAAAATGCCTTAAAAGTTTTCAGCATTTCGGTGTAATAAAAACATATAGTAAGAGAAGAGAAAAAGACTCAAAGGTTTAATATAATATTAATAATAATCATAATAATAATAAATCATTATAGTTTAGGTACGTTTAATAGCAGAAAGGCTAAATTATAAGACAAGTTTAGAAAATGAGGTATACTTTTTGATTCATCCAGTTGCGTGATCAGGAAATGGCTCTATCTGTGACCACTTTACAACTTCTGTAGTCAGACTTGACTGAATAGATTGCAAGTTCCTCTCAATCACTATTGCTCTTTAACGATAAGGCTTGCTTGGCAAATATGGCACAATTAGATCTTCCAACGAACCTCAAATGTTTAGAAACATAGAAGAATGATGGCAGAAAGAAGACCACCTATTCCATTGAGTCTACCCCCCTTATATATATATATATATATATATATATATATATATATATATATATATATATAAACACACACACTATATTGCCAAAAGTATTGGGACATTACACACACATGAACTTTAATGGCATCCCAGTTTTAGTCCGTAGGGTTCAATATTGAGCTCTGACAAAGCCTAAGAAGAACTATGGAGTAACTTGTGGGGCAGGTTTGGAGGCACTATGGAGGACTGAAGGTTCAGCAGAAGGAGGGCACTGTATTGGGCTAAGCAGCTCTGCTGGGAGGCATAGTGAGAGGATAAAGCTGCTGTGGCTGGCAAGGGGCACAATGAAATAGAGAGCCTGGGAAGCACTGTGAAGAGCTGTCGGCTGTAGAGGAAGTAGGAGGAGTTAAAGTGATACTAAAGTCTCATTTTTTTTTAATTTAAAAAATACAGGTAACAAACATGTCATACTTACCTGCTGTGTGCAGTGGTTTTGCACAGAGCAGCCCAGAATCTCTTATTTTCGGGTCCCTCTTCGGCGCTCCTGGGCCCCTCCCTTCTGCTGAGTGCCCCCACAGTAAGCAGCTTGCTATGAGGGCACCTGAGCCGCGGCTCTGTGTGTTCATTCAGACGCAGAGTCGCAGTTTGGCCGCAACCCCCTCTCTCCTCATTGGCTCACTGTCTTTGACAGCAGCGGGAGCCAATGGCACCACGCTGCCGTCTTAGCCAATAAGGAGGGAGAGTCCCGGGCAGCCGAGACACTCCTGCAACATCGCTGGATTGGGATGGGCTCAGGTAAGCATTGGGGGGGGGGGGGGTTGGGGGGCTGATGCACACAGAAAGCTTTTTATCTTCATGCATAGAATGCATGATAATAAAAAACCTTCAGACCTAACAACCACTTTAAACTTGCAGAGGATAATGTGAACAAAGATTGCTCACTGACTTTTAAGACCTGCTGTCAGTACAGCTGCCCCATAGGTAGTGATACTTTCCTTTTATCCTCTCTTTATGCATGTGACAAGTCCCTGGTAGAGGAAAACTTCCCTCCCCAGTGGGCACCCACTCTGACCAGAGGTCTGTAGCTGCATTAGGGGAATTATTCAACTTTAATGCCTCTCCATGTTGCTGAATGGAGTAGTGCCTGGTGCCTGCAGAGTGGCCTGGATCCTAGGACACCCTGAGGGGAGCTTCCTTCAGCCCACCACTCATCATCTCAGGGGCCCCAACCAGGCCTCATCCTGGCCTGGCCTCATAGCCACTGCATGGGCTAATATGACAGTAGTTTGACGTCTATAGGTATAAAAATATCAAAGGTTTTTTAAAAATTTAAATTTAAAGACAGAAAACATTTTCCTTTTAGTTTTGGATAGAATAGGGAAGTTTTACACCCCTGTCAAGTTTTTTGCTGTCTGTGTTCCACTGGGAGATTTCATTTCCTGCTTAGGAGACACACAGGAAATTAAAGTAAATACTACCAAACCTGGCCGAATTTCTATCTAAGACAGCTGTCTTCAGGACATTTGTCCTCATTGGATTGACATTTACCTCTTGATTTGGTGAAAACTCTGAAATATTGGATTACCCATTACTGTCTATCTTAGTGACAATGGTCACCAGGACAAATACAGTGAGCAATTAAAAGTTCTTAATCTTTCCAAAACTCCAAAACTAAAAAATAAATATTGGCTTTACATGCACTTTAATAATCCTTTATTCTAAAGAAAAAGAGGAGGCTACAAAAAACACATGACTGTCCTGTGTACATATACAATAACAAAAGGTACATATAAGCTACATTTTTGAATATGTTTTATTAACACATACTGATAACATTATTTCCATCAAGCTGATTACTTTTATTGAATATCCAGAAAGTCACTGAAAAGAAAATATATCCCCTCTTAGCATCTAAGGCATGAAGTAGGGATGGCATAGTGAAATTAAGGAATGAAGTTTTACTTAAATTGCTGGTATCTTCAGACAGAAGATAGCGTGGGAATGTTTAATCCAGAGAATTTATCTGACTGCCGATCTAGTGATCATGTTTTGCAAAGAATTCTCCTCCATGAAGAAAAATTGAACTCAGTTGCCCTGGGGTTTTGTTATTGCTTTCTTTGGAACCACACAGGTAGGATTTGTCAAAGACTGACTTGTGTCTTTTTCAACACAATTTAATGGGAAACTAGAATGGTTTTAGGCCATTTTTAGTTTTAGTTTTTAGTTTTTTTATTATTTATTTAAAGTGACTTTGCAGTCACAGAAAAATCCATCCTACAAAAAACAAAATATCACATCACTCTAATCTTCACTCTCTTGCAGAGCTTTACAGGGGTATTGTATGAGATCAGTGGGCTTGTGCACAAGATCCTAAGTTGGGCACCAATGCACTGCGGCAAAGAGTGGGCATGGTTTTCATTGTGGCTGGGGTGTTGGTAGGACTGTAAAAGACCTTGGGAGTGTTTGGAAACCCTAAGTGCAGGGCCGGCCCTATGATGGGACCGGGTGGTACCATGGTACCAGGCGGCACTGTTAGGGGGGCGGCAAACTGACGCCCGCCAGCCAGCTCCGCTGCCTGTGAGGAGCCCGGCGCCGCTGAGGACACTCACAGGCGGGGGGGGCAGTCAGCGAGTGAGCAGGCATGGGCAGGCGCCGCTCCCTGTGAGGAGCCCGGTGTACCGGCGCCGCTGCCTGTGAGGACACTCACAGGCGGGGGGAGGGGGCAGTCAGCGAGTGAGCACTGCAGGCACCGCTCCCTGTGAGGAGCCCAGCGCCGCTGCTGTTGGTGACAGGGGCGGGCAGAGCACTTGCAGCCGGGGGGGGGGTTTGGGAGCAGTCAGCAAGTGAGCGGGCAGCGGAGCAGAGTGATGATGTCATCTCTCCCCGCCGCCCTGCATCACCACAGTTTCACCCTCACTGTGCAGCCATGGGCAGCAGAGAGATTATATCATCTCTCTGCTGCCTGCCTTCACTCTGGGACACAGCAAGTGACAACCCGCAACGTGTGACAGGTGATGTCGTGACAATCCGCAACGTGTGGCAAGTGACAATACGCAACGTGTGGCAGGTGACGCTTGGCAAGTGACAATCCGCAACGTGTGGCAAGTGACAATACGCAACGTGTGGCAGGTGACGCTTGGCAAGTGACAATCCGCAACGTGTGGCACGGGGCTATCCACAACGTGTGGCACGGGACTATCCGCAACGTGTGGCAGGTGACGTTGTGGCAAGTGACAATGTGCAACGTGTGGCAGGTGATGTTGTGGCATGTGACGTGGCAAGAGACAACCCGCAACGTGTGGCAGATGACAATCCGCAACGTGTGGCAGGTGACGTGGCAAGTGACAATCCGCAACGTGTGGCAAGTGGCAACCCGCAACGTGTGGCAGGTGACATAAGTGACCATGCGCAACATGTGGCAGCCGACAATCCGCAACGAGTGGCAGGTGACAACCCGCATCTGGTGGTGGAGTCCGAAGCAAAACTGTAAGTACAAACACACATCACAAGTTGTATGAGACATGAGAGCCTCTGAGAGGGACTTGCCTTGCCCAGCCCTGATTAACCACTTAAGGACCGGAAAGATTTGCCCACTTAAAGCGGTTGTATGGCTTTGTTTTTTTAAATAACAAACATGTTATACTTACCTCCACTGTGCAGTGCGTTTGGAAAAGAGTGGCCCCGATTCTCTGGTTCCTCGGCGGCTGTCTTGGCTCCTCCCTGCATCAGCTAACCCCCTTCTGGGAAGCACTCTCCCAAGGGGGTTAGCTTGCGGGCGCGCTCCCTGTTATACACGCTGCGTCCATAGACACAACATGTATGACTCATTCCCGCCCCCCCCAGGTCCCGGGTCATTGGATGTGATTGACAGCAGCGCGAGCCAATGGCTGCACTGCTATCAATCTAGCCAATTAACGGCCAGAGTCCGTGGAGAAGAGGACGCCGGGGGACGCGCACAGCAAGTGAACGGGCTCAGGTAAGTAAAACAGGGGGCCTGGGGGGCAGTCATTGCCAGGTGTTTTTTCACCTTAATGCATAGGATGCATTAAGGTGAAAAATCACGAACCTTTACAAACCCTTTAATAACCAGGCCATTTTTTGCGATACGGCACTGTGTCGCTTTAACTGACAATTGCGCGGTAATGCGACACTGTACCCAAATAAAATTGGCGTCCTTTTTTTCCCACAAATAGAGCTTTCTTTTGGTGATATTTGATCACCTCTGCGGTTTTTATTTATTGCACTATAAACAACAAACGAGCAACAATTAAAAAAAACAAACAAACAATATTTTTTACTTTTTGCTATAATAAATATCCAAAAAATGTATAAAAAAATAATTTCTTCATCAGTTTAGGCCAATATGTATTCTTCTACATATTTTTGGTACCAAAAAAAACATAATTAGCGTACATTGATTAGTTTGCGCAAAAGACATTGCGGCCGCCCGCCATGCACAGGTCCCTTTATACTCCTATATACATGTATAGAGCCCTGACAGGTCCTTTTATACACCTATATGCACATATAGAGCCATGACAGGTCCTCTTTATACTCATTTATACATGTATAGAGCCACGACAGGTCCTCTTTATTATCCTTTATACATGTATAGAGCCATGACAGGTCCTCTTTATACATGTATAGAGCCACGACAGGTCCTCTTTTTACTCCTATACATGTATAGAGCCACGACGGGTCCCCTTTAGTTATCATGATATAAAATAATGAATGTGGGGGCCTTTTGGTGGGCGTGATTTTTTTTTTGGGGGGGGGGGCAGAATTTCATTCTTGGTCCCAGGCAGCACAATGTCTTGGGCCGGCCCTGCCTAAGTGGAATAGTAATGTGGCGTGCTTAGTGCGCCACGGCAAATGGTGAGTGCAGCCACATTGTGTTAACAGTGGGAGGGCATTAAAGGGGCATGGTTAACTAAAACAAAAGCCTTCTTGTACCCATAAAAAATAATAGTTAGATTTTTGAGTCTTACAGACCTCAGCACAATCATAAAAAAAAAAACTCTTCCATTACATATGATTTGTCTATACTGAAAATAGTCAGAGAGCTAACACTGCTTACTAACCAGCAACTATTGAGACACTTTGGTGAGAAGTATGTAATGTACAATATAGTGTATATAGTGCAGGAATGAGAATGTCTGCACAGCACTCCCCCCCACATCTTCGGTCTTCACAGTCCTCCCCATCCTCAGCCTTCATATTTAAACCTCCTCCTCAGTCTTCACAGTCCCCCCATCCTCTGGATTTGCAAGTCCCCCATCTTCTGGCTTCACACTCTCCTCATCCTCTGGCTTCACACCCCCCTCATCCTCCGGCTTCACAGCCCCTCATCCTCTGGCTTCACAGTCACCCCATCCTCATTCTGCAAAGTTCCCCCCATCCTCAAGCTCATCGTAGTTCCCCCATCCCCCACATCCTCAGTGTTCCCAGCCCCCTCCAGTTCCCCACAGTCTCCTAACCAGACTCAGGCACATCTCTCATAGGCATGTGTGATTTCTCTCTCCTGGGCTCCAGTGGGTGACATCAGTTGCAAAACTGTTTGTGAACTGATCCCAGGCAGATTTGTTCATCCCTATTCTGGATCAGTCTCACTTGCAAAGTGGTAGCATCTCCCAAATTTTTTTCTTGACTAGACCCCTTTAGGTTTTTCCAGGGTCCAGAAAAAACAGCATAAGGGAATAATTTAGGTGTCAAAATCAAGCAGAGTCTTTAATAAATTATATATACACTATATTACCAAAAGTATTGGGATGCCTACCTTTACACGCACATGAACCTTAATGGCTTCTTAGTCTTATGCCGTGTACACACGATCGGTTTTACCGATGAAAACAGTCCGATGGACTTTTCTCATCGGACAAACCGATCGTGTATGGGCCCCATCAATTTTTTTTCCTTTAGTGAGAAAAAATAGAACATGTTTTAAATTTATCCGATGGGAAAAAAAACGATAGCAAATTCCGATTGCATGTGTGGAACTCCATCGGACAAAAAACCCATGCATGCTCAGAATCAAGTCGACGCATGCTCAGAAGCATTGAACTTCATTTTTCTCGGCTTGTCGGAGTGTTTTACGTCACAGCATTTGGGACGGTCGGATTTTTGACTGATGGAAGTTAGCTTTATCGGATTTCCGATGGAAAAATCCATCGGATTAGAATCCATAGGAAATCCGATCGTGTGTACAGGGCTATAGTTCTTTCGTTTCTGAGCATGCGTAGTCTTGCTCTTCCGATTTTATTCGGATGAAAACTGTACTAATTAAACAAAAATCGGATGCTATGTTCACAAACCACAACATTTTTTATCGGCTGCACATTCAGTTTTTTTCATCTGAAAATTTGGAAGTCGGCTGTCGAAAGCACCATACTAACGATCAGAAAATCAGAAGATCGTTCGTCGAACAAAATTTTACTTCCGATTTTCTGATCGTGTGTATGGGCCTTAAGGATCTGAATGCCATAGCGGGGGTAGAGTGAATTAGTGGTGATATATACAGTAGGTCCTATAGTTTCAATATTTCTAATGTATTATGTAGTCTAGCCATTTTAACAAGGTAGAAATTTATAATGCATTGATTTTAAAGAGGTAATAAACCCAAAAACGAACATTTATTATATTGCAGCTTACCAATTCTTATGCCCCGTACACACGGTCGGACTTTTGCCCGGCCAAAATCACATCGGAATTTCCGACGGAATTCCATCGGAGTAAAAGAGAACATGTTCTCCATCTAAACTCCGATGGAATTCCTCGGAATTTCCGATGGAAAAAGTCCGATGGGGCATACACATGGTTGGAATATCCGTTGGAAAAAGTCAGTCGGACTTTTTTCATCGGAAATTCCGATCGTGTGTACAAGGCTTTAGATGTGATGGCTGCAATAATCAGCTTTGATTTATTTATGTTAAATCTTTATCTCAAAAGAAGAAAAATGTTTGTTGCAACTGTTTAGAAAGTGTGAGCTGCAGTTTGGCTTCAATTTGTTAGTGTACCTAAATCTGCTAGTATATCTAACCCCCCCCCCCAATGCTGCTGTCCAAAGATGCCCCTGTTCTCCTTCCTCCAGAGTGGCGTCACCCTAATACAGGAGATGTGCTACTGGCCAGATCATCAAAATCAGAGGGAAAAAACATCACCACACCACATCTAAGTATTGGTAAGCTGCAATATAATACATTTTGGGTTTTGGGTTTAATACCACTTTAAGGATAGAAAGCATAGAAAATGAGTGAAAATATATAGAAATAATACAATCAAATAGAATTTTTACAATTTCACAGCACACATTCCAAGGGTGCATTGGATCCAAAATAAAATTTAATCCTGAATGCCAATACAGTATTATAGAACCACAGTTACTTAAGCATAACTGCGGTAACAAAATTCAGCAGACTACCTATAAGATCTGCTATGAAATTTATTGTATTGATGACTGGAAGGAAGACAATAATCTCCAATGTCCAATGTGTTAACAATGCCTATTGGGAGCATACAATCAAAATGACTCAGTGGTAAGGACTGCATGTTTCAAAGGTTTGGAGCAGGGGCATCGGGCTTGGGGGGCTGGAGCCCCGAATGGGTCCCCGAAAAGCCCAGAGTCTCAGGCATTTAGCTCTCCATTGTTAGCCCCAAGCGCCGAGCGCCGGGACTGATCTGATCCCGAGCGCCGCCGAACGTGGCCGAATGTGGCCGAGTGCGGGCGAGTGTGGCCGAGTGCGGGCGAGTGTGGCCGAGTCCTGCCGACTCGCCGGGACCGATCTGATCCCGACCCGAGCGCTGCCGAATGTGGCCGAGTGCTGCTGAGTGTGGGCAAGTCCTGCCGACTCGCCGGAACCGATCTGATCCTGACCCGAGCGCCGCCGAATGTGGCCAAGTGCCGCCGAGTGTGGCCGAGTCCTGCCAACTCGCCGAGTGCCATAGCAAGTCCCACCTTCTGGAGCCTGCGCAATGCCTATGATGGACGTCCCACTGGTCCAGTGCCGGCGGGACATGTGACGTCCATCATAGGCGCTACATACTCCAGAAGGCGGGAATTACAATGCGGCCGCCGCTCCACATCCCCGCTCGGCGCTGGGGCAGGCGGCTTTCCTCTCCTCCCCAGCTCTCCTCAGGCTCTCCTCCCCTCCAGGCTCCTCGGCTCTCCTCCCCTCCAGGCTCATCCTCTGACGGAATGACTGACTGCAGTAGTGCCTGCTGTGACACCGCTGAGCTGAGGTAGGTCAGACAGTGTAATGTGTATGTAAATGTCAGTGTATGTAGGTCACTGTAGGTAGGTCAGTGTATATAGGTCCCTACCGTCAGTGTAGGTAGGTCAGTGTAGGTAGGTCAGTGTATGTCAGGTAGGTCAGTGTAGGTAGAAGAGTGTATATAGGTCACTACCGTCAGTGTAGGTAGGTCAGTGTAGGTAGGTCAGTGTATGTCAGGTAGGTCAGTGTAGGGAGGTCAGTGTATATAGGTCACTACCGTCAGTGTATGTCAGGTAGGTCAGTGTATATAGGTCACTACCATCAGTGTATGTCAGGTAGGTCAGTGTATGTAGGTCAGGTAGGTCAGTGTATGTAGGTAGGTCACTACCGTCAGTGCATGTAGATCAGGTAGGTCAGTGTATGTAGGTCACTACCTTCAGTGTATGTAGGTCAGGTAGGTCATGGGGGCCATGCCCGTGTCACATACACCATCTCCAGCCCCCCCCGCTTATGGCCTTGGGCCATGTCGTGGGTGAGGGGGTGGTACCTCAATCCAGTAGGTGCCGATGTTCTGGCGACTCATCACCTAGGGTCGATGAGTGCGGTCTGCAAAGTATGGGCTTTGGCAGGCAGGAGGAGGAGAGTAGGAGTGATCTGACATCGCTCTCCTCCTGCTCAAGTTCCGCCCACCAATGGGCAGCAGGCGGCAACAGGCTGTCTGAACGCTGCAGGCGGCCTCTTCTCTTCTCCCCTCCAGTGTGCACAGTTACATTTTTTGATACTGGTGCCTTAGAATAATGAGAAATAAATAGCAGGCTTTCTACACAGCAGAACGAGGGAGCAAGATAGAGCCCTGTGTACAGTAAGACTTTGCAGTGTGACCTAGTGTATGTGGCTCAGCAGTTCCTTCTGGTACTAACTTGTAAAACTTTATTTTACAGGAAGCTGGGAGGTAATAGTTTCTACAGAGGGAGTGGACTGGGGGATTCAAACGGAGTGATTATCTGTGCCTCATGCAGGGCAATGTTTTACTGAAACAAGGATGTACAGGTGTTCCATACATCCCTGTGTCGGAAGTCCCATTGTTATCTATTGGGACAAAGGGGCTGTACCGACACATCTGCTGTTCTCAATGTGACATTGGTGTGAGGTGTACAGCCCTGAAGCACTCAGGGACAAGCACCCATACCCACATGGATGTCATATTGGGACACAGCGGCTGTGTCCATGCAGCCACCAATGGGACTGCTTGTATGGGAATGCACGGAACACCTGTGCATCCCTGTGTGACCCCTCTTTTACCCCCTCTCTCTGACCTCTTTCTCTCACATGCAGGCAGGGGGAACTGAGTGGACAAGTGAGTGTCACTAATCTGCACCAAGCACTGTCACTGATCCGCCCCTCCCAATCACTGCTACTGATTCCCCCTCCCTCTCAAGCACAGCTACTTGCTGGACTGACTTGTCTCTTGCTGGACGGGGCTGTCTCTTGCTGGACTGGGGTGTCTCTTGCTGGACTGGGCTGTCTCTTGCTGGACTGGCCTGTCTCTTTCTGGACTGGGCTGTCCTTTGCTGGACTGAGCTGTCTCTTGCTGGACTAGGCTGTCTCTTGCTGGACTGAGCTGTCTCTTGCTGGACTGAGCTGTCTCTTGCTGGACTAGGCTGTCTCTTGCTGGACTGAGCTGTCACTTGCAGGACTGAGCTATCTCTTGCTGGACTGAGCTATCTCTTACTGGACTGAGCTGTCTCTTGCTGGACTGGACTGTCTCTTGCTGGACTATGTGGTTTTGGGGGGGTGGTTCCAGGGGCGTGACATAGGAGGGGGCGGTTCTATGGGGCGGGTAGGGGTGTGACCTAGGAGGAGAAGGTGAGTTCCTGGACCTTTTTTCTGAGAAAAAAAGCCCTGGATATGTGTATAACTCGGGTCAGGACTTTGCTGCTTCTATGGGGATGGAACCAATGTAGTTATGTGATTTAAACATTGCGTGATATATTGAAACTGTATGATTATAATAAGTAAATAAATAAATATATTAAATAAGACTGACATGTGACAAGTGTCTTCCTGCGCCACCATTCTGATGTTTGCTATCATTTCTTACCTACAATATTTTTACAAAAATAATCTATGATGTTTTATTTGCCACTGCTAAGAGCTCAAGAAAGCATTTACATTCCCTCTCTTTACATTCCCTTCACTTTATAGAATATTTCCTTTTCCAATAAATGTCATCTTATTTGTCAACTATTCTTTACCTAATGCAGAATATGTAAGATCTGTATATTTGTGGCTAAGTGAATCAATTCAGTTTATCTAACAACTAACATAGAACATTCTAAATGGTCTTTTACTAAAATTGTGTGAAGGGTGGGGGGAAGTGTCCTGGCCAGACAGCTGTCTGTATTTTTTCTCTTCATTTATTTAGTTAACACTCTTGGTTTTTGTAATGTTTTGTGGACATTGCCTGTGGTAATTCCATTTTTTCCCATGGTAATTGGTGTTTATTGATATTAATAACTCTCCAAATCCTGTGCACTATATGGGTTTTTATAGATGTTTGTATGCTTGTGTTAATCGTGTTTTTCTTATATATATATATATATATATATATGTTTTTCTGTGTGTTCTAATATGTTAAAAATTGTACGTGCCATGCTTTGTTTTTCTGTTTCAGTGATGGATCGGGAAAATTAAACATTTATCAAGTATTGCTATCTAACCAACACCTCATATTTACTTTTTCAGTCTTTACATTTTCTGGTTATGTTATTTGTAGGAATCCTATAATTACAACAACAACAAAAAAAAAAACGATTCAAGGGTGTAGCCAGGTCATATAGCCAGAGCATGCACAAGAAAGCTTTGTCTTCTTGCTTGTTGACAGCTAGGGATGTGCTTTGAGTTGAGCATGGGTTCAATGTGAACCAAGCTTGTTAATGGTTCAGGAAAATAGCAAACTAATGCAACCCTTAGCTGCAATAGCAACCAATACCAAAATTGCACTTCCTATCCTTTGAAATTTGGTCAGGTGGCTTAGAATGACCAATAATAGGAGTTTTATTATGGCCAGCCTACTCACTTTAAAAGGCAGGGTTCCCAGCAGACATTTTTCAGTGTGGGCTGGAATAGATAGGGAGAACCGACAGTGTGTGAATAGGGTGAAATAGTTGTGCTATATACAGTGCTATACAGTGCTATACAGTGCTCTACAGCGCTATCCACAATGCTGAATCATGCTACATTACCAAGAATTTGGAATGCAGTGGGCTGCATATTAGTGTATACCAGGGGTCTTCAAACTACGGCCCTCAAGGTGTTCAGGAACTACAATTCCCATCATGCCTAGTCATATCTGTGAATGTCACGGTTTTGCAATGCCTCATGGAATTTGTAGTTCCGCAACAGCTGGAGGGCCGTAGTTTGAGGATCCCTGGTGTATACAGTACCCACTTTGTGTTCACTCCCAGTGCACAGACCCAACAGTTCTTTCTAGGACTACCTTCATGTGTGTCAGCAACAGTGTAATTTGCTCTTTAACTGCTCCACTTTCCCCCACCATTTTTCTTTGTTCTTTTATTTTATTTTTAATTTTGTTTTATTTAATTTTAGGTTTTATACAGAGATGCAAATGTGCCTGCTTCTTCCAATTCTGATAATTCCTCCATAGCCCTGCAAACTGGCATGCAGGAACCTGCAGAATTAGTTACAGCTTACTGCCAAATGGGCTCCAGCTATAAGGAGAGAGGGAATCGTGAGGTGGCAGACAGTACAGGGGTGGCAGAGACTGCAGCGGAGGAAAGTAAGGGGAAGGCAGAACAGCAGTAAGGGAAGACTTCTTGCAGGGGCAGCTGTACTATTCCACTGGATGGCACTGCCCCACAGATACAAACCACTGCTATCTCTAGGGCCGCTTTACAGAGCTCTGGTGTCTGGGCCTTTTTACCACACATCTGCTGTTAAAAGTACTGTTGTGGTCTGCAACCTTTGCTTGCAGCATATCACTTGTGGTAAAACTATCAGAAATGTGGGTACCACATGAATCTTCAAACAAAACCCAGTCAATGATACAAGTTGGCAGAACATACTATTCCACATTCATACTCATACTATTCATACTATTCCACATTCCACACTTTCCACCTCCTTCCCCCACAAGATTCTCCATCACTGCAACATCTGCAGCCTCAACTGATAGGGAGGGAAGTATTACAAAGTATCAGAGATTTATCTCTGTGTCTGTGTCACTGGACCATGCGGTCAGCAACAGGATCCACGTGACCACAGACACATGGTTTAGAAAGTATGGGCAGGGAAGCTACATCTCCTTCCCATCACACTGAGTAAAATTTCTGATGGCTGTGAAGGATGTAGGATAGGGACACTGCTGGAATTAGTGGTGCCACCCTGTGTCTTGCACGTTGATGTAGGTGGCAGAGTAATCTACCCCCTCCTCCTCAATGGCCTTGTCCTTCAGAATCACCCTTTTTCCTCAAGCATCCTAGACCCTAGGCAACACGCTGCCAAACAATTTGCAGCTGCTATGAGACAAGAGCCACACTGAGCCAGAAATTCTGGCAGCATTTCTGGGGCAGGCTGAAAGATGGCTGACCCCATGCCATCTTGTGCCAAACAAGGTTGTGTGTGACAAGAGAGACACATCAGCAGGGAAAGTTCACACACAAACCTTGCATCACACGTCCTGAACCTGGTGGTGCAGAAGTTTCTGGTTAGGTCCTGCAGCAGGCCAGAAGAGTGTGCAGATATTTTAGATACTCAAATCCGGCAAGAGTGTGCCTGACCAAAATGCAGCAGTAACACAAGCTGCCTGCCAGCCACCTGATATGTGATACACCTATGCACTGGAACTCAAAGATGGCCATGCTGCAGCAGTTGAACTAATTATAGTGGGGCATTAATGAATATTTGCTTGAGTATGAGATGAGCACAGGGTCATCAATAACAACACAATCCCTCTGGTGTTTTTCCTGGAACACACACCTTATGGTGTGATAGCCCAAGCACTGGAGAAAAAGCAACAGGAGGAAGAGGAGGACTTCCTCTTGTCTCAGACCCAGCAGGATCCTCAACAATCTGATTGCAGACTACTTGGGGTCCAGAGATGATAATCACTTATTGAAGTGAGGACCCCTTGGACAATTGGGTGTCCAGGTTGGAACACTGGAGTAAGCACTGAAACTTATGGCTTCAGACTGTGTGCTGTCTGAGAGGGCCTTCACTGTGGACTGAAACACTCTTGTAAAAATGAGCCAGTCTGGGCTTATTTTGTCATCCAGACCCCAAAAAATTGCATCATCGCCAGCTCCTGCCACCTCTGCTGGCCTGCCATGAATAACGTGTCCTGTCCTCGGCTGGCCTGCCACCATTATCAGTTACTGACACCTTTGCTGGCATGCCACCATTACCAGACCCTGTAACCTCTCCTGGCCTGTCAATGCCACCATTACCAGCTCCTGCCCCCTTTCCTGGCCTGCAGCTGTGACCATTCCCAGCTCTTGCCACCTCTGCTGGTCTGTCAATATTACCAGGTCCTGCCACCTTTCCTAGCCTGCTGCTGCCAGCATTGCCAACTTCTGTCACCTCACCTGGCTTGCCACCATTACCAGCTCCTGCCATCTCTACTGGCCTGCCCCCATTGCCAGTGCCTGCCACCTCTCTCCTGTCCTATTAAAGTGTTTGTAACCATAAAAAAAAGAAAAAAAATGATCCTGTTCCTTTAAAGCATGAATAACAGCAAAGTGCTTGTGCTGTGTCATTTGGCCCCTTGTATTATATAAAATACCTGGCTGATCCTGCCTGGTTCTGCCCTCCCCCCTGTAAACTGACCACGGTTTATCATGGCTGCTGAGCCCTAATACAATGGTCAGTTTACATGCCTCCATCATCCGCAGCTCTCCTCTGTCCTCCCCCCTTCTCTCCCTGCCTGTAAGCTCTGATCCGCTCTCGGCCCTCCCCTCCTGCTGCTCTAAAACTATGTTATGTTCATACCATAGCCTCTTTTAGATAACAATATGTGCCCACTGTATATGCTGTATAAAAAATATGCAGATTTCTACCTTATTTGAGAGCGCCTTCTGGCACTCAAGTGACTGCTTGCCTTGTGTGTCACCGGGCAGTGTTTTTTTCTTTCAGCAGGTGTAAGGCACCGTGAGCATGGATTTACATTATTGGATGATATGATTATTAGTGTATGTACATCGGGGGTCAGCAAGCTGTCAATCTTGATCGACCAGTCGACCATGAGGGGCTGACAGGTGGATCGCGAGCATGGCTCTGCTTTCCCCCAGCCTCCGCCACTCTCCTGTTAGCTGCAAAGTGGAGAGCGGGAGGTGGGAGCTGGATGGAGGGCGAGGGGCGGGACCTTCTCAGTGATTGGTTGCTCCCACCTTCCACCCAGCACTATGCTATCTCCTGATCTCTGCCCAGATGAACTCACGCTGGCAGGTAAGTTTTACCCACACAGCGTTGTGTGTTAGGGGGTGGTGGTACACTTTCAGAGGGAGAACAGAGGACACTATGGGGGGCTTGATGTGAAGGGGGTCAGATGACACTGTTTTGGGAGGTACATGACACTACTGTGGGTGGAGGGGGGCAGAGGACACTGCTATGGAGGGCTGAGGACACTACAGTGGGGGGGGGTGTTGTAAGGGGCAGGGAACGCAGCATTGGGGGGTACAGAACACTACTATGGGGGGCAGAGGACACTACAGTGGGGGATTTGAAGGGGGCAGAGGGCACTGCATTGGGGGGGTGGGTACAAAAGACTACTGTGGGGGAGGGGGAGAGAAGACACTGCTACGGGGGGGCTACAGTGAAAGGGTGATGTGAAGGGGACAGAGGACCTGAACAGTTATACCCTTGTTCAGTTGCATTCAAATTTAAAGGCTCTGTTGGACTCATGTGCATAATTTTATGTTTTTTTAGAGCATGAGGAAAACCTCAAACTCATATGGATGCCCTCTAGTGGACAGATAGGCTGCCCACATTTCCAACAGTACCAGAGGAAGTGAGCGAAATTGTCAAAAGACTCATATCTGCATTAGGTTCCACTGCCTCTAATCAATTTTGGAGGTAGGGAATCTTTCTTTTGGGAACTAAAACTTGCTCTGTGAATGCAATTATGAAATTTCTCTTAATTTGTTATAAATATTATCTGGCAATATGGATACAATGTTCAAATTGTGGATGTCTAGATTTCTTATGTTGTTTTTGTTTATCTCATTCATTTTTTCATCAAGCTTTTTTACTGATGAAGCCAGAACGGTGAAACATGTTGAATTACAAGTGTGATGAATAAAATTCTCCTCTCTTTGGTGTATGGCAACAAATGGTTGTATAAATGTTTTAAATCAGTTTTGTAAACAAATACATTTTTGTAATTTTTTTAAATAAATGTTTGTTTAATGATATGTCTCTGCACCTGAAAAGTTCCTTTTCCAAACCTCACTTGCTACCTGTTTTGGTAATATAGCGTACATTGAAACTCTGGCAGTTAGAAGGGGATGAAGAAGAATTGTACACCTGTACACGTGTATGTGTGAGGTCTCCACAGAACAAATCTTGTGTTTTTTCGTCAGAATCTTTTCGCCAGCCTCTGCCAGCAAGATCCTGTGTATAAACTTCAGTAAGTTATTACATCCAATGTGCAAGAGGCCTAAGGCATGCTTAGCCCTTAAAAGTCGCCCACTGAAGCTAAGTTCAAGTCTTCCATTGTTAAACAATCCCTTAATCACTGGTGGTCAGTAACGTTTTAAAAAACGTACCTCCGTCATTGGTGCTCATTGGCACATTAAATCCTTCCCCCCCCCAACAGTCCCACAGCACTGGTAGTCAGTGACATTTTATACCCCCAACTCACCTTGAATCACAGCTTTCTTATACTTCAGCCTAGAGGATTTAATGAATAGATTCATTCATTATATCCTCTGTTCTGCCCTTCCTCTATTGTGAGAGGAAGGGGTGGGCTCTCACATATAAACAGTAGTACTGTTTACATTTGTAGAGTTGCTCCGATCGGTAGGAGCACAGGCATTAGAGGTGCACATCTGTTCTTTAATACTGCTCCCCCACAGTCCAATGAGGGGAGGTTAGAAATGAACATCAGTTCCACAGTAAGTACCAATTTCCTTCAACTTGTTACTATACCTTATGCTGGCCAAACACTATACGAAAAATCAGCCGAGTGTGCTCTCGAAAAACGAACATACGTTCGTGAGAGCAAACGATCATGCCATCAGCTAAGTAACGATTTGTGAACGATAAATCGTTTGTGAACATCAATCGTTTGTGCGGTTTTTGCATATAAAAAGGAAGTGACAAAATGTATTTGACCTCTGCTCCCTGGCTTCCTGTGGTTTACGTACACGCAGAAGCAACGTGCGTTCGTCAGAACAAACCTTGTGTGTAGTGAGCATCTCTACTGCATCACCTATATCAGCCCCACCTTCAATATGGATGTGGATGAGAGGACCATTGCCATAGTAATGCTTGGAGTGATGGCTATACAGCAAGCAGAGAAGCCTAGAAAAAAAGGCGAAGGTTATGGAGTAAAGAGTGGCTGAAGAACCGTGATAACTTCTCTCATATGAGATTGGTTCGAGAGCTCAAGGAAAACAATCCAGATGATTATCGGAACTATCTGAGGATGCCTGATGAGTCCTTTCAGCTGCTACTGAGTCAAGTTTCACCCCTCATAACAAAAAAAGGACACCGTCTTAAGAAATACCATCAAAGCGGAGCACAGACTGGTAGCAACACTTCGTTTTCTGGCAACTTGCCGAAGTTTTGAAGACCTCAAGTTCACCACTGGAATCTCTGCCCAGTCGCTAGGCCGCATCATACCTGAGACCTGCCAAGCCATCATAAGAATATTACAAGACGAATACTTAAAGGTAATGACACAGTGCTTTTATTTTTAACTCTCAAACACTGTACAGCTAGCTTCCTTGAACTTTGAAGCTGTAAACATACTCAAACTAGTTCATAACATGTCAAATTGAAAAACATAACATCTTTTAAACCTATTTATGTGATTCACAAAGATGTATACTGATAATCATGTCCCCAGTTGTTTTGGGGACGATCCTGCTGTGCCACTGATGCATTTGTTGAGGTTGTTGCGATGATTGGGTGTGTGTGGTTTTGTGCTCAGCTAAGTGCGTATTTGTGGTAAGCTCCCCTCTTAACCCTTTATTAAGAAGCTGAATGAGTAATGGTTTCAAGTAATTGTTTTTGGTCTTCTGACATCCGGCGTATTTTCTTGGTAATAAATCCACCCAGGTCATCACATTCATCCCTCTTCTGATTCAACACTGCAGATGCCTGTAGTAGAAAATTGCCTGTAGACTCTTGCCTTGTCTTTCTCTTTTTGTTCCTGCTTACTGGTGGTGATGTAACAGTCTGTGTTTCACTGCCAAATAGATCCTGTATAATAAAGCAAAATAAAAGAATGTATCATGAATTAAAGCCTGAAAATGTTTTTAACGTATATTTTTACCTTTTACAGCTCCCGGCATCTGTGGAGGAATGGAAAGCAACAGCTAAACAATTTAACAACTATTGTAATTTCCCCAACTGTGGTGGTGCCATAGACGGGAAACATGTTCGCATAACACCCCCAGCAAAATCTGGCTCCTTCTATTATAATTACAAAGGCTACTTTAGCATTGTCCTAATGGCAATCGTGAATGCAAAATATGAGTTTATCTTTGTGGACATTGGCAAAAATGGACGAAATTCAGATGGGGGAGTAATTGAGAAAACTGTTTTTTCTCATCGTTTAAAAAATGGACTTCTAAATCTACCATCCCAAGAGGACACAGTGGAAGTACTGAACTTTGTATTTGTCGCAGATGACGCATTTGCATTATCTGACCATGTGTTGAATCCATTTGCCCTTAAAAACCTTACACCTGATCAAAAAATCTTTAATTACAGGTTATCTCGTGCTAGACGAGTGGTAGAAAATGCTTTTGGTATTATGGCCAACCACTTTCGTATCTTCCATACACCAATAAATGTAGCCCCACCAAAAAATTTACATTATGGTTCATTGTTGCTGTGTGTTGCATAATTTCCTAAGGCATACTAGCTCCACCTACATGTCACAATCCATGATGGACCGGGAAGATACTCTGTCTGGGGATGTCATGTCTGGTGAGTGGCGTAATGATACAGAAGGGCTTTTAAACCTAGGCCAAGCCCCACCATGTCTCTTTAGTCAACTAGCCCATCAGAATCATCTTGATTATATGCAATATTTTCCAGGGCCTGGAGCAGTAGATTGGCAAAACAATCTCTAAATGTTATATTGAAATTTCAGTGGCTGAGTTTATCTATTATTTTAGGAATAAACACAGGTGTCATGTTATTTTTGCCCTAAAAAAATGAACAAAAGTACATATGCTTAAAATTTTGATGTGTGGTGTAATTTGTTATGTATTATCTTCAATTTAGTGTATAATAAAAAAGAATATGATTACTTTACCTGACTGGCTGCCATTTCCTCAAAGGTTCCATCTTCTTCATCTCCAGAATTATTTCCACTGATGCTGTTGTCAGAACATTTGGGGTTAAAAAGAATTACATATAGGCCTTTATATTATGCATATTAATATTTTTCATATGGTTCATATTCATGTATATTATGAGCGAGAGGACAGCCATTTTGTCTCTAAAGTTAAGCTCATAGTTCATGATGTGCTGTGAACGATACTAGAGCCACATTGGTTCCTAATTTCTCTTTAAGGGGTTAACCCACATTCACTATCTTTAAATTTATTTCCTGTCTCACAAGAAGGCATTGTTTTGCTGTATCTCTTTCCCAGACCATAAACTCAAAACTTTGAGCATTTAAGAAAATATACCAGCCTCCCCGGGTGGCAATTCAAAGGTTTGGACACTTGGTAAAATAAACAAGATATGGAACTCTTGTTTCAAGGGAGCATAAACCCTAAATTAGTATTTCAGAATAAGCTACAAAACTAAAGGGCTTATTCAAAATAAGCTGTGTACTGTATATCTTAAATAAGGTTTATTGTAAGTACCTTCACAAAGTATCTATACTAGTAATACGTGTATAAACCCATGTATGCATATATATAGATTAGTATTAAGGAGTTGTATACATGCTACTATATTAGTGGGGTAGCATTAGAAACTGCTTAGACATACATTCCAGTGGTTAGCTTCAGGAACTTCCCAAAACATTAACAAATGTCCGGAGTCAGTGTTGATAATAAACATTCACACCTATAAATCTGAAGTGACGCCAAGATAGCTGGGATACAGGACATGTGTTTTGACACCCTTAGACAATAAAGTGTGTTTTACTAAGCTAGGTCAAAGGGTAGTCGTAAATTATCTTCGCCTACATGAAAATAACATTAGAAATTATTTCTAATACGCTACTGCCCTCTGGTAGTAAAAATGCTTAATTGTTCAAAATAATGTGACGTTTGGTTGCTGTGACAACCTACCCAATCACATCATCATTTGACATCTCAGTTACGTAGTAATGTAAGATACACACCCACTTTTGGAGAGAGATAAAAGTAGCAGCTGAGATAGCAGGAGGGGACTTGACCTTAAGATCGGGAGGGCTGAAGAAGGGATCTCTGAGGGAACAGGTCACTCTACAGATGGAGATCTCTCGCTCGAGCTCTGGGGAACTCTATCTCTGAAAGGATCTCTTGAAGGAAGATGCCCGCTGGAAGCAGATCTTAGAACGCCAACATGTAGCAATGTTGGAAGGAGTCCTATGGGACTCATCATTGCCTCATAATGGAAGCTTCTCAAACAGACAGAACTTTAACCTGGTAACGTATTTATTTTGTTTATTTACCCGCTTTGGTAATGGAGTTGTTTTTGCATACACATAACTAAAACCATTTAAATATATATGGCAAAGCAATTTGGAATTGTATCATATTTTAACTGCAGTATAAATTAAATATTATTCCAAATATTAAGGCACATACCCTAATTTGGTTGTCTTTAAAAAGCTAGAGCCAAGTGGTACAATGGTTTTATTATGCTATAGGTGTAAAAATTAATTCTCTCTAAATTTAATATAAGACTTGATGTTTTATCAAAGCCGTGTTCCTTATATGACACTTGGTCTGGACACGTTTAATAAGTGTAATCAGGAGATCTGTTGGTTTGAGAAAGAAATAGTGTTAAAGTGAACAAAAGAGTGTTTACACCTTCCGCAAAGTAACGGAAAGACATTTCACAAGAGTTACCAAGTTTTAAATGTACAAGTATCATTTAAGTATTGCACTGTGAATATACTTTGTCATATAGAGCTCACATAGAAATGTATGTAAATATTATCTGAACCTTAATCATCATTTATCTCTGATTGTAGAAGTATATCCATTCATTTGTTTGATCACGACTTATACCTGATTTTAATTTGCACTGTACTTTAGTTAATAAATATATATAATGTTTTAAGCAATATTCATTTTTGTGTCTTGTCTTCAAACTAGCACGGATACAAGAACTTAGAATTTCTTGTTGGATATTGTAGGAAATGGGGAATCTCCAAAATTAAGATTTACCTATTTCCATAAGTACAATAATATTTTTATATTTCAGTATAAACATTCTGACATATTGTAGGCACTATGCTGAGATGCGTCAATGTTTCTGACACTGTCTAAACTTGACACAGAGGGTCGTGCTTCCTCCTGTTCAGTCCGAAAGCGTAGACTCTCAAAATACCACAAACATGGCACATATACTTGTTCTGCACCTGCACCAGATCTTTTTGAATCATTAAATTTATTTACGGTAATTCCTTTTTTGAATATAGTACGCAGATTTGATATTTTTTGTTTAACATAGCCTATATCTGCTTTGGAATACACAACAGTGCATATTTCTGCTAATTTGGTATACGCTTCATTCTGTTTTTGACGGTCTGAATAATCTTTGGAGTGTACTTTCCATAGACATGGAAAGTCTGGGTACATGTCAATGAATTGTGTCAGGAAATGTGGTGAGGTAAATTTGTCCACCATTGCTCCTGTAATAAGAAACAATGCATCATCGTTTATTTGCCAAACTACACCAAACAATTAATATCCTAGAACTATTGTACTGGTCTGATTATTAGATTGGTCAGTGTTATCGTTCGTCTCATCAGTGTGATGTGCTCGTTCGTCTCGTCATTATAAATCGTACGTGACAACGTTCTCTGTGCCGGGTCGGAGTGTACCACAGTGCAATATGGGAGTTTGCAAGCTCTGCCCCTCTTCATTCGGTGCCATCTTTAGCAGCAGAACGATGGCTGAAGAACACGAGCATGCCTTTCCCCCACGAATTCACCTGCAAAGTTTTAAAAAAAGGCAACACCTTTGTCCCTGGATGAGATGAAAACTATGGTCAAGATTTTGGAAAAGAATGACTATGATGGGAGGCACAAAAACTACCCCAGGCCTAATACAAGAAAAGACAACATCATGGAGAAGGTTGTCCATGTGCTTGAGAAGAAGTATGGTGTGGAGCGATCAAAGGACCAGCTGCGCAACATATGGTCTGACCTGAAGCATAGAGAGGAAGCCCAGTTGCATAAAATACGGCATATACTCGAGTATAAGCCGACCCGAATATAAGCCGAGGCACCTAATTATACCACTAAATACCAATTAAACTGGGAAAACTTATTGACTCGAGTATAAGCCTAGGGTGCCCATCTGCATGCCTCACTGTGCCTCACTTTGCCTCACTGTGTCCATGTTCATGCCTCACTGTGTCCATGCCTCACTGTGCCCATGCCTCACTGTGCCCATGACTAGACTGACGTTTAACATGGGAGTCTATGGAAGGGGTGCCCGGGTTTAAAAAATCGGTGCTGCCCGGCCGTAGATCCCCCAGACAACAAACTTTGCACACTTGTAGAAGAGAAATGGGGCTACATGTGTGCCAAGTTCTGGGTCCAGGGGACCTACGACTGGCCAGTACCGGGTCCCCAAAATCACCAGAGAAATTACCGTTTAACATGGGAGTCTAAGGAAGGGGTGCCCGGCTTTGAAAAATCAGTGCTCCCCAGCCAACAAACTTTGCACATTTGTAGAGGAAGAGTGGGGCTACATGTGTGCCAAGTTTGGGGTCAAGGGGACCTACGGCCAGCCGGTACCGGGTCCCCAAAGTCCGGTGGATCAGGCGCAAAAAGGTGACTCGAGTATGAGCCGAGGGGGGCATTTTCAGCACAAAAAAATGTGCTGAAAAACTCGGCTTATACTCGAATATATACGGTACATAGAATGATCAAAAAGGGTCATTTAGATTAGTTTCTGACATTTCTGCTCTCTCAGCTAGGCATGCAATCCATGTAGTCTTTATGCAATGTCTTAATCAATGCAAACTACCGGTATATTCTTTAGCATGCATGCTTTTTTCATGAGTTTTTTTTTTTATCTTAAACCTAGAAAGACCCAGGAAAGCACAGTTTGAGAACAGAACTGTGACAACAGGAATTGATATTGTTCTGGTTAATGACACAGCTCCAGTTACTGCTATAGGACCTGATGATGATGATGATGATGCAGAACCATGCCAAACTATAACAGATGTTGAAGCAGACCAGGCACAGCATTCCTCTTAAACCATCACAAGCAGCACAGGTAAGCCAGTACACATACACTTTTACATCAACTCCATTTTAAACACATTTCCCTGAATTTTTTTTTCTTATCTTCAACAGCACATCACCTGTCTGAGGAACAGGGATTAAATACCCTCACTGCCCAAAGATTGCTATCTGATCTGTTGAAGTGCTCATCAGAGTTAGAGAAGTGCTCATCAGAGTTAGAAAAAGTCAAAGATCACTTGACCTCTGTCCAAAAAAGTTTTCTGGTTGTAGTTGCAACCTATGTAAAATTTAACATGTGTGGTCCATGTATGTTTTTTGTGTTTTTGTCTGTATAGTTCATTGTTTGCACAAATTTGCACAAAAAGTTTGGCTATTTCTACTGTTGAGGACAAGCACTTTATTATGGAAATACACACTCTATCTTTAATGTTGGTGCCTCATGCACATTTAAAATTCAGGCCTGCCATGTAAAAACATGGTTGGAGCAAAGCTGTCCTTAAAGCTTGAGCAGTCAGTCACCTCTACTATAGTTGTGTTCTGACACAAGTCAATTATGTATGGACACATATGGTATTAGTGTTTTCGTGCACACAAATATCCCATATATTGACATACACTTATAGTAGGGGTGACTGCCATCACAAACCTCAAGGAGAAACTCAAACCACGTTTATTCTGCAGGCCAAAAAATCAAGACTACTGATAATGTTTGAAAAAAAATTCAAGTTTTGAAAACCATGAGAGATAATTAAAAACCATTGCTTGATGGATGCATAATGTTCATTATTAAAATGTCAGAATAACATTTTTGAAAACTATTTTAAAAAAAATTATGCACAAAAAAGTTTGAACACTATTTCTTTACTTTTCTAAAAAAAAAAGACTTTTGCAATAAAGTTTTAATATTGCATATTTGGTCTGTTGTATTATTTTTACCAAGATAAAGGTATATCACGATTGATGAGGTTGCAGGTTATATAGTTGGTGGTGTGTATCATGACCTTTTGACGTGAACGTTCTTTGGTACGAATATTTACCTTCCGGTTTAAATGTTTTTCAACCATGTGCAGTAGCAAGCCTTTGTTTTTTCTCGGACGAATAACACATTAACCTTGCAATTTATCGTTCGTTCGGCAGAATTTTGTGTCTACATGAGCGATTTTCGGCCGATTTTTCATATAGTGTATGGCCAGCATAACACTTATCCAAACCTCCCAACTTTTTGAGGTAGGAAAGAGGTGCAAATTATATTGCAAAGTATGTTACAAAGTCAGCAGGCAAGGGACACACCCTTGCCATGTCCTTAGTTACCCAGATGTAAAAAACTATTGGCTAAATCCACAAATATATATTTTTACCCACTTCTTTTCTTTTAAACTGGCTTTTCAAAATATAAAATACAATAATTTAGAGGTTGGCTAAACTATTAAATGAAATAAAACACTTTTATTAAATAAATGATACTTTTTTTTAAGCACCTAGAGACCAGACACTTTCACCCCCTTCCTGCCCATGTAATTTTGCAGCTTTAAGCCTTGTCACGCTTTGAATGACAATTACTCAACACTGTGCCCAAATGAAACTACTAACAAATAATTTTTTTGAGGCAGATAGAGATTACTTTTAGTGGTTTTTAATCACAACTGGGTATTTATTTTTATTTTTTTATATATAGCAAACAAAACACAAAACATTTGAAAAAGAAAAAACATTTTCTTTGCTTCTCTTATAAAATTTTGTAAGTAAATAATCTTTCTTCAGGAATTTAGGGCAAAATGTATTATGCTTCATTTCTTTGGTAAAAATTACCCAAATAAATTTACAGTAATACCTCAGATTGCGAGTAATGTGGTTAACGAGCGTTTCGCAATACGAGCTATTATTATTTTTAAATCCTGACATGGTTTGCGAGTGTTGTCTCGCAAAACAAGCAGGATTCAAGCCTCTGAGGTGTGCAGTACCGCATTTGGCCAGAGGTGCGGGGGCGCCAGTGACACTCGGAGACGTTCGGATGCACTCAGAAACACTCGGAAATACTTGGAAACACTCCGTTCCCGAGTGTTTCCGAGGGTTTCCGAGTGCATCCGAGCGGCTACGAGTGGTCTCTGGGTATTTCCGAGTCTCTCCCGTGCCCCACCACCTCTGGCCCAGAGGCGTAGCGTGGGGGGGGCAGGGGGGGCCGTGGCCCCGGGCGCAACATTGGGGGGGGCGCGAAATCCCGCACCAGTTAGTTTCTATCACTTCTCAATTCTGTGTCCCCGGTCCCTGTGTCACTGTTTCCCGGCCGCCATGTTGCGGCAGCTGGTGCCCTCTGATTGGGCGAATGTGATCATGTGCTGCGGCAGGGCTGGCCAGTCCTTAAACGCGGGCGGCGCATGCGCGAAGGCTGCTCCTGGAGGAGTTCCGCCCGCACTTCTGTAATCTTCTCCTCCGCCCTTCCTCCTAACCGCGCCGGATCTGGAAGTACGCAGTGGACTTCATCTGGCACTCGGCAGTGTGGCATACCGATGGACAACAGAAAAAGGAGGTGAGTCACGAGTGAGCCCGTGAGGGAGGCCGGGAGCCATCTCAGATCAGAGCAGCCAGTTAGTGAGAGTCACGCCACCCGCGCCATGCCACTTGTTAGCCACTTGTTAGTGCACTGCAATTGCCAGCCAGCAAGAACACACAGTACAGACAGTTACATGCCAAAAGCCCCCTCCAACCCCCCCCCTCCTGCTGCAGGAATCGGAGTAATCATTTATTGAGCTTCATGGTGTATCCCCAGGGTTTTCAGCATGTAAGGGGTTAAATGGTTAAATGAATGTAATGTATGGGGTGGGCAGTGTAGTGTAAGTGGGGTGTGTAGTGTAGTGGGGGGCATTGTAGTGTTGGTGGGGTGGGCATTGCAGTGTAGTGGGGTGGGCATTGTAATGTAAGTGGGGTGGGCATTGTAATGTAAGTGGGGTGGGCAGTGTAGTGTAAGTGGGGTAGACATTGTAGAGTAGTGAAGTTTAGTGGACAGTGTAGTGGGGTGGGCATTGTAGTGGGGTGTGGGGTGGGCATTGTAGTGTAGTGGGGTAGGCAGTGTAGTGTAGTGGGCAGTGTAGTGGGGTGGACAATGTAGTGTTAGTGGGGTGGGCATTGTAGTGTAAGTGTAAGTGGGGTGTGGGGTGGGCATTGTAGTGCAGTGTAAGTGGGGTGGGCATTGTAGTGTAAGTGGGGTGGGCATTGTAGTGTAAGTGGGGTGGACATTGTAGTGTAGTGGGGTGGGCAGTGTAGTGGAGTGGGGTGGGTAGTGTAGAGTAGTGAAGTTTAGTGGACAGTGTAGTGGGGTAGGCAGTGTAGTGTAGTGGGGTAGGCAGTATAGTGTGGTGGGTAGTGCAGTGTAGTGGAGTTTAGTGGGCAGTGTAGTGTAGTGGGCAGTATAGTGTAGTGTAGTAGGGTGGGCAGTGTAGTGAAGTTTAGTGGGCAGTGTAGTGGGGTGGAGTTTAGTGGGCAGTGTAGTGGAGTTTAGTGGGCAGTGTAGTGGAGTTTAGTGGGCAGTGTAGTGGAGTTTAGTGGGCAGTGTAGTGGAGTTTAGTGGGCAGTGTAGTCTAGTGGAGTTTAGTGGGCAGTGTAGTGTAGTGGAGTTTAGTGGGCAGTGTAGTGGAGTTTAGTGGGCAGTGTAGTGTAGTGGAGTTTAGTGGGCAGTGTAGTGTAGTGTAGTGGAGTTTAGTGGGCAATGTAGTGGGGTGAAGTTTAGTGGGCAGTGTAGTGGAGTTTAGTGGGCAGTGTAGTGGTGGAGTTTAGTGGGCAGTGTAGTGTAGTGGAGTTTAGTGGGCAGTGTAGTGTAGTGGAGTTTAGTGGGCAGTGTAATGGAGTTTAGTGGGCAGTGTAGAGTAGTGAAGTTTAGTGGACAGTGTAGTGGGGTGGGCATTGTAGTGGGGTGTGGGGTGGGCATTGTAGTGTAGTGGGGTAGGCAGTGTAGTGTAGTGGGCAGTGTAGTGGGGTGGACAATGTAGTGTTAGTGGGGTGGGCATTGTAGTGTAAGTGTAAGTGGGGTGTGGGGTGGGCATTCTAGTGCAGTGTAAGTGGGGTGGGCATTGTAGTGTAAGTGGGGTGGGCATTGTAGTGTAAGTGGGGTGGACATTGTAGTGTAGTGGGGTGGGCAGTGTAGTGTAGTGGGGTGGGTAGTGTAGAGTAGTGAAGTTTAGTGGACAGTGTAGTGGGGTAGGCAGTGTAGTGTAGTGGGGTAGGCAGTGTAGTGTGGTGGGTAGTGCAGTGTAGTGGAGTTTAGTGGGCAGTGTAGTGTAGTGGGCAGTATAGTATAGTGTAGTAGGGTGGGCAGTGTAGTGAAGTTTAGTGGGCAGTGTAGTGGGGTGGAGTTTAGTGGGCAGTGTAGTGGAGTTTAGTGGGCAGTGTAGTCTAGTGGAGTTTAGTGGGCAGTGTAGTCTAGTGGAGTTTAGTGGGCAGTGTAGTGTAGTGGAGTTTAGTGGGCAGTGTAGTGGAGTTTAGTGGGCAGTGTAGTGTAGTGGAGTTTAGTGGGCAGTGTAGTGTAGTGTAGTGGAGTTTAGTGGGCAATGTAGTGGGGTGAAGTTTAGTGGGCAGTGTAGTGGAGCTTAGTGGGCAGTGTAGTGGTGGAGTTTAGTGGGCAGTGTAGTGTAGTGGAGTTTAGTGGGCAGTGTAGTGTAGTGGAGTTTAGTGGGCAGTGTAGTGTAGTGGAGTTTAGTGGGCAGTGTAGTGGAGTTTAGTGGGCAGTGTAGTGTAGTGGAGTTTAGTGGGCAGTGTAGTGTAGTGGAGTTTAGTGGGCAGTGTAGTGGAGTTTAGTGGGCAGTGTAGTGTAGTGGAGTTTAGTGGGCAATATAGTGGGATGGAGTTTAGTGGGCAGTGTAGTGTAGTGTAGTGGAGTTTAGTGGGCAGTGTAGTGGAGTTTAGTGGGTAGTGTAGTGGAGTTTAGTGGGCAGTGTAGTGGAGTTTAGTGGGCAGTGTAGTGTAGTGGAGTTTAGTGGGCAGTGTGATGTAGTGGAGTTTAGTGGGCAGTGTGGTGTAGTGGAGTTTAGTGAGTAGTGGGGTGGGCAGTGTAGTGTGGTGGGGTGGGTAGTGTAGTGTAGTTTAGTGGGCAGTGTGATGGGGTGGGCAGTGTAGTGGGGTTTAGTTGGCAGTGTAGTGTAGTGCAGTTTAGTGGACATTGTAGTGTAGTGGGGAGGGCAGGATAGGAATCAGGTTGGTCAGTGTAGTGGTCGGCGAAGGAATCAGGTTGGTCGGTGTAGGAATCGGATAGGTTAGTGTAGTGGTCAGTGTAGAAATCAGGTTGGTCAGTACTATTGTAGGAAAGGAAGGGACTCGGGGAGTGCTAAAAGTCTGCAGGTTGGGGGGGCGCAGATTACTTGCCTTGCCCCGGGCGCTGACAACCCACGCTACGCCACTGCTCTGGCCACATGCTGTACTGCATACAAAATAAGTCAATGTGGAACAAATTATCTTTGTTTCCTTTGACTTCTATGGGGAAACTCGCTTTGATATGCAAGGGTTTTGGATTACAAGCATTCTCCTGGAACGGATTATGCTCGTAATCCAAGGTTCCACTGTATATTATTTTGTGAAAGTTATAGAGTCTACAAACTATGGTTTATTTATTTGAAAATGAATCAATCCTGATTTGCTCTGATCAATAGGCAGAGCAGTACAATGTCACCATATTTACATTGCACTGCTTTTTTTTACACTCTGAGTGTTTACTAATGATTGTACTACACACTCACTTTCCTCTCAAAGCCAATCGCTGTGAAAGAAAATGGCAAAAAGGCTGCAGCCTTTGTTTACAAGTGTGATCACTTTGATTGGTCACAGTGATCACACAATACAGGGTGAATTTCATTGTACACAGCTCTGTGATCTGCTGTGTCCGAGGGACATAGCAATCATAGAATGTGCAGCTACGTGCTCTAGGAGCTATGCATGAGCAGCCAGTGTGGGAAGCCATGTTTATATATGTGTAATTTTAAATGTAATTTCCAAGCCCCCTTTCATAACCAAGTTAATTCCCACTATCTCCTGAAATTTCAGGCCAATACCTGACTTTCTTGGTCAATACATACCATAATGAGCCACTGCTGCCACACTGATTAACACCAATAACACACCAATTTGTTTTGACCCCCAAATCATGGTGCCCATGTTCCAGTACTTAAAGTGGTTGTAAACCTCTGACATGAAAAGTGAACAACGCATAACCTTCTATATTGTGTACTTGCTTCAGTCGAAGCACTAAGTGTGATATCTCTCTGCTGTCTAGTTCCTCTACTATTTGCATGAGTCACTGCTGACAGGTTTCCCAACTCCAAATGATCACATGTTACGGGGGAAGGGAGTTCCAGCACGCAGCCAGTGATTAACAACCTCAGCTGTGCATGTTTCCCTAAATGCTGTTCACTTCACTGGGTATATGTAAGAGTTAACAACCACTTGTAAACAGCAGCAGAACTAGCCTAGTATAGACATTTAAAAATGCACACCCACTGCAGGCTTCATTTTAAAAAGAAAATTAAAAAAGAAGATGATTATACTGAGAGTCCTTTGTGCAGCTCTCTACTTTATAGAGTTCAAGTTTTCCCCTGAAAGTGCAACATTTTGTCCAAATAAAAGAGTAATGGGCAGCGGTGTAGACTGTCGAGAGGGACGGCAGCTGACAGGGGCTACAGCCCAGAGTGGGCCTCTAAAAACCCCTGGGTCTCGTATTGCTTTTTCAGAATTATTAGCCCCAAGTCCCAAGGCCTGGGGTTGGCTGGGAACTCGATGCTATACAGAGCCGGACTGCCCTGGGGCCACTTTGCAGGGCCGATCCTGGTGGTGCACGGGCTGCCTCTGAAGGGAAGGGGGGCAAGCGCCACTGGATTACACAGAGGGGATCTCCTGCTTACCCAGCGCTGTGAAGTACTGCCTCTTGGAATAGCTTCAATGATGGACGTCACACTGGTCCAATGTTGGGACGTGTGACATCCATCATAAGAACTGTTTCAGGAGGCAAGACTTTGTGTGGCTGCGAAGGCCCAGTAAGTGGGAGTTGCCTGCTCTGTGTAAACCAGCGGCTCTCCTCTCCCCATGGCTGCACTGGCAAAGCTGCACTGATGGGCACAGGTAAGGCTGAGCTGATGGGCACTGGCAAGGCTGCACTGATGGGCACAGGTAAGGCTGAGCTGGTGGGCACTGATCAGGCTGCATTGATGGGCACTGATCAGTCTGCAGTGATGGGCACTGATCAGGCTGCATCAATGGACACTGGTGGGGCTGCATTGATGGGCACTGATGAGGCTGCATCGATGGGCACTGGTGAGGCTGCATTGATGGGCACTGGGAGGCTGAGCTCATGTGCACAGATCTGGCCGCATTGATGGGCACAGGTAAGGCTGAGCTGATGGGCACTGATCAGGGCTGCATTGATGGGCACTGGTGAGGCTGAGTTGATGGGCACTGAACAGGCTGCATTGATGGGCACTGACCAGGCTGCATTGATGGGCACTTATAGGAATGCATTGATGGGTACTGGTGAGGCTGCATTGATGGGCATTGGTGAGCCAGGCAGCAACCAGCAAGTGAGCCTAACCACCCCCCATGCCGGGCTTAGGCTTGACTTACTTTAAAATGTTGGAGGGGTTATCAAATATACCTTCGGACTGAAGCCCCTGGTCTTTTTCCCACCTAGCAACACCCCTGGTAATGGGTATTCTTACTTATATCTCGGTCTGCTTTTATGATCGATGCAGCAATCCAGCACTGGGCTTTGTATTTGTGCAGGATCTTCCTGTAGTTATTACTGGTGCACATTGACTGGTCTTATATCTGCCCCCTTCTGTAGTTTTCTGCAGGCAGCCTGTTCAGGGTGGGTCTTCTGGATCCCTCCCACAGCTCTGCTCTCTGCACAGGCTATGTGCAGCACAGTGATGATGTCACTGCTATTTGTATATGTTAATATCTGGATTTTCAAAGGTTTTATTGCACACAAATTGGGTTTATTTGTGGCTATTGAGTACAATATTTAAATTAGGGTTTTGGTGCCCAGATTTCAACTTAAAAGAGAAGTTTGGGAAAACAATATTTTTTCAGCCACCGTTGGCTGAAAATGGGTCACAGCAGTGCAGAACAAACTGCACACCTGTGATCCACAGGAGAAGTACAGCCAAACGAGCTTTGCCAATACTTCTTTAACCACTTCCAGCTCGGCCTATAGCAGAATGACGGCCGGGCGGTGGTTCATTTATCCTGACTGGGTGTCATATGACATCCAGCCGGATAACTGGGGGCGCACAGCGCGGCGATCGTGGTGCAGTGTGTCTGGCTGACACAACGCTACACAGATCTCGATAAAGAGCCTCTAACGGAGGCTCTTTACCACCTGATCAGCCGCGTCCAATCACGGCTGATCACGATGTAAACAGGAAGAGCCGTTTATCGGCTATTCCTCACTCGCTTCTGACAGATGCGAGTAGAGGAGAGCCGATCAACGGCTCTCCTGACAAATCCTGATGCCACCAGGATCACCAGGGATGCCCACAACAGATGGATGACCAGGGATGCCACCTTAGACCACCAGTGATGCCAGTAAGTGCCCAAATAATGACAATCATTGCCCACACATCTTGACAGTCAGTGCCAGTCAATCAGAGCCTGCCAGATGTCCCCTCATCAGTGATGCCCAGCAGTGCCATCTATCAGTGCCCATCAGTGCCACCCATCAGTGTCCATCAGTGCCCATCCGTGCCACCTATCAGTGCCACCCATAAGTACCCATCAGTGCCGCCTATCAGTGCCCATCCATGCCCATCAGTGTCCCCCTATCAGTGCCAATCAGTGCCCAATCAATGCCACCTATCAGTGCCACCCATAAGTACCCATCAGTGCCGCCTATCAGTGCCCATCAGTGTCACCTATCAGTGCTGCCTATCAATGCCCATCAGTGCTGCATACCAGTGCCACCTACCAGTGCCCATCAGTGCCGCTCATCAGTGCCCAGCAGTGCCACCTCATTAGTGCCAACTCTCTGGTGCAACTTATCAGTGCCCATCAGTGCCACCTTATCAGTGCCCATTAGTGCAGCCTCATCAGTGAACGTCAGTGAAGGAAAAACTTACTTATTTACAAAATGTTGTAAAAACAGAGACAACGAAAAACAAATATTTTTTTTTCAAAATTTTCGGTCTTTTTTTATTTGTTACGCAAAAAATAAAAAAGCCAGCAGTGATCAAATACGACCAAATGAAAGCTCTATTTGTGCAAACAAAATGATAAAAAATGTGTTTGGGTATAGTGTAGCATGACCACGCAATTGTCATTCAAAATGCGACAGTGCTGAAAGCTAAAAATTGGCTTGGGCAGGAAGGAACGAAAGTGCCTGGTATTGAAGTGGTTAAAGTGCATCTTTAGATAATTTTTTTTTATAGTTCTCATTCGGGTTAAAACTGCTTTCAGGTTTACTGCTGTTTTTTCCCCCCTAGAGAGATTTACCCCCTCTCTTTGTCCAGGTTACAATTGTCACAATGACAGAAAGTGATGGGAAATCCAAAACTGTACAGTTGTCCCCAGAATTTAATGAGCGGGAAAATCTTTAGGATAAAAACATTTATTCCAGTGACTACTGCCTAATCTTAGAAAAAAAATTCCTCTCACTTCCTGATGGGGCTTTGGGACAGGAAAGGAGAGGGGATCACCTACCCAGGGCATAGACAACAACAAAAAAAACAAAAAACTGACAGAGCCCTTGACAAGCTTTTCTACTCTATCCAAAGCTGAAATTTTTGTATAAATCCAAGGATAGTTGTTACAATCCTAAGGGAATCTTGTCCCAATGTTTAGACATGGACATCCCCAAAATTACCTGGAGCCTGTGGAAGGACATATTAGTCCTCACCAGGGAAGTGTGGACAAATGTCTGACTTGTCATTTCCTAAACAGCAAGGTCTGCCAAAGGTTCAACTGCTATGGAACAAGTACAGTTTGGCTGCACCCCCCAGCACTGAACACATGCTATCATTTAGACACTAGACCTTCCCAAGTAGCAAGCAATTGTGCTGCAAATTTGAAAATGACTTGCTAAGCTATTGCTAAACTTGCCAGGCTTCAGAAGTTTGTTGCACAATTACAGCAAGTCCGCATTGCATGACTCTTTGCAAACATTCTGCAAGTCTGCGGCAGGTTCTGGTTCAGTTATGTTGTGCAATAGTCATCCCACCACAGGGGTCACTGTGGCTGAAGACTTGCAGAGCTCTTGCTGTAGACTCACCACTGCAACTTTGCTCTTGCCAGAGATTTGCCACAAATTGGAGAGATGTCAACTAGAACCTGTGCTTCAAGTGCTCTGCAAGTGTACCACTTGCCAGTGAAAATGTGCAGCAAGTTAACAGACATACAATTCAACACTGCCAACAATTTGTGACAAGTTAACCTTGCTATCTGTGTTGCAGGTACTGTGAATGGGTGGCAAATGTGGCACATGACCCATGCCTAAAATGGTGACTTGCATGTCCTCAAAATATCATATTTTCTGGCTATCATCTTGGTATAAAATTTAGACATATCTCTCTTACTGGCCTTTTTTAGAGCTGTGCTTGCTTTGATGGTGCCTCTATTGGCTGTGCGCCCAGCTTGTTTTACATCACATTCACCTGCCTAAATTTGCCCACTTAGTCTGATATTTTCTCGCATTCATAAATCTGGGCTGTAAACATTGCAGTGAGCAAATGCCAAGGCATGCAAATGAAAAATGGAAGGGAATCTTCAGCAAATCTTCAGATACTCTCTGGGAAAATTGCAGCAAACATGAAACAGTGTAGATATCCAAAGGAAATAAGTGGAAAATCATTGGATTTGGTGTTTCAGACTGGCAAATATCAATGGGAGAATCTCTATGACAAACTTAAAATTTTTGGCTTAATAAATACAATGGAATGAAACACTTTTGCATGAGAAGGTTCAACCAAGAAACTAACTTTTTTTTAAGGCATTAATGTGTTGTCAAAAAAAGATGGTGAATGTGCTTTGTAAGGTGAATGCATCTTTGGTGTAGTTGGGGGAGCATCTTGGGGGAATCGTACATTAGGCCCTGTATAAATATACCCCTTCAATATTTATACTGAAATAGCTTCCTCTTTCTGTATTCATAATGCAGAGGGTGCTTGTCCTCAGCTGTATTTCATGTACTATTGAAAAACAGACCTAATCACCTATGGTAGCCAAAATGCTACAGGGAAATATGTTTTATGTGTGACTGGCACATTCCTATAAATAGACCATGAATATTGAGCTAAAAACATTATGTTCATGAGTGCTTCCATTTATAAATTCATCATATTAAAATACATGCAAACGCTTTCATTTCAGTTTTAACAAGATCATGTCAGAAATAAAATCATTCCCTATGGACAGAAGTACAAACAAGCATCAAGTAAACTATTATGAAAAATAGTACGGTATCTCAATCTATTTATGTGAAAAAAAGTCTTAATCTTCCAAAATTATCTGAAAACTGTAGTGGCTCGCTATAAGCTATTAGCCATGTAAAACATGAATGGTTGTCACTCATTTGGCTGGAGTTGGTTTACTAAAGACGATGAGGCTGTTCACTTACCATAGTGAAGGTTCACTTAGTTAAGAGGAGAAGATAAACTGGTTAAAATCAATCATCCACACACATTCAAGCAAAAGTCCTATTTATTTTTATTTCCCTTTCATATAATTGGATATTTAAAGTGAACACGGCTTCACCATATATATTTTGCTATGTTAACTGTCTCTACTGCTTTAGTATATAAACCTTATACATTGTGAGAAGAACAGTAACTTAAAGTGGAAGTACATTTCCATCTCTGATTTGTACCTATAGGTAAGCCTATAATAAGACTTACCTATAGGTATTGTAAATATCTCCTAAATGTGCACCTTTTAGGAGATATGTACTATATTTGCAACCAATGACATCATCAGCGCATGCGCTCTGAAGGAACGGCACCCAGGACATTCCCTCAGAGCCCTGTGCCGTAAACGGCGGCTCCCCCACGCATGTGCAGGAGGGATGTCATTGCTGCTCCTGCCAGTCACACAGCCAGAATCTACGGACTCAGAAGGAAGACAGGTGAAGATGGAAGCGGCCTCTAGCGGTGACATCACATCGCTGGAATGCTTTGTTTTCAGGTAAGTTTCACATAATGTGCCAGTATGTGATGCATACTAGCACATTATGCCTTTACCTTGCAGGTAAGGAAAAAAAATAACTCACCCAGCGGTTTACAACCACTTTAAAACCTTGTGAAGTACTGTAGGAATTGAAACTTGCATATATAATTTGTAAATATGGCTGCCCCCCCATATACATATTTCATTAGAAATGACAAGGTCTGTTTTCTAAAACATTAACACATAATTGAGTTGATTTGCTAAAGGCAAATAGACTGTGCACTTTGCATGTGCAGTTGCTTCACAGCTGAGTAAATGAGGTAAAGCTTCACTTTACAAAGACTACCCAATCAAATTCAAGGAAGATAAAAAAAAATGCATTTTTGCTTGCACATGATTGGATGATGGAAGTCAGCAGAGCTTCCGCTCATTTACTAAGCTCAGTAGCAACTGCTCTTGCAAAGTGCACAGTCTATTTACTTTTAGTAAATCAACCCCAATGATCAAACCAAAACATAGCAAACTAATCAGGGGCATTTAAAGATTGTGACCTTAGCACACAGTGCAAGATCAATTATTTCACTGGGCAATGTATGTAATTCATGTGCATAGCACCAAAATATTCCATAAAGCTCAATCAAATTCACATCAGTCCATCCTTTGAAGGATTTCACAATCTAATCTAAAATCAAAGACAGAGGGCAATTACCTAACTGATAAATTCTACGGTGGAAGACAAACTAAGCACTCAGGGAATATATAGAAATTCATGTAGATCGCATTCCCATTGGAAATTAAACTCTGTAAGGCCTCAATAAGTCAAAGAACTGCCCATAGCTGTATTTGACAAAATTCAGCCTGTACAGTAGACTACTATATGACAAAGTGTTAATGTGTGATGTCAGAACCAAGCTTTAAGGAGGTGTACCTTTGTGCTACTGAAGGTCATTGCAGTGTTGACCTACATTGTTGCATGTGGGTCATCATTTCCCCTAGCAATAGGATATTTTGCAGTATGGTCTGTAAAATGTCAAATGTGATGCCACTGATCGTTTTTTCTTTCTTTTGTGTAGTATATGTTTTTATGCTATGAAGGTGTGTTTTCTTTGCCTATGAATGACCATCTGTGAGTACCTTGAAACTAGTCATCCAGGAAAATAGATGTGAAAAGTAACAAGTGAAACACACGTCCTTTGATGTGGCACCACATCCAAGAATACATGTAGAAAACAAAGAGAAATAGTTGAATGGACTATAAAGGTTGCCGCCTTTAACCCCAAATGTAGGAAATGAGTACTCCAAAAGCATACAAAATACAAAAGTTTATTAACAACATCAATCAACTAAAATATCTATAGCATTAAAAACACATAAATCCCACATTCATCAGACATTATGGACTACATGTGATTTGCCAAAAGGCTTCCTCAGGAGATCTTGTAAGTGTTGAGAGATATATTACAATTGATGACAAAATTCATACAAAATGTTTTTTATGATTATTGTATGAATTTTGTCATCAATTGTAATACATCTCTCAACACTTATAGGATCTCCTGAGGAAGCCTTTTGGCAAAATGTGTAGAGATCCACATGAGTTAACCTTGTATTTGGCCCCACATATGGAAGAACTTGTATCACATTCATATACCTATGTGTTAGATTCAGGGCTTTTTTTCAGGGGGAACTTAGTGGAACTCAGTTCCACCACCTCTGGCTCAGACCCTTTGGTGCCTGCTCACCACAATCACTTGTAAACACAGAAGTCTGGTTTCTGTGTATACAAGTGACAGCTCTGCTCTCTGGATGTAGTACAATCCTGGTATTTAATTCCCCTTTAAGACCCTCCTACTGTTCGTGAAATTTGACTGACCACACCCACTATTTGAAGCGATTTGGAGGGTGTGTGTAGGGGGAGGGTTTTTGTGGGGTCGTGGTTAAGTTCCAGCACCCATGTTTGAGAAAAAAAGTCCTGGTTAGATTTATATTGGGCCACTCAATACATTCTATGAGGAATGTATTCTACAATGTCTAATGACATTGGGATTTATGTGTTTTTATGCTTTGGATATTTTAGCTAATTAATGTTGTTAATAAACTTTTGTATTTTGTATACTTTTCGAGTATTCATTTCCTACATTTGGGGTTAAAGGTTGCAACCTTTGAAGTCCATTCAACACTTTCTCTTTATTTATTTTTATCTGATTATATTTAAAAGAAAAAGACTGGTTTATGCACTGATGAATGCTAAGGTTACACAATTGACATATTGAAATTGTTTTTTTGTCTGTATACTGTATATGAAGTTGTGCATTAAACACCTAGGGGTTGATTTACTAAAACTGGAGAGTGCAAAATCTGGTGCAGCTGTGTACAGAAGCCAATCAGCTTCTATTTTTTTTTTTTTGTCAAACCTAATCGAACAAGCTGATGTTAGAAGCTGATTGGCTACCATGCACAGCTACACCAGATTTTGCACTCTCCAGTTTTAGTAAATCAACCCCTTAGTAAATATAAGTGTGATATGATTTAGTTACATTTTTTGAGGCATGTAACCCTTTTGGACACATTAGGTGATTAGTACTTTAAAGGGCTGCTATATTATATATGTAATAACAGATCACTAATAATAAATAGCTACTGGTCCACGTTCACAAACTGTCTTACATGTGCCACTTTAATAATGAGATACAAATGTGAGCTGAAATCTTTCAAACCTTTAGTATTTGTATTTTTTTTTTTCAATATGAGGTTTCTGTTATTCTGTTTCCTGTTCTGTACGCTCTTTGTTGTGTGGGGTTGACAATGCACGCACGTTCATTTTATACTCTACTGTAAAACACTACAAAATATATTGGAGCTTTATAATATAACGATATACTGTATATAAAAGATATTAAAGAAATATAAATGATACTGCAAAAGCCTTTCACTGCCAACCAGTTTGTCAGCTTGAACATTTTTTATTACAGGGATGTAAAATTAAGAAGCATCTGTAATGATTTTAGGTCTTTTAAATGGTTTTACATGGTTGTGCTAAAAAGGATTTCTAAAAATAGCTTTGTGTGGAAGTAGGCTTCTTAATTTCAGTTAGTTATGCTGCGTTCCTTTATGTTGGCCAGGCATGTAAAGGTTGTTATCTTTGTCACAGTGATTATAATTAGGAATAAGGATAAAGAAGTAGTCAGCTTTATTAATAGGAAAATGTGAAACCTTTCCAGCATGGTTATGAATGTTTTTAAATTGGTGAATTAGGTTTTTACTTTTGCTCTTTAAATGATTTAAAAGTAAAACGTAAAAAAAAGTAAAAGTAAAAAAACAGACAAGCCCACCAAACATCCTTAGATTTCTTTACCTTTCCACACTGCCTCATAGTGAATCTTTTCCAAGTTCTCATTCTTTAAATACTGCACATTTGAAGTATTGAAAGGAAATGTACTTTCAACAGCTTTTTTGGTGCTCAGTGGTTGAAAAGCTTTGGCCTGGCTTAGCCCAGAGAACAAACACACATAGAAACACAGTTAAATAATAACTTATTACTATTTACATTCACCTCGGGTCATTATTTCAATAAATGGTGCATAGGGCAGCTGACAGGAAACCAATACCTTTTTTTAACTGTCAGCACTTGCAAAGAGGAAGGAAAAGCTTGGAGCTTTTTTTTAACTATGAGGACCATAAAAAAGCATTCTGCCAGGCCTGAGGGATGAGGAGTCTGGAGGATCCCAAGAGGGCTTCTGGTTGCCCCTTCCTTCTTCTCACCCTGTTTGCCAGAATCCTTTTAACCATTTCTGTGACTGGAAGGGGGTGATTGAAAACAGCTAGCCAACCGTGGAATTTGTTAAAAACCTTGTCGGCCATGAACAAGTTAAACCTCTCTTCTTCTGAGGGATTGCAAAACCTTTCATGCATGTGAGAGAAAAAAAACACTCCAAGTCTTCTCACTTAGATCGATAAAATGTTATTTTTACACGAACAGGAGCACTGATTTATCAAAGTTTCCCGAACTTTTGCACTCAGGCAATGAAGCAAGCTACCGATATTCTCTGTGGAAACCAACGCAGTGCTAAGTCAAGTGTTACACTTCAACAAAATGGAGTATTTGATATATGTATATATATATATATTATATTATTGTGTTATTATATTATTGTATTACAGTATATATAAAAGTATACACTTAGTCAAATAAAAAAAAAGTAAACTGTAGGTTTTACATTAAATTCAAGACACCTATTTCAAATTATAGATTTAGTCAACTGCTATAAATTATGTATTTGGGGAAGATACAGTAAGAAAGCTATAGTGACATTAATCACCCAGGAAAAATATCCTTTTATAAGATTCATAGTTTTAAATGTTTTACATCACTAATACCTTTAGCTTAATTTTCTATCAAAGTAAAAAAAAAATTTTAACGTATATAATATGTAGTAGTGAATTTCTTGCAAAAATATGCCATACTAGCATAGCTCTGCTAAAGCTCCATTAGATCACGAGCTTCACCTTTGCTGTAACTTTTCTCACTGCATTGCCTCTCTCCAGAAGGCCTGCTGTGGTACAAAACTCTTGCTGCTTTCTGTCGGAGTAACAAGGCTCCTGCATCATTTCCTTTTAAGAATTAATAAAAATATTTATTTTCTGCTGTGTCCATAGAAACAGTCTGCCTTTGACAGCAGTGGTGTGATGGACACCATTGTAGAAAGCTATTATTTTAGGTTCATTTTCTTTATTGAAGACATTCCCTTTTTTTTTTTTTTCCAACATTTTTTTTTAATTATACAATTTTTCTAGCAAATAACTCCACTGCAACTAATTAAAAATGTATAGTAATGTAAATTGTTATAGATATTTTCTCTAAGCTGTATATTCTCATGATGTTAATTATTGCCAGTTGTTTAAGGGAATGGCATAAATAGATTGATCATTTTCATGAAGCAATGTGTGAATTATGATAGTAATGTGTTTTGGAGCCAGTTATGTCAGTTAAAATATGTCTGAATTACTGTTTAACGGCATAACACAATGTACAAAAGAAATCAATTTGGAAAGCAAGCACTTCCATATAGAAAATGAGCAATAGCTTACTCTTGATAAATAATCACGTAGTTGTCAAAATACTGTTAGAATTGCTTACAATTTACAATACAACAACTTACAAATTACAATACAAAAACTTTTAAATTACAGTACAAAAATCTTACAGTTTTCAATACAAAAGTGGGGTAACAAGAGATAGTTTTTATGTTGTCTTACTTGAAACAACCAATCAGGACTGTGGAATTTTTTTTATTTTTTTTATTATGGTCTCCTTACTACAGAACGTTCATGAAAAATGGCATTCTAGCAGTATTAGCTACATTTCACACTTAGCTTTGTAAGTACTGTGGTGAAAATGGACTGGCCTCATCTACTGTATGTTGTTGATTGCAGCTCAGCATGTCTGAATGTCAAACTGATTAGACAGCTCAATATTCCTGATATGCTGGTCATTGGTCAAGTGTGGATGATGTTCGCGCACCTCTTTTTCCACTGGACAGGTTCTCACAAGTGAGGAAAACTGGACAGTTTAATGCAATATATATATATATATATATATATATATATATATATATATATATATATATATATATATATATATATATATTTGTATGCATAATCAATATAATGTAAGTAATAGAGTCAATAAATACAAAAAAAAAGTCAGGGTAGAAATATATGAACTTCTGTGGCAAGCAGGGGGTCAGAGGTCACCTGAGGTCTGACATTTGCTTGCTTGTCAACTGCTTGACTGCACAAACTGCGATTGATTTACTAAAGAACATAAAGTGTGTTCAAGTAACCAATCAGGTTGAGGAGAAATAAAAGAAAAACAGGATAGAAGTAAATACAGTTTTCACCTATAAATTCAGCTAAGAGATAATATATAGTACATTTCAAATTGAAAAAAATCTCTGTTACATGAGTAAAATAACTCCATTGTCTTGTGGCCTTATTTTATGATAGATGATGGCTATAGATGTCTATAGATGTGGTGGTCTTTAGGTTAGTGAAGTCATGTTATAGAGAGGCAGCAACTCTTTCTAATGCCGCGTACACACAACCGTTTTTAATGTCATTGAAAAAAACTGCATTTTTCTCGACGTGATTTTTCGTGTTACCTCTCAAGCCTGCCTTGCCTACACACTATCGTGGAAAAAAATGTTCGAGTAAAGCGCGGTGACGTACAACACGTACGACGGCACTATAAAGGGGAAGTTCCATTCGGATGGCGCCACCCTTCTTAGTAAAGTTTGTTGAGAGACGATTCACGCTTTTCAGCCTCGTGCTTTTCAGTCCGTTACAGCGTGACGAATGTGCTATCTCCATTACGAACGCTAGTTTTACCAGAATGAGCGCTCCCGTCTCATACTTGATTTTTTTTCACGTCGTTAAAGCCCACACACGCCCGTTGTAAAAAACGACGTGAAAAATGAGGGCATGTTCCAATTATTTCATGGCCGTTTTTCACGTCGTGAAAAATGCTCTGAAGCCCACACACGATCATTTTTAATGACAATTTAAAAAAATTAAATTTTTCTTGTCATTAAAAACGGTCGTGTGTACGCGGCATTAGGCTCCATGAACACTGGCGTAAAAAACTTTGCTTCTACAGGAGTTTTGTGTTTTGCCTGTAGAAGCAACTCAATGTTATCCTATGTGTCCATACACATTAGGACGTTTATAGGAATATTTTGAGATCAACATTTAGGCTCCATGCACACTGGCATCAAAAACGTTGCTTCTACAGGAGTTTTGTGTTCTGCCTGTAGAAGCAACTCAACGTTATGCTATGGGTCCATGCACATTAGGACGTTTACAGGCATATTTTGAGATCAATGTTATATTTTGAGATCAACGTTAGAGGCAGGAAAAAAAAACCTTCTCATTCGTGTTTCTGATTGGAGCTTACTGGCAGAAAAAACGTAAAACTCTCCTAAACTCGTCTAAACTTTGTTCAAAATATGCTCTATATGAGCGTTTTTTACTCCAAGGAGAACAGACTTTTTTTTAAGCCCAGTGTGCATGAAGCCCATTAGTTTGGCTTCCCATTACCCTTACAACCATTTATGGGTAAGAACAGAGCCTTGAACTGACAGGGAGACCTAAGAAGATATAAGAAGCCAGAGGAGGCCTTATTCTACCAGGCTCTACCTATAACTAACTATTTTAGAGTAGACTGACCTTTTATTTGCACTGTTGGTGTTGCAAAGGCAAATTACTAACTTAAGAATGACTAATTTTCGTCTGTTAGTTCTGTCATTTGTAACGTGAAATATATTTCTCTGCATTACATATGGCACTGTTAATTATTTTGACTTCTGTATTCTTTCATAGCATTATTTCAGTAATGGCAATCACTTTTGTTTCACATAACACTGGTTTACCAGAACACTCTAATCTAAACTTAAAAAAAAGGAAATTATCGATCTGATAATGATTTGAATAAATAATCATTGCAATGGTTTACATTTTTATTACTGGAGACAGGGTTCTCCCATGAGAAAACATTGTATATTTGGGGCAATGTGGAATGTCTCTTCCAGTTTCCTTCATACAGTGTAATCATTGTAACTATTCGGATGTTTTAAAACACCAGCACAGTTACTGGCTTGAACTCTATGCTCAAAAACTGGAATAGATTAATTTCAAAATGAAATCCACCTGAAATAGTTACAGAGCATGAATGAATATGTCTAAGGCAGCACACATTTAGATTTTGCCTCTTTCCATGCCTTAAAGCGTAATGTCTAGGTAAAACAATTATTTTCGCTTTAAATAGTGCATCCCTCCATGTGAATTTTCACATAATTCCTGGTGCTTTGTCCTTTTTCATCCCCAATAGCTAACCTGTTGATCATACCAATCTTCCCCTTTCTGAATCACTTACTTTGGAGGGCCAACAATACTGAAAAAGCTCTTCCCAACTGGCAGCAGTGTTATCATTCTCCCCCACATTGTCCCCTAAATAGGACAGTAGGATGACTTTATCATGGAGGGATAAAGGGAGCTGTGGAGGGAGCACTGACAAATTCTCCAGGAGTCCCTGAATATCAGAGATTTAGTTTGGGTTAGGATAGGGGTGTGCTTCCTCCTATGAGGTGTGCAATTTCTGGCCCTACAGGAAGTTATAGAAAGCAGAAGCAAATTGACCAAATAACTACTTTAACACTTAAGTTACTTAAAAAAACATATATAATAAACAGGTTTAATACATGCATATATATAGCAATGTAGTGCTATCCATGCAGAACATTTACATATGTGCCACTAAACTGTTCTGATATATACTTTAACCTTCCTCTAACTCATGCACCTTGGAGTTAACACAGTTAACACATGACAAAATAAGAACACTTAGAGGTTGATTTATTAAAACTGGAGAGTTAAAAAAATGAACAATATATGAAACATTCTTTAAACGGTTAAATAGCCTCTATCATAAGTCTAAATAACATCAAGGCCCCTTTAACGGTGGTGCAGTTTTGCTGCACTTTTCCAGGACAAAAAAGGGCATGAAAACTATTCCCCATTCAATTCTATGTAACTGTTCAAGGTGCAGGTGTGATGCACATTTAAAAGTCCTACAAGCTGCATCTTTGGTGTGGTCTTTCAAAAGTGCACCAAAAAAGCACCTTCTATTGAAAGTCAATGGGAATGCATCAAAATCATTAGTGTGAAATGGTTCTAATATAATCAGTTTTACAATTTACCACCCTCTGACACCCATGTCAAATAATAGCTTGGTGGAAATCATAGCAGTATAGTCTTAAAACCAGACATCAGCCAAAACATTAAACTTGTCTTCAGTAAAGCAAGGATGGGTTAGAGCTTCTGTTGGGTTTCCATTGTCGTCTGTGTCTTTATTTGGGAGATTTCCCTTCACTTCTCCTCAGAGCAGGAAAAACTAGGAAATATCTCCAGCGGGTGCGAAACCCCCAAAAATATATATATTTTTTAATTTTATGGCAATTGGTAATGACTTATACAGGTCAGCTATTACTGAACTACAATTATCAAATTGAGTTTGAGAGATTTTATTGAATCCCACACAACCGGCAGAAGTGAAGAAAAAGATGATGCATTGATTGCACATGGGAGTCACAATACTTTCAGCGGGCCAAATGAGAAACAGCCTTGTTTCTCTGCAGGGGTTTGATAGGTGAACTCTGAAGGAAAAAGTAAGCTCTATGATTAAAGCAGAAAGTATGTTGCCTCCTTAATAACGCAATCTGATTATATTGCGGCCATTGACAAAAGATACAACATTTATACCAGAGGATTTATATGTCTAGGGCAGCATATTATGAGTATGCTCATGGAAGTCACAAAGTGAATAAGAGTAGACTCAAATTGTATTTTGTATCTTAAAGTGGATGTAAACCCGAATTTTTATTTTTTTGCTGTCACAATGTAGAGCAGTGGTCCTCAAACTTTTTAAACTGTTCATGGTCCCTCAGACTGTTGGGGGGCCGGACTATAGTTTAAAAAAATATGAACAAATTCCTATGCACACATCTTATTTGTAGTGCAAAAAAACAGGGAAAAACTATTTAATATTTAAAATAAAAAACTATTTTAATCAACATAAACTTATTAGTATTTCACAGACTCCCCTCATTACAGATCCCCCTCCCCCATCACAGAACCCCCTCCGCATCACAGAACCCCCTCATCACATAACCTCTCCATCACAGATCCCCCATCACAGATTCCCCCCATCAAAAAGCCCCCATATAAGGTCATCCATCACAAAGCCCCCCCATAAAAGATCCCCCATCACAGAACCTCCCATCACAAAGCCCCCCAACACAAACTCCTCTCCATCACAAAGCCCTCCGTAACAGACACCCCCATCACAGAGCCCCCCATAACAGACTCCCCCCTCACAGATGCCCCTATAAGATTCCCCCCCTAACAGACTCCCCCATCACAGACTCCCCCCCAACCACAATAGAAATATGTGTATTCCAGAAAGTGTAAAAATCAGCAGATAAAGATACTCCAAACATCTGGTGTTGGCACTTCAATCATCCCGGCACCATAGTTGTTATGGTGTCAGGGTGATTGAAGCGCATTATTTCTACTATTACATTGTAATATAAAATTAAATAGTTCAACTGACCATAATGCAGAATCAGAATCAGTCGGAGCTCTGATGTCAATGTCCCCAGCCAGCGGAGTGCTTCCTTACATCTCAGGTGTTACTGTCCCCAGCCAGCGGAGTGTTTCCTTACATCTCAGGTGTCACTGTCCCCAGCCAGCGGAGTGCTTCCTTACATCTCAGGTGTCCCCAGCGGAGTGATTCCTTACATCTCAGGTGTCCCCAGCGGAGTGCTTCCTTACATCTCAGGTGTCCCCAGCGGAGTGCTTCCTTACATCTCAGGTGTCCCCAGCGGAGGGCTTCCTTACATCTCAGGTGTCACTGTCCCCAGCCAGCGGAGTGCTTCCTTACATCTCAGGTGTCCCCAGCGGAGTGCTTTCTTACATCTCAGGTGTCCCCAGCGGAGTGCATCCTTACATCTTAGGTGTCCCCAGGTGTTCCCAGCCTGCGGAGTGCTTCCTTACATCTCAGGTGTCCCCAGTGGAGTGTTTCCTCACATCTCAGGTGTCCCCAGCGGAGTGCTTCCTTACATCTCAGGTGTCCCCAGCCAGCGGAGTGCTTCCTTACATCTCAGGTGTCCCCAGCGGAGTGCCTCCTTACATCTCAGGTGTCCCCAGCCAGCGGAGTGCTTCCTTACATCTCAGGTGTCCCCAGTGGAGTGCCTCCTTACATCTCAGGTGTCCCCAGCGGAGTGCCTCCTTACATCTCAGGTGTCCCCAGGTGTCCCCAGCGGAGTGCCTCCTTACATTTCAGGTTTCCCCAGCAGAGTGCCTGCTTACATCTCAGGTGTCCCCAGTGGAGTGCTTCCTTACATCTCAGGTGTCCCCAGCGGAGTGCCTCCTTACATCTCACGTGTCCCCAGCGGAGTGCTTACTTACATCTCAGGTGTCCCCAGGTGTCCCCAGCCAGCGGAGTGCTTCCTACATCTCAGGTGTCCCCAGGTGTCCCTAGCCAGTGGAGTGCTTCCTTACATCTCAGGCGTCACTGTCCTCAGACACGTTATTAACAAGAAGGGAGCCTGCCGAGTGGCTACAATAGAAATGGAGCTGCGGCACCGCCCACCCGCCACCCCTTTCCACAACAGGTCACAGATGACAGACAGGCTGGGGGCGGGGGGTGGGCGGTGCCGCAGCTCCATTTTTATAGTAGCCACTCGGCAGGCTCCCTTCTCGTTTATAACTCGTCTGTGGTCTTCTGGAAAATGGCCACTGGCGGAGACATTACCTCCGCCGGCCGGACCTCTAGCGGCGGCGGCGGGGTGCGGCGAAAAATAGTGAAAAAAAAGGTCAGGGGGACAGGGATTGCTGGAATGTAAAAAGGGGCAGTCTGCGGGCTGGGTAAATCACACTGGCAGGCCGGATGTGGCCCACGGGCTGTAGTTTGAGGACCCCTGATGTAGAGTATAAGATTTCCTATCATTTGTGCCAGGTCTTGCCAGAGTTAATCCAGCTCTGAGCAATCCTCTTTTATTGTTCAGTGAGATAAAACGGACAAACAGAGAAAAACCTTTGTCCTTTCCGCCCCCTTGCTTTGAGTGACAGGTTATTTACATATCTCCTGCTCTAGCTTTAGACAGGCATTATTTTTTAATTCCCACCCCCACTCCTTTTCTGAAGTCATGTGGTTACTTTTCTGGATTTTGTCTGGATGTTAGTGATCATAGCAGAAGGAATACACAGGAGAAAATTCATGTTGACAAGGGGAGTGTAGAGGTGGGCGGGGAGTCTACTGACATTACGACTCCACCCACCGAGCTCCAGACAACAGATCCACCCACAGAATCTGCTGCTTTCCAGTTCTTATAACAGACAGAGGGGAGACATTTTACAGGTAAGGATACATTCAGGAGGCTTGTATATCCTTATAGATCAGCACTGAGGCAGTACTTTAGAAAGGATGAGAGTGGGTTTACATCCACTTTAAGTATCTGAGCTCATGACAATCTTTAACCTGTGTAGGACGCCAAGGATCTTCAACCACCATAAAAGCTGATTTACACTTAGCCAGCAAACCTGGAGTCATTACAAACAAATATTAAGCCTAGGTTCACATTGGAGCGATTTGTCATGCTATTTGAGAGATCAAATCGCATGACAAGTCGCAGCCTATTGGAGGCAATGGCACTGTTCTAATTGGTGCAACACTTATTTTGCGGCGCCGCACTGATTTGCAAAAGTAGTTCCTGCACTACTTTTTCCGATTTCAGATGCGACTTCAATAGACATCTGTGCATGGAGCCACACAGATGTCTATCAAGTAGCACCTGAAATCGCGCTGACCTTGCTACTTTCAAGAGAAGTAGCGCGATTTAAAAGTACCAGCAATGTGAACCAGGGCTAAAAGTTTCCTTGATCCCCTTATATTTTGAGTATCCTGCTCAGCGACTCATGCTATCTACCCTGATAGTCCAGGTAACTTTTCTTTCATCTCACCTTTTCTTCTTCACTTCCCTAGCATTTTTATTAATTGATTCATTCACATACATTTTTCCATCACTTCATCTAGATGTATTTCTCATTCTGCTTTGTTTCACATTTTGTCATCTACGCAGGCCCCCTTAAGCACATTCATCTTTTCCCATTTATTTTTTTCTTGCACAACAGGTATATTAGTTCATACATGTCCACACCTTCTCACATTTTTCACCACACATCGTGGTCTCTCTATGTCATTAAATTTTTCATTTTAATGGGTTCCTATGCCGTTTTGTTTTGTTTTTTCTTACCCAGCCTGCACATTTTTTTTTGCTAATTTTCCGCTGAATCACACACATTCCCTCACAGATCTACACCTTCCACTTTCCTTCTATGTGCTTTTTTCCCCCTACCTTTGTTTTTTGTTCCTAGTTTCCCTGTAGATTATCTCGCTAATCTTTTTTCATTATTGATATCTCCATCTGATAGTGCGCCTCCATCCCTGGCTGGCCCGGCTCCCCCCCATCCTCCTTGCCTGCGCTGTGCTGGCCTCTCCCCCTATCTACCCCCCCTCTTCCGGTTCAGCGCAGGGTCGGAAGGCTGCGACCTCTCGTAGGTCTGGGGGTGGCTCCCAATTTGCTCCCCAACCTAGTCTACTGTCTCACCTGACCCCTTTTCTCTGCTGTCCGGACCTCTGAGAGGGTTTTCTCCTGACGGCGTGGCCATTGGCTGACTACTGGTCCTGGTTCTCGACATCCACCTTGGTATGTATTTCATAACTGTCACTAACGATGACTGTATATATATGGAAATTACATACATACATATGCCCCATTTTTGTTGTTTGTTTCCTTTCTAACAAGTTTCATCTATGTGCATATATATATTTTATTATAGAATCTATGCTCGCAAATCCTTTCTTGCCCTGAAGAAGACCGCCACTACAAAGGTCGAAACGCATCAGAGTTTTTGCGTTTATAGTAAATATTTACGATGTTGTATAAATTCTTATTGGTTGTTTTATATACATGCACAGTTCATTACTCAATGTCTCTCAGAGCTCATGTTCTGATTCCTATCAGATGTTTTTTTTGTTTTACCAAATAAACTTCACATTTTTTACCAATCCCACCTCAACCATTTATACTCATTGCTGCAATTTCAAAGCCCCTAGGGGTATATTTTCCTTTCTTCCAATGTCTAATCAGGGGTGTGCAGCACTCTTATCCACAGTTGGTATCGCTTTCCTTCTGCAAAAGTTTCCTTGTGTCCTTTTTTTCTCTCTTTTTGTTCCCCCAAAGAGGTGGCATTAACATGTATCACGTAAGCTTGTTGTTTCTGCTGTGCATGGTATGGTTTTGCTGAACATCTCTTTTAATTCTTCAAAGTCAATAAGGCAAAATATGGCATCACTGGTTCCAAATCTGTTATCATCATTACTGGAGCAGCATGCAAATCTCTCAATATAAATTCACAGACAAATGGAAATAGAAGATTATCTAAACTAATTAAATATCCTAATACACTGATATTTATACAGCATTTGTTTGGATGTGATTTAGAAATAGACAATGCCATCCTTACTGTGGGGTTAGGAGCGAATTTCAGCTGTCACCTTTTTAAGGACAGTAGGGAAAGTATTATCACATAAGAGCATGACAGGAGCATAGTAGTTGCTCTTTTCTAAATGCTTGGAATTGAACACTTGTTCTCTGTGCTTTATGATACCACCACGTGTCAATGTCACAGAGGGGTTGATCTACTAAAACTGGAGAGTGTAAAATCTGGTGCAGCTCTGCATAGAAACCAAACAGCTTCCAGGTTTTTTTTTGTCAAAGCGTAATTGAACAAGCTGAAGTTAGAAGTTGGTTGGCTACTATGCACAGCTGCACCTGATTTTGCACTCTCCAAGTTTAGTAAATCAACCCCAGTGCATTGGTATCTGCTGTGCTTTTAGTTTTATTAAGTCATAACAATAGTCAGGCCCGGACTGGCCATAGGGCACACTGGTCATTTAGCCAGTGGTGCTGGGGCCGCAGGCCTGCATGTTCTAAAAAAAGCAGACAGTTGATGACCAGATGGCACAGCGGGAGGTAAGAGGTGACCGCAGTCCAGACATGACCGACACAGTCCATGGTTGCTGCTCACCTCCCACTATGAGGCCATGCCTGTGTCTCCTTCAGAGGCTCTCCCACCCTGCCAACGCGGTGCTATCCTGTCAGCAGAGCAGGGGGCAGGAGGAGCTGGAGATCTGCACAGAGAGCGGGAGTCTTTTCATATTAACAAGCGTGTAATCCCCCGCTTGTTAATATGATCCAGATCTGCAGCTCCTCCTGCCCCCTCGTCGACATCGTTGATGGGGCAGAAAACCCTGGTGAGGACACACAGGCTGAATCCTGCCTCTACCCTGCCAAAGGTAGGACTGTGCAGGGGAGGCAGAAGTTTAAAGTGGGCACTGTAATTAGAGAGAGTGGGGGGGGTCATGACTGTAAGGGGCATTGTGATGAGGAGCTGTGATCACTAGAGGCACTGTGATATAAAGGGGACTGCACTGTAAAGGGCACTGTAATAATTACATCAATTACATTTATATCACAGTGTCCGTTTACATTATAGCGCGGAGGACTGACTCGATGAGTATCCCATTAGCAACTGTCCCCCTTCCCACCAGTCCCTGCAAAAATTGGCTGCTCAGCTTAAATTGCCGGGCCTATTTTTTGTCCCAATCCAGGCCTGACCATGGTCTTCACATTAATGACTTGCCGACCAGCCGCCGTCATTATACAGCGGCAGGTCGGCACGATCCCGCGAACCATCGAAGCTGTACGTCGGTCCCTTTAACCAGGATACCAGGCACGCACGCGCCGCCGGAGGTGTGTGCACGCTCCCGCTGCACTGCAGGGGTGCCGACACACGTGGCCGGCGGTTTGCGATGGCCACAGACCACGTGCGATCGCAGGCACGAGAGGCAGAACAGCGACGTGTGTGTGTAAACGCTTATTACGATTTTTATTACCAAAAAATAAAAAAAAAATTAGTTTTTAAAAAAAAAATTGGGGATATTTATTATAGCAAAAAGTACAAAATATTGTGTTTTTTTTCTAAAATAGTCGCTATTTTTTTGTTTATAGCGCAAAAAATAAAAACAGCAGAGGTGATCAAATACCACCAAAAGAAAGCTCTATTTGTGGGGAAAAAAAGGCGTCAATTTTGTTTGTGTACAACGTCGCACGACTGACTAACACAGTTTTGGTGACCCTGCCATTGTTAAACATGACGAGAAAATGTTAGGTTGGGTCAATGTGAGAGTCTCTAGTAACTAAGGGTCAGAGTAAAGGATTGAAACTGGAATTTATGGGGACAGAGTTAGGAGATTCAGGATTAGCTGTGCTGTGTTTCGGTATATGACATAGCAACCTTTTGTTCAAAATAAATCATCAAGTAAAGCTATTCCTAGTGACCATATGGTGTGCTCTTTTTTTTTTTCAAGGTTTAAACTAATTACAGCATTATATTCCATGTGTATATCCTATGACTTTTTTTTCTTGTAGTGTTAGTATTGTCATAATTATTCAGCATTTTGCTACCCAGTCTGTCATTTAAAAACTCTACATTCATATGGTATATCCAGACACACAAACATTTTAGTTTACTACTATGTTTACTATTATGTTGACTGGCTAATCCCAGGCATATTATGAGTTTTCTTTCCAAGGTTCCAGCACAGATGTAAACCACGTAACAAATCTCTTCACTTTTAAGTCACAGTGACAAAAAATATATCACTTGCAGTGTTGACCAATTTACAAGCCTACTTTTCCCAGTTAATAAAACACTAAATCTCCCACACAGGCTATCAATTTAAAAAGCTAAATGTTTATATACAAGTACAGATAGTTTGCCATTATAGCAAGGGCCACACACACACACAGAGGGTTTTAATACAAATATAAAGTGTTTCATTTTATAAATACCTGTAAAAAGGGTTTGGTGTAGATTGGTGTCCCAGCAAAATGTGAACAAACTCTACCAATAATGCCGCTGATAGGTCCCAACAACCATGTAATTGTGAGCTAAGATAATAAATACTAATAAAACACAGGTGTTAGTGTAGACTTAGGCCGGCCGTTTCCTGTAACCACGTAGCTGGGGAAGACATCCCACAGTGAGAACACAGTAATTATTGCTAGCAACTATAACATGTAAATTCTGACAGGCTGATTGTACCCAAGTTGCCCATACATGGTTCAAATCTCAGACGGTTCCCGCTGAACAGGCCGAGCTTTGAACTGGGTAGTTTGGGGAAGTCTTTGTGTAGAACAGAGGAAGATTAGCACTGAGCAGTGGAGCCAACATGTTAGCCTTGGCAAGAGAGCTGGTTCTGTTTCAACAATGGCCTGTTGGCCATCGATCCTGCAATGTGAGGTAGGCAATTGAGAAGTTGGTCAATAAGAAACTTAGAAAGCATGTTTGCAAGCTGTGTTATGTGTTCCAGTCTATGAAAGTGCCATTTGCTCCTGAAGTCATCTGCGTCTAGTTAGCAGTACTGTATGTACCAGAAATTAAGGATGCAATTTATGTTGCCATTATTGCTTTGAGATCCATAAATATGTGGTATATGATGCTCATTTCCTATCTTCACTCTGTACAATTGCTGCATTTTCACTCATGCCTAAACCGTGTCTTAAACCATAAGCTGCTTTGTCTGGAGTTTTTCTCGACTCGCAACTTTAAGCCAACATGATATGTGAGAGTATCTTTTATTTATCTGGACCAACTTTCCAATCTCATAGTTGGTAAGATTGAATAAAGGCACCAGTCCATCCATTTCAACACGTGTGGGTGTGGGTGTTCGTGACCAAAAAAATAATCAAATCATTTCCCATATCCCTGTATACTGTGTTCGCTAAGATGCCCATCCAAGAGTTTTGTCAAGCTATCAATATTTCCTGCTGAAACCAACGATTGTGGAAGTGAGTTCCACATCCTTATGCCCCATACACACGATCGTTTTTCTTGCCATTTTTTTTCTTGCCGTTTTTCACGTCGTTTTTTTTCATGTTTCCTCTCAAGCCTGTCTTGCGTACACACGATCATTTTAAAAAACGATCAAGCAAAGCGCAGTGACGTACAACACGTACGACGGCACTATAAAGGGGAAGTTCCGTTCGAATGGCGCCACCCTTCATGTTAGTAAAGTTTGTTGAGCGACGATTCGCTCTTTTCAGTCTCGTGCTTTTCAGTCCGTGACTGCGTGACGAATGTGCTATCTCCATTACGAACGCTAGTTTTACCAGAACGAGCGCTCCTGTCTCATACTTGATTCTGAGCATGCGCGTTTTTTTTCACGTCGTTAAAGCATACACACTATCGTTTTTCACGTCGTTAAAAAAAACGACATGAAAAACGACGTGAAAAAAGAGAGCATGTTCGAAATTTTTAATGGCCGTTTTTCACGTCGTTAAAAATGCTCTGGAGCCTACACACGATCATTTTTAATGGCCATTTTTTTTTAATGCCATTTTTAACGGCATGAAAAACGATCGTGTGTATGGGGCATAACCGTTTTGGCTGTGAAAAAAATCCCTTACACAGTTTAAGGTTAAACTGCTTTTCCTCCAACTTCATTGAGTGGCTGTGTGTTTTCTTACCCTCCCTGAGACTGAATAGTTTATTCTCTAGGCTAGAACCACCATTAAGATATTTGTATATGGCTATCATATCTCCTCTGAAGCATCTCTTCCCCAGGAAGAATACGTTTAATGTTTGCAGTCAGTCCATAATTGAGGTCCTCCAGTCCCCTTATTAATTTAGTTGCCCTACTCTGGACTCTCTCCAGTTCCACACATCTTTCCCAAGGATTGGTGACCAGAACTGGATGGCATACTCCATATGTGGCGAACCAGAGTTTTATAAAGTGGCAGTATTATAGTTTTATCTCTTGAGGAGATACCCTTTTTAATGCATGCTAATATTCTTCTTACCTTGCTTGCTGCAGCTTGGCATTGCATGCCATTGCTGAGTCTGTCATCTACTAGGACCCCCAGATCTTTTTCAGTCCTGGATTCCCCCAGAGGTTCTCCCCCTAGCGAGTAACTTGCTTTCATGTTTTTAGCCCTCAAGTGTATTACTTCACATTTTTCAACATTAAATCACATTTGCCATGTAGTTGCCCACCCCTTTATTTTATTGAGGTCTTCTTGTAAAATTTCTATATCCTGCTGTGAAGTTATTGTCCTACTTATCTTTGTAGCGTCAGCATACACTGGGATTTAACTTTTTATACCAACCTCTATATTATTTATGAATAAATTAAAGTGTTACTAAACCCAGGACCCTGCAATTATTATATCTGGTCTCCCACAGTACACAGAACATGGAAATGAAATAGTTTTGGTAAATATAAACTGCTAAAAACCTTTTCTCATTAGTAGTTAGAGCAGTCTCGTGACTTCTATCAGTGTCCAGCGAAGCACTGCTTAAAGCTTGTAGGAGGAGTTTTCATTCTCCCCTGATTGTCTATGAGGCTGCAGGTCTCCCTGTCCCCCCACCAAACTGAGCATGTGCAGTGTGCCCCAAGGCTCTGTTCTATCAGAAGATGGTTTGGGGACTGTGGAAGAAGTGCCAGTTTTTACTGGTACACAAGCTTGCTACATTTGTCAGAAGACCAAGGTTTCTAGGGAGAAGAGGATTATTTTCTACTCAAAGGTTGCACTAACATTAACAAAATACATACTGGTGATCTGCATATGATTTTGTTCGTTACAGAATCCCAGAGTCAGAAAAACCTGGTTTGTGTTTTTTTTAGGTCGGTTGATTTAAATAATATGTAATAGGACATGCATATGATAGCAGGTTCCCCAATGCAGTTCCCAGGATCTGAGTGTAGGATCTCAACATCTGGCAAAAAGGAAGACCAAGGTGTACGATTCATATGGAACAAGATTAATAATTTAACAATTTGAGGGAGCGAGAGCATTTTTAACTTTAAAAAAAAAACAAAAAAACATGGATCTACTAAATACTAGTACTAAAATTAAAATAATTTTCCTATTTAAAATGTATATATATATACAAACATCCATGTTAGCCCCATTCAGATATTTAGCTTGAAAAACACTATGACCACCCCATGCAAGTGAGCATTAAACCATTATTAAAATCTACTCACAGTAAAATAGCTTTTGCACCCTCTTCTTTCTAAAGTTGGGCTTCTGGTGTGCCTCAAACACTCCCAACTTTCCTCAACACTCCAGACACTTCATAAAAGATCTATGTTCCTATGTCTATATCTTTGTACCCCTTCCCTGGCCAGAAAGTCCCTCATATTTCTAGAAGTGGCTGTACTTTAAAGTGCTGAGCTTATTCGCTGTATAGTAAATCAACCGTTGTGTGTACTGAACTGGTAAAGGCTCTATTTGGATCCATTTCTAGTTTAGAGCCCTTTCACACTAAGGCGTTTGAAAACTGCCCTTAAAATGGCGAGCGCTTTTGAGGTGCTTTAGGTGCTTTTGAATCACTTTTCAGGCGCTTTTCAGGCACTTTTCAGGCGCTTCCAATTCATTTCAATGGAGAGGGGCGCCTTTGAGGTGCTTTTTTAGCGCTCCACACATGCTCCAAAGACAGTGTTGCCAACCGCCCTTAAATTTAAGCCCATTTTCGGGCTGCCCGTAAATGTCTGTTACGGGAACCGCTGCCCGTAAAAAAAGATGGGTGCAAGCTGACCGTACAACTGCGCAAGCGCCGTTCCGAAGCCGGTCGAGCTCGGGAAAGCTTGTAAGCGATCAGCCGGGCGCATGCGCAGTGAGGTAATGGAGCCGCTCTGCGCCATTTTTTAAAAGAAGCCAGCCAGTCCGCCTGTTCTTGGCGGGGGCCGCGGTGGCGCCTCCTGCACTCGGCACTCTACAGCAGAGGAGGAGTCAAGGAGGGGTGAGGAGAGAGTGACACTATGTGTGAGGGGATGGCAAAAAGGGGGCAGAGGAGGATATTACTGGGGGGATGAAGCTGTACAGGCACTGCAGTGACAGAGAAGGAAACTGATGTGCTGTCCTGTGAAGAGGTAAAAGGGGCACAGGAGGAGGACACACTGATGTGGAGTGGTAAAATGAATGTGGACAGAAGAGAAAGCTACTTTGAGGGGGTATTATGTCTGCAGCATCTGTCTACCTCCTGTATCATGTCCGCTGCCTCTGTCCACCTCCGGTATCATGTCAGTAGCCTCTGTCCACCTCCTGTATCATGTCTGCAGCCTCTGTATACCTCCTGTATCATGTCCGCAGCCTTTTTCCCCCTCCTGTATCATGTCCGCAGCCTCTGTCCACCTCCTGTATCATGTCTATAGCCTCTGTTCATCTCCTGTATCATGTCCGCAGCCTCTGTCCATCTCCTGTATTATGTCTGCAGCATCTGTCTACCTCCTGTATCATGTCCGCTGCCTCTGTCCACCTCCGGTATCATGTCAGTAGCCTCTGTCCACCTCCTGTATCATGTCTGCAGCCTCTGTACACCTCCTGTATCATGTCCGCAGCCTTTTTCCCCCTCCTGTATCATGTCCGCAGCCTCTGTCCTCCTCGTTTATCATGTCCACCTCCTGTATTATGTCTGCAGCCCCTGTCCACCTCCTTTATCATGTCCACCTCCTGTATCATGTCAGCAGCCTCTGTCCACCTCCTGTATCATGTCCGCAGCCTCTGTCCACCTCCTGTATCATGTCTGCAGACCCTGTCCACCTCCTGTATCCTGTATCATGTCTGCAGTCTCTGAGGGGGAGTCTGGAGAGGGGTCAAGAGTGGGAGCGCCACTAGAATGGGGGATCATAGGAGGAGTTAGACGTCTGGGGACTGTGGAGAGGAGACTATAGTCTAAAACCAGAGACACCAAGCTGGAACTGTCTGACTGAGCCCTGCACAGTGCACCTGAGAGGGGCTCAGTGACAGTGCCGACAGGCCAGTCTGAGGGGGGGGTTGCTGATTTAAGGGGGGATTGAATACAATAATGTAAGGGGTCACTGATATAAGGTTACCCCCTATAATAGTAACCCTTTCCTTACCTTAGTATATTCACTCTGCGGAAGGTGGTCTCTAGTCACCAGAGCCCCCCCTTAAATCAGAGTTCCCCCTAAGATCACGATCTGCAGCATTCCACTTTATATAAGAGTTTCCTTTCACTGTAAGGGGGAATCCTGCAGACTCTGATGTAAGGGGGAACCCTGTGCTGGCTGCGTTATAGTAACCTGACCTTCATGTAAATTGAGAAATATGTTTTTGACTTTTATTTAACTTAAACACATTGCTAATAGCACTAGCTATGTGTTTATAGTTTAAATATTGATATTTGCACTGTTTAGCATGGAAAACTGTAATTTTAGGTACTTTGGGAACCCTGAGTACTGCAAGTACAGTGGGGAAAATAATTATTTGATCCCCTGCAGATTTTGTAAGTTTGCCCACTTGCAAAGAAATTAAGGGTCTATAATTTTTTTAGAAACCCTTGTTGGCAAGCACAGGAGGTAAGACATTTCTTGTAGTTGGTTACCAGGTTTGCACACATCTCAGGAGGGATTTTGGTACACTCTTCTTTACAGCTCCTCTCTATATCCTTAAGGTTTCCTGGCTGTCGCTTGCAAAGTTTCAGCTCCCTTCATAAATTTTCCATAGAATTAAGGTCTGGAGACTGGCTAGACCATGACCTTAATGTGCTTCTTCTTGAGCCACTCCTTTGTTGCCTTGGTGGTATGTTTTGGGTCATTGTCATGCTGGAAGACCCATCCACGACCTATCTTCAGTGTTCTGGCTCAGGGAAGAAGGTTCTCATCCAAGATTTTGTAAGTGAGCAAACATGCAAAATCTGCAGGGGATCAAATAGTTATTTTCCCCACTGTAGAAGCAAGATTCAGTGCACATAGTGTACCATGACAAATAAGAAGTGTGGCCACACTGTGCTAACAGCAGGAAGGGCTTAAAGAAGGGGTCTCAAACTGGTCGCCCTCCAACTGTTGCAGAACTACAATTCCCATAAGGAATTGCAAGGCTGACAGTTACAAGCATGACTCCCATAGGCAGAGGCATGATGGGACTTGTAGTTCTGCAACAGCTGGAAGGCTGCCAGTTCAAGACCCCTGGCTTAAAGGGTATAGTTAAATAGGATTTACACCTGCATGCTGTATACACGGCACACATATTTCACAGGCTTTGTACCCACAATATATGTTTTAAAAATACCTCTACTTTATCATGATTGATGGCAACTTTGTAGGAAGTCTCTAAAGGGAGGGTTTAGGCAGAGAGACTTGGGAGTTATTTAATATTTAAACACAATACCTGTGCTTAGGAGAAACTTAAATAAATAACCACTCAAAATAGTAGGATTTTTAAAACAGCTTACCTGTAAAATCCTTTTCTTGGAGTACATCACGGTGTCATGGATATGCATTAATGTCTGTCTGCCATCTTACCTTCCTCCTCATGTGTTCATCTAGAGACCAGACCTCCTTCACCTGGCTTCCTTTATAATCTCCTCCCAGCCTGACTCCACCCCAGGCCCTATCACTGAACACTATATTAACCTGTGCACTGCAAGCCTGCTTTGCTGATCAACGTGTTTGTTAGGCATTGTGTGTTTGGGTTCCTGCCTGCCGTGTGCTACGTCTGTCTCTCTGTTACGTTATTGGCTTGTCCCCGACCATCCCTGTCTGCTCGTGACCCTTGACCTTCGGCTCGTTCTTCGTTATCCTTGTCTGCTTGTGGCCCCTGACCTTCGGCTTGTTATTCGGTTCTCTCTATCGTGTGCTGCTGCTTCCCCTTATCCTACGGGGCGTGAGCTAGGAAACTCCAGGGGCCGCGACCTGGTCCCAGCCTGCAGCGTAACATCCTCACCACTAGAGGCCCTGGAGAAGACCAGCTGGGTCTTAGACTCCGCGCCCTGGGGAATCTTGGCTCTCGCTTCCGTTGGGATCCCGGTTGTGCTCCTCTGGTCCCGCTTTCCACAACCACCCAGTTTCCTATCCACAGAAGCCAGCCATAGGGTTCACTACCTCGCGGTGCACTCCTGTCCCCCTACGGTGTGCATCTGTCACCTGGCCACAGGTGACCCTGACAGTTTGATCAGCCATGAACCCGGCTGACATCCCGCTTCCCGCGGATGATCCATTGCAGGGCATAGTTCGCAGACTTGAGACCCAGGAATCAAATCAGACCCAGGTGATGCGATTCCTCCAGGATCTGGCTTCTCGATTCGAGCAGCTTCAGGTCTCCTTGGGAACCCCGAATCCGTAACCCCAAGTACAACCAGCGGCTGTACCTATCGCACCAGTCGCAGCCTCACACTCACTAAGATTGCCAGCTCCGTTCCGTTTCTCTGGGGACTCCAAGGCCTGCAGGGGGTTTCTCAGCCAATGCACTATTCATTTTGAGCTTCAGCCTCAAAGCTTCCTATCTGACCAGGCTAAGGTAGCCTATATCATTTCCCTCCTCTCCGGTGAAGCTTTGGCCTGGGCTGCCCCCCTGTGGGAGAGGAACGATCCGGTGGTTTCCAGTCTGTCCGAATTCTTGAAGCTCTTTCGTAATATCTTCGAAGAGCCGGCTCGGGCTTCTTCAGCGGCTAGTGCTGTCTTACGTCTTCGCCAAGAATCTAGTTCAGTGGGGCAATATGCTCTTCAGTTCCGTATCCACACAGCTGAATTGAGCTGGAATAATGAGGCCCTGGTCGCTACCTTTTTACATGGCCTCTCTGACCGAGTGAAAGACGAATTAGCGGGAAGAGCCATTCCCGTCGGTCTGGACGATGTAATTTCATTATGCAACCAGATCGACATTCGTTTTCAAGAGAGGTCCTTAGAAAAAAGACGCCAGCACTCTCTGGGTCCTAGCCAGTCTGAGCTCCCCTCCCTTCATTCCGTGGAGCATCCTCTACCTGCTGAAGAACCTATGCAGCTGGGCCGGACCAGACTAACCCCCGAAGAACGTGCTAGGCGCAGAACTCTGGGCTTGTGCCTCTATTGTGGGGGCAAGGGTCATTTTCGTGACTCCTGCTCGCTTCGTCCGGGAAACGCTCGGGTCTAATACATTTGGAAGGTGGAGTATTGGACCCAGAAACATCACCTTCTCGCCTGCTCTTGCCGGTGTCCCTTCATGTAGGCACTTCTCCTCAGTCAACCCTTGCATACCTGGATTCCGGGGCTGCCGGCAATTTCATGGATTGGAGAACTGCTTCTTCTATGAAGCTTACCCTTTCACCTCTCACTACCCCATTGGTAGTCTCGGCAATTGATGGCACTGTTCTCCCAGGGGGCCCTATTCGCTTCCAGACGCTACCCATTAGGATGTCGGTAGGGATTCTCCACCAGGAGTGGATATCCTTTCTTATTCTACCCAAGGCCTCTACCCCAGTTGTATTGGGCCTCCCTTGGCTACAGCTCCACTCTCCACATGTGGACTGGGTCTCTGGGCAGATCCTGGCCTGGGGTTCCTCATGTTTCTCGTCGTGTCTTCTCAAGGTGACCCCCAAGGAGAGTCTTCCGGTTGCTGCCACTTCTGTTTCTTCTGATCTTCCCGCCGCATACAGCGATTACCGGGATGTGTTCTGTAAAAAATCAGCTGAGGTGCTTCCTCCCCACAGGTCTTTTGACTGTGCTATTGATCTTGTCCCCGGAGCAACTCTACCCAGGGGTCGTACCTACCCTCTGTCCATCCCAGAGACCCAGGCCATGTCGGAGTATGTAGCAGAGAATCTGGAGAGAGGGTTCATCCGGAAATCCTCATCGCCTGCAGGGGCAGGGTTCTTTTTTGTTGCCAAAAAGGATGGTACCTTAAGACCCTGCATCGATTATCGGGGTTTAAATGCGGTTACTATTAAAAATCGATACCCCTTACCCTTAATATCTGAGCTATTCGATAGGTTGAAGGGTGCCTCCATTTTCACCAAGTTGGATCTCAGAGGCGCGTACAATCTCATTCGAATACGGGAGGGTGACGAATGGAAGACTGCATTTAACACTAGAGACGGGCATTACGAATATCTGGTGATGCCTTTTGGTCTGTGTAATGCTCCAGCCGTGTTTCAAAACTTTGTCAATGAAATCTTCAGAGATCTGCTGTACCAGTTTGTTGTCATCTATCTGGATGACATTCTGATCTTTTCTGAAAATCTGCTCGTCCACAGAAACCATGTCCGCACTGTACTTCAACGTCTTAGAGAGAACAATCTCTATGCCAAGCTGGAGAAATGTTCCTTTGAATGTTCTGAGGTCCTGTTTTTGGGGTGCTTTGTCTCATGTTCGGGGCTTCGTATGGACCCTGGGAAGGTCTTGGCTATCACCAACTGGCCTCTTCCTGCTAGCCTCAAGGCCACACAGCGCTTTCTTGGCTTCACTAATTATTATAGGCAGTTCATAAGGAATTACTCTTCCATTGCCGCGCCTATTATCGCTTTGACCAAGAAGGGTGTGAATGCCAGAGACTGGCCTCCCGAAGCTGTCTCTGCATTTCACAACCTGAAACAGGCCTTTGTTTCTGGCCCCCTCTTGAGGAGACCAAATCCTGGGAATGCATTTTTTATTGAAGTGGACGCTTCCTCAATGGGGGTGGGAGCTGTGCTTCTTCAAATCTTTGAGAAGAGACGCCAACCATGTGCGTTCTTCTCCAAAAAATTTTCTCAGGCAGAGAGGAATTATGCCATCGGTGATCGGGAACTTCTCGCAATTAAATTGGCGTTAGAGGAGTGGCGTCATCTCTTGGAGGGTTCCCCTCACTCCATAACGATCTTTACCGATCACAAGAATTTACAGTATCTACAGAATGCTAAACGTCTGAATCCTAGACAGGCCAGGTGGAGTCTCTTCTTTGCCCGTTTTAATTTCACGATTACCTACAAACCTGGTTCCTGCAACGGTCGGGCTGATGCGCTCTCTAGGTCATTTGACACTTTGGACGAGGAGTCCGCCCCTGAACCTGAGCCGATCATTCCCACCTCATGCATTGTTGCCCACTCTACCACCCTGAAGTCTAAAATTCCGCCTGGTAAGACCTTTGTCCCCACTGAGCTAAGAGCTAAGATCCTTCGTTGGGGACATGATTCCAAGGTGGCAGGGCATTCTGGATTCCTCCGATCCTTCCTACTCATCAGTCGTCACTACTGGTGGCCTAATCTCCGCTCAGACGTCAAAGACTACGTTAAAGCTTGTCATGTCTGTGCTCAGTCCAAATCCTCCACACAAGCTCCTGCTGGTCTCCTCATGCCCTTGCCTATTCCTAAGGAACCCTGGGCCCATATTGCCATGGATTTTATCACCGATCTCCCACTGTCTGAGAATAATACAGTCATTTGGGTGGTAATCGATCGATTCTCCAAGATGGCTCATTTTGTTCCTCTTCCTGGTCTTCCTTCTGCCCCTGCCTTGGTTCCCATTTTCATTCGAGAAATTCTCCGCCTACATGGGGTTCCTTCTCATATTGTTTCCGACAGGGGAGTCCAATTCACGTCTCGTTTTTGGAGAGCCTTTTGCAAATCCCTCAATATTGTCTTGGATTTTTCTTCTTCTTACCATCCCCAATCCAATGGACAGACTGAGAGGGTTAATCAGGAGTTAGAGGTCTTTCTTCGCACCTTTGTGTCTTCTCACCATGACGATTGGTCCTCTCTACTCCCGTGGGCAGAATTCTCCCATAACAATCATGTGAATACCAGTTCGCAGAAGACACCCTTTTTCACAGTTTATGGAAAACACCCTCAACTTCCTCTTCCTATGATCTGTTCTCCAGACATTCCAGCTTTGGCTTCGGTTCAGGAGTCTCTCAATTCCGTTTGGGGTCACGTTCATGATTCCCTCCGGGCAGCTGCTGAAAAATTCAAAGGCTTTGCCGACCGCCGCAGGCGTAAACCGCCTTCTCTTCAGCCAGGGGACAAAGTCTGGCTCTCTACCAGGAACATCAAGCTCCGAGTTCCTTCTCTGAAGTTTGCTCCACGATTCATCGGTCCATACACGGTAACTGCTAAACTGAATCCGGTTTGTTTCAAACTCCAGATTCCTAAGAGCCTTAAAATCACTAACTCCTTTCATGTTGCTCTTCTAAAGCCTTTAGTCCTCAATAAATTCTCTCGTCCTCTTCCTACCGTGGCGCCTGTCTCTGAGGATAATCAGGAGTACGAGATCAGTCAAATTCTGGACTCCCGACTCTGTAAAGGCGTTCTTCAGTACCTCGTTCATTGGAAAGGGTTTGGTCCTGAGGAGAGGTCTTGGATCACTGCATCTGAGGTCTTTGCACCTCGTCTGTTAAAGGAGTTTCATCTGAAGTTTCCCTCTAAACCTGGGCCCAGGCGGGGAAGGGGGAGGCCTCGTAAGAGGGAGGGTACTGTCATGGATATGCATTAATGTCTGTCTGCCATCTTACCTTCCTCCTCATGTGTTCATCTAGAGACCAGACCTCCTTCACCTGGCTTCCTTTATAATCTCCTCCCAGCCTGACTCCACCCCAGGCCCTATCACTGAACACTATATTAACCTGTGCACTGCAAGCCTGCTTTGCTGATCAACGTGTTTGTTAGGCATTGTGTGTTTGGGTTCCTGCCTGCCGTGTGCTACGTCTGTCTCTCTGTTACGTTATTGGCTTGTCCCCGACCATCCCTGTCTGCTCGTGACCCTTGACCTTCGGCTCGTTCTTCGTTATCCTTGTCTGCTTGTGGCCCCTGACCTTCGGCTTGTTATTCGGTTCTCTCTATCGTGTGCTGCTGCTTCCCCTTATCCTACGGGGCGTGAGCTAGGAAACTCCAGGGGCCGCGACCTGGTCCCAGCCTGCAGCGTAACATCCTCACCACTAGAGGCCCTGGAGAAGACCAGCTGGGTCTTAGACTCCGCGCCCTGGGGAATCTTGGCTCTCGCTTCCGTTGGGATCCCGGTTGTGCTCCTCTGGTCCCGCTTTCCACAACCACCCAGTTTCCTATCCACAGAAGCCAGCCATAGGGTTCACTACCTCGCGGTGCACTCCTGTCCCCCTACGGTGTGCATCTGTCACCTGGCCACAGGTGACCCTGACACACGGGACACAGAGCAGCATAGTCATTACTATGTGTGTGGTTATATAGAATTACCTTCAGGTGCTGGCACTGGCAACTTCCAAAACAGGAAGTACCCTCCCCTATATAAGCCCCTCCCATCCGGGAGTACCTCAGTTTTGTAGCAAAGCAATACGTGTCCCCAAAAGAGGGGTGGGAGCTCTGTGTCCCGTGATGTACTCCAAGAAAAGGATTTTACAGGTAAGCTGTTTTAAAAATCCTACTTTCTTGTTCATACATCACGGGACACAGAGCAGCATAGTCATTACTATGTGGGACGTCCCAAAGCAATGCCAAATGAGGGGGGGGATACACCATACATAAGCTGGGCGCCATCAGGCATGAGGATCTTTTGCGGCCTGCAACACACTGCGCCCAAAGGCGACATCCTCCTGACTTCTAACGTCCACCTGGTAGAACCTAGTAAACGTGTGTACTGAAGACCATGTTGCGGCCTTACAAATTTGAGCCAGGGAGGCCTGGTGATGCACTGCCCATGAAGTTCCAACTGCTCTCGTGGAGTGCGCCCTAACTTTGAACGGAGGCGGTCTACTTCTCAAGCCATAGGCTTGTATTATGACCTGTCGAATCCACTTGGCTAAAGTAGATTTTGATGCTGCCTGACCCTTTCTGGGGCCTTCCGGCAGAACAAACAAAGAATCCGTTCTACGAATCTGAGCAGTGGCTTTTAGATAAGCTTTAACTGCTCTTACTACATCCAAAGAATGCAATAACTTTTCCTCTACCGAGCTTGGTTTGGGGAAAAAAGAAGGAAGAACCACATCCTGGTTCAAGTGAAACCTCGATACCACCTTAGGAAGAAAGGCTGGGTGAGGGCGTAATACTACTCTGTCCTTATGAATAACCAGACATGGCTCCTTACAGGACATGGCGGCTAATTCCGACACTCTTCTAGCCGAGCATATGGCTACTAAAAATATCAATTTTCTGGTGAGTAGAACCAAGGAAATGTGCCGCAAAGGTTCAAACGGCTGCTTCTGCAGAACCGACAGAACCAAATTTAGATCCCATGGGCATATGGGAGCTTTAATCGGTGGAATAATACGAGTCACCCCTTGCATAAAGGATTTGACAAGTGAATGCATAGCCAGGGGCCTTTGAAATAGTATTGATAAGGCCGAAACCTGGCCCTTGATAGTACTTAAGGCAAACTTCCTGTCTACAGCCCACTGCAGGAAGTCCAGAATTCTGCCTATAACGTACTTACGTGGATGCCCTTTTCTGGCCTCGCACCAAGTGATGTACGCCTTCCAAACTCTATAGTAGATCTGCCTGGATACAGGCTTCCTGGCATTGATTATAGTTGATACCACAGAGTTAGAGAGACCTCTCTTCTTTAGGATGTGGGATTCAATAGCCAGGCCGTTAAACTTAGAGTTAGTAAGGAAGGGTGGTATATCGGTCCTTGCGAAAGCAGGTCCGGACGACGTGGAAGGGTCCAAGGACTCCCCACAGGCATTTTGATGATCTCCGCGTACCAGGCCCTTCGGGGCCAAGCTGGAGCCACCAGGATCACCGGCTTCTTCTCCAACCTGACTCTGCGAAGGAGTCGAGGCAACAATTGTAGCGGAGGGAATGCATATATCAGTCTGAACTGATCCCAAGGGAACACCAGAGCATCCGAGCCGCAAGCGAGGGGATCCCTTGTCCGGGAGACAAATCTGTCCACCTTTGCGTTGAATCTGGATGCTAGCAGATCTACATCCGGTGTTCCCCACCGCTGACATATTGCTCGGAAGACCTCGGGATGAAGGGACCATTCCCCTGGGCATAACTGTTGGCGACTCAGTCCGCCTTCCAATTCTCCACCCCTGGAATGAAGACAGCTGATATACATGGGACATGCTTTTCTGCCCATTCCAGGATGTGACTTACTTCCCTCTGGGCTGCACGACTCCTGGTGCCTCCCTGATGATTGATATATGCCACTGCTGTGGCATTGTCTGATTGAATTCTGACAGGGGACCCTTGGAGTCTGGATGTCCAGGCTACTAGGGCATACCGGGCTGCTCGTATCTCTAAGAGATTGATGGGCAGGGTTTTTACTACATTTGACCATCTGCCCTGGAGAGACCATTGCTCCAGTACTGCCCCCCAGCCTATAAGGCTGGCATCTGTAGTGACCACCTTCCAAGATATCGGACTGAAGGGTTTTCCCTTCTGGAGATTCTGGGGGATCAACCACCAGCAGAGACTCTTCCGAACGGAAGGGGACAAAGCCATCGGGAAGTCTAGAGCCTGAATTTTTCCGTTCCAGGCTGACAATATGGCCCTCTGTAAATTCCTTGAGTGGAATTGGGCGTATGGCACAGCTTCGAATGATGCTACCATCTTTCCTAGCAGCCTCATGCACAGGCATATGGACGGCTGTCTTTTTGCACAAAGCAGACGGACCAAGCCCCTCAAAGAGGATACCTTGTCTAGAGGTAAGAAAATCTTCCTCTGGTCTGAATCCAGCCATAGCCCTAGATATACCAGGTTTTTCACTGGCTGTAGGGCCGACTTGTCCAGGTTGATGACCCAACCGTGAGATTCTAGATACTTGATTGTATCGACAATTACCACTTCTAGCTTGGCAACTGAGTGGTCCATCAACAACAGGTCGTCTAGGTATGCCAATATCGTTACACCTCGTGTTCTTAGATCGGCCAACAGTGGGGCCAGAATTTTTGTGAACACTCGTGGTGCTGTGGCCAGACCGAATGGTAAGGCTCTGAACTGAAAATGGCGCCCTTCTACTGCAAAGCGTAGAAATTTTTGATGACCTGGAAAGATGGGAACATGCAAGTAAGCATCTTTGATGTCGATCGAGGCTAACCATTCCTCCCCCTGCAGGGCAGCGGTGACCGATCGGATCGACTCCATCCGGAAAGACCGGACGTTTAGAAATTTGTTTAGACTCTTTAGGTCCAATATGGGTCTTATGTCCCCGTTTGGCTTCGGGACTGTGAAAAGGTTTGAGTAGAAACCCAACCCCCACTCTTCCATAGGAACCTCCATAATTACTCCTTGGAGCAATAGTTGTTCTAACGCCAATAGGAGAGACCCTCTTTTCAGAGGGTCTCTTGGCATGCCTGACCACATAAAATGGGAAGGAGGAGACTCTTTTAACTCCAACTTGTATCCCAGAGTTACTGCGGAGAGCACCCATCTGTCTTTGATCGTCTCCCGCCAGGTCTCTGCGAACAACTGAAGTCTTCCCCCCACCCGTTTGAGTGGGGGCAGCCCTTCATAGGCTTGACTTGGAGGCTGGTTTAGTACCCCTTCGGATCCAGGGTTTCTTATTACCCTGTGACTGTCCCTGATTTTTACCCCCTGAGTTTGACCGAGGAGGCCGTCGGAACTGCTTAGTAGCAGACGTCGCAGGGATAGGAGAGGTAGTCCTCTTAAAAGATGGACCCCTAGACCTCTTCTTACTCGGTAAGAGAGTACTTTTACCACTGGAAATCTTCTGGATATACTTATCCAGGTCCTCGCCAAAAAGGCGTTCCCCATGAAATGGGAAGCTAACTAAGAGCTTCTTACAGGGAGCTTCAGCAGACCAGTTTTTGAGCCACAGAAGCCTACGCATATGTACCAAAGACAGCGTGAGGCGGGAGGCCTGATGGATAGAATCCTTGATGGCGTCAACCGCAAAGCATAATGTGATACAAACGGGTACTTAAAGAAGATCTAAACTGTAGAAGCTGGGCCCAGAAAAACCTGCGGAGCACAAAGCACTAGTCAGTAGTGCCTCTGGTCTCCATGCAACTAATCTTTTCTCTATTACTGATTTATCTTGTGTTTTTGTTATAGGAAACACTGTGCTTCCTAATATCAGAGCTGTCCCCCTGATGACTGGTGGTATGATGACAGGTAGGAAGTTATGCTCAACAGGCTTGCAAAGCACAAATGACTAATCACTAGTATTGCCTGTTGTCCTCCTGCAACTAATCTTTTCCCAATTACTGATTTATCATGCCTTTTATTTCATAGGAAACATTTTGTTGCAGCTGTGCCCCTGACTGGTAAAGGAATATTCAAAAAGCAGCAGGAGAGGTTTAGATAGAACAGATCCACAAAATATATGAACCAGAAGAAAGCAGATACTTTCACAATAGGTCCTCATGTATAGCTTCCTCTCTACCAAGGAGAACAGAAAACAGAACAGTAGGGGCATCACCAACTTGCATTCTAAATCTTAAATCTCGTGAGTCTAGAAGTCAGGGGCAGCAATGCCTTATGCCGCGTATACACGACCGTTTTTAATGACAAGAAAAATTTCATTTTTTTAAATGGTCATTAAAGATTATCATGTGTGGGCTTTCCAGCATTTTTCCCGACGCGAAAAACGCAGAGAATCACGACGAGAAAAATTGGAACATGCTCTAATTTTTCACGTCGTTTTTTACACCGTAGTTTTTCTCGTCATGAAAAACGGCCGTGTGTGGGGTTTAACGACGTGAAAAAAAATGCGAATGCTCAGAATCAAGTATGAGACGGTTCGTAATGGAGATAGCACATTCATCACGCTGTAACGGACTGAAAAGCACGAGGCTAAAAAGCGCAAATCGTCTCTCAACAAACTTTACTAACATGAAGGGTGGCGCCATCCGAATGGAACTTCCCCTTTATAGTGCCGTCGTACGTGTTGTACGTCACCGCGCTTTACGCAAATTTTTTTTTTACACGATAGTGTGTAGGCAAGGCAGGCTTGAGAGGAAACACGAAAAATCACGTCGAGAAAGATGCCGTTTTTTTCAATGACATTAAAATCGGTCGCGTGTACGCGGCGTTAGATGATATCAAACTGCAGATATACAGCTAAGAGGCATTGCACTATCATTTTTCCTCTCAAATTCAGGACAAAACGTTTTTTCAGGGCACTGCTTAGGTGTAATTAATCTTGCTAATTGTTCCCTAAAAGCAAATCTTAACTTTATTATCAATTCAGATCCACTATAAAGTTGAACTCCAGACAAACAAATGAATGATATTGGGAGATTTTACGTGCCAAAGCATTTTAATTTCTGTCTATTCATTTTTTGGATTTGCACAATTCTGTTCCATAGCACAAACAGTAGGATGACACCATTTTGCTGTTACAATTAAATAAGAAAAGTGGGGGATTAAAAAAAGAAACAATCATACTTACCTAGGTGGATGAAGCATCCATCCCCCACAGCCTCCAAGCCCTAAAACTAAGCAAACAAAGACCGCTGATCGCTCAGTTCTTGGTCTTCAATGAGAAGATAGCTGGTGACTGTTAGTCATCAACTCTCTGCTCTACCCCTGAGAGGCTGAGCCAGCTGCTGCTCAGGCATCTGGGGGGATCCCAACACTAAAGTCGGATCCCTTCAAAGTCTGGATTGGCTGAGTGACTTCAACCAAAAGCAGACTTTAGCCCGCTGTTGGCTGAATACAGATTACAGGAGTGCACTTCTGGGACACACAGGAGAAGTATTAATGCATATAAGCCGGTAACTCTGTGTACTTACAATTTATAATTCTTTATTGGCTACACGGGTTACATTCAGTAAAACAATGCTAACGTGTTTCAGCCGCATTCTTTGCTCATAGCAAAGAGTAAGGCCACTGCGACTGAAACGCGCTAGCATTTTTTCACTAGATGTAACCTATGTAGCCAAAAAATAATTATGATGTTTGCGAACATCGAGTTGCTCATATGCTTATACAGCTTAGTACTGTGGGACCACACATCCCAGCCAGAAGCACGGGTCTTTAGCCTCACATAGCATTACCAGCAGTAGAACTTGGGTATTGCATGTAGTGACTTCACAGAAGAAGTAAGGCCAAAAGAGCTTTGGCCCCATTTCTCTTTTAAGGAATACATTGCTGAATGGACAGTAAAGGAACAGCAGCAGACTGATTAGGTCATCTCTTTGCCATCTTCTCCTGTGAGTGTATTTCTTTTCAGCATATTTGCATGCAGCACACCTGACTGGATCTCAGAACTGCCCCTATTTATTTCAGTCTGAGTGCTGCTGCACATGGGATTTAAAAGAATCTGATATCTAATTCAGGAACTAAAACTAGTTTCATTAAAAAAACAAAAAAACAAAACAATTAATGATGTATTCATAAAGAAACTGCAAAAAACACACAAGAGGGCGCAACCACTTGTGTATTACCATTGATATGTTTATTGAGTCGACAAAGACAAATGGATACTGACATGCTGATAAGAAACATCAAGCAAAATTGATCTGCTCCAGTTTGGACACAATGTAACTCGTCCTTGGAACAAATGATTGGATGGCTGACGAGTTTCAGGGCTCATACGCCTTTCCTCAGAGCTCTGAGGTGGTTGCACCATCCTATGTGTTTTTTGCAGTTCGTTTGGAAGACTTCTCGGTCTGTGGAGGGCTGCACTCTTGATTGACATTGTGAAAGGAAGCGGGATTGAAGATTCCCCCTGGGTTTAGCGCTGAAATGTTTTTTTGGAAAACATGTATTTATAAATACCTAACTACATTATTATGTGTCTTTTATATCAGCATGGAATTCAGTTTTAAAAGGGATATTTCTATATGGTAATGCATCATAGAATTGTATATATTTTCATTATCTGGAAAGCTGCCTCTAGCAAAACTTGTAAATAAATCTTGTAATTAACAATTTCGCTCCCCTCGGACAAGGGGAAAGCTTGTAATTGTTGAGGAATTAAATTTTTCCTCCAAAATGAAATTGCAATGTGTGTTATGGCTACTAGGCTACCTGGAATCCTCATAAGCAAATGCTTTCTGCAGCCGACTTAATTTTCTGCTGCAGGTCCAAACATCTATGAAGCACTATTTTTCCGTTCAAATAGGGTATCATACATGGGTTGATAGCTTTTCATTTTTGCATATTTATGACTGAATTTTATATTTTGTTTTAAGGGATAATATAAAGGATCAATCTCTTTCAAATGCTCTTTAGAACAGTAAAAAGTAGAACTGCTTTCATTGCACACCTGCAGCTAATACATCCTATCACCTAGCTCAAGACAGCCCTCTACTACCACTAAACGATACATTCGGATTTAATATCTGGCATTAGCGCTATAGTTTTTCTGGATATCACCATGCAGGCACATCTCATAAAACTTTTTTTTTTTTTTCATTTATTATACATGGTTTAAAAAACTGATTACGGGGCATAAAGAATTGATAGTAGCGTGGCTTCAGGGTGTATTTTCAATTGCTAACCAAAGTAGGGAAGAGCCGTCTTTTTCCTCCGACATATTAGATTTGCATGCAAAACATCTTTCTTGCCTTCCTGTATCAAGCAGGCATAAATACGGGGGAATCTTGATGAGGAGAGCAAGCTAATTTATTTCATGTAAACGACAACATCTGATTCTGAAGAGGAAACCATACTAGTGCTAAGCCTTCCAGGGGACATAGCTGGATACGTCTAGTGGCTTGATATGTAAATTAGCATCACACAATAATAGTTCATAAACTCAAACCTCCATTGGGATTGATTTACTGGAGTGGGGTAAATAAAAGCTGTAGTAATATTTTGCAATACCAAACGCTCCCATTCCTTGTTTTGTAATAAGGTATTGTGGTTTATCTATTTCATTAAATGGAACCGGTGTCTGGCAAGTATTTTCATCTGCGCCATTTGTCTTGGGGACACCAGCACTGAGGTGTCTCTAGAAATGGTCACACGCCGTGATGGGGAGACAGAGAAAGAACTGATAAGTGAAGAATCTCTTATCTGCTCAGTCTTTAAATTAGTTTTTATTTTCCTGGTCTTCCATCCTTTACCCATAGAAGGCAGCCCTATCAATGTCTCTCAAGATGAGGGAGAGAGAAATGATCTTTCTCATACATCTGCTAATTTGCTTGTTCTTCCATGATTATTCTTTTCATTAGATTAAAAAATCAGTTAGTAGAAACGTTGTAAACAAATTTTATAAAGGAACAGAGGATAAATGGTCTATGTGGATTGCTCTCATATTAAAAAAAAAAAAAAAAAAAAAAAAAAACGAGGTGTATGTAAACCCTAACAATGAACTTTCCTTATATGCTTTCTATTTGGATGCCCCAGACGATGCAACATTTTGCGAAACGCGTCGGGAGACTCTACTGCTGCTACTGAGTGTCTTTGCAAAGCATCAAATCTATGGATTGAATGTAAGTGTACTTGCCTATATTCATTAAAATCCTTTGCGTTATTACGCTATGTGCCATCTCCCTTCTTTTTCCACATGAACTTTATGTGAGTCAAATTTCCTATTGGCTTGAATTTCTGGTATCCCCTCCTGAGCTTGGACCTTGGATATAAGGGTGCGCAGTGTTTATCTGGTTCCATATGCACGGACGTATACATATTCAGCCTGTTTGACCCCATACACGTATGTGTATTGGGTCCACTACATCCGGTAAGCCTCCCCTTCACGTGGTGGTGGTTATGTTACAAGTCACATATTTACTTTGGAAGATTCACTTGCACCTTTTGGAATTGATTTGAATATATGTTTCATCACATCTATTTGGAGTTCTATATACAATTGGATTTTTTATTCATTAATATATTTGGATTTTTATTTATTATTTTTTCTGTGATTCAGTTCATTTTGGAGCACTTGGTTTTTCACATTGTCATACACATAGCGCTGCATTTTTTGTATATTATATGCTTTCTATTTGGCCCGTTAAATATATAATTGAAAGTGTTTTGTTATATCTGTTCGATAGGTACAAAAAATACCTGCCAGAAATTCTGTAAGATTGTAACTTTCTGAGCACTGTGCAGCAGGGGTGTGTTTAGGGGGGTGCGGTCTGGGTACTGCTGGCATTTTTTGTTGTTGTTTGTGTTGTATGGCGCTGCACTGCCTATGGTATTTGCACTGCAATGCCACTTCTGCCCGCCTGACAGGGGATGATTTCCCCTTTCTCTGAGCTACTGCTGAATCTAGTAAGTTGAGAGGGGAGATCTGTACTGAATGTTGGTAGACTGGGAAGGGGGTCTGTACTGGAGGGGGGGGGGGTCTATACTGAGGTGTTAGGCTTGAATGGGGGTTTTGTACTGGGGGGATATCTGTCCTGAGGAGTTAAACTGGGAAGGAGGAGTTTGTGCTGTAAGGGTCTGTACTGAGGCAGTGAGCTAGGAGGTGGATTTTGTACTGTGGCAGAGGATTGGTACCGGGGGAATTGGAGCTGTTGGCGAAGAGCTGTACTGTGGGGAATATGGGGGTATTTGTACCAGGAGGAGGGAGTGATTTTTGGTTGTATTCTGTACAGTTGCCTGTGCATTATGCACTCCTGACCCCTACGCTAAAAAATAAAAAGCAGCACTCAATGGGAATAGCATTAAAACTTTATAGTCTTCAAATAAATAACAAAATTAATATATTGCACTGGAGATAAAATCAATAAAGCTATGTAAACTGTCAAAATGATGCAAGTGTTATCAAATAGTAGCAAAGGCAATCATAAGAACATGTAGCTTGGTGGGATACTGGTATAAAAGTATATAAAACGATACCACTGCTGAATCCAGTGGATGGCAATGGGATCCCAGCGTAAAAAGGGGGGGTTCAGAATCTCAGCCCTTGCGTGTGGCAGATGGTAAAGCCCCACCCTCACGGAGGTCCCTGCAGATCGCGGTGACGTGTACCAGCCACGGATTGATGTTAACCCCTCCTCACCTGGATTCAGCAGTGGTATCGTTTAATATACTTTTATACCAGTATCCCACCATGCTACATTTTATCTCCAGTGCAATATATTCATTTTGTTATTTATTTGAAGACTATAATGTTTTAATGCTATTCCCATCGAGCGCTGCTTTTTGTTTTTTGTGTCCTGCTATCCATTTTTTCCAGTGGTTGGTAGCTGCACTGGGAATCAGCCCTCTTGAATTATTCCAGGTAACATATGTCTAATGCCGCGTACACACGATCGTGATTCACGGCGGTGAAAACACCGCCGTGAATCACGACAGGAAAAACGAGGGAACGGCTTGTTCCCCTACACACGGCCATTTTTCCGGTCATTTTTTCTCTTGGCGAGAAAAACGACCGTGTGTAGACTCCGCGGCAGTGTTTCCCTATGGGAAAACTGCCGCGGAAAAAAATGACAGGAATCACGACGAGAAAAATTAGAGCATGTTCTAATTTTTCTCGTCGTGATTAATGCCGTTTTTCCCGTCGGGAAAACGGCAAAAAGCCCACAGACGATCGTTTTTCTTGTCCAAAGGAAAAAATTTCATTTTTCCCGACGGGAAAAATGATCGTGTGTACGCGGCATAAGACTGAAAGTTTGTAGCTAACAGGAACTGTGTGTATATGCCTGACCCCTACGCTCTCTGCATTACATGCTCCTGAGTCCTACACTCTCTATATTATGCACTCCTGGCCCCTGCAATCTCTGCTTTATCCACTCCTGGCCCCTGGACTCTGTGGGTTGTGCTCTCCTGGTCCCAGAACTCTATGTGATATGCACTCCTGACCCCTGCACTCTCTGTCTTACGCACTCCTAAGCCCTGAACTCTCTACGTTAAGCACCTCTGATCCCTTCACTATCTGTGTTATGCACTCCTGAGCCCTGAACTCTTTGCATTATGCACTACTGACCCCTGCACTTTGTGCAGTAAGCATTCCTGTCACGCTCTTACACTTTCTGTGTTATGCACTCCTGACCCCTATGCATTACACGCTCCTGAGTCCTACACTCTCTACATTATGCACTCCTGGCCCCTGCAATCTCTGCGTTCTGCACTCCTGACCCCTGCACTCTCTGTGTTACGCACTCCTGAGCCCTGAACTCTCTACGTTAAGCACCTCTGATCCCTTCACTATCTGTGTTATCCACTCCTGAGCCCTGAACTCTGCACTATGTACTACTGACCCCTGCACTTTGTGTAATATACATTCCTGTCACGCTCTTGCACTTTCTGTGTTGTGCACTCCTGAACCCTGCAGCCTCTGGGTTACACACTTCTGAGCTCGGATCTCTCTGTGCTATGCACTACTGAACACTGCATCCTCTGCATTAAGCACTTCTGATTACTGCACTTTGTGCAATACATATTACTGTTGCATGAACTCTGTGCATTATATACACTCTGTGTGTTATGTACTCCTGAGCTCTCCTTAGTCTCTGTGTTATGCAGTCTTGACCCCTGCATTCCCTGTGGTAAGCATACCTGACCCCTGCACTCTGTGTGATATGCATTAATGTCCCCTATGCTTTCTGCGATATAGACCCTTGCACTCTGTGCAATATTTACTTGTGAGCCCTGCACTCCCTGCCTAACTAATCCTGAGTCCTACACTCTCTGTGTTAAGCACTCCTAAATACTACATTCTCAACATTGCACACTCCTGGCTTATTCACTCTCTGCATTATGCTCTCCTGGCCTCATCATTCCATTTGATATGCCTTCTTGAACCCTACACTCTGTGCAATATGCATACCTGAGTCCTGCACTCTGTGCGTTACTTGCTCCTGAGCCCTGTCCTCTATTCCATATACACTCCAGACCCCTGCTTTCTCTGCGTTATGCACTCCCGAGCCTTGCACTCTCTGCATTACGCACTCCTGATCCCTGCACTGTTGTACATTTCAAACTTCTGAACACTATAGTCTGTACGCTGAGCTTTGTAAGACATACTCCTGACCACTGCATTCTAAGTACATTATATATTACTGAAAATCTTCTTTAAGGCTGAGGTTAGGTCTGGTAGATTGTCGCTTGTGATACAGTAATTAAAGCATATTTTGTAGGTAAAATACTTCTTTATTACTACAAATCCTTTATTTATTTGTTTTTGTGGGGAGCAGGTGTGGTTTTAAACAAATTGATCACTTCTTGGTGCTAGATATGCTAGGTACAGCACTGTGCAGTGTTATCTCATTGGTATTGGCCCCACTCAGTTTGCCTCTGTGAATTACAAAACACCCACCCCTATGGATATTGAGATGAAGAGAAGGGAAAGCGTTCTAGAAAATATATATGTGTGCGTGTGTGTGCGTGTATGTGTATGTATATATATTATATCAGATCTCCAGATCTTTTTCCATTGAAGAGACCTAGTCTAGAGGACAGTGAAGTGAGAACTACCCTTAGCCCTTAATCCACCACTGGAGTTAAAGTGGTTGTAAACCCCGCTGTGCTTTTTTATTTTTTTATACTACCTGCAAAACAAAGACATAATGAGCTAGTATGCATAGCATACTAGCTCATTATGAATCACTTACCTGAGATCGAAGCCCCCGCAGCGGTGCTCGGACACCTCCGTCGCCGCTGCCATCTTGCTCCCCTCTGCCTTCGGTGTATCGCCGCTCCGGCGCTGTGATTGGCCCCGGAGCGGCGATGACGTCACACGCATGCGCGCTCGGGCCGGCTAACTCCATTCAGAAATCCGGCTACTAAGCCGGCCTGCTAGTGCGCATGCGCGTGACGTCAGCGGTGCCGGTTTTAAATGCAAATATCTCCTTAACCGTATAGGTTAAGGAGATATTTCATGCACCTACAGGTAAGCCTTAATCTAGGCTTACCTGTAGGTGTTTGTTTACAAAGTGGGTTTACAACCACTTTAAGGACATGTATTTGGTTCAAAATACTCCATAAAATGCCATAAAATATGTTAACAGTACACTAGCCAGATGAATAAAATAAATATATATATATCTTTAAGAATAACGCTGGGTGTTTCAGCAGTCAGCAGATGTAGTATATATGAAGGGATTAGAATATCCTTCACATTCTCATTAAACAGACCCAAAAAGGATCGATTTCCAGTAACTTCCAGACAGGGTTAAACAAATAAGGATATCATTCCATAATGCGCACTTAGGGTATGTTATGAGCCTCAGGCAATTGCTGCAGGGCTGTGAGAGCCTGAGGGACGACATGCAATGATAAGACACTTTTCAAGGAAGGCCTTATTATTAGCTGTTTTTTTAATATATATAACAATTTCTTAAGGTTTAATTCTTAATGATATTTTCAATTTAAATGTAAAAAAGGTCATCTACGTATTATTAAAATTGAACATCCAGAGATTTTATGATACAGACATTCATTTGATATTCCAGATTAATAACTCTTCCTGCATGAGGTCTGTCTCCTAACATAACCTACATGGGTTACTATTGTAATGCACTGTGATTATTTCTTGTGACCTCTTGTGTGTTCTGTGCAGTACAATGTAGCTTGCAGGAAGGTTGAAATCAAAATGTAGATGCTATCATCTCACTAGAGTATATACGCTGTACCGCTCAGCGCATGAGCAGGTGCAGCATCCCTTAGATTTGCTGACTCACCAATATTTGTGCGGTCTATGGAATTCAAAAAGGCATACAGCAAAAAACATTAAGGGATTAAAGACCCCCCCTAAAAGGAAGTTACAAACGAACCATGCAGCTTAAGCAAGGGATTTTATTGCACCTAAAAAAATAAAAAAAACTGGGTAAAAACCACCAACAACACCTGGGCTAGCTTAAAAAAAACGACAACGTTGTCTGCAATTTTTGCAGCTTCACCACGCATCACACCATGCACAACTATCCTACACTCATACTGAATTTATAATTTCCTGTTATATAAAGCACAATGTGTTATGTCTTGTACACACGATCAGATTTTTCGTCGGGATAAACTCCGACTGATTTTTCCGAAGGAATTCCGTTCAAGCTGTCTTGCATACACACTGTCACACCAAAGTCCGACCGTCAAGAACGCGGTGACGTACAACACTACGACGAGCTGATAAAAATTAAGTTCAATGCTTCCGAGCATGCGTCGACTTGATTCTGAGCATGCGTGTTTTTTTCTCCGTCGGAGTTCCACACAGATGAATGGAATTTCCGCTAGAAATTTTTTCCATAGGAAAAAAAGAGAACATGTTCTCTTTCTAAATTCCGACGGAAAAAAGTCAGATGGGGCACACACACGGTCGGAATATCCGATGAAAAAATTCCATCTGACTTTTTCCATCGGAAATTCTGATTGTGTGTACAAGGCATTAGAACAATCCACCACAGTTACTGCAGTCTGACCTGTACCAAATGGTAATATAAAACTATGTTGTCAGTGTCATTGTGGTAGATAAAGATCAGCTGAAGGACTAAAATAACTTTGCTGGTGAATAGCTCCTCTAGGTTCTCTTCAGTGCAGGTCACAATAATTCTAGACCTCTTGACACATGAGCATCAACTTACAAAAGCCTAATACATGCAGTATTTTAATTACTGTGATTTTTTACCCCTAGATTGTTATTTTTTAGATGATAATTGAGTCTTTTTAAAGTAATGGTAAAATTCTGCTTTGTGAAATAAAAAAAAGATGAATTAACAAATAAGGCCTTTAACACCAAATTACCCAGTTCATGCTTACCAAAATTCCATTTCCAATACTTCCTTATATCTGTGAACTTAAAATTTTAGGAGAAATTTACCAAGAGATAAAATAAAGAACAGAGGTAAAATCCAAGTGAATTGAGACTATGATCTCCACTGAAGGAAAATCAATCAGCAATCACCTGGAATAGTTTTTAACCCTTGATATTCCTGGCAAGTAAGGACAGTGTAAGGGACACTGTCTGGTGCTGGAGAACCTCTTAAGTATTCCCTTCAGTTGGATTGTGCAATTTTGGTTATGCAACATACTGCCACCCCACCAGCAGAGCCATCCTCTGGTAACACTACAATAAAATTTAATATTGAGAGCTCTTCTGAATTGCCTTGTTCTACAGTGTGCCAACCGTTTATTCATTGTGACTTTTTCAACTCTGAATAGCATTCAGGACTTTTTTTTCTCAGAAAATAGGTGCAGGAACTCAGCCACGACCTCCAAACCCCCCCCCCCCGTTCCTCACATACACACTCCAAACTGCATGAACCATGTGGGTGTGGTCAAATTTCACTAACAGTTGGAGGGTCTTAAAGGGGCAGTAAATACCAGGAGTGCATTATGTACAGAGTGCAGAGTTCAGGGGGGGGGGTGGTCCTTACAATCTTACAAAGTGCAGAATTCAGGGGTATGTTACGTACATAGTGCAGAGTTCAGGGGCACACGCTGCATACAGAGTGAAGAGTTTAGCGGTGCGCTACACACAGAGTACAGAGTTCAGTCTTCTTACACAGCTGCTTACCTCTGCCTCTCCCATCCACATCTCACTTTCACCCCTCTTCAACTCTGACCTCTGCATGCAGCCTCCCCTCCTCTCCAACATCTTCCACGTCTTACTTTTGTTGCTGTACTGAAGCACCCAGCTGGCTCTAGTACCTCCCCACACACTGTAGGTGGCTCCTTCTCTCTCACTTGTAGGGAGATCATCCAGTATGGCTGTCGGCATCCACAATGCACTCCGGGCACCTGCATCTCCCTTGTCCCCATCCTGCAGATCTGTGGAAGACAAGCTATCACTGGTAAACACAGAAGCTGGACTTTTGTGTTTACCAGTGATAGTGGTGAGCAGGTGAGTGGTGAGCAGGTATCAGAGGGTGTGAGCCAAAGATAGTGGAATTGAGTTCCACCAAGTTCCAGCTGAAAAAAAGCCCTGATATAAAGTTTCCAGTTTCCTGAGGCCTACAGTGGGGATCGAAAGTTTGGGCACCCCAGGTAAAAATGTGTATTAATGTGCATAACGAAGCCAAGGAAAGATGGAAAAATCTCCAAATGGCTTTAAATTACAGATTAGACATTCTTATAATATGTCAAAAAAAGTTAGATTTTATTTCCATCATTTACACTTTCAAAATTGCAGAAAACAAAAAAATGGCGTCTGCAAAAGTTTGGGCACCCTGCAGAATTTATAGCATGCACTGCCCCCTTTGCAAAGCTGAGACCTGCCAGTGTCATGGATTGTTCTCAATCATCGTCTGGGAAGACCAGGTGATTTCAATCTCAAAGGTTTTAAATGGCCAGACTCATCTGACCTTGCCCCAACAATCAGCACCATGGGTTCTTCTAAGCAGTTGTCTAGAAAACTGAAACTGAAAATAGTTGACGCTCACAAAGCTGGAGAAGGCTATAAGAAGATAGCAAAGCGTTTTCAGATGTCAATATCCTCTGTTTGGAATGTAATTAAGAAATGGCAGTCATCAGGAACAGTGGAAGTTAAAGCAAGATCTGGAAGACCAAGAAAAATATCAGACAGAACAGCTCGCAGGATTGTGAGAAAAGCAATTCAAAACCCACGTTTGACTGCACGATCCCTCCAGAAAGATCTGGCAGACACTGGAGTTGTGGTACACTATTCCACTATAAAGAGATACTTGTACAAATATGGTCTTCATGGAAGAGTCATCAGAAGAAAACCTCTTCTACGTCCTCACCACAAAAATCAGCGTTTGAACTTTGCAAATGAACATATAGACAAGCCTGAGGCATTTTGGAAACAAGTTCTGTGGATCGATGAGGTTAAAATAGAACTTTTTGGCCGGAATGAGCAAAGGTACGTTTGGAGAAGAAAGGGCACAGAATTTAATGAAAAGAACCTCTGTCTAACTGTTAAGCATGGGGGTGGATCAATCATGCTCTAGGGTTGTATTGCAGCCAGTGGCACAGGGAACATTTCACGAGTAGAAGGAAAAATGGACTCAATAAAATTTCAGCAAATTTTGGATGGTAACTTGATGCCATCTGTGAAAAAGCTGAAGTTAAAGAGAGGATGGCTTCTACAAATGGATAATGATCCTAAACACACCTCAAAATCCACGGGGGATTACATCAAGAGGCGTAAACTGAAGGTTTTGCCATGACCTTTACAATCTCCTGACCTCAACATTATTGAAAACCTATGGATAGACCTTAAAAGAGCAGTGCGTGACAGACAGCCCAGAAATCTCAAAGAACTGGTTCATATACTAGAAACTATAACTAGAAGATGCTATTGAAGGGAACATGCTATCTGAATAATGTAAACTATTTTAAAACAGTTCAGCCCATTAAACAGAGTGATTTCTTCAAGTTTTCTGATACCTCTGGCTTCTCTTAACATCTTTTATACCCTCTCCCCCACCTGAATTTCTCTTACTGAATTAAGGCAGTAATTATGCCTCAGAGCTACTGCTCCTGACTAATGTAAGCATTATTATAACTTCATTCAATGTTCTATTGAATCCACTCACATCAAATTTATATAGCATTTATGCCCCGATAAAGAGCGAGTGCCAGAATCCCCGAAACGTGTTGGATGTTTAATTTTACTCAAATATGAAGTATTTAAAGACTTTCTTGGACTACATAATTATTAGTGTGGTGCTTTTATTGCATCTTTCACATTTCTACTCTACCCAGGTCCCCCTTTAATGGTACCTTGGTTCACTAAAGCAGCCTCACCAGAGCTAGTCAGCTCAGCCTATACATTGGGCTGGTCTTTTACAATACAGGACATACATAATAGAACCGCCAATGCCTCAAACGTAACACAGTCAGCAATAATTATTGACAGGAGCTCTAATTCTTCTTTAATCTATCCAAAACTAAAAAAAAACTTTTGTCCATAGATGCAACTTTTAGGTTTAGATATAGATCTGCTTTCATTCACCAGTATGTTTTTGTGGGGGTATCCACAAGTGGAGAATCCCTATTAGGAGTCAAATCCACAACCCCAGCCCTATTGCAAAGAAAGAAAGGGCAAACCCCCTTAGCCATTGTACTGCCCAAACTTGCAGAATTGTTATTATAAACCAGTTAGTAGAATCTAGTGAACAAAGACCTGGTAATTAATGTGAAAAACTGCCAATGCAGCTAATTTATTTTCCCTATTGAAAAAAAACATTACATTGAAATATACAATGAATTTATAAATGCAAAAATAATTTTCCTAATGGAACTTCAGATACTTAGGGCACCCATTTGTGCTTTGTTAATTTTAGAAATAAATTTTTATGTCATATAATTAATTGCATGTAAGAAAAATGGAACGACGATTAAATATTTATAGCAGGAAAGGGAGCGTTATAATAATAGCTGCAGGTGAAATTGCTGGTTTTATTGTTTCTAAGATTATAAGATATTTTGAATGGTCTCATCTCCTTACCGTTAATATATAGAGTTTAAAACAATGTCCTGTTACCATTTCTTATCCACCATTTAAAAATAAGTTCTTGTTTTCACACTACACCAAAGTAGTGAAGTATAACTTTTTCATGTTCATATCCAAATAACTAAAAGAAGACATAAATAGATTTGGTGGTAGAGTAGAGAAGTGGTTTAAATACCTGAATTTAATTTGATATCAGTCCCTTTCAATCCCATGTCCAGTAGGGTTGAGACTGGGAGAAGGAGAAGCAGGATAAGGAGCCAATCAGTTGTGCTGCAGTGCTCATGTGCTAACAAGGAGCATATGCTAAAAGGCAAAGAGAGCAGAGATAAAGGTTAGAGCTGATGCTTCTCCCCTACTTCCCACTGACAGACAGACACGAGGGGGGGGGGAGAGTACAGGACTTAGTTGTATTTTTTTTTATCTAGTAAAAGAGTCCTCTGGCATCTGGGTTATTAAGCCAGTTGCCAGTTCCATGGGCCCATTATACAGCTTTTCAGAGGCAGCAAGCCAAAACTCTGACTCTGCCCTACCCGCTCCATACACACTCAGGTTTTCATTCACTTCGACCCTAGTTCTAGCTAAAAGTCTCAACTTAAACTCTGATCATATGGCCTCAACTTCCCAGTGGTTCCAGGTTTAGTCCATAGGGAATCATGTCCATTATCCCCATCCATCAGTCACTCTCGACCCAAACCGGCTGCTAAATTTCTCTTTCCCCAAGATTTTGACTATGCCCTTGCATTCCACAGAGATGTTACAACTAGAGTTGAGCGGACACCTGGATGTTCGGGTTCGACGGGTTCGGCCGAACTTCGCAAAAAAGTTCGAGTTCGGGACCCGAACTTGACCCCGAACCTGAACCCCATTGAAGTCAATGGGGACCCAAACTTTTGAGGACTAAAATGGCTCTAAAAAAGCCAAGGAAAGGGCTAGAGGGCTGCAAATGGCAGCAACATGTTGTTAAGAGCATGGCAAGTGCTCTGCAAACAAATGTGGATATGGAAATAACTTAAAATAACATAAAATACATAAAAATAAAAAATAATAATCTTGACCTAGGAGGACGAGGTCCATATGGAGTAGGAGGTTGAGGTGGAGGTGGATGTGGTGGTGTAGGTGGAAGCGGCGGTGGAGGAGGACGAGTTAGCTAACACTGGTTTTTGTTTTAAAAAAATTTTTTTTTAAATTAGGGTACACCCCAAAAGAGTGAGAAAGGTCAAAAATACAACAATGGCTGGGTAAGGCCGGTATACATGTCTATTCTGCACAAGGTACGGACAAGTCCTGTGGGATCCATGCCTGGTTCATTTTAATGAATGTGAGCTTGTCCACATTGGCTCTGGACAGGCGGCTGCGTTTGTCTGTGATAACGCCCCCTGCCGTGCTAAATACACGTTCAGATAATACACTGGCTGCAGGGCAGGCCAGCACCTCCAAGGCGTAAAGGGCAAGCTCAGGCCATGTGCCCAATTTGGAGACCCAGAAGTTGAAGGGGGCAGACCCGTCATTCAGTACGTGTAGGCGTATGCACACATACTGCTCCACCATGTTGGTGAAATGCTGCCTCCTGCTAAGACGTTCCATATCAGCTGGTGGTGCTGGTTGTTGTGGCGTGCTGACAAAGCTTTTCCACATTTTGCCAATGCTAACCCTGCCTTCTGAGGTGCTGGCGGTGCCCCAGCTGCCTTGGCGACCTCTTCCTCCTCCTCCGCCTTCGCCTTGTGCTTCCACTGTGCCCCCGCTGTCAGGTGGGAATACCACCAGCAGCGCGTCTACCAGCGTGTGCTGGTACTCGCACATCTTACGATCACGCTCCAGTGAGGGAAAGGACGGTACGTTGTCCTTGTAACTGGGATCCAGCAGCGTGGCCACCCAGTAATCAGCACCAGTTAGAATGTGGGCAACTCGGTGGTCGTTGCGGAGACACAGCAGCATGTAATCGCTCATGTGTGCCAGGCTGCCCGGAGGCAGCGAAAAGCTGTCCTCTGTGGGAGGTGTATCGTCTGTGTCCTCTGTATTCCCCCAGCCACGCACCAGTGATGGCCATGGGCTGGTCTGGGTGCCACCCTGCTGTGAACATGGTTCCTCCTCCTCCATCTCCTCCTCCTCCACCTCGTCATCCTCCAGAACTGTGCCCTTGCTGGACAATTGTGTACCTGGCGTTTGTTGGGGCAGGAACCCAACCAGGAAGCCACTGGTGAATGACTGCCCTAAAAGCTTTGGAAATTATCCCTCTTCCTCCTCCTCCTCCTGTGCCACATCCTCTTCCATCATCGCCCGAAGCATTTTTTCTAGGAGGCATGGAACTGGGATAGTAACGCTGAGAACGGCGTCATCGGCACTGGTCATGTTGGTGGAGTACTCGAAACAGCGCAACAAGGCACACAGGTCTCGCATGGAGGCCCAGTTATTGGTGGTGAAGTGGTGCTGTTCCGCAGAGTGACTCACGCATGCGTGCTGCAGCTGAAACTCCACTATCGCCTGCTGCTGCTCGCACAGTCTGGCCAGCATGTGCAAGGTCGTGTTCCACCTTGTGGGCACGTCACATATGAGTCAGTGAGCGGGAAGGCCGAAGTTACGCTGCAGCGCTGACAGGTGAGCAGCAGCAGGGTGAGAACGCCGAAAGTGCGCACAGACGGCCTGCACTTTCTGCAGCAGCTCTGGCATATCGGGGTACTTTTTAAGGAACCTCTGCACCACCAAATTCAGCACATGCGCCAGGCAAGGGATGTGCGTCAAACCGGCTAGGCCAAGAGCTGGTACGAGATTTCGCCCATTATCGCACACCACCAGGCCGGGCTTGAGGCTCACTGCCACCAACCACTCATCGGTTTTCTATGTCCCTCCACAACTCCTGCGTGGTGTGGGGTTTTTCCCTCAAACAGGAAAGTTTTAAAACTGCCTGCTGTCGTTTACCCCTGGCTGTGCTGAAGTTGGTGCTGAAGGTGTTACGCTGACCGGATGAGGAGGCGGTAGAGGATGAGGAAGCGGAGTAGGAGGAGTTAGCAACAGGAGGCAAACTGAAGCGCCCTGCAATCCTCGGTGGTGGAAGGACATGCGCCAAACTGCTATCCGCCTCAGGCCCAGCCGCCACTACATTTTTTTTTGAATAGCAGAATAAAACAACAGTATTTAAAGTGTGTATCTCACACATACAGATATGCAGGAAACACTGCAAAATATATATTTTTGCCCTAAATGTGTTTTTTTTTAATACCAGAATAGAGCAACAGTATCTAAAGGGTGTACCTCACACGTACAGATACAGACTAGGCCGCAATTTAAGATTTTTGCCCTAAATTATTATTTTTTGAATAGCAGAATAAAACAACAGTATCTAAAGTGTGTATCTCACACGTACAGATATGCAGGAAACACTGCAAAATATATTTTTTTGCCCTAAATGGATGTTTTTAGAATAGCAAAATAGAGCAACACAATAGGAGAACAGTATCTAAAGTGTGTATCTCACACGTACATATATGCAGAAAACGTTGGCAAAGAATTATTTTTGTCCTAAATTTTTTTTTTGAATAGCAGAATAAAACAACAGTATCTAAAATGTGTATCTCACTAAATACAGATATGCAGGAAACGCAGCAAAATATAATTTTTGCCCTAAATGGGTGTTTTTAGAATAGCAGAATAGACCAACAGTATCTAAAGGGTGTATCTCACAGTAACATATGCAGTGGTGGTGCACTGAGCTTGCATAAAATGCCCGCCAACGCCAACCGAACTAACAGACGGATAAAAGTTATCTTTTCTCTGGCACTGGGCTCAGGGCAGGGTAAAAAGATTGTGCACTGCACCCACACAACAAAATCAAGGTAGATCGCTGAGTAATTTGATTTCTGAATCAGGACTCCTATCTAATTCTCTCCCTCAAAGCAGCAGCAGCAACCTTTCCCTACACTATCTAATGCAGAGTGACGTGCTGTGCTATGTGCCTCTAGCTTATGTAGAGGCTGGGTCACATGCTGCACTGGCCAATCACAGCCATGCCATTAGTAGGCATGGCTGTGATAGTTTCTAAGGGCACACAAGTTAAACTAATGTTGATTGGCTGCCCTGCAGCTTTTTGAAATGCGCCATTACATTGCCGAACACCGAACTCGAACCCGAACATACAGTAAATTGTTCGGGTTCGGGTCCGTGTACCAAAAACCCAAAAGTCCGGTACGAACCCGAACTTTACAGTTCGGGTTCGCTCAACCCTAGTTACAACCTTTCCAACGTATATAACAGCAGCACCACTCACCAGACCTGGCTGCTAAAAGATTGCTACCCAGCCAAACTTCACTTCATATGCCAATTGTTTTCAGTGAACACATCAATAGGACATTTCCTAATATATAATTGGAACATTTTATGGAACATTTTAATGGTGTAAAGAATAAATGTCAACTTAGGCCTTACAAATTACAGTCCATAAACATGGAATAACTAAGTCTAAAAATATGGCAGAGTTTGCCAAAAATATTGTTGTTGACCTTACATACATATTTCCACTCTATGTGCTGTCCTTTCCCATGCCTCAAGCTTAAGGCCAATCCACTTATCCTCACAGGGAAAAGCATATATATGACTATTTATGCATCTCTCTTACAACTCTCTGATGGAGAACTCTTTCTCTAGCCTTCCTTCCCCTATGAGATAGGGGACTTAATACCTAGAAAGGTGGAACAAAATAAAAGGGCAGTAACCTCATGCTACAAATTTTAGTATGGAAACATGTAGTCTCCAAGCAGAGTGGTACTTAATTTTTATGTGCCACTAGTCTCCTCCTTCAACCCAAAGAAAGAAGCTCAAAAGAAAGAAGAGAAAAAAGCAATACTACTCATAGGACCACAAATGTCCCTTCAATTTACTAGTAAGTATGGACCAAAAAAAAGAAAAGTCAACAGGGGAGAACCCAGGAAGGCAAATGCTTGACATGTTGGAGCTGGTCTTTAGAACTATAATAAGAATAGATAAGGGACTGGATCACAACCGATTAAGGTTTCAGTAAAGTGAACCCAATTTGAACATTTGTAAATTGAAAATCAGCTTACTTCAGCAAACATGAACACAAAACAGTCCACAGCTCTGGTTCAATGGCAAAAACAAGGCAATGGCTCACCACTAATCTGTCAGTCCCACACTAGGGGTTAAGGAGATATCCCACCTGCATCAGAAATCCCAAAGAGGAGGCTTTCACAGTTACGTTCCATTGCTCAGTCCCAAGCTATTTCACCCTGCTTACTCAGGTGTATACAGTTCTCTCACTGCCAGGTGCCAACTGTTTCCTCTTCCTTTTTGGACACTGGGGCATCTGGGTTAACCCCCTTCAGAACCAAAGTCCCTGTAATCAGGCTTTGGAGGTTCTTCCCAACCAAAACTCTTTGAACCTCCGAAATTCTGGGTCCCTAATAAGGACTTAGCAATCCATAGAGCCCCGAGGCTGCACTGACACCTGAGCGTTTCAAAGTTGCAAATTTTTACCACGATTTTGACGCATTTTTTGCCGCGATTTGTAAATGTAAAAATTTAAAATTTAAAACCAATGTAAAAAGCAGAAAAACGCCTGTAATCTGCCCCAAAGAAGCCCATGTTCTTTTTTAAACTCAAGGCGTTTTTCAGGCATTTTGCTTCAGGTGACAAAACGCTCAGATGTGAACAGGTGCCATTGAAATTAATGGGATTTTGCTTGTTGGGGGGTTTTTCAGTGGTTTTTTTCTGGCGTTTTAAACAAGCGTTTTATGTTCTGAAAACGCTCAGGTGTGAATGCAGCCTGAAAGTCACTTTTCGCCCCTCTAACCAGTCTACCCAGGAACCTCTCACCCTGTATGGGTGAGAACACCAGAGTATTCAACATTACTTTCAAACTGTCCCCCTTAGGAAGACCACAACCCAAATAGTAGTTAAATATACCTGCCTTCCAGGATCTATCCCTGGCTTCCTGTACAATATATAAATATAGAGAGAAAGAGAGAGAATGGTGTAAAGCACCTTCAGAAATTCTGCTCCTATTGAAAAAGTATTTAAAATATGTAATCATTTTCCTGGCTTTTACACTTTGTACATGTACCATGCTGAAATAGCAATCAACTTTGTATAAAAAGGATGTGTGTTCCATTTCAATTTACCTATGCTTAAAGCGGAGCTCCTCCCTAAAGTGGAACCTCTGCTGTCCGGATTCCTCCCCCCTCTGGTGCCACAATTGGCACCTTTCAGGGGGGAGGGGGGTGCAGATACCTGTCTAAGACAGGTATTTGCACTAGACTTGTGCACAACGGAAAAATTCGTTCCGTTTCGGTTCGTTTCTTTCCGGTCCTGTTGATTCGTAATCATTCGTAATTTTGCTAGACGGGATTTTTCGTGTTCGGACTCATTCGTATTTTTGCAAGCGACATTTTTCGTTGAATTTTTTGTTGCTTTATAATTCGTACTTTCGGTAGAGTACGTTGTTTTTCGTTGATTCTGGACACAACTCCTACTTTCGTAACTTTTTTTGGGTTCGTACTTTCGGTAGAGTACGTTGTTTTTCGTTGATTCTGGACACAACTCCTACTTTCGTAACTTTTTTTGGGTTCGTTGATTCGTAATTTTCCGTGTCTCTCTCACAACGACGCTGCCTATTATGCCTAATGTGCTTCGAATGGATTTGTACTTTTCTAAATACATTGCGGTTATTTGTAACGATTCGAAATCTCGTATTTTACTTTCGTTTTTAACATGCGGCTATAGGCTCCGCCCCTGTACACCATTTTCAGAGGGTTCAGCACGGTGAGGGAGAAGCAGAGAGCAGAGCAGAGTGAGTGTTATTGTGCTTCGAATGGATTCGAAATCTCGTATTTTACTTTCGTTTTTTACATGCGGCTATAACCTCCGCCCCTGTACACCATTTTGAGAGGGAGTTCAGCACGGTGTGGGAGAAGCAGAGAGCAGAGCAGAGTGAGTGTTATTGTGCTTCGTATGGATTCGTACATTCGTAACTTTTTCATAACGAATTATACCGAAGACATTCGGGCATTCGCTATTTGCGGTATAATTTATTTCGGATTCGGTCTTATTCGTAATTGCTTTGTTCGGAAATTCGAATGCTTCCGAATGTCCGAAAGTTGCTAAATTCGGACGAATTTCAATTCGTTACGAAACGAATTGCACAAGCCTAATTTGCACCCACTTCCAGGAATCCACACTGCGGGTAGACTGCGAGTAGTGCATCACTTCCCCCCCCCCCTCGTTGTGTTCTGGGAAACACACGGCCCCCAGAACACAGCGGGGACCAGTGAAAGACGCGCAGCGCTGCTCGCGCATGCGCAGTAGGGAACCCGGAAGTGAAGCAGCAACGCTTCACTTCCTGATTCCCTCACCCATGATGGTGGTGGGGGCAGCCGAGAGACGAGCGACTCCAGGACAGGTAAATGTCCTAATATTAAAAGTCAGCAACTGCAGTATTTGTAGCTGCTGGATTTAAAAAAAAAATGTTTACGGCGGAGCTCCGCTTTAAAGTACTTTTCATTTATGTGAACCATGTGTAATTGAGAGTTCTGGAGTTTGCAAGATCATCACAGTTAAGCTGACCATGGATCAATTGTTTCTTTTCCACTGATTAGTGGCTTCAGCCACAGTTCCACAAAAGTTTTACAACATTCTTGTTTGCCAGAAATCAATCTAACGTTCAACTTCTGCTAAACAGCAACATGAATCAAAATGTGGCTGCTCCCTGCTAAACCTGATGAATTTCAGTCCATCTATGGCCAGCTTCAGGTTGATCTTTTAGGTCCAGATAACCTAAAACTAGGGATGAAACCGGTGATTTTGGTGAAATTTTTTTGAAACAAAGTTACCGATTGTGCCATAGGTGAAATTATGCCAAAGTGGAAACTTAACTTTGCTTATCGAGCAGCTGCAAAAAAATATTCTTGAAAAACTAAAAAGGTGCCTTTCCTTTTCTTTATTTAAGGGTTGTGGGAATTGGGTTTATTTAGGGTAGTTTAGTTCATTATATTTTGTGTTGTTTGTATATGTTTTTTTTTCTTCTTTTGTGTATTTGATTAGTTGTGTACTGTCACTGTTTTTATGCCCCCCCCCCCCCCCCAGCACCAGAGATCATACAATGCTGGCCTCCAGGAGCTAGAAACTATGTGCAGAAAAGCCACATTATTTTTTCCCAAACTGAGTTATGCCGCGTACACACGATCGGTTTTTCTGATGAAAAAAGACAGATGGACTTTTTTCATCGGACAAACCGATCGTGTGTGGGCCCCATCGGTCTTTTTTCCATCGGTATAAAAAAAAAAACTGTTTTAAATTTTACCGATGGAGAAAAAACCGATAGCAAATTACGATCGTCTGTGTGGAACTCCATCGGAGAAAAAACCCACGCATGCTCAGAATCAAGTCGACGCATGCTCAGAAGCATTGAACTTAATTTTTCTCGGCTTGTCGGAGTATTTTACGTCACGGCATTTTGGAGGGTCAGAATTTTGACTGATGGTGTGTAGGCAAGACTGATGAAAGTCAGCTTCATCGGATTTCCAATGGAAAAATCCATCGGATTTTATTCCATCGGAAATCCGATTATGTGTACGGGGCATAAGGGTTGGATTTCTATAAGATTCTCTCTTCCCTTCAGATACAATGTTGGGTGGTAGGATTTCCTGAAAATGTTAAATGCACTGCCAGATTAATGTCTTGGCTATGGGCACATCTAAAATCTAAAAATCCCTCTTCTGAGGCAGGCTTGTATCTTCCAGATTTTTCCATAAATTTGGGTTTTCTTTTTGTGAAATTCAGCATTGTGGTACAACTATTCAGATAACAATGATTCACTCAGGGATATTTGTGTACACATGGACTCCAATCTATCAGGCGGTGTAGCTCTGACTCTTACATTATAAGAACAGGGCTTCTAATTGAGGAGAGGCAGGGGCACTTTGGAGATTGACTTGAAAATTACTTTCAAAACAAAATAGGAAAAAAGTTCTTGCCATTTAGCGATGGACCCACTTACATTTACTGTAAGGGTAGCCGCTTTGTGCCAGATCAGGTACCTAAGACGTGATCTGACAATTCCGGTTCTGGGACGCGCACTGTGCCCAATCACAGAGGGAGCCAATCAGCGGGTCCAGCGGACTCGATGTCCACCAGGACCCGCCGATCATTCGGGAAACAAGCAGAATGGCAGTCTGCCTATGTGAACAAGGCATATTGTCGTTCTGTCAGCGGGGAAGGCTTTGATCCTCTGTTTCTGCTAAGCAGGAACACAGATCTCTGCCTTCCCCTAGTCAAAGTACCTCCCCCACAGTTAGTAAGCACAACCTAGGCATACATTTAACCCTTTGATCACCCCTGATGTCAACCCCTTCCCTGCCAATGTCATTAGTACAGTGAAAGTGCATATTTTTTTAGCACTGATCACTATGTTAGTGTCACTGGTCCCCAAAAAGTCTCAAAAGTGTCAGCTAGGTGTCCGAAATATCGCAGTCCCAATATAAGCTGCTGATCGCCGCCATTACTAGTAAAAAAATATCCCATAGTTTGTTGAACGCTGTAACTTTTGGGCAAACCAATCAGTATACACTTATAGGGATGTTTTACCAAAAATATGTAGCAGAATACATATTGGGCTAAATTTATGAAGACATTTTTTTTTTTTTTATTGTGTATGTTTTTAGTGAAAAAATTACTTTTTTCAAAATTGTCGGTCTGTTTTTGTTAATAGCGCAAAAAATAAAAACTTTATTTGGGTACCACGCAATTGTCACAGTAACACAGTGCCGTATCATAAAAAAATGGCCTGGTCAGGAAGGGGGTAAAACCTTCCGAAGCTCAAGTGATTAAAGAAGATCTTCACCCTAGAAAGAAAAAAAGTCAGCAGCTACAAATACTGTAACTGCTGACTTACCTGTCCAAGGATCCAACACTGTCCTCACCCAGGCTGATTCTTCCCCGATCTTCGGGTCTCCGGCGCCAGCAAATTTAGTGTGGGAAGCTGGCTGTGACCCCTTGGGGCTTCACAGTCAGCTTTGCACTGTGCATTCGTGAGCCACGCTGCACTTTGTGAATGGTTCTGTAGCCTTCTGGAACCTGTGACGTGTCCCAGATGGCTGTGAGCAAAGAGGGGGGGGGGCAAATTCTGCTCAGGTCACCTAGGTCAGTGGTCATCAACCCTGTGCTCAGGGCCCACTAACAGGCCAGGTTTGCAAGATAACTGAAATACATCACAGTTGATATCATTTGCTGCTCAGTGATTGCAGTATTCTAGTCTGCATCTCCCCAAGGTAATACATAAAACTTGGCCTGTTAGTTGGCCCTTAGGACAGGGTTGATGACCACTGACCTAGGTGATCCGATCAGAAGTGGGAGCTGGTATCAAAACTAGGTACCCACTCCCCACAAAAAAAAAATAATAATATACCAAATGTGATGGAGGAGGGGTAGAGAAGGACATAAAGCAGAACTCGTCCTTTTGGGTGAAGTTTTACTTTAAGTATCTTGCCAACAAATTGAAGTATTTGATTGACTCAGATAACTTTAGTGAAAAACTTCCCTCTCACCGCTCTAAGATAGTGTAACTTTACTTCAATCGTTATTGCAAACACTATTTGCCAAAAAATGTCTTAAAATCTCTCTTTTCAAAAGCTACTCCTTACCAAAGCTTCTTTGTGCACCTTGAAACAGAAAAACACAGGAGAGCGAAGCGTTCTTTAATCATTGCACAGTCTGCGAGTTGAGAAATAAGAATTGTCATCAGTAAAACAGAGATAGGGATGGTGGCCATTGTTCAGGTAGGGAGCATTTGAGTCATGTATTGTGTTCTACAGCTGATGGGCACTCTGTATCTGGAGAATGCACCAGTGCTTTATTGCACTCAGCTGCAGCAAAGAAGGTTGCTTTTCCGGTGATAAGACCTGCACGGTTCTGCACGACCAAACCACTTGTTCTGGTAAGATGAAAATATTGAATTTTTAGGTAGGCGTAGATCAAGGATGACACATGCCAGTGCAAGATATTTTTTATATCAGCGGAAGTTTCATATATGCTGACGAGTTAAAAAAAAAACCTTTGTCTTCAATAGTGTGAGTGTCATCTTTCATCAAGTAATTAAAGGAGATGTATCTTTTTTAGATTTCTTTAATCAGTGTTCCAGTTAGTTTGATGAAGGTTATGACAGTTTCTAACATACATAATGCAGATAATTCTCCTCCTCAGCATATGGACCGATGCAGCTGTACAGGGTGACTAGTGCTGTAAAATCACAGCAGGACATTCAATGCTGTCACTCTATGGGAATAATGCCTTTTGACTAGTCGAGTCGCCAACCTTTTTTCTATATAAAAAAAGCTTTGGTAAAAGCAAAATATACATTTTATTTACTTTGCAGGGCTGCTTTGCCTGATTAATTTTAATATTTGGGTATAGTTGTAGAAGTGGTTTTGTTAGGAATGAAGGAAATGTAGAATAGAGATATACCTAAACTGGACACTGTAGGTTAAACTTTTAGGCAAGAGTCAGGACTACTGTTTCTACGGAAGAGGGAAACTCAAATAATAAAAACAGATTCTTTAGTAACACAATTTCATTAGATTATTTGTATCAAGTTAATCCCCTTTCATGTATATAAAAACAAAACAAAACTATAATCTCCTTAATAGCCCTGACTTTGAGCAAACGTGAACACATAGTGTTTAGTGTCAAGTGTTTAGTAGTGATGGGCTGAGCATACCTGGGTTCGGTTGGAGCAGAGTTTGGTGAACAATAGATGTTTGGATGCCAAATTCAATCAATGGCTGCTGTATCTGTAAAATCAATAATAGTAATTTTCTTAGCTACTAGGCAAGGGATTGTCAAACAAATAGCATGGGATTCTGGGCACTGATCTGGGGGACATATACGAATGCATAAAAAATAATAATTCAGTTTGGCCAGAAGCAGTGATTTTAATATCATGGAGCTGGACACTGGTTTCCCCTTTCCCTCTCACCCTCTACTTTGTTCCTCCTTTTCTCTCCCTTTCTTTTCATTTCTACATTTGTCATGTTACTGTGATACATGGTGCCCATAAGAGTCTGTCTTACTTATCCCAACCGGTAGTTGAAATACAGTGACCACTTCCAGTTTAACTTTGTTCCCCTCAAGCACATTTTATAAAGTCCTTCTTACACCATGGTTAATGGTCTGGCTTTTTCTTTAGCCTAATGATTATCTTGTTTACTACCGTTAGCATTTATTGTCCTCTTATAGCTGTATAATATCCACTCAGGTTTGAGTAATGTATTCTAAGTTATCCTGTTAAAATCCCTGTCTCCCAATATTTCAAATTTATGTCTTGAATTCTTGTTTTAAATCAATAAACATATTGAACTAGAAAAAAATAAAATAATGCTTAATAATGCCAAAAAAGGACATTGGAAACTGGCAACTACTATAGATAAAACATGTTGCTTTCCAACAGGAATCATTTAACAAAACCAAAAACAAAAAGGACATTAAAATACCATACACCATGAAAACAGTCATTTTAATGTGAATTTAAGGGTGACATGGGTGTCTCTCTCTGTCCCTCTTTTCCTCGTGTGTGCTTGGGACTATGGAGCTTGCGTGGACTGGCGGTAACAGCAATGTTTGTGCAGGTATCGTGAGGCTTCGGGGAGTTTCAGCTAGGCTCGGAACTGGGACACCTGCCTGCTTCTACAGATCATCGGTACTCGGCTGGGATCGGCGGTGTCCTTAGGGGCTCAGCCAGGCTCAGAAGTGGGATGCCTGGCTGCTCTCCTTCCCGAGAATAACAGTTCAAGGGGGTCTGGAGTGCCAGGCTGCTAGCCTACTGACTGTTGATAGCTGATGGTGAGCTCAATTTGAAAATTAAATTTGAATACGAATATTAAGACTGTGCATGCTACGGGCTGCCCTCCTCAGTTTGTATACAATAAAATATAATGGACAATAGACCAATCCACCAATACCATTCAAAATTATTTACCAAAATCATTTTAAAAGGCTATCACCAAAGGAAATTGGTGAAAAGAAAGGAGAGAAAAGAAGGAAAGGCAAAAAGAAGAATTTTGTTTCCCTTTCTTTTGTTTTTTGTTTTACATAGCCCCATTGCAATCAGTTACCCTTGAATCATGACTAGGAGGAAAGAGGGACAGGGGGTTTCTGCCCCTATAGCCAAATGGGTATCTCAAGATACTGGCTGGCCCTCTCAACAAACACATGGCAGCAAGTCCACAAAAGAGAAGGCCAAACAAACGGCGGCTGCCAAACTTGAATAGTATGCCCGGACATCAATGGATAATGAAAGTGAGGTCCCTCGCATGCTGCCAGTGAAGGATTAGAAGATCTTTGTACAGGAATGGAGAGTATTACCACAAATAGGCATCTGGACCAAGGGGTCTGCGATGTGGAGGAAATGATAAGAGCACAGGACTGCCCATTGATAAATTGCCTAATACTTCATCTATACCACCAGAGTCCACAGAACCTACACTATTATGTCTTGTACACATGATCGGAATTTCTGTTGGGATAAACTCTGACGGATTTTTCAGACGGAATTCTATTCAAGCTGTCTTGCATACACACTGTCACACCAAATTCCGACCATCAACAATGCGGTGACGTACAACAACACTACGACGAGCTGAGAAAAATTAAGTTCAATACTTTCGAGCATGCGTCGACTTGATTCTGAGCATGAGTGTTTTTTTCTCCGTCGGAGTTCCATACAGACTATCGGAATTTCCGATCGGAAATTTTTTCGTCTGAGAAAAAGAGAACATGTTCTCTTTCTAAATTCCAACGGAAAAAAGTCAGATGGGGCACAGACACGGTAGGAACATCCGATGAAAAAATTCCGTCTGACTTTTTCCATTGGAAATTCCGATCATGTGTACAAGGCATTAGATGTGCTCAAAGCAGTAAAACAATGTCAAACCTCTCTCTGCAATTTAACTGGCCAGGTGCAAGGACTCAGAGAAGAATTTACTTTTCTCCCTCAAGATGTACAGAAAATAAGGGAGAACATGTCTGCCTTGGTGGGCCGTGTCAGCGAGATAGAAGACACCCTTTAGCCAATGTGCACAGATGGTAAAGATGCTAAGAAAAAAGTTCATATTAATACTTGCAAATTCGACGATCTGGAAAATTGCCTTTGACATAACAACATCAAGTTGGTGGGCCTTCCAGAGCATGAAGGTTCCAATACTACAGAATTTGCAGAAACATGGCTATGGGAGATCATTGGAAAAGATCGTATTTCTATGACTTTTTCTGTAGAAAGGGCACACCGAGTACCTGCTAGGCCTTTGCCCCTGGGGAGCCCTTCGCAGCCATTTTTAGTACGACTTTTTAACCATCGTGATAGGGATCTTATCCTTCCAAGAGTCAGATTACAGAAAGAGGTCTCCTTTAATGGAACCAAGGTCATGTTTTTTCCTGACTTCTCCCCGGAAGTACAAAAGCAGCATACCATATTTCAGGATGTAAAGAAAAGACTGCAACTGCAACACTCAATGCTATACCCTGCCAAACTCAGAGTGTTGGTGAATGAAGCTTCACATTTTTTTGAACCCCATGGGCTGCCACTGCCTGGCTAGATAAGCATTATAATAAATAGAGTGAGACCTCAATGGAAACTTTAAGCTTGAACGTATATCCAGGAAGGTTTATGTACATAAGATTACGACTTTTTACATGATGTGCATTCAGATGCTCCAGAGTAGACATAGTTACATAGTAGGTGAGGTTGAAAAAAGACACAATTCCATCAAGTCCAACCTATGTGTGTGATTACATGTCAGTATTACATTGTATATCCCTGTATGTTGTGGTGGTTCAGGTGCTTATCTAATAGTTTTTTGAAACTATCGATGCTCCCCGCTGAAATCACTGCCTGTGGAAGGGAATTCCACATCTCTGCCGCTCTTACAATTAAGAACCCTCTACGCAGTTTAAGATTAAACCTCCTTTCTTCTAATTTTAAGGAGTGACCATGTGTCTTATTAAATTCCCTTCCGCTGAAAAGTTTTATCCCTATTGTGGGGTCACCAGTATGGTATTTGTAAATTGAAATTATATCCCCTCTCAAGCATCTCTTCTCCAGAGAGAATAAGTTCAATGCTCGTAACCTTTCTTCATAACTAATATCCTCCAGTCCCTTTATTAGCTTTGTTGCCCTTCTCTGTACTCACTCTATTTACAGTACATCCTTCCTGAGGACTGGTGCCCAGAACTGGACAGTAGACATTGTGCATTCATTTTCGTCCGAATGCATTTTCGTCCGAATTTAGTTTTTTTTCGTTATCGTTTTAACAAACAATAACGAACGCGCAGAATCCGAAAAGATCTGACATAAACAAACGCTTTATTTTTGTTTTCGTTGCGACAACAGTTCGATATAGATAGGAGATTCAACATGATGCTGACAATAGCGATCTGTGTCTTTCGAACCTGTGGTCGAATGTGCCTAACCTTAGCTCTATTAGTCCAAGATTATTCAACATAGAGAGAAAAGATTTGACATAGAGAGAAAAGATTTGACATTATAGAGACAATAGCAAAAAAGGTTGAATGTGCCTAAGCTAACTCTATTAGTCCAAGATTATTCGACACAGAGAGAAAAGATTCGACATGGAGATTCGATGAAGCAGTCGCCGCGAGTGGACATTTATGGTCAAATGCTCCGCCCATAGGCTATAGAAGAATTCTAATGTTGGTTGACTAGTAATAATAATTAATAAATATAATTATTACTAGTCATACAACATTAGAATTCTACTATAGCTTGTAGGCGGAACATTTGACCGGAAATGTACGATTGCGGCATCGTACAGTTTAGCTGCTCAGTTGAATCTTCTTAGAACATTCGACAGACACCATAAGCCTTCAATGACAGATTCAACCTTAATTATTTTGGATTTTCAGACGAATGCATTTTTTAATGAAACAAAATAAATAAAAAAGAATTTCGGGAGTAACTAAATTAATTAATTTTTCGGACGAAAACAAAATTACGAAACTAAATATTTCAGTCTGCACATGTCTACTGGAGAGCATACTCCAGGTGAGGCCGGACCAGAGTCTTTTAGAGTCGGAGAATTATCGCTTTATCTCTTGCGTTAATCCCCTTTTTAATGCATGCTAATATTCTGTTTGCTTTGTTAGCAGAAGCTTGGCATTGCATGCCATTGCATACTCCAGGTGAGGCCGGACCAGAGTCTTTTAGAGTGGGAGAATTATCGCTTTATCTCTTGCGTTAATCCCCTTTTTAATGCATGCTAATATTCTGTTTGCTTTGTTAGCAGAAGCTTGGCATTGCATGCCATTACTGAGCCTGTCTGAACTCACCTTTGTAGCCAGTTTTCAATCCATGTACTCACCCTATGGTCCATGCCAACAGACCTTACTTTGTACAGTAAACATTTATGTGGAACTGTGTCAAATGCTTTTGCAAAATCCAGATACACCATGTCTACGGGCCTTCCTTTATCTAGATGGCAGCTCACCTCCTCATAGAAGGTTAATAGATTGGTTTGGCAAGAACGATTCTTCGACTCGAACATCGGCTGTTCGATCGTTCGACGAAGATCGAACGATTTGGGCCGTTCGCGCCAAATTCGAGTGACGCGAACGGCCCACAATGCACTACGCCATCGCAGTGTCATCCAGGCGCTGTGATTGGCCAAGCATGCACTGTGACCCCGCATGCTTGGCCAATCACAGCGCCGGCAGCGAGGAGAGCAATGATTGGCCACAGGCAGGATGCCTGTGGCCAATTATTGCTGAGGGGGTTTAGTACACGCCCCACACTATAAAAGGCCGCCAGCACGGCGGCCTAGTGTAGTGTGTTCCGGAGCAGGGATAGAGCAGCATAGGCAGGGACAGTGACTTTTATTTCTTTCTTGCTTAACCTGGATTCCTTTAGTTTAGGGAAAGAGAAGGATAGGTAGGGAGAGTGTCAGTGTGTTTTGTGCTTGTGCTATATTGTGCTTAAAAAAAACATTTTTTCTAGGGACAGAAAACTGTAGGTAGGGAGAGTGTGTCAGTTTCTTTCACTGTCAAAGTCCTTGTTTCCAGGGACCTGGAAGGACAGTGAGTGAATTCTCCTTGTGCTATATTGTGCTTAAAAAAAACATTTTTTCTAGGGACAGAAAACTGTAGGTAGGGAGAGTGTGTCAGTTTCTTTCACTGTCAAAGTCCTTGTTTCCAGGGACCTGGAAGGACAGTGAGGTAATTCTCCTTGTGCTAAATTGTGCTTAAAAAAAACATTTTTTCTAGGGACAGAAAACTGTAGGTAGGGAGAGTGTGTCAGTTTCTTTCACTGTCAAAGTCCTTGTTTCCAGGGACCTGGAAGGACAGTGAGGTAATTCTCCTTGTGCTAAATTGTGCTTAAAAAAAACATTTTTTCTAGGGACAGAAAACTGTAGGTAGGGAGAGTGTGTCAGTTTCTTTCACTGTCAAAGTCCTTGTTTCCAGGGACCTGGAAGGACAGTGAGGTAATTCTCCTTGTGCTAAATTGTGCTTAAAAAAAAACATTTTTTCTAGGGACAGAAAACTGTAGGTAGGGAGAGTGTGTCAGTTTCTTTCACTGTCAAAGTCCTTGTTTCCAGGGACCTGGAAGGACAGTGAGGTAATTCTCCTTGTGCTAAATTGTGCTTAAAAAAAACATTTTTTCTAGGGACAGAAAACTGTAGGTAGGGAGAGTGTGTCAGTTTCTTTCACTGTCAAAGTCCTTGTTTCCAGGGACCTGGAAGGACAGTGAGGTAATTCTCCTTGTGCTAAATTGTGCTTAAAAAAAAACATTTTTTCTAGGGACAGAAAACTGTAGGTAGGGAGAGTGTGTCAGTTTCTTTCACTGTCAAAGTCCTTGTTTCCAGGGACCTGGAAGGACAGTGAGGTAATTCTCCTTGTGCTAAATTGTGCTTAAAAAAAACATTTTTTCTAGGGACAGAAAACTGTAGGTAGGGAGAGTGTGTCAGTTTCTTTCACTGTCAAAGTCCTTGTTTCCAGGGACCTGGAAGGACAGTGAGGTAATTCTCCTTGTGCTAAATTGTGCTTAAAAAAAACATTTTTTCTAGGGACAGAAAACTGTAGGTAGGGAGAGTGTGTCAGTTTCTTTCACTGTCAAAGTCCTTGTTTCCAGGGACCTGGAAGGACAGTGAGGTAATTCTCCTTGTGCTAAATTGTGCTTAAAAAAAACATTTTTTCTAGGGACAGAAAACTGTAGGTAGGGAGAGTGTGTCAGTTTCTTTCACTGTCAAAGTCCTTGTTTCCAGGGACCTGGAAGGACAGTGAGGTAATTCTCCTTGTGCTAAATTGTGCTTAAAAAAACATTTTTTCTAGGGACAGAAAACTGTAGGTAGGGAGAGTGTGTCAGTTTCTTTCACTGTCAAAGCCCTTGTTTCCAGGGACCTGGAAGGACAGTGAGGTAATTCTCCTTGTGCTAAATTGTGCTTAAAAAAAACATTTTTTCTAGGGACAGAAAACTGTAGGTAGGGAGAGTGTGTCAGTTTATTTCACTGTCAAAGTCCTTGTTTCCAGGGACCTGGAAGGACAGTGAGGTAATTCTCCTTGTGCTAAATTGTGCTTAAAAAAAAACATTTTTTCTAGGGACAGAAAACTGTAGGTAGGGAGAGTGTGTCAGTTTCTTTCACTGTCAAAGTCCTTGTTTCCAGGGACCTGGAAGGACAGTGAGGTAATTCTCCTTGTGCTAAATTGTGCTTAAAAAAAACATTTTTTCTAGGGACAGAAAACTGTAGGTAGGGAGAGTGTGTCAGTTTCTTTCACTGTCAAAGTCCTTGTTTCCAGGGACCTGGAAGGACAGTGAGGTAATTCTCCTTGTGCTAAATTGTGCTTAAAAAAAACATTTTTTCTAGGGACAGAAAACTGTAGGTAGGGAGAGTGTGTCAGTTTCTTTCACTGCCAAAGTCCTTGTTTCCAGGGACCTGGAAGGACAGTGAGGTAATTCTCCTTGTGCTAAATTGTGCTTAAAAAAAACATTTTTTCTAGGGACAGAAAACTGTAGGTAGGGAGAGTGTGTCAGTTTCTTTCACTGTCAAAGTCCTTGTTTCCAGGGACCTGGAAGGACAGTGAGTGAATTCTCCTTGTGCTATATTGTGCTTAAAAAAAACATTTTTTCTAGGGACAGAAAACTGTAGGTAGGGAGAGTGTGTCAGTTTCTTTCACTGTCAAAGTCCTTGTTTCCAGGGACCTGGAAGGACAGTGAGGTAATTCTCCTTGTGCTAAATTGTGCTTAAAAAAAACATTTTTTCTAGGGACAGAAAACTGTAGGTAGGGAGAGTGTGTCAGTTTCTTTCACTGTCAAAGTCCTTGTTTCCAGGGACCTGGAAGGACAGTGAGGTAATTCTCCTTGTGCTAAATTGTGCTTAAAAAAAACATTTTTTCTAGGGACAGAAAACTGTAGGTAGGGAGAGTGTGTCAGTTTCTTTCACTGTCAAAGTCCTTGTTTCCAGGGACCTGGAAGGACAGTGAGGTAATTCTCCTTGTGCTAAATTGTGCTTAAAAAAAACATTTTTTCTAGGGACAGAAAACTGTAGGTAGGGAGAGTGTGTCAGTTTCTTTCACTGTCAAAGTCCTTGTTTCCAGGGACCTGGAAGGACAGTGAGTGAATTCTCCTTGTGCTAAATTGTGCTTAAAAAAAACATTTTTTCTAGGGACAGAAAACTGTAGGTAGGGAGAGTGTGTCAGTTTCTTTCACTGTCAAAGTCCTTGTTTCCAGGGACCTGGAAGGACAGTGAGGTAATTCTCCTTGTGCTAAATTGTGCTTAAAAAAAACATTTTTTCTAGGGACAGAAAACTGTAGGTAGGGAGAGTGTGTCAGTTTCTTTCACTGTCAAAGTCCTTGTTTCCAGGGACCTGGAAGGACAGTGAGGTAATTCTCCTTGTGCTAAATTGTGCTTAAAAAAAAACATTTTTTCTAGGGACAGAAAACTGTAGGTAGGGAGAGTGTGTCAGTTTCTTTCACTGTCAAAGTCCTTGTTTCCAGGGACCTGGAAGGACAGTGAGGTAATTCTCCTTGTGCTAAATTGTGCTTAAAAAAAACATTTTTTCTAGGGACAGAAAACTGTAGGTAGGGAGAGTGTGTCAGTTTCTTTCACTGTCAAAGTCCTTGTTTCCAGGGACCTGGAAGGACAGTGAGGTAATTCTCCTTGTGCTAAATTGTGCTTAAAAAAAACATTTTTTCTAGGGACAGAAAACTGTAGGTAGGGAGAGTGTGTCAGTTTCTTTCACTGTCAAAGTCCTTGTTTCCAGGGACCTGGAAGGACAGTGAGGTAATTCTCCTTGTGCTAAATTGTGCTTAAAAAAAACATTTTTTCTAGGGACAGAAAACTGTAGGTAGGGAGAGTGTGTCAGTTTCTTTCACTGTCAAAGTCCTTGTTTCCAGGGACCTGGAAGGACAGTGAGGTAATTCTCCTTGTGCTAAATTGTGCTTAAAAAAAACATTTTTTCTAGGGACAGAAAACTGTAGGTAGGGAGAGTGTGTCAGTTTCTTTCACTGTCAAAGTCCTTGTTTCCAGGGACCTGGAAGGACAGTGAGGTAATTCTCCTTGTGCTAAATTGTGCTTAAAAAAAACATTTTTTCTAGGGACAGAAAACTGTAGGTAGGGAGAGTGTGTCAGTTTCTTTCACTGCCAAAGTCCTTGTTTCCAGGGACCTGGAAGGACAGTGAGGTAATTCTCCTTGTGCTAAATTGTGCTTAAAAAAAACATTTTTTCTAGGGACAGAAAACTGTAGGTAGGGAGAGTGTGTCAGTTTCTTTCACTGTCAAAGTCCTTGTTTCCAGGGACCTGGAAGGACAGTGAGGTAATTCTCCTTGTGCTAAATTGTGCTTAAAAAAAACATTTTTTCTAGGGACAGAAAACTGTAGGTAGGGAGAGTGTGTCAGTTTCTTTCACTGTCAAAGTCCTTGTTTCCAGGGACCTGGAAAGACAGTGAGGTAATTCTCCTTGTGCTAAATTGTGCTTAAAAAAAACATTTTTTCTAGGGACAGAAAACTGTAGGTAGGGAGAGTGTGTCAGTTTCTTTCACTGTCAAAGTCCTTGTTTCCAGGGACCTGGAAGGACAGTGAGGTAATTCTCCTTGTGCTAAATTGTGCTTAAAAAAAACATTTTTTCTAGGGACAGAAAACTGTAGGTAGGGAGAGTGTGTCAGTTTCTTTCACTGTCAAAGTCCTTGTTTCAAGGGACAGAGAAGGACACCTGAAGGTAGCCCTTATTGCTTTTTTCCCATCTCCCTGCAGGCCATCTATTAGAATGTCTGGAAGGCAAACAAGGAGAGGCAGACAGTCAGGAGGCAATAAAAGAGGGCAAGCAGGCTCTGTGTCTGGGGGCAACAGTGCTGGTCGTGGACGCGGTGCATTGTCATCAGCACATGGCCATGGGACACGCTTGTCCTTCTTTTCGGCAGCTGGACATGTTGAGCCACATCATGCCGAAGACTTGGTAGAGTGGATGACCAAGCCCTCCTCCTCCTCCTCATCCTCTCTCACCCAGGCTCAGGGTACTGGAAAAGCAGCTGCCAAAGCGTCCTCTTCCCTGGTATCAATGTCAGACTCATCATCAGTCACTCCTTCCCTAGACCCACCATGTCCTCCTCCTGAGGAGTCCCCCGAACTGTTTCAGCACAGTGTTGGGTACATGCTCCAGGAGGATGCCCAGCGTTTCGAAGGGTCTGATGATGAAACCCAGCTAGAGGAAGGCAGTAGCGTGAGAGCAGACAGAGGGGATGCTCAAGAAGGACACCAATCTGGCAGTCATGTTCCAGCAGCTGCAGCATACTGCCAGATTGCCTCCAGTGATGAGGAGGGAGGTGATGATGAGGTCACTGACTCCACGTGGGTGCCTAATAGGAGAGAGGAGGAGGAGGAGGATGAGGAGGAGGCACATCTCCAACGAGGCAGGATGCCCTTTGGTGGCCAGCGTAAGGGCAGTACACCGACGGAATCACACCGCAGAGCTCCGCCTGTGCAGGGCGCTGCCTCTGCCCGTCATTCAAAAAGTTCTTTGGTGTGGGCCTTTTTTGAGGCTAGTGCATCAGATCGCACAGCTGCTGTTTGCAACATATGTCTCAAGCGTATATCGCGTGGCCAAAACATCAGCCGCTTGGGTACCACATGCCTGACCAGACATATGTTGACCTGCCATGCAGCTCGTTGGCAAGCCTACCTCAAAGACCCACACCAAAGAACAAAGCGGACCTCTCCTTGCAACGCATCAGCTGGGATCTCCAACCCCACTATAACTTCAGTCCTCTCTGAAACATGCACTGAGAGGAATGAAGGTGTAGAATTAGGTGTGTCACAGCCAAGTACTTGCGGCCACTCTGCTAGCAGTACACCAACGTCCGATTCTAGCAGGCAAATTTCCCTGCCCCAGCTGCTGGACCGTCGAAAGAAGTTCACTCCCAGCCATCCACATGCCCAGCGGTTGAATGCTAGCTTGGCTAAATTGCTAGCGCTTCAACTGCTGCCTTTTCAGTTGGTAGACTCGGCCCCCTTCCGTGAGTTTGTGCAATGTGCGGTTCCTCAGTGGCAGGTTCCCAAACGCCACTTTTTCTCACGGAAGGCTATTCCGGCTCTCTACCGGCATGTGGAAGGCAATGTCTTGGCCTCGCTGGACAGGGCGGTCAGCGGTAAGGTGCATATTACCGCTGACTCATGGTCCAGCAGGCATGGACAGGGACGTTACCTTTCTTTCACGGCCCATTGGGTCACTCTTTTGGCAGCTGGGAAGGATGCAGGACAAGGTGCAGTAGTGTTGGAGGTTGTTCCACCGCCACGCCTCCAAAATGCTACTACTGGTTGTGACACACCTCTCTCCTCCACCCCCTCCTCTTCTTCTTCCTCCATGGCCTCTTCCTGTGGTTTGTCCTATGAACCAGCGGTGCTCCGTAGCCGTTCACGGGGCTACGCAAGTACGCAGGCAAAAAGATGCCATGCCGTGCTTGCTCTGGTGTGTTTGGGGGACAGAAGCCACACTGGGGCAGAGGTCCTGTCTGCTCTGCAGGGCCAGGCCGAGAGGTGGTTGACGCCACGCCAGCTTAAGCCAGGAATGGTGGTTTGCGACAATGGCACCAACCTCCTCTCCGCCCTCCGACAGGGACAACTGACCCATGTGCCCTGTGTGGCTCACGTCCTTAACCTGGTGGTGCAGCGGTTCTTGGGCAGGTACCCGGGCTTACAGGATGTCCTGAGGCAGGCCAGGAAAGTCTGTGTGCATTTCCGCAGATCTTATAATGCCAGTGCTCGCCTGGCTGAGCTGCAAAAGGAGTTGAACCTGCCCAAGAACCGCCTTATATGTGACATGCCCACCAGGTGGAACTCAACGTTGGCCATGCTGCAGCGGCTGCACACGCAGCAGAGGGCCATCAATGAGTACCTGTGCGACTACGGCACCAGGACAGGGTCAGGGGAGCTTGGTTTTTTTTCTCCACGCCAGTGGGGCATGATCAGGGATGCATGCACTGTCCTGGCACCATTTGAGGAGGCCACGAGGATGGTGAGCAGTGACAGTGCATGCATCAGTGACACTGTACCTCTTGTCCACCTGTTGGAGCACACGCTGCGTGGAATAATGGACAGGGCACTTGAGGCAGAACAGAGGCAGGAAGAGGAGGACTTCCTTGCCTCTCAAGGCCCCCTTTACCCAGACAGTGTTCCTTCTGTCCCACCCATCGCACAGGAAGAGGAGGAGGAGGAGGAGGAGGAGGAGGAGGAGGAGGATTGTGTCAGCATGGAGGTGGAGGCTGGCACTCAGCATCATCAGCAGCAGTCTTTTAGGGATGATTTACAGTCCCAAGAAACCAGTGGACTTGTACGTGGCTGGGAGGAGGTGGCTGCGGATCATGTCGTCCTTAGTGACCCAGAGGACTCCGGAGCGAATGCCTCAGCAAACCTACGCTGCATGGCCTCCCTGATCCTGCAAAGTCTGCGGAAGGATCCTCGTATTCTTCGGATCAAGGAGAGGGACCATTACTGGCTGGCCACTCTCCTTGATCCACGGTACAAGGGTAAGGTTGCGGACCTTATGTTACCGTCGCAGAGGGAGCAGAGGATGAGACAACTCCGGGAGGCCTTGCAGAAAGGTCTGTGCAACGCGTTCCCAGAGACTGGGAGGTTACAAACTCCTGGTCCTGGACAACGAGTTGCTGAGGCTTCGGCCAGTCAAAGAAGGAGCGGTGGGGAAGGTGGCCGTCTGACCGATGCGTTCAGACAATTCTTTAGTCCGCAGCCCCAAAGTATGATCGGTTCCAGCAACCATCGCCAGCGTCTGATAAACATGGTGCAGGAATATCTAGGGGCAAGGTCAGACTTGGACACCTTCCCCACCGAAAATCCTCTGGCTTACTGGGTCTTGAGGATGGATCACTGGCCAGAGCTTGCACAGTATGCAATTGAGCTACTGGCCTGTCCTGCATCCAGCGTTCTTTCGGAACGCACATTCAGTGCTGCTGGAGGATTTGTCACGGATCACAGGGTGCGCCTGTCCACCGACTCGGTTGATCGACTGACTTTCATCAAGATGAACCAGTCTTGGATCACCACCAGCTACCACACACCTGATGCTGATATAACAGACTAATTGATTTTAACATGTCACATCCCTTCAAGACTGATGCTGATGCTGAGTGCCTGTGCTGTTATGTTGACTGGCTATCCTCCTCCTCCGAGTCCTCAATGATACGATTGATGATGATAGCTTGGAAGATCATTTTTGTTTATGGGTGCCGCCACCAGTGGCTAAGGCCCAATTTTTCAGCCCCTGTTTTACAGGGGCGTGTAATTACAATTTTTTTAGCAATAATTTGCCATAGGGCTCATTGCTGTGCTCCAAGTACAGTATCTGTGAGGGGTTGGAGTGTTGTGGCACCAGTGCCTAAGGCCCAATTTTTCAGCCCCTGTTTAACAGGGGCGTGTCATTACAATTTTTGAAGCAATACTTTGCAACAGGGCTCATTGCTGTGCTCCAAGTACAGTATCTGTGAGGGGTTGTAGTGTTGTGCCACCAGTGCCTAAGGCCCAATTTTTCAGCCCCTGTTCAACAGGGGCATGCAATTACAATTCTTGATCTAATAATTCACAGCAGGGTCCATTGCTGCACCCACCAAGAGTAACTCTGAGGGCTTACAGTCTTGTGGCAACGCCACCACCACCACCACCACGAAAGGCCCAATTTTTCAGCCCCTGTTCAAAAGGGGCATGTAATTACAATTCTTGATCTAATAATTCACAGCAGGGCCCATTGCTGCACCCACCAAGAGTAACTGTGAGGGCTTACAGTGTTGTGGCACCAGCACCACCATCAAAGCCCCAATTTTTACTACCACTGTTCAACAATTATATGTAATTAAAATTCCTGATATAATAGTTGACAGCAGGGCGTTCCAGCACCAACCAAGAGTAACTGAGTGCTTACAGTGTTGTGCCAACACCAACAACTAAGGGGCCTATTTCTGCAGAGTATATACGGCAGGTCCCTACTTTCAAACATCCAACTTACAAACGACTCCTACTTGCAAACGAAAGAAGACAACAGGAAGTGAGAGGAAATCTACCCCTAGAAAGGAAAATTCTCTCCTGTAAGAATAAATATGGGAGAAAGGGGTCTCATCTGTACTGATGCTTTATCAGCAATCCTTGTTTCAAGAAAAACACCACATTTCAAAAACAGTTGTCATTGGGACGGAAAGTGAGGTGAAATGTTCGGAACAGGGGCACAGACAGCAAAACAAATGTTACAGGGGTGATAACCCTTACCTATGTTTCCCAAAAAGTTTAAAAATAGATTTTTGGGCTGGAGCTACACTTCAACAATGTACCTGTTCAAAATTACAAACAGATTCTACATAAGAACAAACCTACAGTCCCTGTCTTGTATGCACCGCCTGTATACGGCTGTTCAGAGTATATAGGGCCTTTTTTATTTTATGTGCGGGGTTCCCCTTAATATCCATACAAGACCCAAAGGGGCTGGTAATGGGCTGGGGTAGGGGGGGGGGTCATGGGGTAGCTATGCCATTTTTCTTAAAGAATTTCATCCATATTACCGGGACCAGACATTACATTAAAGCCGCAAGCAGTTTTAAATGGCTTTTTTTTCCTTTAGAAGTGTCATTTTGTGCAGGGACAGTTCTAAACACGGGAAACACGTGGCACTTCACAGGCATACTTTAGACACCCCCCAGGTACGATATTTAAAGGAATATTTGACTTTTTTTTTTCACTTTATGCATCATTAAAATGACTGCTCCCGAAAAACGACCGTTTTTAAAACTTCTTTTTGCATTGATACATGTCCCCTGGTGCACAACCCGGGTTCCCAAACCCTATTTATGACAATAACATGCATAATAGTTGTTATAATTAGCACTTTAGAATTCGAACGTTCGCATCCATTGTATTTAATAGGGTTCTAATGTTCGTTCGAACTTTCGGTCCGTTCGCGGGTTCTGGTGCGAACCGAACCCGGGGGTGTTCGGCTCATCACTACTAATGATACAGTTTTCATTACTAAAATCTTCTACATAGTCCCTTATCACCCCCTCCAAGAGCTTGCATACTATTGATGTTAGGTTAACTGGCCTGTAATGCTGGATTCACATCTATGCATTTTTTGTGCTTTTTGCATTTTGCAGATTTGCACTACAGAATGTGTTCCATAGGAAACCATGGTAAATGGACTGTAGTGCAAATCTGCAAAATGCAAAAAGCACTAAAAATGCATAGGTGTGAATCCAGCCTTATTCCCAGGGATGTATTTTGGCCCTTTTTTTAAATATTAGTGCTACATTGGCTTTTCTCCAATCAGCTGGTACCATTCCAGTCAGTAGACTGTCAGTAAAAATGAGGATAAATGGTCTGGCAATTACTTGACTGAGTTCCCTAAGGCAGTGGTCATCAATCCAGTCCTCAGGTCCCACTAACAGGCCAGGTTTGCAAAATAACTAAAATACATCACAGGTGATATCATTTGCTGCTCAGTGATTGCAATATTCTAGTCTGCATCTCCCCAAGATAATACATAAAATCTGGCCTGTTAGTGGGCCCTGAGGATTGGGTTGATGACCACTGCCCTAAGGACCCTTGGGTGCAAGCCATCTGGTCCCGGTGACTTATTAATGTTACGTTTTCCAAGTCTATTTCTAATTCTGTCCTCTGTTTGCAATGAGGATGCTTCCTGTGATGTGTCATGAGGATAAACACTGCAGTTTTGGTTACTGAAGCCCCCCAATTCCCTCGTCGTGAAGACTGAGGAGAAGAATAAATTCAATAACTTCGCCATCTCCCCATCCTTTGTAACCCGATTTCCTTCCTCATTCTTCATGGGGCCAATATGGTCTTCCCTTTTTTACTGTTTATTTAATTTAATTAATTTCTTGGGATTTTTTTTGCTCTCCTCCGCTATGTATCTTTTTGTGTTCTATCTTAGCCGTGGCGGGTCTCCCCCCTCCCAATGTACACCCCTCACATTTTTGTAAATATTTTATTATATCTTTTCATGTGACAACACTGAAGAAATTACGCTTTGCTACAATGAAAAGGAGTGAGTGCACAGCTTGTATAACAGTGTAGAATTTGTTGTCCCCTCTAAATAGCTCAACACACAGCCATTAATGTCTAAACCGCTGACAACAAAAGTGAGTACACCCCTAAGGAAAAATGTCCAAATTGGGCCCAATTAGCTATTTTCCCTCCCTGATGTCATGTGACGCATTAGTGTTACAAGGTCTCAGGTGTGAATGGGTCTCTCTCTCTCATACTGGTCACTGGAAGTTCAACATGGCACCTCATGGAAAATAACTCTCTTAGGATTTGAAAAAAGAATTGTTGCTCTACATAAAGATTGCCTAGGCTATAAGAAGATTTCCAACAATCTGAAACTGAGCTGCAGCACGGTGGCCAAGGCCATACAGCGGTTTAAAAGGACAGGTTCCACTCAGAACAGGCCTCGCCATGGTCGACCAAAGAAGTTGAGTGCACGTGCTCAGCATCATATCCCAAGGTTGTCTTTGGGAGATAGACGTATGAGTGCTGCCAGCATTGCTGCAGAGGTTTAAGGGGTGGGGGAGGGGCGTTTTAAACCTCTCCTGAACGATTTAACTTCTCAGGTAGTAACCAACGTTTAAAAACGTCCATTGTACCATGTTTACATGCCGCCTTTAGCCACATTTGCATTTAGAAGCGTTTTTTGCTTTGCATCTATCTCCATTAAAAACGCCTGTAAACGAAATGCGGCTAAACACGAGTTTACATGCCTTTACAAGCTGTTACAGGCATTTGGTGTTTCTTCTAAACCCAACAACCCTGTGTACATGTACTGATAAGATAACATAGAGGAAAGTTCAGGGGCAGCTGAAAAAAATGCACAACTGCTCCTAAATGTCCGTTTACCAGCAGCAGTGTACATGAAGCCTTAGATGGTAATAATTTGCTTACAGTATCCCCATCGGACATTTGTATGTTGGATGCCTCGATAACTATGCAGGCAGGAGCTTGAAGCTGCTGTGGCATCCCTTCCTAAAAGGAAAGACCCCGGGTGGGATTGTCTTCCCAATTAAGTCTTCACACAATATGGAAGTATACTTCTGCCCCTTTAGTACAAGTCTTTAACGCAGCCTTGGTGACTGGTATCCTCCCTCTGTCTATGATGGAAGCCATTATCGCAGTTATACCTAAGAAAGGGAAAAACTTATTATCCCTGGAATCCTACAGACCAATTTCACTGCTTACTTCAGATATTAAAAGTTTAGCTAAAATTTTTGCCAACAGACTAACTAAAATCATTACATCTATTATTCATCCAGGCCTAACTCCTCCAAAGCTGTGAGTATAAAGACACAATTTTTTAAATATTCAGATCCCTGTCGATAACTCTACAAATAGAGCATTGCTGTCTTTAGATGCCGTTAAGGCGTTTGAAGGAAAGAGTGGAGTTATATATGGGAGGTGCTTAAGCGCTTTGGTTTTGGTAACATCTTCTGTAACTGGGTCAAGCTTTTATACACAGTCACTAGAGCTCTTGTTTGAGTCAATGGGAAAATGTCAGGTCCTTTCCCAATGTTTTGTGGTACCAAAGGTGCCACTATCACCTCCTCTGTTTTCACTAGCTATAGAGCCCCTTGTGGCCCTACTGAGACAAACTGCGGGGGTGAGGGGGTTCTGTAGAGGAAAATCTAGTCTTACGATAAACTGGAGCAAATCTATATTACTCCCATTGGACCCTTTACAAGGCCCCCTTCTGCTTGTATTGTCAAAATTTAAAGTTGATGTAAAAATTAAATACCTTGGGGTAATATTTCTATCCATTCTAGAGAATATATTTCTCAAAACCTGACGCCATTAGTTCAGAAATTCAAATCCCAGGGTAAGGCACTGTGCAAGCTGACATTTTCTGTGGCTGGCTGCACCAACCTTTAAAAAATGATATGGATCCTTATCTGGAATAAGGTAGACAAACGACTACTCAGTCATACCCTGCGGAATGGTACATTGATCTCAATGTTACAATTGCTAGGGTCTTGTCCTACCCAGGCCAGGGCTTGGATGGAATATTCTCAGCTCCTTCATTATATTGCCTCTAATATACCTACAACTGCCCTAACTAGACCACTTACTGATTTTGAGAGCTTGTCTGACAGGCCGGTACACCCCTTATCTCCCATATCAGAAGTTTTGCTGAAGACCGCCCTACCACATGACCCACCATTCATTGCTAAATGGGAACAGGAACTTAATATCCCAAGTAATGACTTTGACTTGGAAAAAATACTGACATTTGCTTACAAGACCTCCGTATCTTCACAAGAGCGCAGATATAAGATCCTCGCCAGGTGGTATCGCTGCCCTACTACCTTGCATAAAATAGACCCATCCATTCCAAACACCTGCTGTAGATGTTTTAAGACCCCAGGCACCATGACTCACATTTGGAGCACTTGCACGCTCATAACTCCTTTCTGGAACAAAATACTTCACCTCTATGATTTAGTTGGGGACAAAATTGTTTATTCTCTTATCATTACCTTGCTCTTTATGGTGCCTGGATCCTATAAACAAAATTAAAAAAGTCTTCTCCGACACTTCTTGACTTCTGCGCGTACTGTTATCGCCGTGGCATGGCAAAAACCACAACCCCCGCCCTTTGTGGATTGGACCTGTGAAATGGATTCTATTGGCCATTAGGGATGAGCTTCGAGTTCGAGTCGAACTCATGTTCGACTCGAACATTGCCTGTTCGCCCGTTCGCCGAACAGCGAACAAATTGGGGTGTTCGTGGCAAATTCGAAAAATCTATGGGAGAAATCTAAAGTGCTAATTATAAAGGCTTATATGCAAGTTATTGTCCTAAAAAGTGTTTGGGGACCCGGGTCCTGCCCCAGGGGACATGTATCAATGCAAAAAGAAGTTTTAAAAACGGCCGTTTTTTCGGGAGCAGTGATTTTAATAATGCTTAAAATGAAAAAATAAAAGTGAAATATTCCTTTAAATTTCGTACCTGGGGGGTGTGTATGATATGCATGTAAAGTGGCGCATGTTTCCCGTGCTTAGAACTGTCCCTGCAAAAAATGTCATTTTTGAAAGAAAAAAAGTCATTTAAAACTGACTCGCGGCTATTAATGAATTGTCGGTCCCGGCAATACATACAAAAGTCATTGATAAAAAAAAAAAAGCGTGGGGGTTCCCCAGAATTCAATTACCAGGCCCTTCAGGTCTGGAATGGATATTAAGGGGAACCCCGCCGCAAATTTAAAAAAAAATTGATGTGGGGTTCCACCAAATATCCATTCCAGGCCCTTCAGATCTGGCATGGATTTTAAGGGGAACTCCACCCCAAATTTAAAAAAAATGGCGTGGAGTCCCCCTGAAAATCCATACCAGACCCCTTATCCGAGCACGCAACCTGGCCGGCCGCAGGGGAAAAGGGGGGACGAGAGAGCGGCCCCCCCTCCCTCCTGAACCGTACCAGGCCACATGCCCTCAACATGGGGAGGATGTCCCCATGTTGATGGGGACAAGGACCTCATCCCCACAACCCTTGCCCGGTGGTTGCGGGGGTCTGCGGGCGGGGGGCGTATCGGAATCTGGAAGACCCTTTTAACAAAGGGGACCCCCAGATCCCGGCCCCCCCTATGTGAATTGGTAAGGGGTACATTGTACCCCTACCATTTCACAAAGAAAGCGTAAAAAAATGTTTAAAAAAAACACACAAACACCTTGAAAAAGTCCTTTATTTAAAAAAAAAAAAAGAAAAAAAACATTCCAGCGGTGAAATCCAGTGTCCCGCGGCGATCCCGATGTGCAGCGCTGTCCTTCATTGGTTGTGCCTGAGCGGACCTGATGGGGAACTCCCTCTCAGTATTTTAAATGTATAGACCCGCCCCTTCTAAAGTTCCCCATCAGGTCCGCTCAGCGGACCAGATGCGGAACATGAGAAGGGGCGGGTCTATACATGTATTACCAAAGTGAGAGCAGTTCCCCATCAGGTCCGCCCCCTCGGTATGTCGGACCCGCCTACGTCATTGGCTTGAGCGGGGAACTTCCTTCACTGTGTAATTTAAATTTACATAGTGAAGGAAGTTCCCCGCTCAAGCCAATGACGTAGGCGGGTCCGACATACCGAGGGGGCGGACCTGATGGGGAACTGCTCTCACTTTGGTAATACATGTATAGACCCGCCCCTTCTCATGTTCCGCATCTGGTCCGCTGAGCGGACCTGATGGGGAACTTTAGAAGGGGCGGGTCTATACATTTAAAACACTGAGAGGGAGTTCCCCATCAGGTCCGCTCAGGCACAACCAATGAAGGACAGCGCTGGACATCGGGATCGCCGCGGGACACTGGATTTCACCGCTGGAATGTTTTGTTTTTTTTTTTAAATAAAGGACTTTTTCAAGGTGTTTGTGTGTTTTTTTTAAACATTTTTTTACGCTTTCTTTGTGAAATGGTAGGGGTACAATGTACCCCTTACCAATTCACATAGGGGGGGCGGGATCTGGGGGTCCCCTTTGTTAAAGGGGTCTTCCAGATTCCGATAAGCCCCCCGCCCGCAGACCCCCACAACCACCGGGCAAGGGTTGTGGGGATGAGGCCCTTGTCCCCATCAACATGGGGACATCCTCCCCATGTTGAGGGCATGTGGCCTGGTACGGTTCAGGAGGGAGGGGGGCCGCTCTCTCGTCCCCCCCTTTTCCCCTGCGGCCGGCCAGGTTGCGTGCTCGGATAAGGGGTCTGGTATGGATTTTTAGGGGGACTCCACGCCATTTTTTTTTAAATTTGGGGTGGAGTTCCCCTTAAAATCCATGCCAGATCTGAAGGGCCTGGAATGGATATTTGGGGGAACCCCACGTCAATTTTTTTTTAAATTTGCGGCGGGGTTCCCCTTAATATCCATTCCAGACCTGAAGGGCCTGGTAATTGAATTCTGGGGAACCCCCACGCTTTTTTTTTTTTTTTTATCAATGACTTTTGAATGTATTGCCGGGAGCCGACAATTCATTAATAGCCGCGAGTCAGTTTTAAATGACTTTTTTTCTTTCAAAAATGACATTTTTTGCAGGGACAGTTCTAAGCACGGGAAACATGCGCCACTTTACATGCATATCATACACACCCCCCAGGTACGAAATTTAAAGGAATATTTCACTTTTATTTTTTCATTTTAAGCATTATTAAAATCACTGCTCCCGAAAAAACGGCCGTTTTTAAAACTTTTTTTTGCATTGATACATGTCCCCTGGGGCAGGACCCGGGTCCCCAAACACTTTTTAGGACAATAACTTGCATATTAGCCTTTATAATTAACACTTTAGATTTCGAACGTTCGAGTCCATTGTATTTAATAGGGTTCTAAAGTTCACACGAACATTTTGTCTGTTCGCAGGTTCTGGTGCGAACCGAACAGGGGGGTGTTCGGCTCATCCCTGTTGGCCATCTGGAAAGATTGATCTCTTGGGAGACAGATAAAACTGACTATTATACCATGACTTGGTTGGTCTGGAATAACTTTTGATATTCCTCCAAATTTGCCTCCTACCTGTGATCTCTCTGGCACAATATTTGTTGTTCGTTTTTGTCTCCCCTCACAGTGCTTGGGTCACAGCCTTTTTCTCTCCCATCCCCCTTTTCTCCCCCCCCCCCTTTTCTTTTTTTCCTCTACTCTCTCTTCTTTCCCCTTAGTTTTGCTGGTCTACCCACATTTCCTGGCTATTATTATTACCGGTATGTCACTCAGACTTCTATACGTGTGTCTGGTTATAACCATACAGTTATTATGTTATTATGTAAATACTATTGGAGGGTTTCATTAGTGTTTTTTGTTTGTTGGAACCCCTCTTCTGATAAATATCCTCCAAGGTCTTCTATGTTGTTGGTAAAGGTTTATTGTTGAATTCTCACATTTATGCAGATTACTACTTGTCTTATGTACTAGTATATATAGCCTACTGTTATTGCAATATGTGCAGTACTGAATATGGATCTCATCTTGAACGTTATGATCCTTCTCTTTTTTTGTGTTATTTTTTTCATATGTATGTGTGTGTTTACAATACTCAATAAACAAAGATTAAACATAACAAATTATATGGATGCCTCAGTTAATGTTCTATCTACACAATTCGCCCTGTTGGATTCCGTTTAAGTACTTTAAAGAATTTACTAATATTTTTCAGAACCTGATATGGTGTAATAAGCCCGCCAGAATTAAATATGAATTTCTACAATATCCAAATGACTATCAGCACCAATTCCTTGGGCATACATTTTTGGCGGCTCAACTCCAGTATCTTGCAGGTTGGGAAGTAGGCGGTCTGCATGCATCCTCTTATAATATACTTACTCATTTATCTTGCAATGGCAACCCTTTGTTGGCTTTAGACTTTACTGTTCCACCTCTCACTCAATCTACCTATCCAACACTATATTTGATATATAAAGTATGGCAGTATGCCAAAAAAATATTGGGCATTTCAGGCTATACAAGATTTACGTCATTATGGTCGAACAGAGCTTTTCCCGAAATTGTACAACTGAAAGGATTTTCCAGATGGGTGCGTGCAGGGATCACTACCCTGAAGCAACTGTACTCTGGTGGGGTCTTGAAAAACATAACAACATCTCTGTACTGAATATAATGTAGATTAAAAATGTTTTTTCCAATATTTACAACTAAGACATGCTCTGAAGACCTAAGGTTTGGCTTCAATGGTCTCCTTTTTTTTAATCCTGTTTTGGTTAGCATAGTTGGAGCAAATAATAAAAAGGGCCTTATTACTAGGGTCTACACGTGATTTTTATCTGAATTGCCTTCTAACATCACTGTCCCATGTAGGCAAAGATGGGAGGCAGAAATTGATGTGACTCTAGGGGATATATGGGATCAAATATTACAGAATGTACAACTTGCCTCAATATCTCCTACCCACAGAGTGATTCAGCTTTTTATTTTATATAGAGCTTATCATAGTCCGGAGCTGTTGCACAGGATCGGTAGGAGAGAAAACTCAGAATGCGCAAGATGCGCTCAATCCCCCGGCTCTTTTATGCACCTTTTTTGGAGATGTCCGAAGCAATTTCGGTACTGGCTGGAAGTGCTGGATGGGCTAAACTCTGTATATGACACCAGGCTGACTCCAGATCCCATGTTATGTCTTCTGGGATACATAAATTCTAATAGCATAGATCGTGACCAGATAGTGGCTATTTTTAGATCTCTTTTCATAGCACGTAAGCTGATAGCCTCTCGTTGGATTTCACCCAACCCTCCTACTCTTGGTGATTGGACTAGGGAGATGGACAAATATGTAATGTTTTAAAAATGTACTTAAATTCAACGTAATAATTTCTGCAAGTTTGAAAAAAATCTGGAGAAAGTGGATTGATGCATCTTGTTCTAATCCTAATTTAAACCTTTAATAAATATTGGGCATGCGTGTAGGCAGGGGCTTGGTAAAGATGCACTTAATATCTGCTCCGGAGTATCTTTGAATGTTTCTGAATACTTATGAATATCTCTAAATATCTTTTTTGATTATATATGTTTATTTTGGGAAATCTAGATGATGAGGTATCAAATGTATCGATGCTGATACTGCTTGGAATGGTGTTTTGATTTTGGTCAGAATATTCATTTATTCCTTTTCTGTTTTACTGGTTGGTTTTGTCGTTGTTTACTTGTTTTCTTTTTTAAAGCGGAGGTCCACACAAAAATAGAACCTCCGCTTTTCGGAACCCTCCCCCCCTCCAGTGTCACATTTGGCACCTTTCAGGGGGGAGGGGGGTGCAGATACCTGTATAATACAGGTATTTGCACCTACTTCCGGGCATAGGCTCCCGCTGGAGTCACGCCCCTTCCCCCCCCCTGTCCGCCCAGCTGTCTTCTGGGAAACACACAGGTTCCAGAAGATAGCGGGGACCATTTAGGACGCGCAGTGTGACTCGCGCATGCGCAGTAGGGAACCGGGAAGTGAAGCCACAACGCATCACTTCCTGATTCCCTCACCGAGGATGGTGGCGGGGGCAGCCGAGAGCCGAGCGATTGATCGGCTTCGGCTGCCGACACCACGGGCCCCCTGGACCGGTAAGTGTCCATTTATTAAAAGTCAGCAGCTACAGTATTTGTAGCTGCTGGCTTTTAATATATATATTTTTTTAGGCCTACCTCCGCTTTAAATTACATGCTTGGGAGGTGCCTTAAAACTCTATATGGTGTTACAGAATGGTGTCTGCACGTCCAATGCAGTGCTTTATTTTCCTAGGCACTCACTAGAGATTTTAAGGTTTTATTTATTTATTCATCTATGTATTTATTTTATTTTATTTATTTATTTCCATATAGTAAGGGCACTGGAGCCATAGCTGCAAGGGAAAGCCTACCGCCATAGGCTACCTGTCCCTCCACAACAAAGGGGGAAGGACAGGTAGCAACAAATACACGGGGGAAATCCAAGGGCCAGGGGAAGCATTGAGTCCTATTACCATAGGGTACCTGCCCTTCCCAAATCAGGGTTTATGTTTTTTTGGGGAGGAATATTTTATTTTATTTTGCTAGGGCTTTTTTTTTTGTATTTCGGGGGCCACAGAGGGTATACTTGTTACTGCCACGCATGAAGCTGTTCTTTGTTTTCAGCATATGTGTACTGTAATGTAGTGTGCAGCAAAACACCACATATCCCCCTTAATGTCATAGCTGCCATTACATTTAGGCAATCCCCTTTATTATTTATTACTGAAAAATGTCAGGCAAGCCTAAAGTGAGAGGCAAAGGTTCTGCATGTGAAGGTAGTAGGAGGTGATCAGACTCTGCAGGGCAAAGTATTGATCGGGTTGCACCATCTAAATTTAGGGTATGTCTGCTTTTTCTATTTTAGAGTGGTTGTGCCATACAGCTATTTCTTGCACAGGAAGTAGTGAAGTGGCTGACAGTCTTATTCTTCTTGCTCCACCCAGACATAGAGTTGTCACTTGCCTGTAAGTTCTGATAATGCACAATTTACCTTCTCTTTTCCTCCAAGTTGCAGACCAGTCACTTCACTACAAATGCTGCTAATGTTCCCTTTTTTCCTTCTCTTCCTCAGTTCCTCCTAGGCACAGGACAGTCACTTCACTGCAAATGCTGCTAATGTACCCTTTTCCGACTCTTCCTCCTTATTCAAGACTTGATAAAAGGGGCCACACCCCCAAAATGCATTTTCCCAGCAACAGACCACATTAACTAGACCCACGTCATCTCCAGCTTCCCTTGACTTGTAGCAAGTGATGCAGGCATGTCCTCAGCCAGGCGTGTGCTCATTGGTAGTAACCAGCGAGCCAGTCTGTAGCTGAGTAGCTGCCCAAGCTTGCCTTCACTAAAACCTGTTCGGCTGTCATCAAACATCCATTCTGATGTTGTACTTGTATTAGGCTGTCTGACTCCTTGTTCAAGTAATCTACTGTGTACAGCGCTAGTATTCAATAATTGTCCCAGCCAAAAACACTTCTACATCGCAAAAATAATAAACTGCGACAGTCTTTCAAAATTCTTCTGTGTGTCCTCTGTGCAGACTATTGTACCTTAGTGTGCTCTTCAAAATCACTTCAGTCGTGACCACCACCAGGTGTACTCTCACCTTAGAGCTATGACCTCACATACTATGTTCGGTCAGATTGTGCTTTTTGTCCCTTTATTTAGATAATGGGTGATGCTTTGTTTTTTTTTATCCTTGGTTATCCTCCACACTATGATGCATGCCTTTTCCTTTTGCTCCACTCTGTGACATGCAAACAAAATGCGCAACATAGTGCTTGTCAGGGAAATGGCCGTAGGAGAACTGGAAATGTTTGCAAAACTAGAAATCAGCGAAATGGCGCATTCCTGTGCGCACTGGTGCAAGAACGGCAAATTGGTCCAATGCGCATGCGTGATGGCGCAAATTGGCAAACGCGTGTGCGCAATAAAGCACACACTACATGACAGATGTGGCCACTCACTGGCCTATAAAAGACTGCTGTTGTGTTCACCAGATTGCTGGATAATCTTTAGCCTTCCTTTGTTCCTGAGCCTCTGTGCATGTTTCCTTGGATTTCCTGTTATCGACCCGGCTTGCCCTTGACCTGTCTGATCTCCACTCCTGGCTTTGACCCCTGGCTTGCTGTACCGATCTTGCTGCTGTATGACCCCGGCTTGCATTAAGGACTTTGCTATTACTTACCTGCTACTTACATGCCCTCCTGTGTATGATCCCAGCTTGTTCCTGTTCCTGGCCTGGCTTCCACTATAGTTTTCTGTGTGCACTGCTGCCAAGTACTTCTGGAGTTCCTGAGAGACTTCTGCCTTACTGTGCATCTGGCCTGTCCCAGCAATCATCAGGTGATCACCAGTCCAGCTCTTCAGTACACTACTGGCAACCTGTGCTTCTTTGAGCACTGCAGCTCCTGTACCATCTTCAGGAGTGCACTGCACTTAGCCGCAAGGGGGGGCGTCTCAGCACTTCAGCCTCTCACAAGGTACGTGACAGGGCTTAACCTTTTAAAAGCTTTATTAATTCCTACAACAGCTATAGTACCACACTAACATTATTTAGGTGCTCAATGGCACCAAATATATCCAGCAATGTTTGTATATTCATCAGTACTATTTAGGTTTGGTGACCCTGTGCAAATATCATGAGAAATCACTTGATTACCGCACTTCCACATTCCGGTCAAGCGTAGTGGCGTTAGCCAAGTCCCACCCCTACACACTTTGTCACGCAACACGTGACTTCCTCAGGAGGATACCATTGGACAGCATGCCACACATATATATATATATATATATATATATATATATACCGTATTTTTCGGACCATAAGACGCAATTTTTCACCCCAAATATATGGGGGGAAAAGTCTCTGCGTCTTATGGTCCGAATAGTGAATGGAAAGCCCCCCCCATCTCCGCCATTTAACAAACCGGGCCAGCGGTGGTCACAGAACACGTCCGCAGATGGCAGGCAGCCGGCGCCATCAGCGGGCTCACGGGGAGTCAGACTGGTCCGCGGCGGCATCTTTT